>JAWHQI010000326.1:0-1452071 GCA_033032865.1 Dactylorhiza incarnata | reverse complement strand
CCATTCGAGATCGTCGAATGCATCGGGGCTTCTGCTTACAGATTGGTGTTACCTGCCTCCTTCCCCGGTGTGCACGACTTTTTCCATGTGAGCTAGTTGCGGAAGTGCGTCTGCAGCGATCGCCATGTGCTGGATTTCGTGCCAGAGCTGCAGCCCCATTTATCGTTTGTAGAGCAGCCTGTTCGCATTTTGGAAATGCAGGATCGAGTGTTGAGGAGGAAGACCATCCCTATGGTGAAAGTCCTCTGGGATAATTAGGATGTTGGGGGTGCGACCTGGGAGCTAGAGTCAGCAATGAAGGAGTCTTATCCTCTTCTTTTCGGCTAGTGCCCTGGTGAGTTTCGTCTCCTATGTTTTCCTTATTTGGTTTTGTTGTTGCAAAGTTTCGGGGCGAAACTTTTTGTTAGGAGGGGTGGCTGTAACGCCCCAGGTTTTTCTCATATTTAGTCCTAAGATGGGTTATGGTAATATCAATGGTTTAAATATTAAAGTGCCGTTGCGTGGCGTTAGTGTGGAGGACGTCACCGTTTCTTGATCGTCGCCATCCGGTGAGTTCGATGTTAGGTTATTGCGTGTGTGCGTATAGGCAATTTCTTTTTTTTTATCAATTATAAAGAAAAATGCGTATATATATAAAAATGGGTATATGTAGATATATATGTATATATGTATATATATCTATATATACATATACATTGGTATTTTGGGCTTAAGCTTTCATTCCTCCTCTTTTCCTTCCCCTTCCCGATGCCCTCTGCTACAGAGTGCGACTAAAAGGCAATATTAGGGTTCCGGCCTTGGGATCTCCGGCGGCGGCGATTTGGAGGTCGTCGGAGCTTGGGTTCTTTATCAGGTTTGAGGATCGAAGGGCTATTGTCGAGCTATCCTCGGTTTGGGAGGTGTTGCGGCCTTGGACCTTGGTTAAGGCAAGACAACTCTTCCCCTACCTCCTCTCCATCTCCTTTCTGTATTTTCTTTCTTGATTAGTAGCATTCTCTTGGTTGTTGCAAGGCTCTTCATATCTTCTTGTGGCTGCCTCTCTTTATCTTGGTTAGTGAAGATTTTGTTTGTTTTGAGGGTTTTTGCTTTCGGTTGGGGGCTGTTATGCATGATCCCAGGCAGGATTTATATTGAGCTTGCTGCACTTTGAACTGTCAGAATTTTTGCCTTGTGAGGCTGTTGTTGATATCTTTTTCATGGGGGGGGGGGGGGGTTGCCTCACTTGTATTCTAGCTGGGAACTGCTTTCATTTTTTATTATATGGTCTAAACTGGGCTGCTGCTTTAGAAGTTCTTTTACTTTTGGGGCTGCCTCCTTGCTCTTGAATTGAGGGGCTGCTCCTTGTTGATTTGGGGCTGCTCTTGCTTCCTATGCATTCTGTTTAGGGTGCTGCCCTTTTTTGTGATAATTGAATGGGGTCTTCTGTTTTCTTTTGTTTTGACTTTCCTGATCAATATGGGGGCTGCTCCTCTCATAATTGCCTAATGGGGGGGGGGGGGGGGGGGGGGGGGGCTGCTGTTTACTTTTGTTTTGATTTTCCTGATCAATATAGGGGGCTGTGGTTTTCTTTTGTTTTGGTTTTCCTGATCAATATGGGGGCTGCTCCTCTCATAATTGCCTCATGGGGGGCTGCTGTTTACTTTTGTTTTGATTTTCCTGATCAATATGGGGGGCTGCGGTTTTCTTTTGTTTTGGTTTTCCTGATCAATATGGGGGCTGCTCCTATCATAATTGCCTAATGGGGGGCTGCTGTTTACTTTTGTTTTGATTTTCTTTTGATCTTTGTTGGGGGCTGCTGTACGCTGATGATTCCAATTGTTATGCTTTCTATGGGGACTGTTGTCTTATGCTTTATATGGGTCTGCTGTATTATGCTTTATGTGGGGCTGCTGTCTTAAGCTTTATATGGGGCTGCCCCTTGAATTGTTTTATTTTCGGGGGGGGGGGGGGGGTTGCTGTTGGAACTGTTGGCCTTGTTATCTTTTCCTGGAGGCTTCTCCTTGAGTTCGTCTATTAAGGGGCTGCTTTTTGGGAGCTGTCGGTTTTGGACTTGTTTTTATTTGGGGGGGGGGGGGGGGCTCCTTTCCATGTTGAATTGGGGGTGTGATGGCGCAAATCTCACACACCGCTATAGGCGGTAGCTCGACTGCGACACGAAACGGCAGTGTACCGATCGTTCAAGTAATAAATGTTGGGAATAAATCCCCGAGTGTCGGTCTCTTGAGGAACACAGTAAGGTGGAGTTAAATGTCGAGGAAGGACTTGAGATCGAAGTCCTTTAGGTCGAATGGATTGCGGGAGAGTTGGGTTGGCTTTTGGAAAATAAAAGAAAACACTACAACTACTCCTATGCAATGCCGCTATGCAATGCTTCGCTTGGCGGAATGGATACTAGGCAGGCCTTGAGCGCGCTGCGTCGCAAGGGCGGATGGACGAGTAGGCTAACGGAATCGAACTATGCAGGCCTTGAGCGCGCTGCTTCGTTAGGCGGGATGGAGTACGGGCCGCTATGCCACGCTTCGGTAGGCGGAATGGGCGAGTGGGCTAGCGGAATGAGGGTCGCAAGCACCTCTTCGACAAGCACGCCACTAGCAATTGCTAGTGCGGCACCGGACAACCAACAAACCACACCACAAGGCGCACCTCAATAATATAAACAAAAATACTCAATCACATAGACATAATCAAGTAAAAATGCTATTTAATCAAAATACACTTCATCATAATGTTAGATCTAGTTGCAAATACATCAATAAAAGGAGAACAAGGCAAGAAATCGACCGAATCCGAAGGCTCGTTGAAGATTCACGGTTGGAATCGCCGGGTTGTCAATCCGCGTCCAAGCTCGGTCCGCAACTACGTCCGGGGTAGAGAGAGCTGTCACGACTCTCCAATGGACCCGTCTTCTTCGTGTCACGATCCGGTGGAGGTTGCCAACTTCCTCTTGCTCGATGGAGATAGCGGCTAGGTCTTCCTTTGGAGCTCTTGGATGAAGGAGGAGGCCGAGAGGAAACTCCGGCTCAAGATAGGCGTGAAGAGCAAGCCCGGAGCACCTCTATATGGTGGGCGACGGTGGAGGGGCGAAACTGGGCGGAATCGGGCGGAAACGGCGGCTGAAAATCGGGATGATGACCTAAAATCGCGAGCAGGGAATTTATAGGCGCTGGAATTAAACAGTGCGCACGGTCAGTGGCGCACGACCAGTGGTCGTGCGCACTAGAATCCTGTGATCGTGCGCTCTGCCTGGACGGAACCTGCAAAGACAGAAATTATAACATAACATGTTCGCACGACCAGTGGCGCACGACCGATGGTCGTGCGCACTAGCGTCAGTGGTCGTGCGCAATAGATGAAACAGAACTCAGAAATTTAATGGTCAATGCGCACGAGCAGTGGCGCACGACCGGTGGTCGTGCGCGCTGGCATTGATGGTCGTGCGCACTGAACCAAACAGAACTCATAAAAAAAGGGTCAAGTGCACACGATCAGCGGCGCACGACCAGTGGTCGTGCGCAATAGAACCGGTGATCGTGCGCAGTGTTCCTGTGCAGAATTGCACCGGGAACACTCGCACGACTCCTATTCTAGGCACAACCACAAATCTAGCCACTGAAAGTGGCACTTGACAGCACATGAATACTACTAATGATAATAAGCACGAAAATCACACCAAAGTGGGCCTAGATGTGCACCTAGCATGGATTGATCAATATGAACTATAACAGGGCTAAAGTGCGGTGAAATGACTAGCTAAACGGCCCAGATGAGTCCATAAAAGTGTATATGATCAGGACTCATCACACCCCCAGACTTAACTGTTTGCGCGTCCCGAGCAAACAAATTCTAAGCGAACTAGGAAAGAACAGTAGATGGCTTAATGATTACACTACAGAGTACCATGCGAAGTCGCATGCTCACGTGCATAAGAAAAATAGTAGAAAAGATTTCTGACTATAAAAACAGTTTATATATTTCTAAAAGAGTAAAAGCATATTACAACTACTCAAAATGGTGAACAGCGGTGAATCGTTCGGTCACGCATACGGAGAAAGTAAACTAAACGCTGAGATGAGCATTGCTCAAGATTGGGGTGCGGGAAAAACTCCACTGAAATCCATCAGTGTCGGTGACCATAGGCTTGCCCGGTCACATTCTCTCCACGACACTAGATTGGTTCATAGCGTGAGTCGGTAGGACTTTAGGTTAGAGATGGGGCTTGGGTTACGGTGAGGTAAACAAGGATACACAAAATGGCTCAAACACATAACCCAAATGAGCTTTAAAAATAACTACCCACGCACCAAAATCGAATGCAAGTGCATCACACCCCCAGACTTGGACATTTGCAACATAGGTGTGTGCACCGCCTACTCCCAATACACAATTCTTCTACATGATTTTCAATAAAACTCGCCTTTCTTTTTCTCTTTTTTCCCTTTCAATTTTTTTTTTCTTTTTCTTTAAATCTTCTTTTCCTTGTCGTTTTCTTTCAGCAAATTTTCAAAGGAGCATAACCACAGGTTCTCGTAGTAAACACCACAATCAACACCCCCCAAAATGTAAATGAAATTACAACTAAAGCTCAGATTTGGGTGTGCGACTAGGTTAGGCTTTTAGGCTTTGGTGAGAAACATGTGGAGCTGAATCAAGGAAAGGGTAGGCACAAAGGGGCTAGCAAGGGTAGACGATAGGCATGAAATAAAAAGTTCAACCGGGCCAAAATAATGGCCTACGTCATTCTCACGCACTAGAACTATCCTATGCCAATGCTTCAAGAATCGCTTGGGGCAAGTTCTAGTCACCGAGAAAGATTCTCCTTTCTCCCGACTCAAGCAATACGAATCTAACGATCGTGTACACACATCCCTATGCTACCGTTTGATTCCATCGGATTCACCATTTGAGTAGAGTAAACAACATTTACACTAATAAGAAAAATATAAAACCATAGCATAAAAAGAAATCTACTCTACACAAAATTCTATGCAACCGAGCACTCGACTAGGAGCACTACCAGAGTCAACATTTTACTCTGCTACATAGTCCTAAACCATCACCTAGATTTTCCCAAATAAGCAGAAGAATTAAATTCACAACAGAGCAGACAAACAGATGAGTACGCGCTCAAGTGGGTGATGTGGTGTGCAATGAAAATAAACAAAATATTTTAAAATGAAATCTTCTAGTATGCAGTGCAATAGTGCACGTGAGCGGGTAAACAAAACTACTCTCCCCCAGACTTAAACTAAACAATCTGCATAATATATGACAAGAAAATCAGCAAAGGCTAGGGAAAGAGAGTACCCAATGCTCAGCAAGTGAGCATACCAGAAGATTGGCGTGTAAGCTGAAATGAGCGCAGCATCCGCCATCCAGAATAAGATACCTGCAGGGGTCAGCTCCGCAAAAAGAAAATAGAAAACTGAAAAAGAAATACTACCAACTAAACATGATCAGATGAAATAAAAATGCAGAAAAGAAAGATAACTACTGGGGTTATTGTCATCCCAGCACGACTTATTTAAAAACTAAAGGTTCTAACTAATGGGCCGATGGAAGGAGAAGTGGACAGGTAACTGGCCTAATATCCGTGTCGGTAGCGGGTACCGATACGGTGATAGAACAGTCACCCCTCTACCTAAATATAGATACCTGCTCCTCACAGGTAGAGGGTAGAGAATGTAAGAGGAGGAGGAGGCCTGGTCCTCACTCAACTCACACAGCACATCCTTGCCTAGCAAGGTATCGTCCACAGCAGGTCCGCAGGAGGAGAAGGCAATGAGTGAGGCTTCCTCTATGGAGGAAGGATCAACCTCCTCACATGAAAGGATACACTCATCATTGACTTGAGCACAAAGCTCCAAGTCCTCCTGAAGTACCTGTGAAGATTCAACCTGCACAGACTCAGATGAAGGAAGGGGATCAAGAAATAAAGAAGACGAAGAACATAAATAAACATCAATCGGGGGAGTGATCCCGGACTCACTTCCATTAGGTTGGGGAAGTAAAATAATGTTTGCATTGTCATCAATGCTACAAGATTCGGCGGGATCAACGGTGGCCAGGCTTAGGATTTGGAGTTCCTCCACCGGTGCTGAGGAAAATTCCTCTTCACCTAGAAGGTTGTCCTCCTCCATAGGAATAGGCACAACACTCAGATCAACTGCCTCCTCCTGCGACACATCATCAACAATGTCGTCAGAGACGAGTGTAGTATGCACAATAGGGGGAGGAGTAGTGCTCGGATAAAAGTCGAGCATCGATTCCTCACAAAGAATCGAATCCACTAGAGGTGGTGGATGCACCGGGAGAATAGGCTCAGCAATGTCGGTGCCCAGATCAGCCACACATCCAGTGATCGTGTCCATGTCATACCCTTCAAGATGTGAAGGTGATAAAGACACATAACCGGATGTTGAAGGTGTGCTGCCAGAGCTAGGAGTTGGGACGATCCGAATATCCGGCTCGTCATCCTCATCCAATTGGCGAAGATAAGCAACACAATCCTTCAGGGCGTGATCTGTGCTCCGACAAAACTGGCACTGCCTAGCAGGCTTCTTTGGCACAGCGGGGGCTGGAGCCGAAAAGAAGTATGACGGTAATGGCTCAGCAGAGTAGCCATAAGACTTACGCGCACCATATGGAGTATCAGACGGAGTCGATGCTCTATATGCTGGGCGAGAGG
Organism: Dactylorhiza incarnata; assembly: GCA_033032865.1. Classification (NCBI taxonomy): domain Eukaryota; kingdom Viridiplantae; phylum Streptophyta; class Magnoliopsida; order Asparagales; family Orchidaceae; genus Dactylorhiza; species Dactylorhiza incarnata. The sequence goes on along the minus strand of JAWHQI010000326.1, from coordinate 1,445,386 downwards.
AATTATGCCTACTATTCTCCGTAGGGCATTCAACACTAGAGTGGGAAGTAGCTCCACACCAACGGCAACGGAAATTTAGATGTGCCCACATAGTGTGAAGATAAAACGATTCAAAAAGACAAACACTATTGTGCGAAATACTATACCTAACAAAAATTTACTAAAGCAACCTACTATAAAACAAGAAAATGGAATAAAAAGAACAGAAATAAAATAACAGAAAATGCAATTTACAAATGGAAGGGCTTTTCTCTCAGATTCTCCCTCTCCAGAAAACTCACACGACTGTGTTCCCCGGCAACGGCGCCAAAAACTTGATGGCGCAAATCTCACACACCGCTATAGGCGGTAGCTCGACTGCGACACGAAACGGCAGTGTACCGATCGTTCAAGTAATAAATGTTGGGAATAAATCCCCGAGTGTCGGTCTCTTGAGGAACACAGTAAGGTGGAGTTAAATGTCGAGGAAGGACTTGAGATCGAAGTCCTTTAGGTCGAATGGATTGCGGGAGAGTTGGGTTGGCTTTTGGAAAATAAAAGAAAACACTACAACTACTCCTATGCAATGCCGCTATGCAATGCTTCGCTTGGCGGAATGGATACTAGGCAGGCCTTGAGCGCGCTGCGTCGCAAGGGCGGATGGACGAGTAGGCTAACGGAATCGAACTATGCAGGCCTTGAGCGCGCTGCTTCGTTAGGCGGGATGGAGTACGGGCCGCTATGCCACGCTTCGGTAGGCGGATGGGCGAGTGGGCTAGCGGAATGAGGGTCGCAAGCACCTCTTCGACAAGCACGCCACTAGCAATTGCTAGTGCGGCACCGGACAACCAACAAACCACACCACAAGGCGCACCTCAATAATATAAACAAAAATACTCAATCACATAGACATAATCAAGTAAAAATGCTATTTAATCAAAATACACTTCATCATAATGTTAGATCTAGTTGCAAATACATCAATAAAAGGAGAACAAGGCAAGAAATCGACCGAATCCGAAGGCTCGTTGAAGATTCACGGTTGGAATCGCCGGGTTGTCAATCCGCGTCCAAGCTCGGTCCGCAACTACGTCCGGGGTAGAGAGAGCTGTCACGACTCTCCAATGGACCCGTCTTCTTCGTGTCACGATCCGGTGGAGGTTGCCAACTTCCTCTTGCTCGATGGAGATAGCGGCTAGGTCTTCCTTTGGAGCTCTTGGATGAAGGAGGAGGCCGAGAGGAAACTCCGGCTCAAGATAGGCGTGAAGAGCAAGCCCGGAGCACCTCTATATGGTGGGCGACGGTGGAGGGGCGAAACTGGGCGGAATCGGGCGGAAACGGCGGCTGAAAATCGGGATGATGACCTAAAATCGCGAGCAGGGAATTTATAGGCGCTGGAATTAAACAGTGCGCACGGTCAGTGGCGCACGACCAGTGGTCATGCGCACTAGAATCCTGTGATCGTGCGCTCTGCCTGGACGAAACCTGCAAAGACAGAAATTATAACATAACATGTTCGCACGACCAGTGGCGCACGACCGATGGTCGTGCGCACTAGCGTCAGTGGTCGTGCGCAATAGATGAAACAGAACTCAGAAATTTAATGGTCAATGCGCACGAGCAGTGGCGCACGACCGGTGGTCGTGCGCGCTGGCATTGATGGTCGTGCGCACTGAACCAAACAGAACTCATAAAAAAAGGGTCAAGTGCACACGATCAGCGGCGCACGACCAGTGGTCGTGCGCAATAGAACCGGTGATCGTGCGCAGTGTTCCTGTGCAGAATTGCACCGGGAACACTCGCACGACTCCTATTCCAGGCACAACCACAAATCTAGCCACTGAAAGTGGCACTTGACAGCACATGAATACTACTAATGATAATAAGCACGAAAATCACACCAAAGTGGGCCTAGATGTGCACCTAGCATGGATTGATCAATATGAACTATAACAGGGCTAAAGTGCGGTGAAATGACTAGCTAAACGGCCAGATGAGTCCATAAAAGTGTATATGATCAGGACTCATCAGGGTGCTGTTATGCTTTTGTTTGGAGGCTCCTTTCCTTGTTGATTTGGGGGTGCTGCTATGCTTTTCCTAAGGGGCTGCTTCGCTTCACTCTTGTTGGGTTTCATTACTTGCAAAATAATTCTGCGCTCTTCGATTACAAGTAGCTAGAAATGGTCAATATTATGGTGGTTCTATTTGCTAACTCCTCGACACACTTAATTGGTCCTGTTTTATTATATGCTAGCTGTTATGGTTGGGTGAATCCTTCTATCCCTCTTTTATATGCTAGCTGCTATATGTTTAGCTTTGTTCCGATTGTGGGCTAATCCTTGAAGGTTTATTCTGGTTGATTTTGTTCTGGATCATGTTTTACTTGGCTAAATATTGATGGACTTGTTTGAAACGAAAGGATGGGTATAGGGAACACTGGGTTCCCCCATCACAGTTCTTTTAATAGTGGTTGGTAGGATGATCAGACCACCACCACGGCGCCTATTTCTTATTTGGGGTGAATGTCCCCTTTATGTGTGTGGGTAGTGACACTGTTTGGGTCCGCCTCCACTGGTCAATTTTTGCATTATATGCCAAGTTTAGTCATGCTCTTGCTTATCGGGCTGGTTCTTTGCGGGATCTTTGATGAGTCCCAATTTTATACACATTTATGGACTCATCTGGGCCGATTTTCTAGTCTATGCACTACATTTTAGGCATGTTTTCGCTCATATTTGTTATTCCATGCTATGTGCACTTCTAGGCCCGTTTTGGTGTTATTTCTTGTTTATCTTCGTTTTTAGTTTTCATGCATTGTTAAGTGCCACCTTCAGTGGCTAGATTGGTGTTGTATGCTGGAACAGGAGTCGTGCAGGTGTTCCCGGTACAATCCTGTACAGGAACACTGCGCACGATCACTGGTTCTATTGCGCACGACCACTGGTCGTGCGCCACTGATCGTGTGCACTTACCCCCTGTAATCTGAGTTCTGTCTTCCTTATCGCACGACCACTCACGAAAGCGCGCACGACCACTGGTCGTGCGCCACTGGTCGTGCTCCACTGGTCGTGCGAACATTGTATTTTATAATTTTCTTACCTTGCAGGCTCTGTCCATGCAGGCGCACGATCACAGGATTCTAGTGCGCACGACCACTGGTCGTGCGCCAATGACCGTGCGCATTGTTTATTCCAGCGCCTATAAATTGACCTGCTCGCGAATTAGGTCGGGATCCTCCAATTTTCTTCCGCCCGAGTCCGCCGTTTCCTGCTCCGTTCCGCCGGATTTCACCCCTCCATCGCCGCCCACCATCGGGAGGTGCTCCGGGCTTGTTCTTCACGCCATTCTTGAGCCGGAGCTTCCTCTCGGCCTCCTCCTTCATCCAAGAGCTTCAAGGAAGGTTTAGCCGCCATCGCCATCAAGCAAGAGGAAGTTTGCAACCTCTACCGGATCGTGACACGAAGAAGACAGGCTCATTGGAGAGTAGTGACAGCTCTCTCTACCCGGGATGTAGTTGCGGACCGAGCTTGGACGCGGATTGACAACCCGGCGATTCCAACCATGAATCTACAACGAGACTTCGGATTCGGTCGATTTCTTGCCTTATTCTTCTCTTATTGATGTGTTTATGTAGTTAGATCTATGTATTAAGATGAAGTTGCACTTAAACTTGCTTGTATTTCTATATATTTCATTTATATGTGAAATACTTTTGTGGTTTATGTGATTTGAGGAGCGCCCCATTCCATTCTCCATCCCGCCGTCACGTTCGTGTGCCGCACTAGCAATTGCTAGTGGCGTGCTTTGCGAAGAGGTGCTTGCGACCCTCATTCTGCCGTTCTCTCCATTCCATTCGTATGCCTACTCTTCCATCCGCCTAGCGAAGCGTGGCATAGCGGCCCGTGTAATCCATTCGCCCTACGAAGCAGTGCGCTCAAGGCCTGCACAGTTCGATTCCGCTTTCCTACTCGTCCATCCGCCCTTGCGACGCAGCGCGCTCAAGGCCTGCTAGTCTCCATCCCGCCAAGCGAAGCATTGCATAGCGGCATTGCATAGGAGTAGTTGATAGCTTTTATTTTATTTCCACAAACCAAATCCCTTTCGTCCGCACTCCACCTATCACTGGACTTCGATCTCAAGTCCTTCCTCGACATCTAACTCCACCTTACTATGTTCCTTCGAGATTCGATACTCGGGGATTACTCCTCGTTTTATATTACATGAACGATCGGTACACTGCCATTTCGTGTCGCAGTTGAGCTACCGCCTATAGCGGTGTGCGAGATTTGCGCCATCAAGTTTTTGGCGCCGTTGCCGGGGAACACAGTCGTGTGAGTTTTCTGGAGAGGGAAAACCTGAGAGAGAAGCCCTTCCTTTTGTAATTGCATTTTTTTGTTTTATTTCTTTTTATTCCATTTTCTTGTTTTAATTAGGTTGCTTTAGTAATTTTTGTTAGGTGTGGTATTTCGCACAATAGTGTTCTTCTATTTGAATCGTTTTATCTTCGCACTATGTGGGCACATCTTAATATCCGTTGCCGTTGGTGTGGAGCTACCTCTCACTCTAGTGATGAATGCCCTACGGAGAATGTTGGGCATAATTCTTCTCGCCCAGCATATAGAGCATCGACTTCGTCTGATACTCCATATGGTGTGCGTAAGTCTTATGGCTACTCTGCTGAGCCTTTACCGTCTTACTTCTTTTCGGCTTCAGCACCCGCTGTGCCAAAGAAGCCCGCTAGGTAGTGCCAGTTTTGTCGGAGCAAAGATCATGCCCTGAAGGATTGTACTGCTTTTCGTCGACAATTGGATGAGGATGACAAGCCTGATATCCGGATCGTCCCGAATCCTAACTCTGGCGGCACAGCTTCAACATCCGGTTTTGTGTGTTTGCCACCTTCACATCTTGAAGGGTATGGCATTGACACAGTCACCAGATGTGTGGCTGATCTGGGCACCGACATTGCTGAGCCTATTCTCCCAGTGCATCCACCACCCCTAGTGGATTCGATTCTTTGTGAGGAATCGGTGCTCGACTTTTGTCCGAGCACTATTCCTCTCCCTGTTGTGCATACTACACTCGTCTCTGACGACATTGTTGATGATGTGTCGCAAAAGGAGGCTGGTGACTTTAGTGTCATGCCTGTTCCTATGGAGGAGGACAACCTTCCAGGTGAAGAGGAGTTTTCCTCAGCACCGGTGGAGGAAGTCCAAATCTCTAGCTTGGCCACTGTTGATCCCGCCGAATCTTGTAGCATTGATGACAATGCAAACATTATTTTACTTCCCCAACCTGATGGGAGTGAGACCGGAACCACTCCCCCGATTTTTGATTATTTATGTTCTTCGTCTTGTTTATTTCTCGATCCCCCCTCTACATCCGAGCCTGTGCAGGTTGAGTCTTCACAGGTACCCCAGGAGGATTTGGTGCATATTGCCCAAGTCAATGATGAGAGCATCCTCTTATGTGAGGAGGTTGATTCCCCCTCCGTAGAGGAAGCTCCACTCATTGCCTTTTCCTCCCGCCACCTCCCTGTTAACGACACCTTGCTAGGCAAGGATGGTGAGAATAGTGTGGAGGACTCCTCCTCCACTTCTTACTTTCTGCTTCCCCTACCTGTGAAGAGCAGGTATTTTCATTTAGGTAAGGGAGTGACTGTTCTATCACCGTATCGGTACCCGCTACCGACACGGATATTAGGCCAGTTACCTGTCCACTTCTCCTTCCATACGCCCATTAGCTAGAACCTTTAGTTTTTGAATAAGTCGCGCTGGGATGACAATAACCCCAGTAGTTATCTTACTTTCTCACGCATTTCATTTTATTCAATCCTGCTTAGTTAGCTGTAGTTTATTTTTTTTAGTCTTCTATTTTCTTTTGTTTCTGTGGAGCTGACCCCTGCAGGTATCTTTTCTGGATGGCGGATGCTGCGACTCATTTTATCTTACACGCCAATCTTCTGGTGTGCTCATTTCTGAGCACTGGGTAATCTCTTTCCCTAGCCTTTTCTGATTGTCATGTCATACATTTTGTGGATTGTTTAGTTTAAGTCTGGGGGAGAGCAGTTTTTGTGCCCACTCACGTGCACTCTTGCATAGCATGCTAGAAGTACTTGTATTTTAGCTTATTGGAAATTGTTGTCCATTTTCATTGCACACCACAGTACCCGCTTGAGCGCGTACTCATCTGTTTGCTTGCTCTATTGTGAATTGAATGCTTCAGCTATTTGGGAAAGTCTAAGCGATGGCTTAGGACTATGTAGCAGAGTAAAATGTTGACTCCAGTAGTGCTTCTAGTCGAGTGCTCGGTTACATAGAAATTTGTGTTGATTAGATTTCTCTTTTTACTATGGTGTTATTTTTCTCTATTAGTGTAAATGTTGTTTACTCTACTCAAATGGTGAATCCGGTGGAATCAAACGGTAGCATAGGGATGTGTGTAAACGATCGCTAGATTCGTATTGCTTGAGTCGGGAGAAAGGAGAATCTTTCTCGGTGGCTAGAACATGCCCCAAGCGATTCTTGAAGCATTGGCATAGGATAGTTCTAGCGCGTGAGAATGACGTAGGCCATTATTTTGGCCCGGTTGAGCTTTTTATTTCATGCCTATCGTCTACCCTCGCTAGCCCCTTTGTGCCTACCCTTCCTCTTGATTCAGCCCCACTTTTATCGCGCCAAAAGCTTAAAAGCCTAACCTAGTCGCACACCCAAATCTGAGCTTTAAATATTAGTTATGTTTACATTTTGGGGGGTGTTGATGTGGTAATTTTTATAGTGGAAATTGTGGGTGTATTCATTGATATTTTTGCTGAAAAAAGAAAAGAAAGAAAAAGAAGAATGAAGAAGAGAAAGAAAAGAAAAAAAAGGGGGATTGTTATGAAAAAGTTGAATTGAAAATTTTGAAATTTTGGTATTGGGAGTGGGAGGTGCACACACCTATGTTGTAAAAGTCCAAGTCTGGGGTGTGGTGCATTTGTTTATTATCGTCGTGCGGGTAGCTCTATCTTGTGCTCATGTTGGGTTAGGTGTGCGTAGCCTCCAGGTTTATCTTTGTTTACCTCACCGTAACCCAAGCCCCATCTCTAGCCTAAAGTCCTACCGACTCACGCTATGAACCAATCTAATGTCGTGGGGAGAATGTGACCGGGCGAGCCTATGGTCACCGACACCGATGGATTTCGGTGGAGTTTGTCCGGCACCCCCATCTTGAGCAATGCTCATCTCAGCGCTTAGTTTACTTTCTCCGTATGCATGACCGGATGATTCACCGTAGCTCACCATTTTGAGTGGTTGTAATATGCTTTTACTCTTTTAGAAATATATAAACTGTTTGTGTATCATGAGAAATCTTCTCTACTATTTTTCTTATGCACGTGAGCATGTGACTTCGCATGGTACTCTGTATTGTAATTTTAAGCCATCTACTTTTCTTTCCCCGTTCGCTTAGAATTTGTTTGCTCGGGACGCGCAAACAGGTAAGTCTGGGGGTGTGATGAGTCCCAATTTTATACACATTTATGGACTCATCTAGGCCGATTTTCTAGTCTATGCACTACATTTTAGGCATGCTTTCGCTCATATTTGTTATTCCATGCTATGTGCACTTCTAGGCCCGTTTTGGTGTTATTTCTTGTTTATCTTCGTTTTTAGTTTTCATGCATTGTTAAGTGCCACCTTCAGTGGCTAGATTTGTGTTGTATGCTGGAACAGGAGTCGTGCAGGTGTTCCCACAATCCTGTACAGGAACACTGCGCACGTTCACTGGTTCTATTGCGCACGACCACTGGTCGTGCGCCACTGATCGTGTGCACTTACCCCCTGAAATCTGAGTTCTGTCTTCCTTATCGCACGACCACTCACGAAAGCACGCACGACCACTGGTCGTGCGCCACTGGTCGTGCGAACATTGTATTTTATAATTTTCTTACCTTGCAGGCTCCGTCCAGGCAGGCGCACGATCACAGGATTCTAGTGCGCACGACCACTGGTCGTGCGACAATGACCATGCGCATTGTTTATTCCAGCGCCTATAAATTGACCTGCTCGCGAATTAGGTCGGGATCCTCCGATTTTCTTCCGCCCGAGTCCGCCGTTTCCTGCTCCGTTCCGCCGGATTTCGCCCCTCCATCGCCGCCCACCATCAGGAGGTTCTCTGGGCTTGTTCTTCACGCCATTCTTGAGCCAGAGCTTCCTCTCGGCCTCCTCCTTCATCCAAGAGCTTCAAGGAAGGTTTATCCGCCATCGCCATCAAGCAAGAGGAAGTTTGCAACCTCTACCAGATCGTGACAGGAAGAAGACGGGCTCATTGGAGAGTAGTGACAGCTCTCTCTACCCCGGACGTAGTTGCGGACCAAGCTTGGACGCGGATTGACAACCCGGCGATTCCAACCGTGAATCTACAACGAGACTTCGGATTCGGTCGATTTCTTGCCTTATTCTTCTCTTATTGATGTGTGTATGTAGTTAGATCAATGTATTAAGATGAAGTTGCAATTAAACTTGCTTGTATTTCTATATATTTCATTTCTATGTGAAATACTTTAGTCGTTTATGTGATTTGAGGAGCGCCCCATTCCATTCTCCATCCCGCTGTCACGTTCGTGTGCCGCACTAGCAATTGCTAGTGGCGTGCTTTGCGAAGAGGTGCTTGCGACCCTCATTCCGCCGTTCTCTCCATTCCATTCGTATGCCTACTCTTCCATCCGCCTAGCGAAGCGTGGCATAGCGGCCCGTGTAATCCATTCGCCCTACGAAGCAGTGCGCTCAAGGCCTGCACAGTTCGATTCCGCTTGCCTACTCGTCCATCCCCCCTTGCGACGCCGCGCGCTCAAGGCCTGCCTAGTCTCCATCCCGCCAAGCAAAGCATTGCATAGCGGCATTGCATAGGAGTAGTTGATAGCTTTTATTTTATTTCCATAAACCAAATCCCTTTCGTCCGCACTCCACCTATCACTGGACTTCGATCTCAAGTCCTTCCTCGACATCTAACTCCACCTTACTGTGTTCCTTCGAGATTCGATACTCAGTCGAGCTACTGCCTATAGCGGTGTGCGAGATTTGCGCCATCAATCTTCCTAACCTTATATTACTGAAATCTTTATATAAGCGTATATATAGTTATATATATGTGTATATGTATATATATATTTGTAGTTATTTACCCCTTTCAGCTTGGATATATCACTTGTTACTTCTCCTGCTCTTACTTTTACCCATGCTGTTTTCTTGCACCCTTTGGGGCTGAGGCATTCTTTTCTTATGGATGCCTCAGGTTCAGGTTTGTAGCCGCCGCTGGAGTTTGAGCGGGGTCTTTCTGTTCGTCGTTGAGGCCTTCCCTCTCTCATGGGTAAGGATTCAGTTCTGTTGTTGCAGCTCTTCCTTCTTTTTGGGACTGTTGACTTCTTTTTTTCCTGCGGGTTCGTGTCAGGTGTTGACGCCCGTACGGCTTTTGTTTGGCTTACTTGCTCATGCTGCTGCTAGTTTCTTTTTCTGCTACTTGGTTATTTTGTATATGTACACTCTGGGAAAAGCCTATTTTTTGCTGAATATTAATGCAGTTCTTTTAGCATTATAAAAATTTGTTCTTATAACTGTTTGTCACATTACTATTAAGTACCACATACTTGCGAAACGTAAACCAAAGTAAAATGATACTTATTTATTATGTACTAAATTTAGACCGACGATCGCTCTGGAGACGTCTTTGGTCTTCAGCGCCGTTAGGAATAAAGTGAACCTATTTTCCTTCCGCTGTGTGCGCATGTCTTTTATAAAGTGCGGCTTGGTAAACCGCAGAGCTGAGGGACACGGTCTCCTAACCCAAATGAAATGAATCTTAAAAGATAATCCTTTTACTTAATTCATACCTTTTTGTAAAAGAAAATGTTCGTTTGAGTGCTCGCCTGAACGTCTGTAGTTGTCCCCTACAGGACGTGGCATCATGACGCGTGTTTTCCCCTTCGCTCTGATAATATAATTTATTTCTGGAAAATACGGGTTGTGACACCCTTGATATCTGATATTTGCCACACAATTGCATGTCGGTGATTTCTTAAAACTATAGTCAATTCAGAAATTTTTGAATTGCTAAGTTTGGATGATACAATAACTGGTAGCTTAGAGTCTTTTTCTAAAAATAGATATTTTAGGTGAGGAGGGAGTGGTTTCAAATCTAAAACGGGTGGCTCTTCATAAGAAGTTTTGATTTTTAATTTTTCTTAAAATAGTGGTTTGGGTGGTGTGGAACGAGAGACTTCTTCTTCAAGACAAAAGAGCTCGGCGAGCTCGGAATCGTTACTCGATGTGGAGACTAACTCGGGAAGTGAATAAAACTCGTTCTTAAAAGACTCTTTTAAGTCGAAGCATGAATTGTCATTTTCTAAGGTGTTTTGCATCGAGGGATTTATACTAAAACTAACTTCATCATCTCCAACCAGAAGGAGGAGCTTTCCGTTACTTACGTCGATAATTGCGCACGAGGTGGCAAGGAAGAAGTGGCCGAGTATGAGGTGTACTTTGGCATCCTCTTCGATGTCAAGAATGACAAAGTCCACCAAGAAGATGAACTTGTCAACCTTAACGAGAACATCCTCCACTATCCCTACTGAATATTTTAATGAACGATCCGATAATTGAATACTCATTCGAGTGGGGCTAGGATTTCCTAGACCTAACTTTTTGAATAACGAAAAAGGCATGAGGTTGATGCTTGCTCCAAGATCTGCTAAGGCGTGTTTTACTAATGATATGCCAAATAGACATGGGATGGAGAACCATCCCGGGTCATTTGCTTTTTGAGGCAGTTTGTTCAGTATAATTGCGGAGCATTCTGCGTTTAAGGAAATATGCGAAATATCTTCTAATTTCTTCTCATTGGAGAGCAACTCCTTAAGATATTTCGCATACTTCGGTATTTGAGAGATAACCTCAAGAAGGGTACATTAATATGAATTTGTTTTAAAATTTCTAAAAACTTTTTATAATTTTTCTCGGCGCATTCACTCCAAAATTTAGACGGATACGAAATATTAGAACTAGAAGCATGTAGAGCTAGCGTAGCGGGCAAATTTGACGATAAAATAGGAGTAGGAGGAGGAGAAGAAGTTATCTTGGGTTTGTCCTATTTTGATGCAACCTCCATCCCGCTTCAGAGTGTAATCGCGTTCGCTCTCTCGCTTGGATTTGGCTCCGTATTTCCCGTTAGTGCTCCTTGTTGATGCTCGAAGAACATTTTCGCTAGCTGGCACACTTGATTCTCTAAATTTTTGATCGATCCGGTGAGGTTCCAGATGTTCATTTCATTTGTAGCAAGATATTTTGCAAAGACCTCTTCAAACAGAGAGGGCTTTTGCTGTTGCGGTGGAAAACTGGGCGGATTAAAATTTAGAGGGCGAGTTAAGTTAAGAAGTTGATTAGGGGGGGGGGGGGGGGGGGTTGATTCATAATTAATGGATGCTGAGCATTTCCTTGGTTGCTCTATGAGAAATTTGGATGGTTCCTATAACCCTATTATAGGTGTTGTTGTACAGAGCGGAGTTCGGGTTATAGGAAGGCCGAGGTGGATTTCCCATGTTGTCAACCTGCTCTTCAATTAAAATATTATTAGCCTAAGGAGGAGTGGCGGAGAAAGCAATCATCTCCGCCACTTGCTTTGTTAAGCGCTCAACTTGTAAAGCCAAATTAGAAGTAGCTTCTATTTCAAATATCCCGGCTGGCTTATTGGGCCGCGCTCGGGGCAAATTCCATTGATAAGAATTCATGGCCATTTCCTCAAAAAGCTCTTGAGCGGCCTCCGGGGTCTTTTTATTTAATGTACCCCCGGCGGCCACATCAATCATTTGCCTAGTTAGGAAATTCAAGCCATTATAAAAGATTTGCACTGGTTGCCAAGTGCGAAGTGCGTGGTGAGGGCATCTACGCAAAAGCTCCTTGAAGTGCTCCCATGTATCATAGAGAGTCTCTGAGTCAATTTGCATAAATGACGCAATATCTGTTTGCAATTTGGCGGTCTTTGCAGGAGGGAAATATTTAGTGAGAAAGTTTTCCACCATATCAGCCCATGTAGTGATGGACTCCCTAGGAAGTGAGCCCAACCACTGCTTGACCCTAGACCACATAGAAAAAGGAAAAAGATGTAATCGAATGGCATAATCGGTGACGCCAATTATTTTAAACGTGTCACAGATTTCGAGAAATTTAGAAATAAGACAGTTTGGATCTTCGCCCGGCTGACCATCGAAGGTCACTGATTGCTGCACCATTTGTATGATGTTGGAAATGATCTCAAAGTTATTGTTCGCCACCGCTGGGAGAACAATACTTGACTGTGGGCCTTCCAAATTCGGCCACGCATAATAGGACATGGTCCGTTGCGCGACCTCATTAAGATTGGGCGCGTTAGGATTAGGAAGATTAAGATTAAGATCCATATTTGCTGCGTTAGTGTCCCCGATCGACTCTTCGAATAATAAGTGTATTTCCTGATCACGAGAATGGCGGCTCTGCGAAAGGGTTCACTCGATCTCTGGATCAATAGGAATATTCGAAGTGCTACCTTGGGTCATACTCTAAAAAGGAAAAAGGGTAAGAAGAAAGAGAAAAAAGAGAAAAGAGAGAATAATAAAACTAAAAATAAAGAAAGAGGAAAACTTGATTATTATATTTTTTTCTTTTAGGCGGATTAAGTTAGTCTTGGATTTCCCGAGGTATGCCCTGTGAGGGGTTCTCACCGGTACAACGAGGTGCCATGGGATAATAACCCAAACGTCCCTTTCAAAGATTTAAATTTCACCCTTAAGATTTTCGAAATTAGAAAAAGTAAAAATTAAATTACATGATAAAATTAATAACTGTCCTCTTTTCAAAATATCTATGCAAAGTCCCCGGCAACGGCGCCAAAAACTTGATATAGAAATTTAGGCTTTTTGTTAAGCGAACGGTTAAAGATGTTTTCCAAAACTATATCCGATAAAGGCAAGTGTACCTTATTGTCTATAATATAGGATATTTAGAAATACCAAGGCCGTATTCCACGGGGCGCGTTGATTACTTCTACTTCGAGGAAAATCACTATTATCCTATCTATTAAAATTTTGAGGTTTTGTTTTACTTAGCTAATAAGAGAAAAATTGCAAGCTAAAAGAAAGGTTTAAACGATGGTAGAAGGATTAGGTATCAATCTAAAATCACCTTGGAGTGAGAATAATCAAGTGAAAGAAAAATAAATCTAATTCTGTTTTAATTAAACTACTTGACCGTGGAGGTTCCCGAAGCTTGAACATTCCTCTCTCGAGGTTGATGCCCAACTAGGTTTTGGAAAAATCAACTGAACTCTCATTCTATAATCGATTACCTAAAACTTGCTTTACGCTGTGAACCCCACTATTGGATTTGAATCCAATTCGGGAGATTTACGTCATCCTCTCTCGAGGGGTGCGTGCAACTCTCTTTACCATTGAGTGATCGATTCATACTTTGAGCCTCTTGGCTAGCTAAGTATAAAAATCTAAGCGAAAACCATACATTGAAAATATGGCCTCACTAGTTAAAAATCAAGGGTAGTTCAAGTGTTAAAAGAAACAGAAAAAGAGAACTTAGAAAATCATAACTTGATTATCTTATCCTCAGATCATTTCGATCGATCACTAATGAGAATTAGTTAATCATAGTGGAGGGGAGAGAGAAAAAAAAAAAAATTGCATAAAGGAAAAATTACTAAGATAGAAGGAGAAAAAGAAAGAGAGCAAACTAAATTTTATTGATAAAAAAATGGATTACAAGTTTAAAGGAAAATTACAACACTAGCAAGAAAAGATTACAAGATCACCAAACTATTGCATTAAAAGAAAACTAGCACATTGCATGAAAGGAGGAGAAAGAGAGAACATGTAAGGAAAAACATGAAAGAAACATGAAAAAGCGCATTAACAACTCTAGCAGCACCTCCCCCTCTCCAATTTTCTGAACCCTGGACTCAAGGAGAGCTCTGGAATTTATAGGAAAAAAATTCCAAGTTACACTCCCTCGATCACAGGCGTGACTGGGGGCATGTAAGCACTGTTCATCTCAGCTGCGACAACGGCGTGGGTCTTCCATGCGGCGCAGCGGAAAAGGGCATTACACGCCCATGTAATGTTGGTAATGGGCGTGTAATCTAACAGCTTCAATAAATGCGGCGTGGGTCTAGATTGCGGTGCAGCGGTGAATAGAGATCATGCGCGAATGTCACGGGCATTACTTCTGGGTGACAGGCGTGACTTGGGTTGACTTCTCGACGGTATCTCCACTTCTCAACGGCAACACTGCTGGCAGGATCCTATGTTTACATGCCCTAGGTCAAGGGCGTGACCCTTGGGTCACGAGCATGAATGGGGGGCGTGACTTGTTGTGGGCTAGCTCAATCAGCGCGACATCAATTCTGGATAGATCTTCAGGTTACACGCCCCTGGTCACGAGCATGACTGGGGGCGCGTGTAATACAAATTTTCCTAATTTGACCCAAAATTCTGCAAAAATTGAAATTAAGCTATGTTAGAATCACAATTTCAAAAGAACTACTTATAACCTAAAATTGACATGAAAAAGAAAAATTCATATTAAATAATTACAACAATTTTGATTAAAAAGTTATATAAATACTACTTATCAATATCCTTGGTTATGCATGAGATGAGATTCTAACTCTTGGCCTTATTTATAGAAGCTTCACTCTTAACCAACTAGTTTTATATGTCCTTTGCTACTGTTGATGCCAAAATTGTACCACGTCCACAATGCCCTACCTATGTGGGATGAGACAGGTTAACTGTTGAGCAGCTGGTTACTTGAGTCACGAATGAAGAGATGAGAGAGAAGAGAAGAAGAGAGGGCCTCTAGCTTGCGGCGAGGCCAGACTTCGCCCGCCGCGGCAAATGCCACTCCTGCGACAGTCTTTCCCTTAATTTATGAACTTGTATTACAGCTTACCTTGGATTTGGATATACAGAAAGGAGAAAATAATGCTGATTATAAGAGCTAATGAGCAAGAAAGATCCTGATTGGGCCGTTCAGGCCGCTTGAATTACTAGATCTTCTGAGAATATTGATAGTCCACTGTCCGAGCTGCCAATTCAACTAACCAAGAGTCTTGGAGGAGCCGAGTTATTGCCGGGAAGCTGTCCGGACCGGGCTGAGTGAAATAATAATGTCTTCCAACAACATCAATGTCGTCGGATGACAAACGACAAGCGCAAGATCGGGCTGGAAGAAGAAGTTAAGATGTCGTCTGGCGACATCAGTGTCGTCGGACGACAACTGGCGAGACGTTGAGATCGATCAGACCGCCACCTGCACTCTAGACCGCTGCTTATCTTCTTCTCCGGCCAGCCTTTAGTAAATTCCAAGCCGCGTATGGACGGCGACCTGGGCGAGCTTCTTCTTGAGGTCGCCGGAGATGGAGGACGTAGACCGGCCGGACTCGGGGTAGTCGCCGGAGATGCTGAAAGCAGACCGCACGATGCATACGATTAACACGAATCAGGCCACCGAAAACCTGTCCCTCCCACCACTTCTTTCTGTTCATGCTTGAGGGTCCTATTTATAGGTCCATGGTCGGTGTTGTCACCGCCGGTGAGCAGGTGACTGGAACTCTACCCACGGGGTTTGGATACTAGAGGTCGCCGCCTTGATATCTGGAACGATGGAGGTCGAAAGTGAGCTTAACCATTCCTAGAGATTGCCTAGCCGGCGACTAGGCAAATCGTGATCGCTGAGCTTGTCGTTGGATGGTGGAGACCACCGATATTGGCGGTTAGAGAAGAAAGTCACCTACCTGAGGCGGTCGGAGGAGGCCGCTGCTTACCTTGGAGACTGCCGATCTGGCGGTTAGGAAAGAGACTGCGAGACGGGCGGTTAGATGGAGGAGGCTGCTGCCTCTAGCTGAAGCTCATACCCGTGTGGTTAAGGCAAGAAGGAGACCGCCGACGATTAACAAGAATAAGACCGTCGATCTGGCATTGGAGGCCCCAGTAGTTTTGGATGGAAGGAGGAGAGACCGACGACTTTAGCGGCTTAGAAGGAGACCGCCAGACGGGCAGTTAGACAGAGGAGGACGCCGCCTCCTAGCTTGTTGCTAGAGACCACCGACGATTAGAAATAAAGAGGTCGCCCGTGGCTAGAAGAAAATCGCCTGATTCAATGGTGGAGGCCGTCGGTGGTTGGGAAGAAGAAATGATATCGTCCGACGACATCAATGTCGTCGGACGACAGCCGACCAAATGTCGAGATCGGGAGGAAGAAGACCGCCGGCCTGGTTGGAGGCCGCCGGTAGGTGGTAAGAAGGAGACCGCCGGTTTGGTGCCACTTTGGGTGAGAAATGGCCTTTGCGTGAGGTCGAATCCTTCCCGGGTACTTAATCTGCAAAAAATGTAGCGAAGAAGGCCACCCAGGTGAGGATCGCGGATTTCTGGGTCAACAGTTACCAAATGCATTGAAGCCAAGAACCTGACTTCAAAGATTATACTACAATATTTGCGGAGGTTACTTGCTCACCAAAGTTGTGATGCCAGATATGAATGAGCAAGCAAGTGCTAGAGAGATTCTATTGCTTTGCTAAGTAAAATTACAAGGTAGCTGCAACTTGGAGGCCCAATCGTTCACCTAGGAATGTATAAGAATCTCACTTTCAAACTAAATGTTGTGTTTGGTTGGGGGAGAAGTAGGCTCAAAATGAGAATCAACGAGGTTACAACTTCTAGGTGAGGACTTTGATGAGCTGTCAAAGTTGCCTCCTAAAATTGTGGAATAGATTAAGAATATTAATTCAGATTACTCTAGAGGGAGTGAAAAGAATTTTTTAAAAACAAATCAACCCAAACTTAATCACAAACATCGCTCACAAGCATAGATTTTAGATGTATAAATACTAAGTGCAGAATAAGGAATCTAAGCTATAAAGTATGCAATCTTGTTGACACAAAAAGTTTTATAGAAGTTCCCCTACAAAATTGGGTACTCCCCACATTTACCAACAAGTAGGAATCCACTACCTTCAATAGGCCTGAATCGTTTGATAAAGAAACTCAAAAGCATTCTTGTATCTTTTGATAGGGAGATTCTAAGTACCAATGGCTTAAGTCTTTTGTTAAGAAGTCTCTCAAAAACAATCTGAATCCTTTAGAGAGGGATTTTAAAAACACTTGTATAGTTGGTGTTGAAATCAAGCTTTGTGCTTTTTCACAATGAGAAATAGTCTTCAACAAGGTCAGACTTCTTTTGAAATAAGATTTGCATGTATACCACCGTCTGTAATCTTTCTTTTTATTTAGAGGGAGAAGTAGTAAAGAACAAGAGAGACTTCTTCTTTTGAGAGCAGGAGGAAGATGAAGGCTTCAGAAAGGAAGTATCGAGTTATGGGTAATAACGTTTGTTGGAAGATGGGTTTCAGATATCTTGGATTGAGAATAACAAACATAATCTATATTTGATCTACTTTGCTTTTGTTTATAATGTCTAGGTCCGACATGTAATATAAAGAAAAGTACGGCCAGGACAGTCAATTAGAGATATGGACTTAATTTTTTACCACCGAGCAGTGGTTGGTTTTACCGCCGACGATAGCTTTCATTCCAGAATGACAACTAGCAAAGAGCAATTCAAAAGGGACTTTGCGGGATCAAGAAGCTAATTAAGTAAATCCTTACCATGTTGCGATAACACAATCACACGATGGTAACCTTAAGGCAATCCAGACAATCACAAAATGATTGGGGAGCCCAATGAAGCAGGAGATCTCATTTTGGCAAGCGAGAATATCTTATTACCAGATGGTGATAGCAGCACCGCATCGTGAAAAAATATTTCCTAAGAAATTAGCTCAGCTTCCATATGAAGGCGGTAGGAGCAGGAAAAATCAAGTAATAAGCTACTATCCAGTGATAGGTACTACTGCAGGCGATAACAGATAGTAATCTATTTAAAATGCATTTCACTCTATCTATCATGCACGAAACAAATTATTTCTAGAGAGGCTTCGTCCTAGAGCTCTATAGGAATTCCTAGACTCCCTTACAATAACTAGAATAGATTTTGAAGGTTGAGAAGATCAAAGCTTATTCAAGATGAAGTGCGAACGCAGCTACAAAGACAATCTCATGTGTTCCTTCGTCATCACCTTCAGAAGTTCTTTAGAGAGTTTTTTTTTTCAAATTATTTCAACTCTATTTACACTGTCTGTTTTCTTTATTTTTTTATGTTTCTTTTGTTGTACGTTGTGGAATTTTGCGTGTGTATTGGCAACTAGGTCTTTGTAGGGCTTAGGGGGAGAATTCACCTCGCATGTTAGGTGACTAGACTAAGGTTTGTTGGATCTTATGGCGCCCTTAGGGGGGGGGGGGGTTGAATAAGAGTTTTAGAAATATTTATATTTTAAAAGAAAACTTTTGATATTTTATAAGAATGAAATTAGATCAACAGTAAATTGCTAGAAATGAAAACCCAATGAAGTTACTGAAACAAATAGAGACATGATTATTATTGATAAAATTGATTACAAAAGAAAATTTCTATAACACTAAAAATCAAGGAGATGAATATAAAGACTTGGGTTTTATATACTGACTCTTCTCCCTAAGAACCAGTTGGCTTTAGCTGATTTATATCCAGATACGGCCTCAAGCTGCTCTAGCTTTTCTATCCCCAGAATGACCTCGAGCTCCCCTAGATATACCCTGTACCTATTCGCCAACACATGCGACAAGTTCCCCCTAAGCCACACAGACCTAGTCGCCAACAACCGCGGTGAATTCTCCACTAGACGATCACAAAGATAAAATTGAAAGGAAACTACAAAATATGAAATTCAAAATGAAAACTCCATATGAAGAAATCTGAAGGAGATGATAAAGAACCACTAAAGATCATCGAAGTCGAAGCATGCATTCTTCGCGTTGAGTTTGCATTGAATCAATTCTCCTTTGATTCCTTCTCTTGAATTTGAATGAGAGAGCTTTTGGTGGTTTGGAAATACGACTCTCACAGAGATTGTAGAGTGCTAGATTTGGGCTCCAGGAGTTGTGTTAATGAAGAGAATGAAAGCCACCCATTATAGGAGAGGAAGATAACACTGGTGTTAGAGCTAATGCTGGGCTTTATCTCTTTTTGGTAATGCTTGATGGTGCATATCCTTATTCTGCGAAGGAGATAGTGCATGATTGGAAGGTTCTTATTTTAGGCAACCCTAACACTACCATTAGGGCTAACGCCGACGCATGCACAAATCATATCCAAAATGCTCCCGTAATCACGACATCATTCCTCCATAACATTTTCACATTGGTGAGATCGAGGGTCAACGCCAGTGTAAGCTCTAACACCCAGCGTTAGACCAACTTTCTTCTCTTTTAGCAAATTGAGCTATACCAGACCAATTGCAGCATTCTAGTTTCATAATTATTCATGCTTGCATACTGAGAACATAATGACAAACTTGATAAAATAGAAGTAGGAATAGTTATTCTCAATCCAAATAGATGGTGAAAACTGTGTTCCAACAATCTCCCCCTTTTGATAATAAGAAATCCAATTAAGATAAATCAGATTACAAGGGTAAATGATGTGTTTTTATAAAGAGATATGACACTATTCAATTTAGAGTCTTTCTAGAATAAAGACTAGTCCAATATATGTGATCCCCCTATTTAAGTGCCCCCCTTAGTGTTTGCTCCACTTTAATCTAGTGAATCATATTCCTTAATCATTAAGATTTATCATTTTATTCTCTCCCTTTTGTTATTAGAAAAAGTGGGTAGAGTGAAAGAAAAAATAGGCTATAATAAGGTAAAGAGGTGAAAGTTAGGACTACTAAGAGAGAGTTAAGAGTTTTGTTGTAAATAAAGGAAGTCATGATCGAGCTTCGAGTGATTAGCACAAAAAATATGATAAGTGTGTAAGAAAATCCATTGTATTTTACTAAGCAAGTCTACAACTTGTTGAAAAAGAGAAAGTGAAAAAGAGTTTTGAAACACAAGTGAAGAAAAACTTCAAAATATGACTTGAGATATGCATGATAAAGCATGTTAAAAGTACCTGAAAATAGAGTGGAAAACAATATAGCCAAGAGAATCTTTTTAATGCCTAGAGGTTTGTTTGATTTTTAGTTTTGATGTTGAAAAAAATGCGAACAATTTTTACGAGTTTTAACATGTAAGTAACAATGATCTTGAATGTTTCAAACACTAAGAGCAAGCATGATTTGTCATATCCAAAAAGGTGATAGATATAATCATAGTAATTCACATTCCAAGTAAAGAATATATTGTAGAAATTATGCATTGCAATCTAGTGCTTTTACTTAAGTTTTTAGAGAATTATGTAGATATGCATTAGAATCCAATTCTCATGAGTAGAAGCATAATGAAAGATAATGATGTGTACATATAGTGTTTTGATAAGAGTATACAAGTGATATAATCAAAGCACATGACATGTGAATTGAAGTAGTAAAATAATATTAAGAGGTAATCTTAGAATTACTTCCACACACCAATTCTAGATTTTTTATTTCAAAGCACATAAAATAGTACAACTACCAAGGTGCTTCGCCCACACAATGCTCATTAAGACTTATCATGAAGCGAAGTTTTGCTTGGGGGATCACATAAGTATTTTTTTTTATTTTGGGTGATCCCGTGTACAAGTAGAAGTGATAAAAAGATATGTTTACACAAGACACTTTATATTCTTTCCAAGGTGCTCAACCTCATAATGCTCATTAAGATTAATCACGAGGCTGAGTAGTGTTTGGTGGAGTTATCTTTGTCATTTTATTCATATATTATTTTTTATTTAGGAAAAAGGTCTCCGAATTTTCTTGTTTTTTTGCAAACATCTAAAATTTTGAAATCATACTTTTATATGTGCAAGAAATTTAGTTTTGAAAAAGGTTTAGGTAATTTAGATATACAACTTAACATGTAAAACTATTACACTACACATTCATGTAAGACTAAGATTAATTAAGATCACATGTAGATTACCAAAAGAGTAAGTGAATGAATCATTATCTAACATAAAATATTACTCATACTTAGAGGCATGCTATGCAATCTTACATAATTTTCTATAGTCTATTTCATTGCACATAACAAGATTAAGAATCTTTAAGAGCATGCTTAGTCAATTCTGACCATTGGAGAAGAAAATATCATGATTTCTGCTTATGTGAAATCCTATCATCAAATAATACAACAAAAGCATGACAAAGCATATTTTGAAATATTTTAAAATAACTTGAATTTTTTGTGAATTTTTTAATAATGGAAAACAAAAATAAATAAAAAATAGAAAATTTCAAAAATAGAGAAACAAACAGAAAAATATGCACGAGAAAATACCAGAAATTTTTCAAAAAGAAAAAAAAAGCAATTTGGAGCAAAAGGCTAATGCCGGGAGTTCTCCTAACGTCGAAACGGTACTAAATTTCTTTATTATTTGAAAAATCTTTTCCTTAATTTAGAGTTATAATATAGATGCCTTCTCAGTGTAGAAATTTCACTTTATAGAGATGATTTGGAGGCTCTTTACGCATATTTTTATTGATTTTGATTTTCTTGATTAATGTTTTTAAGATAGGGGACAACGACTACCACAAATGTTTTGATAAATATTGAAAAAGTTGCGGATTTAAGATTTTTGCCTAAAGGTGTCAACAAGTTTATTTTTCAAGGTCTTGTGTTTTAAATCAATGAAAGCTCAAAAAGATTTATTTTGAAAATACAAGATAAGCATGTTCAAACAAACCACATTTTCATGAAAAGTGTAATCATAATGTGTGCATGCAATATATATGATATAAGTTTGTCCTAAGATTTAAGACAACCCTGACTATATGTCTACACCCTAGCCCCGTTCAAAGTGATGGATGGGCATGAGGAGCTGCACATATGCCATAGGTTGTGGTGTTAATCCCATATGCACACACAAGAGATCACTAAACCTAACACTCTTTCCCCTAGCACCTCACAGAGCCCCACTAAAACCCTCCCCAGTTAGGACAAGAGATAACTTATACGTTAGGACCTTTAATGCATACAATTGTATGCCCCCTCTGTTGTGAGATACATATCATGGGTGAATGACCATGGATATAATAAGCATTTTAAGTCTAAGGACCGATTCATAAACTATGATTTTGATTGCTTTTTTAGAATTGCAGTAGATTTTAAGGCCACATAGTTATCAAGAATTTCAAATTTTAATTTTCCTATTTTTCATTATGTCAATATGAGATAACTAGCATGGATTGTACTATTTATTAGGTGATAATGCTAGTGTACAACCTCATGTTCGCTGAGGGGTAAATTGAGACTCGGCCATAGGCAAAGCAAGCGAGGGCTCACCGCCTCACGACGAGCAGGTCGCGAGGGCGGGACGAGCAAGGTTCACCTCCTTGCAAGGAGTGGGATGCGAGGGTGAGGATACTGGGTGCTCGCCGCTTCGGGGTGCGCTTAGCAATGGTGAGGCAAGCGGGGCTCGCTACTCTGCATTAAGCAACTCAGGAGCATGCTCGCACTCGCCTAGGTAGATCGCCAGGGATGAGGCGAGTACAGGCTTCACCATACCCTATGATCTTTGGTGCAGTATTTTATGCACATTTATTCAAGTTTGTGTGAAATTTTCCGTAGATCTAGGAGTGAGCAGGAATCACACAACTTAAAGTTACAGCCAACAACCAGAAGCACATGAACAAAACAATATTTATTGATAACCACATAAATCTTCATTACAGAGCGAGGTATACATGGCGAGACATGATTTCGCCAGTACACAAAACCAAAAGGAAAATATAATGCTGAAGAAAGATAATTGGCGGTCTGAACACAGAAGCCGCCAAACCGCGCGTCCTGGGTGTTCACGCGACTAGAAAAGGAGACATCGCGAATAGACTGCCAGCAACTTGAACAACACCACTGAAGCTCCGCGACCTCCCAAACTCCATTGATTTTCCCGAACACCAGCAACCCACACTGCAAGCTGCAAGACCGCCCGAACACCTTAGAAGAAGAGGTGACCGCTGCTGTCCGCACAATCCGCAGAAGCAGCACAAAGGAAATTCAATCAGCAAACCGGGAGGTCACAAAAAACGAGACCGCAAGTTCTAGGCACGAGTTCAGCTTACACTTGGTGCGATTGATATTGTTGCTACAGTGACACCTATTTATAGGCGTGGGACCAGATCCAGTCACCACCCTATGAGATAGAGTCACCGCCCTGACCGCACGACCAAGACCGGTCTACCAGCGCGGTCAGCAGAAGATCGCTCTGCGCTTAGTGAGCACGCCGGCTTCAAACCTGACCAGGAGATCTCCACTCCTCTAAGAAGCCGCGCGACTATGACAACCTGCAATGTCATGACGCCCACCACTAGTGTTTGCAAATACGAGACCTCCATCAGAGACCGTGAACACAACCATGTCGACCAAGGCAATAGCCTGCCAAGCCGAGCAACACTAGTGTCCGCATACACCAGCAGATCTCCAAGGGACCAGCTTATGTGAACACAAAGAGGAGACCGAGCGACTAAGAAAACCTTAGTCGGCGCACACCATCAAGAACCCAGACAGTCACCAGACCGGACTGCCGATTACCAGAAAAATAACCCTGTGCGGTCAACAGCTTAACCCGCACAGTACAGAATCCAGCTCGCCACGCGGTCTCACAAACCAGACCGTGCAGCCTCACCTCCGCAGCCTTGGACATAAAGAACGACGATCAGTCCGAATAGACTGCGGCTAGACCGAATAGGTCAGACCACAGAGGAGACCGCAAGATCGTGCGGTTAAACCAGACCGCGCGACCACCTCCCGGACCGCCAACTTCACACTTCAACATTTTCAACACTCCACCTTGAAGTGGGAAGTTGAAAACAACCCAAGTAAACTCCTCAGCTGAGTGAACGCCCTTCACCAGCGCCTTTGTGAATATATCAGCAACATTGTCCATACTCCGAACATGCTCGACCGAAAGAGACCCCTCAAGCACCTTCTCACGAATGAAATTATGCTCGATCTCGATACGTTTGGTCCTCGCGTGACACACTAGATTAGTAACCAGTTTGAGTGCACTCTCATTATCACCGTGAAGGAGAGTCGGACCTCGAACCTTCTTATGGACGTCTCCCACCAACCTCCTAAGCCAGATGGCTTCTTGAGCTTCCAAGGCCGAAGCCTTGTATTCTGCTTCCGTGGTACAGACAAACATGAAATCCTGCTTCTTGCTGCACCAGGATATAGCCGTAGGGACCGCCATGAAGACGAATCCAAACGTTGACTTCCGATCATCCGAATCTCCCCCGTAATCAGCATCCATGTACCCATGCACATCGAAGCCCGCATATCTCTTGTATAGGAGACCCATATCCGAAGTCGCCTTGACATACTTCAAAATATTCTTGGCCGCTAGTAGATGAGGCATCCGTGGTTCCTCCATATAACAACTCACCCTGCCAACTGCATACGCAATATTCGGCCTAGTGATCGTCAGATAAATCAGGCTTCCAACCAGAGCTCGGAACACAATCGAATCTTCCAGAATCATCTCCTCATCCTTTCGAAGTTTCGTGGCCTTCTCTAGAGGTTTAGAAATGCATTTCCATTACTTCATGCCAAATCACTCCACAATTCGCTCCGCATATCCAGCCTGGGACACCAGCACTCCACTTTCCTTCCTCTGCACTTCGAGTCCAAGGAAATGGTGGAGTTCACCCAAGTCCTTCATCTCAAATCTGATAGATAGCTCAGCCCAAAGCTTTGCTACCTCCTCCTTCGAATTCCCTGTCACGATCATATCGTCGACGTAAAGCAACACGATGACTTGAAGCTCCCCGTTCTTCTTGACAAACAAGCTTGAGTCAGAGTCTAAAGCACCGAATCCATAGAATAAGAGATATTCTGCAATCTTCCCGTACCACGCCCTCGACGCTTGCTTCAACCCATACAGGGCCTTCTTCAGCTTACAGACATAGTCTGAAAAATCATCAGATACGAAGCCCGGCGGCTGGATCATGAAGATATCCTTGTCAATCTCGCCGTACAAGAAAGCATTCTTTAAGTCGAGTTGCCAAATCTCCCACCCACAAAATGCTGCCAAGGCAATAATGAACCGTACTGAAGTCATCTTCGCCACCAGACTAAATGTCTCTTCATAATCTTCACCATATTGCTGCGAGAATCCACAAACCCCAAGACGAGCCTTGTATCGCTCGATACTGTCATCTGCCTTCTTCTTGATCTTATTGACCCATTTGCATGTCACAGGGGTGATAGCCTTGGGCCTGGGCACCAAAGGCCA
The DNA here is from genome assembly GCA_033032865.1 of Dactylorhiza incarnata. Lineage (NCBI taxonomy): Eukaryota > Viridiplantae > Streptophyta > Magnoliopsida > Asparagales > Orchidaceae > Dactylorhiza > Dactylorhiza incarnata. Next base: position 1,420,085 of record JAWHQI010000326.1, on the reverse strand, counting down.
AGTCTCATTCTTCTCAAGAGATTCCATCTCTTCTTTCATAGCTATGTCCCACTGCATAACACCTTTGGCCTTCTCAAAGCTCGACGGCTCCCGCTCATCCAGGGGGCCAGCAAAGAATCATGAGACAAAGCTCACCATGTTTCCTCCTGTATAGCAATCAGGCGCAATGATCGTTCGCTTCGATCTCCTCAACACCTTTTCCTGACTCGCATTATCTTCAACTGCTTCTTCCTTAACTCCCTTTCCAGACGGATTAGGAGCATCGCTCCCCCTGCTTCCTGATCCAGAAGCCTCCGTCTCAGAACTAGAAATGGATGGACCACCTGGTGACAAAGGCAGCTCCACTTGAAGATTTTCCACAGCTCTCTCCGGCTCCTCCACCATGCTTTCTGGTAACTCAACACCAGAACTTCCCTGGAACGACATCACCTCAACCAACACGACGTCACGAGATATAACAAATCTCCGCGTCTCCGGGTCCATGCACTTCCAGCCCTTTTTCCGATCATCATATCCCACGAAGATTAGCGTCCTTGCTTTTGCATCTAGCTTTGTCTGAAGCGCATCTGGAACGTGCATATAGCAGGTGGAACCAAACACCCGAAGGTGCGCCATGCTTGGCTTTTCCTTGAACATCATCTCATGCGGGGTCAACATGTTGATGGGACTGAGAGGCATCCTGTTGATGACATAGGCAGCACAAGACATTCCCTCCGCCCAGAAGGACCTTGGGATACTCTTGGCATGAAACCAACACTTGCAGGTCTCCGCCAGATGACAGATCTTTCACTCTGCAACTCCGTTTTGTTGTGGAGCATGCGCACAAGTAAGCACCCTCCGGATGCCCGCCTTCCTGCAAAAACTAGAGAACTCACCAGAGGTGAACTCCCCCCCCCCTGTTATCAGTTCTCAGCTTCTTTATCCGCAGGCCTAGCCGACCATCCACTAACTCCTTAAACTCCACAAACTTGGCAAATGCCTCCGCCCTCTCCTTTAGGAAGTAGACCCAGTCATATCTGGTGTAATCGTCGATCAATACCAGCATATACCTGCTGCCTCCGAGGCTTGGGGTAGCAGTCGGTCCCATCAAGTCACTGTGGATACACTCCAACGGCACATTACTCCTTGTCTTCGACTTATCAAACGGCAGCCGATGAGACTTGCCGAACTGACATCCCGCACAAACATGACCGTCACCGTAGGAAGATAGACTAGGCAGGCCCTTGACTAGACCTTTTATCGCCATAGCCTTCAGCTTATCCATCCCTACATGCCCCAACCTCTCGTGCCATATAACGACACTATCATTTCTCCTCATCTTGTCAACATAATAACTTGTCGATAAAACAAACAAGTCTTTTGCCCTTCTCCTGACATGAACGACATCGGCCTTTACCGCTTCAATGTTTCGTAGAAACCTCACATCGGTTGGACTGAACGGAACGTGATACCCAGCGTCCACAGTGTTGGTCACGGAGAAGAGGTTTTTCCTCATTCCAGGAACATGATAGACACTCTTCAACGTTAATGGCCCCCTATCACTGCCCAAGGAAACAACCCCCACCTTCTCGACAGTATGCACAGTATCATCAAAAGTTATGATAGCATCATTACCGGAGTAAGGCTGCGCTGAAGAAAGCTTCGACTCGTCCCCGGTGAGGTGATGACCACAACCCGATTCCATGATCCAGTCCTCCTAATAATTGATAGGAGCCGCAACTCCGACAGAAGCCTAGAAGGCTCCTCCCCATCCTCCATCAATTTACCTGGCCTCAGTTTCCTCCTTCCCTGCAGCAGCATGCCCTGGCTGAAGCATTTGGGTCCTTCTCCCTTCTTCTTTCCTTTAGCCTTGGGAGCATAGCCCCTCTCCTGCTGTCTAGAGGTTGAAGGCCAATTGCCTCCAGCGGTCATCTTCTTCTTATCCCATCTTTTCTTCTTCCCTGTGAAGAGAACCTCGCTTTCTCCCCCAGAAAATGACACCCCTGCCATCTGCCTTGCCAGGCTCTCCTGCGACGCAAGCAGATTCTCCAGCTCTAGCAGAGACAGCTGATTTGCCTAACCCTGCATCGACGCCACAAAAGCCACATACTCCTTCCGCAAGCCGTGGATGATGTGTCTCTTCAGCTTCGCCTCAGAAATTGGATCATCAGGATCCAGTGCTGAAATCTCAGTGCACAGGTTCTTCATCTTCAGAAAGAACGTAGAGATAGACAGATCTCCCTGAGCCGACCTAGCCAGCTCATTTTCCAGGAACTGTAGCCTCGCTACATTCTTCTTGTTAAACAGCCCATCCAGGGCTCTCCAGATCTCAGTAGCTGATCCACATCCTAAGATGTGATTAAATTGGTCAGGTGATATAGCCCTTTTTAGAGTGAACTCTGCTTTCGCATTAATCGTCCTCCAATTCCTCACCTCATGACCATTATCCCCAACTAGGACAACTTCCTTCGTACTATCTCCTCCAACAACCTCCCAGAGGTCCTCTCCCAGAAGATAACTCTGCATGTACGACTTCCACTTCTTGAAGTTAGTCGACGTGAGCATCTCAATTCCAAGACCTCTTACAAAACCTGTTTCCATGGCTCTACCACTGGTTTCTTCTTCACAAAGGTGATGGAAACTTTAAGTTGTTCACTGCTCTATCCACTCCAACCTACTGCTGATTCCAAGTGAAATTTTCCGTAGATCTAGGAGTGAGCAGGAATTATACAACTTAAAGTTACAGCCAACAACCAGAAGCACCTGAAGCAAAACAATCTTTATTGATAACAGCAGAAATCTTCATTACAGAGCGAGGTATACATGGCGAGACATGATTTCGCCATTACACAAAACAAAAAGGAAAATACAATACCGAATAAAGATAACTGGCGGTCTGAACACAGTAGCCGCCAAACCGCGCGGCCTGGGTGTTCGCGCGACTAGAAAAGTAGACTGCGCGAACAGACTGCCGACAACTTGAACAACACCACTGAAGCTCCGCGACCTCCCAAACTCCACTGATTCTCCCGAACTCCAGCAACCCACACTGCAAGCCGCAAGACCGCCCGAACACCTTAGAAGAAGAGGTGACCATTGCTGTCCGCACAATCCGCAAAAGCTGCACAAAGGAAATTCAATCAGCAAACCGGGCGGTCACAAAAAACGAGACCGCATGTTCTAGGCACGAGTTCAGCTTACACTTGGTGCGATTGATATAGCTGCTACAGTGAAACCTATTTATAGGCATGGGACCAGATCCAGTCACCACCCTATGAGATAGAGTCACCGCCCTGACCACGCGACCTAGACAAGTCTACTCGCGCGATCAGTAGAAGATCGCTCTACGCTTAGTGAGCTCGCCGGCTTCAAACCTGACAAGGAGATCGCCACTCCTCCAAGAAGCCGCACGACCATGACAACCCACAATGTCATGATGCCCACCACCAGTGTTCGCAAATACGAGACCTCCATCAGAGACCGCGAACACAGCCAAGTCAACTAAGGCAATAGCCCGCCAAGTCAACCAACACCAGTGTCTGCATACACTAGCAGATCGCCAAGGGACCAGCTTACGCGAACACAAAGAGGAGACCACATGACTAAGAAAACCTTAGTCGGCACGCACCATCAAGAACCCGGACAGTCACCAGACCGAACTGCGGAATACCAGAACAACAACCCTGTGCGGTCAACAACTTAACCCGCACAGTACAGAATCCAGCTCACCACACGGTCTCACAAACCAGACCGCGCGGCCTCACCTCAGCAGCCTTGGATAGAAAGAATGGCAGTCAGGCCGAATAGACTGCGTCTAGACCGAATAGGTCAGACCGCAGAGGAGACTTCAAGATCGCGCAGTTAGACCAGACCGTGCGACCACCTCCCAGACCGCCAACTTCACACTTCAACATTTTCAACAGTTTGTCTGCCAATAACCCATCAAAACAGCGGAGTTTGGTTGTTGGCAAACCATTTTGGTGTGCACTTAGTAAAACCAAAAGGCAGATTTATGTTATTAGCAAACCTAGTTGAGAAAACTATAAATGGACCCTAAAGGGCACCTTTGGAGGGCAAGCAATTTCTGGTGCTTCTTCCTCCTCTAGACAATTGAATTGTTTCCAAGGTTCTCCAAGGTGCCCAACTTCATCTTTGGCTTGGGAGGGGAAGCACTCAAAGATCTTCCGGAAGTGTGGTGGGACCTCCACGCTACATTCAAGGGTTAGTGCTTATCTTTAAGTTTTTGGTCAAGTTCTTCACTGGCCAAGTATGTGCAAGTTGCCTCCTCTTTGGGGGTGCAAATTCCTCGTTGGGCCGATTCTCGGTTCCAACAGCTATATTGATGAGTTTGAATTCAATATTATGACATAAGATTTAATATGTGATAATGTTGCATGTAATCCAAAATGTAGTTTCAATCTATAGACCTAGAATGAAGTGATGATTCAGTTTTTTTTGATCTCATTAGTATAAAGTTGATTCTAGGGCCTGCATATAAGTGAGATATATGCAGACAAAAATCCTAAATTGTTCGCATAATAATCATGAACTAGAAACATAAAGCAAATTACGAAATCAATTATATTCATTTTAATTTTATTTATTGATTTATGATGCTTTGATTTTAAGATAATTTTCTATGGTGATTTGGAAATTTAAACATGTGATAAATAAATTATCTTTTACTTAATCATATGATAAACTATTCATATTTATTATAAATATTTATAGTGAAGGCTTAATTATGAATATGTTATTGGTCATTGATGAGTTCGAATTATATAGGGTTTTTCGGACTAATCTGGGCTTGTTTTCACGGATTTGCACTTCAATTTCTGCACATTATTGCTTATATTGCATTGATACTCCGGATTACACGAAGTGCACCTTTTAAGCCTGTTGTGGTATGCAATTGCATGCTTTGTTGTTGGGGGTAAGCACAATGTGCTCCCCATTCTTTTTATGCGTTTATGCTTGAGCTGGAGGGGTATTCCCAGCTGGGTTGTGATGATGCAGGTGGACGGTTCATCCATTTTGTACCCAGAATTCATGTCTACGTATATCGCATGGTCATGCATTTTCTTTGACGCACGGGCGAATGCGATCGTGCGTTCTCTTCTGGGGTGGAATACGATGTTTTGTCGTTGATCGTCCGTCTCTACGCACGGGCAGTGCCCGTTGGTGAAGGAATCGCACGATCGACCTGTTTAGCCTTGCTTTTTGGCTTTTCTGAATTTACCGGTGCATTTTTGCGCACTGACGGCTTCGACCGTGCGTGAGTAAAATGCACGGGCGCTCTTGGTCATCTTCCTGGCATTTCTTTTCAATTAATTTTGCACGGTTCACGCACGGTCGTGCGTTCGACCATTCGTGACCAAATTTCTGAACATTTTGTATAAAAGCTGCAGTTCTTGCCCTATTCTGGATCGACCTTCTTTCTCGCACCTAGAGCTCTAGTTTTGCGCCATTTTCTCCGCTTTATCACCGCCACCTTCGGGAGGAGCTCCGACCGCCATTCTTCTGCAAATCTCAATCCAGAGCGTCCTCTAGGCCTCCTCCATTGTTCGTGCACCTCCAAAGCTCCATTTTGAGGGATTGTCTGCTGCATATATGAGGTTCTCTGGTGAGATCGTGGCCAAAGAAGACTGACGGAGAAGACGAGTATAATAGAAGATGGTGGCAGCTCTTCCAGACCCCGGACGACAGTTGGTGCCCGAGCTCAGACAAGGATTGACAACCCTAGATTCCGGCCATGAACCTCTGATGAGTCTCCGTGCTTTGGTTGTAATCTAAACCTCCTTTACATTGTAGTGTGTTATTCCTTAATTATTTGGGTGTATGAACAATGTTTGCTAAACCTTGTTTTGTCATTTAATATTTCATGTCTATGTGAAATTATTATGTGTGGTTTATGAAAGTGAGGAGCGCCCCATTCCATCCTCCATCCCGCCGTAATGTTCGTGTGCCGCACTAGCAATTTCTAGTGGCGTGCTTGTCGACGAGGTGCTTGCGACCCTCATTCCGCCTGCCTACTCGCTCATCCGCCTAGTGAAGCGTGGCATAGCGGCCCATGTAATCCATTCGCCTAACGAAGCAGCGCGCTCAAGGCCTGCCTAGTCTCCATCCCGCCAAGCGAAGCATTGCATAACGGCATTGCATAAGAGTAGTTGTAGTATTTTCTCTTTATTTCCATCAACCAAAACCCCCCGTTTCCGCAACCCATCCGACTTAAGGACTTCAATCTCAAGTCCTTCCTCAAAAGTAAACTCCACCTTACTGTGTTCCTTCGAGATCGATACTTGGGGATTCACTCACACATTTTATATTACTTGAACTATCGGTACACTGCCATTTCGTGCCGCAATCTAGCTACCGCCTATAGCGGTGTGCGAGATTTGCGCATCAAGTTTTTAGCGCCGTTGCCGGGGAACACAGACGTGTGAGTTTTCCTGAGAGGGATAGCCAAGAGATAGTAGTTCTTCCAGTGTGTGTACCCGCTTTGTTATTTTTGTTTGCTTTTTAATTATATAATGTTTGTTATTATTTCTTCCTCTTCTGTTTTTAAGTTTTAGGCAAGTTTAATCCAAGTAGTTTTATCAGTTTGTGTAAATTTCCTTGCAAAGAATTTCAGTTTCATTATATCTGCTTTAATTATTTAAAATGTCTTCATGTGATATTTCTCCTGGCACTTACGACATGATGGTCTATTACATAGACCAAATGAAGGAGTTAAATGCTAGGCAGTGTAGGAACTTTGTTTTCTTGTTGTGTCGAGGAGAGAGTCATGAATTGAAGGACTGTCCTAGTCTTTTCAATCCTGACCGCTGCTCCTCCACTCATGACAACATTGTCCCTACAACTCATTCTTTACCCGTGGAGGCAATTGCCTACTCACCCCTTGAGCTTAATTCTCGCATCGGATCTTCTCTCCCTGTTTATGGCTTCACTCCTAGTGATGATGATCACTCATCTGTTGGCCAACAAGGAGAGGATTTCGAACTTATGGATGCACCTGAGTGGGATGAGGAAAGTATTCTTTCCATTGGGGAGGCATTAGCGGATAGTTTTGCGGAGGAACCAAATCCTTTTGTTCCTCCAGTTTCTTTGTAGGATTTTTCTACAAACATATTTTATGATCATGTCGAAGTAATTGAGCAGGGTGATGGTTCTGAGCCTGAGGCTGCTCCAAGGTGGGATGATGAGGATATTCTTTCTGATGAGGAGGTTTGCACTTCTTCATGGGACGAGGAGGTCCAACTCACCACCGAGGCCCTTGAGTTCACGGGCCCCCCTTGCTATGATACTTACGATGATGACAATCATCTATCCTTGGATTTTCCCGGGAGTGAAACTGGGACCACTCCCCCGATTTTTGATTATTTAAGTCATTCCTCTCTTTTATTTCTTGAACCCCTTCTTCATCTGAGCCTGTGGAGGTTGAATCTTCACAGGTACTTCAGGAGGACTTGGAGCATTTTGCTTAAGTCAATGATGATTGTATCCTCTCTTGTGAGGAGGTTGATCCCTCCTCCATAGAGGAAGCCTCATTCATTGCCTTCTCCTTCTGTCTCCTCCCTAAAGATGACACCTTGCTGGGCAAGGATTATTTTGGTGAGAGGAGTGAGGACTCCTCCTCTTCTTACTTTCTACTTCCCCTACCTGTGAAGAGCAGGTATTATTATTTAGGTAGGGGAGTAAATGTTTTATCGCCGTATCGGTACCCACTACCGACACGCATATTAGAACAGTTACCTGTACATTTCCTGTTTCATAGACCCATTAGCTAGAACTGCTTTAAATTTGAATAAGTCGTGCTGGGAGGACAATAACCCCAGTAGTTATCTTACTTTTCCTGCAATTCTTATTTCATCTTGTTTAGTTTAGTTAGCTGTATTTCAATTTTATGTTTGTATATTGTCTGTTGTTTTTGCGGAGCTCACCCCTGAAGGTATTCTTCTGGATGGCAGATACTGCAGCTTTGTCTTGGTTTACACGCCAATCTTCTGGTATGCCCACTTGCTGAGCATTGGGTACTTTCTTCCCCTAGCCCTCATTTAGATTTCATGTTGATATTTTATGCTGGTTTGTTTAGTTTAAGTCTGGGGGAGAGATATTTATTGTACCCACTACACGTGCACATCTCTGTGCATGCTAGAATTATTTTATTTTAGTTATTTTATTTGTTCATCTTCATCGCACACCACTACATCCCACTAGAGGGCGCACTCACTTGTGTGTGGGTTTCCGTTCACGCTTATCTTGGTTTGGAATGTGAAATAGGATGTTAGCTTAGGAATTGCAAATCGGAGTGTGATGTTGACTCTTGTAGTGCTCTAGTCGTATCCGCATGCTCTAGTAGAAATTTGAGTAAAATTAGATTATTTCTCTGCATTTAATTTACGATTAGTGTTTTTGGGTAGTTTTAAATTTATTATACTGAATTGGTGAATGTGAATGAAATTAGTGGTAGAACGGTGTTTTCTGTAGGCAAGCGCTAGTTGTGTGTTGCTCGAGTCGGAAGGAAGGTTTACCTTTCTCGTGGGCTAAGAACTTTCCCCAAGCGACTCTTGAAGCGTGGGCGAGAGCAACTCATATTGTTAAACGTGATGTAGGCCATTTTTTGGCTAGTTTGAGCCTTGTTTTCCATGACCTATGCGTTTATCTTTGCAAGCCAAGTTTGTGCCTACACTTCCTTTGTTTCAGCTCTTCTTTCAATTAACAAAGCCTAAAACTTATCCTATTATCGCAACCAAGTAGCGAGTTAACTGAAATCATATTTCTTGATTTGGTGTGATGTTTGGAACCTTTGTGATGTGAAAGAAAAAGTGTACTGTGTCCCGAACACATTATTGTAAACCAACCGGGGGGTAAAAGAAAAAGAAAAAAAATGAAGTTAAAAGAAAGATCTGAAAAGAATTGGAATGAAAAGAAAGAAAATTCAGTTGGTATTTGTTGGAGTAGGCTGTGTGCACACCCAGTTTTCAAGCTAAGTCTGGGGGTGTGTCACACTAGCTTCGTTCTTGGTCTTGTTTTGGTACACGATATCTTTTGACTCAATTGGGTTGCGTAGCCATCTCGTTTATCATTGAATATCATACCGTAACCTAAGCCCCATTATAGCCTGAAAGCCCTATTGATTTAGCTTGTGAGTTTGCTAGCGTCGTGGAGAGAGTGTAATCGGGCAAGCTTACGGCTCTCGTCGTTGATGGATTGTTTACTTTCACCCTGAATTCCGGTCAATTGCAACACCCTCCTGAGTGGCTTGTTTACTTTCACATCGGGCACGACCGCACAAATTCTTCATGATTCACCATCTGAGTATAACTAAATCTTTATTTATGCTTTAACACTTTTGTAAATTAGTTAGCATAGTTAGAATCTCTTTTTACTGAATTTCTATTTGCATGCGTATTACACTTCGCACCGTACTCCTATTTTGCAAATCCCTTCACTAACTACCATTTTCATACTCCGCCGGATTTGTTTGCTCGGCACGTGCAAACAGGTAAGTCTGGGGGTGTGATGACTCCGAATTATATTGGGTTTTTTGGACTCATCTGGGCTTGTTTTCACGCATTTGCACTTCACTTTCTGCACATTATTGCTTATATTGCATTGATACTCCGGATTACACGAAGTGCACCTTTTAGGCCTGTTGTGGTATGCAATTGCATGCTTTGTTGTTGGGGGCAAGCACAATGTTCTCCCCATTCTTTTTATGCGTTTATGCTTGAGCTGGAGGGGTATTCCCAGCTGGGTTATGGCTGATGCAGGTGGACGGTTCATCCATTTTGTACCCAAAATTCATGTCTATGTATATAACACGGTCATGCATTTTCCTTAACGCACGGGTGAATGCGATCGTGCGTTCTCTTCTGGGGTGGAATACGATGTTCTGTCGTTGATCGTGCGTCTAAACGCACGGGCAGTGCCCGTGCGTGAAGGAATCGCAGGATCGACCTGTTTAGCCTTGCTTTTTGGCTTTCTGAATTTACCCTTGCGTTTTTGCGCACGGACGACTTCAACCGTGCGTGAGTAAAACACACGGGCGCTCTGGGTCGTCTTCCTGGCATTTCTTTTTGGTTAATTTTGCACGGTACACGCACGGTCGTGCGTTCAACCGTGCGTGACCAAATTTCTGAACTTTTGGTATAAAAGTTGCAGTTCTTGCCCTATTCTGGATCGACCTTCTTTCTCGCGCCCAGAGCTCTAGTTCCGCGCCATTTTCGCCGCTCCATCACCGCCACCTTCGGGAGGAGCTCCGACTGCCATTCTCTTGCAAATCTCAAGTCGGAGCGTCCTCTAGGCCTCCTCCATTATTCGTGCACCTCCAAAGCTCCATTTTGAGGGATTTTCTGCTGCACATATGAAGTTATCCGGTGAGATCGTCGCCAAAGAAGATTGACGGATAAGATGGGTATAATAGCAGAAGGTCACAGCTCTTCCGGACCCCGGACGGCAGTTGGAGCCCGAGCTCGGACAAGGATTGACAACCCTAGATTCCGGCCATGAACCTCCGATGAGTCTCCGTGCTTTTGTTGTAATCTAAACCTCCTTTACATTGTAGTGTGTTATTCCTTAATTATTTGGCTGTATGAACAATGTTTGCTAAACCTTGTTTTGTCATTTAATATTTCATGTCTTTGTGAAATTATTATGTGTGGTTTATGCAAGTGAGGAGCGCCCCATTCCATCCTCCATCCCGCCGTCATGTTTGTGTGCCGCACTAGCAATTGCTAGTGGCGTGCTTGTCGATGAGGTGCTTGCGACCCTCATTCCGCTTGCCAACTCGCCCATCCCCCTAGTGAAGCGTGGCATAGCGGCCCGTGTAATCCATTCGCCTAACGAAGCAGCGCGCTCAAGGCCTACACAGCTCGATTCTGCTTGCCTACTCATCCATCCGCCCTTGCGAAGCAGCGCGCTCAAGGCCTGCCTAGTCTCCATCCCGCCAAGCAAAGCATTGCATAGCGGTGTTGCATAGGAGTAGTTGTAGTATTTTCTCTTTATTTCCACCAACCAAAACACCCCGTTTCTGCAACCCATCCGACTTAAGGACTTCAATCTCAAGTCCTTCCTCAAAAGTAAACTCCACCTTACTGTGTTCCTTCGAGATCGATACATGGGGATTCACTCCCACATTTTATATTACTTGAACGATCGGTATACTGCCGTTTCTTGCCGCAGTCTAGCTACCGCCTATAGCGGTGTGCGAGATTTGCGCATCAGTCATTTTTTGCAACTTTTCTTTATTTTTTATCTTTTGCGAAGATACCCAAAACATATACAAAGTTTCTTGAAACTAGAAGACAATGATAATTAGAGTAGTAAAATAATTTTCAAAAGGAAATAATTTTGAGAAAATCAGGAATTTTTCAGAAAATATACACACCGCCAGTGGTAGAGTTAGCGCCCATCAGTATCCAACAGAGATTCGATTTTTCATCCAAAAAACATGTTTTGTGATTTTTCAATTTGATTTAATTATGACTGTTCATGATAGGGCCAATCTAATGCAGTGAGGAATTTTGGAAAATAATCAAAAGCTACAAATTTTAAACTTTTAGCCTAAGGCTCCTAATAGTCATTTAAATATAATCTTTTAAATAACAAATTTTACACATATCATATAATCCACAGTAAAGTTTGAAAACAACTTTTGAATAGTAAATTTAGAAACTTGTGGATTTTAGCTTTTAGTTCAAAAAATTACTTATACGCATAAGTTTTTTTAAAAGCAAAGTGAATGTGCAATAAATATAGTCATTTAAATATTCAATATATAAGATTTTTGGCTCAAAAGAAATAAAGACAAAACACAAAAAGTGCATAAAGCAAATAGGAAAAATGTTTTTTTTATTTTAATTTTTAGCTTTGTGAAGTAGATTTTGAGTAATTCATTTTAGTTTATTTCTGCTTCACACATTTTTATTGTATATTAATGAATAAGAGTTTTAGGTATCCAAAGAGGACTAAGTGTAATGGTTTCTTTGGGTACCCAAATATATCGTGGTGATTTATTTAGAGACAAGGATGAATGTGCCCTATCAAGTGAAGTTAATATGTTGTTTCTAACAATGGGTCTCCATTCTTACCTAGGAAACACTTTATTTTTATTTATCAAATTTCCATAGTCATTAACTTCAATATTTGGATAAAAGTGACTTTTGAATTTATTATTTAAAGGAAATTTGTTCGCATTCAATTTTATGTTGGGAGAAGATTGATGTTGTTAATGATAATGATGATAGTGTTTTAGAATTTCATTAACAAGCTTTTGGTGTTTTTCATTCCCTTTGTTTGGCTTAGTCAAGATATGGAAATTCATATTTAACTTGCTTTTGGATTTTGCTTGATATTATGGATTTATGTTTTGTGAGTTTTTATTCATAATTTCCTTAAGCAAGTTGATTTTTATTTCTAATTCATTATTCTTAATCTTGAGATTATGTCTAACTTTATTATAAGCAAGTATGCTATTTTTAAGAATTGAGGTTATAGATCTAATATGAGTTTGATAATCATTTCTCAATTCTTCAAATGTTTCATCAATCTTTAATTTCAATATTATAATTTTTGCACATAACATAATCACTTTTCAAAGATGAATTTTCTAAAGACAATTTTTCATTATGTTCTTTAAGAGTCACTTTTTCAAAAACCTTACAATTTTCTTTTAGTTCAATGTAATCAATACAAGGTGCAACATTTTCTACTAAAGAGACTAAGGGACAACATGACACATCAAAATTTGATGTTACAATAAGTTGTGCTTCAAAAATTTTATTTTTTAAACGCAAATTTGAATTAATATTTTTCAATTTCTTAATTCTATGTTTATCCATATCTAGCACATGCAATGTAGAAATAGATGTTGAAACAAGAGGCGAGGAATTTGCTTTTCTTACATTGATATTGGATGGGCGAAGATTTGAACATAAAGTTCCTTTGACATCCTCTTCTTCTTAACATTTTAGTGTTCTAACAAATCAAGGTGTTTAATATTTATAAATATTTTTGTGAAAATTAATAATCCCTTAGTGTACCCCTCCCCCTCCCTCTAAGTGTGCATCACGATCCAAAATTGTTATCAGATCTTGGTTACTCATGGTTTAGGCTTTACATCCTATAGTATATTATGGCTACCTTTATAGAGGAATTAAATCTTAACGACGAGTCTTTGTTAGCACCTCTACTATTCACCGAAATGAATTTTCTTGCTTGAAAAATATTATCGAAATTTTTTCTTATCCCCATAAGAGTAGATATTTGAAATATAATTATTAAAGAATGTGCTAGACCTTCTATTTTTATAAATAATAGCTATATTCATAAGCCTACATGTGATTTAAATGAGTTTGAAAAGTGAAATGGATTTTATATGCTAAGATAATGAAATACTTATTTTGTGCCATTGATAAAGACATTTTCAAACTTATTTATACATTTTCTACTGCTTATGAGATTTAGAGAGTTATTTTAAAAATTTATGTTTCTTCATCTATAGCTACCAAACAATTACAAGAACTTGAAAGTCCACATGCTTGCGCAAGTATTCAAGATGTTTCTTGTTTGGACTGCTCTATGTTGTTCACTTCAAGTGGAAGGGAAAATGACAGTGCATCTAATTATTCAAATGAAATATAATCGGATAGGACTATAAGCATAATGAATTTCTCCCTTCTTGAATCTAAGTAATTGTCTACATCTCGTGCAATTGATATCTCTAAACGTAAAAAATAAAAACATTAAATCGATATTATGCACAGAAAACAAAATTTTAAAAGCAAAATTTGATGCAAATCAAATATTGACGTGCCTATTTTTGATTCTCCTTCATGGTCTTTAGTTAATAAATCTATACCTTGTATTGATTGTAATGAATTTAGAGAAGAAAAAATCAAGGGCTTGGAAAAAGATCTTTCTATTGCAAAAGAGCAAAATAAACAATTGATTAATCAAAGTAACGCTCTCACCAATAAACTAGATTCATTAAAATTATTGGTACAATAGGCTTTAATTGATAAAAATTCTTTTATATTTAGTTTATCTAGAGATTTGTGTAAGGCCTCTACTAGTGCTATAATATTTATTAATTAATATAAAACTAATAGATTGTTCACTCGTGTAAGCACACCTTACATTAAGTGCTCCGCATGTTCCAAATTTGGGCTGACATCATCTTGTTGAAGGATAAATCTAAACCTTGCACATATCACTAAATTTGGGTTCCCAAAATCTTATTTTGCAAAATATTTGGAACCATACGGGTTCCCAAATCTTGCCTTCATGTACCTTGAGCTTATTCATTGACTAGGGATATGTTTATCATTTTATGGTTTAATTGCATCAAAATGATTACTATTTTATCAAACCTACTTTACTCTCTAGTCAAATATAATAATAGATATGGACATTTCCTTTCTTATATTTTGTGTGTTGTGTGTTTAATTTTCCCTTTACTTGCATATTCTTTTATGCTCACTAATACACACGAGTCATATCATAATTTTAGATAGAGTGCATATTTGAAGGCAAGCGCACCTATTGGATATAGTATTTGATTCACTATATCAAGGTCATATTCCACTTGACATTTATCAGTACCTTATTCATCTCTCCTTCTATTATCATGTCTAATTTATATATAAGCACAGGTTCTTGTAGGGAAAAATACCCTCATGATTTACCTTACAAATTATATAAAAGTGATTTCATTCTCTAAGAATTATTACCCAAGTTGTATAATGAGTGTAAGTTGTTCTTTAGATGTCCTAGGATGTCATATTCACCTAGAGTGTCAAAGCCTAGTCAAAAGGATTCCAAAAACCAGTTGAGTTAAACCTGCGTCGAAAAGAAGCAGACACAACTTTGATTGGAAGTTGAAGCAACTTCAAAAGGAAGTAAAAGGTAGCTCAGACTTGTATTCGACGCTTCATTTGATTGGTAGTCAACGCAACATCGTATATATCGATGCGGTGACAAAAGTTTAAGTCGATGTATGATTTGATTTATTATAAATCAAATTGTGTCGAGGAGATTGAAATATTGCTTCAAGAAGGATTCAAAGTACTGATGAAAATTGAATTCAACGCACAACATCGACTGGTATTCGATGCAGAAGTCAGAAGTTGAAGTCAGCGTTCATTATCTCGATGGATACATCGATTATGAATCGATGCAACATCGATAACAGAGTTCTTTTCAAAGTTGAGGTTTTCTAAAGCAGATCTCGATGCAGCTTATAATGCAATTCAAAGGTGCATCGATATGAAGTCAGAAGATATTCGACGCAACGTCGAATACAGTTCAGAAATGGATTCTTCTTGAATTTGACTCTGAGGATTATAGAAATTATATATATGGAAGTTATTTGAATCTTAACAGGTCGCAAGAGTACAAATAGAGAAAGAAAGCCTCTTGAGATTCAGAGGTGATAAAATTGGATGTTATATTAAAGGTCATTGATATGTTGTCAACATATATAGAAAGAAAGCTATAATTCCCCTTCTACATCCCAATTGGAGAATCGATCAGAAGGGAAATTAATTTGATTCTAATTCAATTGAATCGTTAGAAGATTATATAGATACACAATTCCAAAAGAGATATCGAGCTCCCCCTCTCTCTCATTCTACCCGACAGAATTTTGGACTACAAATTTCTTCTCTCAATCTGCAGAGATTCATCTTCATCTTTTCTCTGAAAGAAGATAATCAAGAACAAGATCATCTGAACTACATCTGTGAAGAAGAACAATTCTTGACCTTCTGCTCTTCAAGGATTCATCAAATCTGAATATTTCTCATCCATGATAGTGCTCAAAGAGCCTCAGTGCTTCTGAGAGACGATCTTGATCAGAAGAATTCTCTAACTCTTAGAACTCTTCTGATTTCTTATTCTGATTTCTTCTTCCGATCTCTTATTCTTTTTCATTCAAACACATTGTAATAGAGTTGTAAGAATCCATCTTCAAAGGATTCAATACTGGTTATAAGAGTCTCCTAATAGAAAGACTCAGTGTTTCTAAGAGTCTCCTTATTAAAAGACTCAGTGGTTCTAAGAGTCCCCTTATCAAAAGACTCAGCACTATAATAGTGGATTCCAACCAAGGGTGGTAGAAGAGTGGATGTACCCATAGTTTTGGGGAACCACTATAAGTTCCGGTGTATTATGTGGTTATGCATTTCCTATGATTGTCTCTTGTTTATTATTATTATTCTGTGATTGCTTTAATTCTGGTTGGAATCTTGGATGCCTAGAAATTAGGAATAATTTCTGAGCAAGTTTTAGTAATTTTTTTTTAAATCTCTATTCACCCAATCTAGAGAATCCTAGGGGTATAACTGTGCACTTTAAGTTCTTAATCTAGGTTATGATTCTCCAAGACTAAGATTTGTTTTGATTTATTTACTTGACTCACGAAATAAGAAATTAGAGATTAACATATAATTATTTGTTTTGTGAAAAGTAGTTATTTTTATGTTGTAATAAAAAATAGATTTCTTTGTTTTAATTTAAATATTTCTTTTCTCTTTCTCTCTTCATTTTAGACCGTTGGGGTTCCACACTCACTCTGACTTCCTATGGGCGGGCCAATCAAAGCACTCATTTTAGAGTGGCCAACCTGAGATTTGAACTATGAGTAGGGGCTCTAAATATCTCCTTATGTTCTTTGAACCATGTCACTAGTTTTGCAATGTCCTTGACAAAAAAGTAAGTTTTCATATTCTTTCAAGAAATCAACCTACCATTATTATCCAATGTATGATCTATACAAAACAATAACACCCAAAATCATATGGCTCGAGTTACTTGTAACTGATATGAAGATGTTAGCCGCGAACTACCACTTCATTCTATTATAAACACAGATAAATATTAACGAGAGTAGAAGTAGAAGAAAAGTAATTATGATTAAAATAAAATAGTGTTTACAACATAAAGACAACAAGACGAGACATGATTACATTAACAAACTAAAATAAGATACGAGGAGTAAAGAGGCGGGAAGAAGAGTACAAACATATGGAACCATGTGTTAAATTTTTGAAGTGGAAGTGAAGTGTCTGGGCGGTCTAACTTTGGAGACCGCAAAGACCGCACGAGCTATGGTATGGCGATATGGCTTAGAGATCGCGCGTCTCTGGTGTTGGCGAACTGTTGTGGTTTGCCGGTTGTGCCCAATGTTCTTGTTCTGGTTGAGACTGGGCGGTCTGGTACTGGAGGTTGCTTTGGCAGTCTGGTACTTCGGTCTGCTGGGTTATTCTTGGCAAGCAGTCTTACTTGGACATTTTGCTTAAATGTAATAAGGTCTTATGAAGACCACGAGGTCTAGTTCTAGAGACCGCACATTTTAATAAAGAAGGTAATTGTATCCCTCGTGGGCGGTGACGACATACGTTTGTTTTCCTATAAATAAGGGTGCATGGCTAGCCATTTGTATGCAAGAACTGTAAGAACCTAAGTGTAGATTGATTATGTTGGTCTCAATTTTGAGGACGTGCAGGTTGAAGCTTATTGACCGGTTTGTTGTGTTTGTAGGTTAGCGGCCAACGGTCTCTGTCAATATTCTTCCTTTCTTTCCAGCTTGAATAAACAAGCTCGCCTGTGGTCTGTCTGGGCGGTCTGTGTTTGTGGTTCTTGATCTGTTTGTAGTGAGCTAAGTTAATCAGGAGACCTTCAGCTGTCAGGTGGTCTTGAGTTGCGGTCTTGCAGCAGTGAGTAGTTCTTCTTCTCCTATTTGCGGGTTACTTTTGTGATCTTGTGACCGTGCGCTCTGGGCTATCACGAAGTGCAGACATGGTGTTTGTTTTCAGCAGTTCAATAAGAAGCAGATTGCACGGTCTGTGATTGGTAGTCTTGCAGAGTACAGGTCAGCGACCTATTCTGTTCGTGCGGTCTCAAGAAAGCAGGCGGTCTTGCTGAGTTCGAGCGGTCTGTGTGGTCTCAGATTTTCTAGCCGCCAGTAGCTTGTTTTGTTACTTTTGTTTTCTAGTTCTCTCTTATAAATCATGTCTCACCATGTATGCAACACATTATAAAAAGATAGTCAATTTGAATAAAGATCTTCTTGTCCTTCGTTGTCACTGGTTAATTGTTTTGAATTGAATTGAAGTCTTCCGCTGTATCATCTTCGATCCTACTCTGAAAATTTTTAACATGGTATCAGAGCTAGTTTTTAAGCAGTGATCAGCCACAGAATCTTGCTTCTGTCTCTTAAAAGTTTGGTTAATCAGTGTGATATCAATGGAAGGAGGTTATACAAGAGGTCTTGGTATTGAACTCCTCACGCAGAGCAACTTCAAGAAGTGGAAGTCGTGCATGGAGAGCTATCTTCTTGGCGAAGATTTATGGGAGGTAGTCAGAGGAGATGATAGACAAATAGTTATAGCTGTTGAAGGGAATGTTGAGAAGGTGAAGGCTTGGTAGAGAACAAATGCTAAGGCATAGTTCACTCTAAAGCGTGCTATCATTCTAGATCTATTTGACCACATAATTGGATGTCGGCCAACTGCTGAGAATTGGACAGCCTTGGATGGCTTGCTCAACAAGAAGAACATAGCTCGGCTACAGTTTCTTGAAAATGAGTTGGCGAAAGAATCTCAAGGAGATTTGTCCATTTCATCTTTCTCTTGAAAGTGAAGAACCTATGTGCGGAGATATCAGCTTTGTACCCGGATGAGCCTATTTCAGAAGAGAGGTTGAAGAGGCATATAATCCACGAATTGCAGAGGGAGTATGTGGCCTTTGTCACTTCTGTGCAAGGTTGGGCCAATCATCCATCGTTGCTAGAGTTGGAAAACTTGCTTGCTTCATAAGAGAGCTTGTCAAAGCAAATGGCTGGGATATCTATCTCTGGAGGAGAAAGAGAGGTTCTTTATTCTGGCAAGAAGAAGTGATGGGAAAAGAAGAAGAAGACATCTGTTGGCGATGGACCTTCAAATTCATATCAGTGGGAGAGGCGCAATGCTCCTAGGCATGATGGACAGAAGAAGGAAGGACAAAGGTGCTATAGGTGCAATCAACTTGGTCATTTCAAGAGAGATTGTAGAGTCAATCTTCAACCAGGGTATATTGTGGGAAAAGAATAAGCCGGTTCCAATGCAGGAGATAGATGGGGAGATGGAGCTTTTATGACGGGCACTTGTGTTTGGGCTTTGGATTCTATCAACTATCAAGATGATTGGATTGTGGACTCAGGTTGTGGTCATCACCTCACTGGAGATGAGCCAAAGTTTTCTTCTTTGCAGGCATACTCAGGTAATGATGCTATCATTACTGGTGATGATATTATACATGCAGTTGACAAGGAGGGTGTAGTTTCTTTAAATGGAGATAGAGGTCCACTCACGTTGAAGAGTGTCAATCATGTTCCGTGGATGAAGAAAAACCTCTTCTCGTTGACCAATGCTATTGATGCGGGCTATCACATTTTGTTTGGTCCAACAGAAGTGAAGTTTCTTCACAACGTGCCAGCGGTGAAGACTAAAGTCACTCATGTTGGAAGAAGGGTGAAGGAATTGTTTGTGTTATCTACATGTTCCTATGTTGATAAGATGGGGACTAATGATAGCGCTGCTATCTGGCATGAAAGACTTGGACATGTTGGAATGGATAAGCTGAAGGCTATTGTGGGAAGAGTCCTTGTGAGAGGTCTGCCAAGCTTGTCATCTTTCGGTGAAGGTCATGTTTGTGCAGGTTGTCAATATGGTAAGGCTCATCGCCTTCCATTCGACAAATCACAAAGCAGATGAAAAGCACCATTGGATTGTATTCATGGTGATCTGTTTGGACCTACCGACACGATCAGTCATGGAGGTAGCAGGTATATGCTGGTTTTGATTGATGACTTCACTAGATATAATTGGGTATATTTTTTAAAGGAGAAGTCAGAAGCCTTTGAAAAGTTTGTCGAGTTCAAGGAGTTAGTGGAGAGTCGGCTTAACCTGCGGATCAAGAAGTTCAGGACCGACAATGGAGGGGAGTTCACCTCAAATGAGTTCTTCAACTTCTACAGGAAGCATGAAATCTGGAGAGAGCTCTCTTGTGCTCACACTCCATAACAGAACAGAGTTGCAGAGCAAAAGATCCTTCATCTGACGGAGACCTGCAAATGTTGGCTTCATGCCAAGTGTATCCCAAAGTCTCTCCGGGCATAGGGAATGTCTTGTGCAACTTATGTCATCAATTGATTTCCTCTTAGTCCAATAAACATGATGACCCCTCAGCAGTTGATGTTTAAGATAAAGACTACGGTGGAACACCTTCGAGTGTTTGGATCTACCTACTATGTGCATGTTCTTGATGCCCTCAGAACGAAGTTAGATGCAAAATCAAGGAAGCTTATCTTCGTAGGTTATGATGACCGAAAGAAGGGGTGGAGATGCATGGATCCCGATACACAGAGAGAGGTTGCCTCAAGGGATGTGGCATTTGATGTATTGACATCATACCAGTGTAGCTCTTCTGTTGAATTACAAGAAAGCAGGTCAGATTGAGGACAAGGAGAAGCTACTAAGGAAGTTCTGGTGGAGTTGCCGGTTTCTCCAGGTGCTCCAGTGGCTTCTTGCTCTGGGTCAGGTGCTTCGGGTTCTGGAAGTAGGGGGAGCAATGCTCCAAGTATGCTTGAAAGGAGAGCTTGTTCAGAACATGTAGTTGAAGAGGTGAATCAGAGTAAAGCTCTGAGGAGGTCAAAGAGGACCATCATTCCACCAGATCGGTATATAGGGGGAAATTTGGTGAGATTCATCTCATGTTTCTTCGCAGGGCCCCTAGAAGAGAGAGAGCCATCTTGTTTTGAAAATGCCATTGGAGTCAAGGAGTGCGAAGAGGCCATGGATGAAGATATGTCTGCCCTCAGGAAGAATGAGACTTGGGACTTGGTGCCTATGGTTGACGGTGTTACTCCTGTGACTTGCACGTGGGTTTTCAAGTTGAAGAAGAAGGCTGATGGTAGCATTGAGCGATACAGTGCTCACCTTGTAGCTCGAGGATTCTCTCAGAAGTATGGTGAGGATTATGAAGAAACCTTCAACCCTATTGCCATGATGACTTCAGTTCGGGTGGTGATCGCTTTGACAGCTTGCCAAGGGTGGAAAATTTAGCAACTCGATGTGAAGAATGCTTTCCATTACGATGAGATTGACAAGGAAATTTTCATGGATTAGCCACCTTGTTATGTTTCTGAAGTCTACCCAAGACATGTGTGCAAGCTCAAGAAGGCTCTTTACGGCTTGAAGCAAACGCCTCAGGTGTTGTATGGAAAGATCGCAGAATATCTCCAGTTCTGTGGTTACTCTGCTTCTGATTCAAGATTGTTCGTAAAGAAGATGGGGGAGCTTTAGGTCTTGGTGTTGTTATATGTTGACGATATGATCGTAATGGGAAATTCTGAATTGGAGATAGCTAGACTTCATGCTGAGTTGGCTATCAGATTTGTGATGAAGGACTTGGGTGAGCTCCACCATTTTCATGGACTCAAAGTGGAGAGGAAAGAGGGCGGTATGCTTATATCCCAGAAAGGCTATGCAGAATGATTTGTGAAGCGATTCAGCATGGAAGGTGGGAAGAGCAGCTCTACTCCACTAGAGGTTGGTATGACACTTCGACGTGATGAGGGAATGGTTCTTTCTAATCTCTTGGTGTTTGGAGCTCTAGTTAGAAGTCTGATATACTTGACGATCACAAGGCCAGATATCTCTTATACTGTTGGCCGAGTGAGTCAGTTTATGCTAGAGCCTTGGAAACCTCATCTTATGGCGGCTAGGAGCATTCTGAAGTACGTAATGTCCATCTCTGATTTGGGTCTCTTCTATGGGAAGGACTCTGGCATCTGCTTGCATGGATACATGGATGCTGATTATGGAGGAGATTCAGATGATTGGAGATCGATCTCTGGATATATCTTTATGATGGAATCTACAACTATATCATGGTGCAGCAAGAAGTAGGATTCTGTGTCTGTCTCCACTACAGAAGCGGAGTACAAAGCTTCATCTTTGGCATCTCAGGAAGCCATCTTGCTTAGGAGGATTATGGAGGACATTCATAGGGAGGTGTGAGGTACTACTCTGCTTCATGGTGACAATGAGAGTGCTCTCAAACTGGTGAACAATCCAGTTTGTCACGCTCGAACCAAGCACATAGAGATTCAACATCATTTCATTTGGGAGAAGGTGTTGGTGGGATCTCTTATGGTGGAGCATGTGTAGAGCAAGGATAGTGTCGCAGAAATCTTTACAAAGCCGTTGTCGAAGGGATCGTTTAATCGGTTGAGGAGTCTACTTGGGCTGACTTCTACTTCCCACTTCAAGGGGGAGTGTTAAAGTTTTGAAGTGGAAGTGAAGTTTCCGGGCGGTTTGACTTTGAAGACCGCAGAGACCACGCGAGCTCTGGTATGGCAATTTAGCTTAGAGATCGCGCATCTCTGGTGTTGGAAAACTATTGGGGTTTGCCGGTTGTGCCCAAGTGTTACTGTTCTGGTTGAGACCGGGCGGTCTGGTACTGGAGGTTGCATCGGCGGTCTGGTACTTTGGTCTGCCGGGTTGTTCTTGGCAAGCGGTCTTACCTGGATAGTTTTTCTTAAATGTAATAATGTCTTATAAAGACCGGGCGGTCTATTTCTGGAGACAGAACATTTCAATAAGGAAGGTGATTGTATCCCACGTGGGAGGTGATGACATATGTTCGTTTGCCTATAAATAGGGGTGCATGTCTAGCCATTTGTATGCAAGAACTGTAAGAACCTAAGTGTGGATTGATTGTGCCGGTCTCAATTTTGAGGTCGCACGGGTTGAAGCTTATTGACCGGTTTATTGTGTTTGCAGGTTAGCGGCCAACGGTCTTCGTCAGTATTCTTCCTTTCTTTCCAGCTTGAATAAACCAGCCCGCCAACGGTCTGTCTGGGCGGTCTGTGTTTGTGGTTCTTGATCTATTTGCACCGAGCTCAGTTGATCAGGCGACCTTCAGCGGTCAAGCGGTCTTGAGTTGCGGTCTTGTAGTAGTGAGCAGTTCTTCTTCTCTTGTTCGCGGGTTACTTTTGTGATCTTGTGACAGTGCGGTCTGGGCTATCAAGAAGTGCGAACAGGGTGTTTGTTTTCAGCAGTTCAGTAAGAAGCAGATTGTGTGGTCTGTGATTGGCGGTCTGGGAGAGTATAGGTCAGCGACCTGTTCTATTCGTGTGGTCTCAGGAAAGCCGACAGTCTTGCTGAGCTCAAGCGGTCTGCGCGGTTTCAAAATTTTTAGCCGCCAGAAGATTGTTCTGTCGCTTTGTTTTCTCATCTAGTTCTCTCTTATAAATCATGTCTCTCCATGTATGCAATGCATTATAAAATGATAGTCAATTTGAATAAATATCTTCTTGTCCTTCATTGTCACTGGGTAACTATTTTGAACTGAAAATAAGTCTTCCACTATATCATCTTCGATCCTACTTCGAATTTTTTTAAAACCATACATAAAGTACTTTCACTCTCAAAGTCTTCTACTCCTCTTTCTTCCATGGTGTTCACATCTCTTTTGAAGTTTTTTGGACCTTCGGGGTTAAATTAAGCATATATTATTCAGTTGAAGTTTGCTATTTATAGAGATGGCCTTTTGGAATAAGTTAGAATCGCATACGCCCTTGACACATGGGCGTGTTTCATGGCCATGTGCCTCAAAGATTGCACTACTTCACTCTGGTCGTGCTTAAAGCAAACAACTGCCAAAAAACTACCACACGCACTATGCACATGGGCATGTGTCTTTGTCCCCATGTCTCCAAAAGTTGCATCTTTTGATCCTTGGAACTGCCACCATATGTTAGGCCATGGATTAATGCTCCCCATATCGCTTGGGATGCGTCTCTTCATTATTTAGATCCATTTTAAGCCCCAAAAGTGTCCTGATTCATCCGAAACCAAATTTATTTGCTCCTGCACACTTAAACACACGTTAAACGCATAATCTCATATAAAACACTGAATTTGATCCATTTATAAAAACTAAACATTGATGAAGCGCTAAATAAAAATATATGGTTCAAGTGTCATCAAATACCACCACACTTAGCTTTTGCCATTCCAGGGAAAAACATGCTATGAATAAGAGTTCATTTAGGTTTAATGGAATCCTAGCAAAGTGTCTCATGACTCTCCCTTATATATACTATATAGAACTAGCATGATACACATATTACTATAACACATAATATATTTATAAAATTATGTGTGTCGTAAATGAAATGAAGATTAGTTTTACAACCTTCTTTTTTATCCTTAACCTATATGTCATTGGTTATCCATATCTTGCTTTGATAGGACCACACAAGCTTACTTTATATACAATCTCAATTTGATTAGTACTATACTTATTATGTCATATAAAACTTATAAGTTTAAGAAATAAGAGCAAGAATAAGGATCTTTAGGACTTTTGATGAGTTGTAATGTGGCTTAGGTAATAAAGGGTAAGGATTAGTCTTGGTAGCATACTTTATCACTAATAAACAATATTTTAGCTTTTTTTCTTAAGAAAGGATCACATTCCCAACTCAATATATGTATACTCCCCCACACCTATTTTTCATGAGGGGTGTATTTATTTTCATTAATTTCAACTCAATTTCCTCATTATTGGTTTAGGAAGATATATAAATATATATCTTTGTTTTTTTCTTTGGTAATATCCTCAGCACCTCCACATAAAAGTTAATCATAGGACCTCCAATAATATTTTCATCATTCTCACAGAGAAATGAATCATAAAATTTTCTTTTCTCCATCCTTATAATTTTTAGAACAAAAAGCTCTTTAGTAATGATATTTGGGATGGAAGAATTAATCTTTGGTAATTTTTGGTGGAGTTACAAAAGAATAAGGATAATAAGCTTAAAAGAGGACGCTAGTGGTGAAAATGTGTAGGTTATGCCCAAAAGCTGAAACTAAAATTCAAAAAAGGCCTAAATCACACTAAAACAAAATGCATCTTTAGAAATGTCCAATTTGTAATGACACAAAATTTGTTACTAATAGCTATATTTAGTAATGAACTTTTGCTGTCCTTACAAAATAGTACTTTTTTGTAACAAATATATTATATTTTGTTTCTATAACTAAGAGGATGTTACTATAAAAGCAAGCATTTGTAACCAGACTAATTTTATGTTACAAATAGTTAAGTGTCCTTACAATAAGTAGCAATTGTAATAACATCTTGAAACTATTTACGACAAATAGAATTTCCTTACTATTATTAATATTTTGTAACCAATGTTTTGTTACGATAAATATATTAAATTTAAAAGGGAATGAAATTATGACACTATTTTTTAATATAATTTTAGAATAAACATAAAGATTGTATATAATATCATTAAATTAGCTAATAACTTTTCTTATTTATTTAGACATAAAATATAATAGCAAAACCATTAATTGTGTCATAAACCTAGTTATTTGTATGTTTTTGTCATTTTCTCTTTTTTCATCGACTTTGCGACGTCATCATAATATCTCATTGACCCTGTCATTTTTTAATCAAGAAAATGTGTTCCAATCAAGCAATTTACTCATCTTTATGTATTGACCTCGACATATATATCCTCCTTCAAAATCAACTTCATTATTTATTTCCTTTTGATAAAATAATGTGTGCACATATCTTTTTCATCCCAACGACCGCTGCTTATATATTTTCTCAATCCCATGATGAAGAGCATGACGTATTATAGCTTATCATTTTCATTTTGTTTATTGTGTCATTGTTTTGTCGATGTGTGGATTAAAGTTTTGTGACAACTTTCAAATTTATCTGCTTTCACCATTATATTAATATTGGAACTCATTAAATACACACATAGTTTTTAGGAATCGGATAATTCTCTTTGATCAAATACCTAGCGACAAACTCTGATATATGTTCCTTTCATTATATCTTTTTATGAAAAAATATTTTTGGATATAATTAACATGCATAAAGTAGACGATATCGATACTAATGATAATGATACTGTAGATGATAGTAGTATCAACATAATTGATGAAGGTGACGATATCAATCATTGCCTTGATATAAATAACTATGATGAATGTGTTTACTAGGGATATATATAATGTCTCTACAAGTGTATTTGATAAGGCTTGGAACATCTGCTAGATGTTGGATTGTCAGGCGCCCTCAGGAGGGTGGAGGGGGAAAAATGGTGTTTAATAAATTTCGATTTGACTTAAAAACTTATATCAAAATATTATTCGAAATCATTTTAGAGAGTGAAACGTGAATCCATCAATGTAATAACACAAGTTTAATGATTTACTTTCACTAATATTTTGATTACAAAAAGGTTATTTCCATGACGCTAGAAATCAAGGCGGTGAATATAAAACCCCTTTTGTTTTCTATTATGACCCTTCTCCCTATGGACCGGTGGGCCCTAACATATCTCTCTGTAGATAGGCCTCAAGCCACCTCTAGACATATTCCCTAGATCTAGTCCCCAACATACACGGAGAGTTCCTCCACAAGCCGCACACGAACCTAGTCTCAAACATACAATACAAATTCCTCTACGCTTAAGAAGAGTAACCAATGTAAAAGAGAAAATACAAGATAGATGAATAATAAAACTTTTGAAGTAAAAGACTCCCAATGAGAGATTTGAAGGTGAGGACAAAGGCATGTATGAGATCGACATTGTAATCGCATTCGTGTTTCGTGTATAATAATCATTGATGAACTCCTCCTTCATGATCTCCCTTTTGTGATTATGAGTGTTGTACGGATAGCTCTGAATATCTGGGACAAAGCCTCACACAAAAGACTATGAAGTTTTGGCTCAATTCATCTTCAAATGAAAGAGAGTAGCGGCCTTTAAATAGTGTCTGAGAGCTAACGCTGGTGGTAGGTTCTACTGTTGCGCGTTACCCATAATGGTAAGAGATCTGTGCGATGTCCATCCAGGGATGACATGCATGTTTCATATTTTAGGAAAGAACAACTGCGCCGCGATAGGGTTATCGCACCGCATTAGCCCAATATATGCTTCAGCCATCTGATTGATCTCTTGATCCATTTGGATCATCAATAAACATGTGATCATCGGGCCTGCCTTTCAGTTATTGCCGCACATTAGTGCTAATGCCATGCGTTAGATTCATTACACTTTGACTTCACTTCTCCCGCCAATGATTTCATTTGAAAGTGTGGTGCCACCTATCCCAATGTCATGTTTGCTACCACCAATGGTAGGTGCTACTGCCGTGCGGTAGAAATAACTTCATAGCATCGTTTCCATTTTTGCATTGCATTTCATGTAAGAATTCAATATGGTATTGTACTTGTATTTCCTGCACACTATATGTTGGAGCTTGCGTTCCGCATCTCTTGGTTTGAGAATAACAAATACCATGATGTATTTACTCTAGTATTTTGTGTGTTTATAGTGGCCAGGTTGTACAGGTTCAATGAGGAGACAAGTCCTCGTTCATGGGCATGATCCGAGAACGACAAGTCTCAGGTTGGATGAGTTTTGTATGCCGATCTTAAAATGTCCATAACTTTCAATCCAGGAAGATTTACAGAACGTGACACCCCATTTCGGAGATGAGAACGACTCAATCTACAGGCTGGAGCTAAATTTGAATATGGGAAATTTCACTGTCGGAAAATTCCGACAGCCGCTGTCGCCCAGGCGATAGCAGAGAAGTTACAACTACTTCCCTCCACGGCAGCACGACGAAAGGCAGTTTTGAGCTGTCAGAATTCTGACAGCGATTTCGCCCAGGCGACAGCTCGACGGTTACAGCAACTGCCTACACGACGCCACTCCAGCGGCAGTTTAACGCTGTCGGAAATTTCCGATAGTCACTGTCGGAATTTTCCGACAGCGATTTTCTATAAATTGACACCTTGTGTTCGTGCATTACAACCAATTAAGAATTTCAAGTTCCTTCCTGAGTGCATTCCATCCAGAGAGCTCCAGAACCTCATGAACTCCCATTTATGTTGAGAAGGTTTGAAATTGAAGACGAGATCGGACGCGCTTCTACATCAAGGATCATCTCGAGGCTTCAACCTTCCTTTCAGAGATTTGAATTTCTAGGGAGTTCTTATTTTATCTTGTATTTTCATTTATATACATTTAACTTTGTATTGGTAGGGAAAATCGCTTCCTTGTGCAGAGCGGCTAAGTCCTTGCGTGGCTTAGGGGAAAATCGCTTCCTTGTGCGGAGCGTCCAAGTCCTTGCGTGGCTTGGTGGGAAATCGTGGCCATGTGTGCTACGTCTAGATCTTGGGAAGATCTAGAGGATAGGCTTGGGCTTGGTCTAGGGAGAGACAAGTGATAGCTTTCCGATCCTTGGGAGAAGGATTGGTAAAGAAAAAGAAATTTACATTTGTACGCCTCCGATTTCTAGCAATATAGAAATCAAATTTATGTAAACACTTTTTCATATAATATAATCATGTCTCTTTTGTGTTTACTTGATTTCTATCATTTGGCGTAATCTCTATTATATTGTGTTCTAAGTTTTCAATTCTAAATCTAAATTGTTTATTTCAATCTCCTTCATTATAAAACAATTTAGTAATTGTCTTGAAAATTATAGAAAGAATTTTATTCCCTTATTCACCCCCCCTCTAAGGGCGCCGTAAGATCCAACACTATAAACACAAACAAGCTTGATAAAATACATAATGAGATTTGTTATTCTCAAACCAGGAGATACGCAACACCTATTCCAACCAACTCCCATTTTGATAATAACAAATCCTCTAATGAGAATTGGTCATTTTAGAATAGAGGTGTGTTTATGGAAGAGTGCGGTAAGTGATAATTGTGATAACACAGATTTTTGCAGTGGTGTAGTAGAGTACATAACAATGTTTGTATTCTAGAAGTGTGTACTCCCCCTATAAGAATGATCCCCTATATATGTGCGTGATGTTTAGATTTCATATAACATATTTTAGACTCATCTATGAATATTTTTTATGTAATATCTTCATTGTTTATATGAAAAGAGCGCGTAAATCAGTTGATCACTTCTCACATTTGAAGCACATTTGACACCTAATTTGGTGTGTGAAGTGCCGATTCTAAAGTAATGTAGAGACAGTAAGGTAAACAAGAAAAGTAACAACCTCTACACCACCATCACAGAAGCGCGCCTTAACTTATATAAATGCCCATACAAACTTATAAGTTATGTTTTGCGGAAATATAACTAATCATATAAAGAGTCCATACTAATTTATATGAAGAGGATCTGCAATTATGAATGCTATTTTATGAATGTTATGTATATGCTAAGCTTCATGCAAGCGCAACACACACACACACACACAGACACACACAGACACACACAGACACACACAAACACACACAGACACACATACAGACACAAACACAGACACACTCAAACACACACACACACACACACACACACCCCACACACACACATACAGATACACACAGACACACACAGGCACACACACACATAGACACACACACACACATACACACAGAGACACACACACAGACACACACAGACACAGACACACACAAACAGAGACACGGACACACACACACACAGACACAGACACACACACACATACACACACACACACACACACACACACACACACACACACACATACACACACACACATACACGACTCTGTGTGCACAGACCTTTCCTTTCCTCATCCCTTTGTTCACCTTGGGATGGCGTTACTTTGTTCACCTCAAAATGACTTACCAATACCAATCTGCATCATTATGTTCATCTCGGGATGAGGTTCCTTTATTCTCCTCATCTCCTCTGAATGACTTACCAATTCGAAACCACATCCATATGTTCACCTCATAATGACTTACCAATTCCAAACCACGTCCCTATGTTCACCTCGGGATGGCGTTCCTTTGTTCACCATTGAATGACTTACCAATTCCAAACCACGTCCCTAGGTTCACCTCAGGATGGTGTTCCTTTGTTCACCTCAGAATGACTTACCAATACCAATCCACATCCCTATGTTCAACTAAGGATGGCGTTACCAAAGCATTATCCATAATCATATGTTCACCTACTTAGACTACTCTTGTCTATTGTTTAGTTGTTCATAGTGGTTTAGGGTGAATTCTAGACTTCTCGAGGTCAACGCGATGAAGGGATCACAACCGTACTAGGAAGTATGATGGGATGACATCTCAAACCTCCCTTTCTCAAGATATTTAATCTTAATGGTGGTTACCCATCACTAAGACTCACGCTTATTATTATTATTCTTAAACCGTCCTAAGGTGGCTTATGATATTTATAAGGGAGTGGATGATCTATTGTCGTACTACAAGACTAACAAATCCCTTTAGGGTCCATGTACACTACAACTTGGCACCACTTGGTGACTTACCACTAAGACATGAATTAGAAGTTTATGACACTCCAATTGACACTAAATCAGATAAGTTCAACTCCTATAATCACTTCCAAGTTTAACCAATTAAGCTAACGTTCTCTTCAATGATGCATACCTTTTATCTCCAATACACGGTGTGAAGTGCAAACCCTTAACCTGTTTATCTACATGCCCCAAGATTTATTTTAGTGATGCACCATGGTCATATTAACACCATAAATTGATATGATAATCTCCTAAGGTGGAAAATCCCAAGTATTTCATTTATTCAATATGCGACATGATTCTAAATTAATGTTCAAACTATATGACAAAAGTTCTCCAAAAATTCTTCAAATTTTAGGGGATGATATAAATGATGTACAATAGATATGTTCCAAATTTCATTCAAATCCTAAGTGTTTT
Organism: Dactylorhiza incarnata; assembly: GCA_033032865.1. Classification (NCBI taxonomy): domain Eukaryota; kingdom Viridiplantae; phylum Streptophyta; class Magnoliopsida; order Asparagales; family Orchidaceae; genus Dactylorhiza; species Dactylorhiza incarnata. Next base: position 1,389,302 of record JAWHQI010000326.1, on the reverse strand, counting down.
TGATGGTCTGTTCATTACCACAATATTTGCTAATTGCAGACCAATACATAAAATGAACTAGTTATGTTACAAAAGATGTAAATATAACTATTCCTTGGCCAGATGATCTAAAATTAATACCAGAGGATTACATGATACAAATAAGGAATGATCCAAAATTCAAAATTTCTAAGTAAATTGGCCATAATTAAAAAAAATCTCTAAATATGTGACGCATGTCATTTTAGACATGAGGTACTAGTTCCAGACATCCAACTATACCAAATAAATTACCAAATGTGCAAATTGATAAATTATAATGTCTGACAGAGTTTCATGATTTTTCATAAAGATTAAGTCCATAATTTCCACAGTTAAATATTAACTCCAAAGTGTCACACTACTCATGAAGTACTTAAATAAAGCATCCAAAAATTCAGAGAAAATTTGCAGACGTTCATAATGTTCTATTGAAGATCTAGCCAAAGAATCAAAATTTTTCCAGGTTATTGATGTGATATTTCGGCAAGTGCACCGGTCACGCAAGTAATAAAGTTTGGGAATAGGATCCCCGAGTGTCGGTCTCTTGAGGAATGCAGGTTGGTTGAACGAATCGCGTTGTGTGACTATTGTTACACAAGCGTAAACAAACACACAAAGGGGGGGGGGGGGGGGGGGGGGTTGGTTGGGTTTTCCTACTCTAACAACAATGAAGGAAATGCGGGTCGAAAGCACCGCTTCGCAAGGCGAGATGGATGCAACGGCCGCGATGCCGTTCTTCGTGAGGCGGATGGAGCATGCTCTAGTGCGGGAAGGCGAGGGTCGCAAACACCTCTTCACAAACGTCGTTGGCTCTTGCTAACGCGGATCGAACACCTTGAGTGCGTGAATGAGTGAGTGGATGAGTGGAGGCGAAGCGATTCACAAGCAAGTAATGATGAAAAGAGAAGAAACATTCATTTCATTTAAACCAAACATCATGATATTCAAGTTTAAAAGATTCAAAGATTACAACGAAGGAGAGAGGAAAGAGTTAACCAATGGATGAAGACTAGCGGCCGTTCATGGCCGGAATTGTAGTTTGTCAAGCTACCTCCGGACTCGGGCGGACTGTGCTTCCGGTGTAGAGAAACTGTCACGATCTCTCTACGTGGTTCCGTCGTCTTCTACCTCAGGATTCCTCTTCTTCTCACCGGACTGGAGTGGAAAACAGCTGCTTGAGGGCTTGCGGATGGTGGAGAATGCTCCCGGACAATGGAGAAATACTTGGAATGTTTGGAGAGGACTTCCCCTTGCGTAGGAGATGAAGTGGAGGTGTCCAGGAATGGAAATCGCCGGCGTACGGACTGCCACTCGCGCTCTCGGCGGCTCTCTCCCGCCCTAAAAGCAGAACAGGCATATATATAGGCGCTGGAATGAATACTGCGCACGGTCATTGGCCCACGACCAGTGGTCGTGCGCACTGGAGTTCTACGATCGTGCGCACTGCCTGGGCGGAGCTTGAAATGAAAGAAATTTATAAAATACATGTTCGCACGACCAGTGGCGCACGACCAGTGGTCGTGCGCACTATCGTAAGTGGTCGTGCGATAAGATAGACAGAACTCATAAAATGGGCGTTAAGTGCGCACGATCAGTGGCGCACGACCAGTGGTCGTGCGCGATAGAGCTAGTGATCGTGCGTAGTGTTCCTATACAGAATTGTACCGGGAACACCTGCACGACTCCTGTTCCAGCATACAACACCAGTCTAGCCACTGAAGGTGGCACTTAACACTGCATGAAAACTAGTAACGAAGATGAACAAGAAATAACACCAAAATGGGCTTAGAAGTGCACTTAGCATGGAGTATTAAATAGGAATGAAAACATGTCTAAAGTGAAGTGCAAAGACTAGAAAATCGGCCCAGATGAGTCCATAAATGTTTATATAATTGGGACTCATCACACCCCCAGACTTACCTGTTTGCGCGTCCCGAGCAAACGAATTCGGCGGAGTGTGAAAATGGTAGTTAACAAAGAAAATTACACAAAGGAGTACAATGCGAAGTAGCAAAAGCATGCAAATAGGAATTTAGTAAAAAGAGATTCTAACTATGCTAACTAATTTACGAAAGTATTAGAGCGTAAGTAGAGATTTAGTTATACTCAGTTGGTGAATTATGAAGAATTCAAACGATCATGCCCGGTGTGACAGAAACAAGACACTAAGGCGGGTGTTGCACAAGGTCGGGGTTTAGGAATAACTCCGCTGAAATCCATCAACGTCGTGAACCATACGCTCGCCCGGTCACACTCTCTCCACGGCGTTAGCAAACTCACAAGTCAAATCAATAAGGCTTTTAGGATTATATTGGGGCTTAGGTTGCGGTATGATATTCAAATTTAAACACGATGGCTACGCAACCAAAGTGAGCTATCGGAATGCTGCACCACACAAAACCAAAAACAATGCTCGTGTGACACACCCCCAGACTTATCATGAAAGCTAGGTGTGCACACGGCCTACTTCACAATTACCAATAGATTTTCTATTTAGCTCGGAAGGATTTCTTTACGACATATTTCTTTTTCAGATTTTTTTTCCTTTTAACAACATACTTTTCTTCTTTTACTTATCCTGCGGTTGGTTCAAATTCAGCAAAATAAAATGTGTTTTTCTTCACAACGCACAAGTTCCAAACATCACACAAATTGAGAATTATGAGCGCAGTTAAACAGCAATTTGGTTGCGGGCGTAGGATAAGCTTCGGGATTTGATGGATGAAGAGGAGCTGAACAAAAGTGTGGTAGGCACAATTTTGGCTTGCAAGGGTGAGCGAAAAGGACATGGAACGACAAGGCTCAAACTAGCCAAAAGGTGGCCTACATCATGTTTAACTCGACGAGTCTCTCTCGCCCATGCTTCGAGAGTCGCTTGGGGCAAGTTCTTAGCCCACGAGAAAGGTAAACCTTCCTCCCGACTCGAGCAACACACGACTAGTGCTCGTACACACACAACACCGGGTTATCACCAATTTCGTTCACATTCACCATTTGAGTATAACAAATCTAAAGCTACGCAAAAAATACTAATCATAAATTAAACGCATAAAAATAATCTAGTTTTACTCAAATGCTACTGCAGCATGCGGGTGCGACTAGAACACTGCTCGAGTCAACATCGCACTCCAAATAGTAATTCCTAAGCTAACACCCCAATTCACATTCCTAACCAAAATAGTTTATTTGGAAACAACACAAATAGGAAAGCGCGCACTCATGTGGGTGAAGTGGTGCAAGAAGCATGAAAACAATGATGATGATAAAGATAAATAATAAACAAACTTCTAGTATGCAGTGCAACTCGTGCACAGTGGATGACAACATACTCTCCCCCAGACTTAGTCTAAACATTACATCACAGAAATTGGAAGCTATGGGGGGAAGAAGTGTTACCCAATGCTCAAAATTGAGCATACCAGACGATTGGCGATTAAGATAAAGAGCAGTCCGCAGCATCCGCACCAAAGAACACAACACACCTGCAAGCACAAAACAAAAAACAGCAAAAACAAATATAAAAACTGAACTAAACATGCTAGATAAAAATAAAATCAGGAAATCTGGGTTGTCTCCCAGCAGCGCTTTTGTTTTATGTCCTTAAGCTGGACCAAATACCTGTATTATGATTGTTTAAAGAGTGCAGAAATTAAAGGAGAAGTTCACAGAAGCAGTTTCACAAATTAAGAGATAAACAGAACATCAGCTGTAAGCGCTTTTATGGTGCTCGTCTCCTAATGTCACCAACTGACACTCCTTGTTTATAATTGTGCCATCGTATAGCTTTAGTCGATGCCCATTGACCTTAAATTTGTCTCCCTTATCCCCTGATATTTCGATGGCACCAAAGGGAGTGACATCGGTCACTAAGAAAGGACCGCTCCACCTCGATTTTAACTTCCCTGGAAAGAGGCGGAGACGGGAGTTGTAAAGCAGCACTTGGTCCCTAATTTTGAACTCCTTAGGGATGATGTGTCGATCATGCCATTTTTTTTGTTTTCTCTTTGTAGATGCGAGCGTTTTCATAAGCGAAATGCCGGAGCTCTTCCAATTCGTTGAGTTGTGAACGACGCACCATAGCCGCGGCTCCAATGTCCATGTTCAACAGTTTGGTTGCCCATAATGCTTTATGCTCCAGCTCCACAGGAAGGTGGCATGCCTTGCCATAGACTAATTGAAATGGAGTCATGCCGATAGGTGTTCTGAAAGCGGTCCGGTAAGCCCATAATGCGTCGTCGACCTTTTTAGACCACTCCTTCCTATTTGAATGTATTGATTTCTCGATTATTCTCTTGAGCTCGCGGTTGGATACTTCTACTTGTCCACATGTTTGGGGGTGGTACGCTAAGGAAATTTTATGATGGACCCCAAACTTTTTCATGAGCTTCATAAACTGCTTATTACAAAAATGACTACCGCCGTCGCTGATAATAGTTCTCGGCGTCCCAAACCTGGAGAAGATATTCTTGTGGATAAAATGTAGCACCGTGCTGGCATCATTCGTGGCAACCGCCTCGGCCTCCACCCATTTTGAGACATAATCAACTGCCACAATGATATAATGCTTACCATGAGACATTGGGAAAGGACCCATAAAGTCTATCCCCCAGACATCAAATGGTTCGCAGACCAGCATGTTATTGAGGGGCATCTCATCACGCCGGGAGATATTTCCGGTCCTTTGGCATTCGTCACACTTGGTGACATAAGCGTGGGCGTCCCTGAAGAGGGTTGGCCAAAATAATCCGCATTGCAAGATTTTTCGCGCTGTTCGAACGGCCCCGAAGTGCCCGCCAACTTCTCTGTCATGGCAGTGCTGCAGTATAGACTGAAACTCGGCTTCAGGAACGCAGCGCCTGATAATTCCATCACTGCACGTATGGAATAAGAGCGGGTCTTCCCAAAAATAGTATTTTGAATCAGAGGCAAGCTTCCGTCTTTGCTGAGGGGACAGATTCGGAGAGAGGGTTTTACAAGCCAAGTATTTAGCAACATCAGCGTACCATGGGGCTGTTGGATGAGGCGTAGTGATTGCGAATAACTTTTCATCCGGGAAATAATCGTTCGTTTCCTCCACAAAGCTGTTGGGGATGTCGGCCGCCATGTCGTACTCCAACCGCGAAAGATGATCAGCTATCACGTTCTCCACCCCTTTCTTGTCTTTGATTTCAAAATTGTATTCCTGCAAAAGTAAAATCCAACGAATCAGACGCGATTTGGATTCTTTTTTGCTGAAAAGATACCTGAGTGCAGCGTGGTCCGTGTACGCGATTACTTCGGAAAGTACCAAGTATGAGTGAAATTTTTCAAAGGCGAAGACCACGGCTAGCATTTCTTTCTCCGTGGTGGTATAGTTTGCTTGCGCGTTGTTGAGAGTTCGACTGGCATACGCATTGGTGTGAAAAGTCTTATCTTTCTTTTGACCGAGTACAGCACCTACGGCCACATCACTTGCGTCACACATTATAATAAAGGGTAAATTCCAGTCGGGTGCCACCAAGATTGGAGCCGAGATGAGTTGTCCCCGTAAACTTTCAAAGGCCTGCATGCATGCATCGTCGAAGTGGAAGGGGACATCCTTAACAAGTAAGCGAGATAAAGGCTTCGAAATGGATGAAAAGTCCTTAATAAACCTTCGATAGAATCCCACATGACCAAGAATACTTCGGATACCTTTCACTGACGTAGGCGGAGGGAGGTTTCTATTAACACTTACCTTCGCTTGATCCACCTCGAGCCCTTGGCAGGAAACCTTATGCCCCAACACAATTCCTTTGCGCACCATAAAATGGCATTTCTCCCAGTTCAAGACAAGATTGGTGTCCTCACACCGCTTCAAAGTCTTGGCCAAATTCGCGAGGCAAGAATCGAAGCTGCTGCCAAAGAGAGTAAAGTCATCCATGAAAACTTCGAGGAAGTCTCCCACCATGTCAGCGAAAATAGCGAGCATACAGCGTTGGAAGGTTGCGGGGGCATTACACAGTCCAAATGGCATTCATTTAAATGCAAAGGTACCTGAGGGACATGTAAATGTTGTTTTGTCTTGATCAGACGGGTCTATTAAGATTTGATTGTAACCTGAGTACCCATCCAAGAAACAGTAGTAGTCCTGCCCCGCTAACTTTTCTAACATCTGATCAATGAAGGGGAGTGGGAAATGGTCCTTACGTGTAGCATCATTTAGCTTGCGGTAATCGATGCAGAATCTCCACCCGGTGATCATTCGGGCAGGTAGCAACTCATTCTTTTCATTGGCAACAACGGTTATCCCTCCCTTTTTCGGTACCACCTGAACTGGGCTGACCCATTTGCTGTCGCTGATTGGGTAAATGATACCAGCGTCTAAGAGCTTTATCACTTCTGCCTTCACTACCTCTTGCATTTTTGGGTTCAAACGCCTTTGGGGTTGTGCTGAGGGTTTGTACTGATCTTCAAGGAGTATCTTATGCATGCAGACCGTGGGGCTGATTCTGTTAATGTCTGCAAGAGAGCGTCCGAAGACTTTATGGTACTTTCTCAGCACACCCACTAATGCGGTTTCGTTGGCGATGAAAAGAGATGCGGAGATAATCATTGGATGCGTGGCATTTTCTCCAAGAAAAACGTACTTTAGAGAATCCGGTAGTTGTTTGAGAGCCGGATAAATGTTTGGATCAGCAGAATCGCTGGATGGCCCTCCGATTGAATGTGGACTATCGGGCTGGTTCGAATGCGCACCGTCATTGCCCAAGTCCTCGCGCCGCCAACACATCTCGCAGTCATCCAAACTCACATCGATCTGGTCATCTAATTCTTCAAGCAGCTCAGTCGGTTCGCATTCCGTGATTTGGAAGAGTTGCGATGGGTTGTGGACGTTAAAGGATATAGCGTCCTCCCCCAATCTGAGCGTGAGCTCCCCCTGCTCTACATTAATGATAGCACGAGCTGTAGCGAGAAAGGGCCGCCCCAAGATAATGGGCACCATAGTATCAACCTTCATGTCGAGGATGACAAAATCGGCTGGAAATGCGAGGCCGTTTACTACTATTGTGAGGTCCTCGACAATTCCAGACGGTTTCTTGATCGACCGATCAGCTAGCTGTAGCATTACCCGTGTCGGCTTCAAGGTCCCTGCACCTAGTTCACGAAAGATAGAGAGCAGCATCAAGTCGATTGATGCTCCCAAATCACAGAGCGCCTGGCTGAAACGGTGATGACCGATCCTGCAAGGAATAGTGAAGCTGCCCGGATCTTTGCACTTTGTGGGCATATTGGAGATGATGGCGGAGCACTACTCAGTGAGGTCGATAGTCTTGAGATCCCCCAACAGTTTCTGCTTCGAAATCAAGTCTTTCAAGAACTTGGAGTAGCCCGACATTTGAGAAATGGCTTCAATCAGAGGGATGCTCACTTGCACTCCTTTCATTATTTCCAGGAATTTGCGGAACTGCTTCTCGGATTTCTCGTTTCGCAACCTGTGGGGGAATGGGGGGTGAACAACACTTCCCGAGGGTTGTGCCTCACTCACGAGGTCTGGCTCAACATGAATTTGAGTCTGCTTCTCGGTTATGTCTGAATTACACTTGTCAGTGGGCCTCACAAGCGGTTCCTGTCGAGGAGGATTGTCAACACCTCTACCGCTTCTCAATCGCATGGTATTCACCGACTCCGGATGCTGACTTGCAAGCCCAGAAACGACATTGGTAAGAGTCCCTATAGTGGAGTGAAGCTGTTGAATTGCGGAAGATTGTTCATTCATTTTATCCAGCATCCCGACCACCAAAGCTGCTAACGGCTCCGTTTGCCCTGACGGCACGTGACCCGCTGCTCTGTGGAATGTTACTGCATTCACTTCAGCAGTACTGGGGGGAAGAATGACATGACTCCAGTGCTGGCTGGTGTGAACAATATTCCCGACCACTTCCCACGCGTCCTTCCCCGATTTATTAAACAGGGCCCCTCTGGCTGCCACATCGAATAACAGACGGAATTTGTCCAGCACGCCGAAATAGAAAATCTGAATTAGAAAGACTTCTGATAGATCTTCACGGTAGCATCCCCGATGCAGGGATTGAAAATGCTCCCAAGCATCAATTAGCATCTCCTCCTTTCCCTGCCCGAAGGTTATGAGTTCCCTGTACTTGTCCAACACTCGGGTACGGTGTTGAAACTCATGCAAAAATCTCTCCTCGAGCTGCTTCCATGAGGTCGCCTCTCTTTTCCGGAAATCCCAGTACCAGCTTTTGGCTTTATTATGTAGGGAAAATGAAAATGCTAGGATCTTTTGCGGGTCGTTTTCAACTCCACTGAATATACATGTATAGTAAATTTCTAAGAAGTCCTGCATGTGTTGTACCGCATCTTCATGTTTATCCCCACTGAACTCGCAGTTCCCAGTCATATACTCAATAATGTCGGAGGAAATCCCAAAGTCATGATCATTTCTTTGTGCTTGAACCTTTAGATCATTTAAACTTCCTTGATAGATGTTTTCCTGAATGGAGGTCATGCTGGGAATACTTGAAACCCAAAAGATTAGCGCACGATGGAAAGAGCGAAGGTAAAGAGATTTTGAGGTACCCTTAGAGGGAGGGTGGGGATGAATAAGGGTTTTAACAAACTTTAGGATTTTATGAAAAAACTTTTGTGATTTCTAATAAGTAATGTTCGATTCAAAAGTGCGCCTTCGAAGGAAATCGAAGGTTGGGGATTATTAGTTACTATTTGGTTAGAGAATTCAGACCGCTAGTTGCGGTCGAAGCCAGACTTCGCCCGCCGAGGCAAATGCGACTCCTGCGACGGGCTTTCCTTTGATTAAAAAGAAGCAGTTACAGCGGGTTACAAGTGCATGAAAGTAGAAGCCGGCCGGTCAGACTAGTCGCAAGACCGAAAACTCGAGGTCGCAGCTCAAACAAGCGAGCTTTTGGATTCGAGTGAGTGTGTCTTGTGAACAGTGCCGCCCCCTATTTATAGGCTTGGGGGCCTCCCCGAATGGGCAGGGATAGAATAACCACCTGCCCGGTACAGGAGAAACGGGCAGGCGGTGACGGGATGAACAAAGAAGAAAATGAAAGAAGCCGCGCGGCTTGGCGGCTTGCCCTTCCGACCCGTCTGACCTGAGGCTGAAGATGCCGTGACCAAGTCAATGACGCAGAACAAGCCGCCTCCAGCTTGAGACCGCGGTCTGCCTTCTGGACGTGACTTTGGCTGATCTTCACGATGCAACCCAGGTGGTCTCCGATCTGAGACCGCGGCTTGCTCTCCGGGCTTGAACCTTGAATCTATATGGCACAACCCGGGCGGTCTCCTACTTGAGACCACGGATAACCTTCTTGTCTTGGCATTTGACAATCTTCAATCTTGGGGGCGGTCCGAAATGACATCAGACCACCTGGCCTGGTTTACCCTGGACTGAGAGCCACTGATCCTAGAACCCAGCGGCCTGACCTAGCAGTTCGCCCGGTCCGAGAATGATCCAACCCGAGAAGCGGTTTTCCGGGTAAACATAATCCCCGCATATTTTCAAATCTCAAGGGAATTTCGAAAATATTAGCTTTAGCCGAGAGACCGCATCTGACTTGTCCTGAATTCTATAAGAGAGCCAGAGAATTCATTCTGCAGAGTTTTTTTCTGAAATCACGGGATATTACTCGCCATTTGAGGTTTGAGTTTTAAAGACCGGTAATTCTTCAACGATGGACTTCCTAGACACCATGTTAGACCGCGTGGTTCCTGCCGGTGATCAAAAGAAGGAAGAAGGCAAAAGGCGCGAATCAACAGAGAAGTCGAAGAAGGAAAAGGAAAAGCAGAACCAGAAAGACTGAAAAAAGAGGGAGCGGTCTGAGAAAACCGCGGCAGATAATTCCAAGTCTGATGTGGACTCAACAATCCCCAAGACTCCTACAGAGCCCGCAGCAGACAATTTGGGGCCTTCTCCTAGCGACTCGCTGATTCCTCTCAAAGACCTCGGCAAATAGGCCGTCAGCCCGCTGAACAAAGGGGAGGCCGCCCCTTCTAGAAAAGTTGACTCCGCCAGCCCTTCAAAGAAAGTCGGCGGGTCTAACTCGTTTGGCATGGAAATCACCCCATCCGGGAATCCTCATTTGTTAGTCAAAGATTTGGGGGAGGAGGCGGTTTGCTCTCCGAGGCCGGGTGACCTGAGTACCCCTCTATCCGTGGACGACTATCCCAGCCCCTCCAAAGAAGTTAGTCCAGCTTCGGGTAAGAAAGAGAAGAAGAGAAAGAAGACCGGGTAAGTGACCGACCGAATAACCAAGAAGGTTAAGAGGCTAGCCTCCAAGGAAAGGGCGGCTTTTAAGAAACCGGCCGAGTCCCACCTCCAGACCAATCCGCGACTAAAAGAGGAGCTCGGCCTAGCGACCCCCCATCTGCTAAGGTGAGTGACTCGCCGGCTACCCCTGAAGTGAAACTGGATGGCCTGCTTCCGGACTCGGCGAGTAGTTTATCACTTGATGGGATCTTTCAGGATATGGATGAGCTGGTGAGCCGAGATAAGCTTCTTGACATCCTGATCACTTCAAAGCGAACTGTCCCTATTACAGACAACACATCCCGGCCTGAGGAGACTGCTCAGAAGGAGGTCGAAGAGCGAGAAGCTGCTACCCGGGCCTCCCTGGAGGTTGAGCATAAAGCGAGGGAAATCGGGGCGGTGCTGAAAGCGCGGGAAGAGGTTCCCCCGGTGATGACCGGGAAGGAGATAATGGTGAAGAAGGAGGGGGCGAAACGGGCTTTAAACAAGCCGCTGCGGCCTGACCTTTTGCGCCAGGTAAGCGCCCTGCAGATTATAAAGCTGTCGGTTTCTTCATTCCGCGGCCTCGTCGAAATAAATTACTGAACCCGCCGCCGAGCTTTTTCCCCTTAGCGGCCTGGTCCTCTTCCACTAGGTAGAGTAAGGAGAGACTCTGGCGTGAGCAACAACGGAGGATGGACCCAGAACAGTCTAAGCGGCCTGTGCGCCCAGGCATTGATCTTATATTTATGTCCATTTTTGTATATATATAGTGTTGCATGCTCTTGCTTTTCATAACCGCGCGGCTTCTTGCAGATAGCGAGGATCAAATTGTGAAGCCGGGCGACCTCGAAGCCAGCCTACCTCCATTAGTCCCCCCGGTGTTGACCTATACAGCGGTTTCGCAAGAAGGGCAGCCGTTGTTTGATCATCTCGAGGAAGACTTAGCAAACTTGAGGGTCCGCTTGAAGGAGGTGGAAGACCGGGAAGCCGCCACTAGGACCGCTCTGGAGGCCGAGCAAAAGGCAAGGAAGAAGGCTGAAGAGGCGCTGAGGGCACAGATAGAGACCGACAGGAGATCCAGGACAGAGAGAGAGAAGGATCTGGAGGTGCAGCTTGAGGCCGCGCGACTGTAGTGTAGACTGAGAAGAAAGTCAAGGTGGCGCAAATTGCTACTCTGACCGCTAAGTTCGAGAAGGAGAAGAGAGCGTCTGCCAAGTTCGAGGATGACTCCAGATATTATCAGGATAAATTCCTGCGGTTAACTATGGAAGTCGCTGCGGGCCGGTGAAGTATGAATGATGGGATGCAGGTTGCTAGCCGCCCGACTGTTGGGGCGAGCTCAAATCCTCCCCCGGTTCGAGCGGCTGATCCAATGATTGATGAGGCCACCGCAACCCCCGCATGATTACTGCTTCGCGGGTTGAGAGGGATGTCGGGCGGCTTCATAGCACAATCAACCACATCCATTATCATACCAGCCAGATTTACTCCCTTCTGAACACCACCAGCGACTAGGTCGCGCGACTTCATAGAGAGGGTGTCTCCCCAGAACACCTCCAGCCGTGAACGGCTTTTTAGAACAATTTGTATTTATGAATGCGGCTTGTTGATTCGGCCACTGTTAGACAATGCATCTTTCTATTTTATGTCTTTTATTTGAATAACCCGTGCGGGTTCTTGTTTAACCACTGTATTTTGTGTTCTGTTTAGATCTTCTGTGTTTTATCCGAACTGATTACAGGTCGCACGATCTGTGATGTATGCTTGCTCCTGATTTCCTGAATGTCTTTGGTTCTTTTGTTTTTCTGGTAAATCTGACCATGCAGGTTGTTAACCGCGCGGTTAGAATGTATAGCCGCGATATAATTTTACTATTTGCAGATCGTAAAAAGCTATAAGTAGGGACTCTTCGAAGTCATTTTTACGATTTCCAAATGCGCGATCTAAGAACAAGTCACAGCGGCTTGTTAAGTTTAAAGCCGTTCGGGCAGATGCGGCCTTGGCCTTTCACTCGGCGGACCACCCAGAGTGTCGTCTCACCCAGAGCGAACTAGATGAATTTATTGCGAAACACATGGCAGGGAGTAATCTGCTCGTTCGGCTTCCTTTGCGCGACGAGCGGATTAACTCTTCCAATCCGCACCAGATAGCCATTCTGGTCGACCACTTTGAATATGGCTTCAAATTTCCGCTACCACTTGAAGTTATAGCCATTTTTGATCATTACGGGGTTGTACCCGGCCAGCTTCCACCGAACTCCATCGCCTCCATATACAGCTTTATTTCATACCTGCGATTCGAGCGAACCAGATTTTCCATTGATCTATTCAGGAAATTCTTCTCAGTGCGGGCTGTCTCCGACGCGGGGACTTCAACTTTCAGGGGGCACCTCTACTTTGGCTGCCGCGGTCTAAAGATCGTTAACTTGGCGAACAAGGTTTCGGACTGGTCGGAGCGGTTTGTAATGCTCGAAGGCCACTTCGGACTGTTGCAAACAAACCCGTAAGTTCGGGGGGAAGAGGCTTTCCAAATCCCCCAGGTTAGAAAGATCGAGATGGACACCTTCACGTTTCTTGAGAATGAGCGGTTGGACATCAATCACTAAATCCCGCTGTTCTCAGAGCTAGAGGACGTCCTCCCCGAGCATAGTAAGTTCCTCTAGACCGCCTACATATGACCGCGTGGACTGCTTTATTTAGACTTTTGATTTTACCTTGCAGCTGCCCATATTGTCCCTGCGAACAAGCCGGTCACTCCGGCCGGCCCAGTTTTGACCCAGAGAGAAAAGAGGCAGCGGCGAAACAGGTCGCCATCATCAAAGGAAGAGGACCCGGCCTCTCCTGACGAATTCGAACTTCTTCCTTCCTGCGGAAACCCACCCGACCTGCAGGGCAACCCGACTATCCTCTGGCACAGGGATTGAAACCGCATCCGGGTATCCACTGCACTTCCTTCATGGGGTGTGAAAAAATTAACCGCCATGCCCTAGCCGCTGGGGCCGCTATGTATGGTCGAAAGACCTTAAAGAAGTTGAAAAAAGTTCCTGAAGAAGAGTTTTCCCGGCTAGCAGCACAAGCCGGTGCATGGGGTTTTGCGGCCAATCACTTTATGGCCTTGTCGTACAGGCGGCTAATTTCCGTTCAGAAACATCTGGAAAAGAAGTATGAGGAGCTGGTCGCGGAGAATGCGCGGCTTCAAGAAGAGAACACGCGGCTTCAAGAAGTTGCGGCGGTGAGTTTGATAAATGATGACGCGGTTTCTTTTGTTCAGCCCGAGCGACCTAATTTATTTTTCTTTTTTTTGCAGAAATAATATGAGATGACCAACCCGGCCTTCCAAGATGAGGTGTTGCCTCATGTGGCCCAATGGATCAACAAAGTTTTGGGTCTTATGGAAGACCGGGGCGGTCTGTGTGAAGGATTCGGGGGCAATACTTTCTCCGACCTCTTCCCTGCTTTGAAGGTCCAACTTGATGAGATCAGCCGAAGGCATAAAGGAAAAAACCAATGTGGGCGAGGAGGCTGAAGCCGATGCGGGCAGGGAGATTGTACTTCATCAAGGGGGCGATGGAAGTGGTGGAGCCGCTGAGGAGGCCGACGCGGATGATGATGCTGGTGACGACGATGAGGACGATGAGGATGATTTGTCCTCTGGAACAACCGGCTCCACAAGCAAGACCGGGCGGTCCAGTGACAGTGATTCATCGGGTTCTTCTACGTCAAGTGAAGGCTATTCGCCCGACGTTGATGTTGATGGTGCGGACTCGAGTTCCCCTGTCAAGAAGAAGAAGAAGAAGTCGGTAGACTAGTGCCTTTATTTTAATTTTCTTGTGTAATCGCCGGTCTTTTTTTGTTAGCCGGGCGGTTAATATTTTGTTAACACATATTCTGAAAGATGAATGGAAATTTTACCTATCTAATTGTCCATCTATTGTTACTTACTTGTGGTTGCTATCTTGTCTTTCTTTTTTCTTTTTTACCTCTTGCCCTTCATGATCGAGCCGTGCGGCTGTCCTGATCCGAGTATAAGTGATGATTGATGATCTCGGATGGTCTATACTCAGCCCGTGCGATTACTCATTTAGATCTCAGGGTATCTGATTTATGATAGTATAAACCATAATGGACAGACTCGTGCGACTGTAATTCAGACCGGGCGGCTTCTTATCATTCAGAGATATCTTATCCTTGATGATATAAATAACGAATAATAACTTTGCGTGGTTCGAATTCAATCCTGGCGAGTAATCCATTTCATCTAGAGATAACTTTTGCTAAAAAATAGATCAACCTGATCGGTTAGAGCATAATCCGGGCGATCATATATTTAGATCTAGAAATATCCAACTTAATTAATTATAAAAGATAGATTGTACCCGCCCGGTTAGAATACAACCCTGGCAATATTTTCAGATCCAGAAATATCCAATTTAATAGAATCGAGAGATAGATAAACCCGCCCGGTTAGAATGCAACCCGGGCAATCATATAATTAGCTCCAGAAATATCCAATTTATAAAAGATGGATAAACCCGCCCGGTTAGAATATAACCCGGGCAATCATATAATTAGCTCCAGAAATATCCAACTTATAAAAGATGGATAAACCCGCCCGGTTAGAATATAACCCGGGCAATCATATAATTAGCTCCAGAAATATCCAACTTATAAAAGATGGATAAACCCGCCCGGTTAGAATATAACCCGGGCAATCATATAATTAGCCCCAGAAATATCCAACTTATAAAAGATGGATAAACCCGCCCGGTTAGAATATAACTCGGGGAATCATATAATTATCCAGAAATATCTTAACTTATATACAATCAGACCGTTCGGCTTGAAATTTCAGACTGCCCGGTCTTAATATCATAACCCTTTATTAGGGTAGACGAACACCTGCACCTGTTTTAATAATATCTTCCTCGAATGGTTTATACAAGAAACCACAAGAGGTGAATGCCTTCCTGTAGGGAAGAAGGATAATCTATAGGCTCAGATGACCCAGTGGACAGGTGGGCCACGGCGGAGAACATTGCTTTCCTTAAGTGGTCATAAGAGCTGTAGGAAAAAGAAAAAACATGTACAGACTCAGATGACCAAGTGGGCAGGTGGGCCTCGGCGGCGAACATTTCTTTCCTCAAGTGGTCATAAGAGCTGTAAGCGACTCATCTGCTCTCTTGCCTAGGGTTACAAGCCGAGTTGATCAATTGGGCAGGTGGGCCTCGACGGCGAACATTGCTTTCCTCAGAGAGATCAACTCAGTTGTGGGCCCAACTAGGCTCCGTTTCGAGAGTACCTAAGAGTATTCGATGGTAACAGGCTATGATGATCAGTTGGGCAGGTGGGCCTCGGCGGCGAACATTGCTTTCCTCAGAAAGATCATCAAAGCTGTAACTATATCCCTCTCGGGGCATGATAGAGCTGACAATCACCTAGACCTCCCTTGATGCAGGGGTGTGTCAGATATAGGCCGGGATCCAAAGTTCTGAAGACCACCGCAACGGAATTGGCAAGCTACCACTACATGTGTGCGAAAACTCCCTGCATCACATGGTCTTGGTGGGTTTTACACCATGACTATAATCCGAGGGGGTTCGAGCAGAATTTGGCGATATCTCAGAGGTTCGGGGAGTGAGATACGTATATATATTCATAATGTAGAGCACCATTTGGACAAGGAGAAGTGTCAGTATAGGGTTTTTTTATTTAATACCAAAAAACGTAAAGAATGAAAAGAGGTATTTTAAGGATAGAATCGTTTAAGATCGTCACCGCTCCAGGTGCATGAGATGTCTTCTCCTTCGCTGGTTTGGAGACGGTAGGCCCCATGCTTTAATACCTCTTTGATAATAAAAGGCCCTGCCCAGTTGGGATTCAGCTTTCCAATATTTCCAGACCTGGCCGCAGCATCTACCTTCTTTAATACCAAATCCCCAACTGCAGACTGCTTTACCCTGATATTTTTGTCAAAATATTTTGCCATTCTCCTCTTAACTTCCTCCCGCCTGATCGTTGCCTATTCCTGAAGCTCTTCGATCAGATCCAGACTATACTTGATGGCCAGATCATTGTCTTCTACCCATGCTTCTCCTCCCTCTTTTGCATACACAACTTTTAGAGTGACCACCTCAAACTCTACAGGAACAACAGCCTCCGTGCCATGAGATAATTTGAATGGTGTCTCCCCTGTAGCTGAAGATGGGGTAGTAGGAAGAGTCCAAAGGATGGAGGGAAGTTGGTCTGCCCAATTTCCTTTCTGATTCAAAACTCTTTTCATCAGGAGCTGCTGGATTCGCCTGTTTGCTGCTTCTACTTGACCATTGGTCCTTGGATGATGTACCGAGGAAAACCGAAGATCAATTCCAACCTGATCGCAAAAGTTTATCATCTTGGGATTATTGAACTGTGGACCATTATCAGTGACAATTGCCAGCGGAATTCCGTGTCGGCAGACTATTTCTCCCCAAATGAAGTTTCTGATAATCTGGGTAGTAGTTTTTGCCAATGCTTTTGCCTCAATCCACTTACTGAAGTAGTCGATCATTACTATGATAAAGCGGCGCCGACCGCTAGCCATTGGAAAGGGTCCGACAAGATCCATCCCCCAAACCGCGAAGGGCCAGGGTGCAGTTATTGACCTGAGCGATTGAGCGGGCAGATGTTGAAGAGGAGCAAATTTCTGACATTGTACACAACGCTTGGCAAATGCTTCAGCATCCTTTCTCATAGTAGGCCAAAATTATCCTTGCTGCAGGATCCTTTTCTCTAAGGTTTTTGCCCCTGAATGGCTACCGCATTCCCCAGAATGAACTTCCGGAAGTATGATCGGGATCTCTTCTTCTGAAACACACCATGCTGAGCGAGAAATCAAAGTTTTCCTATGCAAGACTCCTGCTATTAAGTAGTAGTAGGCCGCCTTTCTTCTGAATATATTTCTGTCCTTGATTGATTGATGAAACTCCCCTTTTGACAGAAATAATTCATAAGGGTCCTTCCAGGAAGGATTCTGATCGATCTGCATGAGCTCCTCTTTCTCTGTGGCCGGATGAAAAAGTTCCGAGGTCACCCCTCCTGATGGAAGACCAAACTTTGACAACTCGTCTGCCTCTTCATTTTGCGTCCTTGGAATGTGCTCGATGATGAAGGATTTGAATTTCGCGATCTCTTCCTTAGCTAGCAATAGATACTTTCTCAGCATCGGTTCTCTTGTTTCGTAGTTCCCTAGAACTTGTGAAGCCATTACAAGAGAATCAGTTTTTACATGAACATGCTCTATCCCAAGCTCTTTTGCGAGTCTTAGGCCGGCCAAGAGTGCTTCGTATTCGGCCTGGTTGTTCGTTACTGGGAAAAAGAATTTGATTGCCTGCTCGAGTTTGATGCCGTTTGGACTGAGAAGAACTACTCCGGCTCCCACGGAGTTTCTCCCTGAAGCTCCATCTATATAGATGACCCAGGCATAAGGAGATTCCTCCACCTGTTCAGGATTAGACTCCATCGTGTCTACCAAGAAGTCCGCCAGTACTTGTGCCTTAATTGTTGTTCTGGGAATGTACAATATTTCAAACTCGCTCAACTCGATTGCCCATTTGGCCAATCTTCCTGAATGATCTGGCTTCTCCAGGATACTTCTTAGTGGATGATCCGAAACCACCTGAATAGGGTGAGCCTGAAAATAGGGGCGGAGCCTTCGTGATGACATCACTAAGGCCAAGGCTAACTTTTCTAGAATTGAATATCTAGTTTCCGCATCTTTGAGGACATGGCTGACATAATATATTGGGAATTGCTTCTTCTTCTCCTCCCAGACAAGGACAGAGCTTATGGCATCTGGACCCACCCCCAAGTACAAGAATAATGTTTCCCCTTCGCGAGGGCTTTGAAGAAGAGGGGTTGAGGTTAACTGCTTTTTCAACTGTTCGAAAGCATTATCGCACTCTTCATTCCATTCAAACTTAGATCCTCCCCTTAGTGTCTTGAAGAATGGAGCGCTTTTATCTCCTGATTTGGAAATGAATCGGCTCAATCCTGCCAGCCTCCCCCCAAGTTGTTGCACCTCTTTCTGATTACGAGGAGCGGTCATATCTAGGATGACCTTTACTTTATCTGGATTTGGTGCGAGGCCATCAGGGGTGAGTAGATGTCCAAGAAATTTCCCTTTGTTTGCCCCGAACATGCATTTCAGTGGATTTAGTTTTAATTTGAACCTCCGTAGAGTAGCGAACGTCTCTACGAGGTCTTTCAGATGGATTGAAAAAGTTTTACTTTTCAGAAGAAGATCATCAATGTATACTTCAAGATTTCTTCCTTTCTGCCTTTCGAAAACCGTATCCATCATTCTTTGATATGTCGCACCCGCGTTTTTGAGTCCGAAAGGCATGACAAGATAACAATAACACCCGTCATTGGTAATGAAGGATGTATGCGAGATATCAGGTTTATGCATCTTAATCTGGTGATAACCAGAAAATGCATCTAGAAAGCTCATGAAATTATATCCTACCGCGGAATCTACTAAAACATCTATCTGAGGCAAGGGATAACAATCTTTGGGGCACGCTTTATTGAGTTTTGTGAAATCTACACACATGCACCATTTCCCCCCAGATTTTTTCACCATTACTACATTTGACATCCAAGTGGGGTATTGGATTTCAGAAATGAAATTGGCTTTAAGAAGCTTTACAACTTCTTCTTTGATGGGTACCGCCAGCTTGGTTGCTACCTCCCTCTTCTTTTGTTGGATCGGCTTAAATTCAGGGGAGATGTTGAGGTGATGGCACGCAACATCTGGATCTACTCTAGGTATATATTCCGCCGACCAGGAGAAGATGTCTAGATTCTCCAACAGGCAGGAGATCAACTGAACCTTCTCCTCTTCTGATAGCTCGGCGTTGATGATCAGCTTCTTCTCTTACCCTTCAGCAATGGTGATCTCTTGGATCTCCTGGGCAGGTTCCAGGTAAGTCCTTTCCGCTCTGCACTTTCCTCGGTCTCCTTAGGGAGTTTGGACACCTCATGGATGTCATTCTGAACCTTGGGAAGTGGTGCCTCGGTGATCACGTTAACTGTTTTTACATAGCATTCACGAGCAACCTTTGGATCTCTTCGGATCCGATATTGAAGCCCCTCAGCAGCGAACTTTAAGGCCAAATGGAAAGTGGACACTATCGCTTTGTAAGCATTCAGGATTGGTCTTCCGAAGATTGCACAGTAGCTGCTCGGGGCTTCCACCACTACGAAGTTTATCAGCTTCGTTATGCCCCCCAGCGACACCAAAAGCTTCACGCACCCCTCCACTTCTTTCTTTTCTCCCGAGAAGCCATAGAGGGGCCCTTCCGTGGAGAGCAGAGACTTTCCAGTCTTAAGGGCTTCAAATGTTTGGCGGAAAATGAGATTAACCGAGCTACCGGTATCAATCAGAATTTTATGTACGGTGTAGTTCTCGATGGCTGCCTTTATCACTATTGCATCATCGAAAGGGTTTGCTTTTGGGGGAAGATCTTCTTGGCTGAAAGTAACGACCGACCTTTCTGGAGCAGAAGTGGAGGCGGCTGCCACTTCCTGCTTGGAGACTCTCCCGATGCTGGATTTCCGAGAGGATTCTGGCCCTGCTCCTCCATGGATACAATAGATGTTGCCAAGGGGGCCAACATTATTTACTTCTATACATTCGGTGGCAGGATGTATATCCCCATAAAAACCTGCCTCTTCTACGTCAGCACATTCCCAGGTCACTTCGACTGCTTCCTTCTTCTTCTCGGGTCGTGGTTCAACCGGGGTTTCTTGCCGGATCAATCCTCGGAGCTCCCCTTCTTTCAGGAGTTTTTCTATCAACCACCGGAGGGCCCGACAATCTTCAGTCTGATGCCCCTCCTCTTTGTGGTACTCACAATAGAAGTTTGGATTTCGATTGCGAACTTCCGATTTCAAAGGTGGGGGCCTCTTGAAGTCAGGCCTCTTTTGAAGAATCTGAACAACCTCGTTCATGCTGACGTTAAGAGGGGTGAATGACTCCTGTGATTCATCATATCGGATGGACGAAATAGTTGGGGATGGGTGTGTGATGTATTGCGGTAGATATACCGGCATTATTTGTGGAACCCCAAGGGGTTGAGCGGGTGCGATGGCCAACGGCGGTTTCTGATCTTGAAACCGTTGATGGCCAAGAAATGGTTGCTTAGGCTTAAGATTTCTTCCCCTCTGAGCCCGAGGTTCGAAGTCAGGCCGAGATGGATGATTGTAACGTGGCTGATGGGTTGATGCGGAATTAAACTGATTATTGTCACTGAGCAACTTGGCAACATAACCAGGATTAGTCTTTTCCCCTCTGATAAACTTATTAGCCAGACTAATCATCTCTTGATAGGTCTTTGGTTCCCTGATTTGAGCTTCAAATTTCAACGGCCCCTCCCTAAGGCCATGCATCAAAGCGAACCTGTATAATTCCGGATCGACGTTCTGCACCTCCATTATCTCCCTTTGGAAACGGTCGACGAAGCGGGCCCACGTTTCGTTTTCTTGCTGCCGTATCTCAAATAGGGCTGCCGGGCCATTCTTCCTCTTTTTAGAGGTAGAGAATCGAAGCAGGAATTCTCTACGCAATTCCGCAAAACATCTGATGGATCGAGGATGCAATCCATAAAACCATTCTCGGGCTTGTCCATCAAAGGACGTCACCATGAGCTTACACTTAGTTGCATCAGTGATGGTCCTCAGAGCAACAGCCGATTCAAATGCTTGGAGATGAATTGCCGGATCGGACTCCCCATTATATGTTGACAGGCGTGGTTCTCGAACGTTATTTGGGGTCGGTTCTACTCGGATTTCGTCCGTGAAGGGAGAACTCTCCTCGGTATCCTCGTACAGAGGGAAAGCAGGGTGGTAAGTCATCTCTACTGCGGTCATTTGCGGACAGGCCGCCTTATAGGAGAGGGCAGGGGCTCCAGCCGGGTAGGATTGGTAAGCGGCGACCTCAGGCGGGTAGGAAAAGTGAGCAGCCTGAGAAGCCGCCCCTTGGAAGTCGAGGACTCGAGCTGGCATACAGTGCGCGGCCTCTTGGTAGAAGTTCTGCCGAGCCGCAGAACCATCTTGCGGTGGCTGGGAATGAGCGACTTGTGGTAGTGGGAATGGAGGTGGAGGGGGTAGAACATGAGTGACTGCCTGGTTAACCGCGGCCTGCTGGGGGACTAACCGCTCGGTTAACAGAGTTAAAGCCTGACTGATCGCGTCCAGACGCTGATCAGTTGCTTTCTGAGCCCAGTCGGCTTCTCTTTTTGATTGCTCCAGAGCTTCCCATAAAGAATCTTCGCTATGGCCGAAGCGGTCTCTTAGAGGGAAGTGGTGGTCTGACATTCTGAACCAAAGATTTCGCTGACAGTCCGCGATCTGAAGGTCGCGTGTTTCTGTTTGATTCAAAAGTGTGCCTTCGAAGGAAATCGAAGGTTGCGGATTATTAGTTACTATTTGGTTAGAGAATTCAGACCGCTAGTTGCGGTCGAGGCCAGACTTCGCCCGCCGCGGAAAATGCCACTTCTGCGACGGGCTTTCCTTTGATTAAAAAGAAGCGGTTACAGCGGGTTACAAGTGCAGGAAAGTAGAAGCCGGCCGGTCAGACTAGTCGCAAGACCGAAAACTCGAGGCCGCAGCTCAAACAAGCGAGCTTTTGGATTCGAGTGAGTGTGTCTTGTGAACAGTGCCGCCCCCTATTTATAGGCTTGGGGGCCTGCCCGAATGGGCAGGGATAGAATAACCACCTGCCCGGGTACAGGAGAAACGGGCAGGCGGTGACGGGATGCACAAAGAAGAAAATGAAAGAAGCGCGCGTCTTGGCGGCTTGCCCTTCCGACCCGTTTGACCTGAGGCTGAAGATGCCGTGACCAAGTCAATGACGCAGAACGGGCGGCCTCCGGCTTCAGACTGCGGTCTGCCTTCTGGACGTGACTTTGGCTGATCTTCACGATGCAACCCGGGTGGTCTCCGATCTGAGACCGCGGCTTGCTCTCCGGGCTTGAACCTTGAATCTCTATGGCACAACCCGGGCGGTCTTCTACTTGAGACC
The DNA here is from genome assembly GCA_033032865.1 of Dactylorhiza incarnata. Classification (NCBI taxonomy): domain Eukaryota; kingdom Viridiplantae; phylum Streptophyta; class Magnoliopsida; order Asparagales; family Orchidaceae; genus Dactylorhiza; species Dactylorhiza incarnata. The sequence goes on along the minus strand of JAWHQI010000326.1, from coordinate 1,366,990 downwards.
GCGGATAGCCTTCTTGTCTTGGCTTTTGACAATCTTCAATCTTGGGGGCGGTCTGAAATGACATCAGACCACCTGGCCTGGTTTACCCTAGACTGAGAGCCACTGATCCTGGAACCCAGCGGCCTGACCTAGCAGTTCGTCCGGTTCGAGAATGATCCAACCCGGGAAGCACCTTTCCGGGTAAACAAGTAAATTAAAACAAAAGTAAAGAACTTGAAATATGAAATGAAATCAATTTTATTTAACATGAAAAGACATGATTATCATTTATAAAAATTGATTACAAAATTTGATTTCTATGACGCTAGAAATCAAGGCGAATAAGAAATACTCTTTTCATTTTCTATACGGACTCTTCTCACTAAGAACTGGTTGGCTTTAGCCGATCTTTCCCCCACATACGGCCTCAAGCCACTATAGCCTTTCTATCCCCAAAAAGGCCTCGAGCACACCCTAGATCTACTCCCTAGACCTAGTCACCAACATGAGTTGAATTCCTCCTAAGTCCTACCCAGACCTAGTCGCCAATATGAGGTGAATTTACCAAACCGATTACAAGGATAAAGGTGTTACAAAAATACAAGAGACAAAATATAAAACTACCTATGAGTAAATTTGAAGGCGGCGACGAAGAATCGCTGAAGATCATTGAAGTTGAAGTGTGCATTCTTCGTGTTTAGTTAGCGTTGATCCTAACCTCCTTTGATTCCTTCTTTTGAAATTGAGTGGGAGATCCTTTGTGGTCTGGAAATATGGCCCTAACAAATAATTCATAGTGTTGGAATAGGGCTCCTTGGAATAGCTGGTTGAAGAGAACGAATGCCACCTATTTATAGGATTGGAGGCGAATGCCAACGTTAAGTCTAACACCAGGCGTTGTCTCAGTATAGAAATAATTTGATGGCTCGGATCTTCAAAACAGGAAGGAGATTCTGCATTTTTGGAACATTCATTTTAAGCAACCTTAATGGGAGCATTGAGGCAAACGCTGACATTAAGTCAAATCATTCCCAAAATGCTCCTACAATTACGGCTGCTTCCGTCCATGCCATTTTTGTTTTGGTGGGAACGAAAGTCAATGTCGGCGTTAAGTTCTAACACCTGGCGTTAGACCACATTCATCATTTCAGCTTGCGAGCAAGTCCAGATCAACAATGTAGCATCCTATTGTCAATTTTGTTCAAACATGCATGCTAAAAACACAATGGCAAAACAAGATCAAATATAAGTAGGATTTATTATTCTCAAATCAAAGGGAAGCAGAAAACCGTGTTCCAACACATACATAAATTATACACCTTTAATATATCATATGCCTAATTTCAAAAACCCTAGGGTTATTATACTTCTAATGTCATGCCATAGAGAATTAATCTTTTTTGTTCAAACATCATGAATATCACTTCCTGTCCTATAGTTCACACAATATCAAGTTCTGAAATCACTCCCCTTATTTGCCATGATGTTACCCAATTTCAATCCGCAAGTTTCCAATATAATGACTTTTTGCTTAATTGGTTCATACAAAAGTTTATAGTTCAACAATTATACTCAAGTGACTTGGCTATATCAGGTAAGCGTTGAGAGTAGTGATATTCAATCATCGTGTTTAATTCTCCAAATCCCAGTATTTTAATATATGACCATCATGGTCACATTTTTTAGGATCATAGCAGGGTAGTATTAAATCGCACAAACCCGGTTAAACTTTATCATTATACTCTAAACCACAAAGTCATCTTTTTAAAATCTTTGGCTATGCATCAAACTATCTCCCAAGATATAGGGATAATGTTTGTAACAAATTATTCAAATTTGAAAGGGCATGGTTCTTGATAGAAAACAACATATGTAACTTACCTTCAAATGACTAAAATGAAAGTAATTCCAGCTATAATTCTAATTTGCGAGGACCTGATTCCAATCCACATATCCCAAGCAACTAACTTGACAACCCTATATTTCTAATAATTTGACAAAATTCAAGTATTTGTTTGACCAATGATGTTAAACCGTTTATCCCAACAATAATACAAATCATCCTCTCAGGGTCGAGGAGGTAAATCTATGACACCATACCTCGCATGGGATCATTTACATTTTGTTCTTCTCTTAAGAACACGAGGACCTATTGCCATGTTCCACTCCTATCTGATCCATATCCAACTTAAACCTGCACTAAATTCACAATTCATGTCGGTTCTCTCTTGTGCTCTTCACGAGTTTATTAATCAGATCCTTAACTGACAATATAATCACTAATAGTATGTTATAACATTTGAGTTAAGATGTTAGAGCATATAAGAATATACTTTGTTGAGGAGATAATTGTTAGATCGATAGGCGCCCTTAGAGTGGGGGGGGGGGGGGAGGTGAATAAGGGTTTTAAATCTTTTTCTTACATTTTGAATATCTTGAAATAATAAGAGATTAAGATGGTGAGAAATCAAACAAACTAAGTAAAATAAAATAGAGACATGTTTTATTAATATGAAATATGGGTTTACAAAAATTGATTTCTATAATGCTAGAAATCGGTGGCGAATAATAATAAACTCTTTTTGTTTTCTATCCCGACTCGCATCCCTACGAACCGATGTCCCTAGCCTATCCTTCCCCGGATTTGGCCTCAACCCGCTCTAGATAATCCTATCCTGGATATGGCCTTAAGCACCCCCTAGACCTAACCTAGATCTATTTGCCAACACGAGACGAATTTCTGCCCTAAGTCCTACCCAGACCTAGTCGCCAACATGAGACAAATTCTCTAACGGTTTACAAAAGATATGAAATGATAATAATAAAAACTCGCTCTTGAAGAACTTCTGAAGTTGGATACGAAAATCCGCTGTAGAATAAGCGTTGTTGAAGCGGACGCCGTTTGGATCCGCCATGAAGAAGTCCTCCTTCAGAAATTCGCAGAGCTTTAGTGGGAGATCAACTTTCGGCCAAATTTGGCTCTGGAATTCTAGCACTCAACCTCTCTCTCTAATGGTTATAAAAATGAGAGAAGTGGGGTCCAATTTATAGCCTTAGCTCTAGCGCCTGCGCTGCCGCTACCGCCGACGCTATCTCATATTAGGACATATTCTGCGCGGGAAAATTTTCAATCCGAGGAAATATTTCTGCCTTGCCTCTTGTGCTCCGCACTACTGCCTGCGCTATCCACTACCGCCTAGCGCTAGCGCCTTCTAAATGTGCTCCCGGGATTGCGCTAATCTTCGCTAGCTCTGGGCGCTAGGTGCTACCGCCGACGCTAGTGGGCATGTTGGATTTATTGGCTCAATTTTGGGGGCAACCTTCTTATGTTGTCCTTGAGTCATATGGACTTAATTTCCTGTACACTTAAACACACAAGATCAAATACACATAGGATTTGTTATTCTCAAACCTAGAAGATGCGGGAGACCATGTTCCAACAAACTCCCTCTTTTGATAATAACAAATCCATTAATGATAAATCAGAGCATTAATATATAAGCATGATGAAACCAACTTGTGTGTGTGTGTGTGTGAGTGATGACTTAGGATAATTATCGATTTTAGTATTTAGAATTGCTTCCCCTAAATACATTCTCCCCTTATGTGATTGCTCCCCTAATATGTAAGCTATCATCTTAATTAATCATGCTAGTTTTCCATTTTGATTGCGTATTTTATTTATCATGTTAGTTCTCCCCCTTTTGTTATTAGCAAAAGTGGGTAAGGAAGCAAAACACATAATTTTTTTGATAATAAGATAAAGGCATGATCGATCTTTTAGAGAGAAGGAAATGATAAGAAGTTTTTGAATAATTTTCATAGAAATAAATCAGAGTTTTTAGCATAAGTATGTTCATAGAAATAAATCAGAGTTTTTAGCTTTAAAAGAAATAATATAACATTTTTCATGCAAGTCTACCATTTGGTTGAAAAAAAAATTGGAGTTGGAAGAATTGAGATAAGCATGAAAAGAACACAAGGTAAACGTAATGTTGCGGAAGGCTTATAAAAATACAACAAACATCTTTTTGTAAGACATGATGATTTATAAAAACAAATATGAGTGAAGAATCAAAATGAAAAAGATGTTTTTGTAAATCATTTTTCTTTGAAAATCTTTAAAGATTACCATGAAGTAACCAAGCATGAAAGAGGTGTATGAAAAAAAACTGTAAAATGTTATTCCAATTCACAAATTCAAAACATACCAAATATTGTATAGAGCATGCTATGTTATCAAGTGCATTTAGATATAAAAAGTATTATATAATTAGCATTAGGATCCAATACTCATGAGAATAAGTGTTATGGAAGATAATGATGTGCATATAAGTGTATTTTGAAGAGAGTAAACAAATATTATAATAAAAAATTCAAGACATGCAGAGTAAAGTGCACAATAAAACACAAATAAGTTTACATCCACACACTTTTTATGCACAAAAAATGTACAACTACCAAAGTGCTTTGCACACATAATGCTCATTAAGACTTATCAGGGTGAAAAGTAGTGCTTGGGGATCACACAATTTTATTTTTCAATATCGATTTTGTTTTTGATCCGATGTACTCAAGAATAAGTGGTGAAAAAAAGGAAAGGTTTGCACAAGAAACATTAATAATCTTTCCAAGGTGCTCAACGTCACAACGCTTATTAAGACTTATCAGGAGGTTCAAGTAGTGCTTGGTGGAGTCAACTTTGGCAATTTATTTCATGATTTTTGTTTTGTACAAAGTTCTCCGATTACACTTGTTTTGCAAACCAATTTAATTTTGAAAGCACAACCACTTTTCTTAATATTTAATATTGCAAATAAATGTAGTGTAGGTAAGATACTTGTGCAAATTTAATTTATTGTACAATCACAGTACACAAGCAAGCATTCTTAGATTAAGAGCATATGCAGACTTTGCCAAAATAAATGAGTGAATAAAGATCATTATTAAACATAAAACATTTACTCATACTTAGAGGCATGCTAAACTTGGTTCTACACTACCTTTACAATATAATTGATGAACATAGTAAGTGATATATCAAAGCATGATAAAAACAATGTTCAAAGTAGTTTGAAAAGATGAATTTCAACATTGAAGAAGGTCTAAATGATTGATTAAATAATGCTTGATTTGCACAATAAAGTCCATACAGTTTTTTTTATAATTTTTATGTTTTATATTTTTGTAGTTGATCTTTGTATTTAGTAATAGAAATTAAACAAATAAACAAAGAAAAAGCAAGAGATTTTTTTTTTGTAATTTGGCTTTTGTAATTTTTGTTTTAATTTTTCAAAAATTAATTCAAAGCAGAAATGAAAAAAAATGTTACATATAATAAAGCATATTTTTAGGGATTTTTTAAGACTTTAAAAATACAGAAAAACAAACCAAAGTGATACCACCTGTGCTAACGATAGTGCTGGCTGTAGCGCTGCTTTAGTTAAATCCCCTTTTCACTTGTCATTTCGACCATTGCACCTCAAGCTCTCCCGAAAAACCTAGAAGATAATGCAGCCCACGTATAGATCTAAGGTAAAACTTCATCATTTCTTATGATTTTTGTTCTAAACTTTGATTTTGAAGTTAAAGATGAAGATTTTTGAAGTTATCAAGTTGTTTTAGATGATAGATCTAACATGCATAATTCTTTTATTTTTGAAGAGAGGAACTAGAACAAATCTTCATCATTTTTATGATTCATGTTCTAAAAATTTGATTTTGATGTTTGTGATGAAGATTTATGAACTCGTTTAAGAAAAAACTTTTGATTTTGACGATGGATATAGAAGAAGGTTAGATCAAAAAAAGAGGATCTTCATTATCTTAGATCAGAGGACTAGTGCCGGTGCTAGTGCTAGCACCGGGTGCTAGTGCTAGCGCTGGTGCTAGTGATTTTTGATTAATATTAATTTCTCTTATAATATGGCGGATGGATCCTGGATCAAAGGGGAAGAAACAAGCAGGACTAGCCATAGAGACAACTATAGTGGGTGTCCCATATATCGTAGAGTTTTCCATGCCAAGACACCACCATATTATGCAGTTGCTCCGAGGTATTGAATGTATTTCTTTCGGAGGGGGTTTCCTCAGAGTTTCTACGTGAGTTTTATATGCACTTGGAAGATACGTCTTAGTCAAATCTGGATGGAGGAGTGCGGTCTCAGGTGCAGGGACAAGTGGTTACTATTACCTATGATGATTTGAGGGAGACATTTGGGTTGACTGAGCATCAAAATAAGTTGGATGTAGTTGAAATGTTTTGAGTTAACTGGGATTGGACTCATCTAAATATGGTACTCCACCACAGGGAATGCATGAGTTTGATCCAAATGGTGGGGTCACTTACAGTGGATGCCCTTACAGTACAGGACATTCTACGCCATACTATCTTGCTGAAATTGGGCGACACGGCGAAGATTACAGCAAAGCTTAGTCTTGTCTTGTATTTTATTCTCGAGGAGGAGAGATTTTATGTAGCAGACTTGTTGCTTTCATTGATTAGATATATATACAAGTTGCGAGATCCATCTTATCAGAGATACAACAATCTCCTGCTCAGTGGACTAATACAGAGGGTTATTCTTCATAGGTACCCTTCTCTTGAGATTGGTTTTTATTTGATAGATTGCTTTCCTCCTTTCTATAGTAACTCACACCTATGAGCTAGGTCCATCCCGGATGAGCCATCAACATCCACTCGACCACCACTTAGGCTAGGAGTGTCATCCCGAGGAGCTCGAGATGATTCTTATGAATCTTTTCGAGAAGAAATGGGAGAACAAATGTCAAGAGTGGAGAAAGACGTTTCTGGTATAAAGAAGATGGTGAAGTTCATGATCAAGGCATTAAAACTAAATCCATCTACACCTGAGCGTAGGGAGTGGGATAACCCCTCACAAGATCCACCACGACATTCAATTCGGAGGAGTCGCTGAAGATGATCCCCAAGTCCTAATGTGGAGGAGATAGACGAGAAAAAGTAGATGAGTAGGAATGTCCTGAGGGTAACTAATATTTGGGTTGTGTAATAATATAGGAATTGAACACATGTTCTTGGATACTGTCAGCTAGCACTGGCGCTACCAGCTAGCGCTAGCGCTATCTGTTATGTTTAATTTTGTTGTTTTGGATGTTTGACTATTTTTAACTGGTACTTCTTTGGTAATTTTTGAAGGTTTTGTTTTACACTTTTATTTATAAATTTGTAATCATATGAAGTGGAGATGTTTTAAGTAAATTTAAAATCATATGAAGTAGTATAAATTTGATTACATATGACTTGAGATTTCAATATCACATACAAAATTTTGAATTCAATTTGTGTGGATGATATAAGATATAGATATAGGCAATGAGTTTAAAGAAGAATAAAAAGGTCATTAGAAATAAAAGGTATGGCTTTGAATTTGATTTGTTAATATTTTTTAAGTGATAAAGTCTAGTGTCTATAAGATGACCATACCATGTGTAACACCCTGCCAGTACGAATAGTATAACAGTAAGTCCGGCCGGGACCCCACGCCATACAAACCACACTAGCAAGGAGTTAAAAGGTGATAAATAGAAAGAACTACAACAGAGTATACTAAACACTAGCGGAAGCATAATGATTTAACGTTTCATTTAGAACTGTCCACTATCATAGGAATGAAACCATGAAATAGAGTTACGGCCTTAAGGCCTTATATTCACCAATGTACAAAACTCAGAACATACTTAGGCACGCAGGCCGGCAATACATGAGAAAGAATAAAAGGGAGGCTGGCCTTCAAGGGCCAACTCAGCAAAAGGGCCACCGCCCGCTATTTCCCACTAGGCTCACCTGCACCTGCATAAGAACATTCCACCAAGCGGTGGCAAACAAAGTAACGGTCAGCACAGCTGACCAAATTATAACGACCCCACCCCTTTCCCGGGGTGGCGGAGCTTCTACCCTGCAAGCAAGCCATACTGGCACAAGTACTAATATAAAGAAAGTGCAACTACACAAGGTGAGGTTTCAAGCACAATCAATCTTCTAGGTTGAGCATCAAAAAGGAGGGAACCTAGGTATGCACATGATGTTGGTTGGGTTCACCCGAAGGTTACCCACAACCGCCTAAACAACCGCATGAGGCTAACAACATCAATTCCACAAAACACTCCACCGTAAGGGCCATCGCCTTAGGTGGGAAAAAGAGCTTTTGGTCGGTCTAGGTAAATCACCTTCCACGACCTCTCCCATGATCACACGGCTTCCATGAGGTAGGGACCTCTTACCGATCTGCATGGAAACGGGTTCGGTTTAGCTTTGCCCGTGCTCTAATGGTCGCGATCTAACGCACGACACGGGTACGGCTTCACCTCGGCCCATAACGGTTTAGCACTTTCAATTGCTACACAATTTATAAGCTACGCACCTAACCCCTTCGCAAGGATCTAGGCTTCACAAATACTCAACAAGGGAGGTACAATACGCTCCGCATCAATTTCGTAGTGAAGGTTTGCCTTCATCCAATCTCAAAGCATAGGGCTTTCGTTAGGATCTTCACAAGACGCCTACACTTAATTCCCGCAATACTAAGATGATCTCACGGAGTCATTCTGCGGCACGCATTCTAGGCCTAACCTAAATGCAACGTCGCAAATCAAGCATCACCGATTCGGGCTCGCGGCCACGAATAGGCTTCACACATAATGCCTAAATCCACACGACTACCGGATTTTCTACATGCAATATGCCGGGGACGGACACAATCTACCCGGAGTTCCGAAGAACTTGAGGAAATCCTACACTTCACCCATTTGGTGAAAGGGATTCCTCATGCAAGCATAGAGAAATGAAGGAGAGGACAAATGACAAGTCCAAATATCGGGAGGAAGAATCGTTACCCTAGGAGCGTTCTTCTTCGCCATGGATCCGAGATTCTAGACGGAGGGAAACGATCGCACCGGGCTGCACTCTCCAGATCTGGAAACGGCTCGTGAAATGGAGCTCCGGAGCTCCGTCAATGGCGGGATCTCTCCTTCTTCTTCCTTGCCTCCTTCTTCTTTCTCTAGGTTTGGAGAGAGAAAGGTTTAGAAATTATGAGGATTAACCTCCTCTCATCAGCCCTAAAGACCTCCAGCATCTAATCCTAGCCATTGGATCGGATTCCAAAAGATTTGGACGGAACGATCTCCTTCTTCGCTCAAATTCACGGAGCAGAATAAACAGGGCGCACGATCACAGGCGCACGATCACTGGTCGTGCGTGAAGAGGAGAAATGGTCATGCGCACTACCCGAGATAGAACTCCGTTTCCTTGCGAATTAACCCACGATCATTGGCGCACGATCAATGGTCGTGCGCGAAGAGGAGAAATGGTCGTTCGCAGAGAACTGATATGGAATTTTTTTAGCCTATCCCGAGCACAGCACTACCACTCCGCCTACCTCGCTGAACTACGATATTTGGGGTGTTACAACTCCACCCCCCTTAAAAGAATTTCATCCCGAAATTTCGAAAACAGTAATAGCAGGAATTACAGTTATAAATTACCTGAGAGAAATAGCTCGGGGTACTCCGCAAGCATCGCTTGCTCTCTCTCCCAAGAGAGCTCCTCTCGGCCGCAATTGTCCACTGGACTTTCACCATCCGAATGGACTTGTTCCGCAACTGCTTTACTTCGGTATCTTCGATGCGTAAAGGCTTGACTTTCATCGACAACCCACTATCAACCGACACTTTGCCGACCGCGATGATATGAGTAGGCTCTTGCACTGCCTTCCTCAAAACTGAAATGTGAAACACGTCGTGCAGACCGCTCAGCTCTGCAGATAGTGCAAGCCGATAAGCCGCATCACCAACACGCTCCACGATCTCAAACGGTCCTAAGTACCTTGGACTGAGCTTTTTCAAGCGTCGGATCCTTGATACCCCTTTGAACGGTTTGATCTTCAAGTAAACCTGGTCACCGACGGCGAACTCTAGGTTCCTATGCTTGGCGTTGAAATATTTTGCTTGCCTATCCTGGGCAATCAATAGCCTTTCACGTACAGTTCGGATCGTCGAAGTTGCTTCCTCAACATCCTTTCTCTTTAATAGCTTAGTATCGCCCGTTTCCGCCGAAGACAACGGCGTGCGACACTTCTTACCATAGAGGGCCTCGAAAGGAGCCATTTGTATACTGGCTTGGTAGCTATTATTGTAGGCGAACTCGATCATATAGAGATGATCTTCCCACTTCTTTCCAAAATCTAGAGCGCACATTCGGAGCATATCCTCCATAGTCCTGTTGGTTCTCTCGGTCTGTCCATCCGTTTGCGGGTGGAAGGCCGTGCTGAACTTCAATTTCGTGCCCAACAGTTCATGGATAAGCCTCCAATCTTTCGATGTGAAACGCTCATCACGATCGCTGATGATGCTATGAGGGACACCGTGCAGTCTCACAATACTATCAACATAGAGCTTCGCTAGCTTTTCTACAGAATCATCCTTCCGGTTCGGAATAAAATGTGATACCTTCATCAATCGGTCCACGATCACCCAAATGGCGTCGTTTCCCTGTTGTGATCTCAGTAATACGTGCACGAAATCCATCGAGATATCATCAAACTTCCACTCCGGAATCGGCAAGGACTTCAAAAATCCACCGGGACGTTGACATTCCGCCTTCACCAACGCGCAAGTATTACACTTGGCCACGTAGAGGGCAATGTCTTTCTTCATACCCGGCCACCAGAAAAGTTTCTTCATGTCCATATACATTTCAGTGCTCCCCGGGTTGATCGAGTACTTGGTATGATGCGCCTCGTACATCAACTCCGCCCGTAGAGTGCCAATGTTTGGGACGCATAATCTGCCCTCTTTCCGCATAAGGCCATCTTCGAAGGAGAAATCAGCGTTTAACCCATCAACGGTTTCCGCTTTATAGCGTTTCATGCTCTCATCCAGCTCCAATGCCTGTCGAACTCGATCGGCAAGGTCGTATTGAACCTCCGTCCAGTTCAAGCATGTTGAAGTAGACGCTCTCCTATCAATGCTAATGATCTCCATTTCTTCCAGTTCGCGGATTAGACGCTCATCGTGCATCAAAATCCAATTTGCTTGAGCGGGAGCCCGACGACTCAACGCGTTCGCAACTACATTTCCCTTTCCAGGAGTATATTTGATGTCGAAGGTGTAGTCCCCCAGGAACTCCATCCACCTCCTCTGACGCATATTCAACTCCCTTTGATCCAGTAGGTACTTGAGGCTCTTGTGGTCGGTAAAGATGTCGATCTTCACGCCATACAAATATTGCCTCCAAAGCTTAAGAGCAAATACCACGGCCGCTAGCTCCAAATCATGGACCGGGTAATTCCTCTCATGAACCTTCAGTTGCCGTGAGCCGTAGGCAATTACCTTTCCGAACTGCACTAGGACACAACCCAAGCCACTCCCCGAGGCGTCGCTATAAATTTCATAGCCTTCCGTACCACATGGCGAGCATAGAATGGGCGCCGTGGTCAGACGGCTCTTCAGCTCTTCAAAAGCTCGTGCGCACTCGGGCGACCAAACGAACTTATGATCTTTCCTAGTCAGTTTAGTGAGAGGAAGTGCAATCCTCGAGAAGTTTTCCACAAAGCGCCTATAATAGCTGGCAAGTCCTAAGAAACTTCGGACTTCCGCTATGTTTTTCAACAAAGGCCAGGCTCGGATCGCTTCTATCTTCGACGGATCAACCGCAATTCCATCTCCACTAACGACGTGACCAAGGAATGATACTGACGGTAGCCAAAACTCGCACTTGGAGAACTTGGCATATAGTTGACTCCTCCTCAAGGTGCTCAGAACTGCGTGCAGATGCCCTACATGCTCCTCTTTCGACTGAGAGTATACCAAAATTTTGTCGATGAAGACGATCACAAATTGATCCAAATACTCCCGGAACATTCTGTTCATTAAGTCCATGAATACCGACGGTGCATTAGACAGACCGAACGGCATCACCGTGAACTTATAGTGCCCAAAGTGGGTACTGAACGCTGTCTTTGGAATGTCACATTCCCTTATCCGCAGTTGGTAATAGCCGGACCTTAGGTCCAGTTTGGAGTATACCGCCGACCCAACCAGTTGGTCGAATAAATCATCGATTCTTGGAATCGGATATCGGTTCTTCTCGGTCAACTTATTTAGCTCTCGATAATCAATACATAGACGCAAGCTCCCCTCCTTCTTTTTCACAAAGAGGACCGGTGCACTCCAAGGCGATGAACTTGGACGTATGTAGCCTTGCTCTAGCAGCTCTTGCAATTGAGCATTCAGCTCTGCCAATTCCTTTGGCGCTATCCGGTACGGTGAGCGGGCCACAGGTTTGGCACCTGGCACCAACTCGATACAGAAATCAATCTCCCGATGAGGCGGAGCCCCAGGGAGTTCGCTAGGAAACACATCGGCGTACTCCGCTACAACTGGGACATCACATAACCTGGGCTTTGGCTCCGAAGCCTCCAACAAGGTGAAGAACAACTCAGCGCCTTTTCTCACCGCCTTAACCACTTGGAGAGCAGACATCAGCGTCTTGCTCGCTCCTCGCATACCGACAAATGTGGTTTCTCCATCGGTGTTCCTTCCCAGTGTGATCTCCTTTGAATTGCAATCTATGCATGCTCGCTGCTCCGAGAGCCAGTCCATGCCGAAGATCACATCAAATTCAGCTAACGGTAATAACGACGCTTCCAAGTCGAAATCTTGACTTCTGATCCGCACCTTCACACGGCTCTTCCTATCCGCACTCATGCGAGATCCATTGTGTAGAACTACTTCCAATCTATCCTCTACGAAGGTAGACGACACTCCGATTCGCACCACGAAGTCCTCAGACAGAAAAGAGTGCGATGCACCCGTATCAAATAGAGCTCTCGCCGGATAGTTGAAAATTAGGACAAAGCCTAATTGCACACGAATAAAACATACAGTTGCACAACAATATAATCACAAATAGCTATGTAAAAGCTAACTTTTAATTCATACCTGTGACGACATCAGTTTGTCGTATAGCTTCTTGCTGGCCAAGCGAATAGACTCTCGGCTGAGTCGGAATAATGTGATGGGAAGCCGAAGATTCCGCAGCTTTACCCTTTTCCGCAGCACGAGCATAGTCTAACGCTCGGTTCTCTGCCTTCGGGGGACCACTTCGACACACCGCGGCCTTGTGTCCCACCTTCCCGCAGGTGAAACACGTGATAGGACCCCGCACAGTCGTTGCTCCCGAAACATTTGAGCGAGTTTGCTCCGCCGATTTGAACTTCCTTTTGTTCTTTCTGAACTCTGACTTGGACTGTGAGGCTGGCACATGAAACTCAGGTTTCTTTGCCACGGCGTTTGCTTGTACCCTCTTCATGTCCAACTCTAGGGATCTGGCAGTTTGGACCATCACATGGAAACCTAACGTCATTGGGCCTTCAAGGAGCAGCCTCAACTCATCCCGAAGACCTTCATAGAACTTGTTCATCTTTGTCTCTTCATCTTCCATCATAGGCCCTGCATATCGACCCAGTTTAGTGAACTCGTGCAAGTACTCATCCACCGAGCTGTCGCCTTGAGTTAACTTCAGAAACTGGTTCTGCAATGCGATGCGTTGGGCAGAAGGAATATACCTTTGAAGAAATGACTTTGAGAACTCCGCTATCGTGATCTCAGTAATCTCCTTGCCTCCAAACTTGTGCACTTCCTGTTCGGCCCACCAACGCTCTGCCTCTCCGTTAAGGAGGAAGGTGGCTAAAGTGACCATCATAGCCTCTTCTGTTGCTGTCGCCTTTAGAGTTTTTCTAACCGTTGACAGCCAGTCCTCCGCCTCCGTTGGGGATCCGGTCCCCGACAAAGTTGGAGGGTGGAAGCTTAGAAAGTGTTGCAGTTGTTGATCACGCGCTCGCGCAATGGCTACATGCTCTACAGGACGCTCCACCCTTTGCACCACCGCAGGTTCCACTGCAGCCACTGGCACAGGGGTCTCAACCCTCGGTTCCACCGCAGGTTCCACTGCAGGTTCGATCACCGGGGCCGCATCTGTATTAGGCGTAGCAGGTTGTGCAAGCCTTTGCGGTTGAGCATTGATCATCGCAAAGACATCTTCTGCGATTAACCTGATCATCTCAGCAGGAGGAGTGGTCGCTGGCACTTCAGCCGACCCACTCCTTTCAGTAGTGTTACGGGGTTGAGACGGCCCCGCACCACTCCTAGTCACCTATAATCGTGTAAGACACAATTTAGTGACTGAAAACATTGCAAACAACAATCATGGAACGCTCAGGTTCCGCAAACAAGTATGTTTTTTCCATTCCTAAGTGGACATTCTTATTAGTTTTTGTCATTTTAGGTGAATGCACATCCCGTGCACACCACCCCTAAAGAGGAATTTGTACCGAATTCACTAAACTATGGATCGACGCCTTAAGTCCGATACCAAATTGTAACACCCTGCCAGTACGAATAGTATAACAGTAGGTCCGGCCGGGACCCCACGCCATATAAACCACACTAGCTTGGAGTTAAAAGGTGATAAACAGAAAGAACTACAACAGAGTATACTAAACACTAGCGGAAGCATAATGATTTAACATTTCATTTAGAACTGTCCACTATCATAGGAATGAAACCATGAAATAGAGTTACGGCCTTAAGGCCTTACATTCACCAATGTACAAAACTCAGAACATACTTCGGCACGCAGGCCGACAATACATGAGAAAGCAGAAAAGGGAGGCTGGCCTTCAAGGGCCAACTCAGCAAAAGGGCCACCGCCCGCTATTTCCCACTAGGCTCACCTGCACCTGCATAAGAACATTCCACCAAACGGTGGCAAACAAAGTAACGGTCAGCACAGCTGACCAAATTATAACGACCCCACCCCTTTCCCGGGGTGGCGGAGCTTCTACCCTGCAAGCAAGCCATACTAGCACAAGTACTAATATAAAGAAAGTGCAACTACACAAGGTGAGGTTTCAAGCACAATCAATCTTCTAGGTTGAGCATCAAAAAGGAGGTAACCTAGGTATGCACATGATGTTGGTTCGGTTCACCCGAAGGTTCCCCACAATCGCCTAATCAACCGCATGAGGCTAACAACATCAATTCCACAAAACACTCCACCGTAAGGGCCATCGCCTTAGGTGGTAAAAAGAGCTTTTGGTCGGTCTAGGTAAATCACCTTCCACGACCTCTCCCATGATCACACGGCTTCCATGAGGTAGGTACCTCTTATCGATCTGCATGGAAACGGGTTCGGTTTATCTTTTCCCGTGCTCTAATCGTCGCGATCTAACGCACGACGCGGGTACGACTTCACCTCGGCCCATAAGGGTTTAGCACTTTCAAGTGCTACACAATTTATAAGCTACGCACCTAACCCCTTCGCAAGGATCTAGGCTTCACAAATACTCAACAAGGGAGGTACAATACGCTCCGCATCAATTTCGTGGTGAAGGTTTGCCTTCATCTAATCTCAAAGCATGGGGCTTTCGTTAGGATCTTCACAAGACGCCTACACTTAATTCCCGCAATACTAAGATGATCTCATGGAGTCATTCTCCGGCACGCATTCTAGGCCTAACCTAAATGCAACGTCGCAAATCAAGCATCACCGATTCGGGCTCGCGGCCACGAATAGGCTTCACACACAATGCCTAAATCTGCACGACTACCGGATTTTCTACATGCAATATGCCGGGGACGGACATAATCTACCCGGAGTTCCGAAGAACTTGAGGAAATCCTACACTTCACCCATTTGCTGAAAGGGATTCCTCATGCAAGCATAGAGAAATGAAGGAGAGGACAAATGACAACTCCAAATATCGGGAGGAAGAATCGTTACCCTAGGAGCATTCTTCTTCACCATGGATCCGAGATTCTAGATGGAGGGAAACGACCGCACCGGGCTGCACTCTCCAGATCTGGAAACGGCTCGCAAAACGGAGCTCCGGAGCTCCGTCAATGGCGGGATCTCTCCTTCTTCTTCCTTGCCTCCTTCTTCTTTCTCTAGGTTTGGAGAGAGAAAGGCTTAGAAATTATGAGGATTAACCTCCTCTCATCAGCCCTAAAGACCTCCAGCATCTAATCCTAGCCATTGGATCAGATTCCAAAAGATTTGGACGGACCGATCTCCTTCTTCGCTCAAATTCGCGGAGCAGAATAAACAGGGCGCACGATCACAGGCGCACGATCACTGGTCATGCGCAAAGAGGAGAAATGGTCGTGCGCACTACCTGAGACAGAACTCCGATTCCTTGTGAATTAACGCATGATCATTAGCGCACGATCACTGGTCGTGCGCGAAGAGGAGAAATGGTTGTGCGCAGAGAACTGCTATGGAATTTTTTTAGCCTATCCCGAGCGCAGCACTACCACTCCGCCTACCTCGCTGAACTACGATTTTTGGGGTGTTACACCATGATAGCAAAATAAATTAAGGCATATCATGAAGTAGAAATTTGTATATTTCATTTTGAAAATATTCTACTCTATGCATTTGGTAATACCTAATGAATAAAAGATTTAGGTATCCAAAGAGGACAAAGTGTGGTGGTTCCTTTGGGTACCCAAATATAACACGTATGTTTTTGGGTAGATAGAGACGAATGGGTCCTTTCATGTGGGTAAATGTTTCATTTTTAATTTTGGGCCTCCATTCAAACCATGCTTTAGTTTTATTCTTATACATCAAAATTCCATTTTTATTTTGAAGATTATAATTGAAAGTATCATTTATAGGGAATTTGTGTAAATTAAATTTTAAGTTGGGAGAAACATGATTTTGTAAATAATGATGATTTTGATTTTTATTAACAAATATTTTGTGTTTTTAATTCCCATTATTAGGCTTATTTAAGATATTCATATTCATATTCAACTTGTTTTTAGATGTAGCTTGATATTGTGAATTTATAATTTTGATAAGCAAGTTGATTTTTGATTTTAATTCATCATTCTTGATCTTTAGATTATGCCTAGCTTTATTATAAGCTATTGTGTTATTTTTAAGAGTAGAAATAATAGAGTCAATATGATTTTGATAGTCATTTCTAAATTCCTCAAATGTTTCGTCCATCTCTTTGATTTCAATTTAATAATTTTGGCATGTAGCACAATTGCTTTTCAAAGATGAATTTTCTAATGATAATTTTTCATTTTGTTCTTTTACAATTAATAGTTCTCTTTCAAGATCCTTGAATTTTTTATTAATATTATTACAATCAAAACAAGGTTTTAAGATTTCAACTTTTGGGCAAGATGGAGAAGCCATGTCGTATTTAGATTCTGAATTAGTTTTTAAAACTTTTATTTTCTAAACGTAATTTTTTATTAGCAATTTTCAATTTCTTCATTCTACGTTAAGCAATTTTTAGTATATGGAAATAAGAAGACGAATTCGACTTTCTTACAGCGCTATCGAAAGAGGCAAGATGTGAACATGAAGTTCCTTTTTCGTCTTCTAGGCCTTCCTCCTTTATAGATGAAATTTCATCTTCATTTTCTCTTGATGTATTGTTCTCTTCATCTAAGACACTTTCCATGAGTTTGCTATGAGGGAGATCTTCTTGAATAATGGTGGAGGCTCGTATGCCCTTCTCCTCCTGTGATTGTTCCATACCTGTGAGAGGAAGATCATACATTTCTTCAAGAAATTTCCATATCTCGTATGCACTAGAAAAACAATATACTAATTTGAAAACATCATTTGATAAACCAAATAATAAATAGTGTTTTGGATTTTGCATTTAGATGATGTTCCTTTTCATCCACTGGTCTAACAATTGCTAAATTCTATGCTTCGATATCTATAGTTTTAATTATTTTTTCAATTAAAATTTTCCATCCTTTATAATTTGTTCCTTCAAATAAAGGCGGATTAAGAGATTTTTCTTCTTCATAAAAATTTACCCCACTAATATATGCGAGATCATGAGACACCATTATTCCTGGTTGTTAAGCCGATTGGAATAAAACCGCTCTGATACCACTTGTTGGATCGGTAGGCGGCCTTAGAGGGGGCTGAATAAAGGTTTTAAAATTTTTTCTTATATTTTGAATATCTTGAAATAATAAGAGAATAAGATGGTGAGAAATAAAACAAACTAAGTAAAATAAAATAGAGACATGTTTTATTAAATTGAAATATGGGTTTTAAAAAATTGATTTCTACAATGCTAGAAATCAGTGGCGAATAATAATAAACTCTTTTTGTTTTCTATCCCGACTCGCATCCCCATGAACCGATGGCCCTAGCCCATCCTTCCCCGGATTCAGCCTCAAGCCACTCTAGCCAATCCTACCCCGGATATGGCCATGAGCACCCTCTAGACCTAACCTAGATCTAGTTGCGAGCACGAGGCAAATTTCTGCCCTAAGTCCTACCCAGACCTAGTCGCCAACACGAGGCAAATTCTCTAACGGTTTACAAAAGATATGAAATGATAATAATAAGAACTCCCTCCTGAAGAACTTCTGAAGTTGGAGATGAAAATCCGCTGTAGAATAAGCGTTGTTGAAATGGACTTCATTTGGATCCGGCGTGAAGAAGTCCCCTTCAGAAATTCGCAGAGCTTTGGTGGGAGATCAACTTTTGGCCAAATTAGGCTCTGAAACATTTCTGCCTTGCCTCTTGCGCTCTGCGCTACCGCCTACACTATCTACTACTGCCTGGTGCTAGCACCTTCTAAATGTGCTCCCGGGATTACGCTAATCATCGCTAGCGCCGGGCCCTAGGTGCTACCGCTGGCGCTAGTGGGCATGTTTGATTTATTGGCTCAATTTTGGGGGAAACCTTCTTATGTTATCCTTGATTCATATGGACTTTGTTTCCTGCACACTTAAACACACAAGATCAAATACACATAGGATTTGTTATTCTCAAACCTAGGAGATGCAGAAGACCATGTTCCAATAATAAGTAACACACAACCTTAATTGTTTGTAAACTCTTTCTACAACCAATACCCCCTCGAATTTAGGTCTTTTAAAAGCAATTTCCTCAATTTTCTTATTGATTTGTATATAATTTACACCGTGTCCTACATTGAGGAAAGCACGATCGCTTCTACGGTTGCGTACTAAGTATTTATCTACTTTATTAAACTTAAAATTGGAGAAATTTCCCGAAGTCTTATACCGTCTTCCTTGATTTCAAGAGTCGCTGATACGTAAAATTCAGGATATAATTTTCTCCAATTCTACAAACTATAGGCAAGAACACCTATCGTTCATAGTTTAGGATATTTAAAGATAAATATCAAGTGTCGTATTCTACAAGTCTGCTGCTTACTTCTACTTATTCAAATTAATGTTATTAATAAAGTTGGTTTTTGTAAAGAAAAATGATTAAGAAAAATATAATAAGAATTTGATCTATAATCCTTCTAAAGTGAAATAATTCGTCAATCTCAATTTCATAAGAAATTGAAAATAGAAACTTGACCGTTGAGATTCCCAAATTATGAAAGCGCCTCTCTCGAGAATACACTGCCAACTAACCTTAGGTTGAATGAATATGACCCCTCGACAAGTCGAAACCCATAAGCTTGTTTTATGAGGTGAACCTTACTAATGGATTTGACTCCAATCCAAAAGATTTATGTCATCCTCTCTTGAGGGGTGCATGCAACTCCTTTCACCCTTGAGCGATCTTCTCGTATTCACGGATCTCTCGATCAACTAAAATATGGATCTAACTTGACTATCATATACTAGCAATATAAAATTAATAAATTAGAAATCAAACGTAAACCATAATTTCAAAAACAAAGGCTATGAAAAAAATATATTACGAAATGAAATTACTTAAGAACTCATCCGATCAAATGCTATAAAATTAGCTAAACATGATTAAAAGGGATAGAGCATTTTATAAATAAGAAAAGAAATTATAAGTGCAATGTAAGTAAATTATGAGCTAGGAATTAATGGTACAAGACATAAAGTAATATTGCATGAAAGAAAATACAAATAAATGACAGAAAATGATCCAATCTAAAGCAAGGACTTAATAGGGATTACTTTGGCAGCATGTGGCTTTTATATGCAGAAAATTAGGGAATCACGCCCGTTTCCAAGGGCGTGTAAGGTGCATTACTGCTGTCTTGAAAGCACCGGAACGTTGGGAAGAAAACTGCCAAAATCATCTTAACTCAAAGTTACACGCCCTTGGAAATGGGCGTCTCCATGGGTATGTCTAGCTGGATCAGAAAATGACAGCGAAACAGCTCGATCTGGAGTGATTGATGCGATTATCGGATGGGTCATGGACGGCCTCGGTCACGCCCGCGACTGAGGGAGTGTAATATTAATCTATACTGAAGGAATGATCTGGAAACTTCTTGCATTGATGGCTTGTAGGGCGAGTCACGCCCATGACCTGAGGCTCACGCACCCTGTCACACCCGTGACATGGTCGTGTAATATTAATTAGATGTTGCATTAATCTTTCAGGAGCTAATGACATGACACGACCGTGATACTAATCATGCCCCCAGGTAATGGTCGTGACCTATGGTGTGTAATAGGGATTTTGCAAATTTGTTCCATTAATTCCCCTGAACACGGCCGTGGGCTGAAATTTGCTATTAGCAGCCGCAGATTACCTGAAAACACAAAACAAAGTAAATTAGACATATATTAAACTAAAACTAAATAAAAATAAATGAATTATTACTAAAATATTATATAAAAATAACTATTAATAATGTACTATCAAATACCCCCATACTTAAGCTTTTGCTATTCCAGAGCAAAAACTAATTCATAAATATGAGAAGAATCTACATGGCATTTCCAAAAAGAATTGTTCCTAATCATGCACTCTAAATATTATATGATCAAAATCAAAACAAGTCAAAAATTAAATTTTGACTCATAAGAATGAACTTGTAATTCCTAAATTGAATTGAGTAGAATAATTTTTTGTTTCCAAATTCTCTAACTAAATTTTCATAATCAAAATTTCATTGAATAAAGCAAAATAATCTAAGATTAAAATTATTGAAATTTTAAATTTCATGAGAAACTATTTAGAAAACATCAAAATACTATCTATGTTCTCTCATATTAATCTTGCATTACAATTGATATTGGATAAAATAGAGTAAAAATTGGCATAGAAGAAATTTCGTTATTTAGGAAATGAGGAATTTTATACTCTCATTTCTATCTTTTATTAATTTTTCTTCTTCTTTTTAAATATCCTAAATATATATGTTTATGAGTGATGAATTTTATCCTCTCAACTCCATGCCATATAATCTCTTACAAATTTGGGAGCATATATTTAGGAATGATGAATTTTACCCTCTCATTCCATGACGTATGACCTTTTATATTGCCAATTAATATGTTAAACAAACGGTAGGGGAAGGGCTAGGGTTTACAGGCTATTAAATTCTAAAGAAAAATACTTTGAGAGCATATAAAATAATTTTTAGCAATCTCAAGCATCCATGAGCTAAAATTAATATAAGTAAAATATAAAGATATTAAGCACAATTTCTAACAAATTTGAATTATGATATTTTAAAGAGAGAAAATAAAACAAAGAAATATTATAAACAAACCATGATAATGAAAATTCATTAAATCAAATTTATCTAAAAATTAAATCTAAAAATTTTTGAAAAGACAAAAAATAAAGAAATACATAAAAAGAAGACTCCTTAAAAAGCCTATAAAGAAAACTCATAATTAAAATTAATTTAGTCTAAATGAAGTTTGGATTTTAATATTAAAATAAAACATAAATATTTTTTTATTCTTGGACTTCCCAAGAGCTACCCAATGACGGGCTCGCTAAGTACTAAGTGGTTTTGTGGGATGAAAGCCCAACAGGCCCATTCGCAAGAAATTAGATTTCAAATTTTTTAATTTATATTTTTTTTGTATTATAATATTATGAGAAGAAAAATATGACAAAGAAAACTAAAATGAAAAGAAAAACATTTGTTTATTTTCAGTATTTTGAAAAAAAAAATCTAGTTTTTTTAAATAAAATAAAATAAAGAGAATCCACCCCATACTTAAAAATAAATATTGTCCCCAATGTTTATAAGCCAAGTAGGTGGGGAAAAACAAATAAATAAATTGCTGAAAAATTAAATTATAAGAAAAATAAGATAACTAATGGGTGCCTCCCACGAGCGCTTTCATTTTCCCGTATTTATGCTAGATGGTTATTGTTAGCTAAACAGAAATTGAAAAGAGAAATGCACATACAACTCCCTTAATTCACGCTTAGGTGAATATGAGAAGTCGGTTGCCCAACTACTCCTCCGCAAAATATGTGATTCTCCTTTTGTCCTTGAACTTGAAGATGCAAATCCAAATCACCTATACATACCCGAGGTGATGTGGATTTTTGAAGATGAGCGGCATATGGATCATTAAATATTTGTGGTGACAATGGCTCATCTTCAACCTGAAAATTAATAGTATAAAACGAATCACAAATAAAAAAGTCAAAAAAAATTTTGCAAGAAGGAGGCTCTTGCGAAAATACATGATCAAGATCTGGTTGTTCATTTTTGAAAATTAATATTTCCTTTGAAAAATATAATGCATTACCAAGCAGAATAAAATTTTCGGACACAAAGTTTTCTTCAATGTCATGTACAATAGAAGAATTTTGGGAAAAATCATGACAAACAAAAGAAGATCCTGGCTGATTAGGGGAAGAAACTTGTTCTTCTTCTATTCCATCCAGTGTGCCCATAACATTAGGAATTCTTGGTACAACAATTTAGCTTCATATTTGGTAAAAGAAACTATGGGAATATATGAAAAATCATGTTCCTTCATAACGGATTTTCCAAATAAGGAGAACAAGCACTATAAGAAATAATATTTACATCTAAATTGTGGGGAGGTGTATCAAATTGAAAATGTGAAAATTTCCCAAGATTAGAGTACGAGACATTTGGTGCAAAAGAAGAAGAACAAAAATTAGGATTTAAAGATTTATCTTCAATGCTCCAGAAACTATCTGGGTGAGCTTGCCACCAAGAATAATCTACCTCAGAGTTAGAAGAACAATCATTAAAAACTGAAATATTATTCTCGGGAAATTTCGAAAAAATATTTTCATCAAAGTTGGAAAAATTAAAAGATGAAAAATTATGATTATTAAAATTATTTGAATAAGATTGAGAAAAATCATTTTCATAATATAAATTTGGAGAATAAGAATGAAAAGAATATTCTTCACTTTGATGAGGCACACCACAATAAGGAAAACTAATTTGGCTCTTTCGTGTAGCTTGCTTTTATAGGTAGAAATTTGGGGAGGCCGTGTTTAAGGGTGTGTAATGCATGTATCTACTATCTTGAAAGCCTGAGAATGTTGGGAAGAAAATGGCAAAAATCGTCTTAACTCGAAGCTACACATTCTTAGATATGGGCATGTACATGGGTGTGTCTAGCTAGAACAGTAAATGATAGCGCAACGACTCGATTTTGAGTGATTGCGGTGGTTATCGGACGGGTCACTGCCTCGGTCACGCTCATGACCGAGGGCATGTAATATTAAACTTTACAGAAGGCGTGATATGGAAACTGCTTGCATTGAATGCTTGTCGGGAGAGTCACTCCAATGACCTGAGGGTCACGCCCCATGTCAATTCCGTGACAGGGGCGTGTAATATTAATCCAACATGGCATAAGTCTTCTGGGAGATAAAGGAAGGACACGACAGTGACACTGGTCATGCCCCCCATCTCACGGGCGTGACCTAAAGTGTGTACTAGAGATTTTTGTAAATTTGTTCCATTAATTCCCCTGAACACGCATGTGGGCTCAAATTTGCTATTAGCAGCCCCAAATTACCTGAAAACACGAAACAAACTAAATTAAACATATGTTAAACAAAACCTAAAAATAAATAAATTAATTATTACTAAAATATTACATATAAATAACTATAAATAATGTATTATCAGTTGCATGCACATATAACTAGGCATCCCTCTATGTATATCTCAAAGAATTAATTTACTACTCTCTTTGTTTACTTATCCGCATAACCTTAGAGCAATAAGGTGAATGAATAATCATTCTTGAAAGGCTCTATGCTCTTATTTTGATAGCGCATAGCATTACCAATCCACATTTCATAAGATAAAGTAATTCTTCAAGGATCACGCCTTCTAAGGAGGGTTGATAATCATATCGATCATGCATACACAAATTCTCAGCTTCACCTGAGTAACATTAGAATACAAACTTTAAGATCACTACATTTGTGACATAATGCTTTTTTAAAATAAGGCCTAGGAAACCCAACTCGGTACCTAATTACCTTAATAAACAAAAGGATAAGCCTCCGTACATTTGGGCATAGTTTCTTCGATATCACTATAATATATTCATCTTAGATATGCACTCAATCCTTAGGTCATACAATCATAGACTTGGAGTTCCACCCTAAGACTTATTGATATGCTACGCACATTAGGCCCTCCAGGTTACCAATTACAACAACCTTCTCAAGGTCAATATATGGGCAAACCAAATATGGGCCTTTTCTAAAATTGAATTCTTATCCAATCTCTAGTATTTGTCATGGTGATTTTTTCAATGTAATCCAGTCATTGGTTCGATGATTAAGTTTACGAGTCTCCTACTATTCCACTAATTGATTTCATGAACCAATTCTACTTGAGACGGTCCTATCGGTTGGGTAAGAAGTGATAATTTCACTCTATAGAAGAAGCCGGGACATTAGAGTTTAACCTTTAAGCAGCTACTTTCCCATTAAACTCTTCCCTTAGTCACATTGGGTATCATCATACCTTAACCGATCTATACCCGAGATCGATTTTAGATTAGGATACGCTACAAAATAATCTTGTTAAGTCAAACCAAAGTGTTGTCCTAGTTGGGTTGGCCTATCTCATTAATTTATGGACTATGTTGTGTGATTACACATATGGGCACACCATAGCTTCCGCAGGTATAATTTGCCCTCAAATTAATGCTCGAGCGGGGTTACCCTATGCTTTTGTGGACTTCTTTCTCGTTGGATTGTTTGTCATGTGATACAAATTATAAGACCCCTCTCCCTAGATTTTTACAAGGCGACATCCTAGGTGGTCTTATGCCCAGAACTGTTGCCTTACGGTGACAACAACACATCGATTAGTCGCCTCCGCCAGACTCCGATCCAACCGGCAAGAACGATCAACTAGGTCAACATGAGATAATAAGTAAACTATAATAAGCAAGTACATAATCACACACACACACACACACACACACGCACACACACAGACACACACACACACACACATACACACACACACACAAACACACACACATACACACACACACACATACAAACACACACACACACACACACACATACACACACACAAACATATATATATATATATATATATATATATATATATATATATATCAAAAGGACATTAAGTCATAGTCCATCAATGAGCTCAAATGAAAGAGTAAGGGCATAAGCTTGGTATATAGCCAAATGAAAGTAAATACTCTCTTATACTACTACAAATGCAAAGCTAAACAATCACTCATTAACTAGTGGTAGGATGGTAGTGGTGAACGATAACTACTCCTCAAGTCCTACTACCCTACCCTGCTGTTCGTGATGCTGCTCTGGTTCCTCGTGAACCTGGTGTTATGACCACATCCGACCGTTAGTCATAAGATTAAGTGGTTTTGTCCTCGCCTCCCTCCGCTACTCCTAGATACCAAGCGGGAGGAAAAAAGAGGAGGACACTAAGCAATATACAAAGCAGGTGACATGGAACTAACTAGCAAGCATGTACATATGTATACTACTCTAGAGTAGGAGCTATACTAGCAGTTCTATATATATCTCAAGCAGTAATAAAAGGCAGCACGTAAGTAAGGTTCAGCGCGGTAGGGTTAAACAAGAAAAGTAAAACCATCTACACCACCATCATAAAAATGTACCTTAGCTTATATGAATGCCATACAAACTTATAAGTTAAGGCTTGCGAAAATATAACTCATTATATAAAAGAGCCCAAACTAATTTATATGATGATGATCTGCAATTATGAGTGCTATGTTATGAATGTTATGTATATGCTATGCTTCATGCAAGTTCAACACACACACACACATGACTCTGTGTGCACAGACCTTTCCATTCCTCATCCCTTTGAGCACCTCAGGATGGCATTCCTTTGTTCACCTCGGAACAACTTACCAATACCAATCTACATCCCTATGTTCACCTCGGGATAACGTTCCTTTGTTCACCTCGAAATAACTTACTAATTCCAAGCCATATCCCTATGTTCACCTCAAAATGACTTACCAATTCCAAACCACATCCCAATGTTCACCTCGGGATGGCATTTCCTTTGTTCACCTCGGAACGACTTATTAATGCCAATCCACATCCCTATGTTCACCTCAGGATGGCGTTACCAAAGAATTATCCACAATCATATGTTCACCTACTTAGACTACTCTTATCTACTGTTTACTTGTTCATAGCGATTTAGGGTGAATCCTGGACTTCCTGAGGTCTACCCAATGAAGGGCTCGCAACAGTACTAGGAGGTATGATGGGCTGACATCCCAAACCTCCCTTTCTCATGATATTTAATCTTATTAGTGTCTACCCATGACTAAGACCCACTCATATTATTATTCTTAAACTGTCCTAAGGTGGCTTATGATAATTATAAGGGAGTGACGATCTATTGTCAGACTCCTAGTCTAACAAATCCCTTTAGTGTACATATACACTAACACTTGGCACCACATGGTGACTTACCCTAAGACTTCATCTAGAAGTATATGGCACTCCAATTGACATTAAATTAGATAGGTTCAACTCCTATAATCACTTCCAAGGTCAACCCATTAAGCTAACGTTCACTTGAACGATGCATACCCTTTATCTCTAATACATGGTGTGAGGTGCAAACCCTTAACATGTTTATCTACATGCCCCAAGATTTATTCTAGTGATGCACCATGGTCATATTAACACCATAAATTTTTATGATAATCTCCTAAGGTGGAAAACCCCCAAATATTTCATTTATTCAATATGCGACATGATTCTAAATTAATGTTCAAACTATAGGACAAAAGTTCTACAAAAATTTGACAAATTTTAGGGGATGATATAAATGATGCACTACAAATATTTTCCAAATTTCATTCAAATCCTAGGTGTTTCTGATGATCTGATCATTACCTCAATATTTGTTAATTGTAGACCAATACATAAAATGAACTAGTTATGTTCTCAAAGATGTAAATATAACTATTCCTTGGCCAAATGATCTAAAATTAATACATGAGGATTATTATGACACAAATAAGGAATGATCAGAAATTCATACTTTCTAAGTAAAAAGGCCATTATTAAAAAAAATCTCAAAATATGTGATACATGACATTTTACACAATGAGGTACTAGTTCCAGACATCCAAATGTTCCAAATAAATTACCAGAGGTGCAAATTGATAAATTATTGTGTCTGATAGAGTTTCATGATTATTCATAAAAATTAAGTCCGTAATTTCCACAGTTAAATATTAACTCCAAAGTGTCACACTACACATGAAGTACTTAAATAAAGCATCCAAAAATTCTGAGAAAATTTCCAGAGCTTCACAATGTTCTTTTGAGGATCTAGCCAGAGAATTAGAATTTTTTCAGGTAATATTGACCATAAATATTTCAATAATACAAAAGTTTGACAAATGAAATTTTGATACTTTTCAATGTAAATTACTTTCAAAACTCCTAATATAATTACCAAAGGTGTAATATAACCTATATCATCATGTGACAGAGAATTTGAATTTTCATAAGTCATTTGGTCACTTCCATTGCATTAATTTAATTTGGTGACAAAAATATAATTAATAAAATACCTAGGATTTTGAACTCCAAAAATTTTGATTTTTTCGGTAATGAATCCTTTCATCATAATGTGAGCATGGCCCAGATATCATTTACATACGTCAAGCCATTTGTGATAAATTCATAAAATACAAAATAGTCCTATATGTACAATAAATTCCCATACACTATATTCACATGCTTGTGGAATACACCAACATGCAGAGGTCCAAATGACCCTAAATTTTGGTCATAGGCAAACATAACCAAATTAACTTTGTGCCCAAGATTTGGGTCAATTTGAGTTGATCTAGCCACCTAAATTCACAAATAGAAAATTAGTGCTAGATGCACACCAAATTTCCTTTACTATGTTCACATGCATGTGGAATACACCAACATGCAAAGGTCCAAATGACCTTAAATTTTGTTCAGAGACTAAGCATAACCAAATTAAGCTTGTGACTAAAATTTGGGTTATTTTGAGTTAATTTAACAATATAAAGTCAGTAACACATTATAGTGCTATATGCACACCAATTCCCATACTCTATATTTACATTAATGTGGAATACACCAACATACAAAGGCCCAAATGATCTAACATTTTTACCAGTGACTATTTATGACCTAAATAACATGCCACCCAAGATTTGGGTGGTTTTGAGTAGATCTAGCCACAAATATTTCAAAAATATGAAAAATCACATTTTCCCCAAAACTATAGTAAAATATAATCAAAAAATCCAGATTTTTGGATTGTAGGTCCATCTAGTTAACACTCATGCATGTACAAAGTTG
Organism: Dactylorhiza incarnata; assembly: GCA_033032865.1. Classification (NCBI taxonomy): domain Eukaryota; kingdom Viridiplantae; phylum Streptophyta; class Magnoliopsida; order Asparagales; family Orchidaceae; genus Dactylorhiza; species Dactylorhiza incarnata. Next base: position 1,338,360 of record JAWHQI010000326.1, on the reverse strand, counting down.
TAGGTCTATGGAAATAATCTAGGAAACATTATTCACAAAATATGGTCTAGGGCACTTTTAGGACACCCCTCAGTAAACCTGAGATTTTGGGGGCCTGTAGAGCTCCAAATGAGATGATTCAAAACCCTATGGAAAATTAAGACCACAGACTACAACTTTCATGTTGAGCACTTAACCTGGAGCAGCATTTAAGAGGCCTTAATTTAAGCATGAAAAACTCTGTCTACATGTGACAGAAATCATTTAATACAATATTAAACTATAGTGTATAAAATCATTCATCAGCACAAATCCTAAAGTAGGATGAACAGCATTAGGACGTCTTCCCCAAACAGCCAATGACCTAGATCAACTCATCCTGGGCCACCTTGCGGGGTGATTTCCTGGCGACCTGTATGTTGGATCTGTAGGGGCCCTTAGAGATGGGGGGGGGGGTGAATAAGGGTTTTTTGATTTTTGAATAAAAAGGGGTAAAATGAGTTCTTTCACTATCGCCTGTGGTAAGTAGTTAACGCCCTTGGTAGCGCTCCAGAAATTTATAACTTCTTAAAAAATTGTGCAAAAGTGTTTTTTTCTTTCAAACTCTTGAACGAAATATAGGCTTTATGTGGCGCGGAGGTGGCGGGCAGAATGTATGATGCAAATGCCGCTTTCGAACTAGAGGCACGGAGGTGGGTGTCAAAATGGAGCGGTGGTGCTGGTTTTCCTCCTTGCTGCGAGGCCAAACGCAACAAATGGAGCCGACGGTTCATTTGTTTTGTGGCTGTGCGGTGTCGTTTCCTCAAAACGCGGGACAAAAATGCGGAACCAAATAAAGCCTAAATCTTAGAGAATCAGAGAAGATGAAATTTGATTTTATTTCAAAAGATAATTACAAGAGTATTAATCTCAATAGCGCTTGAAATTGAGGCAATAGAATAAAAACAATTTTTAGTTCTTCACCGATCCTTCTCCCAAGGACAGGTTGGCTATAGCCTATCTTCCCCAAGATATGACCTCTAGCCTCCCCCTAGATCTACATCTAGACCTAGTCGCCACACACACTGCAACGAATTCCCCATAAACCTCACAAGGCCTAGTCGACAACCCATGCGGTAAATTCACTACCGTTTCAAAAGTAAAGAGAAGAAATACAAAGTAAAACACTCTCTATTTAGAAAAGCTCTGAAGGAGATGAAGTATCGCCATAACATCATCGGAGTTGAAGCGCGCGTCTTTCTTCAAGTATGACCGTGCTGAAATCTCCTTCTCACTCATGTTCTTCAATGATGGAGTTTGGAATGCTCTAGAACTCTGGGATGAAGTCTCACACGAAAGGTTGGAGTTGGAACTTGAATTTTAGTAACAATGAAAGAGAGAGACCCATCCTTTAAATTGACTACAGAAACTACTGCCTACGATAGTACTACCGCTCCGCGCTAGCATCGTGCCCGCTATTGTGCTGCAACATGTCCGCCTTTGTGGAGATCATGCTAACCGTAACGAATCATGGACCTACCGCACCGCGGTAAGATCTGACGTGCCGCATTTGCATCTGCCTTTTCATCATCAAGAAACCATCTCCTGTCAGTCTTCTGTTATCATACCATCTACCGAGTGGTAGGAGTTACCGCTCAATGGCAGCTCTAAATTTTGAGCTCCATGATCATTCTATAAACATTCAACAAACAAGAACAAATACATTGTGGAATTTGTTATTCTCAAATCAAGAGATATGGAACATAAGCTCCAACAATCTCCCCCTTTTGATAATAACAAATTCTCTAATAAGAAATAAGCTATAATTAGAGTAGTGTTTATAGTATATAAAAAGCGTGATAAATATGAATACTCCCCCTATATGGATGCACCTCATACATATATTCATTTTATGATTTACTCCCCCTAAATAACAGATTTCTATTTCTTAGATTTTTTTCATTTTATTCTGCCCCTTTTGGTATTATCAAAAGGAGGTGGGTAAGAGTAGATGAAATATGAACTAATGGACACAATGTAGAGATTTAAGATAATTTCAATTTTTAGGAATAGTAGACACTATGAAAGCAGTTTTGAACATCTTTAAGACTTTTAAAGAAGATAATATATCAAATTTGAAGTTTAAAAGTAGATGTTTGAATTTTGGTACAAAAATGCAAGCAAGCAATATTACAAATATCAAGAAAAGATATGTTTTACAATGTAAATTAATTTGCATTTCAAGTAAGCATAAACATTATAAAAATCATGCTTTGCTATCTAGAGCTTTTACTAAGATTGTAGAGAATAGTGTAGCTAAGTTTTAGAGTCCAATTCTCATGAGTGGAAGTGTTATAAAAGATAATGATGTATACAAAATGGTGCTTTTGTAAAGTATACAAGTGTATGAATCAAACCACATGAAAGTATGTAATATAAGAACAATCTTTAAATAAACATAAATAATTTTACTTCCACAAATTTCAATGCACAAATTTTTTTTTTAAAAAAAAGTGGTGAAATTTTTGTTTGCACACGATACTTTACAATTCTTGGCCAAGGTGCTCTTTAAAGTATAAAAAGAAAAGTCACAAATCTATCACACCTAAATATTCCACCTACACAATACATCATATATTTAGGGGGAGCATATATTTAGGGGGAGCATATATGTAGGGGGAGCTTTCATTTAGGGAGCTTTCATTTAGGAGGGGCAATGAATTAGTAGGCCACCACTTTTTACGGGCACAGACTACAATTATTGGAAAACACGTATGCGTTGTTTTCTAATTGCGCTAGATATTGAAGTCTGGAATATGGTAGAATCTAGTTACACTTCTCCAACATTTGTTGTAGGAGATGTAACCATGGATAAGCCCAAAGACAAGTGGGATGACAACGATAAATTAAAATGTAAGAACAATGCAAAAGCCATGAATGCTTTATTTTGCGCACTAGATCGCACTAAATTTAATAGAGTTTGTGCTTGTAATTCTGCATTTGAAATTTGGAATTTATTAGAAATCACTCATGAAGGTACTTCGCAGGTAAAGGACTCAAAGCTATTTCAACTAGAATCTGAATTTGAAAGGTTCAAAATGGAGGTAGATGAAGAGATTGATACGATGTACACACGATTTACAAAAATCGTGAATGACTCAAAGGTGCTAGGAAAGGTGTTCTCAAATGGAGATTTGGTAAGGAAAATCTTAAGATCACTTCCCCGGAAGTTCAATCCTAAAGTGACAGCAATTTCCGAGTCACATGATCTTAAGACTTTAAAATTGGAGAGCCTCATTGGGAATTTGAAAACTCATGAAGTTGAATTAAAAATTCAACAACAAGAGTATATGGAGCCAAGGAAGAAGGGATTGGCTCTAAAATCTAAGAAGGAAGAAACTAGTGATTCTGAGGAGGATGAAGAAGATGAGGAGAGCTTATTTGTTAAAAAATTTAGAAAATTTATGAAAAATCCGGAGAGAAGGAATTCGTTTAAGAAGTATTTTAAGAAGGAAACCTTTAGGAAGAAAAAAGGAAAGGAAGGCGATGAGGAGGAAGAGAGACCGCCACCGGAGTGCTATCACTGCAAGAAGTTAGGACACATTCGAAGCAAGTGTCCAAAGTAATTGAAAGAACTTAAAGAAAAGAAGCACAAAGGGTCGAAGAAGGTGTTGAAGGCGGAAACCTGGGATGATACTACGTCTGAGGATGCAAGCAGCTCCGACTCAAGTAAAGAAGAGGAGGCCAATATATGCTTAATGGGAAAGAGCGTCATATCTGATGACGAATGCAGTGTCCAAAGCGACACTGAGGTAACTCCTCCAACCTATGATGAATTATTCTCTGAATTTTTAAAGACTTGCAAATTTTTTGAAAAAAGTTTAAAAGATAATGATTTTCTAAAATCTGAAAATGGAATTTTACTTAAAGAAAACAAAAAATTGTTAAATGAAATTAAGACTATTGGAGAAAGAGATATTTCTTGCCAAGAGTGTGATCACTTTTTGGGAAGAATTAATGAACTTGAAGAATCTCTTTCCAAATCTCATTCTACAATAAAAGTACTTACTAAAAAGAATGAGATTTTAGAGAGAGATCTGAAATTTTCAATTTCCAAGGTCCATGAGAGAAAGAAATCTTTTGAACGTAGATGCGTAAATCTAGTATCCGAAAATACAAAAATGAGAAACCAGATTCATGACTTAATACTAGCCATGAAAAAATTTGGAATGGGCCGAAGATCACTGGATATGATCTTAGGATACCAACGCCATGGATCTGGAAGATTTGGGCTTGGATACACGTCTGGAAGCTGTCGCCCGGCGACAACCACTGTCGCCGGCGACAGTGAAAAGTCCAGAAAATCTACTTTTAAAAATTCTAAAATTAATAAATTATCAAATACAGTATCCTCATCCAGTAAAAGTCCAGAAAAGTTATACTCTTCTAAATACATTACATGTGCCAAATGCAATAGATTTGGTCACACTACGGACTCTTGCTGGAAGGAAGGAAAAAGTAAAATAAAACAAATCTGGGTGCCTAAGGCTTCTACCTATACTATGGGTGGAACCACTTGGGTAACCAGATCTTTACTCACCTCCTCTTTCTAGGTGTGTTGGCAGGCTAAGGATAAAGAAGACGTGTGGTACTTGGACTCGGGTTGTTCAAAACACATGACGGGCAATAAAGAGAAGTTCCTTAGCCTGGAGATGAAGAAATGAGGAATTGTTACATTCGGTGACAATGGAAAAGGAAAAATCATCGGCATCGGTGTTGTGGGTAACAAAATTTTTTCAATTTCAAATGTTTTATTTGTAGAAGGATTAAAGCATAATTTGATTTCTATTAGTCAATTATGTGATAAGGGTTTAAATGTTTTATTTGAATCTTCTACAAATTTGTGCAAAATTATTAATTCCAAAACAAATGAAATTGTTTTTACCGCACCTAGATGTCATAATGTATATATGATTAAATTTCTTGATTTTTCAAATTCTACTTTAAAATGTTTTTTATCAAAAAATGATGAATTAGATTTATGGCATAGGCGACTTGGGCATGCTAGTGCCAAGTTAATTTCAAAACTTTCAAAAGATAAATTAATTAAAGGTTTACCTTTGCTAAATGGAAATTTATCTTCTTCATTATGTGTGCCTTGCCAAAAAGGAAAATTTTCAAAATTATCTTTCAAAAGTAAAAACATTATTTCTACCACTAGGCCACTTCAATTAATACATATGGACTTATTTGGGCCAATTGGAATTTCTAGCTTAGGAGGTAGAAAATACACATTTGTTTTGATTGATGATTATTCTCGTTTTTGTTGGACTTTATTTTTAACCTCCAAATCCGATGCATTTTCAGAATTTTCAAAATTATGTTTGCGTATCCAAAATGAATTTGAGTTGAAAATTAAACGCATACGATCGGATCATGGAGGAGAATTTGAAAATGAAAAGTTTATTTCTTTTTGTACGGAGTTAGGAATTAAACATGAATTTTCCGCTCCACGCACACCACAGCAAAATGGTGTAGTGGAGAGGAAAAATAGAACTCTTCAAGAGTTAGCCCGTACAATGTTATCTGAATTCAAATTACCAAAATCTTTTTGGGCTGAAGCGGTTAGCACGGCATGTTATGTAATTAATAGAGTAATGCTTCGCCCTATTTTAAAATTAACTCCTTATGAATTAATATTTAGTAAAAAACCAAATGTTTCTTATTTTAAAGTTTTTGGTTGTAAATGTTTTATTTTGAATTCTAAAGATTCCTTAGGAAAATTTGATGAAAAATGTGATGAAGGTATTTTTATTGGCTATTCTTCAACTAGTAAAGCTTATAGAATTTTTAATAAAAGAACAAAAATAGTTGAAGAATCGATTCATGTTAGGTTTGATGAGTTTGCTTCATGTGTAGAAAAGAAAATTACATGAAAAGAAGATGAACCCCTTCCATTGGTGGAGAATGATGAAGAAGAACTTGGAGAAAATGAAGAAGAAAAAGAAGAAGAAAGAGAAGAAGAAAGAGGAGAAGAAGATAGAGAAGGAGAAGAAAGAGAAGGATATGTGCCTCCAAGTGATTTGAGATTCTCAAAGGATCATCCAAAGGAGCTCATCATTGGGGATTCGCAAAAGGGGGTTAGTACTCGTTCATCACTACATGTTTTATTTTCAAACCTTTGTTTTGTTTCTGAAATAGAACCAAAAGATGTTTCCACCGCTTTAAATGATGAATTTTGGTTTTTAGCTATGAATGAAGAACTTAATCAATTTGAATGTAATAAGGTTTGGAATCTTGTAGAACGACCAAAAAATCGTCCTGTAGTTGGTGTTAAGTGGATTTTTAAAAATAAAATGGATAATGAATCTAGAATTGTTAGAAATAAAGCCAGATTAGTTGCAAAAGGTTATGCACAAATTGAAGGGGTAGATTTTGATGAAACTTTTGCACCCGTAGCAAGATTAGAAGCGGTTAGAATATTTCTTGCATTTGCTTGTTTTAAAAGATTTAAATTATATCAAATGGATGTCAAAACCGCATTTTTAAACGGGTATATAAAAGAAGAAGTTTATGTAGAACAACCCCCTGGCTTTATAAATGAGAAATATCCAAATTATGTTTATAAATTAGATAAAGCGCTTTATGGATTAAAACAAGCGCCTCGTGCTTGGTATGATCGATTAACTCAATATTTGTTAAAGTACGATTATAAAATAGGAAGTGCTGATTCTACACTCTTCATTAAGCAAATTGATCATGATTTAGTCATTTTACAAATTTATGTTGATGATATTATTTTTGGAGCCACTAATGAAGAGTTGTGTAATGAAGTAGTTCAAATTATGAAAAATGAATTTGAAATGAGTATGGTTGGAGAACTTTCATATTTTCTAGGTTTTCAAATTACACAAAAACATGATGGAATTTTTATATGTCAAACCAAGTATATTCATGATATGTTAAAAAGATTTGGATTTGAAAACCTTAAGCATGCAAACACTCCTATGAGTACTTCACTAAAATTAGGAAAAGATGAAAGTGGTGTTTCAATTGAACAAACCCTTTATAGAAGTATGATAGGGTCTTTATTGTATTTAACCGCATCTAGACCTGATATTATGTTTGCCGTTTGTTTATGTGCTAGATTTCAAGCTAATCCTAAAGAGTCACATTTAAAAGCGGTGAAACGTATCTTTAGATATCTCATTGGAACATCAAAATTAGGTTTATGGTATCCTCATAATGATTCTTTTATTTTGCATGGTTTTTCGGATTCTGATTATGCGGGATGTTCTTTAGATAGGAAAAGCACTAGTGGCACTTGTCACTTTATCGGCCCTTCACTTATTTCATGGTCGAGTAGGAAACAGAATTCTGTTGCCCTCTCTACTACCGAGGCCGAATATGTTGCACTGGGTAGTTGTTGTGCCCAAGCACTTTGGATGTCCCAAACGTTAGAAGATTTTGGCATACAACAAAGTAGTGTAGAATTAAAGTGTGATAATAAAAGTGCTATAGACTTAACAAACAATCCCGTATTACATTCTAGATCTAAGCATATAGACGTCCGACATTATTTTATAAGGGATCACATTAAGAAGGGTAATATAAAAATCAACTTTATAGGCACGGAAAATCAACTAGCGGATATATTCACTAAGCCGTTACCGGATTCCCGTTTTTCTATGCTTAGGCTAGAATTGGGCATTCTAGACATTTCACAATGAATATATCACAATTTAAAGCCTATAAAATAAAAAATTATTATCACAAAACATAAACAATGTAAAAACAAAAAGCCAAAATTCTAAAAATCAAAACATAAAATTTCAAAGGACTTAACAAAAATTCAACGTCATTACATCAATATTGTTCACATAAAAACAGTAGAACAAACTTAAGGATCAAGTTCTTTAAACAAAAACAGAAATCTAAAGAAGTTCACTGTCGCCAGGCGACAGTGGATGTCGGAATTTTCCGACATCACCTAGCAGCAGCAGCAACATAAAACTACTCTGAATCTTCATAACCAGCCCCGCTGCTCTCTGGACAATCTTCTGGAGGTCCTCGTCTCACGGCTTTGCCACGGCGAGTTCGCCTCACCGATTGGCGTGGCGGTTCTTCGTCCGGAACTTGCCATTCGGCCTCTTCCTCCGGAGTTGGTTTCAACTTTAGACCTTTGACGAGAAACTTCATAAATTTCTGCATTCGACTACGGTCCTTCTTCACTTCCCTCTTGTGATCCTCTAATGAATCACGCAAATCATCAATGGACTCTCGTAGTGATCCTGCCCTAGAAATGGTCGGCTCTCTAATCTCAATCCCTGGATGAGCTTTTCTCTGCGGCTTCTTCACCTTCATTGAACCCGTATAATATATTTCCGGGTAACAATCATCCAAATAAGCACCTTGCACTATCCATCCATACTTCGTGTAGAGTACACGCTGTATTACCGCCCCCATTGGCAGCGTATGAACCTTCACCCATCTTGGATGCTTTAATCTATACGCATACCTAATCTGGGCGAGTATGAAGTCCGCCACATCAAAAAGCTCATCCTCCATAATATAGTATGTAAAGAGGGTCAACTGAGCTGTAATGCTTCTTGTGTCTCCACTCTTCAACATCACTGAATTCCTTAATATATCTTGGACTAAGAACGCATCCGGAGTAAGTGAGGTAACTTCAGTGGTAAGAGTCTTCTTTTGATTCCCATGTAAACTCATGTTTACAAGGGTCCAATCTCTATCCTTTCGATAATTCTCCACTATATCAGGCATATTCTCACTCATCACTAGTCCAAATTCCTCTCGTAGATCAACATGTGTTATTTCCACATGTTGACCTTGGATCTTTGATCTCACTCCGCCATCCAATTCAGTGAAAGTTGGGTCTTCCAAATGGTTATAAAATTCACGAATGAAAAAGGAAGAAAACCCCTCTGGTGTGATTATTGAAATTATACCTGCGTTCGCAAGCCGAACATAGATATGATCGTGCTTTGGCGACTCAAATTCCACATACTTCGCTACTCCAACAATAGCCTTCTCCACCCCTGGGAAAACTTGATATGAAGTATGTGCATCTTCCGAAGTACTCTTTCGAGCCTTGGAACTGGAAGCCATTCTACAATAACATACAAAAATTTTGATTAAGCAAGGTATCACATTGTGCACTGGAACACTGTCGCCCAGGCGACAGTGGCTGTCGGAAATTTCCGACAGCCCTCCAAGTGATTTTCTCTCAAAATTTTTACATATAATTCCAGATCTACTCAAAATAAATGTTATTTCAACATCAAGTTTTTAAAAAAAAATTATATATATTTTTGAAAAAAATTCAACATATTCTACAAATCCTTTACTATTCATCATCTTCCACCTTCTTCTCTAAACTAGATCTACAAAAATCCTTTGGGAAATGAACAAATGGAAATCTTCATCACCAAATCAAAAAGAAATTTAACAAAGATAAAAATGTAAGCAAAGATCCACCAAGATCCACTTGTTTTAAACTAGATCTACATTTTTCAAATCAAAAAATTTCAAAACCTACACCATTCATCAAAAATCAACATGAAAACTACATTTTCCTTCTTCTCTACTATCAAAATCACAAATCCCTAAAAATTTTTGAGTTAAAAACACCAAAATCAAAAACCCATACCTTAGATCTAGGGATGTCGCCGACTTCCGACAGCCTTCCTCTCGTTTTTAACTCCAGGAAATGATGCACAATAGGGTGTGACTCGGTCTCCAGCCCTATTTATATTTTTCACTGTCGCCCAGGCGACAGTGACTGTCGGAAATTTCTGACAGCTCCCGTTTTAACAAAACTCCAATTTAAGGTCCCTTTGATGATCTACAATAGTTATATGTCATTATTAATGCTTCACCTCATGACTTGATGACAAACCATGTGTTATTTATTTTTAAAAAAAATGACTTACATGTTTATATGATTTCATTTCCAAGCTATCATCGTATTGACACTTCTACTTAGTTGTTTAGACCATTGGAAATTGTTTTCGCATGCCTCTAAGTATGAGAAATTGTTTATCTATCATAATGAACTATCACGTTCACTTCTTTTGATCAATACGTATGTCTTTTTATTTAATATATACATGGATCATAATTGCTTTCACATAATAAAATAACACTTCTTAAATACAACTTTCAACATTGATTTGTTATCACAACAAAATATACACCATCTTTTGTGGTTCAAGTGAATTCGGAGATCCTTGGTCAATTAAAAAAAAAATATATCAATATATCACAATTAAGAAATCACAACGTCTGTGATCAAAAAAATAAAAATAAAGACAAGGATACTCCACCAAGCACTACTTACCCTCCTGATAAGTCTTAATGAGAATTGTGAGGTTAAGCACCTTGCAAAAGAAACATGGTTTTCTATTCATCTTGTGCTATATCTTCAAAGTCAAAGTTGCCTTTATATGCTTTTATTATGTTCTACATTTTAATGATCATGTCAATTAAATAACTTCATATGTTTGATCTAAGTATCACATGAACACATCATTATGTTATATAAACATTCATCTCATGAGAATTGGACCGAAAATATTCCATATATCTATACATTATTGTGTCTTTCTATGATACTTTCAAATGATCTTACTCATGTTTAAGTTATTTTCTTTCATTACTACGTATGGCTATACCGTCACTTCATGAGCTTATTCATACTATGGCATATTCCTATTATTTCATGGACTTCAATCATTACCAACAAATTGCTTCCGCTTACTCTTCATTTCTATTTTCTATTACCTTTCCCTTAAAAGCTACTCTTTTATCTAATATTCATTTTTGCTAATACCAAAAGGGGGAGAATTTAAAGTATAAAAAGAAAAGTCACAAATCTATCACACCTAAATATTCCACCTACACAATACATCATATATTTAGGGGGAGCATATATTTAGGGGGAGCATATATTTAGGGGGAGCATATATGTAGGGGGAGCTTTCATTTAGGGGGAGTTTTCATCTAAAGGTAGATCATTTATTTTCAAGAAATATATATTATGTTAATTTTGTGCACACACCAAAGGTTAAAATCAACAATCTAAATAGACATGATTTCTTTTTATATGGATTTGTTATTATCAAAAGGGGGAGATTGTTGGAGCATGCATTTCGCACTCCTCCGGTTTGATAATAACAAAGTCCCTTTTGTATTTGATTCTATTTTCATTAATGGTGTGTAGATAACAGGTATGAGATGTTCACATTGCTGCTGGAGCTAAAATTGAATGTGGGAAAATTTCACTGTCGGAATATTTCCGACAGCCACTGTCACCCAGGCGACAGCAGAGAAGTTACAACTACTTCCCTCCACGGCAGATCGACGAAAGACAGTTTTGCGCTGTCGGAATTCCGACATCGATGTCGCCCAGGAGACAGCTCGACGGTTACCACAACTGCCCACGTCTTCACCCACGAGCGGCAGTTTTGCACTGTCAGAAATTCCGACATCGATGTCGCCCAGGCGACAGCTCGACGGTTACCACAACTGCCCACGTCTTCACCCATGAGCGGCAGTTTTGCACTGTCGGAAATTCCGACATCGATGTCGCCCAGGCGAAAGCTCGACGGTTACCACAACTGCCCACGTCCTCACCCACGAGCGGCAGTTTTGCACTGTCGGAAATTCCAACATCGATGTCGCCCAGGCGACAGCTCGACGGTTACACCAACTGCCCACGACGGCACTCCAGCGGCAGTTTAGCACTGTCGGAAAATTCCGACAGTCACTGTCGCCCAGGCGACAGTGAATTTCTATAATTTGGTTCCTTTGGTTCGTGCATTCCAAGCTTTTGAGAATTCCAGTCCCTTCCTGAGTGCATACGAACCAGAGAACTCCAGAACCTCCTCAACTCCCATTTGTACAAAGAAGGATTGAAAATTGAAGACAAGATCGGGCGTGCTTCTACATCATCGATCATCTCGAGGCTTCAACAATCCATTCAGAGATCTGATCTTCTAGGGAGTTGTTCTTTTCATATTGTATTTTCATTCACATACTTTTTCATTTTGTATTGGTAGAGAAATCGTCGTCTTGCGTGCGGCGTCTAAGTCCTTGCGTGGCTTAGGGGAAAATCGCTTCCTTGTGCGGAGCGTCCAAGTCCTTATGAGGCTTGGTGGGAAATCGTGGCCTTGTGTGCTACGTCTAGATCTTGGGAAGATCTAGAGGATAGGCTTGGGCTTGGCCTTGGGAGAGACAAGCGATAGCCTTCCGATCCTTGGGAGAAGGATTGGTAAACAAAAATTATTGTATTTTTATTATCATAATTGTGCCTTGATCTTAAGCATTGTTAAGATCATTTTTATTGTATGCAAATTTCATGATTAATATAATTATGCTCTTTTCACTAATTGCAATTTTGTTTGCTTAAATCTTTATCTTAGTAATTTGTGTTTGGTTAAATACAAAAATTACATTGGTTTAAAATTATTTATAAGTAACCTTTTTAGTAAAGTAAAATTTGTCTATAAATTATTAAGTAAAAATTATATTTTTAAAACACACCCTTATTCACCCCCCTTCTAAGGGCGTCACACGATCCAACAAGAATGAAAAAGTATGTGAATGAAAATACAATATGAAAAGAACAACTCCCTAGAAGATCAGATCTCTGAATGGATTGTTCAAGCCTCGAGATGATCGATGATGTAGAAGCACGCCCGATCTCGTCTTCAATTTTCAATCCTTCTTTGCACAAATGGGAGTTGAGGAGGTTCTGGAGCTCTCTGGTTCGTATGCACTCAGGAAGGGACTGGAATTCTCAAAAGCTTGGAATGCACGAACCAAAGGAACCAATTTATAGAAATTCACTGTCGCCTAGGCGACAGTGACTATCGGAATTTTCCGATAGTGCTAAACTGCCGCTGGAGTGCCGTCGTGGGTGGAGTCGTGGGCAGTTGGTGTAACCGTCGAGCTGTCGCCTGGGCGACATCGATGTCGGAATTTCCGACAGTGCAAAACTGCCGCTCGTGGGTGAAGACGTGGGCAGTTGTGGTAACCGTCGAGCTGTCGCCTGGGCGACATCGATGTCGGAATTTCCGACAGTGCAAAACTGCCGCTCGTGGGTGAAGACGTGGGCAGTTATGGTAACCGTCGAGGTGTCGCCTGGGCGACATCGATGTCGAAATTTCCGATAGTGCAAAACTGCCGCTCGTGGGTGAAGACGTGGGCAGTTGTGGTAACCGTCGAGCTGTCGCCTGGGCGACATCGATGTCGAAATTCCGACAGCGCAAAACTGTCTTTCGTCGATCTGCCGTGGATGGAAGTAGTTGTAACTTCTCTGCTGTCGCCTGGGCGACAGTGGTTGTTGGAAATTTTCCGACAGTGAAATTTTCCCACATTCAATTTTAGCTCCAGCAGCAATGTGAACATCTCATACCTGTTATCTGCACACCATTAATGAAAATAGAATCAAATATAAAAGGGTCTTTGTTATTATCAAACCGGAGGAGTGCGAAACGCATGCTTCAACATGCTCAACCTCACAATGCTCATTAAGACTTATCAGGAGGGTCAGTAGTGCATGGTGGAGTTTTCCTTGACATTTATTATTTGCTTTTTTAGTTTAGTGACTAAGGACTCCGAATTCACTTGTTTTTGCAAACATAGAAATTTTATTATGTATACCACTTTTTTCTAATCACAAGTGCATGAAAACAAATAATTTCAAGATAAAACTCAATGTTGTGTAGGTAATGTATTTCTGCAATTCAATATGATAAGTTCTTATACTACACAACCATGAAAGAATATGATTAAAACACATGTAGATTATAAAAAAAAAAGATGTAAGTGAGATAACCATTATCAAATATAAAACTTCACCCATACTTAGAGGCATACAAAAACAATTCTACAATAAAATTCAACGGACATTGTAAGATAATACTCAAGGCAGGGTATATCTAAGAACAATGATATAAAGAAACTTGAAACTAAAATTAAACATTGTAAATCATCATTAAGTAATAAATAGAATCATCCTTGATTTTAAGCAATGAAGCATTATGCAGTTTTTTTAAAAAAAATTTAGAAACAAAATAGAAACAAATAAACAAATGTAATAAAAGACAGAATCATATTTTTGTATTTTTGGAATTATTTTGAAGTTTTATCTTTGGTTTTGATTAAAATACATGAAACTTTCTGAAACCAGTGAAATTACAACATAATAAATTTTTCAGAAAGGTAAAAATCAGAGAGGGATCAGATATATTAAGAATCAGGCTAATGCCAGCGATAATAACTACCTCCTGACGATAGTAATAGAACTTTGATTTTCAAGTAGAACTCATATTTTTTGAGATTTTTTGCTTGAATATAATTTATCATTATGTGTGTTATAAGATACAGCAAGAAAAACAAAAAAAAGAGTGAAATTGCTGATTATACATTTTAAGCCAGAATATCTAACACTCCCAACTCTAATCTAAGCATGTTGAGTCTAGCATCGGGGAGAGGTTTGGAAAAGATATCCGCAAGCTGATATTCAGTTCCGATAAAATTGATTCATATATATTCCTTTTTAATATGATTCCTAATAAAAGGATGTCAGACATCAATATGTTTTGATCTAGAGTGATGTATAAGATTGTTTGTAAGATCAATAGCCACTTGGTTGTCACATTTTAATTCAATGTTATTTAGATGAACTCCAAAGTCTTGTAAAGTTTGAGACATCCATAAATCTTGTGCACAACAACTACCTAGTGCAATATATTCGGCCTCGATGGTGGAGAGGTCAACAAAATTCTGTTTCCTACTAAACCAAGATATAAGTGAAGGGCCTATAAAATGACACGTGCCACTAGAGCTCTTACGATCTAATGAGCATCCCGTATAGTTCGAATCAGAAAAACCTTGTAAAATAAGGGAATCATTATGAGGATACCAAAAGCCTAATCTAGAAGTACCATTTAAATATCTAAATATACGTCTAACTGCTTAAAATTTGGCACAAAAACAAACAACAAACATGATATCGGGTCTTGATGCACTCAAATATAATAATGATCCAATTATTCCTCTATATAATGTTTGATTAATAGAAATAACGTCTTCATCTTTTCCTAACTTTCCTAACTTTAGTGATGCACTCATTGGAATATTGGCTTGTTTTAGGTTTTGAAATCCAAATCTCTTGAGAATATCATAAACATATTTAGATTGACAAATAAAAATACCATCATGTCTTTGTGTGATTTGAAATCCTAGAAAATATGTGAGTTCTCCTACCAAGCTCATTTCAAATTCATTTTTCATCATTAAAACTACTTTATTACATAAATCTTCATTAATGGCTCCAAAGATAATATCATCTACATAAATTTGCAATATAATTAAATCATTATTAACCTGTTGAATGAAGATTGTGTTATCCGCACTTCCCATAGTGTATCCGTGCTTCAACAAAAAATGATGTTAATCTATCATACCAAGTATATGGCGCTTGTTTCAAACCATAAAGCGCCTTTTACAATTTATACACATGATAAGGAAAATATTCATTAATAAAACCAAGGGGGTTGTTCAACATAAACTTCTTCTTTTATAATCACGTTTAAAAATGCACCTTTAACATCCATTTGAAATAATTTAAACTTTTAAGACTCGCAAATGCAAGAAAAATTCTAATTGATTCTAGGAGAGCAACATGTGCAAAAGTTTCATCAAAATCTACCCCTTTTATTTGAGAATATCCTTGTGCAAGTAATCTAGCATTATTCCTTGTAATTTTTGAGTCACCATCTAATTTATTTTTAACTATGCATTTAACACCTATAACTGGATGATTAGATGACATCTCTACAAGATTCCAAACCTTATTACATTCAAATTGATTTAGTTCTTCATTCATAGCTATAAACCAAAAATCATCATTTAAAGCGGTCAAAATATTTTTTGGTTTTATTTCAGATACAAAACAAAAGTTTGAAAATGACACATGTATAGTAGAATGAGTAGTTACCCCTTTTGATGGTTCTCCAATGAAAAGCTCCCTTGGATTGTCCTTTGAAAAGTGCAGCGCACGTGTAGAAACATATTCTTCTTTTTCTTCTTCTTTCTCCACTTTTAGTCTTCTTTTTCTCCAAGTGATTCATCATCATCATGCTCCAAAGGGGAAAGGGGTTCCTCTTCATTTCCTATTGGATTAGCATCTACACAAGGAACAAACTCATCAGATATTACATGAATAGACTCTTCAACTATTTTAGTTCTTTTGTTATATATTCTATGAGCCTTATTAGTTGAAGCGTAACCATTGAAAATTCCCTCATCACATATTTCATCAAATTTTCCTAATGCATCTCTAGTGTTTAAAATAAAACATTTGCAACCAAAAACTTGAAAATAAGATACATTAGGTTTCTTTTTAAAATATAGCTCATAAGGTGTTAATTTTATGATTGGGTGAAGCATTACACGATTAATTACATAACATGAAGTATTAACAGCTTTTGCCCAAAATGATCTGGGCAACCCATATTCGGAAAGCATAGTGCGTGCTAGTTCTTGAAGGGTTCTATTTTTCTCTCCACTACACCATTTTGTTGTTGGGTGCTTGGAGTGGAAAATTCATGCTTAATTCCTAGATCATTACAAAAAGAAGAAAATTTATAATTTTCAAATTATCCTCCATGATCCGATCGAATGCATATAATTTTTAAATCAAGTTCATTTTGAATATGAATGCATATTTTAGTAAATTCAGGAAATGCATTGGATTTGGAAGATAGAAATATAGTCGAACAAAATATAGAATAATGATCAATTAATACAATAATGTATTTTCTACCTCCTAGACTAGGAGTGCTTACCGGTCCAAATAAATCCATGTGAATTAATTGAAGTGGTCTAGTAGTAGAAATTACTTTTTTTGCTTTTAAAAGAACTTTTTGAAAATTTCCTTTTGGGTAAGGCGTGAAAAGAGAAGATAAATTTAAATTAAGCATACGCAATCCCATAATTAATTTATCTTTTGATAATTTCAAAATAATCCTGGTGCTATAGTGACCAAGGCGCCTTTGCCAAAGTTCTAATTCTTCATTTTTAAAAATAAAGCATTATAAAGAAGAATTTGAAAGATCAGTGAGTATGATTTAAGATTTTGCAAACATTTGTAGAAGATTCAAATAATATATTAAAACCTTTAACACATAATTGACTAATTGAAATTAAATTATGCTCCAAACCTTATATAAACAAAACATTAGAAATTGAAAATAATTTGTTACACACTGTGCCGATCCCCATGATCCTTCCTTTTTCGTTGTCTGCGAATGTCACCATCCCCCCTTTCTTTATCTCAAGGCTAATGAACTTTGCTTTGTTGCCTGTCACGTGTTTGGAGCGTCCCGAGTCCAAATACCACACGTCTTCTTTATCCATAGCCTGCCAACATACCTAAAAAGGAGATGAGAGTAAAGATCCGGATACCCAAGAGGTTCCTCCCATAGAATAGGTGGAAACCATAGGAACCCAGATTTGTTTTAAAGTACTAAGACCCTTTTTCCTACATGAGTCCCAGGTGTGTCCAAATATATGACATTTGACACACGAAATAAAGGGGGTTGAGACCCTTTTCAAAGTTCTTTATATACTCTTGCAGGAAGATGAGGTTACATCTAAATTTTGAAATGATTTTTTATAATAAGAAATATGATTTCTGGATTTACTGCTACCGCCGGCGATAATAGTTACCGCTGGGAGATAGCTCCCAGTAACATAACCAAGCCCATATTTTTCACTACCATGACATTGGTTGGCCAAGATCATGTCAAGAGACTGTTGGAACCTTAGTTTTTATTTGAGTTAGGATCCACCTTTAATGTCAAAGTTTATATCACAACATATCTTACAACTTAGATTAAACATCATTTAGATAGAAGGATGAAAATAATATATATAATATAAATAATATACCGAGAAATATATATATTTAATAGGCAGAAAATAAGAGAAAGAATAAAATTTACATATGTTCTCTGCGTTCGACGAACGGCCATCTGCGTTCGACGAACGGCCATCTGCGTTCGACGAACGGTGCTCTGCGCTCGACGAAAAGGTTCAAAGCTGCGTTCGACGAAATCTAAGCAGCGCTCGATGATCCCGCCTCAGCTCAGCAGTCGACGAACAGATTGGTTCAGCGGTCGACACTTTTACTCAAGCACAGCGGTCGACGTATTTATCCAGGCTCAGCTGTTGACGAATACTTCCGTTCGACGAACTCAAGTCTGCGTTCGACGAACAACTCAATTTTCAGCGTTCGACGATCCAGCCCATCTCAGCGGTCGACGAATCCTTTCGTTCGATGAACTCAAGTCTGCGTTCGACGAATATTTAGCAAAGGTTCAGAACAGTGAATCAAATGTTCAGGTCGACGAATCAAATGATGAGCTCGACGAAATTGAAGCTCAGCTCGACGAAATATCTTCAGTATTATTTTATATCATTTAGGTCGACTAAATATTATATATATGCTGTCAGTTTTATTAAAGCAATATATTAAAATTTCTATATATATTGCTGCATTAACAATATAGCCGTTGCATGCATTTAATGTTATAGTCGTTGACATTGCGTGTAAAAGGACATTGCGTGGAAAAGGAAAAAATACAACTGTCAGATTTACTGCTCCAAGGATATATTTATTATATTCCTTGTCGGGCAAGAATCAAAATGAGCCCAGAAATATTCTCCAGAATATATATAGAGAGATGAACAGGAGATACTATAGAAGTCGGCAAGAATTCAAATTAACTGAACTGCTCTCTAGATAAAATATACAGAGCAGAGAAAAAGAAGAACAACAGCTAGCGGCAGAAAAAGGAATATACAGGAAGAGAAACAAAGGAGCAAAAAGAAGCCGATCTAATATATATATTTTATCTTCTTTTTGCTAAACTCTTTCTTGCAGATCTTATATATCCTGAGACACCAATCATCATTATTTGCTCAGGATCAAAACTGCAAGAAGAAGAAGAAAAGAGTTATTTGCAATCTTGAGAAGGAGCTCCATCCATAAAGCTGTCATTAAACTAAATCAGATAGGGGGAGCTCTCTTCAACATCATCTTCAAGTGTCTTCTCAACAAAGAGAAGAACAATACAACTTTTCTGTTTTCTTTATTTCTCCCATCTTGTAAAGGGTTAAAACTCTCTTCAAAAGTTAACTCCCGGTGACAGGCCACCTTAGCAAAAACCTGCATCTTGGTTAGAGCACCTGATCAAAAGCTCCCTTGGTTTTTAAGCACCTTATCAAAAACTTATTGGTGATTTGGGCACCTGATCAAACCTCCATTGGTGTGTGGACACCTTATCAAAAACCCCTTGGTGTGAGGGCACCTTATCAACAACCTCCAGTGGATTCCAACCAGTGGGTAGAAGTGTAGATGTACCCAAGTTTAGTGGGGAACTACTATATATCTTGTGTCATCTGGATGTGCCTTGATTATTTTAATTTTTATTTGATGTGCTGTGTTTTTATATACCATCTTACTGTTTGTTTTTATTACTCATACAGCACTCAGCAACATATTTTATATATATCATTTACTTTGAAGTAAAACTTGAACAAGACTTTTAATATATTAAGAACTAAAACACCTTTCAATTTGTATCAAAGGGTGTTGATTTTATTACTTCAATTTCTTGCAACTGATACTCAATTAAACTCACTTTCAATTGGTATCAAAGCAGGTTGATTTTGTTTCACACAGTCTAACACCTGAAATCACAAAGATCACTTAGTACTTAAGATTTTTTTAAAGGGTTTTTCTAAATGGCACTAGCAGATTTATTATTTTGAGATCCACCTATTTGTAATTTGGATAGATTTTTTTTATCTCAAGCTAGAATTAAGTTATATATGAATGCCATAGATGAAAATATTTACAAATCTGTTATTACAGGAATTCCATCTTCAGTCCCTTTATCTGATGATCAAGAAAAGTTGATCAGTGCTGATGCAAAGGAATGGAAATATTAGCTCAATCAATGTTAAAAGAGATTCTTCTTAAAGTTGCTGATTGCACTTCAGCAAAGGGCATTTGGAACTCCCTCTCAAGGATGGTAAAAGAATCCTCTTCTACATCTTCAACTAACTATATGTTTGATGCAGAACCATCATTCAGTCTAACTGAAGAAGCGGAAGAAGAAGAACAAAAGGCCAAAAGATTCTGCATGTTGGCTATATATGGCTCAAACTACTGCTCAGATGCAGAATCTGAACATGATGAAGACAAGGTAACTGAGGAAACATCATCTCCTAATTTTACTTCAGGATACATCATATCAGATTCTAAAATTTCTTGTACAGATTTAATAAAATCTGAAAATCACAAATCTGATTTTAAAATAACATATACAAATTTAATATTTGAGAAGGAAATTAAAAAAGAGTTAACAAAAATAAATATTTCAACTCCTGAATATAACAAACTTAAAGAAGTTTTAAAATTATCAGAACAAAATATTTCCATAAAAAATAAATTTGAACAAAATTTTAAGGAAAAAGAAATAAAAAACTCTGTAGAAATAACTGAACTTCTTTATGTTAAAACAAAATCTAGAAATCAGTTTAACTTATATTTTAATGAAATAAAAAGGCCAACTTTTCTATCTATAAGGCAATTTTTTAAACTGTTTAATATTTTTACTTAAATTATAATTAAATGAAACAGCAGTTAAATGATTCTTTTGGAATTTCCGATCTTAAAGACAAAATCAGATAACTTCACATTCTTCCAAATTTTCTCCAAAATCAAGTTGAGCATTCTACTCAAATAGCATAAATCAGAAATGATCAGAGCTCTGAGTGTGAGTCTCTTCTGATTAAGGGGATTCTATAGAAAGAAGCTATCAGGCATTGCATTTTTTATTTTAAAATTCCTAGAATCTAATAACAGCTAGCAATTCACATATTAAAATTCATACTTAAATCAAAATTTAGGAAATCAGAATTGCTTAAATGAATTTTAAAAGTAGGAAATAATCTCTGACCCTAAAGCTTCAAAGACTTTTTTTTTTGCTTAGGAATCCTAAACCAAATAGGGGGAGATTGTTAGAACCTAGTCATAATTTGGATTAGGATCCCAACTCAAATAGGGGGAGATTGTTGGAACCTTAGTTTTAATTTGAGTTAGGATCCACCTTTAATGTCTAAGTTTATATCATAACATATCTTACAACTTAGATTAAACATCATTTAGATAGAAGGCTGAAAATAAAATATATATAATATAAATAATATACTGAGAAATATATATATATATTTAATAGGCAGAAAATAAGAGAAAGAATAAAATTTACATATGTTCTCTGAGTTCGACAAACGGCCATCTGCGCTCGACGAACGACGCTCTGCACTTGACGAAAAGTTTCAAAGCTGCGTTCGACGAAATCCAAGCAGCGCTCGACGATCCTACCTCAGCTCAGCGGTGGACAAACAGATTGGTTCAGGGCTCGACGCTTTTACTCAAGCACAGCGGTCGACGCATTTATCCAGGCTCAGTTGTCGACGAATACTTCCGTTAAACGAACTCAAGTCTGCGTTCGACGAACAGCTCAATATTCAACGTTCGACGATCCAGCCCGTCTCAGCGGTCGACGAATCCTTCCGTTCAACGAACTCAAGTCCGCGTTCTATGAATATTCAGCAGATGTTCAGAACAGTGAATCAAATGTTCAGGTCGACGAATCAAATGATGAGCTCGACGAAATTGAAGCTCAGCTCGATGAAATATCTTCTGTATTATTTTATATCATTTAGCTCGACTAAATATTATATATATGCTGTCAGTTTTATTAAAGCAATATTTTATTATTTCTATATATATATATATTGCTGCATTAACAATATAGTCGTTGCAGGCATTTAATGTTATAGCCGTTGACATTGCGTGTAAAAGGACATTGCGTGGAAAAGGAAAAGAATATAGATGTCAGATTTACTGCTCCAAGGATATATTTATTATATTCCTTATCGGGCTAGAATAAAAATGAGCCCAGAAATATTCTCCAGAATATATACAGAGAGATGAACAGGAGATAGTATAGAAATCGGCAAGAATTCAAATTAGCCGAACTGCTCTCCAGATTAAATATACAGAGCAGAGAAAAAGAAGAACAACAGCTAGCGGCAGAAAAAGGAATATACAGGAAGAGAAATAGAGGAGCAAAAAGAAGCAGATCTAATATATATATATATATTTTATCTTCTTTTTGCTAAACTCTTTCTTGTAGATCTTATATAAAATGAGACACCAATCACCATTATTTGCTCAGGATCAAAACTGCAAGAAGAAGAAGAAAAGAGTTATTTGCAATCTAGAGAAGGAGCTCCATCCACAAAGCTGTCATCAAACTAAATCAGACAGGGGGAGCTCTCTTCAACATCATCTTCAAGTGTCTTCTCAGCAAAGAGAAGAACAACACAACTTTTCTGTTTTCTTTATTTCTCCCATCTTGTAAAGGGTTAAAACTCCCTTCAAAAGTTTACTCCCGGGGACAGGCCACCTTAGCAAAAACTTGCATCTTGGTTAGAGCACCTGATCAAACCTCCATTGGTGTGTGGACACCTTATCAAAAACCCCTTGGTGTGAAGGCACCTTATCAACAACCTCCAGTGGATTCCTACCAGTGGGTAGAAGAGTAGATGTACCCAAGTTTAGTGGGGAACTACTATATATCTTGTGTCATCTGGATGTGCCTTGTTTGTTTTAATTTTTATTTGTTGTGCTATGTTTTTATATACCATCTTACTGTTTGTTTTTTATTGCTCATACAGCACTCAGCAACATATATTTATATATATCATTTACTTTGAAGTAAAACTTAAACAAGACTTTTAATATATTAAGAACAAAAACTCCTTTCAATTGGTATCAGAGGGTGTTGATTTTATTACTTCAATTTCTTGCAACTGATACACAATTAAACTCACTTTCAATTGGTATCAAAGCTGGTTGATTTTTTTCCCACAGGCTAACACCTGAAATCAGAAAGATCACTTAGTTCTTAAGATTTTTTTAAAGGGTTTTTCTAAATGGCACTAGCAGATTTTCTATTTTCAGATCCACCTATTTGTAATTTGGATAGATTTATTTTATGGCAAGCTAGAATTAAGTTATATATGAATGCCATAGATGAAAATATTTACAAATCTGTTATTACAGGGATTTCAAATTTTCACTACCATGACATTGGTTGGCCAAGATCATTTCAAGAGACCTTTGGCCAACACCCAAATTTTCAATGGCCATGATTAAATCATGAATTCCGGCTTTAAGAGTGGTGTTTTCTCTTACTAACATAATGCACCGATTTACAAAAGATTTCTTTCCTTCTTCCATATGAGAAAGAGAGGTTTTTAAAGTTCTTTCCAAGTCCCCTTTTTCCTTGGTAAGTAATTCAATACTGGAATGAGACTTAGAAAGAGCTTCTTTAAGATCTTTCATTCATGCCAAGGAGTGATTACACTCTTGGCAAGCTACCATCCCTTTCCCAAATAATTGAGCTTCTTTAGATAATTTTTTGTTTTCTTTTAACAAAGTTTATTTTGAGTTTTAGAAGATCAATATATTTTTATACTTTTCCCAAAATATTTGCAAGTTTGTAAATACTAATAATATAAATCATCAAAAGTAGGAGGAGGTTCTTTAGAG
Organism: Dactylorhiza incarnata; assembly: GCA_033032865.1. Classification (NCBI taxonomy): domain Eukaryota; kingdom Viridiplantae; phylum Streptophyta; class Magnoliopsida; order Asparagales; family Orchidaceae; genus Dactylorhiza; species Dactylorhiza incarnata. Next base: position 1,314,680 of record JAWHQI010000326.1, on the reverse strand, counting down.
CCACTTTGGACACTGCATTCACCATCAAATAGTGTATTGATCCTTGTCACGAGGAACATATTGTCCTCTTCTTCACTGCTAGAGGATGATCTGCTTGATTCCTCGGAGGAAGAGTCTGAAAGTGCATAGTGTGCCTCTAAGTATTCTATAGAGGGGGGGGGGGGGGGGGGGGGGGGGGGAGGGTTGAATAGAGTTTTAAATATTTTCTACCCTAATTATGCACACACAATTAAAACACTAAGTATTATGCAATCAGCAATCCAGAAAACAGAATAAACTTAACATAAATTGCAGGAAATATAAACACAGAAAACTGGAAATAGAGACAGCACAGAAAATTAAACACAAAGGAGATAGGAGTTTTTATAGAGGTTCCCCAAAATGTGGGTACTCCTCTCTTCTACCTCCCTGGTAGGATTGCATAACTTGTGCCCGAGTCTTTTGATAAGGACACTCTTAGAACCACTGAGTCTTTTGATACGGAGACTCTTAGAACCACTGAGTCTTTTGATACGGAGACTCTTAGAACCACTGAGTCATGTGATAAGAAGACTCTTAGAACCACTGAATCCCTTGAAAGAGGGATTAATAGAACTCATTTACAGTTGAATAATAATGGAGAAGATAGAAGAAGAGGGAGAATAGAATTCTGCTTTCAGAATTCTTCAGAAGCAATTTGTAATGAACTACAGCTTCTTTATTTCACTGGATCTGAATATGATGAACCTTTGCTTATGATTATGATGATTGTAAGGGTTATTTGCTTGATCCTTATTCTCTGAGCACTTGTTGTAAACTAGCTACTATGTGATGAAGAAGAAGAAGCAGCTATATTCTTTTTCTGTGCAGAGAGCACTTGTATTTCTGTCTTAGGCTTGAAGGAGGAAGGAGAAGAAGAACCCTTTTTGACAGGTGAATAATAATGTAATCAATGTTATGTTTTTCTTCTCCTCAGAGCATATTTATTCTCCATGATTGATTTTAAATTTCTTTCTATAATACCCCAGATTTCCCCAGCAGAATAAAGAGGGTTGCTATTAGCAGGCGCTAATGCCGAGCGTTAGTGTTAATGCAGGGCGTTAGGTCTTGACTCGACGACTTTCTCTTTTCATCATGAAATTCTCCTTGTCATTGAGGAACCTTGGTGTTTCGATGAAAAGGGCTAATGTCAGGCGTTAGTCAAGATGTCGGGCGCTAGTGATCTCGAAGAAAAGACATTCCTTATCGTCGGGAAACACCTGGTGTCGTCGAGTGGTCTGAGCTAATGCTGGGCATTAAGAAGTTAACTCGGGGCATTATGTCTCCAACCAATAGGAGTAAGAGGATGTGGGTAAGATCGGCCGTACTGCCTTTGGTCTAACGCCGGCATTAAGAAGCTAACACCATCATTAGCTCTAATATATATATGACAGCCAAGTTCAGTTTCCCTTCGAAAATCTGATTTCAGTCTTTTTCCTAAGGCAAGGAAGTCGAGATCAGAAGGAAGGAGGTCACTTTGGACTAGCTGTTCGTTGAGCCGAGGACAAATTGATGAAGGATATTCTTTCGTGCTTGTGCCATCATTGACTTCGTGGAGAGAAATCTTATTCGACAAAATTCAGCTGGTTCTCTCTCAGTTCAATAGCACCGAACCAAGAACCGAGCGTAACGATTCTACTCCTTAATCTCTAGACATGTTAGTCCTTTGATTTGCATAGTAGTAGGCAGATTTCCACTAATTAGTGGATAGGTTTCTGCCGACGGGCCGATCTTATCCTCGTAGAAATTGCATATAGAGTTTGGAATTGAAGTACGGACATAGGCATGCTGTGTGAAGCCCATCTGGACAGGTTGGTCTAGATTGGTGATGTTGATTGCACTCCGGAGAAGACACCAAGTATGTATGTTTGTTTTCAGGTTTTGGGTGCTGTGATGTGCTACAGTGAGGTCTGAAGGTGATTTCCAGGACATACATGAAAGAGATGACAAAAATCTGTTCTGTTGGCTAACGCCCGACGTTAGTGCTAATGTCGGCGCTACTGCCAGTGATATAGAATATCATGTAGTGCGTGTATATAGAACCCCTGAGGCTGTTCGGATGACCCAGTAGGGTTATCTCATCGTCGGGCAGAGGTGAAAGCTTTGCCGCATCGTGTAGAGTTGATCGCGATGATTGAGCACGGGCCTAGCTTATCCAAACCCGCCCATAGTGGTCGGTGGTGAGGGAGCCCCTCGGTACGCCGTCTTATGGAAGAATGTCAGAACCTCATGTGTATGAATTAGCTCAATTTGACCATCCATGTTGAAAATGGACTTGTGGATGTCGTGCTTTGAGAGCACAATATGTGCGACATTGCATTTCTGTGTGTGGCAAATGTTTGTATGTGGTTCTTAGACGCACCTGTGAAATATATGCTGCTATTGCTTGCTTGCAAGGAAATAGTACCGCCGCACCAAGCGTGGGGTCGGGTCGTTATAATTAGGGTCAGCTAAAGCTGATCGGTTACTTATTTTCCCACCACTTGGTGGATTGTGCTTCACAGGTCCTGGTGAGGAGAGCAGAAAATAGCGGGTTGGAACCCCAACTGCAGCGTTTTGCAGACCCTCGAAGGCCGAAGTGTTTTGAGTGTTTTCCTTCATGTATTACCGGCCTACGTGCCGATGTTTGGAAATCATGTAATAAGAGAAACACCTTTGGTTGTATGGCCTTAGTGCCAAAGTTGTATATATATCAGTCATTCCTATTCTTTACTGTGGACATGTGTAATATGGTTCAAGAGATAATTAACTTATGCTTCCACATATTTGTACTCTGAGATGTGGTTGGTTGGTGCTCTAAATACGTAACCTTCTGCTTGTTCACCTTATATGGTGTGGGGTCCCGGCCGGACCTATTGTTATATACTGTGGAACGAGTGGGAAGTTACAATTTGGTTGCCTTCATAAGTGCGCAAGTTTTACACTTTGCTATGTAAAGGGCGTTATCCTTCTTTTTTACAAAGAGGACCGGTGCACTCCAAGGGGATGAGCTTGGACGTATATAGCCCACTTTATTCCGAACTGGCGAGACATTCAGTGGAACAATTGGCAAAGCTATACGTTGATAGCATTTATTGTTGGGTTTTTCTATGACCATACATCACATGTAGGCGCAGCGGAAATAAAGAGAAACAACCCAAAAGTCTTTGATCGGGCCATGAATGTTGAATCAAGAAGTTAATAAAAATGCTAGGTATGAAATTACCTTTGCGGAGTTAGATCGAATCCAACCTAGATGCTCCAAGAAGAAGATTCCTGTCGGCGGCAAAGAGAGTTCTCACGTAGAATAATGTCTACGTCTCTACAGTAGTCCACACGAGCCGGGAGAACACCAAGTCACGTCGCACGCAACTCGGAAGGGAGAACAACTGCACCTTTGCACTTCCACGAACTGCTAGGTTCGCTCCAGGAAGAACAATCACGACGACGATCGCCGGAGAGGAGGTCGGCGGAGGCGAACTGGGCGGCGGAACGCTTTCCGTCTAGGGTTCGAGCGAGAGCGGAACACTTCCGTCGGCTAAACCTTTTGTTTTTTTAAGTTGTGAGAACCCTAAAAGAAGATCTATTTATACCCAAAGCATAAACAGGCTTCTAGAAGAATCGCTATCCGCAGACCACACTGCAGAATAGGGGCTTCTGTCACAATTAGTCGGGATTCCACGGAACAGCATTCGTCGAGTTTTCACGGGACAATCCGACGAATTCCGACAAATCACATCAGACGGCAACATTTGCCGAGTGAAGGGTCTCTGTGACAATTCGTCGGGATTCCACGGAATGATCCGACGAATTCCGACGAATCCAATCAGACAGCAACATTTGCCGAGTGAAGGATCTCTGTGACAATTCGTCGGGATTCCACGGAATGATCCGACGAATTCCGACGAATCCAATCAGATAGCAACATTTGCCGAGTGAAGGATCTCTGTGACAATTCGTCGAGATTCCACGGAATGATCCGACGAATCTGACGAATCCGACAAGTCATATCCGACGAATTCAGACAGCAACAATTGCTGGACTTCCCCATTCTTTATGATGATTGGTAACCTTTACCAACACAGTCAATCTTCCAACTTCTCCACATGCTTTTATGTGCGACGCTGTAGGCTCATATCGCGTTGGCAGTGACATTACATGTTTGACCACTTCTAGATCACAATGGTAACTCCAACATTTATGGCTTTATGTCTTTTATACCTTGTGTGCGATTGCCTGTATACCCTGTTTGTACATATTAGGATTTGTCCTAATTCGAAACTTTCCGACGTGAGCATTATTTGACACTGAAGCATCCCACTCCTTTCTATCAGAGGACTTCATACTGCATGTTGGAGTTCCTTCGTTTGTGGCAAAGGACAGACTGGATGTCGTGCTGCCAAATGGGTGTCAAATGCATGCGGACAGAGTTTGTATTGTTCAGGTGCAGATAGGAAGTCATGAGTTTGACTTAGAAGCGTTGATGCTGCCGATATCCGAGTTCGATGTGATCTTTGGCATGGACTGGCTTTCGAAGCAGCATTCATTCATTGATTTCAACTTGAAGGAGGTCATGCTAGGGTAGAATACTAAATGCGATACTACATTTACTGGTTTGCGAAGATCGAGCAAGATGTTCATGTCTGCTTTCCAAGTAGTCGAGGAGGTTCAGAAAGGTGCAAAGTTGTTATTCACGTTATTGGAGACTTCTGAGCCAAAGCTCAGTCTGTGTGATGTCCCGATCGTATTGTAGTAGGCAGATGTTTTCCCAAAAGATCTTCCCGGGGCTCCACATCAGCGAGAGATTAACTTCGCTATTTAGTTGTTGTCAGGTGCCAAACCCATGGCACGCTCGCCATACCAAAATTCGCCAAAAGAGATGGCGGAGTTGAAAGTTCAATTGCATGAATGGCTAGTTACCAGACTTCAAATCCAGCTTTGGGTACACAGTCGATCCAACTAGTTGATTGAACAAGTCATCAATTCGCGGAATCAGATACTTATTCTCTTTTGTCAGCTACGGGTCTCATTCCCTTTCGTGCAAATTCATTGTCGAATTCCTTTAAGGGTTGGTGGGCACGTGTCTTCATCACCGTTTAACTCATTAAATAACCAGAATGTCCACTTAGGAATGCATTATATATATATATATATATATATATATATATATGTTTGTTTTAGCATGATTGTGGAACCTGCGTGTTCCTTACTTGCTCTTTTGTTATGCTACTAGTCACTAAATTGTGTCTGACATGATTATAGGGGACTAGAAGTGGTGCGGGGAAGTCCCAACCCCGGCACAATGCCGAGAGTAGTGCATATACTATGATGCCTATGCCTCCTCCTTCTGATGAAATAATACGCAGGATTGCTGATGCAGTGATTGTCATGATCAATGCGCAACCAGGACGACCTATACAACCTCCTGCCCGTGGGGTGGCCCCGGAGCCAGTTGTCGCAATTGAGCCCATTGTGGAAAGACAGGTACTAGCAGTACTGGTTGAGGCGCCACGAGCGATAAACCTTCACTTGAAGTAGTTTCTGAGTTTCCACCCTCCTACGTTTGAAGGGGTAGGAACGCCAACACAAGCTAAGGATTGGATGTCTCGGGTAAAGCGAACCCTAACAGCTATAGAGATGGAGGAAAGGTAGAAGGTAACACTAATTACCTATCTGTTAGATGGAGAGGCTAGGTTGTGGTGGAAAGGTTTGGGAATGCATCAGTATGACTGCAGACATCTGACGGACATCTCGATGGAAGAGTTCTCGAGAGTGTTCTTAGCAAGGTATCTCCCTTCTGTGCAACGCATCAAAATGGAGAACCTATTTAAAAGGTTGAATCAAGGGAATAGGATGGTGGATGAGTACCTCCATGAGATTACGCAACTGAGAAGGTATGCAGGCTCTTCCTTTGATGATGGAGAGCGAAAGACCAACCGGTTTTACCATGGTCTGCGTGAGATATACGGGTGCTTCTGTCAGGCCCGATTACGCAGGGCTTTCTGACGTTGGTCAATACCGCCAGATCCCTTGAGAAGGACCTGAAGCGGATCCAAGTGAACAAGTGTTGGAACCTTAGTTTTGATTTGAGTTAGGATCCATCCTTATGATCATAACACATCTTGTATAACTTTGATCAGACTCCTTTAATTCGGAAGACTAAGAAAATAATATAAGAAAATAATATAAATATGATGCGATCGAATCAGAGAAAATAATATAAGAGAAAGATAAAAATTATACATGTTCTCTGCATTCGACGAACGGCTATCTGCATTCGTTAAATGGCTCTTTGCGGTCGACGAAAGATGTTCATTCTGCGCTCGACGAAGAACAGCATATCTCAGCGCTTGATGATCCCGTCTCAGCGGTTCAGCGGTCGACGAACAGATCCCATCTCAGCGGTCGACGAAAAGCTGCGTTCGACGAACTCAAGTCTGCGTTCGACAAATCTTCAACAGAAGCTCAGAACGATGAATCAAATGTTCAGATCGACGAAAATATTATCAGAAATTATAATTCTCCTTTCTCAGCTCGACTAAAAATATATATATATATATATGTTGTCAGATTTATTAAAGCAATATTTTATCATTTCTATTTAAATATTGCTATATTTATTGCTGCCTTAACATTATAGCCGTTGCAGCACTAAATGAAATAGCCGTTGCAGAAAAGCCTAAAAGACAACAGTTTATCTTCTCGAGGAGTCAAGACAATTAAAGAGACTTTATCTCTTTCCCTTTCCCAAAAAGAGGATTTCAAAATAATGAGAGAAGCTCTTCAGATTATATAAAGACAGAAAAGAAAAGAAGAGATATACAGAACACAGACACAAGAAGCAACGAGGACACACACGCATAAACAGAGAACAACATATTATTCTATCTTGTTTGTTTTGCTAACTCTTCTCTGCAGATCTTCTTCATCCTGAGACACCTATCAAGATCATTTGCTCAGGATCTTAACTGCAGAAGAAGAAGAAAGAAATACTACATCCAAGAGAAGAAGCTTCACCACCTGAACATCAACTCTAAACAAATTAGGGGGAGCTCTTCAACATCATCATCAAGATCCATTCTTAACAACCCATCAGGATCATCAAGAGTCTTCTCAAAAAGAGAAGAACACATTAACTTTTTGTTTTCTTTATTTATTCCTTCATGTACAAAGGGTTATAACTCCCTTCAAAATTTAACTCCCGATGACAGGGCACCTTAACAAAAACCTGTGGTTTGGTTAGAGTTACCTGATCAAAAGCTCACTTGGTAGCAGGGCACCTGTACAAAAACATGTAGTGGATTCCTACCAGTGGGTAGATGAGTAGATGTACCCAGGTTGATTGGGGAACTACTATATTTCTTTGTGTCTTCTGGTTTGTTTGTTTATGTTCTATTTATTTTTGCTGTGCTATGATTTCTGTGCCTTCTTAGTGTTTGTTGCTATTACACACTCAGCACTACACATATATATATCATTATTTTGAAACAACCTAAAAGATATTAAGAACTAAACTCCCTTTCAATTGGTATCAAAGCAAGGCTGTTTATTTTAATCATCTTCAACTGATACTTAATTGCACTTTCAATTGGTATCAGAGGTATCAATTGGCTTTCAATTGGTATCAGAGGGTAGTTGACTTTATTTATACAGGCTAGCACCTGAATCACAAAGATCATTTAGTTCTTAAATTTTTTTTTCTAAAATCTAATGGCACAAGAAGATTTTTTAAACACTTCTTCCACTAACTGTATTTATGATGCAGAACCATTTTCAAGTCTAAGTGAAGAAGAAGAAGAGGAAGAACAAAAAGCCAGAAGATTATGCATGTTGGCTATATATGGCTCAAACCACTACTCAGATGCAGAATCTGAATCAGAAAAGGTAAATGAGGTAACTTCAAATCCCAACTCTACCTCTGAAAATTACAAATCAGATTTTAAGTTAACATATACAGATTTAATAAAATCTGACAAAGAAATAAAGGAATTAACAAAAATAAATAATTTGACTTCTGAATATAACAAACTTAAAGAAGATTTAAAAATATCAGAATAACAAAATATGTATTTGAATAATAAAATTGAACAATCTTTTAAGGAAAAAGAAATATTTTAGGTTCAGCAAAATCAAAATAATTTTTCAAATTTATATTTTAATGAGATAAAAAGGCTTAATCAGTTTTTCACCATTAAACTCCATTCCAAATCAAATAGATTTAAATTCAAAGATTTAAATTAATTTTTCTATCTTAAAAGCAAAGTTAGATAACTCCATGTTCTTACAGACTTTTTCTCCAAAAATCTTGTTTGAGCATTCTACTCAAGTTGCATTGATGAGAAATAATCATAACACTGAGCGTGAGTCTCTTCAGATAAGGAGATTCTGCAAGAAGGAAGATATCAGGCAATGTTCCTAAAAATTTTCCTTAGAATCCATTAAGCTGTAGCAATTCAAGATTTTAATGGAATCAAAATCTAAGAAATCAGAATCCATCAAAAGCTGTAGGAAATGGAATTAAAAGAATAGATTTTAACAGAAGATGAAATTAAACATCCTAAAACTAGATAAGGGAAGATTACCAGACCACTAGGTTTGATGCCTGTTTATTTTGGGGGGAGACTATAAATCTGTATCCTAAACCAAATAGGGGGAGATTGTTAGAACACCAAGTTTTAATTTGGCTTAAGATCCCAACTCAAATAGGGGGAGATTGTTGGAACCATAGTTTTGATTTGAGTTAGGATCCATCCTTATGATCATAACACATCTTGTATAACTTAGATCACACTCCTTTAATTCAGAAGACTAAGAAAATAATATAAGAAAATAATATAAATATGATGCGATCGAATCAGAGAAAATAATATAAGAGAAAAAAAAATTATACATGTTCTCTGCGTTCGACGAACGGCTATCTGCGTTCGACGAATGATGCTCTGCGGTCGACGAAATATGTTCATTCTGCGCTCGATGAAGAACAACATATCTTAGCGCTCGACGATCCCGTCTCAGCGGTCGATGAACAAATCCCGTCTCAGCGGTCGACGAAAAGCTGCATTCGACGAACTCAAGTCTGCGTTCGACGAATCTTCAACAGAAGCTCAGAACGATGAATCAAAAGTTCAGATTGACGAACTTGAAGCTGAGCTCGACAAAAATATTATCAGGAATTATAGTTCTCCTTTCTCAGCTTGACTAAAATTATATATATATGTTGTCAGATTTATTAAAGCAATATTTTATCATTTCTATTTATATATTGCTATATATATTGCTGCCTTAACATTATAGCCGTTGCAGCACTAAATGAAATAGCCGTTGCAGAAAAGCCTAAAAGACAGTAGTTTATCTTCTCGAGGAGTCAAGACAATTAAAGAGACTTTATCTCTTTCCCTTTCCCAAAAAGACGAATTCAAAATAAAGAGAGAAGCTCTTCAGATTATATAAAGACAGAAAAGAAGAGAAGAGATATACAGAATATAGACACAAGAAGCAACGAGGACACACAAGAATAAACAGAGAACAACATATTATTCTATCTTGTTTGTTTTGCTAACTCTTCTCTGCAGATCTTCTTTATCCTGAGACACCTATCAAGATCATTTGCTCAGGAGCTTAACTGCAGAAGAAGAAGAAAGAAATACTACATCCAAGAGAAGAAGCTTCACCACCTGAACATCAACTCTAAACAAATCAGAGGAGCTCTTCCACATCATCATCAAGATCCATTCTTAACAACCCATCAGGATCATCAAGAGTCTTCTCATAAAAGAGAAGAACACATTAACTTTTTGTTTTCTTTATTTATTCCTACCTATACAAAGGGTTATAACTCCCTTCAAAAGTAAAATTCTTGGTGGCAGGGCACCTGAACAAATACTCGTGGTTTTGTTAGAGCACCTGATCAAAAGCTCACTTGGTGTGTGGACACCTGATCAAAAATCCCTTGGTGCTAGGGCACCTGATCAAAAACCTAGTGGACCGTACCAAGTGTGGTAGAAGAGTAGACGTACCCAGATTTATTGGGTAACTACTATAAATTCCATGTGTCTGTGTGCCTGTGAATTTCTGTGTTGCTTGTGCTGTGCTGATTTGTTTTATTTAGTTTTTATACATCACTCAATAAACGCATATATATATCACTAATTTAATCCTCTATAAAATTAAGGGAAAAATTTTTTATACTCTATTCACCCACCCCCCCTCTAGAGTAACATTAAGATCTAACCTCCACTTTCAATTGTATCAGAGGTATCAATTGGCTTTCAAACAAGCTCCCAGAGCATGGTATGACACCTTAGCTAATTTTCTTTTGGAAAACAAATTTTGTAGAGGCATAGTAGATAAAACCTTATTTTTCAGGATACATAAAAATCAAACTTTGCTAGTTCAAATATATGTAGATGATATTATTTTTGGCTCTACTGATTCAAATTTATGCAAAAGGTTCTCTAATCTAATGCAATCTAAATTTGAAATGAGTAGTATGGGTGAACTATCATACTTCCTTGGTCTTCAAGTGAAGCAAACTCCAAATGGCATCTTCATATCACAATCTAAGTATGCTAAAGAATTAGTGAAAAGGTTTGGTATGTCTGATGCTTCCACCATGAAAACACCCATGCCCTTTAATGCTGTTGTTGATACTGATGAATCAGGGAAAACCGTTGATCAGAAAGTATACAGAGCAATTGTTGGCTCACTACTTTATTTAACAGCAAGTTGGCCTGATATAATGTTTGCTACTTGTATTTGTGCTAGGTTTCAAGTTAACCCCAATGAATCTCATCAAATTTTATTAAAAAGAATTTTGAGATATATAAAGGGTTGCCCTAATATAGGACTTTGGTATCCAACAACATCTGAATTTGAATTAACTGGATTCTTAGATTCAGATTATGCTAGATGCAGAGTAGACAGGAAAAGCACATCAGAAACTTGTCAGTTTCTTGGTGATAGGCTTGTGTCCTATTTTGTAAGAAACAAACATATGTGACCACATCAACAGCTGAAGCTGAATACATAGCTGCAGGCAGTTGCTGGTCACAGATATTGTGGATACAAAATCAGCTCCTAGACTATGGTGTCAACTTAAATAATTCAATTATATTTTTCACAATACTAGTGCAATATCTATAGCACAAAATCCAGTTCTCCATAGTAGGACTAAACACATAGAAATTAGGCACCACTTTATCAGAGATAATGTGGATAAAAATAAAATTTGCCTACAATTCATCTCTACTGATTTGCAAAGAGCTGACATTTTCACCAAACCCTTGGATGAAAAGAAACATATTTTATTTATAAATCAGTTGGGAATGATAGATGGTGACTCAATCTGATAAAAAATTTAATTTTCTATTTATCCCCTCATTTCGTAAAACGGAGGACGAAGAAATGATATCTTTCGTCGAACGGAGATCGACGATACTTAATAAGTCAGGATCGACAAAGACAAGCGCGATCGTCGAACTTGATCGACGAAAATTAATTTTTCGTCGAACGCAGTCAGACGAAGCCCTAAGTCTTTTCGACTTCTGATTCTATTAGGTTTAGCCGAACCCTGCTCAACAAAAGTGTGCGCCCTTCTCTGATACCTCTATATAATCAAAGTTTTCATCTTATTTTATTCTTGCGCCTACAAATTTTACTTTTTCCCTCCAGTTCCCTTTGCACTTGATCACTCTCTTTTGCAGGTACAAATTGTGATTTTGCAAGCAGCGCTTTCATCAATGAAGTTTGACGCTGGATTCGACATTGATTTCAAATCGTTTCAGCATTCTGACCAAGTTTTCCTAGATATTCTTCACTTGTTTGAAGAACAACAACTGAAGAAGATGATGACCACCATAATCAAACTACCAGTGGCTGAAACTAAGTAATGGGTTTATACAATCAAGGCAGAGGATAATACATTATCAGGAACAATATCTGGAAATCAGGTTATTCTTGTGAAATTTTCCGGACCTTGTGAGAGTAAGCAGGAATAACAACTAGAGATGCAAGCCAAACAACCAAAGACAATCTTAGGCGAACAAAACGATCTTTATTGATAGCAACACTTCAATTACAGGGCAAGACATGCTCGACGAGACATGATTTCGTCAGCACAAAACTTCAAAGAGAAAGAACAGAAACTGAAGATAACTGAGACCGCACGGTCTCTTGCCGAACTCAGAAGCTCGCCAGACCGCTGCTGCCTGACCGCAACCGCTCCCGATCTCGAAACACCACCAGACCGCTGCACCAGACCGCTCCTTTGCCGATCTCCTGATTCCCGAACTCCAGCACCACAACTCCAAGCCGCAGACCGCCCGAACACTTTCAGAGGAAGAGGTGATCGCTGCCGCCCACACTATCCGCAGAAGCTGCACAAGGAAGAATTCAATCAGAGACCGCTCGGTCAGATAAACACAGACCGCAGGAACTAGGCAAACTCGGCTTACACTTGGTGTGTTCTTCTTGTTGCAACAGTGGCTCCCTATTTATAGGCGTGAGACCTGATCCAGTCACCACCCTATGAGATAGAGTCACCACCCATCAGATCGCGCGACCTTACCAGTCAACCCGCGCAATCACTGCAACCCTCCTGCTTCATTTTGGTGAGCGCCGACTTCACTCCAGACCGCGGGAGATCGCTACTCCCTTAGTCTGAACACGACTCCACACGGAGATCGCCAGACCGCCTAGAAGTCACCCACCACCTGTGTTCGCCTGAGACCGCAAACACAGCCAGCTCGCTCTCCTGGTCTCCTCCTGAGACCGCGAACTGAGACCGCGCGACTAAGAATGACTTAGTCCGCGAACTCCTTCAGAACCCTCTGGAAAGCCACCAGACCGAATTCAAGAGCCAACCCGTGCGGTCACGCCAGACCGGCACGTCCTTGAAAAGAACAACTTATCACGCGGTCAGAGACAGACCGCGAGACCCTGAGGATGATCAGCCGTCATGCGGTCACAGCCAGACCGCACGACCTCCTCCTCCAGCAGCCCTTGGACCAGACCAGCGGTCAACCCCGGAAGCCGCAGCTGACCAATAGAACAGATCGCCATTGTCAGACCGCCAGACCGTGCGGTCACGCCAGACCGCCCGGTCCCTTCCCAGACCGCCCAGGTCCAAAAGCCTCCTCCACTTCCACTTCAATAATTTCAACACTCCCCCTTGAAGTGGGAAGTGGAAACTAGCCCAAGTAGCTCCCTTAGCCGTGTGAACGGCCCCTTTTGCCAGCGCCTTTGTGAAGATGTCTGCGACATTGTCCGCACTCCGCACATGCTCGACCGAAAGAGATCCCTCCAGCACCTTCTCCCGTATGAAGTGATGCTCGATCTCAATATGCTTGGTCCTCGCGTGACAAACTGGATTGGTTACCAGTTTGAGAGCACTCTCGTTGTCACCGCGTAGCTGAGTCGGCTCCCGAACCTCCTTGTGGACGTCTCCTACCAACCTCCTAAGCCAGATGGCTTCCTGAGCTGCCAAGGCCGAAGCCTTGTATTCCGCTTCCGTGGTAGAGACTGACACGGAATCCTGCTTCTTGCTGCACCATGATATAGCCGTAGGGCCCGCCATGAAGACGAATCCAGATGTCGACTTTCGATCATCCGAATCTCCCCCGTAATCAGCATCCATGTATCCATGCACCTCGAAGCCCGCATCCTTCCTGTATAGGAGACCCATGTCCGAGGTCGCCTTGACATACTTCAGAATGTTCTTGGCCGCTAGCAGATGAGGTACTCGTGGTTCCGCCATAAACCGACTCACCCTGCCCACTGCATATGCAATGTCCGGCCTCGTGATCGTCAGATAGATTAAGCTCCCAACCAGAGCTCGGAACACCAACGGATCTTGCATGATCCTTCCCTCATCCTTCCGAAGCTTCATAGCCTTCTCCAGAGGTGTGGAAGTGCACTTCCCTTCCTTCATGCCGAACCGCTCCACGATCCGCTCTGCATATCCGGCTTGGGTCACCAGCACTCCACCTTCCTTCCTCTGCACCTCAAGTCCAAGAAAATGGTGAAGCTCACCAAGATCCTTCATCTCGAACCTGATAGCCAGCTTGGCCCGAAGCTGCGCTACCTCCTCCTTCGAGTTCCCCGTTACGATCATATCGTCAACGTATAGCAGTACGATGACCTGAAGCTCCCCGCTCTTCTTGACGAACAAGCTCGAGTCTGAGTCAGAAGCAACAAATCCACAGAATAGGAGATATTCTGCGATCTTCCCGTACCACGCCCTCGGCGCTTGCTTCAACCCATACAGGGCCTTCTTCAGCTTGCAGACATGCTCCGGAAAATCTTCAGACACAAAACCTGGTGGCTGGACCATGAAGATGTCCTTGTCAATCTCGCCGTACAAGAAAGCGTTCTTGACGTCGAGCTGCCAAATCTCCCATCCACTGAACGCCGCCAAGGCAATGATGAACCGAACTGAAGTCATTTTTGCCACCGGACTGAATGTCTCATCATAGTCTTCACCGTATTGCTGCGAGAACCCTCGAGCTACAAGATGAGCCTTGTAACGCTCGATACTGCCGTCAGCTTTCTTCTTCAGCTTGTAGACCCACTTGCATGTCACAGGAGCGATGCCCTTAGCCTTGGGCACAAGAGACCAGGTCTCATTCTTCTCGAGAGCTGCCATCTCTTCTTGCATCGCAACATCCCACTCCTTCACGCCTTGGGCCTTCTCAAAGCTCGACGGCTCCCTCTCATCCAAGGGACCAGCAAAGAAACATGAGACAAAGCTCACTGCGTTTCCTCCTGTATAGCGATCAGGGGCAATGATAGATCGCTTCGATCTCCTCAGCTCCTTCCCCTGAACCGCTTCATCTCCAGCTGCTTATTCCCTAGCTCCCCTTCCAGACGTGCTGGGAGCATTGCTCCCCCTGCTCCCTGAACCAGAAGCCCCCGTCTCGGAACTAGAAGGAGATGGACCACCTGGTGACACAGGTAGCTCCACCTGAAGATTTTCCACAGCTTTCTCTGGCAACTCCACCCTGCTCTCTGGTAACTCCACATCAGAAGACCCCTTGTAAGATGTCACCTCATCGAACACGACGTCGCGAGATACAACAAATCTCCGCGTCTCCGGGTCCATGCACTTCCACCCTTTCTTCCGCTCATCGTATCCCACGAAGACTAGCTTCCTTGCTTTCGCATCTAGCTTCGTCCGAAGAGCATCTGGAACATGCACGTAGCAGGTGGAACCAAACACCCTAAGGTGTGCCACACTTGGCTTCTCCTTGAACATCATCTCATGTGGAGTCAGCATGTTGATGGGGCTTAGAGGCATCCTGTTGATGACGTAGGCAGCACAAGACATTCCCTCCGCCCAGAAGGACTTTGGGATACTCTTGGCATGCAGCCAACACTTGCAGGTCTCCGTCAGATGATGGATCTTCCGTTCTGCGACTCTGTTCTGTTGTGGAGTATGAGCACAAGTGAGCTCTCTCCGGATGCCCGCCTTCCTGCAAAAAGTAGAGAACTCACTGGAGGTGAACTCCCCTCCGTTGTCAGTCCTCAGCTTCTTCACCCGCAGTCCCAGCCGACCTTCCACGAGCTCCTTGAACTCCACAAACTTGGCAAACGCCTCCGCCTTCTCCTTCAGGAAATATACCCAGACATATCTGGTGTAATCATCGATCAACACCAGCATATACCTGGTGCCTCCGAGGCTTGGGGTAGCAGTAGGTCCCATCAAGTCACCGTGGATGCACTCCAACGGCACACTACTCTTTGTCTGCGACTTGTCAAACGGTAGTCGATGAGACTTGCCGAACTGACATCCCGCGCAAACATGACCTTCTCCGTAGGAAGATAGACTTGGCAGGCCCTTGACCAGACCTCTCACCGCCATAGCTTTCAGCTTGTCCATCCCTACATGCCCCAAGCTCTCATGCCATATAACGGCACCATCATTCGTCTTCATCTTGTCAACGTAGGAACTTGTCGACAAAACGAACAAGTCCTTCGCCCTTCTCCCGACATGGACGACCTCGGCCTTCACGGCCTCTACATTTCGTAGAAATTTCACTTCTGTCGGGCCGAACAGAACGTGATACCCAGCGTCAACAGCGTTGGTCACGGAGAAGAGGTTTTTCTTCATTCCGGGCACATGATAGACACTCTTCAAAGTAAGTGGCCCTCTATCACTGCCCAAAGAAACAACCCCCACCTTCTCGACTGCATGCACAGTATTATCTGCAGTAATAATAGCATTGTTACCTGTGTACGGCTCTGCTGAAGAAAGCTTCGACTCGTCCCCGGTGAGGCGATGACCACACCCCGAGTCCACGATCCAGTCCTCCTGATAGTTGATAGGAGCCGAGGCTCCAATAGAAGCCGAGAAGGCTCCTCCCCATCCTCCATCAAAGTGCCTGGCTGGTGCTTCCTCCTTCTCAGCAGCATGCCCTGGCTGAGTATTCAGCCTGCAGTCCTTCCTAAAGTGCCCAACCTTTCCGCACTTGAAGCATTTGAGACCTTCCTTCTTCTTCTTCCCGTCAGCCTTGGGAGCATACCCCCTTTCCTGCTGCCCAGAAGTTGAAGGCCCATAGCCTTCCGTGGTCTTCTTCTTCTTCTCCCACTTCTTCTTCCCTGAGAAGAGAACCTCGCCATCTCCCCCAGTCACTGACACCCCCGCCATCTGCCTTGCCAGACTTTCCTGCGACGCTAGCAGATTCTCCAGCTCTAGCAGAGACGGCTGATTTGCCCATCCCTGTACCGACGTCACAAAGGCCACATATTCCTTCCGCAAGCCACGGATGATGTGCCTCTTCAGCTTTGCCTCAGAAATTGGCTCATCAGGATCCAGTGCTGATATCTCAGCGCAGAGATTCTTCATCTTCAAAAAGAAGTTTGAGATAGAAAGATCACCTTGAGCTGACCTCGCCAACTCATTCTCTAAGAACTGTAGCCTTGCTATATTCTTTTTGTTAAACAGCCCATCCAGGGCTCTCCAGATCTCAGCAGCTGATCCACACCCCAAGATGTGATCAAAGAGATCAGGTGAAATGGCACGCTTCAAGGTGAACTCGGCCTTGGCGTTGGTCTTCCTCCATGCCCTCACGGCCGGTCCATTATCACCTCCTTCTACTGCCTTCACCTCTTCTGTTTCATCTCCTCCTACCACCTCCCAGAGGTCCTCACCCAGAAGATAGCTCTGCATACACGACTTCCACTTCTTGAAGTTAGTCGATGTAAGCATTTCAATACCAAGACCTCTTGCAAAGCCACCTTCCATTGCTCTTCCTCTGGTTCCTTCTTCACAAAGGCGATGGCTACTCTAAGTTATTCACTGCTCTTTCAACTCCAACCTACATCTGATACCATGTGAAATTTTCCGGACCTTGTGAGAGTAAGCAGGAATAACAACTAGAGATGCAAGCCAAACAACCAAAGACAATCTTAGGCGAACAAAACGATCTTTATTGATAGCAACACTTCAATTACAGGGCAAGACATGCTCGACGAGACATGATTTCGTCAGCACAAAACTTCAAAGAGAAAGAACAGAAACTGAAGATAACTGAGACCGCACGGTCTCTTGCCGAACTCAGAAGCTCGCCAGACCGCTGCTGCCTGACCGCAACCGCTCCCGATCTCGAAACACCACCAGACCGCTGCACCAGACCGCTCCTTTGCCGATCTCCTGATTCCCGAACTCCAGCACCACAACTCCAAGCCGCAGACCGCCCAAACACTTTCAGAGGAAGAGGTGATCGCTGCCGCCCACACTATCCGCAGAAGCTGCACAAGGAAGAATTCAATCAGAGACCGCTCGGTCAGATAAACACAGACCGCAGGAACTAGGCAAACTCGGCTTACACTTGGTGTGTTCTTCTTGTTGCAACAGTGGCTCCCTATTTATAGGCGTGAGACCTGATCCAGTCACCACCCTATGAGATAGAGTCACCACCCATCAGATCGCGCGACCTTACCGGTCAACCCGCGCAATCACTGCAACCCTCCTACTTCATTTTGGTGAGCGCCGACTTCACTCCAAACCGCGGGAGATCGCTACTCCCTTAGTCTGAACACGACTCCACACGGAGATCGCCAGACCGCCTAGAAGTCACCCACCACCTGTGTTCGCCTGAGACCGCAAACACAGCCAGCTCGCCCTCCTGGTCTCCTCCTGAGACCGCGAACTGAGACCGCGCGACTAAGAATGACTTAGTCCGCGAACTCCTTCAGAACCCTCTGGAAAGCCACCAGACCGGATTCAAGAGCCAACCCGTGCGGTCACACCAGACCGGCACATCCTTGAAAAGAACAACTTATCACGCGGTCAGAGACAGACCGCGAGACCCTGAGGATGATCAGCCGTCATGCGGTCACAGCCAGACCGCACGACCTCCTCCTCCAGCAGCCCTTGGACCAGACCAGCGGTCAACCCCGGAAGCCGCAGCTGACCAATAGAACAGATCGCCATTGTCAGACCGCCAGACCGTGCGGTCACGCCAGACCGCCCGGTCCCTTCCCAGACCGCCCAGGTCCAAAAGCCTCCTCCACTTCCACTTCAATAATTTCAACAATTCTAACCCCGAAATATTATCTGAAGTGTATGGCTTAGTAAATGGAGATGATAATTTGGAAATCACATCTGATGATATTAATGCTGCATTGGTTAAGATGGGTTATTCCAGTGGAAACCCTAACCACCTGTTAAAGAAAAATTTATCTGTGGAATATAATTTTTTGGCTGATGTAGTAGGCAAAGTTTTGCTTGTGAAAACTTCTGCCCATGACTACATTACAAGACACCAATTTCTGGTGATGGTGGCCTTGGTTGAGAAAAAGAAAATCAATTGGGGAATGATCCTTCTTGAATCAATCAGGAAGAAGTTAAGTAAGGCAAATGTTGGTTATGGTAGAATTCTGGGAATATTTCTTGAGGAAAGGCATCCAGACCTCCTGGTCTTTCCAAAAGTTTTCATCAATGCCAGTAAAAGGCTGTCCTCAGCCTTGTTTGGAAGATGGGAAAGGGTTATCCCTAAAAAGACTCCAAGAGAAGAACCATCAAAAATAGCTTCAGAAGGCACAAGGACTGTGCAAGTCACTCCTCCAACCCTTCTAGATGTTTCTCATACTGTTTCTCCTCCTCCTCTCCCTTCTCGACCTACCATTTCCTCTGAAGAAATTCCTCCTCCCAACTCTCCTATTATTTCTTTATCCTTATTGCCATCTTCTCCTACTCTTTAGACTCACCCATCTGAAAAACCTTCATCTCTCAATGATATTCCTTCTCCAATCCACATTGATTCTCATTCACCAACTCTACCTCAATCACCCATTATCCACCAAGATATCTCTCTTCCTCAATCTCCAACACAAATTATCCATCAAGATATCTCTCCACCTCAGTCCCCCATCCATATTGAAGCTCAGTCATCTATCCCTCACTCACCCATTCATCCACCTCAATCATCTGTTCAACCACAACCACCTATCAACCCTCATTGCCCTATCCACTCTCATCCACCCATAGCTCAATCTACCAACATTGCTTTCCCATACCCCATCCCATCCTCTTCTAACTCCAATCCAGATCTTGTCTATGTTGATTTTAAATCTGTTTTTGATCAGATCTATCATCACATTGCTCCAAGACTAAATAACCTGGATGCAAAAATTGCTCCAGTTCTTCAAGCTCTTGTTGATCTTTCTGCCAAACTAGCTTCCTTCTCTTCACCCTCCTTATCTATCCCTTCTTCAAGGGGCCTAGCTTCAGGATTTCCTAAAACTAGGCAGGGGGAGATGCCTGATGAAGAAGCTCCAGATCTCACAGTCTTCAGTCCAGATTCAGATCAAGCAGATGCAGTTGTTGAAATTAGTGATACAGTAATGATAGATACAGCTTTTCCAGCAGTAGAAGAAATAAATAATATTTAAATTAATCCCTCTATAGATATTCTTTATTTGCTTTCCCAATTCAATACAGTTTTTAGAGTTTTGCCAAAATATCAATGCTATTCAAAGGCAATTTTTCCTTATACTGCTCCTGTAATTAAAGATACCTTGAAAGTAATTCTGAAAAGCTTTGAAGCTCCAGTTGAAAATTCTGTTTAGTCAGTTGAATCCTAGACAATAGCAGAAGAAGTTGTTGTGGTGAATTCACCTCCAACATTTGTATATGATGATTCTCCAATCCCAGACTTTGATGAAATGGATGTTGAACAAGATGTTGATGCTGATCAAGTTGCTGATGTTAAGAAAACTGCTGATAAAGCCCTAAAAGTCATTGATGATTTATATGATAATCCCCATCATCTGATGATAGTGATGATGAGGACAATGATTCTGATGATTCTGATGACAGATCATCTAAGAAGAGAAAAGCTAAGCTCAAGTCAAAGGCTGCTCCTAAGTCTCCCAATCCAAACAATGACATTCCATATTATATTCTACATAGCATCACTCTCACCAAGGACTCTCCAACTTGGATGAGGATCTCAAGGAATGAAGCAAACAGGAGAAAGAAAATGAGGAAGACTAGTTACTACTCTAGCAAGCCTGTCAAGTATAACCATCCTCCTCCTCCTCCAGCAGGTGCAGCTGGATCAGCTAAGTTCTCTTCTTCCTCTTCAAGATACTCTTCCCAGCATTCCAAGAGACCAGCTAGTTCTAGTGGTTCTCAAAGTTATAGGTCTTCAAGACCTCCCTCAGGCTCCTCAAGATTAGTATCTTTAGAATATAAACTTCATATCTCTGATGGCACAACTCACAGAAATAAAAACTCTCAAAATCTTTCTTATGCTCAAGACAACATTTCAGAGTATAGTCCTTCTCTTCCCAATCCTGAAGAAGAAAGGACAGCACAAATGGCAAGATTCCAAGAATCTGTTGCAATAGCCAAGATTAATAAAGCTAAAGCAGAAGGCAAAGATTTCTTTCAATTTACAACTATGTCAGATTACAGAAAGAAAGAATTTGAAAAATACAAATCCAAAAATGTATTCAATGCTGAAGAATACTTAGAGAAGCACCCAGAAGTAGTGGTTCCTCATGCCAAATCTCAAACCATTCTGGGAGCTCAGGATCTGTACATGAGTAAGAAAGAATCTAAAAACCCAAACAGACAAATCATCTTCATGCCTCCATCAACAAAGAAGTAAGAGGTTTTGATCTATTTGTTTTTGGTTGATATTTCTATTTTTATTGTAATATTGTCAAACTCAGAGCACTCCTTATTTTATCCGCTGAAATGGTTTCTCATTCTATCAGATATATTTTATGCTCTACTGTTTTTCTGCTGTTTATTATTTTGAAATTTGTCAAATAGTATCCTAACCCAAATTAGGGGAGATTGTTGGAACAACCCTATTACTGATTTGTGCTAGGATTACTATGTGTTGACTAGGATCAAGTTGACACCCTTTGTATAGTTTAAGGGCAATAGTTTTAGGCTGATTAGATAGCTAGAACTTAGAACTTCTCTAAGTCTCTGCGTTCGACGAACTCATCACTGGGTTTGACAAACTGCTCTCTGCATTTGACGAACGGCCATCTCTCTGCATTCGAAGAACGGCGTGCTCCAGTCTCAGTGTCTCAGCGGTCGATGATCTTCAGTTCTCAGCGGCTCAGCGGCTCAGTGGTCAACGAATTCTTCAGTTCGATGAACTCTATATTGAGATCGATGAACTCCAGCCTGAGTTCGACGAATTCTTATCAGATGTTTAGTTCGACGAACTCTTCCTTCAAGTCGACGAAATCATATCTAAGCTCGATGAAATTTCTCTCAGTCTGTTCAGATCAGCTATTCTATTTCTCTGAACTCAGTTCATCCATCAGATTCAGTATTATTCTTCATTTGGAATTATTCTTCCAGATAAGACAGATTTGAACCTCCTTTAATTTTATTCTCCTTCCAATCCTGTCTCTCGAGAAATATAGCTGTTTGGCTTTTTGGAAAAGGATATTATTTATTATGGAAGAGGAAAGGAATTATGATTAGCTGAATCAGTGGAAGTTACATGAAAAGATTTATTGCAAATTATTCTATTCCTATTCAGAGAGATTTGAAATTAAAATCAGTCGTATTCTTTCAAGAAAATATAGTATACCAAAAGGAAGACAGACACAGACATAGAGTATATCAGAGCTTCTGTCAAGAAAAACATTTTTTAGAGAGAAAAAGAAAAGTTCATCTTCCTCAAGCAGCATCCTATTCTCTGAGAACATCTTCAAGATCATTTTCTCAGTCTTTCTGCTGTAAGTTTTCAAATCTTCTATAGTGCAACAATAATCTGAGGAACATCTGTCTCTCAGATTCATCAGCTTATCAAGGAAGATATTTTGATTCAAGAGAAAGCTCCATCCTCAAGTTGTCAAGAAACTCAATCAGACAGGGGGAGCTTTACACAATCAATCCACTAGAGTCTTTTCTCAGACTGTTGACAGAGAAGAACATTCTAACCTCTTTTATTCCATATTGTACAGGGTTCTTACTCCCTTCAAAAGTAAAACTCTTGGTGGCAGGGCACCTGAACAAAAACCTGTGGTTTGGTTAGAGCACTTGATCAAAAGCTCACTTGGTGTGTGGACACCTGATCAAAAACCTGTAGTGGACTCCTACCAGTAGGTAGAAGATTAGATGTACCCAGGTTGATTGGGGAACTACTATATTTCTTTGTGTCTTCTGGTTTGTTTGTTTATGTTCTATATCTTTTTGCTGTGCTGTGATTGTTGTGCCTTCTTAGTGTTTGTTGTTATTACACACTCAACACTACACATATATATATATCATAATATTGAAACAACCTAAAAGATATTAAGAACTAAACTCCCTTTCAATTGGTATCAAAGCATGGCTGATTATTCTAATCACCTTCAATTGATACTTAATTGCACTTTCAATTGGCATCAGAGGTATCAATTGGCTATCAACAAGGACAAAGTAGTGGCAATGACAGAGTTTAAAGTACCAAGCTCGTCAAAGTCTGGGTCCCGACGATTCAAAAAGAAGTCCAGGTTTTGGAACTGGATTCCTCTTCTGCTTCAGGAGCATCTACTGGACGAGTTCCAGTTACATGTTATAATTGTGGCAAGGCGGGCCTCTTTGCACGTGACTGTCACGACGACAAAAAGGCAGTTGTGGCTTATGTGGCGGAGAAAGGGAAGGAAGCAGAGTCGTCTACATCCCACTACACTCCAGCTCAACCGTGGGTATATAATCTTGGCTAGCAAGAGGACATTAAGCAAAGCGATGTTGTGACAGGTATGATTTAGTATATAGCATTAATGGCTTTATGTCTTTTATACCTTTTGTGTGATTGCCTGTATACCCTATTTGTAAATATTAGGATTTGTCCTAATTCGAAACTGCCCGGCGAGAGCTTTATTTGACACTAGAGCATCCCTCTCATTTCTATCAGAGTACTTCATACTGCGTGTTGGAGTGCCTTTGTCCGTGGCAAAGGATAGACTGGATGTCGTGCTACTAAATTGGTGTTGAATGCATGCAGACAAAGTTTGTATTGTTCGGGTGCGGATAAGAAGTCATGAGTTTGACATAGAAGCGTCGATGCTGCCGATATCTGAGTTCGATGTGATTTTTGGCATGGAATGGCTTTCAAAGCAGCGTGCATGCATTGATTGCAACTTGAAGGAGGTCATGCTAGGGTTGAATACTGAACGCGAGAGTACATTTACTTGTTTGTGAGGATCGAGCAAGATGTTCATGTCTGCTCTCAAAGTACTCAAGGCAGTTCAGGAAGGCACAAAGTTGTTATTCACATTATTGGAGACTTATGAGCCAAGGCCCAGTCTGTGTGATGTCCTGATTGCATCGGAGTATGCAGATGTTTTCACAAAAGATCTTCCTGGGGCTCAACCTCAGCGAGAGATTTACTTCGCTATTGAGCTGTTTCCAGATGCCAAACCTGTAGCACGCTTGTCATACCAAATTGTGCCAAAAGAGATGACGGAGTTGAAAGTTCAATTACAGGAATTGCTAGAGCAAGGCTATATACGTCCAATCTCATCCCCTTTGAGTGCACCGGTACTCTTTGTAAGGACGAAGGATGGAAGCTTGCGTCTGTGCATAGACTACTGCGAACTAAACAATTTGACAGAAAAGAATAAGTATCTGATTCCACGAATCGATGACTTGTTCGATCAGCTAGTTGGATTGACTGTGTACTTAAAGCTGGATTTGAAGTCTGGCTACTACCAGTTGCGGATTCGGGAATTTGACATACCCAATACGACATTTAGTACCCATTACGGGCACTTTGAGTTCACAGTTATGCCGTTTGGTTTGATGAATACACCATCAGTACTTATGGATCTAATGAACCAAACGTTTCGAGAGTGTCTAGACTGGGTTGTTATTGTCTTCATAGACGATGTTCTGGTATACTCTTAGTGATAAGAAGAACATGCGATTCACTTGCGCATTGCATTGGATACCCTGAGGCGAAGTCAACGGTATGCCATGTTCTCAAAGTGTGAGTTTTGGCTGTCCTCTATGGCATTCCTAGGTCACGTTGTCAGTAGAGAGGGCATTGCAGTGGATCCTGCAAAAATAGTTGCAATTCGAGAGTGGCCTGTGTTGACTACAATGGTAGAAGTCCGGAGTTTCCTAGTACTTGCCGGCTATTACAGGCGCTTCGTAGAGAACTTCTCGAGGTTAGCTCTGCCTCTCACGACATTGACTAGGAAATATTAGAAGTTCGTTTGGTTTCCAGAGTGCGCATGAGCTTTTGAAGAGCTGAAGAGTCGTCTGACCACGGCGCCAATTCTATGTTCGCCATATGGTACAAAAGGTTTTCAAATCTACAGCGATGCGTCAGGGAGCAGCTTAGGTCGCGTTCTTCTTCAGAATGGTCAGGTTATTGCTTATGGCTCTCGCCAACTGAAAGTACATGATAGGAATTATCCAATCCATGATTTGGAGCTAGCGGTCGTGATATTCACTCTTATATTGTGGCGGCATTATTTATATGGCGTGAAGATCGACATCTTCACGGACCATAAGAGCCTGAAGTACCTAATAGATTAGAAAGAGCTGAATATGCGACAACGAAGGTGGATGGAGTTCCTAGGGGACTATACTTTCACGATCCACTACACTCCAGGGAAGGGAAATGTTGTCGCAGATGCTTTGAGTCGGAGAATTTCTATGCAGGCCAGCTGGATTCAGATGTATGATTCGTGTCTGATCAGTGACTTGGAAGCCTTAGAGATCTACTGTGTGGAGAGGAGTTCTAGTGCGAGTGTATGCTTGAACTGGACAGGGGTGCAATATTACCTCGTGGATAGGATACGACAGGCCCTGGAGCTCGATTCGAGCATGCATAGCTACTTGGTAGATACTAGGGTTGGGTCTGCTTTAGAGTTTGTGTTGGACGACGGTCTTATGTGGAAAGATGGTTGGTTTTGCGTCCCAAATGTGGGCAAATTACGGGAGGAATTGATGTACGAGACACATTTTACAAAGTACTTAATTCACCCAGGAAGCAATAAAATGTACCAAGATATGAAAAGGTTGTTTTGGTGTCCTGGTTTGAAGAAGGATTTTGCCCTTTACGTGGCAAAGTGTAAAATTTGTGCACTTATGAAGGCCGAATGTCAAAAACCTTGTGGGTTCCTGAAGTCGTTGCCTATTCTGAAATGGAAATTTGAGGACATTTCTATGGATTTCGTGCACGGTTTGTCGAGATTGCAGGGTGGGAATGATGCTGTTTGGGTGATCGTGGATCGTTTGTTGAAGGTAGCCCACTTTATTCCGAACCGGCAAGACGATTCAGTGGAACGGTTGGCAAAGTTATACGTTGATAGCATTGTACGATTGCACGGTGTGCCCCGTAGCATCACAAGTGACCGAGATGGGCGCTTTACTTCGAAAGATTGGAGGCTAATCCACCAGTTGTTGTGGACAAAGTTGAAGTTTAGAACTGCCTTCCACCCTCAAACGGATGGACAAACTGAACGCACTAACAGAACATTGGAGGATAGGCTTCGCATGTGTGCCCTGGACTTCGGTAAAAAGTGGGAAGATCATTTGTTCATGTTCGAATTCGCTTACAATAACAACTATCAAACAAGTATAAAGATGGCGCCCTTCAAGGCCCTCTATGGTATAGCTTGTCGTAGTCCCTTGGCTTGGGCGGAGACGGGTGAGACGAAGCTGTTTAAGCGAAAGGAAGTCGAAGAAGTGAATTTGACTATCCGAACAATCCAGGAGCGATTGTTGGTGGCGCAAGATAGGTATGCAAAATACTACAATGCCAAACATAGAAATGCTTAGTTCGTCGTGAGCGACTGGGTGTTTCTCAAGATCAAGCCTTTCAAAGGTGTGTCAAGGATTCGATGCTTGAAAAAGCTGAGTCCGAGATACCTTGTACTGTTCGAGATACTGGACCGTGTTGGTGAAGCCATGCTTTGTGTGCCGATGATGGGTTGAAGACGATGGTCACGTCTATTTGCATCGAAGACACTAATGTCAAGCAACTGTGGAATAAACTGATCAAGATGATCAAAGTCTGCTGGAACAACTGCGATCATGAGGAGCTTACATGGGAGTGAGAACAAACCATGCATGAGGAGTTCCCTGAGATGTTCCTTTGAGGTCCAGCTTATATTGGATATGATTTTCTTTTCATACTTTTCTTAATGTTGGAAGTTCGGGACGAACATTCTTTAAGGGGAGGGGGATTGTAACACCCCAGATTTCCCCAGCAGAAGAAAGAGGGTTGCTATCAGCATGCGCTAACCCCACGCGTTAGTGTTAATGCCGTGCGGTAGATCTTGAATCGACGGCTTTCTCTTTTCATCATGAAATTCTCCTTGTCGTCGAGGAACCTTGGGGTTTCGATGAAAAGTCTAACGCCAGGCGTTAGTCGTGACACCAGGCGCTAGTGATCTCGAGGAAATGACATTCTTTATCGTCGGGAAACACCTAGTGTCATCGAGTGGTCTGAGATAACGCTGGGTGTTAAGAAGTTAATGCAGGGCGTTATGTATCCAACCAATAGGAGTAAGTGATTGTGGGTAATATCGGTCGTATCGCCTTTGGGCTAACGCCCGACATTAAGAATCTAACGTCGACATTAGCTCTAATATATATAAGGCAGCCTAGTTCAGTTTCCCTTCTAAAATCTGATTTCAGTCACTTTCCTAAGGCAAGGAAGTCGAGATCAGAACGAAGGAGGTCATTTTGGACTAGACGTTTGTTGAGCCGAAGGCAAATCGGCGAAGGAGATTCTTTCGTCCTTGTGTCATCGTCAACTTCGTGGAGAGAAAACTGATTCGACAAAATCCATCCGATTCTCTCTCAGTTCTATGGCACCGAAATGATCACCGAGGGTAACGATTCTCGTCCTTAATCTCTGGAGATGTTAGTCCTTTGATTTGCAAAGTAGCAGGCAGATATCCACTAATTAGTGGATAGGTTTCTGCCGACGGGTCGATCTTATCCCCGTAGAAATTACATATAGAGTTCGGAATTGAAGTACGGACATAGGCATGCTGTGTGAAGCCCATATGGACAGGTTGGTCTAGATTGGTTTTGTTGACTGCACTCCGGAGAAGACTCCGAGTTTGTATGCTTGTTTTCAGGTTCTCGGTGCAGTGATGTGATACAGGGAAGTCTGGAGGTGATTTCTAGGACATACCCGAAAGAGTTGACAGAGATCTATTCTGTTGGCTAACGCCAAGCATTAGTACTAACACAGACGCTAGTGCCTGTGATACGGAATATCATGTGGTGTGTGTAGAAAGAACCCCTGAGGCTATTTTGATGACCCAGTGGGGTTGTCTCATTGTCGGGCATGGGTGAAATCTTACCCGCATCGTGCAGAGTTGATCGCAATGATTGAGCACGGGCTAGCTGATCCGAACCGGCCCATAGTGGTCGGTGGTGAGGGAGCCCCTCGGTACGCCATCTTATGGAAGAATGTCGGAACCTCGTGTGTACGACATAGCTTAATTTGACCATCCAAGTTGAAAAAGGACTTGTGGATGTCATTCCTTGAGAGCACAATACGTGCGGCATTGTTCTGACGTATGTGGTGAATGTTTCTATGCGGTGCTTAGACGCACCTGTGAAATATATGCTTCTATTGCTTGCTTGCAGGGAAAAATTTTCGCCGCCCCGAGCGTGGGGTGGGGGCATTATAATCTAGGTCAGCTAAAGGTTACTGGTTACTTGTTTTCCCACCACTTGGTGGATTGTGCTTCACAGGTCCTAGCCAGATGAGCGGGAAATAGCGGGTTGGAACCCCAACTGCTGTGATTTGCAGGTCCTCGAAGGTCGAAGTGTTTTGAGTGTTTTCCTTTATGTATTGCCAGCCTGCTTGCCAATGTTTGGAAATCATGTAATAAGAGAAACACCTTTGGTTGTATGGCCTTAGTGCCAAACTCATTTATATATATATATATATATATATATATATATATATATATCAGTCATTCCTATTCTTTACTGTGGACATGTGTAATCTGGTTCAAAAGATAATTAACTTATGCTTCAGCTTATTTGTACTTTGAGATGTGGTTGGTTGGTGCTCTGAATTCGTAACCTTCTGTTTGTTCACCTTATATGGTGTG
This sequence comes from Dactylorhiza incarnata, assembly GCA_033032865.1. Classification (NCBI taxonomy): domain Eukaryota; kingdom Viridiplantae; phylum Streptophyta; class Magnoliopsida; order Asparagales; family Orchidaceae; genus Dactylorhiza; species Dactylorhiza incarnata. The sequence goes on along the minus strand of JAWHQI010000326.1, from coordinate 1,286,135 downwards.
GGGTCCCGGCCGGACCTACTGATATATATTGTGGAACGGGTGGGATGTTACACTTTCTTCTTTTGGGCTTTCCTAAAATGGAATTCTTATTGGACAGTTTATTTCCCTTTCTTCTTTTGATCTTGAACCGTCCATCAAATTTGAATACCTTCCAAGAATGTTGTTGCTATGTCCTGGAATAATCCATTCCATTCTTGGCATTAAACGAGCCATTGGAGAACTGCGTTTAGCTTTGTAGTCCTTCTGAAAAGGTGTTAATAGGACAACAGAAAATGCATCCTTTTCAGACTGTATTCGACGCTGTGTAAACTTCATTATTCTTCATGTCGACGCACGTCTGAGTTCTTATACGAGTAGCTTCGAATTCCTTCTTAGCTCTGGCTGAACTCAGATGTCAGCGTTACGTCAATTCCTTATTGATGTATCCGTCGAGTTGAAGGCTTTGACTTGAACTTCATCTTCTGCGTCGAATAGAAGTTGAAGTTGCATCGATTTGTAAGATGTCTTCGACGGGATCTTCCTTCCGCGTCGAGTTCCTTTTGATGTTGCGCCGACTTGACTTATACTTTGACAGGGTGATTAAGTTACTTTGACTTTCAGTCAGAGTTACATCGACATCTAGTAGATGTTGCGTCGACTTCTATTCGACGCAAGTTTTTACTCAATTGAATTAATGATTATCCTGACCTGGTCTTGACACTCTAAGGTGAGTGTTACATCCTAGGACATCTAATTACCAAATTACCCTTTCTATATAATGTGGGTAATATAACCTAACTGGTGAAATCACTTTAAATAATTTGTTAGATAAATCACAAGGGTTTTTCCCACCAATATCCTCATATTTATCATAACAAATTTTACAAAATAAAGTAAGTGATTTCAAACATGCTTTGACAAAAACACAAACAACTATACATAAGACAGAAAAGTATAATAGACTGAAAAACATCTGATTGGTATAACTGAATATTTATCAGAGTTAATTACCCAAGTCGTGATTTACTTTTTCTTTCTAAGGAAATTGACATGGCGTCATAGACCTTCCTGGATTTCCTCTCCACATATTTGTAGTTAGCTAGAATGGCTTTCTCTAGATTCTTCTGAATTCTTCCATGTCCTTTGAAATGCTTTTCATGATCTGTTTCTATTTAAGAATACACATCACTAAGCTTGGACCCCATACTGATGACTTTAACAGTTAGCAAGTTGATTTCTTCCAGGTCGATATCCTCTACATCAGGATCTAGTACTATGAAGGTTGACTGAGGGATGCCTGAAACTGGAGATGTTTTAAATGTGATCTTTCTTTTCATCTGATATGGCAGGTTTTCTAAATCATGACTAATTCCAATACCCTTTGTACCTTTTTACCCTTTCTCATCCCTGGTTTTAGCCTGAGGGTTCTTTGTAGTATATTTTGAGAGATCAAACAGAGTGTTGGGAATCTGGATTGCCTCTTCTAATTGTTCTTTTTTCTACAGCCCCTTTACCCTTCTTCATCCTTTCAATGTACAATCTTCTCTTTTCTTCAAGCTCTTTTTGAGAAGCTTCAAATTCATATTTATCTCTTTCTCTGATTTATCTAGGGCACTGTTAAGTTTTGGATCAATATACTCTTTCATTGTATTTTCAGGAATTTCAAGTTTCTCATAAGTTTTGTAATAGGATCTGTCCATCTTGTACATTTTTCTGTGCTTTTTTGTATACCTCTCCCAAAAGGGTATATTCCTTCCATATCCTCTTCCACTAAAATTTCTTCCCTTCCCTCTTCCTATGTATGAAGGTATTCCTCTGAAGGCAGGTGCTTGGACTATTGGAGTGGGTGCTGGAGTTGGATCAGGAGGAAACTAAGCTAGTTGTGGAAATGATGGAACAGATTCAGGGACCTGGTCAGTAGGCTTGACTGGGGATGGTGCTGTAATAGATTCTTCAGAGTAGATCCAGAACCCTTGTGTCTCAGGAATGGATAGTTCAGTGGACTCATTTTACTGTTGCGCACTCTTTAAGTAACCATTGACATCTGAGAATAGGTTACTCTCCCCCTGTTTTGATGACTCCCCCAGTATTAATGGCAGGGTTTTTGGAGGAGCGGAAGATGTTGGGAAAGGAAGAAACTTGTAGGTGATGGCAGAATCTCCTTCAGAAACCAAGGACAAAGGGAGTGTTGTAGTGTATACTGAGTCTTGAGGTGGTCTGCTGGTACACTTCCCCCTACTTTATATCATTGAAAATGGATATAATGACAACAATAGGCAATACTGTCGATCTTATTTCTATATCAATTGTCATTATTTAAGCAGTTAGGTCTCGCAACCTTTTGTGTTGAGCACACAACTTTCGATAACAGTCTTTCGAGAAATCAAGGTAGAGAGAACTGAATTGAGATAGCAAAGTCTCTAGAGCATGATCAACTGCTTCGACAATGTCTCTTTAATTTGGAGGAGACGCCATTAATGTCCTTTGAGTACCTGCACTGAAACAAAAAGAGTGAAGGAGAAAGGAAGATGAAGGAGAGCAAGAGGGAGAGAATTCAAAAAGCACAATAAAGTTGAATTCCTGAGTTGCTTTGAGTAGAAGAATTGTCGCAACTTAGGGTTATACTCGAAGCACCGTCGAAAAGAGAAAATATGTAACGTCAAATGTAAGTCGACGTGGCTCCGAGTATAGTCAACAACTATAATATATACGTAAGCGTCGATTTGTATTCGAGGCTACGTCGAGTGCTATTCGAATGACCTATCCCAATCAACGCTCGAAGCTGACGTTGAGTAGAAATCGACGGTGTGTCGATTTGTAATCGACGCAGCTATGAATAAATATTTTATTATCCTTAAAATTTTTGTTGTTTTTCCCAGAAATATCTTTCAATTGAAAAAAGTTTGAATACATAATAAGGGTGACCTAGGGAGCTCCATCAAGACTTCCCAGTGCATTGATGAAGAACTTGTGCTTACTTTCATCAAGTGGCTTAGTGAAGATGTCAGCCCTTTGAATATCAGTGGAAATGTATTGAAGATTGATCTTACCCTTCTCAACATTGTCCCTAAGAATGTGGTGCCTTATGTCTATGCGCATAGTTCTGCTGTGGAGAACAGTATTAGAAGCTATAGAAATAGCACTAGATCTGTCACAAAATATTGTGGAATTGACAAGAGAAAAGTTGTAGTCTAACAAATAATTTTGTATCCACAGTATTTGTGAGCAGAAGCATCCTTCAGCTATGTACTAAACTTCAGCTGTAGAAGTGGAGACTGTGGTTTGCTTCTTGCTAAACCATGAGATCAGTCTAGCACCCAGGAATTGACATATTCCTGAGGTTGCTTTTTATATCCAGCTTGCAACCAGCATTGTCTGCATCTGAATTGTCAACTAAGTCAAATACAGATTCTGCTGGATACCAAAAGCCAAGTTCAGGTGTTCCCTTCTGATATCTGAGTATTCTTTTTACAGAGCTCATGTGGGATTCTTTGGGGTCAACCTGGATCCTAGCACATATACATATAGCAAACATTATATCTGGTATGCTAGCTGTCAGATAGGAAGAGAGCCAATGGCTGATCTGTAAGTCTTCTGATCAAAGGACTTACCCTTTTCATCTCTATCTAAAATAGCATTAGTAGCCATACGGGTTTTCATGACAGAGGCATTTTCCATTCCAAACCTCTTGATGAGTTTTCTGGTATACTTGGATTGGGATATGAAATGCCATCTGCCTTTTGCCTTACTTGGAGGCCTAGGAAATATGATAGTTCCCTCATGCTACTCATTTCAAATCTTGACTGCATTAGGTAAGTGATGAGTCCCATTTATATACACTTTTATGAACTCATCTGGGCTAGTTTTCCTGCATTTGCACTTCACTTTTAGTTCATTGATGCTTAGATTTCACTGATTCTCTCTTCTCACACGAAGTGCACTTTTTGGCCTATTGTGGTGTGCAATTATGCGCTTTGTTGTTGGGGGCAAGCACAATGTGCTCCCCATTCTTTTTATTCTTTTATGATTGTGCTGGAGGTGTGTTCCCAGTGTTGTGTTTGGTTATGCAAGTGGGCAGATCGTCTATAGTGCCCAGAATTCATCCTGTATGAATCGCACAGTCGTGCGTTTAGTTGAAGCATGGTCGGCTATGGTCGTGCGCAATGATCAGATGGGCAATTTGGTGTTCTGCCCCGCTCGTGCGTTTTCTTCATGCACGGTTGGCCTCAACTATGCGCGAACAAAACGCATGACCTCCTATTGTTTTTCGGATTTTGAGCTTACTGAATTTGCCCGTGCATTTTTACGCACGGCCGGCTTCGACCGTGCGCGAGTAAAATGCACGGGCGCGCTTGCTTCATCTTCCTGGTCTTTATTCTTGATTAATATCGCACGGTTCACGCACAGTCGTACGTGCGATTGTGCGTAACCAAATTTCTGACTATTTCTATAAAAGCTGCAGATCTCGACCTAATTGGGAGTTCGCGAGATCGATCTTCTTTTTCGCGCCCGAAGGGTTCCAGTTCTGCTATTTTTGCCGCTCCATTGCCGCCCACCTTAAGGAGGAGCTCCGACCACCATTTCCTTGCAAATCTAAAGCCGGAGCATCCTCTCGTCCACCTCCATCATCAAAGTACTTCAAGGAGAGGATTCCACCCTCATCTTCATCGCCAAGCAAAGAATTCTTCGCATCGGACGTGATCGGATTGTAGTTTACCGGAGAAGACTGGTCCATTGGGAAGAAGTGACAGCCCTCCTCTACCCCGGACGATAGTTGGGACCGAGCTAGGATGCGGATTGACAACCCGACGATTCCAACTGTGAATCTACAACAAGCCTCCGGATTCTATCGTATCTCTTGCCTTTTTTTCTTATTTGTGTAGATGTACATGAATGTAATCTTCATTATTTGATGATGTGCACTATAAACCTTGCTTTGTAATGTTTATTTCATTTTTTTGAAATTATCTGGTTTATTTATGAATTTGAGGTGCGCCACCAAATCCACTCCACCCTCCACTTCATTCCGCTAGCCTTCTCATCCATTCCGTGTGCCTACTCTTCCATTCGCCAAGCTAAGCGGTGATAATGGCCCATGTAATCCACCTCGACTCCGCCGGTGCGAATCACTCCATCCGCTTGACTACTCGTCCATCCACGTTGCGAAGCGGTGCTAACGGCCCGTGTAATCCATCCGCTTAGCAAAGAGGTGCTAACGACCCTCAAACCTTTCTGAAGTTACATTCACCTCATCGGCTATCCTACTCGTCCATCCACCTTGTGAAGCAGTGCATAGCGGCCTGCATATTTTCCATCCGCCCGGCGAAGCTGCGCATAGTAGCCTGCATAGGAGTAGTTTAGTTTCTTTTATTTTATTTTCCATAAGCCAAATCTACTCTTGCGCAATCCATCCGACCTAAAGGACATCGATCTCAAGTCCTTCCTCAAAAGTTAACTCCACCTTACTGTGTTCCTTCGAGATTCGATACTTGGGGATCACTCTCATTTTATATTACTTGAACGATCGGTACACTGCCGTTTCGTGCCGCAGTCTTGCTACCGCCTATAGCGGTGTGCTAGATTTGCGCATCAGTAAGCAAACCATTTGCATAGTGATTGATCTGTTGACCCAAATATAATAACATCTACATATATCTGCACTAGTAAGAGCTGATTCTTATGTGCTCTTGTGAAGAGTATTTTATCCACTTTCCCTCTTTCAAAGGAGTGTTCCATAAGAACGATGGATAAGGTCTCAAACCAAGCTCCTGGAGCTTGTTTGAGGCCATACAGTGCATTATCTAACCTATATACAAATGAGGGAAAAGATGGATTGACAAAACCTAGGGGCTGCTCCACATACACTTCTTTCTGAAGAGTTCCATTTAGGTATGTACTCGTCACATCCATCTGATAGACTTTAATCTTCATGTGTGCAACATATGCAAGGAAAATTCTAATGGCCTCCAGTATTGATACTGAGCAAATGTCTGGTTGAAGTCAATCCCCTCCTCTTGCCAATATCCTTGTGCCACAAGTCTGGCCTTGTTCCTGACTATGATTCCTGTTGAATCCATCTTGTTTTTGAATACCCATTTTGTTCCAATGACTGGTAATTCCTTGGTCTCTCAACCAATGTCCAGACCTTATTTCTCTCAAATAGGGTTAGCTCTTCTTGCATCGCAGATATCCAGTAAGGATCACTGTCTGCTTCTTCAAACTTCTTAGGTTCACATTGAGAGAGAAAACATTGTAGCATTGTGTTTCATTAGGTAGCTGATTCCTTGTCTTCACTCCCACTGTCAAATCTCGTACAACTTGTGTTGAAGGATGATCCTTTAGGGTCATCTTGGTTCTTATTGAGTTATTCAGGAGATTCTCGTCTTCTTGAAGATCCATTTTCTCATTGACAGTATGAGCACCATCTTTATTCTCTAGAATAATCTCAGTGGCTTTTAGTTGCTGTAAGTTCCTCTTCATCTGCTGCAGAGTCTTCATCTGAATTAGTATCAACTTTCTATTTTCCTTTGTCTTGACACACTAATGAATGGTCAATGATGCCGAGCCTTTCAACTCGATCTACTAGTTGATCTTCTTCCTACAGAATAGCGCTGGTGGAAGTTTCCTTCCTCTTATAAAACATGTTAGCTTTATCAAAGACCACATGCACAGACTCCTCAATATTGAGAGAGAATTTATTATAGCACATATAGGCCTTGCTTGATGAGGAATATCCTAAAACTATTCCATCATCAGCCTCCTTGTCAAATTTGGCAAAATGACTTTTCCCATTGTTTAGGATAAAGCAAGTAAAACCAAAGATCCTAAAGTAAGTCACTAAAGGTGTCTTTCTCTTCAATAGCTCATAAGGGGGTCTTCAACTTTGTCTTGTGAATGAGGCTTATATTCAGAACAAAGTTGGCAGCATTTACTACCTCAACCCAAAAGGACTTTGGCAAATTAGATTCAGCCAATAATGTCCTTCCCAATTCAATTAAGGTTCTATTTTTCCTTTCAGCCACCCCATTTTGTTGGGGGGTTCTAGGAGCTGAAAATCATTGTCTTGTCCCTTCATCCACACAGAATCTACACATTAACTGATTTTCAAACTCAGTACCATGATCACTTCTGATCACAACAACCGTAAGAGGACGTTGCTCCTTACAACAGATATTAAAAGCAACAAACATGGTGTAGTGGGGGAGAATTCACCAAAAATAAAATTTCTTTGCAATAATTAACTACACATAAGAAATAATAATAAAAATGAACGCCTGCTTTAGATAAATCACAAAATAGACCAGGAATAAAGAAATTTAAAATGACAAATTCTAAGAACTAAAACAAAGAAGAAAATGGTATAAACCAATGGAAAAGGGCTTCTTTCTCTCAACTCCCTCTCTAGAAACTCACATGACTGGGTTCCCCGGCAACGGTGCCAAAAAGTTGATGCGCAAATCCAGCAAGCCTCTATAGGCGGGAGCAAGACTGCGGCACGAAATGGGAGTGTACCGATCATTCAAGTAATATATAATGGGCGAATTTCCCCAAGTATCGATCTTGAAGGAACACAGTAAGGTGGAGTTTACTTTTGATGAAGGACTTGAGATTGATGTCCTTTAGGTCGGATGGATTGCGGAAGAGGGGTGAATTGGATTGTGGAAAATAAACAAAATAAACTAAATTAACACTACTATGCAGGCCGCTATGCACTGCTTCGCCAAGCGGATGGAAACTATGCAGGCTGTTATGCACTGCTTCACAAGGTGGATGTACGAGTAGGCAAGCGGATGAGGTGAGAGTAACTGCGGAAAGAAGTGAGGGTCGTTAGCACCTCTTGGGTTGGCGAAAGGATTATACTGGCCGTTAGCACCGCTTCGCTACACAGATGGACGAAAAGGCTTGCAGATGGAGTGAGTCGCACCGGCGGAATGAGGGTCACAAGCACCTCGTCACAAAGCTCACACGTAGCAATTGCTAGTGTAGCAAACCCAAACACTCACACCACAATTACCACAAGAGCTCACCTCAAGCACTCATACAAGAATAATAACATTGCATAACAATGAGATGAAGGTTAAACCAAATGTAGAGTGCAAACATCATCAAATAATGAAGATTACACTAACAACAATAGCCCAAGAGGAGAAAAATGCAAGAGATGCAACCAAATCCGGAGTCTTGTTGTAGATTCACGGTAGGAATCGTCGGTGTGTCAATCCACATCCTAGCTTAGTCCCAACTATCATATGGGGTAGAGGAGGGCTGTCACTTCCTCCCAATGGACCCGTCTTCTCCGGTAAACTACAATCCGGCCACGTCCGATGTGAAGAACTCCTTGCTTGGCGATGAAGATGTGTGTAGAATCCTCTCCTTGAAGCGCTTGGATGATGTGAGGTGGCCTCGGGCAAAAGGGGATGAATAGTGGAAGAAAACGGAGTAGTATCCCCTTCCGGCAGAAGAAATCGCGTATCAGTTCGGTCTCCTGAAAACACAAAAATCGCAGCTTAAATAGACTAGTTGCAGAATTTTGTTCATGCACGACCGTGCGTTTTTGAAATGCACGACCGTGCGAGAACAAAATAAAACATAATTTTTTCAGATGAAAGAGGAGCTCGTGCGATTTTATTCACGCACGGGCAAACCAGCCGTGCGTGAACAAAATGCACGACCAAATCCAGAACACTATTTTGGTCCATAGATGAATGCGCACGGTCGGATCGATCGTGCGTCAAAGAAACGCACGACCGTGCGATTCATGCAGACATGAAATCTGGGCGTAATGGATGATCTACCCACCTGCACAACACCAAACATCAATCACACAGCTGGGAATACCCTTCCAGCTCAATCCAAATACAGAAAAAGGGTTAGGGAGCGCCATGTGCTTACCCCCAACAAACATAGCGCGCAATTGCACACCAAAATGGGCCCAAAGAGTGCACTTTGTGAAGAAATGTGTTCAATTTAAATATATGCAATAATTGACTAAAAGTGTAGTGCATAAGCATGAAAACTAGCCTGGATGAGTCCATAAAACACTATAAATATTGGACTCATCATACCCCCAGACTTAACCATTTGCTCATCCCGAGCAAATCATCCCTCAAGAGGACGAGAAAAAGGACTAGCTGGCTTAGCAATTGCAAATGCGAAGTACCATGCGAAGTCGCATTCTTGCGTGCGTAGAAATATAATTGAAGAAATTTCTAATTATGCACAATAGTATATATTTTCTATAAGCGTATCAATATATTAGTACTACTCAAAATTTGAATCGCTGAGAATCAGCCGGTAACGCGTAAGAAGAAAGTAGACTATTCAGTGAGGAGAACATTGCTCACGATCGGTGCTCTGAACAACCTCCATTGAAATCCATCAATGTCGGTGACCATAAGCTCACCCGGCACACTCTATCCACGACACTAGTTTGGTTCATTGCGCGAGTCAGTAGGACTTTAGGTTAGAGATAGGGCTTGGGTTTCGGTAGGATATACAATGATAAACATGAAGGCTTACGCACTAAACCCAATTGAGTTAATGCAACAAAGCTAACCAAGCTGCCACAATAGGCGCGAGTGCACCACACCCCTAGACTTGAACTTGAAAACATGGGTGTGTGCACCGCCTACTCCCAATATATATCTCACAAAGACTTTCAATTAAGCTCATTTCTTTTTTTCATTTTTCTTTTCTTTTTCTCTTCTTTTCATTTTTTTAATTTTCATTTTTTCTTTTCTTTTTTAAAATGTTTTCAGCACATATTCAAAAGAAGCACATCCACATTTCCAAATTAACATTACCAATTCAACACCCCCAAAATAAAAAATATGAAAACAACTAAAGATCAGCTTTGGGCATGCGACTAGGATCGACCTTTTGGCTTTGGTGAGAAAGCGGTGGAGCTGAATCAAAGGAAGGGGTAGGCACAAAGGGGCTAGCGAGGATCAGATGTTAGGAACGGTAGAAAAGCTCAACCTGGCCAAAATGATGGCCTACATCACGCTCACGCACTGAACTAACTTGTACCAATGCTTCAAGAGTCACTCGGGGCAAGTTCTTAGCCACCGAGAAAGATAATCCTTCCTCCCGACTCGAGAAATATGAGCCTAGCAACCGTATACACACATTCTTATGCTACCGTCGGATTCATACCGGGTTCACAGATTTTGAGTGGAATAAACAATAATTATGCAAATAAAAAAATATAAAACTATAAGCATAAATAAAAATTAATTCTACATGAATTTCTATGCGAGACGCAAGCACTCGACTAGGAGCACTACGGGAGTAAAAAATTTTCTCCATCTCACAATCCTAAGCCAGCACAGAGATTTTCCCAATCACACAAAAGAAATGAGTTAGACTCGTTACGCTTATACGGCTAAGTGCGCGCTAATGTGCGTGTTGTGGTGTGCGGTAAAGATAAACAATACTAAATAATTGAAATAAAATTACTTCTACTATGCAATGCAACATGTGCGTGCACAGTGGGTAACAAAAAGCAGCTCTCCCCCAGACTTAATCTAAACATTCTGATACAAGATATACAATACAGACTAAAATAAAAGCTGGGGGAAGAGAAGTTACCCAATGCTCAGAAGTGAGCATACCAGAAGATTGGCGTGTAAACCAAGAAAAAGCTGCAGCATCCGCCATCCAGAAGAAGGACCTGCATGGTTGAGCTCCGCCAAAAACAAAAGAAAATATACAAAATAAATTGAAATACAACTATCTAAACTAAACTAGATGAAATAAAAATGCAGGAAAAGGTAAGATAACTACTGGTGTTATTTTCTTCCCAGCAAGACTTATTCAAATTTAAAACAGTTCTAGCTAATGGGTCTATAAAAAAGGAAATATACATGTAACTGTTTTAATATGCGTGTCGGTAGCGGGTATCGATACGGCGACAGAACAGCTACTCCCCTACCTAAATATAAATCATTCCAGCTCTTCAAAGGTAGAGGAAGTAGAAAGTAAGAAGTGGAGGAGGAGTCCTCCTCACTATTCTCACCAAAATATATGTCCTTGCCCAGCAAGGTGTCGTCTTCCTCATGATGGATGCAGGAGGAGAAGGCAATGAGTGGAGAATCCACCATGGAAGTGGAATCAACCTCCTCACAGAAGTGGATTCTCGCCTCATTGGCATGAGCAAGATGCTCTGAGTCCTCCTGGAGTCCCTGTGAAGAATCAACTTGCATAGGCTTAGACACAGAAGAAGAGGGGGGGGGGGGGGGGGGGGGGGTTCAGGAAATAAAAGAGAAGAAAAACTTAAACAAACATCAATCGGGGGAGTGGTCCCGGTCTCACTCCTAGCAGTATCCAATCATAGATCACTATCGGTATTATGTGAGTCGTAGCGAGGGGAGTCCGAAAGCTCGATGTCCTCAGTGTTGAGTTGGACCTCCTCATCCAATAAGGAAGTGCAAACTTCCTCATCAGAAAGGGTTTCCTCCTCATCCCACCTCGGTGCGTCATTGTGGTCCAAGGAGTCACACTCCCCAGCAGAGAGAATAACATCCTCATCCCACATTGAAGCATCCTCAGGCTTCGAATGAACTTCCTACCTAACATCATCAACTAACTCACAAAAAAGGTGCAGAGAGTTCTTGCAAAGAAAGCGGAGGAACAGGGGTAATTACATCATCAGAGAAATGTGCACAGGTTCCTCTGGGGGTTAATCCAAAAGGAGTGATGAATGCGACGGGAGAGAAGTCTCCACCATGTAATCACCCTGATCAGCAGAAAGTCTGATGGGGATATCCGCAGCAGTCCCCCATTGACAAGGTTGTACTGCAAATATCACATCAGAATCAGAATGAGCACCCAAATGAGAGGTGGATGGAACGATAAGAACACTAGGTTCACCATCCTCCTCCATCTGGCGCTGAAATTCTGCGTAATCTTTCAATGCGTGCTCAGTGCTAAGACAACACAAACACCATTTTACATTACTCCTTGGTCCAGACGAGGACAGAGAGGAATATGAAAACGATAAATGCGGTGAAGATGAGTGACCATAAGTCTTGGGTACAGTGTATGCAGTACCGTAAGAGGACAGTGCTCCATACACCGGGCCTCGAGAATTATGCCCACTATCTCCAGCGGGGCATTTATCACTAGAATGGTTATAATATCCACACCATCTACAACGGATATTAAAAGCAGCAAACATGGTGTAGTGGGGGAGAATTCACCAACAAATAAAATTTCTTTGCAATAATTAACTACACATAAGAAATAATTTACTTTTGAGGAAGGATTTGCGATTGAAGTCCTTTAGGTCGGATGGATTGCGGAAGAGGGGTGATTTGGATTGTGGAAAATAAATAAAATAAACTAAATTAACACTACTATGCAGGATGCTATGCACTGCTTCGTCGGGCGGATGGAAACTAAGCAAGCTACTATGCACTGCTTCGCAAGGCGGATGGACAAGTAGGCAATCGGATGAGGTGAGAGTAACTGCGGAAAGAAGTGAGGGCCATTAGCACCTCTTGGCTTGGCGGATGGATTAAACGGGTCGTTAGCACCGCTTCGCTACGCGGATGGATGAGAAGTCTTGTGGATGGAGTGAGTCGCACGGTCAGAATGAGGGTTGCAAGCACTGATGAGTAGTATTTATGCATATTTTAATTATAGTATTTAGTTTAGTTTTAATTTAAAATTGCAAATATTATTTATATTTTAATTTAAAATCACTTCTTTTATAATTTCTATTCTAAAGGTAGTTTTACTTTTGTCTTGCAGATTTTCTGGTATTTTTGGACAAATTCCATAGTACACGCCCTTAGTCACGCCCGTGACCAAGGGCGTGTAACCTAAAGATCTGTGTTTGACGAAAACTGAGCTGAGTTCGACGAATCCACCGCCGCACCGCAAGTCACGCCCGTGACCCAATGTCACGCACGTGACCAAGGGCAGGTAAACATAGAATCTTCCCAGTGGGCTGCGGTCGAGATGTGGAGAAGCTGTCGAGGAGTTGACCCAAGTCACGCCCGTGACCAAAGATTCACGCACGTGAGTTCCCGCGTGATCCCTGCTCCCTGCCACGCCAAATTCAAGCCCACGCTGCATTGATTGAAGCCGCCCAGGTACACGCTCGTGACCCGAAATGTCACGCCCGTGACTTTCCTGTGTGATCCCTGCACACCGCCGAGCCGCAAGCCAGCCCATGCTGCATTTAATGAAGTTGACTCAAGTCACGCCCTTGACCCATGTTACACGGGTGTGTAATGTCCGAATGTCTCCCGCCATCACGCAAAGTCCACGCCACTGTCAGATCCGATGTCAGTAATGTTTACACGCCCTAGGTCACTCCCTGACCGAGGGCGTGTAACCTGAAATTTTTTGCTATAAATTCAGAGGCTCTCCTTGAGTCCAGGGTTAAGATTTTTGGAGATGGACTAGTTTTTCTTAAGCTTGTAATCCTAATTTCCCTTGCTTTGTACTCATTAATTAAGGTTTGTAATAGTTTTGGTTTTCAATAAATTTAAGTTTGCTCTCTTTCATGTTCTCTTTCTCTTTAGCAATTTCTCTTTCATGCAATGGTAATTTTTCTTTCCTTTCATGCAATGTTTAATCTTTTCATTTAGCTTGCAATTTGCCTTTTTTTAGTTAAGTAAAACAACCTCCAAAAAATCGTTCGATAAGATAATGGTGATTTTCCTCGAAGTAGAAGTAATCAACGCGCCCCGTGGAATACAACCTTGATATTCCTAAATATCCTATACTATAGACGATAAGGTACACTTGCCTTAATCGGATATAGTTTTGGAGAAAATCATCAAACCTTCACTTAATTTCAAAACACGAAATTTCTATATCAAGTTTTTGGCGCCGTGGCCGGGGACCTTGCGTAGATATTTTGAAAAGAGGATAGCTATTAATTTTATCATGCTTCTTTTTATTTTATTTTGTTTTTTCTAAATTCAAAAAGAAAAAAAAATAGTTTTTCCTCTTCCTTTCTTCTCTTTTTAGTGTATGACCCAAGGTAGCGCTTCGATTATTCATTTTGATCCAGAGATCGAGCGAATATTTTTGAGGCACCGTCGTTCTCGTGATCAGGAAAATCAAGTAGAATTCGAAGAGTCGATCGGGGACACTAACACAGCGAATATGGATCATAATCTTAATCCTCCTAATCTTAACCAGCCAAATCCTGATGAGGACGCGCAACGGACCATGTCCTATTATGCGCGGCCTAATTTGGATGGCACGCAATCAAGTATTGATCGGCCCGCAGTGGCGAACAATAATTTTGAGATCAAGTCCAGCATCATACAAATGGTGCAACAATAAGTGACCTTCGATGGTCAACCGGACGAAGATCCAAATTCGCATATTTCTTACTTTCTTGAAATTTGTGATACTTTTAAAATCAATGGCGTCACTGATGACGCCATTCGATTGAGTCTTTTTCCTTTTTCTTTGCGGTCTAAGGCCAAGCAGTGGTTGGGTTCCCTACCTAGGGGATCCATCACTACATTGGCCGAAATGGCGGAAAAATTTCTCAATAAATATATCCCTCCTTCAAAGACTGCTAAATTGCGCACGGATATTGCGTCATTTATGCAAATCGACTCGGAGACTCTCTATGACACATGGGAGCGCTTCAAGGAGCTTTTGCGTAGATGCCCTCACCACGCACTTCCCACTTGGCAACAAGTGCAAATTTTTTATAATGGCTTAAATCTCTCAACGAGACAAATGATTGATGCGGCCGCCGGGGGGACATTAAATAACAAAACTTCGAACGCCGCTCAAGAGCTTTTCGAAGAGATGGCCATGAATACGTACCAATGGAACATGCCCTGAGCGCGACCTAACAAGCCAGCCAGAATTTTTGAAATCGACGCAAACGCAAATTTGGCTTTACAAGTTGAGCACTTAACAAAGCAAGTGGCGGAGATGTCTGCTTCCTCCGCCACTCCTCCTTGGGCAAATAACTTTTTAATTGAAGAACATGTTGACTACATGGGAAATCCACCTCGGCCTTCCTATAACCCCAACACCGCTACGTATAACAACACATACAATGCGGGTTATAGGAATCATCCGAATTTCTCGTGGAGCAACCAAGGAAATGCTCAGCGTCCTATGAATCTAAATCAACCTCCCCCTAATCAACTTCTTAACTTAACTCCGCCTCTAAATTTAATTTCTCAAAATTTTAATCCACCCGGATTTCCACCGCAACAGTAAAAACTCTCTCCGTTTGAACAGGTTTTTGCAAAATATGTTGCTACAAATGAAACGAACATCCGGAACCTTACCGGATCGATAAAAAATTTAGAGAATCAAGTGGGCTTCCTCGCAAAGATGATTCTGAGCGTCAACAGGGAGCACTACCGGGGAATACAGAGCAAAATCCAAAGGAGAGCGCGCGCGCGATTACACTCTGAAGCGGGAAGGAGGTGGTTTCAAAACAGGACGAACCCAAGGTAACTCCCTCTCCTCCTCCTACTCTTAATTTATCTTCGAATTTGCCCGCTACGTTAGCTCCGCACGCTTCTATTTTAAATCCGTGCGCCTCTACTTCTAATATTCCGTATCTGTTTAAATTTAAAAACGAGTGCGCCGGAAAAATTATAAATTTTTTTAGACATTTTAAAGCAAATTCATATTAATGTACCCTTCTGCGAGGCTATCTCTTAAATGCCCAAATATGCGAAATATCTTAAGGAGTTGCTCTCCAATAAGAAAAAGTTAGAAGATATTTCGCATATTTCTTTAAACGCAGAATGCTCCGCGGTTGTACTCAACAAATTGCCTAAAAAAACAAATGACCTGGGACGGTTTTCCATCCCGTGCCTATTTGGCAATTCGTTAGTAAAACACGCCTTAGCGGATCTTTGAGCAAGCATCAATCTCATGTCGTTCTCGTTATTCAAAGAGCTAGGTCTAGGAAATCCAAGCCCCACTCGAATGAGTATTCAATTAGCGGATCGTTCTTTAAAATATCCGGTAGGAATAGTGGAGGACGTGCTCGTCAAGGTTGACAAATTCATCTTCCCGGTGGATTTTGTCATTCTTGACATCGAAGAAGATGCCGAAGTACCCCTCATACTAGGCCTCCCCTTCCTTGCCACCTCCCGCGCTATTATAGACGTAAGTAACGGAGAGCTCCTCCTATGGGTTGGAGATGATGAAGTTACTTTCTCCGTAAATTCCTCGATGTGGAACACTTTAGAAAATGACGATTCATGTTTTTACCTGGAAGAGTGTTGTGAGTTCGATTCATCCCATGAATTAGTCTCATTGGCAAGTAGTGATTCCGAGCCCGTCGAGCTCTTTTATCTTGAAGAAGAAGAAGTCTCTCACCCCACACCACCCGAACAATTATTTCTAGAAAAATTAAAAATTAAAACTTCTTATGAGGAGCCGCCCATGTTAGAGTTAAAACAACTTCCCCCTCACCTTAAATATTTGATTTTAGAAAAAGAGTCTAAGCTACCGTCATCGTTTCATCCGATCTTAGCAACTCAAAAATTTCTGAGTTGATTATAGTCTTAAGAAAGCACCGCCACGCAATTGCGTGGCAAATATCAGATATTAAGGGAATAACCCCTTCTTTTTGCACTCATAAAATCTTTCTCGAAGAAAATTCCCGCAACTCAGTCCAGCCTCAACGACGACTAAACCCGAGCATTTAAGAAGTCGTTAAGGCCGAAGTTATAAAACTTCTGGACGCGGGAATCATCTACCCGATATCGGACAGTACTTGGGTTAGCCCAGTACAAGTCGTGCCGAAGAAAGGTGGCGTCACGATAGTTGCAAATGATAATAATGAATTGATCCCAACCCGTACTGCTACGGGTTGGTGGATGTGCATCGACTATCGAAAACTAAATGATGCCACCCGTAAGGATCACTTCCCTCTACCGTTTATCGACCAAATTTTAGAGCGCCTTTCGGGTCACTCCTACTACTATTTTCTCGATGGTTTCTCGAGATATTTCCAAATCCCGATTTTGCCCGACGACCAAGAGAAAACCACTTTCACTTGTCCCTTTGGCACCTTCGCTTATCGAAGGATGCCATTCGGTCTTTGTAACGCGCCAACTACATTCCAAAGATGTATGCTGGCAATATTTGACGAGTTAGTAGAGGAGGTGATGGAAGTGCTTATGGACGACTTCTCCGTGTACGAAAACTCATTTAAAAACTGTTTAAAAAATCTCGAGCGCGTGTTGCAGCGATGTGAGGAAACGAATTTAGCGCTTAATTGGGAGAAATGCCATTTTATGGTCAAAGAAGGATTAGTCCTTGGCCAAAAAATTTCGGGCAAGGGGATCGAGGTCGATAGGGCCAAGATCGAAGTAATTGAAAAACTCCCCCCTCGAACAAACGTAAGAGCTATTAGAAGTTTCCTAGGCCACGCGGGGTTCTATCGGCGCTTTATACAAAATTTTTCCAAAATCACAAAGCCGTTAACCCATCTTCTCGAGAAAGAATCATCTTTTCTTTTTAATGATGAATTCCATTTAGCCTTTCAACTTATCAAAGAGAAACTTATAAACTCCCTGATTCTATTCGCCCTAGATTGGTCGCTCCCTTTTGAAATCATGTGTGACGCGAGTGATATTGCAGTTGGTGCCGTTTTAGTCCAACGGGTGAGTAAGTATTTTCACCTGATCTATTATGCGAGCAAAACACTCACGTCGGCACAAGCGAACTACACCACTACGGAGAAGGAACTTATATCAATCATTTTCTCTTTTGATAAGTTTAGGTCATATATCATGCTTTCCAAAGTTATCATCTTCACATATCACTCCGCGCTTAGGTATCTCTTGAGTAATTCGAACGCCAAGCCTCGTCTTTTGCGATGGATCCTCCTCTTACAGGAGTTTGATTTAGAGATCCGGGACAAAAGGGGAGCCGAAAACCTGGCTGTCGATCATCTTTCCTGCTTAGAAAACCCCACCTCGGAAGCATTAATAGAAGCCGACATTAATGATAAATTTCCCGAAGAGCGCCTCCTTGCTCTCGAAAATATTAATTCATCTTCTATCCTCTGGTTTGCGGACTTGGCTAACTATTTAGTAGCCCGGGTCCTGCCAAAAGAATTCTCGAGTCAGCAAAAGAAGAAATTCTTTTCTGATTTAAAGAATTACTTTTGGGAGGACCCCTTTTAATTCCGTGTGTGCGCAGACCAGGTAGTGAGAAGATGTGTCTCGAGTGAGGAGGGTTTTAAAATTTTACGTCATTGTCACGAGGGACCCACCGGTGGTCATTATCATTCGAACCGAACCGCGAGGAAGGCGCTGCAGGTGGGTTTTTATTGGCCCACGCTCTTCAAAGATGCTCACACCCTTGTGAGTACTTGCGACAGCTGCCAGCGGTCGGGGAACATCTCTCGCCAGGATGAGATGCCCCAAAATATTTTCTTAGAATGCAAATTTTTTGATCTTTGGGGTATTGATTTTGTTGGTCCTCTCCCTCCCTCTTATTCAAACAAATATATTATCGGTGCGGTCGACTACGTGTCAAGGTGTGCGGACGTGTAAGCTCTGCCCACCAACGATGCGCGAGTCATCGTTAATTTCTTAAAAAAATTATTTTCTCGATTTGGCACGCCGCGCGCTATAGTGAGTGATCGGGGCACCTATTTTTGCAATAGTCAATTTACAAAAATTTTAGCAAAATATGGTGTCACGCACAAATTATCCACCGCATATCACCCACAAACGAGCGGCCAAGTCGATGTTGTTAATCGAGAATTAAAGCGGATTTTAGAAAAAATAGTTTCTATTAATCGGAAGGATTGGGCAATAAAGCTCGATGACGCGCTATGGGCCTATCGAACGGCGTACAAGACCGCTATCGGTTGTACACCGTATCGAATGGTTTATGGCAAGGCTTGCCACCTTTTGGTCGAACTAGAACACCACACATTTTGGGCACTTAAATTTTTAAATCTCGATTCCACTTTAGCGGGCGAACAATGAAAATTCCAAATGAACGAATTAGATGAGTGGCGAGCGAATGCGTATGAGAGCAATAAATTATATAAGGAGTGAACAAAGTTTTATCACGATAAACATATAAAATTTCCTAAAACTTTTTCGCCGGGCAACCTCGTCCTCCTTTATAATTCTCGCCTTCGCCTTTTTCCTGGAAAACTAAAATCCCGATGGACCGGACCCTTTATTGTTTAAGAGGTTTGGTTCTATGGGACATTCCTAATTTCCCACCTGGAAAAAGGTTCCTTCAAAGTAAATGGGCACCGCCTTAAGTTATATCTTCCGGGAGAGCAAGCTAACGAGAAGAGTGAATCATTATCTTTTCATCCTATAATATGATCAGCAAGTGTGTCAAGCTACGCGACCTTAAACAAAGCGCTTTTGGGAGGCACCCCAAAGTTATCTTTTTATATTTTCTCTTGTTCTTTAACATATTTTGTAGCTAATCTCCGCTTCCCCGTGCAAGCTTCAAAAAAAAATGAGGGAAGCCCTTTCTCCTTCTTCCTTCTCTTTTTTCATGCATTTCTTTTTGTTTTGTCTTGCACTTTATTTACTTCTTCTATTTTTGTTTAACTTCATACTTAGTTTTAAACATTGGGGACAATGTTTAACTTTAAGTATGGGTGTGTAAATAGTTCTTTGTAAATAGTTGTTAAATTAGAAAATTTTCAAAAAAACAATATATTTCTGATGTTTTCTTCTATTTTAGCACTTGTAAAACCCAAAAAAAACTCAAAAAAATTGAGAAAATCAAAAAAATTAAATCTTAGAAAGGGACGTTTGGGACCTCACCCCATCTCACCTCCTAGTACCGTGAGAACCCTTCACGGGGTATACCTCGGGAAGTCCAAGAATTGACAAAAAATTTAAGCTTTTTAGTATATGTTTTTATTGTTTATTTCTTATAAAAAAATCCAAATAAAAAAAATAATAAAAAAAAGATAATATCAAAATTCAAAAATATGAAAAACTTAAAATACAAAAAAAATATAAAAATCTTATACCTCTCCTATTTGTTGTTTTTGTGAGTTCTTAGAAATCTAGTTGAGGATGTTTATAAGCATATTTAGGTTTTTAATTAGCTAAAATTTTGCTTATCATAGTTTATTAATTTTAAATTTGAGGTAATTTTGCTTTAAGAATCATCTTATGATTTTAACTTGATTAGAGAAATTTTTTTAGCATGACTTCTCTTTTTATTTCTAAATGGCTTCATTTTGTAGTGAATTTGCTAAACCTCTTTAGATTTCAATTATATTTTCTTCTAACTTTTTAGATCTTAGGAAATTTAATTTTACTAGAATTTGCTCTCAATATAATTTAAAGCTAGCTAGATTTAATTTCCTTCCCTACCCCCTTTGTTGGCATACAAAATGAAGTTTAAAAGATCATATGGCATGGGAATAAGAGGATAAAATTCATTATTCCCTAAGCATATGCACCCAAAATCATTCACAAGATTATATGGCATGAAGTAAGAGGATAAAATTCATTACTCCTAAACATATACATTTTGGGTTTTTATTAGAAGAGAAAAAAAGAAAAAAAAATATTCATGATGAGGATAAATTCCATTACCTCCATTCAAAAAATTCTCTTCTTTTGCCAAATTTTATGAAATCCCCCTTAGCCAATTATCTTTGTTCTACATTTAGTTTAAGATTATGGAGAGAGCAATATTTAGTAAGTTACTTTTCCTTAAGTTTATTTTAAGATAGAGTTCTTATAATTTTAATTTAATCTCGTTTTATAATTTCTACAATATTGTTAAACAAATTAATTTTCTTGAGAAGTCCATGCCTAAACATTTTCCCCTCTTTTCAAATCATCATCATAATTTAGGACTTAACTCCTCCTTGAATTTACTCTTAACTTAACTTTTGGTTTAAATGAAATTTTAGTTTAAAATTAAAATTTTTAAGAATGTCTTATAAATTAGGTCTCACACATTTGCTCTGGAATAGCAAAAGATCAAGTATGGGGGTATTTGATGAGTAGTATTTATACGTATTTTAATAATAGTATTTAGTTTAGTTTTAATTTAAAATTGCAAATATTATTTATATTTTAGTTTAAAATCACTTCTTTTATAATTTCTATTCTAAATGTAGTTTTACTTTTGTTTTGCAGATTTTCTGGTATTTTTGGACAAATTCCATAGTACACGCCCTCAGTCACGCCCGTGACCAAGGGCGTGTAACCTAAAGATCTGCGTTCGATGAACACCGAGCTGAGTTTGACGAATCCACCGCCGCACAGCAAGTCACGACCCAGGTCACTCCCGTGACCCAAAGTCACGCCCGTGACCAAGGACGTGTAATTATAGAATCTTCCCAGCGGGCTGCCGTCGAGACGTGGAGATGTTGTCGAGGAGTTGACCCAAGTCACGCCCGTGACCAAAGAGTCACGCCATGACTTCCCGCGTGATCCGTGCTCCCTGCCGCGCCGAATTCAAGCCCAAGCTGCATTGATTGAAGCCGCCCAGGTACACGCCCATGACCCGAAATGTCATGCCCGTGACTTTCCCGCATGATCCCTGTACGCCGCCGAGCCTAAAGCCAGCCCATGCTGCATTTAATGAAGTTGACTCAAGTCATGCCCGTGACCCATGTTACACGGGCGTGCAATATCCGAATGTCTCCCGCCGTCACACAAAGTCCACGCCACTGTCAGATCCGATGTCAGTAATGTTTACACGCCCTAGGTCACGCCCCTGACCGAGGGCGTTTAACCTGAAAATTTTTGCTATAAATTCAGAGGCTCTCCTTGAGTCCAGGGTTCAAATATTTAGAGATGGAGAGGTGCTGCTAGAGCTGTTAGTGAGTTTTCTAGTTCATGTTTTTCTTAAGCTTTCTTGTTCTCTCTTTTCCTTTCATGCAATATTTTAACGTAACTTTCATGTACTAGTTTTTCTTAAGCTTGTAATCTTAATTTCCCTTGCTTTGTACTCATTAATTAAGGTTTGTAATAGTTTTGATTTTCAATAAATTTAAGTTTGCTCTCTTTCATGTTCTCTTTCTCTTTAGCAATTTCTCTTTCATGCAATGGTAATTTTTCTTTCCTTTCATGCAATGTTTAATCTTTTCATTTAGCTTGCAATTTGTCTTTTTTTTAAGTTAAGTAAAACAACCTCCAAAAAATCGATCGATAAGATAATGGTGATTTTCCTCGAAGTAGAAGTAATCAACGCACCCCTTGGAATACAACCTTGATATTCCTAAATATCCTATACTATAGACGATAAGGTACTCTTGCCTTAATCAGATGTAGTTTTGGAGAAAATCTTCAAACCTTCACTTAATTTCAAAACACGAAATTTCTATATCAAGCACCTCATCACAAAGCTCACACCTAGCAATTGCTAATCTAGCAAACCCAAACACTCACACCACAATTACCACAAGAGCTCAACTCAAGCACTCATACAATAATAATAACATTGCATAACAATGAGATGAAGATTAAACCAAATGTATAGTGCAAACATCATCAAATAAAGAAGATTACACTAATAATAGCCCAAGAGGAGAAAAATGCAAGAGATACAACCAAATCCGGAGGCTTGTTGTAGATTCACGGTAGGAATCATTGGGGTGTCAGTACGCATCCTAGCTTGGTCCTAACTATCGTCCGAGGTAGAGGAGGGCTTTCACTTCCTCCCAATGGACCCGTCTTCTCTGGTAAACTACAATCAGAGCCACGTCCGATGCGAAGAACTCCTTGCTTGGCAGTGAAGATGAGTGTAGAATCTTCTCCTTGAAGCGCTTGGATGATGCGAGGTGGCCTCGGGAAAAAGGAAGCAGTCTCCCCTTCCGGTGGAAGAAATCGCGTATAAGTTCGGTCTTCTAAAAACCTAAAAATCACAGCTTAAATAGAAAAGTTACAGAATTTTGTTCAGGCATGAACGTGCATTTTAGAAACGCACGACCGTGCGTGAACAAAATAAAACATAATTTTTGTAGATGAAAGAGGAGCTCGTGCGATTTTACTCATGCACGGGCAAACCAACCGTGCGTGAACAAAATGCACTACCAAATCCAGATGGCTATTTTGGGCCATAGATGAATGCACATGGTCGGATCGATCATGCATTAAGGAAACACACGATCATGTGTTTCATGCAGACATAAAATATGGGCGTAATGGATGTTCTACCCACCTGCACAGCACCAAACAACAATCACACAGCTGGGAGTACCCTTCCAGCTCAATCCAAATTCATAAAAAGGGTTGGGGAGCACCATGTGCTTACCCCCAACAAACATAGCGCGCAATTGCACACCAAAATGGGCCCAAAGAGTACACTTTGTGAATAAATGTGTTCAAGTGAAATATAAGCAATAATGAACTAAAAGTGTAATGCATATGCATGAAAACTGGCTCGGATGAGTCCACAAAACACTATAAATATTGGACTCATCACTTACCTGCTAAGCTCTGAGTGGATATAGGACCAAATAGGTCAATGTGCAACAGGTATAGGATTATGAGGGGATCATTCTTACCAATTGGTTTGATTGATTTTGATCTACTTTCCTAGTTGGCAGGCTCTACAGGGATGGTCTTTATTAAACTTACCTGTTGGTAAGCCTATTACTAGGTTAAGTTTAGAGAGTTTAGCAATGGTCTTAAATTTAAGATGACTGAGTCTTTTATGGCATAGCTCATTGTTCTAACTAAGAGATGAATAAGCAGATCTATGGCTTAGTATACTCAAAGTCTACAACATAAACCTTACCTTTCCTAAGGCTAGTCATCATTATTTGGTCAGTTACAGAGCTAACTATATGACATAAAAACTTAGTGAATACAACTTTGTATTCACCATCACATAAATGACTAATACTAATTAGATTCTATTGAAGTCCTTCAACACAAGCTACCTTAGAGAATGAGACTTACCCAATCCTGAGCAAACCATATCCTTTGGTTTGACCAGAGTGGGAATTCCCAAAAATTACCTTAGGCCCTTCCTTAGCCTTGTAGTTGTCCAATAATTCTTTTGCTCCAGTCATATGCATGGAGCATCCACTGTCCAGATACCACTGCTGGTTTATGGTTGAACAGTCTCCTTTCTGCACATGAAATCAAACATTATTATAGACCCTCATTTGCTGGGGTCCCTTTCTTCTATCATCATATGGAGTTATGAAAGAATAAGATGGTCATTCAGTATACCCCTTAAGGTGAAGAAGTGTTGCATTGTTTTGCCAGCAATGTTTGGCTATGTGCCCAATTTTAGAACCACAGAAACAACTAGCAATGTGAAAAGAGAGAGATTCAGATGTCTGAAAATTTCTTGCTGGAAGCATGCGTTGAGAAGAAATCGATGCATCTTTATAGTTGCATCGAGTGTAATTCGACGTGTCTGCATAGTTACGTCGATAATAATTCGATTCAGAATATTGGCTGCATCGAATATAATTCGACGCACCCTACTACTTGCTTCGAGTTGATGTCGACGCATATGCTGAACTCCACTGTTTGCCCGGAAAACCTGCGACCTCCTCTTGCAGTTCAAATTTTTCCGGTCACAGCGGTCTCAAATTCGGTGATCGCCCAGATCGCCAGCTGCCTCCTCAGCCAGATTTTTCTAAGTCCCGAGCGGTCAGGACAGTGCGAGACCGCCAGCTTAAGCGTTCTGATCATTTTTCTTATATTTGCTATTTTCACCACTCATCCCTGCCCTGGCTCTCTTGTATCCCAGGCAGCCCGTAGTTTTCAGTTCTGCCCGTTTCGGCAGCCCCCTCGTCTATAAATAGAAGGGTAGGGGTACCAGAAAAAGGACTTTTTGCTCCGAGACTCCAACTTACAACCTGTGTAAGCGGTCTCATTTTTCGTGATCGCTTTCCTGTGATCGTTTTCCTCTTTTCCGGCATCTTTGGTCTTAGTAACCTGCACTTCGCAGTTTTCTCCCATCCCTCTTAGTGTGAATTTTGGAGGTACCATTTTCGGTACTAACAGAACGAACACGCGACCTTCAGATCTGAAGTGTCAGGTGAAATCCATAGACTTTCAAGATGGCTGATCGCCGTAGAGGTCGTCCCCTGCAAACTCCCAGCGCTCCCCTTCCGATCACAACCCTTTAGAAGTGCTTGAGCACCGCTTCGAGCTTCGTGTTGAACATGCTCTCCGCGAGGCCGCCCGAGCTAGGCAGGAGGCCGCCTCTGATCAGCAGGAGATCGCGCGGTCTCAGCAAGAGGCCGCTCAAGATCGGCAAGAAGTCGTCCGGACCCAGCAGGAGTCCGCAAAGCAGATTGAGGCCATGAACTAGGTTCTGGCCGCAATCTCCCAGAGGATCCTTCCTCAACCCCCTCAGGTCGCCACTCCTGACCGCATGGCGAGCGGTCACCCGAGCGATCACCCCGTCTTCCAGCCCGCAGCTCCTCAGCGATCTCAGCATGAGGAGTTTGTCGCCCATCATAATTCTTTCTGAGCCGCAGCCTAGGGGCCTCCGGCTCAGACCCTGAATTTTGAAGAAGGGTTTGCTTACCCTCAATCTCCTCCTGCTCCTTTTCTTGCTCCTCCAGGACCTTCTGAGTTAGGGGAGCCTTCTCCGTTTACCGATGAGATTCGTCAGGATCCGATTCCTCATGGATTCAGAGAGCCCCGCCTTCCTGTGTATACAGGAGAGACCGACCTAATGTGTCATCTTCAAGCCTTCGAGTCTGCTGTTGCTCTCAGGACCATTTCGGATGGAGTGAGGTGCAAGCTGATGGTCACCTCCTTTGATGGGTCGGCCATGGAATGGTTTTATAAGCTGCCCTATCAATCTATCCCGAGCTTTGCTGCCCTGAGGCAAGAGCTCCTCCTAAGGTTTGCCACCACGAAGAAAAGGAAGAGTGGTCCCGCGACCCTCTTCAAGATTAAGCAAGGGGACAACGAGACTGCAGCATATTTCGTTAACCGCTTTCAAAAGGAGATCTTGGGAGTCAGAGACATGGATCCCGAGCTTTATATGGTAGCTCTGATCAGCGGCCTACAGGAGGGCCCTCTGAAGTTTAAAGTCACCACCAAGGAGCCTGGCTCCTATCAGGAGTTGATTAGTGTGGCCAATCGCTACATAGAAGGGGAGATTAATAACCCCACCTATGGGAGCAATTTGACCAACTGAGCCACTCAGAAAGGCTCTGCGGGATTCTATCCGGCTCCATCTTCCTCAAAACCTCGACAAGAGCTCCCACCTCCAGCCCCGAGAGGTAAGAACTATCGCAACAACAGCTTCAATCGAGGTAATCAATCTTTCCCGCCTCAATGTTCATTTCTTCAAACCCCCGCTACACCTGCTCCGCAAGTCACCCCAGTCCACCAGATCCAATACGCCCAACCTCCTCTTCTATCCATCCCTTCACTCTACAATGAATCCCAAGAGTCTTTCACAGACTTTGGTGTTTCAATGAGTGAAGTGCTCCAAATCCTCCAGAAGCAACCCTTTTTCAAAGGGCCAGCTCCGCTAAACTCTGACCCAAAAACCAGAAACCCTACTCTCTATTGTAAGTACCATAGAGATAGGGGGCACTTGACAGAGGATTGCAGAGCTCTCCGCCTGTTCTTAGAGAAGCTGCTGAAGGAGGGTAAGCTCCGTGATCTCATTCAGAAGAATGATTCTGCCAAAGCCTCAACCTCCAAGACTAAAGAGGTAGCGGAGGTTCACTTGGCATGCGAGGAAGTGGATGATATTGGCCATCTGGGCAATATCGGATTTCCCAATGAATGCGTGGATGTTAATGACGAAGGTGCCTTGGGTAACCTTTTCTGCATCCACGGAGGTGCAGGTTCGGAGTCTTCAAGGAAAGCCAGCCTGAACAGAGTTTATCAATCGGAGGTTGCTGCTACCTCTTCAGCTCCGGTCCGAGGGACGGTCACTTTTGGAGATGAAGATCTTCCTCAAACTGCGATTCCCTTTGACGACGCGGTCGTCATTAAAATTGTAATAGAAAATTATATAGTGGAGAAGATTCTGATAGACACGAGAAGCTCAGTCAACGTGCTCTTCAAACCTGCCTTCGATGCATTGAAGACAGGTAAACCCCTCCTATCAACTGAAGGACCTCTTTATGGTTTTTCATGAGAGAAGAAGGAAGTAGAAGGGCTCGTCACTCTCTCCGTAATTCTGGGAGGAATAGTGAAGCTGGTCAAATTTATAGTCGTTGATGCTCCTAGCAGCTACAATGCAATCTTTGGAAGACCCTTTTTGAATGGATATTAAGCCATTATTTCCACCTATCATCAAGCGGTGCAGTTTGCCTTGAATGGCAAACAACACCAAATCAGGAGCGACCCAAGGAAAGCTAGGGAGTGCTACGTAAAGACGGTCAACATGATCGTGTCATCTCCTCCTCGAGAAGTCATGCTGGCTGAATCAATTGAAGTTCCTGAACAATTCCAAGCTGCAGAAGAAGTTGAGGAGGATGCAAGAGATGGAGTTCACTTAGAACCTGCCCAAGAAACTCAAGATGTTCGGATCAGCGAGGAAGATGAGAGCAAGAGCCTCTCCATCAACGCTAAATTATCTGAAGCTGATAAGAGTCAGCTCCTTTCTTGCCTTCTGCAAAATCTAGATATCTTCGCTTGGTCGGCAGATGACATGCCTGGAGTGGACCCGGATGTCGCTTGCCATCATCTCAATATTAACCCAAACTTCATCCCAATCCAGCAGAAGAAGAGGTCTGTTGCAACCACTCTAGCTCAGCCTATCCGTGAAGAGGTAGAGAAGCTCCTGAAGGCGAAGTTCATTCAACCAATCCAATACCCTGAGTGGGTATCAAGCGTTGTAATGGTAAAAAAAGTCAGGTGGAAAATGGAGGATGTGTGTCGACTTTACCAAACTCAATAAAGCTTGCCCCAAGGATTGCTACCCCTTGCCTCGGATAGATTCTTTAGTGGATTCTGCGGTAGGTTATTCTTTTATGAGTTTTTTTGTTGCTTTTTCAGGTTATCATCAAATCAGAATGCATAAACCGGATATACCTCATACCTCGTTTATCATAAATGACGGTTGCTTCTGTTACCTCGTGATGCCTTTTGGGCTAAAAAATGCTGGAGCAACCTACCAAAAAATGATGGATACAGTTTTCAAGAATCAAAAAGGAAGAAACCTTGAGGTATATGTCGATGACCTCTTGGTAAAAAGTAAATCATTCTCTTCTCATCTTAGTGACCTCTCGGAAACTTTTGCAACCCTTCGAACTTTTAATATGAGGTTGAATCCGTTGAAGTGTGTTTTCGGGGCAAGTAAAGGAAAATTTCTGGGTCATCTCCTTACTCTAGAAGGGTTGGAACCCAATCCTGACAAAGTGAAAGCTATTGTGGAAATGCCACCTCCCAAGTCCTCCAAAGAAATTCAGCAGCTAGGAGGAAGGATGGAAGGCTTGAGTCGCTTTATCTCTCGATCAGGGGATAAGAGTGCACCTTTCTTTAAGACCCTCCGGGGAGGGGCTAGGTTTGAGTGGACTAAAGAGTGTGATGATGCTTTCAATCAGCTTAAAAAGCAGTTAACATCAACTCCTCTACTCCAAAGCCCGCGAGAAGGAGAAGATCTTTTTCTATATATGGGGGTTGGTATTGATGCCATAATCTCCATTTTGGTTCGAGAGGAGAAAAAGAAGCAATTTCCAGTTTATTACGTAAGTCGAATCCTGAAAAATGCGGAGACTCGCTATCCTATTCTCGAAAAGTTAGCCTAAATGCTCATAACTTCGGAAAGAAGATTAAGACCATACTTTCAAGCTCATCTGATTCTAGTCGTCACTAATCTTCCATTGAAGAATGTCTTGGAGAAACCAGAACATTCAGGAAGGCTGGCAAAGTGGGCAATAGAGCTCAGTGAATTTGACATATCTTATGTTCCAAGGGTGGCGATCAAAGCTCAAGTTTTAGCAGACTTCATGGTGGATGCCAAAGAAGTTGAGTCGCAGAAGGGGGTCGGAGTACCCCTTGCCTGGACAATCTTCCGTGATGGAGCCTCAGGAAAAAAATCTTCCGGAGCTGGAGTTGTCTTAATCAACCCTAATGGAGTAAGATTGGATCAGGCGCTGAAGTTCTACTTACAAGTAACAAATAATCAGGCGGAATATGAGGCTTTGCTAGCCGGTCTTAAGTTTGCTAGAGAGCTGGGGATTGATGATGTCAAAGTCTTCACAGATTCTTTGGTGATGGCTTCTCAAGTGAATGGAACTTTCGAAACTAGAGATAGTATTTTAAAGCGATATCTAACTCTGGTAAAAATCGAGGTAGGAAAGTTCAAAAGCTTTGCTATTGAACATATTCCAAGGGGTGAGAACGTGGAAGCAGATGAGTTGGCAAAGTTTGGACTTCTCTCGGGAGGAACAACTTCAGAATTGTTTCGCCCGACAATTGAAGAAGGAGAGGTTATGGAGATTGATCAGCCTCCGTCTTGGATGGATCCATTTGTTCTATATCTTTCGACTGGAAAGATCCATTCAATGGTAAAGGATAGGAAAAGGTTTAAACGGAAAGCAGCCAACTATTATCTTGTTGCAGGAGTGCTCTATAGAAGAACTTTCCTTTCACTATTAGCACGGTGTGTTTCGGAAGAGGAGATTCCAATAGTCCTTCAGGAGGTTCATTCTGGAGAATGTGGAAGTCACTCTGGAGCTAGAACTTTGGAGAAAAGAATCTTAGGGCAAGGCTATTTTTGGCCCCGAATGAGGAAGGATGCGGAAAAATTTGCTAAGAAATGTGTAAAATGCCAGAAGTTTGCTCCTCTCCAAAATCAGCCGGCTCAGCAACTTAAGTCGATAGAAACCCCATGGTCGTTTGCAGTTTGGGGAATGGATTTGATTGGGCCCTTTCCCATGGCAAGTGGCCAGCGTTGATATATTATAGTCATGATTGACTACTTCAGCAAATGGATAGAAGCCAAAGCATTGGCCAAAATTACTACTCAAGCTGTGAAGAATTTTATTTGGGGGGAGATAGTATGTTGGCACGGAATTCCGATGGCAATCATCACAAATAACGGTTCTCAGTTCAATAATTCAACTCTTATTAATTTCTGCGATCAAATTGGCATTCAGCTACGTTTCACTTCTGTGCATCATCCTAGAAGCAATGGGCAGGTGGAAGCCGCCAACAAACTTATCTTAAATCTCTTAAAAAAGAAGGTAGAAAATGTCAGGGGCAACTGGGCAGAACAACTACCTTCCGTCTTATGGGCCTTGAGGACAACTCCAAGTTCTGCCACTGGAGAGACTCCTTTCAAATTATCACACGGTTCCGAAGCTCTTATTCTAGTGGAGTTTGAAGTGAAAAGCCTGAGAGTATTATTAGCACAACAGAACCAAATTGATTGGATGGAAGAAAATGATGAGGAGCTAAAATGTAGTCTTGACTTAATTGAGGAGTTAAGAGATACGGCAATCATCAGACAAGAAGAGGTGAAAAGGAGAATGGCGAGGCTATTCAATAAAAATGTAAGAACCAAAGAATTCGCAGTTGGGGATCTGGTCTTGAAGAAAGTAGATACAGCAGCAAGAGCCGGTTCAGTTGGAAAGCTTAACCCAAACTGGGCGGGGCCGTTCGTGGTGAAGAGTGTACTTAAAATGGTGCTTATCATCTCGAAACTTATGAAGGAGAAGAATTGCCTCATTCATGGAGCGGAGATGATCTCAAGCTTTTCTTTTCTTAAAAGTTCATATTTGGTTTGCTCATTCTCTTTCTCACTTTTCTTCTCTTAAAACGTCATGCAGATAACATTGAGACATTCAAAATGCACATAATAAATGGCAAATCCGAAAAATAAGCTGTTTCTTGAAAGCCAAAAACCTGTCAAGTGA
The DNA here is from genome assembly GCA_033032865.1 of Dactylorhiza incarnata. Lineage (NCBI taxonomy): Eukaryota > Viridiplantae > Streptophyta > Magnoliopsida > Asparagales > Orchidaceae > Dactylorhiza > Dactylorhiza incarnata. The sequence continues at coordinate 1,255,387 of JAWHQI010000326.1, read as the reverse complement.
GACATCGATAAATCCTACTTCTTTCCCCCTCGGCTTGTTAGCTCGACGTGTAATTCTGCCAGGACCACAGATGTCGGGGAGATTTCAAATCTGTGTAGCAGTAGCTCGCCAAGCTCGAGCGTTGGAAGTTTAGGATACCGGATCCTTGCTGACATCTGGCACACCTCAGCATATTAAGGAGGTCTAGGTGGATGGCTCAACTCTGTCATGCATTGGGAAGGACATTGTTACACCTGCCCTACCGATCATTTTGGTATGTAACTTTTGAATACTCGTTGAAGCATGGTTAGGTAAGGGGCGGTCAGAAATATCTATGACCGTCGCCTGAACCTTAGATTGGCAAGTTTGCAACAAACTCGGTGATCCTTTAGGGAAAGCAATGTCGGTACAGCCTTCGCGGCATAACAACACCTGCCCTGCTGATCATTTTTGAGATCCTCTTTCTCCTCCTTTCTTTCTACTCTAAAGGCCCCATTTATCCCTTTGTACTGGGATCGGGCGGCCAGATATTTATGAGACCGCATATTCTTCTCTTTCTTCAAAATGGCGGTCTGTGTTATTTATGATTGATGGCTTGATCTTCTCCAGGACATGGATAGAAGTGATCGCCAATATGGATCTTTTAGAGGAAGTGAGAATCGTTCTTGATTTTTTGTGATCGCCAGACGGTTTTCATCTAAAGCCTGATGTTTATCCAAGCATCTCTTATGTGAATCATGTATTAAAAGGTCTGGCTATAACGAGATCGCGAACTCAACACTTCTTTATTGATTAAAGGTTACGGAATATTTATGAAGATCTATTATATTTTCAAAATTGAAATTTTCAGGGGTTCATTGAGCTCGAATTATCTTCAGTACACGACGGTCAAATTATATTGGGACCGCTGAATTATCATGCGTGAATATTTCTTAAAGAGGATTCGTCGATCATAATTTACCTCTGGACCGCCAAATTCAGATCGTTGGAAGATCGCCGATCTCAAATCGTCTTCAGTTGGTCAGCTCTTCTGTAAATTGCGATCTGCATGAATTTAGACTGCTTAACTATTATAAATGTCTCTTGTTTTCTGATTAAGTGGTAACTTGAGCATTTGACAAGTTGATTAGCTTTCTTTCTATTGGCGGTCTGATCATCCTGAGACCGCAAAATTATCTTGTCTAAAAGAAGTTGTTTTTCCTAGTCTTTAATGTCTTTCTCAGAGACCGCCATCTGAAGCTCTTCAATCATAAAAGGAAAGTATTTGATAAACCTAAGGCATTGATATCGAATGCCGGTTCTAACTTAGAAGAACAAGTAAATCAAACATCAGAAACAGATTCATTCACTTAGACAGATCTAACAAGAATTCAATTTTCATATATATTCTGAAATGTCTACTATTATGAGACCGCTCGGTCTCCAAAAAAGAAAAAGAAAAATTACAATTTATTCTCTCTTTGATCTCTTAGAAGACCGCTCATCTGAGGGAGAGGAATCGGTCTCCGTAGAAGACTCCTCCGATTTACTCACGGGAATTCTTCATCCAGAGCTTGAACCCGAGCTAGAATCCCGACCCTGAGTATAGCGGATTCCACTTTCTTCATCATCTTCAATCTCGACGTCTTTTTCCTAGTCGCCGGTCTCACCCACAGCATCAGCGGTCTCTTCAGCTGTTTCTGATTGCTCTTCAATTCTTCGTGCAGCATCTGGGAAGAGATCGGCGAATGTTATATCTTTAAATTCTTCGGTGAAGCCGCCGCGACCACGAACCTCATCCAACACCTGGTCAGCGGTCTCCCGTATATGATGCATCATAGCTCTCTGGAAAGCTGGGTTTTTAGGATCATAAGCCGCCTTCTCAGATTGCTGCAAAAAGGGGAAAAATTTAGACCGCACGATCACAAGAGATTGTTCATACGATACAGGTAAAATTCTTACCCTTTGTGCTTCACGCAGAGCAATATTTTCATTCAGGGCACTGCGGAGAGACCGCCCCATATGGTGATTCAGAATGGTGCTTCTGGCGGTCGCCTGAGCGCAGAGATCGGGGAGCACCTCGGTCTCGATATTATAAGCTTCCACCGCATTCATCCTCCCATACAAAGCGGAGGTGACCGCATGAGCATGACGGGTCAGCTTTCCACTCCATAAAGGGTGATCGGTGGAGCCCCTCACAGATTTCCCTTTAGCAGCCCATTTGAGGAGGGGCTTTCCTTTAATATCTTTCAATCTTTTCGAAAAAACCGATCAAGGGAAAACCTTGATCGGCGGTCTCGGCGGCAGTCCCAAACGCAGTGGCCTCGTGCTTCAACCTTTTCTCCCTCTGGGTAAGTAATTCAGCTGCTGGGGAGATTGGATCTATTTCGGGGACCGCGAAGGTCGCTGAAATAAGTATAAACGTTAGGAAGAAGTTATGAGAAATATATAAAAGAAGATCGCAAGAGACCGCAGGAAAGGCTTACTTTCAGCTGGGGTTATCTCAGCGATCTCGGGCCAGATCGCTAGGTAGTGAATGAGATTGAACCTCTTGCCCGCCAAGAAGGCCAAAATTTTCAACTCCTCGGCAGAGACCTCCTTTATCTTTTGAAAGACGCTGATAGGTCGCGGAGATAAGAAACTCTTGAGACCGCCGAGGTCGCCTTCAAAGATGAAAAATCTCTCTGTTCAGAAAGAGATTTTGTTGGGAAGATTCAGGATTTTTATTCCTTCTACGGAAAAGTACATCAACCCTTTAAACTCTTCCTTCTTCTTGCCTTCCTTCAGAATCTTCGCGGTAAAGGTCGCGCGGAATAGATTCATCGTAAACTTTATTCTCGCCGACCTCAAGTAATTAATGAAAATGTTGACCAGGCCGATTGAGTTCGGAGGCAACTGGGCAAGCACCATACAATAATATTCCAAAATCTTTAGCCATTCCCAAGGGAGGGGAATCCTTAGCCCATGATCGAAGTGATCGATGGGGATGACAAACTTCTTCTCCTCTCTGAAGTTCAACCTCTCTTGTTCGGCTGGTGGTCTCACAACTATCTGAGTCTGGATCATATACTTCTTTATAAAATCAATATACTCATCCTTTGATAAGCGACCTTGCTTGTGATCGACATTCAGGAAGATGTTAGCAGAAGAAGCACGAGCGGACACCATTTTGAGTGATCGCTGAGATCGGTGCTTAGAGCGCATTCAAGAAAGCATAAAAGGAAGGTTATGAAGGCAGCTATTTATAGAAGTCGGAGGGTCATTTCGTAATCATTACCTTTTGCAGACCGCCCAACAAAAAATGTTCAGACTGCTCGACCTGTGCAAGGTTATGTGAAAGCATGCTATGATTGGCGGTCTCAATCAATAAAACACATACACATAAAGCAGCAACAATACAGGCAATCCAGGCATAAAGAGATCGAAATTATAAAAATCAGGACCGCATAAAACATAGAATTAAAAGGAACCACACAAAAATATATGGAACATTAATAGTAAAAATATTACAAGACAAATTGTTTAAATCTAGTGACCGCTCGGTCTCAAATTAATGTTCATTTCCTAGGAGGCCTATTTCTCCCTACGTGAGCCGCGACATCCTGCATGTCATTCACCGCGGCCATAACAGATACCAAATTATGGTTAGCCAACATTGCAGCTCGGTGAATCTTTAACATTTCCTTGTACACTTGCTCCATGGGGATTAACACGATCTCAGGTTGCAGTCTCTCTGCTGGATGATCGCTGGAGGTACCCGATCTCATCAGCACCTTTGCGTGACCGCCTCTCAGGCTCTCATTCTCCGCAGATAGCGCAGCAGCCTTCCCCTTGTAGTATTCAGCATCTTTCTCCGCTCTCTTAAGAGCTCGTGCGAGCTCTTCAACTTTCAGGTCGTACTCCTCTCGACTCTTTTTCTCGTGGGCGCGTAGCTTCTCCTCGAGACCGTAGATCTGGTCATTTTGAGCCCTCTCCCTCATCAGCATGGAGCGAACATTCTCGAACAGTGGGTTGAGGATATTGGTAAGCTGGGGAGGGATCACAACACGTTGAGGAAGCTCACCTTCTTCGATCTCAGCATTGTCTTCATCTGCGGTCACAAGTGATGAGTTACTTCAGTTATTAATAAACGGTCAAATATAATTTCTTGAGCAGAAAGAGTACTTGGAAAGAAATTTAGACCGCAGTCATGTAAATCTTGTTCGGCATCTTTAGTGACAACGGAATCTGCGGTCAGTGAAAGGCGATCTGATCCCCTTAAGCGCTCTAAATTCATTCTTTCCAACTCTCTTTTCTACGATCTTTCACCCTCTTTTCTTCTTCTTTTTAACTCTTCATTACTGAAAAGAATGTCGTCGGTCTCGATAAGAATGACCTCGCGCTTTATTTCTGGGGAAACAGGTCAAACCAAAGGTAAAGGAAGGAACTCAACTGACCGAAGAATCATTTTACCCTTACCAGCTCGTAAAGCTGAGACCGCCGCCGCGCAATCTATTGCAGCCTTGTTCAGACGGTCTTCCTGAAGAGAATCACCTGGGAGATCGCTAGAAAGTTCAGTTTTCTCCTTAGCAATCTGCAGTTTCATCGCGATCTCCTCTTTAGTGGTTCTCTTCTCCACGGTCTCCAAGACCGCCTGCTTCCTCCTCTCCTCAGCGATCAGAGCCGCATGCTTCCTCTCCTCAGTGATTAGAGCCTCCTTCTTCCTCTTCTCTTCAACGGTCTTGGCCGTTTCTTTTTTCTTTTCTTCTTCTTCTTTTTCTTTTTTCTCTCTCTTCGCCTTTTCCTCCTTGTCCTTCTTCTTTTCCTCCTCATCCTCTTTCTTTTTCTTCTCTTCCTTCTCTTTCTTCTCTTTTTTCTTCTTTCTTCTTCCTCTCTTTTTCTTCTTTTTCCTTCTATTCCTCTGCCTCTTTTTCTTTCTTCTTCTTCATCACCTCTTCCATCTCCTTCTTCTTTCTCTCTTCCTCCTCCTTTGCCTTGATCGCTGCATCAGCGGTCTCCTTCTCCCTGTCCGTGATCTCCTTCTCAATGGCGGCATTTCTGAGAGCTGAATCCTCAAGGGGATCCAACACCTGCAACGATGAAAAAGATGAACTATTAGAAGGAACCTCATCAAGATAGGCGATTAATCCGGAATCATCCTCTCTTGATAATGTTGAAATCGCAGGGGGGAAGAAGAGATCGCCCGTAGCATTCACCTTTGAAGTTTCCGCGGTGTTCTCCAGATCGATAGATCCAGTAAGTGTGGTCTCCCCCAGGGCGGTCACATCTTTTTCTTTGCCATTTCTTTTGCCTCTCTTATAAGTCAAGCTGGATGCACTTGAATTTTTTCTCTTCTTACTCTTAACAGCTCTCTCTTGATCCGCAATCTTTTTCCTTATGGATTCTACCTCGGCCTTCTTCTGGCGCAGACTGGCCAAAATGGCTTCGGTAGAGGCGGACTCAGGTGGCTTGGAAGTTGTGTGATCTAGTACCTCCAGGGATTTTTGACAATCAAAGGAAATGGAAAAGTCAGACAATTTCCATATAGGGTTTGAAGAAGTATTAGATGGTCCAGAAACAACAGAGACCGGCGCAACTGAACCCTCAGGAAGTTCAGATTTCCTTAGCGGAGATCGGGCGGTCTCCTTTGAAGCGCTCGCTTTCGTTAAAGTCTTCAGTGACTTCTTTCCTTTTCTCGAGCTGACACTTTCCTTTTTCCCAGGAGAGTTCGCCTTCGGTGGAAGAACTTTTAAGAGATCAAGCATAGTCATATTTGCAAGAGATCGCGCCTACCTAATTTTCAGAGACCGCTCGAGGATTGGAATTTCTCAATGTCTTGGAATCTGAAGATTTCAGCCGGTATTTATAGACCAAACCACATTAATGACGGTCGCGGTCTCAGCGGTCATAGCTTACATTTTCGAAGTTCCAAGTGCAACTTAAAAATGTGCGGGGATTATGTTTGCCCGGAAAACCCGCGGCCTCCTCTTGCAGGTCAAATTTTTCCGATCACAGCGGTCTCAAATTCGGTGATCGCCCAGATCGCCAGCTGCCTCCTCAGCCAGATTTTTCTAAGTCCCGAGCGGTCAGGACAGTGCGAGACCGCCAGCTTAAGCGGTCTGATCGTTTTTCTTATTTTTGCTATTTTCACCTCTCATCCCTGCCCTGCCTCTCCTGTATCCCGGGCAGCCCATAGTTTTCAGTTCTGCCCGTTTGGGCAACCCCCTCGTCTATAAATAGAGGGGTAGGGGTACCAGAAAAAGGACTTTTTGCTCCGAGACTCCAGCTTACAACCTGTGTAAGCGGTCTCATTTTCCGTGATCGTTTTCCCTCTTTTCCAGCATCTTCGGTCTTAGTAACCTGCACTTCGCAGTTTTCTCCCATCCCTCTTAGTGTGAATTTTGGAGGTACCATTTTTGGTACCAACATCCGCTGAGTTGCATTCGATGCATCTTTCAAACTACATCGAGTTCTAGTCAATGTATGATTCATTTTATTAAGATTTTTATAACTTTTGTTTGTCTTTTCTAAGGGGTGTTTACCTAGAATCCCTGTTTGATTAATATTGTTTACCCTATTGAATATTGTGAGTTTATTAAGGTTATTATTTTGTTCTTCACCTGACTATAAGTCATTATTAGGTTGATTCATGCTAGACCTAATGAATGCAACAACATTTTCCCAAGCAAGTTTGCTAGGGATTAGTGAGCTAGTGGATGATAGTGATTCTAGATCAAGATGATCAAATCTTTGGAGAGATTTTGTGTGATATCCTTAAGATTTTGACTCCTTCCATTGAGTGAGTCCTCCAAGGCTTTTGCGTTTGTAAGTTCTTTCTCAAAATCAAAATTTTCATTATCTAATGTGTATATTTCTTTTTCTTTCTTACACAATTGACCTCTCATATCATAGTTAACAGAGTGCAACATGTCTTTCCTAATGTCTTCCAGTTCTTTTCTGATTATGTTAAGTTTCTTTTGACTGTTAATGTCATCTTGATAGAATTCTATGAAACAATCTTTAAAATCTTTTGAAGAAAAGTCAAAATCATAAAAAAAAATTACCTAATTTTCAGCAGTAGAGTCTTCCAGAGTCATTAAACAGGCTTCTTCAGTTCCACACTCTTCATCACTATCAGATGTGGAGGAGCTTGGCTAACACTCTAAATCACTCCAGGTTTCAACAATGAAACCTTTTCCTCTTTTCTTATCCTTCCTCATGAAGGATTTCTTCTTGTGCTCCTCCTTCTGCTTGTTGCTTTTGTTCTTTTCTTCTTCAGGACAATCAGTGGCAAAGTGTCCAGGTTTTCTGCAAGTGAGGCAGATAATTTCCTATTTAGGAGTTTTGTCATACCTTAGTTTGCTTGAACTCCTCTCTTTCCATCTGTAGTCCTCTGTCTTGACCCATCTCTTGAATTTTTTAGCCAAGAGATTAAACATCTCTTCTTCACAGGTGGAAGGCGCTGCTTCAATAGTCTTTTATGCAAGTGTCCTTTCTTTATGAGTTGAGATTCTCTCCTAGGCTTCTGACTCAGCCCTGATTTTTAGTAAGAGCTCATAGGACTTAAGCTTCCCTAGCAGAGCATCTATTGAAATTTCTTTTAGACATCTAGAATCTCTGATGACCCAGGTTCTTGAGTCCCATGTTCTTGGGAAGCACATGAGGAGATTGTCATTAATTTCTATCAGAGAACTTTCTCTGTCAACCCCTCTCAGCTCATTTATGATGAAACTGAACCTGCCATACATTTCAGCTATGCTTTCATTAGCCTTTTTTCATAAAGTTCTCATATTGGGATATGAAAAGGGACTTCTTGTCCTTTCTTTCATCAGAGCTGCCCTCCACTAATATGGAAAGAGATTCCCAGATTTCTTTCGCAGAGTTGCAATAAGCAAAATTATGAAATATGTCATCTGACATAGTTGACACCATGATATTCATGGCTTTGGTATCACATGCCTTCACCTTCTTCTCAGCATTAGTCCACTCTGTTGGAACATGGTTTTCCGTATTCCTTTGATTTGAGAATAACAAATCCAACTTGTATTTGATCTTGTTTGCCATTGTGTTTTAGCATGCAGTTTTGAATAGATATGACACTAGGATGCTTCATTATTGGTCTGGAACTGCCCATAAGCTGAAATGATGAAAGTGGTCTAACGCCAGGCATTAAGACTTAACGCTGGGCATTGAAAAATGACAAGATGGCTTGCCGCTGAGATGAGCGACGATGATATGGCTTAGATTATGGAAGAGAGCTAACGCCAGATGTTAACTCTTAACGACGGCATTGACTTTCGTTCCCGCCAAGATGAAAATGACATGGAGGGAAGCTGCCGTGATTGTAGGAGCATTTTGGGAATGATTTGACTCAACGCCAGGCGTTAGAATCAATGTCAGCGTTAAGGTTGCCTAATATGAATGTTTCCAAAGATGCAGAATCTCCTTCCTATTTTAAAGATCAGAGCCATAAAAACATTTCTATACTGGGTCAACGCTAGGCGTTAGCCTTAATGCCAGTGTTAGCCTCTGGTCTTATAAATTGGTGGATTTCATTTTCTCCAACAACTAATTGATTAGAGCCCTATTCCTGCACTTCGGAAACTCTAAGAGGGTCGTATTTCAGGACCAACACATCCCCCACTCAATTTCAAAAGGAGGAATAGAAGGAGGCTTGGATCAATACGCTAACTCAATGCGAAGAATGCACGCTTGGACTTCAACAATCTTCAGCGATTCTTCGGCATCTCCTTCAGAATACCTCATAGGGAGTTTCATATTTGTCTTTTGTATTTGTATTTTTATTTTATTGTAATAATCCTGGAAGTAAATTCGCCTCGTGTTGGCGACTAGGTCTGGGTAGGACTTAGGGAGGAATTCGCCTTGTGTTGGCGACTAGGTCTAGGGAGTAGATCTAGGGGGTGCTCGAGGCCTTTCTGGGGATAGAAGGGCTAGAGCGGCTTGAGGTTGTATCTGGGGAGAGATTAGCTAAAGCCAACCGGTTCGTGGGGATACGAGTCGGTATAGAAAACAAAAAGAGATTTAACTTTATCGCCTACGATTTCTAGCGTCATAAGGAATCAAATTTTGTAATCTTATATTTCAAGTTAATAAAATCATGTCTTTCATTTATATTACTTGATCTCCTCTTTTTGTGAGGTTTTATCTTTAATTAAATCTCTTATCATTTCAAGTATTTTAAAATATAACAAAAGTTTTAAAACGCTTATTCACCCCCTCTAAGGGCGCTTCAAGATCCAACAAGTGGTATCAGAGGAAGGTTATTCCAAATCGGCTTAACAATCAGAAATAATGGCATCTCTTGATCATGATCTCGCTTCTACTAGTGGGGAAAATATTAATATAAATGAAAAAGTATTATCACCACCTTTATTTATGTGCAAAAATTATAAATGGTGGAAAATATTAATGAAAATTTTTCTTAAAGCCTTACATGAAAAAGTTTGGAATATTACTATTGAAAAGCCACCTAGCGTACTAACTGTTGGAACATGGTCTTCCACATCTCCTAGGTTTGAGAATAAAAAATCCAATGTTTATTTTATCTTGTGTGTTTAAGTGTGCAGGAAAACAAGTCCACATGACTCAAGGATAACATAAGAAAGTTGCGCCAAAATTTGAAGCCAAAATTCCAACATGCCCGCTAGCACCGGCGCTAGCGCTAGCGCTAGCTCTGATTTAAGAAAATCTCGGAAACAGTTATGGAATGTGCTAGCGCCAGGCGATAGCAGCTAACGTAGGCGGTAGCAGCTAGCACAGGCGGTAGCAACTAGCGCGGGCGGTATCTACTAGCGCCGGCGGTAGCGCAAAGCACAAGAGGAAGGCGATATCTACTAGCGCCAGCTAGAGAAGCCGCGGAGAAGGCGGTAGCGATAGCGCAGGCGCTAGCTCCAAGGCTATAAAAAGGACACATTATATACGTCTTCACCATCCCTCTCAACAACCAAATTCCAGAGCTTCGTGCCACATCTTATAGAGGAAGGTTCAGAGAGATACTCCCACAAATCCATGAAGGCTTTAGGAGATCCGTGGAGAAGATTTCAACATGCGTCATCATCGTGATGAATGACCGCATCGACTACGATCATACTATGCAGGTCTTCATCTACTTCTCCAAGAGATCCACATAGAGGGAGTTTTTATATTGTTGTTATTTATTTCACATCTTTTCTTTTAATTGTTTAGTAAACTCGGCTCGTGTTGGTGACTAGGTCTGGGTAGGAGTTAGGGCAGAAATTTGCCTCGTGTTGGCGACTAGGTCTAGGGTGTAGATCTAGGGGGTGCTCAAGGCCATATCCGGGGAAGGATTGTCTAGAGCAGCTTGAGGCCATATCTGGGGAAGGATCGGCTAAAGCCAACCGGTTCGTGGGGATACGAGTCGGTATAGAAAACAAATAGAGTCTTTCCTGTTTTTCCTTGATTTCTAGCTTCATTGAAATCAAATTTTGTAATCAATTTTATTAATAATATTCATGTCTCTCTTTGTGTAATAAAATTGTTTTGATCTTCATTTATCTAAATTATTTATTATCCTCTCTTTCATTATAAACAATTTAGATCTTTATTCAAAATCACTATTTCAATCTCTTATCATAAGCAAGTATTTCAAAATATAATATAAGTTTTTAAAACCCTTATTCACCCCCCCCCCCTCTAAGGGCGCCTACCGATGCAACAAGTGGTATCAGAGGGGTTTTATTCTGAACGACTTAACAACCGGGAATAATGGCATCTCATGATCTCGCTTCTACTAGTGGGGTAAATTTTTATGATGAAGAAAAATGTACTAAACCACCTTTATTTGAAGGAAGAAATTATAAAGGATGGAAAATAGTAATGGAAAATTTTCTTAAAGCTTTAGATGAAAAGTTTGGAATATTACTATTAAAAAGCCACCTAGCGTATTAAATAAAAATGAAATGGTTTTAAATACAAAATCTATGAATAGTCTATTTTGTGCGTTAGATCAAAATATTTCCAAACTCATTCATACTTTTCCTACTGCATACGAGATGTGGAATTTTCTTGAGATAACAACAAACGCAAGAATTGGAGAACAAAAAAGCTTGCAAAGATGTTCAAGAAAGCTCCTCTCATGATGTATCAATGGAGAGCACATCAAGTGGAAAAGAAGAAATCGTGTCTTTGGAAGACGAATGCCAAAAAGATAAAGATAACAAAGGAACTCTATGCTCAAATCTCATAGAATCCAAAAGCACTGTAAGGAAATCAAATCCTCTTATTGTTTGTAATTATATTTCTACTTTATAATTGCTACAAACAACAAAGCGCAAAATTAAGAAATTGAAAATTGCAAATTGCCTTTAGAAAATAAAAGTTTAAAGGCAAAAGTTAAAGTAGAATCAAATACTAATTCATCTAGTTTTACCCATGTCTCTTTGAATGAAAATATTACACCTTGTTTAGAATTTAATAATCTAAAAGAAAAATACAAGCGACTTGAAAAGGAACTTCTTATTGTAAAAGAACACAATGAAAAATTGTCTTTAGAAAAATCAACTTTGAAAAATGATTGTGCTATGTGTACAAGTTATAAAATTGAAATTAAAGAGATGGATGAAACATTTGAAGAATTTATAAATAACTATCAAAATCATATTGACTCTATTGTTTCCGCTCTTATGAATAGCACAATAGCTTATAATAAAGCTAGGCTTAATCTAAAAATCAAGAATGATGAATTAAAATAAAAAATCAATATGCTTATGAAAATTATAAAAACAAATTCACAATATCAAGCTACATCTAAAAACAAGTTCAATATGAATATCTTAAATAAGCCTAATAATGAGAGTAAGAAACATACAGTATTTGTAAATCAAAATCACCATTATTTACAAAATCATGTTTCTCCTAACTTAAAAATAATTTTACACAAATTTCTTATAAACAATACTTTCAATCATAATCTTCAAAATAAAAATAATCACAATGGAAATTTGATACATAAGAATAACATTAAACCCAAGTATGAGTGGAGACCCAAAATTAAAGATGAAATGTTATCTCCACTTGAAAGGGTTATTTCATTCTCATCTCCCCAAAAATCATCTCGTTATATTTGGGTACTAAAAGGAACCACCTCACTTGGTCCCCTTTGGATACCAAAATCTCGTATTCATTAGGTATCACCAAATGCATGAAGTAGAATATTTTCAAAAATGAAATATACAAATTTTTCTACTTCATGATATGCTTTAATGTCTTTCCATTTTTCTTTTTGTTTTCTTATTTTTTAATCTATCATGTTATGGTCATTTTATATATTTTAGGAAATATGATCTTATCTCTTAAAACTTAATGAGTTTATAAATCAATATAATCAAAATTCAAAATCATATTTTATTTTGATGACCTATCTATTATTCGTATATTCATTGCTTATAAATATCTTATATTATCCATATGAATCAAACTCTGAATTTGTTATGAGATATTTATCTAAATTATAAAGAAAATCACAAAAGACATATTGAAAGATTAATTGTCTTAAATACTGATGCCACACGCACCATCATGATCTATTGATGTCCTTTGATAAAATTCTCTAAAAATCATATATCAAAATTCATATAAACATAACTATCTATATCACAGGTATATGAATTATATGATGACAATTGGTATTATATTTGTTTACCATGGTTGGTGTATTATGTGTGTATTGTGATTTATTTCAAGTTTAGACCTTAGAGTCATCTTGATATCAAAATCAAATAGAATCCTTACTTCATTCTAGGTCTATAAGTTGAAACACTATCAATCTTTGGCATAATATTAATCTCAAACTTATCATACTAACATTATCACCTAAAGAATATTTGTGTCTATGTTAGTCTTTATATGTTTACCAAGATATACATGCTGGGTATTATTATCTAGGGCGTGTCCATGAGATTCTTTGTATAAACATCATACTAATCATTTAAATTATGCTTAATTGGCTTATTCAAACATGATATCTTGTGCTTACATCTCCTATCATTTTTACTTACACCATAATTGACAAATATAAGCCTTAGAAAAATTAAAATGAAGATATAATATAATATATCTCATGCAATGTTTATTTGGTAAAGTCATATACAAAATCGCTAATGTTTCATGCAATTTGCACTATCGAGAAATCTCCAACTATTCTGAAATTTCTGCATGAAACTACTCTTGGGACACTTAATCAAGATCCATAATCAGAAATTCCAAAATCTTGAAAATCAGTGTACTGTTTGCCGCGCTAGCGCTAACGTCGGCGCTAGCTCGAGTGTCAAATTTTTGGTGTTTTTTAAATTTTGAAAAATTACTAAAAATATGTTATTTTATATGTACTACCTATTTTTATCTTTATGTCATTGTGTGTTTTTTGAAAAATCAAATACAAAATTCCAAACTTCAAAAATACAAAATAATGTCTTTGATTATTTCTTGAAGGTTTTATTAAAATAATAAAGATTTTTATGTTTCATTCCTTTGGTAAAAATGACAAGCATGCTCTTTTAGAGTTGGCTAAAATTGTTTAATTTAAAATCTCAAGTTTTCTAAACATTGTTTTGGCATGTCATGCTTAGAATTTAATCCTGTAATGAGCAATGAAAAAGTCTATAGTGAATTATGTAGGATTGTGTTTGTATGCCTCTAAGTATGAGTAATGTGTTATGTTTGATAATGATCTATATACACTCACACTTTTTGGTAGACTATATGTGCCCATAATTCCTAACCCTACATGATTGTGCAGTGTAGTGGCTTACAATATTAAGATGTCTATCTCTATTACCTACACATTATTCAAAACCTTGTTGCACAGATAGAAGTGAAATTACAAAATTATAAGTGCTTGCAAAAAATAAGTGAATTCGGAGAACTTTCTCTTCCTCAAAAAATTCAATAATAAAATGACAAAGATAACTCCACCAAGCACTACTTGAATCTCCTGATAAGTCTTCATAAGCATTGTGAGGTTGAGCACCTTGGAAAGAATTGTAAAGAGTCTTGTGCAAACTACTTTAATACACTTCTATTATGTACACCAGATCACAAAAAAAGGAACTCTTATTTGAAAATAAAATATGTGATCCCCCAAGCACTACTTCGCTCCCTGATAAGTCTTAATGAGCATTGTGTGGGCGAAGCACCTTGGTAGTTGTACTTTTTTGTGCTTTGTATCAAATCTAGAATTGGTTTGTAGAAGTAGTTAAAAAGATTACATGCTTAATAATGTTTCTACTTCACTATATAAGTCATGTGTTTTGGATTATATCACTTGTATACTTTTATCAAAACACTTTTTATACACATCATTATCTCTCATAAAGCTTCTACTCATGAGAATTGGACTCTAATGCTTCTTTATATAAATTCTCTAGAAAGCTTTAGTAAAAGCACTAGATTGCAATGCATGATCTCTACAATGTTTTTCCTAGATTGAAATGCAAATTATTAACATTATAGTCACTATCTTCTAGAATATGTGCAATCATGCTTGCCTTAGTAGTTTTTCTTAAATTGAACTCATTGACTATTGCAATGAAAACCTTATTGAAAATCTTACTTGCTTACAAAAATATTCCTTCAAAATATTATCGTTAACTTGGATATTTATATAAGATTAGATTTATCCAAATAACATCATTTTTATGGCATAACATCTCTTATTACAATTATGATATTTGAACTTCCAAATAGATGTTGTCTTTGGATAAATAATTTTATAGCCTTCTCGCTTCAAATCTCTCAAAAATTATGCTATAAACCTTAAAGTTTTAAAAGAAAAATGATTTACAAAAACATCTTCGCCTTTTGAATTTAACTCCAATTTTCTTCTTATGAATCATCATGATTACTAAAAGATGTTTCTTGTATTTCAATAAGTCTTCCGCATCATCACCATATATTTTATACCTTGCACTTTCATGCTTATATCAAAATCTTAAATCTTTATATTCCTTTTTCAACAAGTAGTAGACTTGCTTGGTAGAATTTATATTGGTTATTCTAAACACGCATATCATTTTTAAGCTAAAAACTCTGATTTAATAATGGATTTCAAAATAGCTATGTGAGTTTTTCAAAAAATTCCCAAATATATAAAAACCCATTGGCTATGAAATTATAATTAGATTTACAATGCTTAAATGTTTCCAATAATTATTATCTATGATTACATATCTCACCATAGCGGGGGCATAGGGTTGTAGACATTAGATAACCTAACCTCTAAGTCATGTCTTGTCCTTAACTGGGGAGGGTTCCAGTGGGGCCTTGCGAGGCACTAGGGGGAAAGAGTGCTAGGTTGAGTATTTTCTAGTGTTTGTATAAGGGACTAACACCCCAACCTACGATATGTGTGCAACTCCTCATGACCATCCGTCACTTAGTACGGGGCTAGGGTGTAGACATATTGTCTGGGTAGATTGGTTACTTGGAAATCATTACCTCTTTATGCTTCAAACTCTTATACAAAGGGGAGAACTAAACATGATAATATTGATTACTATGCAAATGTTATATTGTTCATCTTTAAAGCTACAAACTCTGATTTATTTCTATGAACATACTTATGCTAAAAACTCTGATTTATTTCTATGAAAATTATTCTAAAACTCCTTATCATTTCCTTCTCTCAAAAAGCTCGATCATGCCTTTATCTTATTATCAAAAAATTTATGTGTTTTGCTTCCTTACCCACTTTTGCTAATAACAAAAGGGGGAGAACTAACATGATAAATAAAATCCGTTATCAAAATGGAAAACTAACATGGTTAATTAAGATGATTGCTTACATATTAGGGGAGCATTCACTTAGGGGGAGCATGTATTTAGGGAGAGCAATTCTAAATGCTAAAATCAATAATTATCCTAAGTCATCACTCACACACACACACAAGTAAGTTTCATCAGGCTTATATATAAATGCTCTGATTAATCATTAATGGATTTGTTATTATCAAAAGGGGGAGTTTGTTGGAATATGGTCTTCCGCATCTCCTAGGTTTGAGAATAACAAATCTTATGTGTATTTGAACTTGTGTGTTTAAGTGTGCAGGAAAACAAGTCCACATGACTCAAGGATTACATAAGAAAGTTGCGCCAAAAATTGAAGCCAAAATTCCAACATGCCCGCTAGCACCGGCGCTAGCGCTAGCTCTGATTTGAGAAAATCTCAGAAATAGTTATGGAAGGTGCTATCGCCAGGCTATAGCGGGTAATGCAGGCAGTAGCAGCTAGCACATGCGTTATCTACTAGCGCCAGCGATAGCATAAAGCACAAGAGGAAGGCGGCTGGCTTGCTTAAAATGAAGGATTCTCATATGGAGTATATTGCCTAATCTGGGATAGCGCCGACGGTAGCGATAGTGCAGGCGCTAGCTCCAAGGCTATAAAAAGACCCATTGGATCCGTCTTCATCATCCCTCTCCACTTACAAATTCCAGATCTTTGTTCCACATCTTATAGAGGAAATTTCATAGAGATACTCCCACAAATCCATGAAGGCTTAGGGAGATCCGTGGAGAAGATTTCAACATGCGTCATGATGAGTCTGGTTTATATAGTGATTTCTGGGCTAATCTGGGTTGTTTATCTTTCCTCTGTACTTCATTTACTGCTCATCTATGCTTATAGTGATAGCATTTCATATTCTCAACTTTAGTGCATTCCCTACCCTCTTCGTGGCATGATTTCGTTATATTTTACTTTATGCATGTTCTGTGGATCCTATGGTGTGCATGGATCAGTGGTCAATATGTTTTTCATGTAGGTACAAGGATCATGTGAACGCTCGGAATGGTGTGGGGCGAATTTTGGCCTAAAACGCCATTAATCGTGCGTTTTCCTTCGCGCACGATCAGGCGTATGACCACTGGTCATGCGTTAATTCCCCTTACCAGATAGAGCGGTTCGCACGATCAAGCACATGACCACTGGTCATGCGCCACTGACCGTGGGTTAATTTCCTATCTTCCCCTCTGCTGCAGGTTGACCACGCACGAGCATAAGCATTCCTTCGTGCACGACCAATGGTCGTGCGCCACTGATTATGCGCAGTGTTTACTCTGCTCCATATTTAAAGACTGGCTCCGCGATTCTAGGGTATTCAGCACAGTTTTGGGCGCGAATTCTTCTGCAAGCTTCCGCCATTTTCCCTCTCCAAGCTCCATCCATCCATCTCCTTCCTGGGAAAGCTTCATCCATCGATCCTAAGCTCTATCAAGGGTTCCGGAAGTATTCCACCCATCTATAGAAAGAACTTAAAGGTTTGGCATCTCCATTGGGCTAAGAGGAAGAGACCCAGCTCTGAGAAGAAGACAGGTGACATTTGGAGGTAGTGACAGCCTCTGAACCCCGGAAGCAACCAAGGACTGAGCTCGGAGGAGGCGTGAAAACCCCCCATTCGGGCCAAGATCTACGGCGAGGCTTCTCATCTCGTGGTTTCCTCTACCCTCTCTCATTTTGGAAATGTATTCCTAACTATTGTAATGAACTGGATTAACCTCTATTTGTCTATGAATGGAAGCTTATTCTTGTTTTGTTCTTCCCTTGATGCTTTGTTGTGATGCGCTCCGCCCCCACTCCACTTCCATACACACGTTCTAGCTAGCTCACTCTAGCAAAAGCTAGAGGTGAGAGTGAAGAGGTGCCTTCGACCCTCAAACACCATTAACACTCACTTCCCCCATTTGCTCACCGTCCATCTGCTAAATGAAGCACGACATCGCGGCCTGCAATAACCTCATCCACCAAGCGAAGCGGTGATTGTGACCCGCATAGTTAATATAGTTTTTCTTCTTCTTGTCTCTACAAAACCATCCAAACCCCCTTTTGTTAACTTAGTAAACCTCATAATTAATTTCCTAATAAGCAAATCATACTACCCAACTTGCGGTCCTTTGAGAACTATATTCGGGGAAGTTCTCCCTACTTTTATTACTTGACAATGACTGGTGCACTGCCGTCGCTGGGGAACACAGTCGTGTGAGTTTTCGGGAGAGGGAGAATCTGAGAGAAGCCCTTCCATTTGTAAATTGCATCCTTTTGTTTTATTTCTTCGTATTATGTTTTCCTATTTTATATTAGGTTGCTTTATTAATTATTGTTGGGTATAGTATTTTGCACACTAGTTGACATCACTTCATTTTGAAGTGATGAAGCTTCTTATTTTGTTATAATCTTTGATCTAAATGTGAGAGAAATGCGTTAATTGAATAAAAAAGACTCTTAATATATATTTATGTCCAACACTGATTTATGTTGACATTTTCCATTGTTTCTTGCTAGTTTAATCGAAGGAACTGAATCGGTGGTAATCTGGGACGTGATATGCAGTTTTGCTGAATTTTTGACAAAGGTGTTGCAACACAAAAATAGGGTATTGTAACTTTTTACTCTCTGAATTTCAATGGAGAACTAGGTGTTGCAACACCTAAAATTGGGTGTTGTAACATATTTGCGAATTTTTAAGTCCGAATTTTAGATTCGTAACCGCCGAAATTATGAATGATGGGACATGTCTTTTCAGTTTGAGAGGGCAGTTATTTGGTCGAAATTGGGGCTGGAATATAGGGCGTTGGACGTGACTTTTCAGGGGGGGATTTTTTGGGAGTTAGAGTTTTGGAGAGAAGAAGGAGGGATTTCGCTACTTTTGGAGAGGAGTTCTTTGGAGACGGACGGGTCGGGCATCAAGGGAGAAGAACACTTCTGAAGTGGATCCCTACATCGCTCATATTTATCTAAGGATGGCTAGTAAGATCTTTCCGTTCGTGTGGTTACACATTTCCTCCATGAACTAATTTTTCAATGTCTTGTATGATGTGAGTACCGTGTTTATTGTGATGAATTGATGTTAATTTCCTCTTCATGGTTGAATAATTTTCTTTCTTTATTGGATTTATGTTCATTAATTGTGGATATTTTGAGCAAGCATTCTTCTTCTACTTAGCGTGACAAGATTCGAGAGAGGAGTTGCACTAATCTAGGGTTGAATCATTTTTGCTACGTGGCGAGATTCGAGAGAGGAGTGACGTATTTCATAAATCAAAATTCCATCTTTTTACTATGCTGCAAGGTTCGAGAGAGGAGTGGCGTAAGTGTAGCATAAATTCTAATTTAGTTTCAAGAGAGAAAGAGATTTCCTCGTTGGCTAACAACGGTGATTTTACACTTAATGTTGTTTTAATTCGTCCTAAGTTAGAGTTGACTAGGGGAATTTGGAAGGGCAGATATCAGAGATCGAGAGATGACGATATCCAATTAAAAATCGTTGTAGGAAAGGGATTAATCAATTCATGAGGATTATGTTTGAGATTTCATCATAATAGGCACGGGAAAACAAAATACAAGACTATTTTCCCAAAATCTGAACCAAAGGTCTAGTAATAGTAAGTAAATAGTTTTATTTTCTCATTGTAGTCTGATAATTATTATCGAAATTCACCTTAAAATTGTCACTTGAATTTAGAGAAAAGAACGATCTAGTAATTGCAAGCACTAATTCACTAACTTCCTCGAGGGAACGATCACATCTCACTCTTTATTACTTGGTACGGCACGTGCACTTGCGTAATACTATTCACCGCGTATCAAGTTTTTGGCGCCGTTGTCGGGGAGGTGTCACTATGTTAGTGTCTATTTTCTTGCAAAATTAGTGAAATCTTAGTATTTAGAGATCAAATGTTTGTTTAATTCTTTGTCTATTTTTGTTGTTTTCATTTAACTTATTGGAATCCTGCTTTGTGTATGTCCAGATATAGGCAAGTAAATTTATTGCTTTTGAATTTTGAAATCGAACGCATGTGTAGACAAAACAGGAGAGAATCTAGAACATTGAACTGTGTTCATCCTGCAATGGATGATAACTTGAATGATAATAATAATATGAACAATAACAATGAGGGCCAGGTTGACCAAAATGGTCAACCCACTGCTCCACGTATGACATGTTACGATTATAACACACCTCTAAGGGGAGGTTTGCACTTCAGCATTGCCCGTCCAGCAATTGCAGCTAATAACTTTAAAATGGACCCACTAATCATGCAACAAGTTCAACATAACAAATTTGGGGGTCTTAATCACAAAGATGCAAACTCGCATTTAAGAACCTTCTTAGCTATATAAGACATGTTTAAGTTTAATGGGGCTTCTGATTATGCGATTATGTGGAGGTTGTTTCCATTTTCATTAGAAGGAATAGATAAAGATTGATTAGATTCTTTATCTAATGATTGTATCACCACTTTGGATCAATTAGTTGAAAAATTCTTGCATAAATACTTTCCTCCATCAAAAACCACAAAGTTGATAAGGGATATAACCACATTCACACAGAATAACGGGGAGACACTGTACGACGCTTGGGAGCGCTGTAAAGAGTTGTTAAGGAAATTTTCCCATCATAGGTTAGCCCAACATCAGCAAGTCTCCACCTTCTATAATGGTTTGCAAACTGCAACCATGATTTTAGTAGATGGAGCCGTTGGAGGATCGTTGCTTAAAAAATATCCCGAGGATGCATATGCAATCCTTGAAGATCTTACCGCTAACAATTACCAAGCATATGAGCGACTACGGAATAATAACACAGTTGGAATCTACCAGGTGGATCAAATCACATCCTTGTCCTCCCAAATGGTATCACAGTATAATATAATCAATAAGAGATTAGATTCTTTATCACAACCTTTATCTAGTGCTCCATTGACCGTGGAGCAATAGAATCAAATGACTAAAGAGGTAAATTATTTGGGAGGGGCACAAAGGCAAATTCCTCCTCGGTTTGTCAATCACTATCACCCCGAATGGCGGAACCATCCAAACTTTTCTTGGAAGAATAATCAAGGGATGAGTAAACCGTCAGGGTTTAATCAAAATCTGAACCACCCTAATAATAATAACTCTCATCCCCAATAAGTAAACCAAAGAAAGATGACAGATGATTTTATCCTTGGCATGTTCCAAAAGTATGATTCTAAAATGGTAGGGATAGAATCTTCATTAAGATCATTAGAGACGACGTTGGGACAACTTGCAAATACTTTAAGCCAAAGACCCATGGGTAATCTACCTTCTGATACCACGCCCAATCCAACAACTGATAATCATTGTAAGGTTATTGCCTTGAGGAGTGGTGGATAGATCTCAAGTGGGGATGGGTTGCTAGAGAGAGTTAGGGAAGAGGAGAAGATTAGTGAACCAAGTATGCTAGAAAGAGAAGATCCAGGTGAGAAAAAGGAAGTGGGAGAGGAACAAAATGAGAAATTAATTACTAAAAAGAAAGAAGTTATTTACCCCCCCCACCCCCATTTCCATCTAGGCTTGCCAAATCCAAACTTGATTTACAATTACAAAAGTTTATGGATATGTTCAAAAAGCTAACCATAAATATCCCATTTGCTGAGGCTCTTGAGCAAATGCCCAGTTATGTCAAATTCATGAAGGATATTTTGGCAAAGAAGAGGAAGTTTGTTGATAAAGAAATAGTTGCGTTGACTGAGGAATGTAGTGCAATCCTGCAAAATAAACTTCCACCTAAACTTAAAGATCTAGGAAGTTTCACAATACCATGTTCGATGGGATTAAAGTTAACCGTGATAGCTTTATGTGACCTTGAGGCTAGCATCAACTTGATGCCACTATCCATCTACATGAAATTAGGCCTAGGGGAAATCACACCTACATCTCTTACTCTTCAGTTAGCCGATAGATCTCTTGTATATCCTAAAGGTATTGTTGAGGATGTATTGGTTAGAGTGGAAAAATTAGTCTTTCCCGCTGATTTCATTGTGCTAGACATGGAGGAGGACAAAGATGTCGCAATCATTCTTTGTAGACCATTTATAGCCACTGGGCGCACACTCATTGATGTGCAAAAGGGTGAGTTGACTATGAGGGTTAACGATGAGGAAGTGACATTTAACATCCTCAAAGCAATGAAATTTCCGGATGAGAAAGAGAAGTGTCTCTCCATTGAGAAGGTTAATACACCTACACGAATGATGTATGATGAGAATGATTTAGATCGTAAGATCCTTAGTGTGTTGACAAATGAAGAAGTAGAAGAGGGCCAAGACTTAATGGAATCTGTGAAAGCATTAGGGAATTATGAGCATATACCGAATGCTAAAAATTTTGAACTAATAAGTAGACCTAATGAGTCTAAGGTCATGAAACCTTCTATTTTAGAACCACGTGAATTAGAGTTGAAACCTTTACCTACAAATTTAAAGTACGCTTTTTTTGGTGAGGAAAACACACTACCGATTATTATAGATTCATCATTAGAAAATGAAAATGAAAATAAACTGCTTAAGGTTCTTCATGAGTATAAAGGAGCAATGGGTTGGACCATTGCAGACATTAGAGGGATCAACCCCTCAATTTGTATTTACAAAATTCTTCTAGAGAATGACTCAAGGGAGTCCATAGAACCCCAACGTAGACTTAGCCCACCAATGAAAGAAGTGGTGATGAAGGAGATAATCAAGTGGTTGGACGCGTGTATTATTTATCATATCTCCGACAGCAAGTGGATAAGTCAAGTTCATATGTGCCGAAGTAGGGGGGCATTACTGTAGTTGAAAATGAGGATAATGAGTTGATTCCCACTAGAACTGTAATCGGATGGCGAATCTGTATGGTATCGAAAGCTGAACAAAATGACTAGGAAAGATCATTTCCCACTTCCTTTCCTCGACCGAGTTCTGGATAGGTTTGCAGGCAATGAGTATTTATGTTTCTTAGATGGTTAGTCAGGGTATAATCTGATCATGGTGGCCCCCGAAGATCAGGAGAAGACGACCTTCACATGTTCTTTTGTGACATTTGCATTTAGGAAAATGCCTTTTGGATTGTGTAACGCTCCGGCCACATTTCAGCGGTGCATGATCGCTACTTTTACTGATTTGATTGATGAGGGCATCAAGATCTTTATGGATGATTTTTCGGTGTTTGAGAAATCGTTTGATGATTGTTTAGAGGTTTTGAAGAAAGTGTTGAACAAATGCATTCAATCCAATTTGATCCTGAATTGGGAAAAATGTCACTTGATTGTTAGAGAGGGGATTGTGCTTGGGCACAAGGTGTCAAAGAAAGGTTTGGAAGTAGATAGGGCAAAGACAGAAGTTATAGAGAAATTGCCTCCACCAACTAATGTTAAGGGAGTGCGTAGTTTTTTAGGACACGCGAGTTTCTACCGTCGTTTTATTAAAGATTTCTCTAAAATTTCTAAGCCACTAAGTCATTTGCTCGAAAAAGATTCACACTTTATTTTTGATGAGGAATGTCCAGTCGATTTTAATATATTGAAGCAAAGTCCTATTTGTTCACCGGTCATCATCGTACCTGATTGGTTTTTGCCATTTACCATTATGTGTGATGCTAGCAATTTCACTGTAGGAGTGGTATTAGGTCAAGTGCACGACAAGATCTTCCATTCCATCTACTACGCTAGCAAGACGATGATTGACGCTCAGATAAATTACACCACTACCGAAAAGGAGTTATTAGCGGTTGTTTTTGCTTTTGACAAATTTCGCTCCTACTTGATAAATTCTAAGGTGGTAGTCTATACAGATCATTCAGCTATACGATTTCTAGTAGAGAAAAAAGATGCTAAACCATGACTCATTAGGTGGGTTCTCCTCCTGCAAGAGTTCAACTTAGAGATCAAGGATCGTAAGGGGGCTGAGAATCCTGTAGTTGATCACTTATCCCGTCTAGATTATGCGTTTGAAAAGGATGCACATATTGCGATTAGAGAGAATTTTCCTGACGAGAGATTACTAGCGGTGTCTGACATTAGCACCCCCATGGTATGCTGATTTTGTTTATTTTATTGTGAGCAATGTGTTGCCTCCGGATTTAGATTATCAGCAGAAAAAGAGATTCCTTCATCAGGTTAGATTTTATCTATGGGATTCCCCACATGTGTTCCGGATTTGTGCTGACCAAGTAATTCGTAGATGTGTGTCGGAAGTAGAAGTTCGTGATATCCTAGCAAAGTGTCATGCATCTCCTTACGGAGGACATTTCATGGGAGAACGAACAACTATGAAGGTGCTAGAGGCTGGATTCTATTGGCCAATATTATTTAAGGATGCACATGGGTTTGTCAAAGAGTGCGATAGATGCCAGAAGATGGGCAATATCCATCGGGGGGCAAGTATGCCAATGACTAGCATTCAGGAGTTGGAGGTATTCGACGTTTGGGGCATTGACTTCGTGGGGCCGTTTGTGAGTTCTGGTGGAAATCTTTACATATTATTAGCAGTAGACAATGTGTCAAAGTGGGTAGAGGTTGTTGCTACACAGAAAAGCGATGCCAAAGTTGTACTGAAATTTATTAAATCTAATATATTTATGAGATTCGGCACGCCAAGGGCGATAATTAGTGATGGGGTTCACACTTTTTCAATTCTCAATTTAAAGCACTTTTAAAAAAATATGGCGTAACACATAAGGTGGCCCTAGCATATCACCCGCAAACCAATGGATTAGTCGAAGTTTCAAATAGAGAAATTAAGTCTATATTAGAGAAGACAGAAAGTACAACTAGGAAGGATTGGGCATTGAAGTTGAATGACGCCTTTTGGGCTTATAGGACTGCTTTCAAGACACCCATTGGTGTGACTCCTTATAGAATGGTGTACGGAAAAGCCTGTTATTTACCCGTAGAATTGGAACATAGAGCTTTTTGGGCCATTAAGAAATTAAATTTTGACATTCAGGAAGCGGGTAAGAGTAGGCTTTTACACCTTAACGAATTGGAAGAAATGAGATTTAAGGCGTATGAGAACACTAAGCTATATAAAGATCGCATTAAGAAATGGCACGATTCTAGATTGCAGAAGTGGGAATTTAGGATTGGACAACTTGTGCTTATATATAATTCACGGCTTCATTTATTCCCAGGGAAACTGAAATCTAGATGGTCTGGACCGTTTCACGTAAAAGAAGTGTTCTCGTATGGTGTGGTAACAATTTGCAATGAAAAAGATGGGTCGACATTCAAGGTGAATGGTCAAAGACTCAAGACATACTACGGGGGAGGTGACCATCATGATGCGGTGGTTATGAAATTTCAGTAGCGATAAGAAGAAATGAACGTCTTGCCAAGACGAGTAAATGAGGCGCTAGGTGGGAGGAAACCCATCTCTCTTTTCTTTGTGTTTTAATTATTTGTTTTGTGTTGTTTTCATAGTCATGAGGATCACACTAACTCGAGGAAAGTTAGCCATGTACTGTTGAGTGTATTATGTTTGAAAATTGGTAGGAGAGCTCTGGAAGGAACAAAATTCGAGGCAAAATTGATAACAATTTTTGTAAGTCAAAGTGTTGCAACACCAAAACAGGGTGTTGCAACTTGTTACTCTCGGAAGTATCATTTTGACATCTGCATGCTAGCGGTACATCTGCGTGCCAGTGGTTCATCTGTGTGCCAGCGGTTCCCGTGGTAAAGAGCAGCGCTCGACGAACGAGTAAAGAGCAACGCTCGACGAACGAAGAAAGAGCAGCGTTCGACGAAAATTCCTTGAATTAATTAATGCCCAGTAGCGCGTGGAACAATTAATGCCCGGTCCAAGTGAACCGTGTTTCTGATCTTAAGGATTAATTAAACATGAACCGGCGCACTTGAATTAATTAAACCACGTCTAATAACTACTTTTAAATGGGATTAAACTAACACTAAATCACGGTTAAAATGAAAAAAAAAACTGCCCGCTGATTCATTCTAAATTCAATCGCAAAATTAGGGCTGGCGAGAAGGGTTTAGTCGAGGAAAGAGCTTCGTCGGAAATAGGTCATCATCGAAGGAGACATCACTTCGGTCGCCGGAAAACATTCCCGTCGGAGGACATTGCGAAAACTCTGAGTTCCCTTTCCGCTCCACGACCTCATCGTGCCGAGATCATTTTTGTTCAAGAAGCATTGCCCATCTGCAGCTATTACATACCTGGTAATTTTTGCACCATTTATGTGTTATCAAGTATAAAGGAATAGCATTCTTAGTTAATTTCTCTAGGTCATGGCCCGTAAAAGAGCTGATAAGCGAAGACGGAAGGAGTTTGCTAGCATGCCAAGCACGGAGTTTATCAATGATGAGGCAGTTAATCGTTGTGAGATATTGAAATCGTTAGCCTGCATTTTTGAGAGATGCTTTATGATAGAACAAAGGGCATGGAGTGCTTTCTTCATTAATCAAATTGATGCCCTGGGTTGGAATACTTTCTGTAATCCACGTTGTGAGGCGATTCTTCCTTGGGTCTACGAATTTTATGTTAACGCAATGTTCAGTGAGGATGATAAGGTCGAGGTAAGAGGAAGAGTGGTGGACTACTCCACCAAAGCGATCAATGATTTGTTTGAGTTTCCCACGCTGGATGTAACAAATTACAAGGAGATACAGACGGCGGTTTCTCCCGATGATATGGCTGCGGTAGTTTGTGGAGCGGTGCAACCTGTATGGACCAGGAAGTACAAGCAAGGTTTGACATCCACATGCTTGACGCGGGAAGCGAAGGTGTGGCTGCTGATTATCAATGCGGGAATTTTTCCAACTAAGCATGTAAACAATGTTTCTTTGGACAGACTCTCTATCATGTATTGCATTATTAAAAAAAATTAAATTTGATGTTGGGAGAATTCTTCATGATTCAATCATAGCAAAGGCTAAGGAGGCGAAAGCTAAATACTTATGGTTTCCGACCCTCATCACGGAGCTATGCAGAAATGCGGGGGTATATATTGAGGCAGAGGGTCTAGTAACCAAAGTAGGGCACCACATTACTGAGATAGTCGTGGAGATTAATATCAAGGTTCCTAATAAGTTTGCAGAAAGAGGTGAGAATGAAAGGACTATAGCAACACGAAGATACATTCGGCCACAACCATCCAGCCCTAAGCCTTGTGACATGGTGCATACTGATGCCTCTTATATCGAAGCTTACCAGCGAATGCAGCACCTCTACTTCGATTCTAGAGCGGATTACATATGTAATGTGCTGGACAGGTTGATGAATAGGGCAAAACTGTCGATGCCAGAGCCTCATTATAAGTTTTCGGGCAATTTTGACTCAGAAGGAAACTTACTTGATGAGAATGGTGAGAGGATTGAAGTAGCTTCCGACGGTGATGAAGAATCTGATGGTAATGATGATACCAACAAAGGAGACGAGAACTAGTTTATTGTTTATTTAAGTTTGCTGGAACATTTTCAATCATCCTCATATTATTGTTTTGTAATATTTTATGACTTTGCTGCGCTAAATTTCAGAATGTGGATGTTTTTATGGTTTGTAATTACAAAATCTTTCTTGTTTGGTTTTGTTTGGTATTCTTCTATGATTTACCTTACATATTTTTTGATGACCTTACTTAAACCTTGTTTACTTGCTACGCCTCTAACTCATTATGTGATGAACCTTGATTATTCCAGTTTTAATTCTAGCTAGCAAAAATCAAATTTGTATTATGGAAATACTCTGTCTGCACCAACAATGTCTGCAGGATTGATATACGCTGACAGGTTATTAGTTGAGATTGAGGAGCTTTGGGACAAGTTTGTTGGTTCAAAAATGGAGCTTTCGGTGCAACATATTTTCCAAATTCCAGGGGAGTTCTCAGTTTTAAATATTAATCCTTTCCCGCACTACTGCTCTACCATTTTATTCAAGATCTATAATGCATGTTTGCTCAAAACTAATATCTTTGTTAGGGACTAACAAAACCTTAAGTGTGTGTGTGTGGGGGGGGGGGGGGTGATAGAGTTTGACCCCTACTACTTGGATAAGGACTTATTTATTTACATGTGCGAACTCAATAATTCCATCTTTGTTTTTGCAAATTAACCTATAGGACATTCTTGTTATCCAATGATAATCAATTGATATGGTCAAATAATCTAAAGTTTTCAGTCACTGAATTTAAAATTTGTGAGATTTTTTTTGGTAAAGCGCTCTTTTAAGACTGATTTATGCACAGTTTTCCTTGAAATAGTTTACTTCAAAACCTAGCTTTTGATATGGCTTTCTAAAAGATAATGGGAATGGGTAAGCAAGAACTGAGTTAGCGATTTTGGCTGAAACATGGGTTTATGTAGTTAAATCATTTTGACCCTCCACTACAATCTTTGTACTTGAACACTTTTCATGTTGATACATATTATTCCACGCTTACCTTCCCAATATTCTTACTAGTTACGTCTTAGTATATTAGCCATTTTATAGGTGTTTAATTTAAAAAAAATGGTTGAGATTCATAGTGATATGGGCCTAAGTATATGTATACATACTTGGAATGATCCCTACAACGCTAGTAAATTATTAAAATCAAAAAGAAAAATGCATCATAGTGATATGTGGCCTAGGTATGTACACTTATACTTGGAATGATCCCTACTACGAATAAAAGAAAGTAAAAATGTTAATAAACCCCATCATTTGGTGAATTACTAAGATTATGAACTAAGGGAATGTCTTTCCACTTTCAACATTAGCCCTGAATGCTTAACCAAGTCAATTCTACTCTTATTTAAACTACTAATCTTTGTGTAGGCTCAATCAATAACTTAGCTTATTCTTATCCTCCCCTATGTTGCGGATATCCAATGTTAAAAGATGTTTAGGAGTAACTAATTTTAAGGAAAAGCACACACAACACATGTCGTTATTGAGCTGTACCTTTCATTCGAGCTAATGGATTTGTGAATGATTGAATTCTTGTTGATTTATAGGCTTATCAATTGAGTAAAGCGGATTTCTTGAATATGCCTTAGTTAATTTGTTGTTTAAGGATGTGTGATTATCTGGGTTTGCACTTTATTATTAGTTCTCTATTCAAGTTTTGAATTGATTATATTTGCTAGGGACTAGGAAATGCTTAAGTGTGGGGGTGTGACATCAATTCATTTTGAAGTGATGAAGCTCCTTATTTTGTTATAATCTTTGATCTAAATGTGAGAGAAATGTGATAATTGAATAAAATATACTCTTAATATATATTTATGTCCAACACTGATTTATGTTGATATTTTCCATTGTTTCTTGCTAGTTTTATCGAAGGAACTGAATCGGTGGTAATCTGGGACGTGATATGCAGTTTTGCTGAATTTTTGACAAAGGTGTTGCAACACAAAAACGGGGTGTTGTAACTTTTTACTCTGAATTTCAATGGAGAACTAGGTGTTGCAGCACCTAAAATTGGGTGTTGCAACATATCTGTGAATTTTTAAGTCTGAATTTTAGATTCGTAACCGCCGAAATTATGAATGATGGGACATGTCTTTTCAGTTTGAGAGGGCAGTAATTTGGTCGAAATTGGGGCTGGAATATAGGGCGTTGGACGTGACTTTTCAGGGGGAGGGGAGTTAGAGTTTTGGAGAGAAGGAGGGATTTCGCCACTTTTGGAGAGGAGTTCTTTGGAGACGGATGGGTCGGCCATCAAGGGAGAAGAACACTTCTAAAGCCGATCCCTACAACGCTCATATTTATCTAAGGATGGCTAGTAAGATCTTTCCGTTTGTGTGGTTAAACATTTCCTCCATGAACTAATTTTCCAATGTCTTGTATAATGTGAGTATCGTGTTTATTGTGTTGAATTGATGTTAATTTCCTCTTCATGGTTGAATAATTTTCTTTCTTTATTGGATTTATGTTCATTAATTGTGGATATTTTGAGCAAACATTCTTCTTCTACTTAGCGTGACAAGATTCGAGAGAGGAGTTGCGCTAATCTAGGGTTGAATCCTTTTTGCTACGTGGCGAGATTCGAGAGAGGAGTCACATATTTCTTTAATCAAAATTCCATCTTTTTACTACGCTGCAAGATTCGAGAGAGGAGTGGCGTAAGTGTAGCATAAATTCTAATTTAGTTTCAAGAGAGAAAGAGATTTCCTCGTTGGCTAACAACGGTGATTTTACACTTAATGTTGTTTTAATCCGTCCTAAGTTAGAGATGACTAGGGGGATTTGGAAGGGCAGATATCGGAGATCGAGAGATGACGATATCCAATTAAAAATCATTGTAGGAAAGGGATTAATCAATTCATGAGGATTATGTTTGAGATTTCATCATAATAGGCACGGGAAAACAAAATACTAGACTATTTTCCCAAAATTTGAACCAAAGGTCTAGTAATAGTAATCTAATAGTTTTATTTTCTCGTTGTAGTCTGATAATTATTATCGAAATTCACCTTAAAATTGTCACTTGAATTTAGAGAAAAGAACGATCTAGTAATTGCAAGCACTAATTCACTCACTTCCTCGAGGGAACGATCACTTCTCACTCTTTATTACTTGGTCCGGCACGTGCACTTGCGTAATACTATTCACCGCGTATCACTAGTGTTTTTGCTTTTGAATCTAGTTATCTTGACGCACTGTGAGCTTCATTTAATATTCGTTGTCGTTGGTGTGGAGATACCTCTAATGCGAGTGATAGATGTCCAAAGGGAGATAATAGCCCTAGCACTCAAGGCCCAGTATATGGAGCACCGACTTCGTCTAGTACTCCATATGGTGCGTGTAAGTCCTATGGCTATTCTTCTAAGCCTTTAACTACATGCGTCTTTGAGGATTCAACACCTGTCGTGCCAATGAAGCCAGCAAGGCGATGCTTGTTTTGTCAAAGTATAGATCACGCCCTGAAGAATTGTGATGCCTATCTTCGCCAATTGGATGAGGATGTCGAGCCAGATATCTGGATCGCCCCGACACAAAACTCTGACAGCACACCTTCCACCTCTGATTACGTTGTTGTATCACCTTCAAATTTTGAAGGGAATGATGCCGACATGCTCATAAGAGTTGTGGATGATCTAGGCTCTGACGTGACTGAGTCCATCTCCCCTGTGCATATATCACCCAACATGGATTCGACTCTTTGTGAGGAATCAGTGCTTGACTTTTATCCAAGCACTATTCCTCCCACTATTGTGCATACTACTATACTCGTCTCTGACAATCTTGTTGATAATGTGTCGCAAGATGAGGCTGGTGATCTATATATTGTGCCTATTCCTATGGAGGAGGGCAACCTTTTAGGTGAAGAGGATTTTTCCTCAGCACCGGTGGAGGAAGTCCAAATCTTGGGCAAGGCCACTGTTGATCCCGCCGACACTTGCAGCATTGATGACAAGGCCGGCATTATTTTACTGTCCCAACCTAATGGGAGTGAGACTGGGATCACTCCCCCGATTGATTTCCATTTATGTTCTTCTTCTTCTTCATTATTTCTTGATCCCCTTTCTCTATCTGAGCCTGTGCAGGTTGAGTCTTCACAGGTACCCCAGGAGGACTTGGAGCATGATGCTCAAGTCAATGATGAGAGCATCCTCTTATGTGAGGAGGTTGACCCCCCCCCCCCCCCTCCATAGAAGAAGCGCCACTCATTGCCTTATCCTCCTGCTGCCTCCCTGGAGATGACACCTTGCTGGGCAAGGATTTATTTTGTGGTGAGATGAGTGAGGACCAGCCCTCCACCTCTTCTTACTTCCTATTTCCTCTACTTGTGTTAAGCAGGTATTATTATTTAGGTAGGGGAGTAATTGTTCTGTCGACGTATCGGTACCCGCTACCGACACGCATATTAGAACAGTTACCTGTTCATTTCCTTTTTCATACGCCCATTAGCTAGAGCTGTTATGTTTTTAAATAAGTCGTGCTGGGATGACAATAACCTTAGTAGTTATCTTACTTATTTTTGTCTTTTTTTCTGTCAAAAATTAGTTAGTTATGTGTTGTTTTAGTTTGCTTTTGCGGAGCTCACCCCTGCAGGTATTTTCTATTTGTGAAGGCGGTGGTCATGATTCTTCGTATGGCGGCTTTACCTTGGATTTTCATGCATCTTCTGGTATGCTCACTTGCTGAGCATTGGGTACTCTCTTCCCCTAGATCTATTTTTAATTTTCATGTTATGCATTGTGTGGTTTGTTTAGTTTAAGTATGGGGGAGAGTCATTTTATGTGCCCACTCACGTGCACTATTGCACTGCATACTAGAAGCTTTTACTTAAAATGATTTATTTATTTTCTTTACACATCACAGCACCCACATGAGCGGCACTCACTTGTTTTTGTGTTCCCGAACATGCTATCTTGATTTGGTTTGTGAAATGGGATGTTAGTTTAGGAATTGCAAATCGGAGTGCGATGTTGACTAGTGTACTGTTCAAGTCGCACCTGCATGCTTCAATAGAAATTTAAGTAAAAATTGTTGGAACATGGTCTTCCGCATCTCCTAAGTTTGAGAATAACAAATCCTATGTGTATTTGATCTTGTATGTTCAAGTGTGCAGGATCACAAAGTCCACATGACTCAAGGATTACATAAGAAGGTTGCCCCCAAAGTTGAGCCATCAAATCCAAAACTCCTAATAGCGCTGGCGGTAGTACTAGCGCAGGCGCTAGCTGTCGTTCGACGAACTTTAAGAGGCGCTCGACGAAATGCTCATAACTGCATTCGACAAAAATTTGCTCGATGAACTCTTAGCTGCGTTCGACGAAATTTCGATCGACGAAATATTTGCTTAAGCACAAAATCCGGGAGTACTTATAGAAGGAGATAGCACCTGGCGGTATCCGATAGCGCTGGCGATAGCGCGGAGCACAGTAGGCAAGAGAGAAATGTTTCCTCGGATTGAAGATTCTGCCGCGCAGAATATGTACTAAAATGGGATAGTACTGACGGTACCACTAGCGCAGGCGCTAGCGATGATGCTATAAATTGACCCCTCTTCTCTCGTTTCACATAGACATCAGAGAGAGAGATGGAGTGCTAGAATTCCATAGGCTACCTTGGCCGAAATTTGATGTCCTACCAAAGTTCTGCAAACTTCTGAAGGAGAATCTCATCACGCCGAATCCAAGCAAAGTCCGCTTCTACAACGCTAATTCTACAGCGGATCTTCGTCTCCAACTTCAGAAGTTCATTAAGAGGGAGTTTTTAATTATTTTCATTTCTTATTTCTTGTAAACGGTTAGTGAAATCGCCTCGTGTTGGCGACTAGATCTAGGCTATGTCTAGGGGGTGCTCGAGGCCACATCCGGGGAAGGGTTGGCTAGAGCGGCTTGAGGCCGAATCCGGGGAGGATAGGCTAGGGCCACCGGTTCATGGGGATGCGAGTCGGGATAGAAAACAAAAAGAGTCTAATATTCATCGCCACCGATTTCTAGCGTTATAGAAGTCAACTTTTGTAAAACCTTATTTGATATTAATAAAGCATGTCTCTACTTTATTTCAATTATTTTACTTGACTTCTTATTGTCTTAATCTTGCATTATTACAAAACTTTTCAAAATATAACTAAATTTTTTTTTAAAAACCCTTATTCACCCCCCCCCCTCTAAGGGCGCCTACCGATACAACAAAAATAAGATTGTTTCTATGCATTTAATTTACGATTAGTATTTTTGCGTAGTTTTTGATTTAATTTACTCATTTGGTGAATATGGATGAAATTTGTGGTAGCACGGTGTTGTTTGTAGGCAAGCGCTAGTTGTGTGTTGCTCGAGTCGGAAGGAAGGTTTACCTTTCTCGTGGGCTAAGAACTTTCCCCAAACGACTCTTGAAGCATGGGTGAGAGCGACTCATTAAGTTAAAACATGATGTAGGCCATCTATTTGGCCAGTTTGAGCTTTGTTTTCCGTGTCCGATTCGCTTACCATTGCAAGCCAAATTTGTGCATACCCCTCCT
This sequence comes from Dactylorhiza incarnata, assembly GCA_033032865.1. NCBI lineage: Eukaryota > Viridiplantae > Streptophyta > Magnoliopsida > Asparagales > Orchidaceae > Dactylorhiza > Dactylorhiza incarnata. Next base: position 1,221,724 of record JAWHQI010000326.1, on the reverse strand, counting down.
TTGTTCATCTCCTCTTTCAATCTCCAAAACCTGAAGCCTATCCTAATTTCGAAACCAAATTGCAAGTTAACTGAAATCATATTTCTTGATTTGGTGTGATGTATGGAACCTTTGTGATGTGAAAGAAAAAAATCTGTATTATTTGCTGAACTCATTATTGTGAACCAACCGGGGGATAAAAGAAAAAAATGAAGTTAAAAGAAAAATCTGAAAAGAATTGGAATGAAAAGAAATCCCTTTAAGCGTAATAGAAAATTCAGTTGGTATTTGTTGGAGTAGGTTGTGGGCACACCCAGTTTTCAAGCTAAGTCTGGGGGTGTGTCACACTAGCATCGTTCTTGGTCTTGTTTTGGTACAGTGATATCTATTGACTAAATTGGGTTGCGTAGCCATTTCGTTTATCATTGAATATCATACTGTAACCTAAGCCCCATTATAACCTGAAAGTCCTATTGATTTAACTTGTGAGTTTGCTAGCGCCGTGGAGAGAGTGTAACCGGGCAAGCTTAAGGTTCTCGTCGTTGATGGATTTCAGTGGAGTTATCCCCGAATTCTGGTCTTTAGCAACACCCTGCTGAGTGGCTTGTGTAGTTTCATACCGGGCACGACCGCACAAATTCTTCATGATTGACCATCTGAGTATAACTAAATCTCTACTTACGCTTTAACACTTTTGTAAATTAGTTAGCATAACTAGAATCTCCTTTTACTGAATTTCTATTTGCCTGAGTATGCTACTTCTCACCATACTTCTATTTTGCAATTCTCTTCAATAACTACCATTTTCATACTCCGCAGGATTTGTTTACTCGGGACGCGCAAACAGGTAAGTCTGGGGGTATGATGAGTCCAACTTATATAGGGATTTTAGGACTCATCTGGGCTAGTTTTCACGCGCTTGCACTTCACTTTTTGTGTATTAATGCTTATATTTCACTTATTCACAATTCTCACATGAGGTGCACTTTCTTTGCCCATTTCTGGTGTGATTTCATGTATTCAGTGGTCCTGTATATTTTCATACAGTTTCAAGGGTTGTGCGACACTCAGGATTGGTTCTAGGGGATTTTCGGCCGAAAAGGCCACTGGTCGTGCGTTTTCCTTTGCGCGCGACCAGGCGCACGACCACTGGTCGTGCGTTAATTCCTCTTACCAGACAGAGCGTTTCGCACAATCACTGACCTTCTTCGCGCACGACCACTGGTCATGCGCCACTTACCGTGTGCTATTTTGCAGTTCAGGACTATGCTACAGGTTCTTCGCGCACGATCAGAAGCATTTCTTCACGCACAACCACTGGTCGTGCGCCTGACCATGCGCTCTGTTAATTTCTGCTCCGCCTATAAATAGATGTGCGTGATTTTAGGTCAGGGGGATCCACTTTTGCTCTGCCCAATCCACCGTTTTCTACCTTTCCGCATGTTTTCTGCCCCTTTTGGCCTCCTCAATCATCCTCAAGCTCCAAGGAGAGGGATCTAACCCTACATCCACCAATATCCAAGGAGAAGGAAGCTAGGTCATGCGGCCGGATCATGACACAAAGAAGACGGGCCATTGGAAGGTAGTGACAACCTTCTCTACCCCAGATGCAGTTGAGGAACGAGCTTGGACGCGGATTGACAACCCAGAGATTCCAACCGTGAATCTTCGACAAGGCTTCGGATTGTGTCGATTCCTGGCTTTCTCTTTCTTTGTGTTGATTTTTGTAAATGCTAGATTTCTCTATACTTTGATGATGGCACTATGAACTATGCTTTAAAATGGTTATTTCATTTATATGAGATTATTTTGTTCATATGTGTGTATGAGGTGCGCCCCCATCCTTTCTCCATCCACCACTTCATCTACCACTCCATCCGCCTAGCCAAGAGGTGATAACGACCCTCAAAACCTTTCCGCCAGTGCGAACCACCTAATCCGTGTGCCTACTCCATCCGCCTAGCGAAGTAGTGCATTCAACGACTACGTAGTTTTCCATCCCGCCTGGCAAAGCATTGCATAGCGGCATTGCATAGGAGTAGTCGTAGTTATTTTCTTTTATTTTCCATAAACCAAAATCCCCCTTTTCCGCAATCCATTCGACCAAAAGGACTTCAATCTTAAGCCCCTCCTCAAAAGTAAACTCCACCTTACTGTGTTCCTTAGAGATTCGATACTTGCGGATTCACTCCCACATTTTATATTACTTGAACTATCGGTACACTGCCATTTCTTGCCGCAGTCTTGCTACTGCCTATAGCGGTGTGCTAGATTTGCGCGTCAAGTTTTTGGATTGTTCAAGTAATATAAAATGTGGGAGTGAATCCCCAAGTATCGAATCTCTAAGGAACACACTAAGGTGGAGTTTACTTTTGAGGAGGGACTTGAGATTGAAGTCCTTCTGGTCGAATGGATTGCGGAAAAGGGGGGTTTTGGTGTATGGAAAATAAAAGAAAATATCTACGACTACTCCAATGCAATGCCTCTATGCAATGCTTTGCCAGGCGGGATGGAAAACTACGTAGGCCTTGAATGCACTACTTCGCTAGGAGGATGGAGGAGTAGGCACGCGGATGAGGTGGTTCGCACTGGCAGAAAGGTTTTGAGGGTCGTTAGCACCTCTCGGCTAGGCGGATGGAGTGGTAGATGAAGTGGTGGATGGCGAATGGATGGGAGCGCACCTCATACACACATATGAACAAAATAATCTCATATAAATGAAATAACCATTATAAAGCATAGTTCATAGTGCCATCATCAAAGTATAGAGAAATCTAGCATTTTCAACAATCAACACAAAGAAAGAGAAAGTCAGGAATCAACCCAATCCGAAGCTTTGTCGAAGATTCACGGTTGGAATCGCTGGATTGTCAATCCGCTTCCAAGCTCGGTCCTCAAATGCGTCCAGGGTAGAGAAGGTTGTCACTACCTTCCAATGGCCCGTCTTCTTCATGTCACGATCCAGCCGCACGACCTAGCTTCCTTCTCCTTGGATATTGGTGGATGTAGGGCTAGATCCCTCTCCTTGGAGCTTGAGGATGATGGAGGAGGCCAAAAGGGGCGGAAAACCTGCAGAAAGGGCAAAAACAGCGAAATAGGCAGAGCAAAAGTGGATCTCCCTGACCTAAAATCACGCACATCTATTTATAGGCGGAGCAAAAATTAATAGTGCGCACGGTCAGGCGCACGACCAGTGGTTGTGCGTGAATAAATGACTCTGATCGTGCGCGAAGAACCTGTAGCATAGTCCTGAACTGCAAAATAGCGCACGGTCAGTGGCGCACGACCAGTGGTCATGCGTGAAGAAGGTCATTGATCGTGCGAACCGCTCTGTATGGTAAGGGGAATTAACGCATGACCAGTGGTCGTGCGCCTGGTCGTGCGCGAAGGAAAATACACGACCAATGGTTTTTTCAGCCGAAAATCCCCCAGAACCAATCCCGAGTGTCGCACAACCCTTGAACCTGCATGAAAATTTCCAGGACCACGGGAATACAAGGAATCACACCAGAAATGGGCAAAGAAAGTGAACCTCATGTGAGAATTGTGAATAAGTGAAATATAAGCATTAATACACAAAAAGTGAAGTGCAAGTGCGTGAAAACTAGCCCAGATGAGCCCTAAAATCCCTATATAAGTTGGACTCATCACGTCATCATCGTGATGAAAGACCTCATCGACTACGATCATACTCTGCGGGTCTTCGTCTACTTCTCCAAGAGATCCACATAGAGGGAGTTTTTATATTGTTGTTATTTATTTAGCATCTTTTCTTGTAATTGTTTAGTAAACTCGCCTCGTGTTGGCGACTAGGTCTGGGTAGGACTTAGGGCAGAAATTCGCCTCGTGTTGGCGACTAGGTCTAGTCTGTAGATCTAGGGGGTGCTTGAGGCCATATCTGGGGAAGGATTGGCTAGAGCGGCTTGAGGCCGTATCCGGTGAAGGATCGGCTAAAGCCAACCGGTTCGTGGGGATACGAGTCGGTATAGAAAACAAAAAGTGTGTTTCCTGTTTCGCCTTGATTTCTAGCGTCATTGAAATCAAATTTTGTAATCAATTTTATTAATAATAATCACGTCTCTCTTTGTGTAATAAAATTGATTTGATCTTCATTTCTCTAAATTGTTTATTATCCTCTCTTTCATTATAAAACAATTTAGATCTTTATTCAAAATCACTATTTCAATCTCTTATCATAATCTAGTATTTTAAAATAAAATATAATATTTTAAAACCCTTATTCACCCCCCTCTAAGGGCGCCTACCGATCCAACACTAACTAGAAACGAAATGGTTTTAAATGCAAAATCTATAAATAGTTTATTTTGTGCGTTAGATCAAAATATTTCAAACTTATTTATACTTTACCTACCGCATATGAGATTTGGAATTTCCTTGAAAGAACTAATGATTCTCCTTCTATAGGTATGGAATAATCACAAGAATTAGAGAATATACAAGCTTACACAAATGTTCAAGAAAGCTCCTCACAGGATGGATCAATGGAGTGCACATCTAGTGGAAGAGAAGAAGAAATCTCATCTTCGGAAGAGGAGTGCCAAAAAGATGTCAAAGGAACTATATGTTCAAATCTTGCCTCATCCACAAGAGCTGTAAGGAAATCAAAATCTCTTATTGTGTGTAATTCTGTTTCTAATTGCTTCAAACTACAAAGCGCAAAATTAATAAATTAAAAAAATGCTAATAAGCAATTGCGCTTAGAAAATAAAAGTTTAAAAACAAAAGTTAATGTAGAATCAAATTCTGATTTATCTAGTTATACCCATGTCTCTTTAGTTGAAAATATTACACCTTGTATTGATTATAATGAATTAAATGACAAATACAAAGTACTTGAAAAGGTAGTTATTTTTGTAAAAGAACAAAATGAAATATTATGTTTAGAAATTCATCCTTGAAAAATAATTATGCTATGTCCAAAACTTATAAAATTGAAATTAATGAGATGGATGAAACATTTGAAGAATTAAGAAATAATTATCAAACTCATATTGACTTTATTATGTCCACTCTTAAAAATAGCCCAATAACTTATAATAAGCTAGACATAATCTTAAGATCAAGAATGATGAATTAAAAACAAAAATCAACTTTCTTATGAAAATTATGAATAAAAATTCACAATAAACAAATTCACAATATCAAGTAATATCTAAAAATAAGTTGAATATGAATATGAATATCTTGACTAAACCTAAAAATGGGAGTAAGGAATACAAAGTATTTGTAAATCAAAATCCTAAACACTATTATTTACAAAATCATTCTTCTCCTAACTTAAAGAAAGAAATGCACAAGTTTCCTACTGTAACACCCCCATCCGTTCAGAAGCATATTGCAGAAGGTCCGGCCGGGGCCCCACGCCATATACTACAAAACAAATGGAAACGTCACTTAATTGAATATGCAACGACACTATACCACGAAGCCTAACTCAGAGCATTCTATGCGGAAGTAAAAGAGAGAGACAGAATTATAAACCACAAGACCCGAACTCGGGTATGTCCACTTCTATTAACTTGGAATAAAATGTTTTACAACACACAAAAGAGGCACGACGGCCTTACAGTTTACCAGCATCGGCGCGAAGGCCGGCCATACATGAAAACAGAAGAAAGGACAAAAGGCCTTCAAGGGCCGCAGCAGCGCAGGGGCTTCAGCCCACCAAGGTCCCGCTCGGTCCAGCTCCTGTACAACAAGCCCACCAAAGACGGTGGCAAAACAGGGCAACGGTCAGCTAAAGCTGACCAAATTATAACGACCCCACCCCTTCGAGGGGGTGGCAGTTCTAAACGTCCCTGCAAAACAGTCTCAACAGCATATATATATAAGAGTGTGACTAGCAAAGCCCACAACATTTCATACATATGCAACAACACAAACGTGGGAATGGCCTCCACGTCTCATGCACTCAGGCACTCTTGGGTGTACTACGCCTTCCACCACCATCCACTCTTGATGGCTTTGCCCTTCGAGGCTAAAGTCGGCGGCCCAAATACCAGGGTCCTCCGTGCTTTAATTGTGAACATAACGTAGTCCGAAGACTCTGTCCCATTGCCTCCTGACATGCTGAACGAGGCTTTCTAATCAGGTGCTGTAATGGTGCGGTTTCAGGTTCGTCAAATGCCCATTGTTCACAGCTCTCGTTGTACAACACGAAAAACAGGTATGGCGTCCCCTCAGCCCAGGTATTCTCAATTAGCCGGCTCCACGGGCCGCTAAGTCATCCACCAGGACACCCCCCATAGGTCGGGTACACCGGCCTCAGGTCCCCTCAACAGGTGGGCACAACAACATCACCAGAACTCAGTTTGGGAAGCTGTCGCCCTGGCGACATTCACTGTCGCCAGCGACAGTGCACAAAACCCTAATTTGGCTTCTAGCTGTGGGTGCCTCCCGGGGCACACCCCCAGGCATTGATGCACATGCAGTAGCACTCCCACTGCCTCAGAACACCCAAATTCACCAGAACCCAATTCTGGGGAGCTGTCGCCCTGGCGACAGTCACTGTCGCGCCAGCGACAGCTGGACAGAACTCCATTTCTGCCTTTTAACTTCGGGTGCTCCCCGGGGCACACCCCCGGACGTTGCTGCGCATGTAGTAGCACCCTCTAGCCCTACGAGGCAAGTATAATAACACGGGGTTTTTCCCCGGCACGCACAATACCAAAAAGTATCACCAATCCGGACGAACCGTATCGGATGGGCTTCACACAGCGCGCCTACGTCCATCTCACGCGTAGACTCTACATGAATGCAAGCTTTGATGGGGATAACATGAATCAACCCGTCGGAGGCCACGACCTCACCCTTTTGGGTAGGGGCCTCAACGATGCATGAGAAAGGACTAGAACATGTCCAAATGGGGTTAGAAGAGTTCGTTACCCTTAAACGCCGCTTCGAGCCCATGGCTTGACGTTCCACACGGATGGAAAGGAGCGCCTTGCCCTCCTCTATGCGCAGCCACGAACTTTGAAGGGATTGGATGAGTGTAGCTCCTCCAAACCCAAGCTCCAAGCTAGGGTTTACTATTTCTCCTTCTTCTCCAAGCTCCTCTCTCTCTCTCTCTTAAGAACCCTTAAGGAAATAATGGAAAAGGATAGGTTTTTCGGCCTTCTATGCTGCCACCGAGCCTCCCAAGCCAAAACCAACCCCCAAAGTCAAAGTGCAATCAATGCCCTCAATTTCGGCCACAAAGTACAACATTGAGCTGTCGCCCGGTGACAGCCACTGTCGCCCTAGCGACAGCGATATGAACCGACATTGACCCGTCAACGCCGTCCGACAGCTCACGGCAGAACCTTCTCAACAGGACGCTATCGCCCGTGCGACAGCCACTATCGCCGGCGACAGCTCTGGATTCCAGAATTCTGAATTTTCTGATTTGGGGTCTTACAACCCTTCCCTCCTTATAAGAATTTCGTCCCGAAATTTTATAAAAACACGCAGATATACATATATCAAAAAAAATGTCTTTACACAAGGGGAAAAAAAGATAAACATCACTGAAACAGCTCGGGGAACTCCTCCATCATGGCCTGCTCACGCTCCCATGAAAGCTCCTCGCAACCGCAGTTGTCCCAACGGACCTTTACCATACAGATCGCCCTGTTCCGCAACTGACGCACCTCAGCATCCTCGATGCTAACGGGCCTGACCGCCGTCTTAAGCCCACTATCCACGGGCACCTGATCCGCCGCGACCACCTGCGTAGGCTCTTGCACTTCCTTCCGCAATACGGAGATGTGGAATACATCGTGTAGCCCGCTCAGTTCCGCCGATAGCGCAAGCCTATAAGCCGCCTCGCCGACGCGCTCGATGACCTCAAAAGGTCCAAGTTATCTCGGACTCAGCTTTTTCAAGCACCGAATCCTAGACACGCCCTTGAATGGCCTGATCTTCAAGTAGACCTAATCGCCAACGGCGAACTGGACGTCGCAGTGCTTCGCATTATAGTACTTTGCTTGCCTATCCTGCGCAACCAAAAGCCTCTCCCGGATCAAACGCACCGTCGAAGTCACCTCTTCGACGTCTTTCCTCTTGAAGAGCTTCGTCTCGCCCGTTTCCGCCCAAGCTAAGGGAGTGCGGCACTTCCTTCCATAGAGAGCCTCGAAAGGCGCCATCTGAATACTCGCCTGATAGCTGTTGTTGTACGCGAACTCAACAAGAAAGAGGTGATCTTCCCACCCCTTGCCAAAATCCAGGACGCACATCCGGAGCATGTCTTCCATCGTCCTGTTGGTACGCTCAGTTTGGCCATCCGTCTGAGGATGAAAGGTCGTGCTAAACTGCAGCTTCGTACCCAAAAGACGGTTGACTAGCCTCCAGTCGCTCGAAGTAAAGCATCCATCACGATCACTAACGATGCTACGGGGCACACCGTGCAGTCGCACTATAGTATCAACGTACAACTTCGCCAATTTCTCCACCGAGTCATCCCTCCGGTTGGGGATAAAGTGCGCCACCTTCGTCAGCCGATCAACGACTACCCAGATGGCATCGTTCCCGCTCTGCGACCTCGGCAGTCCATGCACGAAATCCATGGAAATGTCACCAAACTTCCACTCCGAAACAGGCAATGACTGCAAAAAGCCACTGGGCCTCTGACATTCCGCCTTCACTAGCGCACAAGTGTGGCACTTGGCCACGTAGTGAGCGATGTCCCTCTTCATACCCGGCCACCAGAAAAGGACCTTCATGTCCTTATACATCTTCGTGCTCCCCGGATGAACTGAATACCTGGTATGATGTGCCTCGTACATCAACTCATTGCGCAGCTCACCCACCTTGGGGACGCAGAAACGGTCACCTCTCCACAGCAACCCGTCTCGAACCTGAAACTGGGCATCCAGCCCACCACCAGCATCCTCCGTGTAGCGCTTTAAACTCGGATCGAGTTCAAAAGCCCGTCGGACTCTATCTGCGAGGTAGTACTGCACCTCAGTCCAACTCAAACAGGCACCGACACCGCCCCTCTTCTCTACGTAAGAAATACCCAAGGCCTCCAGGTCACGTATCAAGTGCTCATCATGCATCTGAATCCAGTTGGCCTGCGCTGGAGCCCTGCGACTGAGTGCATTCGCAACAACATTCCCCTTCTTGGGAGTGTAGTGGATCTCGAAGGTGAAGTCCCCCAGGAACTCCATCCACCTCTGCTGCCGCATATTCAGCCCTTTCTGCGTCAGAAGGTACTTCAGGCTCTTATGGTCCGTGAAGATATCGATCTTCAAGCCATACACATAATGCCGCCAAAGCTTCAGGGCAAATATCACGGCCGCCAACTCCAAGTCGTGGACCGGATAGTTCCGCTCGTGCACCTTCAGCTGGCGAGAGCCATACGCTATAACCTTGCCATGCTGCTGCAGAATGCAGCCAAGGCCGCTCCTAGAAGCGTCGGTGTAGATCTCGTAGCCCTCCGTGCCGCAAGGCAAACATAAGATCGGAGCCGTCGTAAGATGCCGCTTCAACTCCTCAAAAGCCTGCGCACACGCGGGCGTCCAAATGAACTCCTGCATCTTCCATGTCAGCGTCGTAAGAGGCAGCGCGATCCGTGAGAAGTTCTCCACGAAGCGCCTGTAATAACCGGCCAGCACGAGAAAGCTACGGACCTCCGCTACAGTAGAAAGGACAGGCCACTCCCTGATGGACGCAACCTTCACCGGATCTACCGCCACACCCGAACCACTAACCACATGGCCCAAGAACGCCACGGAAGGAAGCCAGAACTCGCACTTCGAGAACTTGGCATACAGCTGGTTCCTCCTCAGAACCTCCAAGACTACTCGCAGGTGATCACCGTGCTCCTCCTCGGACTGAGAGTAGACCAGTATGTCATCAAGGAAGACGACCACAAACCGGTCGAGGTACTCTTGGAAAGTCCGGTGCATCAAGTCCATAAACACCGAAGGCGCATTAGACAGCCCAAACGGCATCACGGTGAACTCATACTGCCCGTACCTCGTACTAAAGGCAGTCTTCGGGATGTCGCACTCCCTGGTCCGCACCTGATAATAGCCGGACTTCAAGTCCAGCTTCGAGTATACTGTCAAACCAACGAGCTGGTCGAACAAATCGTTTATCCTCGGAAGAGGATACTTGTTCTTCTCCGTCAGCTTGTTCAGCTCCCGATAATCGATGCAAAGCCGCAGGGTACCGTCCTTCTTTTGGACAAAGAGGACCGGTGCACTCCAAGGTGAGGAACTCGGACGCACGTAGCCCTGCTCAAGCAGCTCCTGCAACTGCAACTTCAACTCTGGCAACTCTTTCGGAGCCATACGATACGGCGAGCGGTCCACAGGCTTAGCACCTGGCACCAACTCAATCGTGAAATATATCTCCCGCTACGGTGGAGCACCAGGGAGCTCGCTCGGGAACACATCGGGGAACTCTGCTACTACCGGAACATCTACTAGGCTGGGCCTCGGCGTTGAAGCCTCCACAAGAGCAAAGAATAACTCCGCTCCCTGTCGCACTTCCTTGGACACCTGGAGAGCAGACATCAGCATCTTGCTCGATCCATGCATGCCCGCAAAGACCATCTCACGATCGGCACCTTGCCCAAACCTCACCTCCTTGGTGGTGCAATCGATACATGCACGCTGTTCCGACAGCCAGTCCATACCGAAGATAACATCGAACTCAACCACGGGGAGTAACGATGCCTTCAGGTCATACTCCCAACTACCAACTAGAACCTTTACGTAGCAACTCCTCTCCACACGCATTGAATATACATTCGGCAGTAGGACCTCCAGTCCATCTGCAGAAGCAATCGACGACGCACCAATACATTGGACGAAGTCCGATGATAAGAAGGAGTGAGAAGCTCCAGTATCGAAAAGCGCTCTCGCAGGAATGCCTAAAATATTTACATAGCCTACGCCGCCAAATAGGGTTAGCATGAACATTAGAACAGGTATATAAAACAGTAAAGATTGTATCTTAAATTGTACCTGTCACGACATCCTTGGCTTTGATAGCCTCCTGCTGATCAAGACTAAAGACTCTGGGCTGCGGGGGAGCCATACGGGAGGCAGTTGACTCAGCTGCCATCCCCTTCTCAGAATAAGCTGGCCCAGTCTTCTTCTCTGGCCTTGGAAGCCCACTGCGGCAATCCCGAGAGAAATGGCCAGGCTTGCCACAAGTGAAACAAATAAGAGGGCCACGTCCAGACGACGCGCCCGAAGCAGAGGGAGCTGGCCCAGATACTCGAGCCTTCTTCCAGCGACTCAACCTCCGCAACTTCGCCGCACTCGGCGCTTTGCCCTCCGGCACTGCCTCGACCACAGCCACCTTGCCCTTCTCCCTGAGCATCTCCTGCTCAAGTTCTCGTGCTGAACCAATGAGGGTCGTGAAACCCTGCGCCAACGGCCCTGTCAGAAGGTGCCGCAACTCAGTACGCAAACCCCCATAGAACCTGTTCACCCTTCTCTCCTCATCATCGAAAGAAGTTCCAGCATAACGCCCGAGGCGGGTGAACTCATGCAGGTAGTCATCAACCAGTCTACCACCCTGTGTTAGAGCCAAGAACTGGTTCTCCATCGCGATCTGCTGCGACTGAGGCACATACCTTGCGAGGAAGATTCTCGAGAACTCTTCCATCGGCACATCAACCAGTTGCCTTCCCGCAAACTGGCGCCTCTCAACCTCATCCCACCACCGCCTAGCTTCCTTTTCCAGCAAGTAAGAAGCAAACGTCACCTTCTGCGCTTCCTCTGACTGTGTCGCTGTCAGAATTCGCTTCACATGCGACAACCAGTCCTCGGCCTCAGCTGGGGATTCAACCCCGGTAAACGGAGGAGGTCGAAATCCTAGAAAGTGCTTCAGCTGCTGCTCAGGAGCACGCCTCACGGGGACTTTCTCCACTCTTAGTGGCTCTGGGGCCACTTCCTGCACCGGCGGTTGGCCTTGCCTTTCAGGCTGGCCATTCAACGCTGCTAGAATGGCTTCAGTAACTAGCCGAACTAACTCAGCAGACGGAGCTGTAGGGGCCTCAGCAGACCCACTACTCTCATGCACATCACGGGGACGCGACGGTCCCGCTGCACTTTGAGTGCCCTACACAAGTGCAACACACAGTTAGGCGACAACACAGTCGCAACTAACAACAAAAGGAATGCTCAGGTTCCAAAATCATGCAATTATTGTTGGTTTGTTGTTACATTTTATTCCTAAGTGGACATTTTTGGGTTTATTTTACGTCTCAACGGTAGCGCACACACGTGCTCACCACCCCTTAAAAGAATTCGTCCACGAATTCCGTAGAAGGATACAGAACCTTAGAAGCTGATACCAATTTGTAACACCCCCATCCGTTCAGAAGCATATTGCAGAAGGTCCGGCCGGGGCCCCACGCCATATACTACAAAACAAATGGAAACGTCACTTAATTGAATATGCAACGACACTATACCACGAAGCCTAACTCAGAGCATTCTATGCGGAAGTAAAAGAGAGAGACAAAATTATAAACCACAAGACCCGAACTCGGGTATGTCCACTTCTATTAACTTAGAATAAAATGTTTTACAACACACAAAAGAGGCACGACGGCCTTACAGTTTACCAACATCGACGCGCAGGCCGGCCATACATGAAAACAAAAGAAAGGACAAAAGGCCTTCAAGGGCCGCAGCAGCGCAGGGGCTTCAGCCCGCCAAGGTCCCGCTCGGTCCAGCTCCTGTACAACAAGCCCACCAAAGACGGTGGCAAAACAGGGCAACGGTCAGCTAAAGCTGACCAAATTATAATGACCCCACCCCTTCGAGGGGGTGGCAGTTCAAAACGTCCCTGCAAAACAGTCTCAACAACATATATATATATATATATAAGAGTGCGACTAGCAAAGCCCACAACATTTCATACATATACAACAACACAAATGTGGGAATGGCCTCCACGTCTCGTGCACTCAGGCACTCTTGGGTGTACTACGCCTTCCACCACCATCCACTCTTGATGGCTTTGCCCTTCGAGGCTAAAGTCGGCGGCCCGAATACCAGGGTCCTCCGTGCTTTAATTGTGAACATAACGTAGTCCGAAGACTTTGTCCCATTGCCTCCCGACATGCTGAACGAGGCTTACTAATCAGGTGCTGCAATGGTGCGGTTTCAGGTACGTCAAATGCCCGTTGTTCACAGCTCTCGTTGTACAACACGAAAAGCGGGTATGGCGTCCCCTCAGCCCAGGTATTCTCAATTAGCCGGCTCCACAGCTGCTAAGTCATCCACCAGGACACCTCCCATAGGTCGGGTACACCGGCCTCAGGTCCCTCAATAGGTGGGCACAACAACATCACCAGAACTCAGTCTGGGAAGCTGTCGCCCTAGAGATATTCACTTTCGCCATCGACAGTGCACAAAACCCTAATTTGGCTTCTAGCTGTGGGTGCTTCCCGGGGCACACCCCCAGGCATTGCTGCACAGGCAGTAGCACTCCCACTGCCTTAGAACACCCAAATTCACCAGAACCCAATTCTGGGGAGCTGTCACCCTGGCGTCAGTCACTGTCGCGCCAGCGACAGCTGGACAGAACTCCATTTCTGCCTTTTAACTTCGGGTGCTCCCCGGGGCACACCCCCGGACGTTGCTGCGCATGCAGTAGCACCCTCTAGCCCTACGAGGAAAGTATAACAACACGGGGTTTTTCCCCGGCACACACATTACCAAAAAGTATCACCAATCCGGACGAACCGTCTCGGATGGGCTTCACACAGCGCGCCTACATCCATCTCACGCGTGGACTCTACATGAATGCAAGCTTTGACGGGGATAACACGAATCAACCAGTCGGAGGCCACGACCTCACCCTTTTGGGTAGGGGCCTCAATGATGCATGGGAAAGGACTAGAACATGTCCAAATGGGGTTAGAAGAGTTCGTTACCCTTAAACGCCGCTTCGAGCCCATGGCTTGATGTTCCACATGGATGGAAAGGAGCGCCTTGCCCTCCTCTACGCGTAGCCACCAACTTTGAAGGGATTGGATGAGTGTAGCTCCTCCAAACCCAAGCTCCAAGCTAGGGTTTACTATTACTCCTTCTTCTCCAAGCTCCTCTCTCTCTCTCTCTTAAGAACCCTTAAGGAAATAATGGAAAAGGATAGTTTTTTCGTCCTTCTATGCTGCCACCGAGCCTCCCAAGCCAAAACCAGCCCCCAAAGTCAAAGTGCAATCAATGCCCTCAATTTCGGCCACAAAGCCCAACTTTGAGCTGTCGCCCTAGCGACAGCGATATGAACCGACATTGACCCGTCAACGCCATCCGACAGCTCACGATAGAACCTTCTCTACAGGACGCTATCGCCCGGGCGACAGCCACTGTCGCCGGCGACAGCTCTGGATTCCATAATTCTGAATTTTCTGATTTGGGGTCTTACACCAACGAAAAATATTTTCAATCCTCATTACAATTATACTCTTCAAAATAAGGACAATCATAATGGAAATTTGACACATAAAAATAATATTAAACCATGGTTTGAATGGAGACCCAAAGTTAAGGATGAAACACAAACTCCACTCAAAAGGGCTCATTCATTTCCATCTCCCCAAATGCAAACACGATGTATTTGGGTACCCAAAGAAACCATCCCACTTGGTCCTCTTTGGATACCTAAATCTCAAATTCATTAGGTATCATCAAATGCATGAAGTAGAATCCTTTCAAAATAGAATATACAAATTTCTACTTCATGATATGCTTTAATTTTTTTCTTTTGTTTTTCATTTTAAGCCATCATGCCATGGTCATCTAATATAATATTTGAAATTTGACTTTGTCCATTAAAAGTTTACAAATTATATTAAATCAAAAGTTAAAGTCAAGTTTTCATTTATAAATGACCAATCTACTATTACTAAAATCATGCATATATCATTTTTTTGGCATATCCTATAATATTAAGCTTAAATGATTGTGCAAAACTCAAGAATTAAGGTTGTTGGAGCTAATGATCTAAAATTTTAACTTCCGCAACATTTTGTGATTTCTTCTCGTTTTTTCACTTCATTAGACATGTCTTACATTGCACAAACTTAATTGAGCAAAATCGGAAGTGAAATCGAAGAAAATCTAGGCTATAGGAGTAAAATATGCACTCTCTGTGAGCTAACGCAGGCGCTGAGACTTAACGCCTACGTTAGCTCGAATGTCCAATATCCTATGTTTTTTAAAATTTTAAAAAATCACTAAAAATATGTTCGTCTATATATAATACCTATTTTTATCTGTATGCCATTGTATGATTTTTGAAAAATCAAATACAAAATTATAAAACAATAATACAAAAAAAATATGGGAAATTTCGACCTAAACTTCAAACGATCATAACTTTTGATCCACTTGTCAGAATTTTGCCCACAATAGCTTTTTGGAATGAGGTTGAGAAGATCTATGCACTGGAAAATGAGCTTTGCTTGTTTGAGTTCATTTCGACCCTCAAAACTGCCAAAATTCAACTCTGTTTAGAACTTATCTCAGTTTTTCCTTTTTCGGCAATTTTTGTGTCAAAGGATTATACATCACATGATCCTAAGTACCATTCCAATGACCTTAGAATCAACTTTATACTTATTGAAATATCTCACAAGATTAAATCACATCATTCTAGGTCTATGAATAGTTAGGTTGAAACTCCATGTCGAATATATGCAAATATATTATATGCTTATAATCTTCACTTAATATTGCACCTTGTTATCATAACTTTTCATCTAGCATCATCACTAACTATAAAATGTCTATGCTAGTTATATCATGCCATGTTATGCGGAAGAAAAATAGAACAATGAAAGTTTGAAAGTCAAGAAAATTATATATATATATATATATATATATATGTTGTGGTTAATAATCAAAAATTCAAAGTGAAAATTTACAAAAACTTCTCAAAAGAACCAAAATTTTTTTCTCATTATATTCATTATTCACCTTACAATCTTTGTCTATGATATTTTGAAAAGGTTGAATATGAATGGTTTTACATACTTCACCTACCTCATTATGAATAATTAATCATGAATACTTAAATTTCAATGTGATAAAATTAATGATCATTCAAAATCAAAAGATCTTATAAATTCAAATATTAAACATAACTACAAAAAATCATATTTGATTCCAACATATGGTTATGATCATTATCACGAATTAGTTAATGTGTGTGCATGCATCTCATCTCTATGTAGACCCTAGAACCAACTTTCATCACTTCATTCTAGGTCTATAAATTGAAATTCTATTTATTGAATACATGCAACATCATCACTATTAATACTATGGCATTCAAACTAATCATTCTAGCACCATCTTTTACTATAGGTAGAAATCAATTTTTAATCTAGGTATATCATGTCATGATGTGGTAAGGTGAAACTGAATAATGAAATTTTAAGAAACATGAAAAATACTTGGCTTTAGAATCAATAAAATCATCTATCTTAACTACAATGACTATTCTAAAAATTCTTAAATATAAAGCCAAAGTTTATGAGTCAATCCATAGGAAAAAATGCTTAGGATGTCCATGATCATTCACCAACATTATGTGTCTCACCATAGCGAGGGCGTAGGATTGTATGCATTAGAAGACCTAACCTCTAAGTCATGGCTTGTCCTTAACCGGGGAGGGTTCTAGTGGGGCCTTGCGGGGTACTGAGGGGAAAGAGTGTTAGATTGCGTGTTCTCTAGTGTGTGCATATGGGATTAACACCTAAACCTACGGCATGTGTGCAGCTCCTCATGCCCATCCATCACTTAGTACGGGGCTAGTGTGTAAGCATATAGTTAGGGTATTATAACTTAGGGCATTCCTACATCTTATATATTGCATGCATTCTTTATGATTATTTTTTCATGCATTCTTGGGTTGATTGAACATGCTTCTCTTGTGTTTTGCATATTTTATCATTTTTGAGCTTTACTGATATTGCAAAACATAAATATTTGAAAACCAAATAAAAATATAAAATTTTTTAAAATAAAACATGCTTAAATAGCCTTCTAATCATCTCCAAATTTTCTGAAATTTCTACATTAAGAAGGCCTATTTATATAAATTCAATTTCATAGAATTTTTTTTCAAAAATCCTAAAAAATAGTGTTCTGTTTGGGCATTAAGTAGCTAATGCCAGGCGTTAGCTCCTTTTGTAAAATTGAAATTCTAGTTTCTCTACACTATTTCTGATATTTTTCCTTTAATTTTTCTCTGTTTATTTTCTCATATTTGAAATTATTTATTTATTATTTTGGTTATTTTATTCCAAAATACCAAAAAAATTCAAATAAATCAAAATGCTCAAAAATATGTTTCTGTTATTTGTTTTTCTTAAATATTTACAAAATTATGGTTTGACTATATGACTTCACAAGAGCAAACATCTTAGTCATTTTTGTTTCAAGTGGTCAAAATTGATTAGGCATACACTTAAAGATTTTCTTCAATGTCTAATTATAATTTCAAATTTCCTAAACATTGTTTTATCTTGTCATGCCTTGACCTTAATCTGATTGTTTGCAATGAAATAGTCTATAGAAAATTGTGTATTATTGCCTAGCATGCCTCTAAGTATGAGTAATGTTTTATGCTAATAATGATTCATTCACTCACTATTTTGGTAATCTACATGTGTTCATAATCTTAGTCTTGCATGATTGTGTAGTGTAATAGTTTTAACATATTAAGTTGTATGTCTAAATTACCTACACTGTCTTTCAAAAATAATTTTGATGCATACATAGAAGAGTTATTTCAATATTGTTAATGTTTGCAATAACAAGTGAATTCGGAGACCTTTGGCCCAAAAAAATATATAATGAAATAATATACCAAAGATAACTTCACCAAGCACTACTCACCCTCCTGATAAGTCTTAATGAGCATTGTGAGGTTGAGCACCTTGGAATGAATTATAAAGTGTCTTGTGCAAACATATTTTTATTATCACTTCTATTTGTACTTTGGATCAATAAAAATAAAAAAATATAACAAAGCTAATGTGATCCCCCAAGCTATACTTCGCTCCCTGATAAGTCTTAATAAGCATGGTGTGTGCGAAGCACCTTGGTAGTTGTATAGTTGTACTCCTCTTATTGCTTTGAAGTTTTATTTTAAAAGTGATGTGTGAAAGTAATTATAAGATTACAAACTTAATATTGTTATTACTATTTCATTACATATGTCATGTGTTTTAATTATTTCACTTGTATAATTTTATCAAAACACCTTATGCACACATCATTGTTTTTCATAAAGCTTCTACTCATGAGAATTGGATCCTAATGAAAAATTACATAATTCCCTAAAAACTTAAGTAAAAGCACTAGATTGCAATGCATGATTTCTACAATCTTTTCTTTACTTGAAATATGAATTGGTTACATTGTAGTTATTATCTTTTTGAATATGTTGATTCATGCATGCCTATTTGTTATGAAAATTTTCAAAGTTCCAATGCTCAAATGTGAAGAGTCTAGATATATTGTGGAAATGGTCAAACTATTACAAAAATATAAATCTAAATAACCTTGTTTTATCTTTCCGCATTCCTATTTTATTATGTGATTTTTACCATGTGTTCTCATGCTTATTTCTAAGGATTTGTTTTTCACTTCTACTTATCAAACAATATTGCATTTCTTTCAACAAGTAATATTCTTCTTAAAATTTAATTTGAAAAACAAGTGGTAGAATTCCTTTGGTAAAATCATGGAATGTTGTTCTTTCATGCTTATCATATATTTTTTCCGTTGTGCTACTCTCTCCCTTAGCTCGATCATGACTTAGTTTATGTTTACACAAAACTCTTAATCCTCTCTTAGTTATGTTCCAACATTTTTCTTCATTATTCTAGTTTTGTTTCACTCTACCCTCTTTTGCTAATAACAAAAGGGGGAGAATAAAATCATAAATTATAATGATTAAAGGAGTATGATTCACTAGACTAAGGGGGAGCATAAATCTAGTCTATGGGTGCATATACTAAGGGGGAGCACTTATGTAGGGGGAGCACAATTTTAATAAATTATAACTCTTATTAATATCTCTATTATTGCTTAGTGTCATATACACTTCTAAAAACACATACTTATATATGAATCTGATTTATCTCTATTGGAATTGTTATTATCAAATGGGAAAATTGTTGGAACATAGTTTTCCGCATCCCTTTGATTTGAGAATAACAAATCCTACTTGAATTTGTTCTTGTTTGCCATTGTAATTTTAGCATGCAGGTTTTAACGGATATGACACTAGGATGCTTCATTATTGGTCTGAAACTGCCCACAAGCTGAAATGATGAAAGTGGTCTAATGCCAGGCGTTAAGACTTAAGGCTGGGCATTGACAAATGATGAGATGGCTTGCCGCAGAGATGAGCGACGACGATATGTCTTAGATTATGGAAGAGAGCTAACGCCCGACGTTAACTCTTAATGCCGACGTTGACTTTCTTTCCCGCCAAGATGAAAATGACATGGAGGGAAGCTGTCGTGATTGCAGGAGCATTTTGGGAATGATTTGACTCAACGCCAGGCGTTAGACTCAACGCCAACGTTAAGGTTGCCTAAAATGAATTTTTCCAAAGATGCAGAATCTCCTTCCTATTATGAAGATCCAAGCCATCAAAACATTTATATACAGGGTCAACGCCAGACGTTAGCCTTATGGCAGGTGTTAGCCTCTGGACCTATAAATTGGTGGATTTTGTCTTCTCCAAAATGAAGTGATTAGAGCCCTATTCCAGCACTTTGGAAACACTGAGAGGGCCATATTTCTAGACCAACACTTCTCCCCTTCAATTTCAAAAGGAGGAATCGAAGGAGGCTTGGATCAACACGCTAACTCAAAGTGAAGAACGCACGCTTGGACTTCAACAATCTTCAGCTATTCTTCGGCATCTCCTTCATATTACCTCATAGGGAGTTTCATATTAGTCTTTTGTATTTGTATTTTTATTTTATCGTTATAATTGTGGAAGTAAATTTGCCTCGTGTTGGCGACTAGGTCTGGGTAGGACTTGGGGAGGAAATTGCCTCATGTTGGCGACTAGGTCTAGGGAGTAGATCTAGGGGGTGCTCAAGGCCTTTCTGGGGATAGAAGGCCTAGAGTGGCTTGAGGCCAAATCTGGGGAGATATCGGCTAGAGCCAACCGGTTCGTGGGGATACGAGAGATTTTACTTTATCGCCTACGATTTCTAGCATCATAAGAAATCAAATTTTGTAATCTTATATTTCAAGTTAATAAAATCATGTCTTTCATTTATATTACTTGATCTCCTCTTTTTATGAGGTTTTATCTTTAATTAAATCTCTTATCATTTCAAGTATTTTAAAATATAACAAATGTTTTATAACCCTTATTCACCCCCCCCCCCATCTAAGGGCGCTTCAAGATCCAACAAGTACTATAATAAAAGCTCTCTCAAAACTGAGGAGTCTGTGCATGTAGTTTTTGATAAAGCTAACATGTTTTTGACAAAGCTAGCAGATCAAGTTGAAAGGCTAAGCATCATGGACCATCCATCAGTGCGTCAAGACAGAGGAAAATAGAAAATTGACACTGATTCAGATGAAGACTCTGTAGTAGAGGAAGAGTAAATTACAGCACCTGAACAGGCAGCCACTGAGATCATTCCAGTGAATGAGGATGGTGCTCCCACTGTCACGGAGCAAGTGGTTCTTCAGGAAGAAGAGAATCTCCTAGATAACTCAACAAAATCAAGGATGACCCTAAAGGATCATCCTTCAACACAAGTTATAGGAGATTTGAAAGTTAGAGTCAAGACAAGGAAACAGCTCATAAGTGAAACAATGTTACAATGCTTCCTCTCTCAGTATGAACCCAAGAAGTTTGAAGAAGTAGACAGTGATCCTCACTAGATATCTGCTATGCAAGAAAAGCTAACACAGTTAGAGAGGAACAAGGTCTGGACATTGGTTGAAAGACCAAAGAATTACCCAGTCATTGGAACCAAATGGGTATTTAAAAACAAAATGGATTCAACAGGAGTCATAATCAGGAATAAGGCCTGACTTGTGGCCCATGGATACAGACAAGAGGAGGGAATTGAATTCAACCAGTCATTTGCTCCAGTAGCAAGGCTGGAGGCCATCATAATGTTCCTGGCATATGCATCTCACATGAAGATCAAAGTCTATCAGATGGATGTGAAGAGTGCATTCCTAAATAAAACTTTTCAGGAAGAAGTGTATGTGGAGCAGCTCCCAAGTTTTGTCAATCCAACTTTTCCCTCTTATTTATAGGTTAGATAAAGCACTGTATGGCCTAAAGCAAGCTCCAAGAGCTTGGTATGAGACTTTATCCACTTTCCTTATGGAACACTCCTTTGAAAGAGGGAAAGTGGATAAAACACTATTCACAAGAGCACATAAGAATCAGCTTTTGGTAGTACAAATATATGTAGATGACATTATATTTTGGTCAACAGATCAATCTCTCTGCAACAGGTTTGCTTACCTAATGTAGTTAAGATTTGAAATGAGTAGCATGGGGGAACTATCATATTTCCTTGGTCTTCAAGTAAGACAGAATGCAGATGGCATTTTCATATCTCAATCCAAGTATACCAGAGAACTCATCAAGAGGTTTGGGTTAGAAAATGCCTCTGTTATGAAAACCAGAGATGAGAAGGGTAAGTACTTTGATCAGAAAACTTATAGAGCAGCCATTGACTCTCTTCTCTATCTGACAGCTAGCAGACCTGATATAATGTTTGTGTTGGAACAACCCTATTACTGATTTGGGCTAGGATTACTATCTGTTTATTATGACTAAGTTGACCCCAATGTATAGTCTTAAGGGTCAAGGTTTTAGGATGTTAGAACTAAGGAAAAGATAAGTTTTCTGTGTTCGATGAAATCCACACTGCGTTCGACAAACTAAATCCTGCGTTCGACGAACGGCATGCTCCTGTGTTTGATGAACTTGCCATGGTTCTGCATTCGACGAACTCATTCTGCGTTCGATGAACTCCTCTATGTGTTCGACGAACACCTCTCTGCGTTTGACGAACTTGCTCTCCAGCTCGACGCGCTCAGTTCTCAAGCCATTACAGCAGTTTATCTCTTCAGTTCGACGAACTTCATTCTGCATTCGATGAACTCAGCTCTGCATTCGAAGAATAAGTATCAGATGTTCAGATCGATGAAAGTTCTTCTCAGCTCAATGGATTCAATATTCCAGCTAGCTTATCAGATATTATCTTTCAGTTCGGCGACCTCCAGCTTGAGTTCGACGAACTCCAGATTGCGTTCGACGAATTTATTCAGATCGATGAAAAATCTCTTCAGCAGATGTTTTTCAGAAGATCAGTTATATTATTCTCTGAACTCAGATTTATCAGCAACGGTTCTATTTATTTCAGATAAGTCAAGGATTATATCCTTCCTTTTTATTTATTCCTTTCCATTGTCTTCCCGAGAAAATAGCCATTTGGCGGAAAAGGATATCATTAATTAAAAAGGAAAAGGAATTAAAGTCTTGGTTTGCGGTTCCAAGAAATAATCCTCCAGATTATTTTATTCCTTATTTCAGAGGATTTGAAATTCAAATCAGTCAGAGATTTCAAAAAGGAATAAGAAAGAAGATATACAGTATCATTTTATAGAATAGCAAGACAGGAAAAAGAAAGAAGAAACAGTCGGGAAAAACATATACAGGAAGAGAAAGAAAATTACAGATCTTCATCTGCTTCAACAGCACATCTCATTCTCAGAGAACAACAATACAAATCATCTCTCAGATTTCTGCTGCAAGTTTCTAGATCAGATCTTCAAGAACAACAAATAATCTGAGAAATCTTGGTCTCTTAGATTTATCAACTATCAGGAAGATACAGGAAGATATTACATTCAAGAGAAAGCTCCATCCTCAACTGTCAACCATTTTCAATCATACAGGGGGAGCTTTACATCAACACATTCCACTAGAGTCTTCTCTCAGATTATTGACTGAGAAGAACATCTAAACCCTCTTTTCTCATCTTATATAGGGTTATAATTCCCTTCAAAAGTTAACCCCTTGATGGCAGGGCACCTGAACAAAAACCTGTAGTTAGGTTAGAGCACCTAATCAAAAGCTAATTTGTGTTTGGACACCTGATCAAAAATCCATTGGTGATAGTGCACCTAATCAAAAACCTAGTAGAATCCTACCAAGGGTGGTAGAAGAGTAGATGTACCCAGTGTAACACCTCAATTTCCAGTGCACTGAAATCAGCAAGTTGTGGTTTTATAGCTAACGCCAGCGTTAGGGCTAACGCCAGGAGTTAGCCTAGGACTTAGTTTTGCCGTTCGTCGAACGCAGGTAGCCGTTCGTCAAACACAGCTTTCTAGTCGTTCGTCGAATGCAGGAAGCCGTTCGTCGAATGCAGCTTTCTAGCCGTTCGTCGAACGCAGGTAGCTATTCGTTGAACGCAACTTTCTAGGCGTTCATCGAACGCAGGCAGCCGTTCGTCGAACGCAGCTTTCTCGCCGTTCATCGAACGCAGGAAGCCTTTTGTCGAACGCAGCTTTCTAGCCGTTCGTCGAACGCAGGCAGTCGTTCGTCGAACAAAGCCAGCCGTTCGTCGAACGCAGGCTTCAGGTCATCCGTCGAACGCAGGCTGCAGAGAGTTCATCGGACGTCGTTCGACGAACTCCAGGCCATTCATCGAGCGCCGATCGTCGAATGTCGTTGGGCTTTAAGCGGTTGTGGATAAACTCAGCCACCGCCTTAGGGGCTAACGCCCGGCGTTAAGTGCTAACGCCGGTATTAGCTAAGAAAATATATAAGGCAGCAAAATCCGACTATTCTTCTCATTTTCTCTGAGACCCTCTGCATTTCTGAAAGCCCTGGGAAGGAGATCAGTTGGAGGTGAGCCATTTGCTTGTGTTGAGAGCAAACCTATGTAGGAGATTGCTTGCTGATGAGTCCCAATTATATACACATATATGGACTCATCTGGGCCGATTTTCTAGTCTATGCACTATATTTTAGGCATGTTTTCGCTCATATTTGTTATTCCATGCTATGTGCACTTCTAGACCCGTTTTGGTGTTATTTCTTGTTTATCTTCTTTATTAGTTTTCATGCATTGTTAAGTGCCACCTTCAGTGGCTAGATTGGTGTTGTATGCTGGAACAGGAGTCGTGCAGGTGTTCCCGATACAATTCTGTACAGGAACACTGCGCACGATCACTGTTTCTATTGCGCACGACCACTGGTCGTGCGCCGCTGATCGTGTTCACGTAACCCTAATTTTTGAGTTCTGTCTCGGACAGTGCGCACGACCACCAACGATATTGCGCACGACCACCGGTCGTGCGCCGCTGTTCGTGCGCACTTAACATCAATTTTATGAGTTCTATTTCGACCAGTGTGCACGACCACCTATGATAGTGCGCACGACCACCGGTCGTGCGCCACTGGTCGTGCGAACATGGTATTTTATAAATTTCTTACATTGCAGGCTCCGCCCAGGCAGGAGCACGTTCACAGACCTCCAGCGCGCACGACCATTGGACGTGCGCCACTGATCGTGCGCACTGTTTATTCCAGCGCCTATAAATTGACCTGCTCGCGAATTAGGTCGGGATCTTCCGCATTTCTTCCGCCCAGCTCCGCCGTTCCGCCCCTTCCGTAGGTTTTTCGCCCCCTAGGCCTCCTCCATCATCCAAGAGCTTCAAGGAGGAGATTCTACGATCATCTTCATCGCCAAGGAAGGAGTTTTTCGCATCGGACGTGGCCGGATTGTAAAACGCTGGAGAAGACGGGTCCATTGGAAGGTAGTGACAGCCTTCTCTACCCCGGACGATAGTTGGGACCGAACTAGGACGCGGATTGACAACCCGGTGCTTCCTACCGTGAATCTACAATGATCCTCCGGATTCGGTCGTATCTCTTGCCTTTTTCTCTCTTTGTGTGATGTAATGTTTGTAATCTCTATATTATTGATGATGTGCACCATAAACCATGCTATGTAATGCTTATTTCATCTTATTGAAATTATCTTTTGTTTATATGTGTGTATGAGGTGCGCCGCATCCATTTTCCATTCCGCCATCGTGTTCGTGTGCCGCACTAGCAATTGCTAGTGGCGTGCTTGTCGACGAGGTGCTTGCGACCCTCATCCGTATGCCTACTCGTCCATCCGCCTAGCGAAGCATGGCATAGCGGCCCGTGTAATCCATTCCGACTCCGCCGATGCGAACCATTCCATCCGCTAGCCTTCTCGTCCAGCCTCCTAGCGAAGCGTGGCATAGCGGCCCGTGTAATCCATCCCGCTTAACGAAGCAACGCGCTCAAGGTCTGCATAGTTCGATTCTGTTTGCCTACTCGTCCATCCACCCTTGCGACGCAGCGCGCTCAAGGCCTGCCTAGTCTCCATCCCGCCAAGCGAAGCACTGCATAGCGGCATTGCATAGGAGTAGTTGTAGTTGTTTTCTTTTATTTTCCAAAAGCCAAATCCCCCATTTTCGCATCCATCCGCTCGAATGGACTTCAATCTCAAGTCCTTCCTCGATAATAAACTCCACCTTACAGTGTTCCTTTAAGATCGATACTTGGGGATTCATTCCCATTTTATATTACTTGAACGATCGGTACACTGCCGTTTCGTGCCGCATTCTTACTACCGCCTATAGCGGTGTGCTAAGATTTGCGCATCAAGTTTTTGGCGCCGTTGCCGGGGAACACAGTCGTGTGAGTTTTCTGGAGAGGGAAAACCTGAGAGAGAAGCCCTTCCTTTTGTAATTGCATTTTTTTGTTTTATTTCTTTTTATTCCATTTTCCTGTTTTAATTAGGTTGCTTTAGTAATTTTTGTTAGGTGTGGTATTTCGCACAATAGTGTTCTTCTATTTGAATCGTTTTATCTTCGCACTATGTGGGCACATCTTAATATCCGTTGCCGTTGGTGTGGAGCTAACTCCCACTCTAGTGATGAATGCCCTACGGAGAATGGTGGGCATAATTCTTCTCGCCTGGCATATAGAGCATCAACTCCGTCTGATACTCCATATGGTGTGCGTAAGTCTTATGGCTACTCTGCTGAGCCTTTACCGTCTTACTTCTTTTCGGCTTCAGCACCCGCTGTGCCAAAGAATCCCGCAAGGCAGTGCCGGTTTTGTCGGAGCACTGATCATGTCTTGAAGGACTGTGCCGAGTATCTTCGCCAATTGGACGAGGATGACGAGCCGGATATCCGGATCGTCCTGAATCCTAACTCTGGCGGCACACCTTCAACATCCGGTTATGTGTCTTTGTCACCTTCACATCTTGAAGGGTATGGCATGGACACGGTCACCGGATGTGCGGTTGATCTATGCACCGACATTGCTGAGCCTATTCTCCCAGTGCATCCACCACCCCTAGTGGATTCGATTCTTTGTGAGGAATCGGTGCTCGACTTTTATCCGAGCACTATTCCTCTCCCTGTTGTGCATACTACACTCGTCTCTGACGACATTGTTGATGATGTGTCGCAAGAGGAGGTGATGAGTCCTGATCATATACACATATTTGGACTCATCTAGGCCGGTTTTCTAGTCGTTTCACTGCACTTTAGCCCTGTTTCAGCTCATATTTGTCTTTCTATGCTAGGTGCACTTCTTGGCCTAATTTGGTGTGTTTTATGCTTATTCCCTTTTGATAGCCTTATCGTTTTGTTGAGTGCCACTTTCAGTGGCCTGATTAGCATTTCTGTAGAAACAGGAGTCGTGCAGGTGTTCCTGGTAAAATTCTGTACAGGAACACTGCGCACGATCACTAGTTCAATTGCGCACGACCATTGGTCGTGCGCCGCTGATCGTGTGCACTTAACCCTTTTTTTTAGTTCTGTCTTGGACAGTGCGCACGACCACCTACGATAGTGCGCACGACCACTAGTCGTGCGCCACTATTCGTGCGCACTTAACATCAATTTCATGAGTTCTGTTTCGACCAGTGTGCACGACCACCTACGATAGTGCGCACGACCACCGGTCGTGCGCCACTGGTCGTGCGAACATGGTATTTTATAAATTTCTTACTTTGCAGGCTCCACCCAGGTAGGCGCACGATCACAGAACTCCAGCGCGCACGACCACTGGTAGTGCGCCAATGACCGTGCACAGTATTTATTCCAGCGCCTATATAAGGTCCTGATCCGCAGATTAGGGATACGGGGGGTTCCCGGAGCGCGATTTGCCATCCGTACGCCGCCGTTTTCCACTTCCAGACACCTCCACCTCATCTTCTCCGCAAGGGGAAGTCATCTCCAGCCATTCTAAGCAATCCTCCATCGTCCGGGTGCATTCCCCGCCCTCCCAAGCCCTCAAGCAAGCTATCTCCAGTTCGGTCCGGTGAAAAGAATAGTCATCCTGAGGTAGAAGACGACGGAAGCACGTGGAGAGGTCGTGACAGTCTCTCAACGCCGGAAGCACAGTCCGCCCGAGTCCGGAGGTAGCTTGATAAACTACCATTCCGGCCGTGAACGGCCGCTAGTCTTCGCCCATTGGTTGATTTCTTCCTCCCCTTGTTGTACTCCTTTGAATCATTTAAACTTGAATATCATGATGTTTAGTTTAAATGCAATGGTTGTTACTTATCCTTTCTTCAGTATTTGCTTGTGATACGTCTCACCTTCACTCACTCACTCACGCACTCATCGTGCTCGATTCGCGTTAGCAAGAGCTAACGGCGATTTGCAAAGAGGTGTTTGCAACCCTCACTCCCCGCACTAGTGATCACTTCATTCGCATGCGCAACGTCCATCCGCCTCACGAAGCTCGGCATCGCGGCCGTTGCATCCATCTCACCTTGTGAAGCGGTGATTTCGAACCGCATTTCTTTTATTGTTGTTAACGGTAGGAAAACATATCAAAACCCCCTTTTCTGTTATTGTTCCCGCTTGTGTAACAATTGTCACACAACGCAATTCGTTCACCCAACCTGCATTCCTCAAGAGACCGACACTCGGGGATCCTATTCCCAACATTTATTACTTGCGCGACCGGTGCACTTTGTAACACCCTGCCAGTATGAATAATATAACAGTAGGTCCGTCCGGGACCCCACGCCATACTAACCACACTAGCTAGGAGTTAAAAGGTGATAAACAGAAAGAAACTACAACAGAGTATACTAAACAATAGCGGAAGCATAAAGATTTAACATTTCCATTAGAATTGTCCACTATCATAGGAATGAGACCAAGAAAAAGAGTTATGGCCTTAAGGCCTTACATTTAGCAAATGTACCAAAAACTCCAAAACATACATCGACACGCAGGCCGGCAATACATGAGAAAGCTAAAAAGGAGGCTGGCCTTCAAGGGCCAACACAGCAAAAGGGCCACCGCCCGCTATTTCCCGCTAGGCTCACCTGCACCTGCATAAGAACATTCCTCACTTCATTCGCATGCGCACCGTCCATCCGCCTCACGAAGCTCGGCATCGCGGCCGTTGCATCCATCTCACCTTGTGAAGCGGTGATTTCGAACCGCATTTCTTTTATTGTTGTTAACGGTAGGAAAACATATCAAAACCCCCTTTTCTGTTATTGTTCCCGCTTGTGTAACAATTGTCACACAACGCAATTCGTTCACCCAACCTGCATTCCTCAAGAGACCGACACTCGGGGATCCTATTCCCAACATTTATTACTTGCGCGACCGGTGCACTTTGTAACACCCTGCCAGTATGAATAATATAACAGTAGGTCCGGGCGGGACCCCACGCCATACTAACCACACTAGCTAGGAGTTAAAAGGTGATAAACAGAAAGAAACTACAACAGAGTATACTAAACACTAGCGGAAGCATAAAGATTTAACATTTCCATTAGAATTGTCCACTATCATAGGAATGAGACCAAGAAAGAGAGTTATGGCCTTAAGGCCTTACATTTAGCAAATGTACCAAAAACTCCAAAACATACATCGACACGCAGGCCGGCAATACATGAGAAAGCTAAAAAGGAGGCTGGCCTTCAAGGGCCAACACAGCAAAAGGGCCACCGCCCGCTATTTCCCGCTAGGCTCACCTGCACCTGCATAAGAACATTCCACCAAGCGGTGGCAAACAAGGTAACGGTCAGCACAGCTGACCAAATTATAACGACCCCACCCCTTTCCCGGGGTGGCGGAGATTCTACCCTGCAAGCAAGCCATACCAGCACAAGTACTAACATAAAGAAAGTGCAACAACACAAGGTGAGGTTTCAAGCACATTCAATCTTCTAGGTTGAGCATCAAAAAGGAGGGAACCTAGGTGTGCACATGATGTTGGTTGGGTTCACCCGAAGGTTTCCCGCAACCGCCTAAACAACCGCATGAGGCTAACAACATCAATTCCAACAAACACTCCACCGTAAGGGCCATCGCCTTATGTGGGAAAAAGAGCTTTTGGTCGGTCTAGGTAAAACACCTTCCACGACCTCTCCCATGATCACACGGCTACATGAGGTAGGGACCTCTTACCGATCTGCATGGAAACGGGTTCGGTTTAGCTTTGCTCGTGCTCTAATCGTCGCGATCTGTCGCACAACGCGGGTACGGCTTCGCCTCGGCCCGTAAGGGTTTAGCACCTTCAAGTGCTACACAAATATAAGCTACGCACCTAATCCCTTCACAAGGATCTAGGCTTCACAAATACTCAAAAGGGGAGATATAATATGCTCCGCATAAATTTCGCGGTGAAGGTTTGCCTTCATCCAATCTCAAAGCATGGGGCTTTCGTTAGGATCTTCACAAGACGCCTACACTTAAATCCTGCACTATTATAGACGATTTCACGGAGTCATTCTCCGGCACGCATTCTAGGCTTAACCTAAATGCAACGTCGCAATCCAAGCATCACCGATTTGGGCTCACGGCCATGAATAGGCTTCACACAAAATGCCTAAATCCGCACGACTACCGGATTTTCTACATGCAATATGCCGGGGACGGACACAATCGACCCGGAGTTCCGGAGAACTTGAGGGAATTCTACACTTCACCCATTTGGTGAAAGGGATCCCTCATGCAAGCATAGAGAAACGAAGGAGAGGACAAAAGACAAGTCCAAACAACGGGAGAAGAAATCGTTACCCTAGGAGCGTTCTTTTTCGCCATGGATTCGAGATTCTAGACGGAGGGAAACGACCGCACCGGGCTGCACTCTCCAGATCTGGAATCCGCTCGCGAAATGGGGCTCCGGAGCTCCGTCAATGGCGGAATCTCTCCTTCTTCTTCCTTGCCTCCTTCTTCTTCCTCTAGGTTTGGAGAGAGAATGGATATGAAATAATGAGGATTAAACCCCTCTCATAAGCCCTAATAACCTCCAGCAACTAAACCTAGCCGTTGGATCAAATCCCAAAAGATTTGGACGGTCCGATCTTCTTCTCCGCTCAAAATCGCGGAACAGAATAAACAGGGCGCACGATCGCTGGCGCACGATCACTGGTCGTGCGCGAAGAGGGAAATGGTCATGCGCACTGTCCGAGATAGAACTCGATTCTCTTCTGAATTAACGCACGATCGCTGGCGCACGATCACTGTTCGTGCGTGAAGAGGACAATGGTCGTGCGCACTGTCCGAGACAGAACTCCGATTCTTTGCGGGTTGCGCACGATCGTTGGCGCACGATCACAGGTCGTGCGCGAAGAGGACAATGGTCGTGCGCATTGACCTGATCTGGAATCTTGAGCCTATCCCGAGCGCAACACTACCATTTCGCCTACCTCGCTGAACCACGATCTTTGGGGTGTTACAACTCCACCCCCCTTAAAAGAATTTTGTCCCGAAATTTCGTAAACAGTAATAGCAGGAAATTATAGTTTTTAAAGAAAATTTACCTGAGGGAAATAGCTCGGGGTACTCCGCAAGCATCGCTTGCTCTCTCTCCCAAGTTAGCTCCCCTCGGCCGCGATTATCCCACCGGACCTTTACCATCCGAATGGACTTGTTCCGCAACTGCTTTACCTCAGTATCCTCGATGCGTAAGGGTTTGACTTTCGTCGACAACCCACTATCCACCGACACTTTGCCGACCGCAACGATATGAGTAGGCTCTTGCACTGCCTTCCTCAGAACTGAAATGTGAAACACGTCGTGCAGACTGCTCAGCTCTGCAGATAGTGCAAGCCGATAAGCCGCATCACCAACACGTTCCACAATCTCAAACGGTCCTAAGTACCTTGGACTGAGCTTTTTCAAGCGTCGGATCCTTGATACCCCTTTGAACGGTTTGATCTTCAAGTAAACCCGGTCACCGACGGCGATCTCTAGGTTCCTATGCTTGGCGTTGTAATACTTTGCTTGCCTGTCCTGGGCAATCAATAGCCTTTCCCGAATAGTTCGGATCGTCGAAGTTGCTTCCTCAACATCTTTTCGCTTTAATAGCTTAGTATCGCCCGTTTCTGCCCAAAACAACGGCGTACGACACTTCTTACCATAGAGGGCCTCGAAAGGAGCCATCTTTATACTGGCTTGGTAGCTATTATTGTAGGTGAATTCGATCATATAGAGATGATCTTCCCACTTCTTTCCAAAATCTAGAGCGCACATTCGGAGCATATCCTCCATAGTCCTGTTGGTTCTCTCGGTCTGTCCATCCGTTTGCGGGTGGAAGGCCGTGATGAACTTCAATTTCGTGCCCAACAGTTCATGGATAAGCCTCCAATCTTTCGATGTGAAACGCCCGTCACGATCGCTGACGATGCTACGAGGGACACCGTGCAGCCGCACAATACTATCGACATAGAGCTTCGCTAGCTTTTCTACAGAATCATCCTTCTGGTTCGGAATAAAATGCGATATTTTTGTCAGTCTGTCCACGATCACCCAGATGGCGTCGTTTCCATGCTGCGATCTCGGCAATCCGTGCACGAAATCCATCGAAATATCGTCAAACTTCCATTCCGGAATCGGCAAGGGCTTCAAAAATCCACCGGGACGTTGACATTCCACCTTCACCAACGCGTAAGTGTTGCACTTGGCCACGTAGAGGGCAATGTCCTTCTTCATACCCGGCCACCAGAAAAGTTTCTTCATGTCCATGTACATTTTCGTGCTCCCCGGGTGGATAGAGTACTTGGTATGATGAGCCTCGTACATCAATTCCTCCCGTAGAGTACCAACGTTTGGGACGCACAATCTGCCATTTTTCCACATAAGGCCATCTTCGAAAGAGAAATCAGCGTTCAACCCGTCAACGGTTTCCGCTTTGAAGCGTTTCATGCTCTCATCCAGCTCCAAAGCCTGTCGAACTCGGTCGGCAAGGTGGTATTGAACCTCCGTCCAGTTCAAGCATGCTGAAGTAGACGCTCTTCGATCAACGCAAATGATTTCCATTTCTTCCAGCTCACGGATTAGACGCTCATCGTGCATCAAAATCCAATTTGCTTGAGCGGGAGCCCGACAACTCAACGCGTCCGCAACTACATTTCCCTTTCCAGGAGTATATTTGATGTCGAAGGTGTAGTCCCCAAGGAACTCCAACCACCTCCTCTGTCGCATATTCAACTCCCTTTGATCTAGCAAGTACTTGAGGCTCTTGTGGTCGGTAAAGATGTCGATCTTCACGCCATACAAATAATGCCTCCAAAGCTTAAGAGCAAATATCACGGCCGCTAGCTCCAAATCATGGACCGGGTAATTCCTCTCGTGAACCTTCAACTGATGGGAGCCGTAGGCAATTACCTTACCGAACTGCACTAGGACACAACCCAAACCACTCCCTGAGGCGTCGCTGTAAATTTCGTAGCCTTCCGTACCACATGGCGAGCATAGAATGGGCGCCGTGGTCAGACGGCTCTTCAGTTCTTCAAAAGCTCGTGCGCACTCGGGCGACCAAACGAACTTATGATCTTTCCTAGTCAATTTAGTGAGAGGAAGTGCAATCCTCGAGAAGTTTTCCACAAAGCGCCTATAATAGCCGGCAAGTCCTAAGAAACTTCGGACTTCCGCTACGTTTTTCAACCAAGGCCAGGCTCGGATCGCTTCTATCTTCGACGGATCAACCGCAATTCCATCTCCACTAACGATGTGACCAAGGAATGCTACTGACGGTAGCCAAAACTCACACTTGGAGAACTTGGCATATAGCTGACTCTTCCTCAAGGTGCCCAGAACTGCGTGCAGATGTCCTACATGCTCCTCTTCCGATTGAGAGTATACCAAAATGTCGTCGATAAAGACGATCACGAATTGATCCAAATACTCACGGAACGTCCTATTCATTAAGTCCATGAATACCGACGGTGCATTGGACAGACCGAACGACATCACCGTGAACTCATAGTGCCCAAAGCGGGTACTGAAAGCTGTCTTTGGAATGTCACATTCCCTAATCCGCAGTTGGTAATAGCCGGACCTTAGGTCCAGTTTGGAGTATACCGTCGACCCAACCAGCTGGTCGAAGAGATCATCGATTCTTGGAATCGGATATCGGTTCTTCTCGGTCAACTTATTTAGCTCTCGATAATCGATACATAGACGCAATCTCCCGTCCTTCTTTTTCACAAAGAGGACCGGTGCACTCCAAGGCGAAGAACTTGGACGTACGTAGCCTTGCTCTAGCAGCTCTTGCAATTGAACCTTCAGCTCTGCCAATTCCTTTGGCGCTATCCGGTATGGTGAGCGGGCCACAGGTTTGGCACCTGGCACCAACTCGATACAGAAATCGATCTCTCGCTGAGGCGGAGCCCCAGGGAGTTCGTTAGGAAACACGTCGGCATACTCCGCTACAACTGGGACATCACATAACCTGGGCTTTGGCTCCGAAGCCTCCAACAAGGTGAAGAACAACTCGGCGCCTTTTCTAACCGCCTTAACCACTTGGAGAGCAGACATCAGCGTCTTGCTCGCTCCTCGCATACCGGCAAACGTGGTTTCACCATCGGCGTTCCTTCCCAAAGTGATCTCCTTAGAATTGCAATCTATGCATGCACGCTGCTCCGAGAGCCAGTCCATGCCGAAGGTCACATCGAATTCAGCTAACGGCAACAACGATGCTTCCAAATCGAAATCTTGATTTCCGATCCGCACCTTCACACGGCTCTTCCTATCCGCAGACATGCGAGATCCATTGGGTAGCACTACTTCTAATCTATCCTCTACGAAGGTAGATGGCACTCTGATTCGCACCACGAAGTCCTCAGACAGAAAAGAGTGCGATGCACCCGTATCAAATAGAGCTCTCGGCGGATAGTTGAAAATTAGGACGAAACCTAATTGCACAGAAATAAAGCATATAGTCGTACCACAGTATGAATTATATATATAGCTGTAAAAGCTAACTTCTAATTCGTACCTGTGACGACATCAGTTTGTCGTATAGCTTCTTGTTGGCCAAGCGAAAAGACTCTCGGCTGAGTCGGAATGTGTTGGGAAGCCGAAGACTCCGCAGCTTTACCCTTTTTCGCAGTACGAGCATAATCCACCGCTCGATTACCAGTCTTCGGGGGACCACTTCGACACACCGCAGCTTTGTGTCCCACCTTCCCGCAGGTGAAACACGTAATAAGAGTCCGCGCGGTCGTGGCTCCCGAAACATTTGAAGGAGCTGGTTCCGACTGTTTGAACTTCCTTTTGTTCCTTCTGAAAACCGACTTGGACTGAGAGGCCGGCGCATGAAACTCAGGTTTCTTTACAACGCACTTTGCTTGTACCCTCTTCATGTCCAACTCCAAAGATCTGGCAGTTTGCACCATCAATTGGAAGCCGAACATCATAGGGCCTGCAAGGAGCAGCCTCAACTCGTCCCGAAGCCCTTCGTAGAACTTATTTGTCTTTGTCTCCTCATCCTCCACCAAGGACCCCGCATAGCGACTCAGTCTGGTAAACTCATGCAAGTAATCGTCGACGGAGCGATCACCTTGTGTCAACCTCAAGAACTGGTTTTGCAACGCAATGCGCTGGGCAGAGGGGATAAACCTTTGGAGGAACGACTTTGAAAACTCAGCCATTGATATTTCAGTAATATCTCTACCGTAGAACTTATGCAGCTCCTGCTCTTCCCACCACAGCACAACCTCTCCATCAAGAAGGAAGATGGCTAAGGTGACCATCATGGCTTCGTCCGTCGCTGTCGCCCTCAGAGTTCTTCTAACTCTTGACAACCAGTCTTCTGCCTCCGTTGGGGACTCAGATCCCGAGAAGGTAGGAGGATTAAAGCTCAGGAAATGCTTTAATTGCTGGTCACGTGCTCGCCCCGCAACTACTTGCGCAACTTGAGGTTCCACCCTCGGCGCTACCGCAGGTTCCACTGCAGCAACAGCCTCAGGGGCCACATCCGGAGTAGGAGTAGCAGGCTGGACCAGCCTTTGGGGTTGAGCGTTGATCATCGCGAAGACCGCTTCTGCGACTAATTTGATCATTTCAGCAGAAGGAGTGGTCGCTGGCACTTCAGCCGACCCACTACTTTCAGCGGTGTTACGGGGTCGAGACTGCCCCGCAGCACTTCTAGTCACCTATAATCATGCAAAGCACAATTTAGTGACCCAAAACATATCAAACAACAATCATGGAACGCTCAGGTTCCGCAAACAAGTATGTTTTCTTTTCATTCCTAAGTGGACATTCTTATTAGTTTTTGTCGTTTTAGGTGAATGCACAACCCGTGCGCACCACACCTTAAAAGGAATTCGTCCCGAATTCGCTAAACTACGGATCGACGCCTTAAGTCCGATACCAAATTGTAACACCCTGCCAGTATGAATAATATAACAGTAGGTCCGGCCGGGACCCCACGCCATACTAACCACACTAGCTAGGAGTTAAAAGGTGATAAACAGAAAGAAACTACAACAGAGTATACTAAACACTAGCGGAAGCATAAAGATTTAACATTTCCATTAGAATTGTCCACTATCATAGGAATGAGACCAAGAAAGAGAGTTATGGCCTTAAGGCCTTACATTTAGCAAATGTACCAAAAACTCCAAAACATACATCGGCACGCAGGCCGGCAATACATGAGAAAGCTAAAAAGGAGGCTGGCCTTCAAGGGCCAACACAGCAAAAGGGCCACCGCCCGCTATTTCCCGCTAGGCTCACCTGCACCTGCATAAGAACATTCCACCAAGCGGTGGCAAACAAGGTAACGGTCAGCACAGCTGACCAAATTATAACGACCCCACCCCTTTCCCGGGGTGGCGGAGATTCTACCCTGCAAGCAAGCCATACCAGCACAAGTACTAACATAAAGAAAGTGCAACAACACAAGGTGAGGTTTCAAGCACATTCAATCTTCTAGGTTGAGCATCAAAAAGGAGGGAACCTAGGTGTGCACATGATGTTGGTTGGGTTCACCCGAAGGTTTCCCGCAACCGCCTAAACAACCGCATGAGGCTAACAACATCAATTCCAACAAACACTCCACCGTAAGGGCCATCGCCTTATGTGGGAAAAAGAGCTTTTGGTCGGTCTAGGTAAAACACCTTCCACGACCTCTCCCATGATCACACGGCTACATGAGGTAGGGACCTCTTACCGATCTGCATGGAAACGGGTTCGGTTTAGCTTTGCTCGTGCTCTAATCGTCGCGATCTGTCGCACAACGCGGGTACGGCTTCGCCTCGGCCCGTAAGGGTTTAGCACCTTCAAGTGCTACACAAATATAAGCTACGCACCTAATCCCTTCACAAGGATCTAGGCTTCACAAATACTCAAAAGGGGAGATATAATATGCTCCGCATAAATTTCGCGGTGAAGGTTTGCCTTCATCCAATCTCAAAGCATGGGGCTTTCGTTAGGATCTTCACAAGACGCCTACACTTAAATCCTGCACTATTATAGACGATTTCACGGAGTCATTCTCCGGCACGCATTCTAGGCTTAACCTAAATGCAACGTCGCAATCCAAGCATCACCGATTTGGGCTCACGGCCACGAATAGGCTTCACACAAAATGCCTAAATCCGCACGACTACCGGATTTTCTACATGCAATATGCCGGGGACGGACACAATCGACCCGGAGTTCCGGAGAACTTGAGGGAATTCTACACTTCACCCATTTGGTGAAAGGGATCCCTCATGCAAGCATAGAGAAACGAAGGAGAGGACAAAAGACAAGTCCAAACAACGGGAGAAGAAATCGTTACCCTAGGAGCGTTCTTTTTCGCCATGGATTCGAGATTCTAGACGGAGGGAAACGACCGCACCGGGCTGCACTCTCCAGATTTGGAATCCGCTCGCGAAATGGGGCTCCGGAGCTCCGTCAATGGCGGAATCTCTCCTTCTTCTTCCTTGCCTCCTTCTTCTTCCTCTAGGTTTGGAGAGAGAATGGATATGAAATAATGAGGATTAAACCCCTCTCATAAGCCCTA
Organism: Dactylorhiza incarnata; assembly: GCA_033032865.1. Classification (NCBI taxonomy): domain Eukaryota; kingdom Viridiplantae; phylum Streptophyta; class Magnoliopsida; order Asparagales; family Orchidaceae; genus Dactylorhiza; species Dactylorhiza incarnata. The sequence continues at coordinate 1,184,437 of JAWHQI010000326.1, read as the reverse complement.
ATAACCTCCAGCAACTAAACCTAGCCGTTGGATCAAATCCCAAAAGATTTGGACGGTCCGATCTTCTTCTCCGCTCAAAATCGCGGAACCGAATAAACAGGGCGCACGATCGCTGGCGCACGATCACTGGTCGTGCGCAAAGAGGGAATTGGTCATGCGCACTGTCCGAGACAGAACTCGATTCTCTTCTGAATTAACGCACGATCGCTGGCGCACGATCACTGTTCGTGCGCGAAGAGGACTATGGTCGTGCGCACTGTCCGAGACAGAACTCCGATTCTTTGCGGGTTGCGCACGATCGTTGGCGCACGATCACAGGTCGTGCGCGAAGAGGACAATGGTCGTGCGCATTGACCTGATCTGGAATCTTGAGCCTATCCCGAGCGCAACACTACCATTTCGCCTACCTCGCTGAACCACGATCTTTGGGGTGTTACAACTCCACCCCCCTTAAAAGAATTTCGTCCCGAAATTTCGTAAACAGTAATAGCAGGAAATTATAGTTTTTAAAGAAAATTTACCTGAGGGAAATAGCTCGGGGTACTCCGCAAGCATCGCTTGCTCTCTCTCCCAAGTTAGCTCCCCTCGGCCGCGATTATCCCACCGGACCTTTACCATCCGAATGGACTTGTTCCGCAACTGCTTTACCTCGGTATCCTCGATGCGTAAGGGTTTGACTTTCGTCGACAACCCACTATCCACCGACACTTTGCCGACCGCAACGATATGAGTAGGCTCTTGCACTGCCTTCCTCAGAACTGAAATGTGAAACACGTCGTGCAGACCGCTCAGCTCTGCAGATAGTGCAAGTCGATAAGCCGCATCACCAACACGTTCCACAATCTCAAACGGTCCTAAGTACCTTGGACTGAGCTTTTTCAAGCGTCGGATCCTTGATACCCCTTTGAACGGTTTGATCTTCAAGTAAACCCGGTCACCGACGGCGATCTCTAGGTTCCTATGCTTGGCGTTGTAATACTTTGCTTGCCTGTCCTGGGCAATCAATAGCCTTTCCCGAATAGTTCGGATCGTCGAAGTTGCTTCCTCAACATCTTTTCGCTTTAATAGCTTAGTATCGCCCGTTTCTGCCCAAAACAACGGCGTACGACACTTCTTACTATAGAGGGCCTCGAAAGGAGCCATCTTTATACTGGCTTGGTAGCTATTATTGTAGGTGAATTCGATCATATAGAGATGATCTTCCCACTTCTTTCCAAAATCTAGAGCGCACATTCGGAGCATATCCTCCATAGTCCTGTTGGTTCTCTCGGTCTGTCCATCCGTTTGCGGGTGGAAGGCCGTGATGAACTTCAATTTCGTGCCCAACAGTTCATGGATAAGCCTCCAATCTTTCGATGTGAAACGCCCGTCACGATCGCTGACGATGCTACGAGGGACACCGTGCAGCCGCACAATACTATCGACATAGAGCTTCGCTAGCTTTTCTACAGAATCATCCTTCCGGTTCGGAATAAAATGCGATATTTTTGTCAGTCTGTCCACGATCACCCAGATGGCGTCGTTTCCATGCTGCGATCTCGGCAATCCGTGCACGAAATCCATCGAAATATCGTCAAACTTCCATTCTGGAATCGGCAAGGGCTTCAAAAATCCACCGGGAAGTTGACATTCCACCTTCACCAACGCGTAAGTGTTGCACTTGGCCACGTAGAGGGCAATGTCCTTCTTCATACCCGGCCACCAGAAAAGTTTCTTCATGTCCATGTACATTTTCGTGCTCCCCGGGTGGATAGAGTACTTGGTATGATGAGCCTCGTACATCAATTCCTCCCGTAGAGTACCAACGTTTGGGACGCACAATCTGCCATTTTTCCACATAAGGCCATCTTCGAAAGAGAAATCAGCGTTCAACCCGTCAACGGTTTCCGCTTTGAAGCGTTTCATGCTCTCATCCAGCTCCAAAGCCTGTCGAACTCGGTCGGCAAGGTGGTATTGAACCTCCGTCCAGTTCAAGCATGCTGAAGTAGACGCTCTTCGATCAACGCAAATGATTTCCATTTCTTCCAGCTCACGGATTAGACTCTCATCGTGCATCAAAATCCAATTTGCTTGAGCGGGAGCCCGACAACTCAACGCGTCCGCAACTACATTTCCCTTTCCAGGAGTATATTTGATGTCGAAGGTGTAGTCCCCAAGGAACTCCAACCACCTCCTCTGTCGCATATTCAACTCCCTTTGATCTAGCAAGTACTTGAGGCTCTTGTGGTCGGTAAAGATGTCGATCTTCACGCCATACAAATAATGCCTCCAAAGCTTAAGAGCAAATATCACGGCCGCTAGCTCCAAATCATGGACCGGGTAATTCCTCTCGTGAACCTTCAACTGACGGGAGCCGTAGGCAATTACCTTACCGAACTGCACTAGGACACAACCCAAACCACTCCCTGAGGCGTCGCTGTAAATTTCGTAGCCTTCCGTACCACATGGCGAGCATAGAATGGGCGCTGTGGTCAGACGGCTCTTCAGTTCTTCAAAAGCTCGTGCGCACTCGGGCGACCAAACGAACTTATGATCTTTCCTAGTCAATTTAGTGAGAGGAAGTGCAATCCTCGAGAAGTTTTCCACAAAGCGCCTATAATAGCCGGCAAGTCCTAAGAAACTTCGGACTTCCGCTACGTTTTTCAACCAAGGCCAGGCTCGGATCGCTTCTATCTTCGACGGATCAACCGCAATTCCATCTCCACTAACTATGTGACCAAGGAATGCTACTGACGGTAGCCAAAACTCACACTTGGAGAACTTGGCATATAGCTGACTCTTCCTCAAGGTGCCCAGAACTGCGTGCAGATGTCCTACATGCTCCTCTTCCGATTGAGAGTATACCAAAATGTCGTCGATAAAGACAATCACGAATTGATCCAAATACTCACGGAACATCCTATTCATTAAGTCCATGAATACCGACGGTGCATTGGACAGACCGAACGGCATCACCGTGAACTCATAGTGCCCAAAGCGGGTACTGAAAGCTGTCTTTGGAATGTCACATTCCCTAATCCGCAGTTGGTAATAGCCGGACCTTAGGTCCAGTTTGGAGTATACCGTCGACCCAACCAGCTGGTCGAAGAGATCATCGATTCTTGGAATCGGATATCGGTTCTTCTCGGTCAACTTATTTAGCTCTCGATAATCGATACATAGACGCAATCTCCCGTCCTTCTTTTTCACAAAGAGGACCGGTGCACTCCAAGGCGAAGAACTTGGACGTACGTAGCCTTGCTCTAGCAGCTCTTGCAATTGAACCTTCAGCTCTGCCAATTCCTTTGGCGCTATCCGGTATGGTGAGCGGGCCACAGGTTTGGCACCTGGCACCAACTCGATACAGAAATCGATCTCTCGCTGAGGCGGAGCCCCAGGGAGTTCGTTAGGAAACACGTCGGCATACTCCGCTACAACTGGGACATCACATAACCTGGGCTTTGGCTCCGAAGCCTCCAACAAGGTGAAGAACAACTCGGCGCCTTTTCTAACCGCCTTAACCACTTGGAGAGCAGACATCAGCGTCTTGCTCGCTCCTCGCATACCGGCAAACGTGGTTTCACCATCGGCGTTCCTTCCCAAAGTGATCTCCTTAGAATTGCAATCTATGCATGCACGCTGCTCCGAGAGCCAGTCCATGCCGAAGGTCACATCGAATTCAGCTAACGGCAACAACGATGCTTCCAAATCGAAATCTTGATTTCCGATCCGCACCTTCACACGGCTCTTCCTATCCGCAGACATGCGAGATCCATTGGGTAGCACTACTTCTAATCTATCCTCTACGAAGGTAGATGGCACTCTGATTCGCACCACGAAGTCCTCAGACAGAAAAGAGTGCGATGCACCCGTATCAAATAGAGCTCTCGCCGGATAGTTGAAAATTAGGACGAAACCTAATTGCACACAAATAAAGCATATAGTCGTACCACAGTATGAATTATATATATAGCTGTAAAAGCTAACTTCTAATTCGTACCTGTGACGACATCAGTTTGTCGTATAGCTTCTTGTTGGCCAAGCGAAAAGACTCTCGGCTGAGTCGGAATGTGCTGGGAAGCCGAAGACTCCGCAGCTTTACCCTTTTTCGCAGTACGAGCATAATCCACCGCTCGATTACCAGTCTTCGGGGGACCACTTCGACACACCGCAGCTTTGTGTCCCACCTTCCCGCAGGTGAAACACGTAATAAGAGTCCGCGCGGTCGTGGCTCCCGAAACATTTGAAGGAGCTGGTTCCGACTGATTGAACTTCCTTTTGTTCCTTCTGAAAACCGACTTGGACTGAGAGGCCGGCGCATGAAACTCAGGTTTCCTTACAACGCACTTTGCTTGTACCCTCTTCATGTCCAACTCCAAAGATCTGGCAGTTTGCACCATCAATTGGAAGCCGAACGTCATAGGGCCTGCAAGGAGCAGCCTCAACTCGTCCCGAAGCCCTTCATAGAACTTATTTGTCTTTGTCTCCTCATCCTCCACCAAGGACCCCGCATAGCGACTCAGTCTGGTAAACTCATGCAAGTAATCGTCGACGGAGCGATCACCTTGTGTCAACCTCAAGAACTGGTTTTGCAACGCAATGCGCTGGGCAGAGGGGATAAACCTTTGGAGGAACGACTTTGAAAACTCAGCCATTGATATTTCAGTAATATCTCTACCGCAGAACTTATGCAGCTCCTGCTCTTCCCACCACAGCACAACCTCTCCATCAAGAAGGAAGATGGCTAAGGTGACCATCATGGCTTCGTCCGTCGCTGTCGCCCTCAGAGTTCTTCTAACTCTTGACAACCAGTCTTCTGCCTCCGTTGGGGACTCAGATCCCGAGAAGGTAGGAGGATTAAAGCTCAGGAAATGCTTTAATTGCTGGTCACGTGCTCGCCCCGCAACTACTTGCGCAACTTGAGGTTCCACCCTCAGCGCTACCGCAGGTTCCACTGCAGCAACAGCCTCAGGGGCCACATCCGGAGTAGGAGTAGCAGGCTGGACCAGCCTTTGGGGTTGAGCGTTGATCATCGCGAAGACCGCTTCTGCGACTAATTTGATCATTTCAGCAGAAGGAGTGGTCGCTGGCACTTCAGCCGACCCACTACTTTCAGCGGTGTTACGGGGTCGAGACTGCCCCGCAGCACTTCTAGTCACCTATAATCATGCAAAGCACAATTTAGTGACCCAAAACATATCAAACAACAATCATGGAACGCTCAGGTTCCGCAAACAAGTATGTTTTCTTTTCATTCCTAAGTGGACATTCTTATTAGTTTTTGTCGTTTTAGGTGAATGCACAACCCGTGCGCACCACACCTTAAAAGGAATTCGTCCCGAATTCGCTAAACTACGGATCGACGCCTTAAGTCCGATACCAAATTGTAACACCCTGCCAGTATGAATAATATAACAGTAGGTCCGGCCGGGACCCCACGCCATACTAACCACACTAGCTAGGAGTTAAAAGGTGATAAACAGAAAGAAACTACAACAGAGTATACTAAACACTAGCGGAAGCATAAAGATTTAACATTTCCATTAGAATTGTCCACTATCATAGGAATGAGACCAAGAAAGAGAGTTATGGCCTTAAGGCCTTACATTTAGCAAATGTACCAAAAACTCCAAAACATACATCGGCACGCAGGCCGGCAATACATGAGAAAGCTAAAAAGGAGGCTGGCCTTCAAGGGCCAACACAGCAAAAGGGCCACCGCCCGCTATTTCCCGCTAGGCTCACCTGCACCTGCATAAGAACATTCCACCAAGCGGTGGCAAACAAGGTAACGGTCAGCACAGCTGACCAAATTATAACGACCCCACCCCTTTCCCGGGGTGGCGGAGATTCTACCCTGCAAGCAAGCCATACCAGCACAAGTACTAACATAAAGAAAGTGCAACTACACAAGGTGAGGTTTCAAGCACATTCAATCTTCTAGGTTGAGCATCAAAAAGGAGGGAACCTAGGTGTGCACATGATGTTGGTTGGGTTCACCCGAAGGTTTCCCGCAACCGCCTAAACAACCGCATGAGGCTAATAACATCAATTCCAACAAACACTCCACCGTAAGGGCCATCGCCTTATGTGGGAAAAAGAGCTTTTGGTCGGTCTAGGTAAAACACCTTCCACGACCTCTCCCATGATCACACGGCTACATGAGGTAGGGACCTCTTACCGATCTGCATGGAAACGGGTTCGGTTTAGCTTTGCCCGTGCTCTAATCGTCGCGATCTGTCGCACGACGCGGGTACGGCTTCGCCTCGGCCCGTAAGGGTTTAGCACCTTCAAGTGCTACACAAATATAAGCTACGCACCTAATCCCTTCACAAGGATCTAGGCTTCACAAATACTCAAAAGGGGAGATATAATATGCTCCGCATAAATTTCGCGGTGAAGGTTTGCCTTCATCCAATCTCAAAGCATGGGGCTTTCGTTAGGATCTTCACAAGACGCCTACACTTAAATCCCGCACTATTATAGACGATTTCACAGAGTCATTCTCCGGCACGCATTCTAGGCTTAACCTAAATGCAACGTCGCAATCCAAGCATCACCAATTCGGGCTCACGGCCACGAATAGGCTTCACACAAAATGCCTAAATCCGCACGACTACCGGATTTTCTACATGCAATATGCCGGGGACGGACACAATCGACCCGGAGTTCCGGAGAACTTGAGGGAATTCTACACTTCACCCATTTGGTGAAAGGGATCCCTCATGCAAGCATAGAGAAACGAAGGAGAGGACAAAAGACAAGTACAAACAACGGGAGAAGAAATTGTTACCCTAGGAGCGTTCTTTTTCGCCATGGATTCGAGATTCTAGACAGAGGGAAACGATCGCACCAGGCTGCACTCTCCAGATCTGGAATCGGCTCGCGAAACGGGGCTCTGGAGCTCCGTCAATGGCGGAATCTCTCCTTCTTCTTCCTTGCCTCCTTCTTCTTCCTCTAGGTTTGGAGAGAGAATGGATATGAAATAATGAGGATTAAACCCCTCTCATAAGCCCTAATAACCTCCAGCAACTAAACCTAGCCGTTGGATCAAATCCCAAAAGATTTGGACGGTCCGATCTTCTTCTCCGCTCAAAATCGCGGAACAGAATAAACAGGGCGCACGATCACTGGTCGTGCGCGAAGAGGGAAATGGTCGTGCGCACTGTCCGAGACAGAACTCGATTCTCTTCTGAATTAACGCACGATCGCTGGCGCACGATCACTGGTCGTGCGCGAAGAGGACAATGGTCGTGCGCACTGTCCGAGACAGAACTCCGATTCTTTGCGGGTTGCGCACGATCGTTGGCGCACGATCACAGGTCGTGCGCGAAGAGGACAATGGTCGTGCGCATTGACCTGATCTGGAATCTTGAGCCTATCCCGAGCGCAACACTACCATTTCGCCTACCTCGCTGAACCACGATCTTTGGGGTGTTACACACTTGCCGAACATCGCATCAAGTTTTTGGCGCCGTTGCCAGGGACTGCAGACGTGATGAATTCGTCTGCGTGAAAAATCATTGCACGAGGAACTATTCTCTTTTATTATTTCTCTTTGTTTACCTCTGTTGTCTTTGTTTCTTTTTTATACGCACACTAATTACCTTCGTCCGTCCCATCGTGCGCTGATCTTTTGGGTTTCAAGTATTCCTAGAATGACCTCCATTCAGGAATACATCTATCATGGAAGTTTAAGTGATTTAAAGGTTCAAGCACAAAGGAATGATCACGACTTCGGGATTTCCTCCGACATCATTGAGTATATGACTGGGAATTGCAAGTTCAGTGGGAATAAGCATGAAGATGCTGTACAACACGTGCAGGACTTCTTAGAAATTTATTATACATGTATATTCAGTGGAGTTGAAAATGACCTGCAAAAGATCCTGGCATTCTCATTTTCCCTACATAATAAAGCCAAAAGTTGGTACTGGGATATCCGGAAAAGAGAGTCGACCACATGGAAGCAGCTCGAAGGGAGATTTTTGCATGAGTTTCAACATCGTACTCGAGTTTTGGACAAGTACAGGGAACTCATAACCTTCGGTCAGGGAAAGGAGGAGACGTTAGTGGATGCCTGGGAGCGTTTTCAATCCCTGCATAGGGGATGCTACCGTGAAGACCTATCAGAAGTCTTTTTGATTCAGATTTTTTATTTCGGCGTGCTGGACAAATTCTGTCTGTTATTCGATATGGCAGCTGCAGGGGCCCTGTTTAATAAATCGGGGAAGGACGCGTGGGAAGTGGTCGTGAACATTGTTCACACCAGCCAGCACTGGAGTCATGTCATTCTTCCCCCCAGTACTGCTGAAGTTAATGCAGTGACATTCAATGGGGCAGTGGATCATGTGCCGTCAGGGCAAACGGAACAGTTAGCGACCTTGGTGGTCGGGATGCTGAATAAAATGAATGACCAATCAGCAGCAATTCAACAGCTTCACTCTACTATAGGGACTCTTACCAATGTAATTTCTGGGCTTGCCAGTCAGCATCCGGAGTCTGTGAATACCATGCGATTGAGAAGCGGTAGTGGTGTTGACAATCTTCCTCGACAGGAACCACTTGTGAGCTCCACTAACAAGTGCAATGCAGACATAGCCGAGAAGCAGACTCAGATTCATATTGAGCCAGACCCCGTGAGCGAGGCACAACCCTCGAGAAGTGTTGTTCACCCCCCATTTCCCCACAGGTTACGAAACGAGAAATCCAAGAAGCAATTCCGCAAATTCTTGGAAATAATGAAAGGAGTGCAAGTGAGCATCCCACTGATTGAAGCCATTTCTCAAATACCGGGCTACTCCAAGTTCTTGAAAGACTTGATTTCGAAGCGGAAACTGTTGTAGGATCTCAAGACTATCGATCTCACTGAGGAATGCTCCGCCATCGTCTCCAATATGCCCACGAAGTGCAAAGATTTGGGAAGCTTTACTATTCCTTGCAGGATCGGTCATCACCGTTTCAGCCAGGCGCTCTGTGATTTGGGAGCATCAATCAACTTGATGCCGCTCTCTATCTTTCGTGAACTAGGTGCAGGGACCTTGAAGCCGACGCAGTTAATGCTACAGCTAGCTGATCGGTCGATCAAAAAACCGTCAGGAATTGTCGAGGACCTCACAATAGTAGTAAGCGGTCTCGCTTTTCCAGCCGATTTTGTCATCCTCGACATGAAGGTTGATACTAAAGTACCCATTATTTTGGGGCGGCCCTTTCTCGCTACAGCTCGTGCTATCATTAATGTGGAGCAAGGGGAGATCACGCTCAGATTGAGTTAGGACGCTATATCCTTCAACGTCCACAACCCGTCGCAACTCTTCGAAATCACAGAATGCGAACCAGCAGAGCCGCTTGAAGAATTCGATGGCCAGATCGATGCAGGTTTGGATGACAGCGAGATGTGTTGGCAGCGCGAGGACGTGGGCAATGACAATGCACATTTGAACCAGCCCGATGTTTCGCATTCAAATGGAGAGCCATCTAGTGATTCTGCTGATCCAAACATTTATCCGGCTCTCAAACAACTACCGGATTCTCTAAAGTACATTTTTCTTAGAGAAAATGCCACACATCCAGTGATTATTTCCGCAGCTCTTTCCGCCGCCAACGAAACCGCATTGGTGGGTGTGCTGAGAAGGTACCGTAAAGTCTTCGGACGCTCTCTTGCAGACATTAAGGGAATCATCCCCACGGTCTGCATGCATAAGATCCTCCTTGAAGATCAGTACAAATCCACAGCACAGCCCCAAAGGTGTATGAACCCAAAAATGCAAGAGGTAGTGAAGGTAGAAGTGATAAAGCTCTTAGACGCTGTCATCATTTACCCAATCAGCGACAACAAATGGGTTAGCCCAATTCAGGTAGTACCGAAAAAGGGATGGATCACCGTCGTTGCCAATGAAAAGAACGAGTTGCTACCTACCCGAATGATCACCGGGTGGAGAGTCTGCATCGATTACCGCAAGCTGAATGATGCTACACGCAAGGACCATTTCCCACTCCCCTTCATTGACCAGATGTTAGAAAAGCTAGCGGGGCAGGACTACTACTGTTTCTTGGATGGGTACTCAGGTTACAATCAAATCTTAATAGACCCGTCTGATCAAGACAAAACAACATTTACATGTCCTTCTGGTACCTTCGTGTTCAATAGAATGCCATTCGGACTGTGTAATGCCCCTGCAACTTTCCAGCGCTGTATGCTCGCTATTTTCGCTGACATGGTGGGAGACTTCCTCGAAGTTTTCATGGATGACTTTACTTTATTTGGCAGCAGCTTCGATACTTGCCTCGCGAATTTGGCCAAGACTTTGAAGCAGTGTGAGGACACCAATCTTGTCTTGAACAGGGAGAAATGCCACTTTATGGTGCGCGAAGGAATTGTGTTGGGGCATAAGGTTTCCTGCCAAGGGCTCGAGGTGGATCAAGCGAAGGTAAGTGTTATCAGAAACCTCCATCCACCTACGTCAGTGAAAGGTATCCGAAGTTTTCTTGGTCATGTGGGATTCTATCGAAGGTTTATTAAGGACTTTTCATCCATTTCAAAGCCTTTATCTCGCTTGCTTGTTAAGGACGTCCCCTTCCACTTCGATGATGCATGCATGCAGGCCTTTGAAACTTTACGGGGACAACTCATCTCGGCTCCAATTTTGGTGGCACCCGACTGGAATTTACCCTTTATTATCATGTGTGAGGCAAGTGATGTGGTCGTGGGTGTTGTACTCGGTCAAAAGAAAGACAAGACTTTTCACACCATTGCGTATGCCAGTCAAACTCTTAACAGCGCGCAAGCAAACTATTCCACCACGGAGAAAGAAATGCTAGCCGTGGTCTTCGCCTTTGAAAAATTTCACTCATACTTGGTGCTTTCCAAAGTAATCGTGTACACGGACCACGCTGCACTCAGGTATCTTTTCAGCAAAAAAGAATCCAAATCGCGTCTAATTCGTTGGATTTTACTTTTGCGGGAATACAATTTGGAAATCAAAGACAAGAAAGGGGTGGAGAACGTGATAGCTGATCATCTTTCGCGTTTGGAGTACGACACTCCCAACAGCTGTGTGGAGGAAACGAACGATTATTTTCCGGATGAAAAAATATTCGCAATCACTACGCCCCCTCCAATTGCCCCATGGTACGCTGACATCGCTAACTACTTGGCTTGTAAAACCTTCTCTCCGAATCTGTCCCCTCAGCAAAGACTGAAGCTTGCCTCTGACTCAAAATATTATTTTTGGGAAGACCCGCTCTTATTCCACACATGCAGCGATGGAATTATCAGGCGCTGCGTTCCTGAAGCCTAGTTTCAGTCTGTACTGCAGCACTGCCATGACAGAGAAGCTGGCGGGCATTTCGGGGTCGTTCGAAGAGCACGAAAATTTTTGCAATGCGGATTATTTTGGCCGACCCTCTTCAAGGACGCCCATGCCTATGTCACCAAGTGTGACAAATGCCAAAGGACCGGAAATATCTCTCGGCGTGACGAGATGCCCCTCAATATCATGCTGGTTTGCGAACCATTTGATGTCTGGGGGATAGACTTTATGGGTCCTTTCCCCATGTCTCATGGTAAGCATTATATCATTGTGGCAGTTGACTATGTCTCAAAATGGGTGGAAGCCGAGGCAGTTGCCACGAATGACGCCAGCACAGTGCTACACTTTATCCACAAGAATATCTTCTCCAGGTTTGGGACGCCGAGAACTATTATCAGCGACGGCGGAAGTCATTTTTGTAATAAGCAGTTTGGGCAGCTCATGAAAAAATTTGGGGTCCATCATAAGATTTCATTAGCATACCACCCCCAAACATGTGGACAAGTAGAAGTATCCAACCGCGAGCTCAAGCGAATAATCGAGAAATCGATACATTCAAATAGGAAGGAGTGGTCTAAAAAGGTCGACGACGCATTATGGGCTTACCGGACCGCTTTCAAAACACCTATCAGCATGACTCTGTTTCAACTAGTTTATGGCAAGGCATGCCACCTCCCTGTGCAGCTGGAGCATAAAGCATTATGGGCAACCAAACTGTTGAACATGGACATTGGAGCCGCGGCCGAGGTGCGTCGTTCCCAACTCAACGAATTAGAAGAGCTCAGGCATTTCGCTTATGAAAACGCTCGCATCTACAAAGAGAAAACAAAAAAATGGCATGATCGACACATCATCCTGAAGGAGTTCAAAATTGGGGACCAAGTGCTACTTTACAACTCCCGTCTCCGCCTCTTTCCAGGAAAGTTAAAATCGAGGTGGAGCGGTCCCTTCTCAGTGACCGATGTCTCTCCCTTTGGTGCCATCGAAATATCAGGGGATAAGGGAGACAAATTTAAGGTCAACGGGCATCGACTGAAGTTATACGATGGCTCCATTATAAACAAGGAGTGTCAGCTGGTGACATTGGGAGACGGGCACCATAAAAGCGCCTACAGCTGATTTTCTTTTTATCTCTTATTTTGTGAAACTCTCTGTTTCATGCACTTTTATTTTATTTCTGTGCTCTGTAAACAATTATAATACATGTATTTGGTCCATCTTAAGGACATAAAATAAAAGCGCTGCTGGGAGACAACCCAGATTTGCTGATTTCTGTTTTTCTAACATGTTTCAATTCAGTTTTTATACATTTTTGCTTTTGTTTTGCGGAGCTCACCCACCTTGCAGGTATTCATTGCACATCTTATAAGGTGGTGGTTGTGATTCTTCGTATGGTGGTGGGGCTGCCTCGGTCAGTCACGCGTCTTCTGGTATGCTCATTAGCTGAGCATGGGGTAACCTCTCTCCCTTTCTCTTTCTGATTTTCATTTTAATATCATGTGATGTACTTCTTAGGTTAAGTCTGTGGGAGAGCTAGTATGTGTTACCCAATGCATGTGCACACTGCATATGCATACTAGAAGCTTTTATTGATTTATTTTGTTTAGATCATTGCATCACACACCACTTGCAACCAATTGAGCGGCCGCGAGTTAAACTCATTTCTTGAGCAAGATTCGGGCAAATCATCGTGCTGACTTAGGATTGTGAAACGGAGTAAAATGTTGACTCCTGTAGTGTCCTAGTCGAGTGCTCTCGTTTCATGTAGAAATTTGAGTAGATTTAATTTTTCTGTATGCTTATAGTTTTATATTTTTCTATTTGCGTCAATACTGTTTATTCTACTCAAAAATGGTGAATTCGGTGTGAATCAAACGGTAGCTTAGGGATGTGTGTAGCCGGGCATTAGGTTTGCATTGCTCGAGTCGGGAGGACGGATAGTCTTTTTCGTTGGCTAAGAACTTGCCCTAAGCTATTCTCGAAGCATGGGTATAGGTTAGTTCAGTGCACAAACGTGATGTAGGCCTTCATTTTGGCCCGGTTGAGCATTGTACCAATCCTAATGTCTTATCCTCGTTAGCCCCGTTGTGCCTACCCCTTCTTTTGATTCAGCTCCACCATTATTTCACCAAAGCCTCATAGTCGATCCTAGTCGCGCACCCAAGTCGAGCTTTAGTATTTTATATATTCATTCAGGGTGTTGATGTGGTGAATATTTTTGTGAAAATGTGGTTGTGCTTCAATGTTTAATCTGCTGATTTCGTTGTGAAAAGAAAAAAAAATGAAAAGAGAAAAAGAAAATTGAAAAAAAAATGGATAAAGAAAGAAAAAGTTTAATTGAAAATAATTGTTGATTTGTATTTGGGAATGGGCAGTGCACACACCCATTGTTAAAAAGTTAAGTCTGGGGGTGTGGTGTACTCGCATATATTTGGGTTAGCGGATAGATTTTTTTTTTGTTTATGCTAGCTCATTTGGGTTTGGTGCGTAGCCTCCATGTTTATCCTTGTTTACCTCACTGAAACCCAAGCCCCATCTTCACCTAAAGTCCTACTGATTCGTGAGTGAGCCAAACCAGTGCCGTGGAGAGAGTGCGAACAGGCAAGCCTATGGTCACCGACATTGGTGGATTCCTTTGGAGGTTGTCATGAGCTCCGATCTTTGGCAATGCTCACCTTTGCGATTAGTTATTTTCTCCCTACGTGTGACCGGATGATTCGCCGTGATTCTATTTATTGAGTAGTAATAAATTTTTGATACGCATTTGAGAAAAGTACAAACTGTTATGCATACTTAGAACTTTCCTCTGTTATATTTTTATGCGTGCGAGCACGTGACTTCGCATGGTACTCGGTGTCGCAATTTCTCTGTCTGCTAGTTGTTTTTCCCCGTCTGCTTAGATTTTGTTTACTCGGGACGTGCAAATAGGTAAGTCTGGGGGTGTGATGAGTCCTGATCATATACACATATTTGGACTCATCTAGGTTGGTTTTCTAGTCGTTTCACTGCACTTTAGCCCTATTTCAGCTCATATTTGTCTTTCTATGCTAGGTGCACTTCTTGGCCTAATTTGGTGTGTTTTATGCTTATTCCCTTTTGATAGCCTTATCATTTTGTTGAGTGCCACTTTCAGTGGCCTGATTAGCATTTCTGTAGAAACAGGAGTCGTGCAGGTGTTCCTGGTAAAATTCTGTACAGGAACACTGCGCACGATCACTGGTTCAATTGCGCACGACCACTGGTCGAGCGCCGCTGATCGTGTGCACTTAACCCTTTTTTCTGAGTTCTGTCTCGGACAGTGCGCACGACCACCTACGATAGTGCGCACGACCACCAGTCGTGCGCCACTGTTCGTGCGCACTTAACATCAATTTCATGAGTTCTGTTTCGACCAGTGTGCACGACCACCTACGATAGTGCGCACGACCACCGGTCGTGCGCCACTGGTTGTGTGAACATGGTATTTTATAAATTTCTTACTTTGCAGGCTCCACACAGGTAGGCGCACGATCACAGAACTCCAGCGCGCACGACCACTGGTCATGCGCCAAATACCGTGCGCAGTATTTATTCCAGCGCCTATATAAGGTCCTGATCCGTAGATTAGGGATACGGGGGGTTCCGGGAGCGCGATTTGCCGTCCGTACGCCGCCGTTTTCCACTTCCAGCCACCTCAACCTCATCTTCTTCGCAAGGGGAAGTCATCTCCAGCCATTCTAACCAATCCTCCATCGTCCGGGAGCATTCTCCGCCCTCCGCAAGCACTCAAGCAAGCTATCTCCAGTTCGGTCCGGTGAAAAGAATAGTCATCCTGAGGTAGAAGACGACGGAAGCACAGTCCGCCCGAGTCCGGAGGTAGCTCGATAAACTACCCTTCCGGCCGTGAACGGCCGCTAGTCTTCGCCCATTGGTTGATTTCTTCCTCCCCTTGTTGTACTCCTTTGAATCATTTAAACTTGAATATCATGATGTTTAGTTTAAATGCAATGGTTGTTTCTTATCCTTTCTTCAGTATTTGCTTGTGATACGTCTCACCTTCACTCACTCACGCACGCACTCATCGTGTTCGATTCACGTTAGCAAGAGCTAACGGCGATTTGCAAAGAGGTGTTTGCGACCCTCACTCCCCGCACTAGTGATCACTTCATTCGCATGCGCACCGTCCATCCGCCTCACGAAGCTCGGCATCGCGGTCGTTGCATCCATCTCACCTTGTGAAGCGGTGATTTCGACCCGCATTTCTTTTATTGTTGTTAACGGTAGGAAAACAAATCAAAACCCCATTTTCTGTGATTGTTCCCGCTTGTGTAACAATTGTCACACAACGCAATTCATTCACCCAACCTGCATTCCTCAAGAGACCGACACTCGGGGATCCTATTCCCAACATTTATTACTTGCGCGACCGGTGCACTTGCCGAACATCGCATCAGGAGGCTGGTGACTTTAGTGTCATGCCTGTCCCTATGGAGGAGGACAACCTTCCAGGTGAAGAGGGGTTTTCCTCAGCACCGGTGGAGGAAGTCCAAATCTCTAGCTTGGCCACTGTTGATCCCGCCGAATCTTGTAGCATTGATGACAATGCAAACATTATTTTACTTCCCCAACCTGATGGGAGTGAGACTGGGATCACTCCCCTGATTGATGTTTATTTATGTTCTTCGTCTTCTTTATTTCTTGATCCCCTTCCTTCATCCGAGCCTGTGCAGGTTGAGTCTTCACAGGTACCCCAGGAGGATTTGGTGCATATTGCCCAAGTCAATGATGAGAGCATCCTCTAATGTGAGGAGGTTGATTCCCCCTCCGTAGAGGAAGCTCCATTCATTGCCTTTTCCTCCCGCCACCTCCCTGTTGACGACACCTTGCTAGGCAAGGATGTTTTTGGTGAGAATAGTGAGGAGGACTCCTCCTCCACTTCTTACTTTCTGCTTCCCCTACCTGTGAAGAGTAGGTATTTTTATTTAGGTAGGGGAGTGACTGTTCTATCACCGTATTGGTACCCGCTACCGACATAGATATTAGGCCAGTTACCTGTCCACTTCTCCTTCCATACGCCCATTAGCTAGAACCTTTAGTTTTTGAATAAGTCGTGTTGGGATGACAATAACCCCAGTAGTTATCTTACTTTCTCATGCATTTCATTTTATTCAATCCTGCTTAGTTAGTTGTAGTTTACTTTAGTTTATCTTCTTCTTTTGTTTTTGCGGAGCTGACCCCTGCAGGTATCTTTTCTGGATGGCGGATGTTGCGGCTCATTTTAGCTTACACGCCAATCTTCTGGTGTGCTCATTTCTGAGCACTAAGTACTCTCCTTCCCTAGCCTTTTCTGATTTTCATGTCATATATTTTGTGGATTGTTTAGTTTAAGTCTGAGGGAGAGCAGTTTTCATACCCACTCATGTGCACTCTTGCATAGCATGCTAGAAGTACTTTTATTTTAGCTTATTGGAAATTGTTGTTCATTTTCATTGCACACCACAGCACCCACTTGAGCGCGTACTCGTCTGTATGCGTGCTCTGTAGTGAATTTAATTCTTCTGCTTATGTGGGAAAGTCTAGGTGATGGCTTAGGACTATGTAGCAGAGTAAAATGTTGACTCCAGTAGTGCTCCTAGTCGAGTGCTCGGTTGCATAGAAATTTGTGTAGATTAGACTTCTCTTTATACTTATTGTTTGCTCAGAAAGCCCGCGACCTCCTCTCATGGCACTTTTTTCCCGATCTCAGCGGTCTCCGTTTGTGTGACCGCCCGGATCGCCAGCTGCCTTCTCAACTAAGAGTTTCTAAGAGTCAAGCGGTCAGAGCAGTGCGAGACCGCCAGATTGAGCGGTCTACTTGTTTTTCTTATTTTTGTTATCTGCACCCCTTCTCCCTGCCCTGGCTCTCCTGTATCCCGGGCAGCCCGTAGTTTTTAGTTCTGCCCGTTTGGGCAGCCCCCTCGTCTATAAATAGAGGGGTAGGGGTACCAGGAAAAGGACTTTTTGGCTCCGGGGCTTCAGCTTACAACCTGTGTAAGCGGTCTCATTTTTTCGTGATCGCCTTTTTGTGATCGTTTTCCTTTTGTCTCAGCATCTTCTGTCTCAGTAACCTACATTTCGCAGTTTTCTCCCACCCCCTTTAGTGTGAATTTTGGAGGTACCATTTTTGGCACCAACAGAACGAACACGCGACCTTCAGATTCGAAGTGTTAGGTGAACTTCAGACTTTCAAGATGGCTGATCGCCGTAGAGGTCGTCCTTTGCGGTCTCCCAGTGTTCCCCCTTCCGATCACAATCCGTTGGAAGCGATGGAGCGCCGCTTCGAGCTTCGCGTTGAGCAGGCTCTCCGCGAGGCCGCCCGAGCCAAGCAGGACGCTGCCGCTGTTCAGCAAGAGATCGCGCGGTCTCAGCAAGAGGCCGCTCGAGATCGGCAGGAAGTTGTTCGGACTCAGCAGGAGTCCGCGAAGCAGATCGAGGCCATGAACCAAGTTCTGGCCGCGATCTCCCAGAAGATCCTTCCTCAATCCCCTCAGATCGCTACCCCTGACCGCATGGCAAGCGGTCACCATAGCGATCATCCCGTTTTCCAGCCTGCAGCTCCTCAGCGATCTCAGCATGAGGAGTTCGCCGCCCGTCGTAATTCTTTTCGAGCCGCAGCCCAGGGGCCTCCGGCTCAGGCTTTGAATTTTGAAGAAGGGTTTGCTTACCCTCAAGATCCTCCAGCTCCTTTTCTTCCTCCAGGACCTTCTGTGTTTGGGGAGCCTTCCCCCTTTACTGATGAGATTCGTCGGGATCCAATTCCTCATGGATTCAGAGAACCCCGTCTTCCTGTTTATACAGGAGAGACCGACCCGATGTGTCATCTCCAAGCTTTCGAATCTGCCGTTGCCCTCAGGACCATTTCAGATGGAGTGAGGTGCAAGCTGATGGTTACCTCCTTCGATGGGTCAGCCATGGAATGGTTCTACAAGCTGCCAAGTCAATCTATCCCAAGCTTTGCCGCCTTGAGGCAAGAGCTCCTCCTGAGGTTCGCCACCGCAAAGAAAAGGAAGAGTGGTCCTGCGACCCTCTTCAAAATTAAGCAAGGAGACAACGAGACTGCAGCACATTTCGTTGATCGCTTTCAGAAGGAGATCTTGGGAGTCAGAGACATGGATCCCGAGCTCTATATGGTGGCTTTGATCAGCGGCCTGCAGGAGGGTCCTCTGAAGTTCAAAGTCACAACCAAGGAACCTAGCTCCTATCAGGAGCTGATCAGCATTGCCAATCGCTACATAGAAGGGGAGATCAACAACCCCACCTATGTTAGCAATCTGACCAACAGAGCCACTCAGAAAGGCTCTGCAGGATTCTATCCTGCGGCATCTTCCTCGAAACCTCGGCAAGAGCTTCCACCTCCGGCCCCGAGAGGTAAGAATTACCGAAACAACCGCTTCAATCGAGGTAATCAATCTTTCCCACCTCAAAATTCATTTCTTCAAACTCCCGCTACTCCTGCTCCGCAAGTCACCCCCATCCACCAGATCCAGTATGCTCAACCTCCTATTCTACCCATTCCTTCATTTTACAATGAATCCCAAGAGTCCTTCACAGACTTTGGTGTTCCCATGAATGAAGTGCTTCAAATCCTTCAGAAGCAGCCCTTTTTTAAGAGGCCAGCTCCGCTGAACTCTGATCCGAAAACCAGAAACCCTACTCTCTACTGTGAGTATCATAGAGATAGGGGTCATTTGACAGAGGATTGCAGAGCTCTCCGCCTATTTTTAGAGAAACTATTAAAGGAGGGAAAGCTCCGCGATCTCATTCAAAAGAATGATTCTGCCAAAGCTTCAACCTCCAAGGCCAAGGAGGTAGCAGAAGTTCACTGGGAGTGCGAGGAAGTAGATGATGTTGGTCATCTGGGCAACATCGGTTTTCCCAACGAATGCGTGGACGCTAATGATGAAGGTGCCTTGGGCAACCTATTCTGCATCCATGGGGGTGCAGGGTCGGAGTCCTCGAGAAAAGCAAGTCTGAAGAGGGTTTACCAGTCAGAGGTTGCGGCTACCTCTTCGGCTCCGGTTCGAGGGACGGTCACTTTTGGAGATGAAGATCTTCCTCAGACCGCGAATCCCTTTGATGATGCAGTCGTCATCAAAGCTGTAATCGAAAATTATACGGTGGAAAAAATTCTAATAGATACAGGAAGTTCAGTTAATGTGCTCTTCAAACCCGCCTTCGAGGCGTTGAAGACAGGTAAAACTCTCCTTTCAACTGAAAGCCCCCTCTATGGTTTTTCAGGAGAAAAGAAAGAAGTGGAAGGACTCGTCACCCTTTCTGTGGTTCTGGGAGGGATAGTGAAGTTGGTCAAATTCATAGTCGTTGACGCTCCTAGTAGCTACAACGCCATCTTTGGAAGACCTTTCCTAAATGCCTATCAAGCTGTCGTCTCTACCTACCATCAAGCGGTGAAGTTCGCCTTGAATGGCAAACAACACCGAATCAGGAGCGATCCAAGGAAGGCCAGGGAATGCTATGTGAAAACGGTCAACATGATCGTATCCTCTCCTCAAGAAATCATGATGGCTGAATTAATCGAAGCTCCTGAGCAAGTTCCAGTTGCAGAAGAAATTGAGGAGGATGCAAGAGATGGAGTTCATTTGGAACCCGCCCAAGCAACCCAGAAGATCCAAATCAACGAGGAAGATGAGGGCAAGGGTCTCTCCATTAACGCTGAATTATCTGAGACAGACAAGAGTCAGCTCATCTCTTGTCTTCGGCAAAATTTAGATATCTTCGCTTGGTCGGCAGACGACATGCCTGGAGTGAGTCCAGATGTTGCTTGCCATCACCTCAACATCAGCCCAAATGTCATCCCAATCCAGCAGAGGAAGAGGACTGTTGCAACCACTCTGGCTCAACCTATCCGTGAGGAAGTGGAGAAGCTCCTGAAGGCGAAGTTCATCCAACCGATCCAATATCCTGAGTGGGTGTCAAACGTTGTAATGGTAACAAAGCCAGGTGGAAAGTGGAGGATGTGTGTCGACTTTACTAAACTCAATAAAGCTTGCCCCAAGGATTGCTATCCCTTGCCTCAGATAGATTCTTTAGTGGATTCTGCGGTAGGTTATTCTTTTATGAGTTTTTTAGATGCTTTTTCAGGTTATCACCAAATCAGGATGCATAAACCCGATATACCGCACACTTCGTTTATCACAAATGATGGTTGCTTCTGTTATCTCGTGATGCCTTTTGGGTTGAAAAATGCTGGAGCAACTTACCAAAAAATGATGGATACAGTTTTCAAAAATCAGAAGGCAAGAAACCTTGAGGTATATGTCGATGACCTCTTGGTGAAAAGCAAATCTTTCTCCTCTCATCTCAAAGATCTCTCTGAAACTTTTGCAACCCTACGAGCCTTCAATATGAGGTTGAATCCATTGAAGTGTGTTTTCGGAGCAAACAGAGGTAAATTTTTGGGTCACCTCCTCACCCCAGAAGGGCTAGAACCAAATCCAGACAAGGTAAAAGCTATCTTGGAAATGCCACCTCCCAGAACCCCAAAAGAAGTTCAACAGTTGGGAGGGAGAATGGCAGGCTTGAGTCGATTCATCTCCCGGTCAGGGGATAAAAGTGCACCGTTTTTTAAGACTCTCCGGGGAGGAGCCAGGTTCGAATGGACTCAAGAGTGTGATAATGCTTTCAATCAGCTTAAAAAGCAGTTGACTTCAATTCCTCTACTCCAAAGTCCGCGAGGAGGGGAAGATCTTTTTCTTTATTTGGGAGTTGGCATTGATGCTATAAGCTCTGTTTTGGTCCGAGAGGAAAAAAAGAAACAATTTCCAGTTTACTATGTAAGTCGAATTCTGAAGAGTGCGGAGACTCGCTACCCGATCCTAGAGAAACTAGCTTTGATGCTTGTAATTTCAGCAAGAAGATTAAGACCGTATTTCCAAGCTCATTCGATTTTAGTCGTCACTGATCTTCCATTGAAGGGTGTCTTGGAGAAGCCGGAGCATTCAGGCAGATTGGCAAAGTGGGCAATTGAGCTTAGTGAGTTTGACATATCTTATGTTCCAAGAATCGCAATCAAAGCTCAAGTCTTAGCAGACTTCATGGTGGATGCTAAAGAAGTTGAATCGCAGAAGGGGGTCGGAGTACCCCTTGCCTAGAAAATCTTCGTGGATGGAGCCTCAGGGAAAAATTCTTCCGGGGCAGGAGTTATCTTAATCAACCCAAATGGAGTAAGGCTGAATCAAGCACTAAAGTTCTATTTTCAAGTAACAAACAATCAAGCGGAATATGAGGCTTTGCTGGCCGGTCTCAAGTTTGCCAGAGAACTAGGGATTGATGATGTCGAAGTTTTCACAGATTCTTTGGTAATGGCTTCTCAAGTGAATGGGACTTTCGAGACTAAAGATAGTATCTTGAAGCAGTATTTGACTCTGGTAAAAATTGAGGTTGGGAAGTTCAAAAGCTTCACTATCAATCATATCCCAAGGGGTGAGAACGTGGAAGCGGATGAGTTGGCAAAATTTGGGCTTCTTTCAGGGGGAACAACTTCGGAGTTGTTTCGCCCGGCAATTGAGGAAGGAGAGGTCATGGAGATTGATCAGCATCAGTCTTGGATAGATCCGTTTGTTCTTTATCTTTCAACTGGAGAGCTCCATTCTTCAATAAAGGATAGGAAAAGGTTTAAACGGAAAGCGGCTAACTATTATCTTGTTACAGGAGTGCTTTATAGGAGAACCTTCCTCTCACCACTAGCACGGTGTGTTTCGGAGGAGGAGATTCCAACGGTCCTTTAGGAGGTTCATTCTGGAGAATGTGGAAGTCACTCTGGAGCCAGGACATTGGAAAAAAGAATTCTGAGGCAAGGCTACTTTTGGCCCCAGATGAGGAAGGATGCGGAGAAATTTGCTAAGAAATGTGTAAAATGCCAGAAGTTTGCTCCTCTCCAAAATCAGCCGGCTCAACAGCTTAAGTCAATAGCAACTCCATGGCCATTTGCAGTTTGGGGAATGGATTTGATTGGGCCTTTTCCTATGGCAAGCGGACAACGTCGATATATAATAGTTATGATCGACTACTTCAGCAAGTGGACAGAAGCAAAGGCATTGGCCAAAATTACTACTCAAGCCGTGAAAAACTTTATTTGGGGAGAGATAGTATGTCGACACGGGATTCCAATGGCAATCATCACGGATAATGGTTCTCAATTCAACAATTCAACTCTTATTAGTTTCTGCAAGCAAATTGGCATTGAGCTACGTTTCGCTTCCGTACATCATCCTAGAAGCAATGGGCAGGTAGAGGCCGCCAACAAACTCATCATAAATCTCTTGAAAAAAAAGGTAGAAAACGTTAGGGGCAACTGGGCAGAACAACTACCTTCCGTCTTATGGGCCTTGAGAACAACTCCGAGTTCTGCTACTGGGGAAACTCCGTTCAAATTATCACACGGTTCCGAAGCCCTTATTCCGGTAGAGTTTGAAGTGAAAAGCCCAAGAGTATTATTGGCACAACAAAATCAAATCGAGTGGATGGAAGGAAATGATGAAGAGTTAAAATGCAGCCTTGATTTAATTGAGGAATTAAGAGACACTGCAATCATCAGACAGGAAGAGGTGAAAAGAAGAATGGCAAGGTTGTTCAATAAAAATGTAAGAACCAAAGAATTCGCTGTTGGAGATCTAGTCTTGAAGAAAGTAGATACAGCGGCAAGAGCTGGTTCAGTTGGAAAGCTCAATCCAAATTGGGCAGGGCCGTTCGTGGTAAAGAATGTGCTTAAAAATGGTGCTTACCATCTCCAAACTTATGAAGGGGAAGAGTTGCCTCATTCCTGGAGCGGAGATGATCTTAAGCTTTTCTTCTCTTAAAATGTTCGTATCTAATTCACTCATTCTTTGTTCCTAACTCTTTTCTTTTCCTAAATATCACGCAGGTATCACCAAAGCATTCGCAATATAAGTAATGGATGACAAGTCTTAAAAATAAGTTGATTTTTGAAGAGCCAAAAAACCTGTCAAGTGAGATATCGACGGATCCTACTATCTTCCCCCTTGACTTGTTAGCTCGACGTGTAATTCTGCCAGGACCACAGATGTCGGGGAGATTTCGAATCTGTGTAACAGTAGCTCGCCAAGCTCGAGCGGTGGAAGTTTAGGATACCGGGTCCTTGCTGACATCTGGCACACCTAAGCGTTTCAAGGAGGTCTAGGTGGCTGGCTCAGCTCTGTCATGCATCGAAAAGGACATTGGTACAATCTTAATGATCTTTCAGGGAAAGCAATGTCGGTGTAGCCTCCGCGGCATGACCACACCTGCCCTACCGATCATTTCGATTTGTAACTCTCGAATACTCGTTGAAGCGTGGTTAGGTAAGGGGCGGCAAGAAACATCTATGACCGTCACCTGAACCTTGGATTGGCAAATTTGCAACAAACTCAACAATCCTTTAAGAAAAGAAGTATCGGTATAGCCTCCGCGGCATAACCACACCATCCCTTTGGGTCATTTTCAAGATCCATTCCTCTATTTTTATCATAGAGGACTTATTCATTCCTGTATTGGGATCGGGCGGTCAGCAGTTTATGAGACCGCATGTTCTTCTATCTTCAAAGGGTGATATCATTTATAAATCGCCGGGCATGACTTTTTCAGGGTAATTGAGGCCGCTATTCAGAAAGCTCTCGTGACAACTTGACAGAGCTCGACCCGGTCTCAATAAGATCAAGATTCTAGTATTCTCGTTGTTCTAGTATTCCCTGTTTTCCATCAAGTTGGGTTTCCTTCAAATAAGGCCGGTCTGGGTATAATGTGATCGCTGATATGGAGATTTATGAAGCTCTTTTTATAATCTTGGTTATCAAGGGGCCATCAAATGGATTTCCTGTCGTTTGAGCGCCGATCACTCTGAGTCTAATATGTTCAAATCATCTTGTAGTTTCCTCATATTGCGATCTATTGATCTGGTTATCTCGAGGTCGCAGAGTAGTTCCTGTTTATGCGGAATAGTTTCTTTTAGAGTCTTTGGTGTTTTTTCCAAGAGATCGCTACTTGGAGTTTTTTAATGATAAAAATAAAAATTATGATAAAAAGGCATTGAGATCGAATGCCGATTTTAAATTCAGAAGAACAAATAAATATATGCATCAAGAACAAACTTATTCATCTAGGCAAAATCCAACAGATCAAATTTTTATATATATTCTGGAATGTCAATTACAACAAGACCGCTCGGTCTCCAAAAAGGAAAAAGGGATTATAATTCACTCTCTCTTTGATCTTTTGGAAGACCGCTCGCTTGAAGAAGAAGAATCGGTTTCTGCAGAAGGTTCTTCTAGACTATTCCCAGGAATTCTAGATCCAGAGCTCGAGCTCGAACTGGAATCTAGACCAAGGGTATAGCGGCTTCCGCTCTCTTCGTCTTCAATCACTACATTTTTCTCTTGACCTGCGGTCTCATCAGCAGCATCAGCAGATCCTTCAGCAGCATCTGCGGTCTCTTCAGCGGTCACAGATTGTTCTTCAATTCTTTGCGCCGCGTCAGGGAAGAGATCGGCAAATGTGACGTCCTTGTACTCTTCAGTAAGACCACCGCGGTTGCGAACCTCATCCAGCACCTGGTCGGCGGTCTCTTTTATATGGTGCATCAAAGCCCTCTGGAAAGCAGGATTCTCAGGGTCGTAAGCCGTTTTTTCAGATTGCTGCAAAAGAGATATATGTTAGACCGCACGATCACAGGTAACACATTCATGGAACATAATAAAAATTCTCACTCTTCTTTCTTCTTGCAAGGCAGTTATTTCGTCCAGAGCGCTGCAAAGAGACCGCCCCATATGATGATTCAAGATTGTACTTCTAGCAGTCACTTGAGCGCAAAGGTCGGGAAGCGCATCGGTCTCAATATTTAATATCTCATTTGTGTTCTTTCTCCCGTACAAAGCCGAAGTGACCGCGTATGCGTGACGGGTCACCTTCCCGCTCCACGAGGGTAAATCAGTGGACACCTTCACAGAACTTCCTGAGGCCGCCCATCTGAGGAGAGGCTTTCCTTTGATATCCTTCATTTTTCTTTTAAAACCCATCAAGGGAAAAACTTGCTCGGCGGTCTCAGAAGTTACGCCGAACACGTCGGCCTCACGCTTCAGCCTTCTCTCCCTCTGAGTAAGAACTTCTGCTGCTGGGGAGATAGGGTCAAGCGCAGGGACCGCAAAGCTCGCTAAAAAGTAAAGAAAAGGTTTTAAAAAGCATTCAAAAGACATAAAAAGAAATTATTCGAGACCGCAAGAAAAAAAAACTCACTTTCAGCAGGGGCGATCTCGGCGATCTCAGGCCAGATCGCTAGATAATAAACAAGATCGATCCTTTTACCCGCCAAAAAGGCCAGAATCTTCAGCTCTTCCTCTGAGACCGCCTTTATTTTCTTAAAAATGCTGTCAGGTCGCGGAGAGGGTGAGCTCCTGAGACCGCCAAGGTCACCTTCAAAAACAAGGAATCTTTCTGTCCAGAAAGAAATTTTATTAGGAAGGTTCAGAATCTTAATTCCATCTGCTGAAAAATACATCAATCCTTTAAATTCTTCTTTCTTTCTGCCTTCTTTCAAAATTTTTGCGGTGAAGGTTGCACGGAACAAATTCATTGTGAATTTCACTCTTTCCGATCTCAAATAATTGATGAAGACGTTAACCAGACCGATGGAGTTCGGAGCCAGCTGGGCGAGCACGAAGCCATAATATTCCAAAATCTCTAACCACTCCCAGGGGAGTGGAATCCTCAGCCCATTATCAAAGTGATCGATGGGAATGATAAACTTTTTCTCCTCGACAAAGTTTAGCCTTTCTTGCTCAGTTGGCGGTCTCACAACCACCTGAGTTTGGATCATATATTTCTTTATAAATTCAATATACTCATCCTTTGATAAACGTCCTTGTTTGTGATCGGAGTTCAGGAAGATAGTAGCAGAAGAAGCACGAGCGGACACCATATTTAGTAATCGCTGAGACCGGAGCTTGTAGCGCAATCAAGAAGGCATAAAATGAATGTTATGAAGGTAGCTATTTATAGAAGACGAAGGGTCATTTCGTAATCATTACCTCTTGCAGATCGCCCAGAAGAAAAAGGTTCAGACCGCTCGACCTGTGCAAAGTCACGTAAAAGCATGCTATGACTGGCGATCTCAATCAAATAAAGCGCAGCAACAATACAGGCAGTCCAAGCATAAAGACCAAGATTATATGAATCAAAGACCGCACAGAGCATAAAATAAAAAGGTCACAAAAACAGATGGAACATTAATAGTAAAAATATTACAAGGCAAAACGTTTAGAATTCAGAGACCGCTCGGTCTCAAAACAAATAATCATCTCCTAGAAGGCCTATTTCTTCCTACATGAGCAGCGACATCTTGCATATCATTCACTGCGGCCATAACTGACACCAAACTGTGATTGGCCAGCATCGCAGACCGGTGGATCTTCGACATCTCCTTGTCCACCTGCTCCATAGGAATCAGCACAATCTCAGGTTGAGGTCTCTCCGATGGATGATCTCCAGAGGTACCCGGTCGCATCATTATCTTTCCGTGGCCGCTCCTCAGCCTCTCATTTTCCGCGGACAGCGCCGCAGGTTTTCCCTTATAGTACTCAGTCTCTTTTTCGGCTTTCTTAAGAGCTCGAGCGATCTCTTCAACTCTCAGATCGCATTCTTCCTGAATCCTCTTCTCATTAGTACGCAGTTTTTCTTCAAGACCGCGAATCTGATTGTTCTGAGTTCGCTCTCTCATCAGCATAGAGCGAACATCCTCAAACATCGGGTTAAGGATGTTGGTTAACTGAGGGGAGATCTCAATGTGCTGAGGAAGCTCTCCCTCCTCGATCTCAACATTTTCATTATCTGCGGTCATAAGAGATGGGTTACTTCAATCATGAGCATACAGTCAAATAAGCTTTTTTAAACAAATAGAAAAGTACTTGGAAAGAAGTTAAGACCGCAGTCACGTAAAGTTCTTCTGGTATCTTTAGTGACCGCGGGATCTGCGGTCAGAAAAAGACGATCTGATCCCCTTAAGCGCTCCAGATCCATTCTTTCCAAATCTCTTTTCTGCGATTTTTCCCCCTCTTTTCTTCTCCTTTTTAATTCTTCATTACTTAAGAGGATGTCATCGGTCTCAATAAAAACGATCCCATGTTTTCTTTCAGGAGAAGCAGAGCGAACTATAGGTAATGAAAGGAACTCGACCGGCTGAGGAATCATTTTATACTTACCAGATTGCAAAATCGAGACCGCCGCCGCACGATCCGCTGCAGCCTTGTTCAAACGATCTCCCTGAAGAGAATCAGTTGGGAGACCGCTAGAAAGTGCAGCCTTCTCCTTGGCGATCTGCAATCTCTCCGCGATCTCCTCCTCAGTATTTTTATTCACTGCGGTCTGCAAGACCGCAGCCTTTTCCCTCTCTTCATCGACCAGGGCCGCTTTTTCCTCAGCAATCCTGACCGTTTCCTTCTTCCTCTCCTCAGCGATTAGAGCTGCCTTCTCCTCGGCAGCCCTGAACGCCTCTTTCTCCCGTTCCTCCTCGGCGGTCTTAGCCGCTTCCTTTTTCTTTTCTTCCTCTTCTTTCTCCTTTTTTCCTCTTTTCTCCCTTTCCTTATCCTTCCTTTTCTTCTCATCAGCCTTTTTCTTCTGCATCTCTTCTTTCTCCTTCTTCTTCTTGTCTTCCTCCCTCACCTTGATCGCTCTGTCAGCGATCTCCTTCTCCCTATCAGCGATCTCCTTCTCAACAGCAGCATTTCTAAGAGCGGAAGCTTCAAGGGGATCCGACACCTGCAGCGATGAAAAAGACGAATTATTAGAAGAAGTTTCATCAAGATAGGCAATTAATTCGGAATCATCCTCTCTTGATAAAACTGAGATCGCAGGAAGGAAGGAGGGATCGCCCTTAACGTTTACCTTGGAAGTTTCCACAGTGACCTCCGGATCGGTAGATTCAGACAGTGTGATCGCCCCCGGGGCGATCACGTCTTCTTTTTCTTCTTCATTTTTTCTGCTTCTTTTATAAGTTAAACTGGAAGGGCTTGAATCTTTTCTCTTCTTGTTCTCAGCAACTTCCACGCGGTCAGCAATCTTTTGCCTTAGAGATTCTGCTTCGGCGTGTTTTTGACGCAGACCGGCCAGAATGGTTTCTGTAGAAGCGGTCTCGGATGGCTTGGAAGCTGTTTGATCAAGCATTTCCAGGGTTTTCTGACAATCAAAGGAAATGGAAAAGTCAGATATTTTCAACACAGGATCTGAAGAAGCTTTAGATGGCTCAGAGATAACAGAGACCGGCGCAACTGAACTCTCCGGAAGTTCAGATTTCTTCAGAAATCGGGCGGTCCCCTTTGAAGCGCTCGCTTTCGTCAAGATCTTTGGCGCTTTCTTCCCTTTCTTTGAGCTAACATTTTCTTTTTTCCCAGGAGAGTTTGCTTTTGATGGAAGAGTTTTTAAGAGGTCAAGCATGGTCATCTTAGCAGGAGATCGCGCCTGCCAACTTTTCAGTGACCGCTTGAGGATTGGGTTTTCACAATATCTCGGAATATGAAGATATCAGCCGGTATTTATAGATCAAGATGCATTTATGACGGCCGCGGTCTCCACGGTCAGAGTTAACATTTTCGAAGTTCCAGGCGCAACTTGAAAATGTGCGGGGATTATGTTTGCTCAGAAAGCCCGCGACCTCCTCTCATGGCACTTTTTTCCCGATCTCAGCTGTCTCCGTTTGTGTGACCGCCCGGATCGCCAGCTGCCTTCTCAACTAAGAGTTTCTAAGAGTCAAGCGGTCAGAGCAGTGCGAGACCGCCAGATTGAGCGGTCTACTTGTTTTTCTTATTTTTGTTATCTGCACCCCTTCTCCCTGCCCTGGCTCTCCTGTATCCCGGGCAGCTCGTAGTTTTTAGTTCTGCCCGTTTGGGCAGCCCCCTCGTCTATAAATAGAGGGGTAGGGGTACCAGGAAAAGGACTTTTTGGCTCCGGGGCTTCAGCTTACAACCTGTGTAAGCGGTCTCATTTTTTCGTGATCGCCTTTTTGTGATCGTTTTCCTTTTGTCTCAGCATCTTCTGTCTCAGTAACCTACATTTCGCAGTTTTCTCCCACCCCCTTTAGTGTGAATTTTGGAGGTACCATTTTTGGCACCAACACTTATGGTTTTATATTTTTTTCTATTAGTGTAAATGTTGTTTACTCTACTCAAATGGTGAATCCGGTGGAATCAAACAGTAGCATAAGGATGTGTGTAAACGATCGCTAGACTCGTATTGCTTGAGTCGGGAGAAAGGAGAATCTTTCTCGGTGACTAGAACTTGTCCCAAGCGATTCTTGAAGCATTGGCATAGGATAGTTCTAGTGCGTGAGAATGACGTAGGCCATTATTTTGGCCCGGTTGAACCTTTATTTCACGCCTTTCGTCTACCCTTGCTAGCCCCTTTGTGCCTACCCTTTTCTTGATTCAGCTCCACATATATCTCACCAAAGCCTAAAAGCCTAACCTAGTCGCACACCCAAATCTGAGCTTTAGTTGTAGTTTTATTTACATTGTGGGGGGTGTTGATTGTGGTGTTTATTATATGAATCTGTGGATATGCTCATTTGAAAATTTTGCTGAAAGAAAAAAGACAAGAAAAAGAAGATAGAAAGAAAAAAAATGAAAAGGAAAAGAGAAAAAAAAGAAAAATGAGTTTTATTGAAAAATCATGTAGAAAAATTATGTATTGGGAGTAGGCGGTGCACACACCTATGTTGCAAAAGTCCAAGTCTGGGGGTGTGGTGCATTTGCATTCGATTTTGGGGCGCGGGTAGTTACTTTTAAAGCTCATTTGGGTTATGTGTTATAAGCCATTTTGTTTATCATTGTTTACCTCACCGTAACCCAAGCCTCAATTAAAACCTGAAAGTCCTACAGACTCACGCCTTGAACCAATCTAGTGTCGTGGGGAGAATGTGACCGGGCAAGCTTATGGTCACCGACACTGATGGATTTCAGTGGAGTTTGTCCCGCATCCCGATCTTGAGCAATGCTCGTCTCAGCGCTTAGTTTACTTTCTCCGTATGCATGACCAAATGAATCACCGTTGTTCACCATTTTGAGTAGTTGTAATATGCTTTTACTCTTTTAGAAATATATAAACTGTTTATATAATCAGAAATCTTCTCTACTATTTTTCTTATGCACGTGAGCATGCGACTTCGCATGGTACTCTGTATTGTAATTTTAAGGCATCTACTTTTCTTTCCCCGTTCGATTAGAATTTGTTTGCTCGGGATGAGCAAACAGGTAAGTCTGGGGGTGTGATGAGTCCCAATTATATACACATATATGGACTCATCTGGGCCGATTTTCTAGTCTATGCACTACATTTTAGGCATGTTTTCGCTCATATTTGTTATTCCATGCTATGTGCACTTCTAGGCCCGTTTTGGTGTTATTTCTTGTTTATCTTTGTTATTAGTTTTCATGCATTGTTAAGTGCCACCTTCAGTGGCTAGATTGGTGTTGTATGCTGGAACAGGAGTCGTGCAGGTGTTCCCGGTACAATTCTGTACAGGAACACTGCGCACGATCACTGTTTCTATTGTGCACGACCACTGGTCGTGCGCCGCTGATCGTGTGCACTTAACCCTAATTTTTGAGTTCTGTCTCGGACAGTGCGCACGACCACCAATGATATTGCGCACGACCACCGGTCGTGCGCCACTGTTCGTGCGCACTTAACATCAATTTTATGAGTTCTATTTCGACCAGTGCGCACGACCACCTACGATAGTGCGCACGACCACCGGTCGTGCGCCACTGGTCGTGCGAACATGGTATTTTATAAATTTCTTACATTGCAGGCTCCGCCCAGGCAGGCGCACGATCACAGACCTCCAGCGCGCACGACCATTGGTCGGGCGCCACTGATCGTGCGCACTGTTTATTCCAGCGCCTATAAATTGACTTGCTCGCGAATTAGGTCGGGATCTTCCGCATTTCTTCCGCCCAGCTCCGCCGTTCCGCCCGTTCCGCAGGTTTTTCGCCCCCTAGGCCTCCTCCATCATCCAAGAGCTTCAAGGAGGAGATTCTACGCTCATCTTCATCGCCAAGGAAGGAGTTCTTCGCATCGGACGTGGCCGGATTGTAAAACGCTGGAGAAGACGGGTCCATTGGAAGGTAGTGACAGCCTTCTCTACCCCGGACGATAGTTGGGAACGAGCTAGGACGCGGATTGACAACCCGGTGCTTCCTACCATGAATCTACAATGAGCCTCTGGATTTGGTCGTATCTCTTGCCTTTTTCTCTCTTTGTGTGATGTAATGTTTGTAATCTCTATATTATTGATGATGTGCACCATAAACCATGTTATGTAATGCTTATTTCATCTTATTGAAATTATCTTTTGTTTATATATGTGTATGAGGTGCGCCCCATCCATTTTCCATTCCTCCATCGTGTTCGTGTGCCGCACTAGCAATTGCTAGTGGCGTGCTTGTCGACGAGGTGCTTGCGACCCTCATCCGTATGCCTACTCTTCCATCCGCCTAGCGAAGCGTGGCATAGCGGCCCGTGTAATCCATTCCGACTCCGCCAGTGCGAACCATTCCATCCGCTAGCCTTCTCGTCCATCCGCCTAGCGAAGTGTGGCATAGCGGCCCGTGTAATCCATCCCGCTTAACGAAGCAGCGCGCTCAAGGCCTGCATAGTTCGATTCTGTTTGCCTACTCGTCCATCCGCCCTTGCAACGCAGCGCGCTCAAGGCCTGCCTAGTCTCCATCCCGCCAAGCGAAGCACTGCATAGCGGCATTGCATAGGAGTAGTTGTAGTTGTTTTCTTTTATTTTCCAAAAGCCAAATCCCCCATTTTTGCATCCATCCGCTCGAAAGGACTTCAATCTCAAGTCCTTCCTCGATAATAAACTCCACCTTACTGTGTTCCTTTGAGATCGATACTTGGGGATTCATTCCCATTTTATATTACTTGAACGATCGGTACACTGCCGTTTTGTGCCGCATTCTTACTACTTGCGTGTTTGACATCGTCGATCTAGTGGAGAGGAAGCTGTTTCAAAAGAGTCCAGCCGAGTTCCTCTCAGATCTATGGCACCGAAATGAGCGTCGAGGGTAACGATTCTCCTCCCTAATCCTTGGACACATCCGTTCGTTGATTTGCATAGTAGTAGGCAGATTTCCACTAGCAAGTGGATAGATTTCTGCCGACGGGTCGATGTTATCCCCGTAGAAATTGCATATAGAGTCCAGAATTGAAGTACGGGCATAGGCATGATGTGTGAAGCCCATCTGGACAGGTTAGTCTGGATTGGTGATGTTGATATGTTATTGCATTCCGGAGAAGACTCTGTGATCTATGTTGTGTTTTCCGAGTTCTGTGTACTGATTCGTATTGCAAAGAGGTCTGGAGGTGTTTCCCAGCAAATACCCAGAAAGGGGTAGCAGAACTGAGCTCTATCACTAACGCCAGGCGTTAGATCTAACGCCGGCAGTAGCTCCAAGAGATCCGTTGGAAGCCTATGAAGCCTATGTCTATGAACTGGGTTGAGCATCAGAAGCAGGAGGGCCGAGTACCTTGCTTCGTTGACCTTACAGGTCAAGAGCGGGTTAGGGAAAGCCGTACCCATTTTATGTTGATGTAATCCCTAATATTATGAGCGCGGGCATCTGGCAGAACCCCCCCCCCCCCCCCCCCACAGACACACCCTTAGCCATCTTGTGAAGAGGATTGCAACCTCGGGTCACGATGTGCCATTTGGGTCTAAGACTCGTCAAGGTCGGCCAATCTTGACGAGAGTCAGCTCATGTAGATCCAAGTTGAAAAAGGACTTGTCGATTGCCTGCCGAGAGTGCACAAAGCATGTAAGCCTAAATCCAAGTTGAAAAAGGACTTGTTGATGGCTTACCGAGAATGGATGTCACTTTGTGATGAATGCTTCTATGTGGTTCTTAGACGCACCTGTGTTATATAGATATAACTGTTGTTGCTTACCTGCAGGGAAGGAGCACCACCGCCCCGAGCATGGGGTGGGGTCGGTATAAATCTGGGTCAGCTAAAGCTGACCGGTTACTTGTTTCCCACTGCTCGGTGGATTTGTTTGTACAGGTCCTGGCGAAACTAGCGGGAAATAGCGGGCTGAAGCCCCTGCTGCTGTGCTGTGCTGGCCCGCGAAGGCCAAAGCTTTTGTTTACTGTTTTCATGTGTGGACGGCCTGCGCGCCGATGTTTGGAAGCCACCTTTATTATGTAAACAAATCTTGTAAAGAGCTTATAATGTATTTCATTCCTAGTAGCTAATGTGGACATATTATTAACTGGTTTTAAATGAAATTAAATGCTTCTGTTGTCCGACTTTGTGTGCTGAGATGGTTATGTTATTAACTGTTGAATGCTAATTAAGTAACATGCTCTTCTGTTCATTTCATATGGCGTGGGGTCCCGGCCAGACCTACTACTATATGCTATGTAACAGGGAGGGTGTTACAAATTGGTATCAGCTTCGGGTTTCGATCCCTTTTCCTCTGAATTCGTGGTCGAATTCTTTCAAGGGGTGGTGAGCACATGTGTGTGTCACCGGTACGACATGTAAATTACCAGTAACTGTCCACTTTAGGAATGAAGTTCCTATGTGATTGTAGCAACGTAGTGGAATCTTTGTATTCCTTCGTCGTTTAATGCTACAATTTGGTTGCTTAATTGTGTTTTATTACACGATTATAGGTGCTTTGGGGTCCTATGGGAAGGATCCAACCTCGTAACTTCCGGGAGAGTGGTGTGTATGCATATGTACAGGCATCCCCGCCTTCGGATGAAACAGTTCGGGTGATCACAGATGCGGTTGTGGCAACTGTACTTGCACAACCCGGAAGACCACTGCAGAACCAGTGTTTACACCTGGAGCAGGGAGAACACTCTGTGGATGATTACTTGAATGAGTTCCTCTATCTGGACTGTTATATGAGGTCTTCATGGGGCAATGAGGAGACCAGAGTCAACAAGTTTTCAACGGTCTGCGGGGTGACTTACGTCGCGCGCTCGCGGGACCGATGTTACTTGACTTCCACGCACTGGTACAAGCGGCTGGGTCTCTAGAATCGAATTTGCAGGGTGTGCAATGAACGGAAGAACTCATTGTAAAGAAGCCAAAGTTTAAGAGGAAGTGGAAGCAGTTGGCTCTACGTCCCTCTAGCGTGGCGGATATTGCCACCATACGGGTTCCCCTAACATGCTACGCTTGCGATTGTCGAAGTAGGGCCCCAAAGTCAGGATTCCGAGGAATGAACTCTACAGGTGCGATGGGTCCAACTTATGAGGATAAAGGTAAAGGTGCAGCAAATACGACGGTGAACATACCGAACGCTACAAAGTTTGGGCATGGCAAGTGGCAGAAAAGAGCAAGACCATCTGGGTCAGCTCAATTTGCAGTGTCGGGAGCGACGACTGCGCGAGGCCCAATCATTTGTTATAACTGTGGTAAGCTTGGTCATATAGCCCGAGATTGTCGTGGAGGCAAGAAGGCGGCTGCGGCTTACGAGGCAGAGAAAGGGAAGGCGGCAGAGTCAACCACATACCATGCTGCTCCAGCCCAACCTAGGGTGTATAAGCTTGGCCAGTAGGAGGCTATAAAACAAAGCGACGTGGTGACAGGTATGCGTTAATATAAAGCTTTTGTAGCTTTTTATACTTCATACCTCGTGCATTGTTTACCTTGTGGGTATTAGGCTTTGTCCTAATATTTAACTCTCCGGTGAGAGCGTTGTTTGATACGGGAGCTTCACATTCCTTTCTATCGGAGGCCTTCATACAGCAACTTGGAATACCTTCATCCTTTAGAAAGGAACAATTATATGTGTTGCTCCCCAATGGCTGCTCGATGAGTGCAGATCGAGGCTGTATTGTAAAGGTACGAATAGGAAGTCAAGATTTTGATTTGGAAGCACTGATACTGCCACTTTCGGAGTTCGATGTGATCTTGGGTATGGACTAGTTGTCGGTGCAGCAGGCCTACATTGATTGCACTTCTAAGGAGGTCACACTGGGGCGGAATACCGAACGTGCGACTACGTTTGCTGATTTGTGTGGATCGAGCAAGATGTTGATGTTTGGTGTCCAAGTAGTCAAGGCAGTTCGGCAAGGCGCAGAATTGTGTGTTGTACTAGTGGGGGCTGCAAAACCTCAACCCAGTCTGAGTGATGTTCCTGTTATTTTAGAGTATCCTGATGTGTTTCCTAAAGATCTTCCTGGGGCGCCACCTCAGTGAGAGATTGACTTCACATTAGAGCTGGTGTCAGGTGCCAAGCATGTGTCACGCTCTCCAGACCGTATTGCGCCAAAGGAGATGGCAGAGTTAATGGTTCAATTACAGGAGTTGCTAGAGCAAGGCTATATACGCCAAAGTAAATAACCTTGGGGTGCTCCGGTCCTCTTTATGAAGAAGAAGGACGAAAGCCTATGTCTCTGTATCGACAATCGTGAATTGAACAAGCTGACCGAGAAGAACAAGTATCTGATTCCTCGAATCGATGACTTATTTGATTAGCTAGTGGGTTCGTCGGTGTATTCAAAGCTGGATCTTAAGTCTGGCTACTATCAGTTGCAGATTCTGGAATGCAACATCCCCAGGACGGCATTTAGGACCCGCTACGGGCACTATGAGTTTACTGTTATGCCATTTGGATTGATGAATGCACCGTCAGTATTTAGGGATCTGATGACTAGGACCTTTCAAGAGTACCTGGATCGATTTGTCATTGTCTTCATCGACGATATCTTGGTGTACTCTCAGTCTGAAGAAGAACACGTGATTCATTTGCGTGTAGTTTTGGAGACCCTGTGACGGAGTCAGTTGTATGCCAAGTTCTCCAAGTGCGATTTTTGGCTTGCTTCAGTAGCATTCCTTGGTCATGTGGTTAGTGGTGAGGGTATCGCAGTGGATCCAACAAAGATAATTGTTATCCAAGAGTGGCCCTTTTGATGACAGTAGCGGAAGTCAGGAGTTTTCTTGGACTTGCCGGCTACTATAGGTGCTTTGTGGAAAACTTTTCGCGGATTGCTCTTCCTCTCACAACCTTGACAAGGAAGGATCAGAAGTTCATTTGGTCACCAGTGTGTGCACAAGTTTTTGAAGAATTAAAGAGTTGTCTGACCACGACACTGATCTTGTCTTTGCCATTGGTACAAAAGGCTATAAAATTTACAGCGATGCGTCAGGAAGCGGCTTAGGCTGCGTACTTCTTCAGCATGGTCAAGTGGTAGCTTATGGCTCTCGCCAGTTGAAAGTGCATGAGTGGAATTACCCGTTCCACGACTTGGAGTTGGCGGTCGTGATCTTCGCTCTGAAATTGTGGCGAAACTACTTGTATGGCGAAGAGGTTGATATCTTTACGGACCATAAGAGCCTAAAATATCTGCTAAATCAGAAAGAGCTCAATATGCGACAACGAAGATGGATGGAATTCCTGGGGGACAACACTTTCGAAATACACTATACTCCCGGGAAGGGAAATGTTGTCGCAGATGCTTTGAGCCGGATGGCTTCTGCACATGCCAACTGGATTCAGATGTATGATCCACGTCTGATCAGTGACTTGAAAGCCTTGAAGATCTCCGGTGTGGAGAAGAGTTCTAGTGCGAGTGTGTGCTTGAACTAGACGGAGGTGCAATACGACCTCGCGGACAGAACACGACAGGCCCTGGAGCTTGATTCGAGCATGCAGCGCTTTTTGGCGGAGTCTGAAGTTGGGACTGCTGCAGAGTTTGTATTAGACGATGATCTGATATGGAAAATCGGTCGGTTGTGTGTCCCAAATATGGGTAAGTTACGGGAAGAATTGATGTACGAAGTGCACTTTACAAAGTACTCAATCCACCCAGGGAGCACAAAGATGTACCAAGACATGAAAAAACTATTTTGGTGGCCAGGTTTGAAGAAAGACATCGCCTTAGACGTGGCAAAATGCAAAACTTGCGCACTTGTGAAGGCGGAATGTCAGAAACCTGGTGGGTTCCTAAAGTCGTTGCCAGTATCGGAATGGAAATTTGATGATATTTCTATGGATTTCGTGCACGGTTTGTCGAGATCACAGAGTGGAAATGATGTTATTTGGGTGATCATGGATCACTTGACGAAGGTAGCCCACTTTATTCCAAACTGGCGGGATGATTCAATAAAAAAGTTAGCAAAGCTTTATGTTGATAGCATTGTACGATTGCACGGTGTGCCCCATAGCATTGTCAGTGACCGAGGTAGGCGCTTTACTTCGAAAGATTGGAGGCTAATCCACCAGTTGTTGGGTACAAAGTTGAAGTTTAGTACTGCCTTCCACCCTTAAACGGATGGACAAACTGAACGCACGAACATAACTCTGGAGGACATGCTCCGTATGTGCATCTGAGATTTCGGTAAGAAGTGGGAAGATCATCTTTTTATGATCGAGTTCGCTTATAATAATAGCTATCAGGCAAGTATAAAGATGGCGCCCTTCGAGGCCCTCTATGGTAGAGCTTTCCGCTCTCCCTTAGCTTGAGAGGAGACAGGTGAGACAAAGCTTTTTAAGCGGAAGGAAGTCGAAGATGCACGTTCAGCTATTCAAATAATCCGGGAGAGATTGTTGATTGCACAAGATAGGCAGGCGAAATACTACAATACCAAGCACATAAACGTCGAGTTAGCCGTGGGCGATTGGGTTTCCCTAAAGATCAAACCTTGCAAGGGTGTGTCCCGGATTCGGCGCTTGAAAAAGCTGAGTCCGAGGTACCTTGGACCATTTGAGATTCTGGAGCGTGTTGGTGAAGCGGCCTATCGACTCGCTCTTTCGACAGAGTTGAGCGGACTGCATGATGTGTTTCACATCTCTGTGTTGCGGAAAGCTGTGCCAGAGCCTAGCCAGGTCCTGGTAAAGAATCAAGTGTCGGTCGCTGATGAGCTAAAGATGTTGGTCTCACCTATTTGCATCGAAGACACTGATGTCAGGCAGTTGCGGAATAAAATGATCTGAATGGTCAAAGTACGCTGGAACAACTGCGGTCGTGAGGAGCTTTCATGGGAGCGTGAGCAAATCATGCGGGATGAGTCCCCGAATTGTTCAGTTGAGGTACAAGTTATGTTTTGTATCTTTTTGATTCTTTGCACTGTTAAAATTTCGGGACGAAATTTCTTAAAGGAGGGCAGATTTGTAACACCTCAATTTCCAGTGCACCGAAATCAGCAAGTTGTGGTTTTAAAGCAAATGCCAGGCGTTAGCCTAGTACTTAGTTTCGCCATTCGTCGAACGCAGCTTTCTAGTCGTTCGTCGAACGCAGGAAGCCGTTCTTCGAATGCAGCTTTCTAGGCGTCCGTCGAACGCAGGCAGCCGTTTGTCAAACACAGCTTTCTAGCCGTTCGTCGAACGCAGGCAGCCATCGTCGAACGCAGATTTCTCACTGTTCGTCGAACGCAGGCAGCCATTCGTTGAACGCGGCTTTCTAGTCGTTCATCGAACGCAGGCAACAGTTCGTCGAACGCAGCCAGCCGTTCGTCGAACGCAGGCTTCAGGTCGTTCGTCGAACGCAGGCTGCAGAGAGTTCGTTGAATGCCGTTCGACAAACTCCAAGCCTTTCGTCGAACGCCGATCGTCGAACGCCGTCGGGCTTTAAGCGGCTGTGGATAAACTTTGCCACCGCCTTAGGGGCTAACACCCGAAGTTAAGTGCTAATGCCGGCGTTAGCTAAGAAAATATATAAGCCAGCAAAATCCGACTATTCTTCTCATTTTCTCTGAGACCCTCTACATTTCTGAAAGCTCTGGGAAGGAGATCAGTTGGAGGTGAGCCTTTTGCTTGTATTGAGAGCAAATCCGTGGGTGAGATTACTTGCGTGTTTGCCATCGTCGATCTAGTGGAGAGGAAGCTATTTCAAAAGAGTCCTGCCGAGTTCCTCTCAGATCTTTGGCACTGAAACGAGCGTCGAGGGTAACGATTCTCCTCCCTAATCCTTGGACACGTTCGTCCTTTGATTTGCATAGTAGTAGGCAGATTTCCACTAGCAAGTGGATAGATTTCTGCCGACGGGTCGATGTTATCCCCGTAGAAATTGCGTATAGAGTCCAGAATTGAAGTACGAGCTTAGGCATGCTGTGTGAAGCCCATCTGGACAGGTTGGTCTGGATTGGTGATGTTGATATGTTATTGCATTCCGGAGAAGACTTCGTGATCTATGCTGTGTTTTCCGGGTTCTGTGTACTGATTCAAACTGCAAAGAGGTCTGGAGGTGTTTCCCAGCAAATACCCAGAAAGGGGTAGCAGAACTGAGTTTTGTCACTAACGCCAGGCATTACAGCTAAAGCCGGCGGTAGCTCCCAGAGAGCCGTTGGAAGCTTGTGAAGCCTATGTCTATGAATTGGGTTGAGCAGCAGAAGCAGGAGGGCCGAGTATCTTTCTTCGTTGACCTTACAGGTCAAGAGCGGGTTAGGGAAAGCCGTACCCATTTTAGGTTGATGTAATCCCTAATATTATGAGCGCGGGAATCTGGCGGAACCACGCCCCCCCCCCCCCCCCCCCCCCCCCCCCCCTTAGCCATCTTGTGAAGAGGATTGCAACCTCGGGTCACGATGTGCCGTTTGGGACTAACACTCGTCAAGGTCAGCCAATCTTGACGAGAGTCAACTCATGTAGATCCAAGTTGAAAAAGGACTTGTCGATGGCTTGCCAAAAGTGCACAAAGCGTGTAAGCCTAAATCCAAGTTGAAAAAGGACTTGTCGATGGCTTACCGAGAATGGATGTCACTTTGTGATGAATGTTTCTATGCGGTGCTTAGACGCACCTGTGATATATATATATAACTGTTGTTGCTTACCTGTAGGGAAGGAGCACCGCCGCCCCGAGAATGGGGTGGGGTCGTTATAAATCTGGGTCAGCTAAAGCTGACCGGTTACTTGTTTTCCCACCACTTGGTGGATTTGTTTATACAGGTCCTGGCGAGACTAGCGGGATATAGGGGGCTGAAGCCCCTGTTGCTGTGCTGTGCTGGCCCGCGAAGGCCAAATCTTTTGTTTACTGTTTCCATGTGTGGCCGGTCTGCGCGCCGATGTTTGGAAGCCACCTTTATTATGTAAACAAATCTTGTAAAGAGCTTGTAATGTATTTCATTCCTAGTAGCTAATGTGGACATATTATAAACTGGTTTTAAATGAAATTAAATGCTTCCGTTGTGCGACACTGTGTGCTGAGATGGTTATGTTATTAACTATTGAATGCTACTTAAGTAACGCGCTCTTCTGTTCGTTTCATATGGCGTGGGGTCCCGGCCGGACACACTGCTATATGCTCTTTAACAGGGAGGGTGTTAAACCCAGGTTTATTGGGGAACTACTATAAAATCCTTGTGTCCTTTGTGTTGTGTTTATTTTTTTGTGCTGTGATGTGTGTTTTGTTTTTATTTTGTTTTATAACTCACTCTGCAATACACATATAAGTATCATTATTTTAATTCCGCTATAAAATTAAGTGAAAAACTTTTTAATACTCTATTCACCCCTCTCTAGAGTGACTTTAAGATCTAACCTCACTTTGAATTGGTATCAGAGGGCTATTAATTGTATACAGGCTAACACCTGAATCAAAAGATCAATTAGATCATAAATTTATTTTAGAGTTTTCTTTTGCTTAAAAACTCATGGCACCAAACAAATAATATTCAAGCACAAGACCTCCTATGTGCAATCTAAATAAGTTTGCACTATGGATGGAAAGGATCAGATTGTGCACGAATTCTATTGATGAGGATATTTTTAATGTTATTTTGACAGGACCTCCAACACCTACAGCAACAACAAGTGCTAAAACCACAACTAACAACAATGTTGTTCCACCACCTGAGTGGACAGATGCTCAAAAGAAGCAGAGAAGTGGAAATGGTAAGGGAATGAATATTTTGGCACAGACAATGTCTGAGGACATTTTCCAAAAAGTTGTGGAATGCACTTCAGCAAGGGAAATCTGGATGTTACTCAACAATATGGTTGAAGGATCAGCAGATGAAAGAAAAGATAGAAGGTCCCACCTTATTTCTCAGTATAAAAACTTCAAGAAAGGAGAAACTGGGACATTGGCTGATATGTGCAATAGACTCAGCCTCATAAGCAATGAGCTGAAATCTTTAGACAAAGTGATCTCTATCACAGAAGTGAATGATAAGATCCTTATGTGCATCCCCAGCACATGGGACTCTAGGATCTGGCCAAACAAGGAAGCCAGAAGCCTTAATGAGATCTCCACTGAGAGCTTATTAGGTAAACTCAAATCCTATGAGCAGCTTATCAAGTCTAGAGAAGCTGAGCAATCTACTTCATCTCCAGCATCCAAGAAGGAGAGAAGTATACATTTCCAAGCTACTGAAGAAGAAGAAAAAGCTCCGGGAGAAGTGGAGTTCATGAGCCTTCTAGCCAAGAGATTCTATAAAATGGATAAGAAGGACTTCAGAAAGAAGGATTCCACATCAAGAGAAAAGCCAAGGTATGGCAAATCTAATTCTAAAGAAATAATTTGTTTTGGTTGCAGGAAACCTGGACACATTCTACCTGAGTGTCCAGAGAATCAAAAGAAGGAAAAGAGAAAAGATAAAGAAGAAAAAAGGCACTCCAGCAGTCTTCCTCCCACAAACACAAGCATATGAGAATAGGATTTGTAGCTAAAACATGGAGTGAAATAGAATCAGAGTCTTCATCCAGTTCATCTGAAGATGAAGAAAAATCAAATGACAAGGAGTCAGAATATGCAATTTGAAACAGTGAGTCAGAATATATATGACTCAAACAGTGAGTCAGAATATGCATCATCATCCAGCTCCAGTGATGATGAAGAAGAAAGGATCTTCTGCATGATGGCTATCAATGCCTCAGGAAGTAATTCAGAAGAATCAGAATCAGAAGCTGACAGTGATCAGGTAATATCTAACTTTGATTTTAATTCAATTGAATTCAAAGATGAATTCAAAGTTCTTTGCTTAGACGTAATCAAATCTGAGAAGGAAATAATCTCTCTCAGAAATAAGTTGGCTGAAATAAACCAACTCAGTGAAGAAAATGATATTCTTAAGAAAGAATTGGGTGCCTCCAGAGAACACATTGTTCTCATTGAGAACAAGTTGTCTGAATCTAAGAAATTTGAAGAATCCATAAATGGGAGAAGCATCAAACCGTTAGACATCACAAGCACATTGAATGCAAGATTAAGTGGCAAAATGGGCTTAGGTGCATCATCAAGTGAGCCACCTCTTATTAAGAAGAACATACTTTCTAAACCAATAAAGTTCATTTCTGCCAAGAGCAAAGAGGTAGTAGAAGTAAATAAAAACATTTCAA
The DNA here is from genome assembly GCA_033032865.1 of Dactylorhiza incarnata. Lineage (NCBI taxonomy): Eukaryota > Viridiplantae > Streptophyta > Magnoliopsida > Asparagales > Orchidaceae > Dactylorhiza > Dactylorhiza incarnata. The sequence continues at coordinate 1,141,831 of JAWHQI010000326.1, read as the reverse complement.
GCAAGGCTGTTAAGAAAAAAGAAATTCAGCAGAATTCGTCGAACAGAGCTCGACGAAATGAATTCACTTCATTGGACAGAGATCGACGAACTCTAAAGACAGATATCCAGTATAGTTATTATTCGAACGGCGCTCGACGAAAGCACTTCACTTCGTCGAACGACGATCGACGAACTCAGCCCAGTTCGTCGAACGGAAACCATACAGAAAATCTAAAGAATATTTATTCTTCACATACTTTCAATCCTTTCACTGAATGGATAATTCCTCCAAGGAGATATCATCCACAAGGTTATAAGGATCAGCCTGAGATGTCTTTCAATTCAGAGTTTTGTGGAAAAACAAAAGGACCCAAGGTAGTCTGGGTAAAAAAAACTAGTTTATTTTTTCTGTTGTGCAGGTACAGGGCTATCCAAGCAAAAATGAACAATGGTACTTGGAATATGGATGTTCAAAGCACATGATAGGAAACAAGGCCAACCTGAGCAACTACAAGGCAAGGCTTGGACCCAAAGTGATCTTTGGAGACTCCAACTGTGGACAAACCAAAGGCTTTGGACAGATCAAAGTTGGAGCAGTCACCTTCAAAGAGGTAGCATATGTCAAGGGTCTGAAGCACAACCTCATAAGCATATGCCAGTTATGTGATGAAGGTTATCAGGTAACTTTTAACCACTCCTTATGTCTTATTACCAATAATAAAAACATAAATGTATTATCTGGTATTAGACATGGAAATATTTATTTAGTCAATTTTGACTCTGCCAACTCAGATATTTGCTTATTCAATTCTATAAGTAAAAAAAAATTAATTGTGGCATAAAAGGCTAGGACACATTAACCTTAGAACTATATCTAAGCTTTCTAAGGACAATCTTGTGAGGGGACTGCCTTCTGGTTCATACAAGAAGGAAGGACTCTACAGGGCTTGTCAATTAGGTAAGCAGACCAAGAGTACTTTTAAATCTTTATCCAAGAGTGATTCACCTAGGATTTTGTACTTACTGCATTTGAATCTTTTTGGACCCACTACAGTACAAAGTCTAGGAGGGAAGCATTACTCTCTAGTTATTGTAGATGACTTCTCAAGTTTCACTTGGGTGTTCTTTCTTAGGAACAAGTCTGACACCTTCAGTGTTCCGACAGACTTTCTCAGGTCCATCAAGATTGAGTACTCTACTCTAGTTCCATTGATCAGAAGTGATCATGGCATTGAGTTTGAATCTCTTCTGATGAGAGAATTCTGTGGAAAAGAAGGGATCAGGCAATGTTTCTCTGCTCCTAGAACTCCTCAACAAAATGGGGTAGTTGAAAGAAAAAATAGAACCCTAATTGAATCAGCAACTACATTGCTTGCTGATGCAAACTTGCCACTCTCTTTTTGGGCAGAGCCAGTGAACACAACAAATTATGTGTTGAACAGAAGCCTGATATATAAGCTTAAGGGTAAAACTCCCTATGAATTACTCATGAATAAAAAGCCTAAGGTTAACTATTTTTAGATATTTGGCTGTAAATGCTATGTGCATAACAATGACAAGAAGTATCTAAGGAAGTTTGAAGCAAAAGCTGCTGAAGGCATATTCCTTGGATATTCTCTTTCTAGTAAAGCATACAGAGTTTACAACAAATCTACTCTTAAGATAGAAGAGTCCATGCATGTATCTTTTGATGAAACTAACATGTTAATTGAGGAGAGGAATACCACCTCTACCAAACATACTTTGCAGGTACCAGCTCTATGTAAAGATCTCAATGGACTAGATCTACAGAAAGAAGATTCTCTACTTCCATCAAATGAAATAATTGAAGACAGTGAAGAAGAGGATAATCTAGATCTTGCTGACCACATCATAGTTAGAAATCATCCTGAAAGTGGAGGTTAGATCTTAAATTAACTCTAGAGGGGGGTGAATAGAGTTTAAAACTTTTACCTTAGTTTTAGAGCGGAATTGAAATTACTGATATAAGTATATGTGTATAGAGTGAGTGATAAATAAAAACTGAAATAAAATAAGTAATGAAAACAGCACACAGGACAACACAGAAAAGAAATCAAACACAGAGGACACAAAGGAGCTATAGTAGTTCCCCACTAAACTTGGGTACGTCTACTCTTCTATCACCCTTGGTAGGAACCCACTAGGATTTTTGATCAGGTGCCCTCACACCAATGAGCTTTTGGTAAGGTGCCAAAAAAACAACTAGATTTTTTGATCAGGTGTCTTGCCACCAATGGGGTAAACCTTTGAAGGGAGTTTTAACCCTGTACAGAATGGGATGGAGAGGGGTTTAGATGTTCTTCTCTGTCAAGATGTATGTTGCTCTGTTTGAATGAAGATGTTTGCCAGTTGAATGGCTGGAGCTTTCTCTTTGAAGAAATGATCTTCCTGTAGCAGATAAATCTAGAAGAAAGAAATTTTCAAATTTTTGTCGCTTTTTTTGAAAGATCTGTACTTGCAGCAAATGACTGAGAGAGTAATGTTGATGTTTTTCTCAGTTGAATGAAGTTGCAGCTATTGAGGAAGAAGAAGATGATTTGAATTCATGTTCTTCTTTTTCTTCCTGAAGTTTTTCTCCTTTCTTGATCTGATTCTTACAGCAGGAAATCTGAGAGATATTGTAGTTGTTCTCAGAAAAAGTGTGCTGCTGAAGAGGAAGAAGATGAAGATCTGTGTAAACTTTTTGTTCTTCTGTTCTTCCTATCTCCTTTTCTTTTTCTTTTTCCTGAGCAGAAAATCTGTACAGCAATTTGAAAATATGTTCTGTATATTATTCTGTCATGTAAACTGAAAGATAATAAATCTGTTGTATATTAATCTGCTATATCCTCTTCCTTATTTTCCTTTTCTTTTGAAAATCTCTGACACACATTAATTGCAGATCCCTTATATTAAGGAATAAATATATCTGAAAGGATATTTTGAAAACATAAATCTGCTGCGCCGTTTGATCTCTTTCCTTTTCCACGAAATGTCCTTTTCCGAGGAATGTCAACGGCTATAATCTTGGAATAATAAAGGAAATATATTTTCCTTACTTGATCTGATAGAAAGAGCCGTTGCTGTTAGTCGATCTGAGTTCAGAGAATGAAATGATATAATATTTCTGAAATTTCTGAACTTAAATAATAATTCTTCGATCTGAACAAAATTCGTCGAGCGCAGATTCGTCGACCTCAAGATTTTCGTCGTACAAAAAATTTACTTCGTCGACCTCAATTGAATCTTGCTGGAATAATTAATTTTGTTGAACTGTGAAGGCTTTCATCGATCTGAAGGTATTCGTCGAACGCAGACTTGAGTTCGTCGAACGAAAGTATTCGTCGACCGCTGAGCCTGGATAAAATCGTCGACCGCTGAGATTGAGTAAAAGCGTCGAGCGCTGAGCTGGGATTTGTTTGTCGACCGCTGAACCATTGAGACGGGATCGTCGACCGCTGAGACAAGCTTGAAGCAAGCCGTTCGTCGAATGTAGAATGTAAGCCGATCGTTGAATGCAGAGAGATTTCCGTTCGTCGAACGCAGATAGCCGTTCGTCAAACGCAGTGTGGAGTTCGTCGAACGCATAATCTGAATGAAATCTCTAGTTCTGACAGCCATAACTCTTGACCCATAAACTATACATTGGGGTCAACTTTGTCCTTTGTCAACATATAGTGATCCTAGCCCAAATCAGAAATAGGGTTGTTCCAACAATCTCCCCCTATTTGGGTTAGGACACTAATTGACAAAAAAATTGAAAATAAATAAACAACGACAGAGCATATATATATCTGATATATTTGTAATATTTTATCAGATATAAAATGAATAGTACTCTGAGTTTTGAAACATTTCAATGAAAATAAAACTGATAGAAATACAATCAGAACCTTGATTTTCTCTAAATTCTTTCTTTCTGAATTCTAAAATTGTCTGAACTGTATTATTCTGAATTCTGGTCTGTAACTGAACTGTATCTGCTATGTAAATCAACTTTCTGAATTTATCTTTAGTTGAGTTTTTCTGAATTCTGATTTTCTGAGCTTGTAGCAATAACTGATACTGAATTTGCTATATCAAAATTCTTCTTCTGAGCTATATCTGCATCTGAACTTGATCAAGAACTGATGGCGCGTTCCCTCCGACACTCCTTGATGATGATGCCCCGGCTGCCGAGGCACTGCGCCATAAAGATCTGAGGCGCCATGATGATGCTGTTGGAAATCCGCGTTATATTCTCCCCCCGCGGCGTGCCAAAACCGCCATGAAGAATTAAACTTTTTATGCAAGCACTTTTATTTTATATTAATAAATATAAAATTATTTCATGATCATAATTTTATATTTATTAAAATGGTTGTATTTTTACTTTTGAATTTTTAATTTCATGTTGGTGTGTATTTAACCATGTGGATGGATGAGATTTCATCTCCATCATGGATGATTATTATTTTGTGTAAACTCCTATTTAAAGGGGTCCTTATGATGGAATTAGCATTGAAGATTGAAAACCTAATTTCCCCTCTTGGAAATTTCGGCCAAGGTAGAGCCTCCTCCTTGCCGCCCCCCTCCCTCTTGGTGTGACTCCAAGGCCACCTCCCTCCATCCTCTTCGGTGCGACTCCGACGAGACTTCCGCGGTGCGACTCCAAAGAAGAAAGGGTGCTTCTCCGTTCGGTGCGACGTCGGTGGAATTGTGGAGATTGTGATTCTCCCACCTTATCTTGTGTGTTCATCTTCTTGGTTGGGTAACCCCTTTCCTTGCAAGTGATTCCTTCTATGCTTATTTTTGTGGAGGTTTTGTCGAATCGTTTTCTCCGTGATCTTAAATCTTTTCGCTTGCAAAAATCTGAACTATAAGCGTTGTTATTGAATCTCTTGTTGTTCGGATCAGGCAAATCCGGTGCGGGAGCAAAACTTGGCCTAGCCTTGATTTGCTCTCTATGATTGGCGCACTTGGCGCTAACAAGGGAATTAATCTCAACTAAAGTTTTATCGCCGCTTTAATGTTCACCACCGCTCCAAGAAAATTGCCGCTGCATTTTGAAATGAATCGATTGATGGAATAGGTTCTTGTGTAGGTTCGGTGAGTTGTGTGCTTGTTGGAGAGGTAGGTCTTAAGGACGTTGTATCGAGTCCGGCTTACGGTGATTTGTGTGCTTGTTGGAGAGGTAGGTCCTAAGGACATTGTCTCGAGTCCCGCATATTTTTATCTTTCGGATTGGGAGAGCCAACCGACCCCTTTTCGTTCACTTTTGGTCGGATCCCTCCATGTTATTTTATTCTCTGTGATGAATGTTTGTTCCGTTAGCGTAACGTCCACGTCGTCACGGTACCCCTACATCAAGAACTTTATCTGAATTTTTCTGAAACAGAAACTGCATACAACAAACTGCTGTGAGCTTTATCAAGCTTCTTCATACAGCAACTCCCCCTGAGAGTGTCTCCCCCTGAGACTGGAGGTTCTTCAGCTTTCTCCCTTTTGCCTAGTTCATAGAACAACTCCCCTTGAGTAACTGCATCAAATGGAGCTTGTTCATAAAAACTTCTCCCCTGCCTAGTTTCAGGAAGGCCTGAAGCTAGGCCCCTTGAATAAGGGACATTTGATGGAGGTAGGGAAGGATGCAAGATTGTCATTGCTATTGTTCCTGCACAATTAAATACAGATCAAGTGCAAAGGGAATTAGAAAGAGAAACAATTATGTAGGCATTAGCTAATATAAAAAATTTGATTAATGATGACAGGCTGAAATAAAATGCTTCAGAAAAACTGGGTTCGACAAAAAATGAGTTTTTGTCGATCTCGGTTCGACGAACTTGATGACTTCGTCGATCTCCGTTCGACGAAAAACTTGATTTCATCGAGCTCAGTTCAATGAAGAGATGGGTAAGTAGAAAACTTAATTTTTTAACAGATTGAGTATCCATTTATCATACCTAGCTGATTTATAAAGAAGATATATTTCTTTTCATCCAAGGGCTTGGTGAAAATGTCATCTCTTTGCAAATCAGTAGAGATGAACTGTAGGCATATTTTGTTTTTATCCACATTATCCCTAAGGAAGTGGTGCCTAATCTCTATGTGTTTAGTCCTACTATGGAGAATTGGATTTTGTGATATAGATATTACACTAGTATTGTAACAAAATATAATTGAATTATTTAAGTTGAAACCATAGTCTAGGAGCTGATTTTGTATCCACAATATCTGTGAGCAGCAATTGCCTGCAGCTATATATTCAGCTTCAGCTGTTGATGTAGACACAGATGTTTGTTTCTTACAAAACCAAGACACAAGCCTATCACCAAGAAACTGGCAAGTTCCTGATGTGCTTTTCCTTTCTACTCTCTATCCAGCATAATCTGAATCTGAGAATTCAGTTAATTCAAATTCAGATCTGTTGGATACCAAAGTCCTATATTAGGGCAACCCTTTATATATCTCAAAATTCTTTTTAGTAAAATTAGATGAGATTCTTGGGGTTAACTTGGAACCCAGCATAAATACATGTAGCAAACATTATATCAGGCCAACTTGCTGTTAAATAAAGTAATGAGACAACAATTGCTCTATATACTTTCTGATCAACAGGTTTCCCTGATTCATCAGTATCAACAACAACATTAGAGGGAATGGGTGTTTTCATGGTGGAAGAATCAGACATACCAAATCTTTTCACTAATTCCTTAGCATAATTAGATTGGGATATGAAGATTCCATTTGGAGTTTGCTTCACTTGAAGACCAATGAAGTATGATAATTCACCCATACTACTCATTTCAAATTTAGATTGCATTAAATTAGAAAATCTTTTGCATAAGTTTGAATCAGTAGAGCCAAATATGATATCATCTACATATATTTGAACTAGCAGAGTTTGATTTTTATGTATCCTGAAAAATAAAGTTTTGTCTACTATGCCTCTACAGAATTTATTCTCTAAAAGAAAACTAGCTAAAGTCTCATACCATGCTCTAGGAGCTTGTTTGAGGCCATAGAGAGCTTTCTTAAGCTTAAATACAAAAGAAGAGTGAGTTGGAGAGATGAAACCTGGTGGTTGTTCCACATAGACTTCTTCTTTGATTTCTCCATTCAGGAATGCACTCTTCACATCCATTTGATAAACCTTGAATTTCTTGTATGCAGCAAATGCAAGAAAAATTCTGATTGCTTTTAACCTTGCAACTGGTGCAAAAGTTTGATCATAGTCTATTCCTTCTTCCTGTGAGTATCCTTGAGCTACTAGTCTAGCTTTGTTTCTCACAATGTTGCCATCTGCATCTAGCTTATTCCTGTAGACCCACTTAGTTCCAATAACTGGATAATTCTTTGGTCTAGGAACCAATTCCCAAACTTTGTTTGTCTCAAACTGATTGAGCTCCTCTTGCATAGCAATGATCCAGTTGGGATCTTGTTCTGCATCTTGTAGGGATTGAGGTTCAATCTGAGAGAGAAAACAAGTGTGCATCATATACTGATTTACTTGATGCCTTGTTTGCACACCTGCTGAAATATCACCAATTATTTGAGATATTGCGTGATCTTTTAACTGTGATGTGATCAACAGTTGGAGTGGATACAACAATAATTTCCACTTGGGGAATTTGTTCAGCTGGAAGATGTTCTGTTGTAGTCTGAATTGAACTGTTAGCAAAATCTGGGTGATTTTCTTCTTCACTTTCTTCAGCATTCTGCTGTACAGGATCCAGAAATTCTTCTTTATGTAGAGCTTATTGATCTAGCTGCTCACATAGTGTAGGTACCTGTAGATTTTCTATGGTAGAAGAATTCTTCTCCTTGTAAAACATATTAGTTTCATCAAAGGAAACATGCATAGATTCTTCAATTTTAAGAGAAGCTTTGTTATAAATCCTATATGCTTTGCTGATTAAAGAATAACCTAAGAAAATTCCTTCTTCCGATTTTGGTTCAAATTTCCTAAGGTATTTCTTATCATTATTATGAACAAAACATCTACAGTCAAATGCTCTAAAATAGTTAACTTTAGGTTTCTTCCCTTTAAGTAATTCATAAGGAGTTTTACCCTTAAGTTTGTGTATCAAACTTCTATTCTGCATATAGTTTGCTGTGCTAACAGCCTCTGCCCAAAAAGATAGGGGCAAATTAGCATCTGCAAGCAATGTTCTTGCTGATTCAATTAGAGTTCTATTTTTTCTTTAAACTACCTCATTTTGTTGAGGAGTTCTAGGAGTTGAGAAGCAATGCCTGATACCTTCCTTCTCACAGAATTCTTGCATGAGAAGAGACTCAAACTCAGTGTTATGATCACTTCTGATCAATGCAATATGAGTAGAGTACTCAATCTTTATGCTCTTAAGAAAGTTTGTAAGAACTTTAAAGTTATCTGACTTTTCTCTCAAAATGAACACCCAAGTGAATCTAGAGAAGTCATCTACAATAACTAGAGTGTAAGACTTCCCCCCTAAACTCTTTGTTGCAATGGGTCCAAAAAGGTCCATATGTAGCAAATATAAGATTCTAGGTGAATCACTTTTAGATAAAGATTTAAAACTATTTTTAGTTTGCTTGCCTAGTGGACATGCCCTACAAAGACCTTCTTTCTTGTATGAACCTAAAGGTAAACCTCTAACAAGATTATCCTTAGATAATTTAGCAATAGTCCTAAGGTTTACATGTCCTAATATCTTATGCCAAAGTTCACTAGGTTTGCGTAATTCATTAAATAAACAAATTTGTGAGGTAGATGAATTGAAATTTACTAAATATATATTACCTTGCCTAATACCTGATAAAACAATAACATTATCAGAAGATTTAATAAGGCATTTTAATTTATTGAAAGTTACCTGATACCCTTCATCACATAACTGACTTATGCTGATGAGGTTGTGCTTCAGTCCCTTGACATAAGCTACCTCTTTGAAGGTGACTTCTCCAACCTTGACTTTTCCATAGCATTTGGTCTGTCCACAGTTGGAGTCTCCAAATATAACTTTTGGTCCAAGCTTTGCCTTGTAGTTGTTCAGGTTGGCCTTGTTTACTGTCATATGTTTTGAACAGCCACTATCCAAATACCATTTTTCATTTATTCTTGGACAGATGTGTACCTGCAAAAACAGAAAAACAATCTATTTGTTCCTGACCCAGACTACCTTGGGTCTGTTAGTTTTTCCACAAAAATTTGAAATAAAAGACATTTCAGGTTGGTCCTTGTAACCTTGTGGATGATATCTCCTTGAAGGTATTATCCATTCAGTGAAAGGACTCTTAGAATGTGAAGAATAAGAATTGTTCAGATTTGCTGTATAGTTTCTGTTCGACGAACTAGGCTGAGTTCGTCGAGCGTCGTTCGACGAATGACTGAGATTTCGTCGAGCGTCATTCATATAATTACTATATTGAAAATCTGTCTTCAGAGTTCGTCAAGCTTCGTTCGACGAAGTGGATACATTTTTGTCGATCTCCGTTCGACGAATTCTGCTGAATTCTGCTATTCTCGACATTCTTACTTGAAATGTTTTTATTTATTCCTACAACATCTTTGTTCTTAGCAGAGATGAATTTTATAGGTGTAGATAATATATTCTTCTTAATCAGATGTGGCTCACTTGATGAAGCACCTATGCCTAGTTTGCTATTAAGTCTAGCATTGACAGTTCTTGTAATGTCCATCAGTTTGATGCTTCTCCCATTTAGGGATTCTTCAAACTTTTTGGCTTCAGACAACTTTCTCTCAATGAGAACAATATGTTCCGTGGAGGCAGCTAAATCTTTCTTAAGATTTACATTTTCTTCACTTATTTGATTCATTTCAGCTAGCTTGTGTCTGAGTGAGATTATTTCTTTCTCAGATTTTAGTAAGTCTAAGCAAAGAACCTTGAATTCAGCTTTGAAATCAACTGAAGTAAAATCAATGTTAGATATTACCTGATCTGCATCAATTTCTGCTTCTGATTCTGATTTTTCTTCATCAGAATTGTTGGCTGAGGCATTGATTGCCATCATGCAGAAGTTCTTATATTCTTCATTATCACTGGATTATGATGCATTTCCTGACTCACTGCCTGAGTCATAAATGGCCATCAAGCATTGGTCATTTTCTTTTATTTCTTATTCATCATCTGAAGATCTGGATGAATTTTCTGATTCATTTTCACTCCAAGTTTCTGCTACAAATCCTCAGCCCTTCTTTTTGTGCTTGTGGGAGGAAGACTTGCTGGAGTGTCTTCTTTCCTCTTTTTCAGTTGTCCCTCCTTCTTCTGATTTTTTGGACAATCTGGCAGAATATGTCCAGGTTTCCTGCAACCATAACAAATAATTTCTTTAGAATTTGACTTGTCATACCTTGGCTTTTCATGGCTCCTGGATGAATTTTTCCTGAAGTCTTTTCTTGCCATCTTGTAGAATCTTTGGGCAAGTAGACTCATAAACTCCTCATCTCTTGGAGCTTTTTATTCTTCATCAGCTGCTTTGAAATCTATGCTCTTTTCTCTCTTTGTTGCTGGAGATGAAGTGGATGATTCAGCTTCCCTGGATTTGATGAGCTGCTCATAGGATTTGAGCTTGCCCAACAGAGTTTCAGTGGTAATCTCATTGAGGCTTCTGGCTTCCTTGATAGGCCAGATCCTAGAGTCCCATGTGCTGGGGAAGCACATAAGAATCTTATCATTGATCTCAGTGATAGAGATCACTTTATCCAAGGTCTTCAGCTCATTTATTATGAGGCTGAGCCTATTGTACATATCAGCTACTGTTTTAATTTCTCCTTTCTTAAAATTCTCAAACTGAGAAATAAGATGTGATCTCCTGTCTTTCCTTTCATCAGCAGATCCCTCAACCATGTTGTTGAGAGAAATCCATATTTCTCTTGCTGATGTGCATTCCACCACTCTCTGAAAAATGTCATCAGACATTGTTTGAGCCAGAATATTCATTGCTTTTACATCAGCACTCCTTTGCTTTTTCAGGGTATTAGTCCATTCAAGAGGTGGAACAACACTGTTGTTAGTAGTGGTTCCAGTACTTGCTGCTGCTGTACGTATTGGAAGCCCTATCAAAATCACATTAAAAATTTCTTCCACAATTGAGTTCATATATAACCTAATCCTTGCTTTCCACAATGCAAACTTACTGAGATTGCACATAAGAGGTCTTGTGCTAGAGCACTCTTTATTTTGTGCCATGAGTTTTAACAGAAAATAAATAAACTAAAAACTCTAAAATAATTTAAGATCTAATTTATCTTTGTGATTCAAGTGTTAGCCTGTAAAGAATCAACCAACCTCTGATACCAATTGAAAGTGGAGGTTAGATCTTAAATTAACTCTAGAGTGGGGGGGGGGGGGGGTGAATAGAGTTTAAAACTTTTCCCTTAGTTTTATAGCGGAATTGAAAATACTGATATAAGTATATGTGTATAGAGTGAGTGATAAATAAAAACTGAAATAAAATGAGTAATGAAAACAACACACATCACAACATAGAAAAAAAATCAAACATAGAGGACATAAGGAGCTATAGTAGTTCCCCACTAAACTTGGGTACGTCTACTCTTCTACCACCCTTGGTAGGAATCCACTAGGATTTTTGATCAGGTGCCCTCACACCAATGATCTTTTGATAAGGTGCCCAAAAACAAACTAGATTTTTTGATCAGGTGTCTTGCCACCAATGGCGTACACTTTTGAAGGGAGTTTTAACCCTGTACAGAATGGGATGGAGAGGGGTTTAGATGTTCTTCTCTGTCAAGATGTATGGAGAAGACTCTAGTGGATTTGATGTTATAGAATGGCTCCTCTGTCTGATTGAAGATGTTTGATAGTTGAATGGGTGGAGCTTTCTCTTTGAAGAAATGATCTTCCTGTAGCAGATAAATCTGGAAGAAAGAGTTCTTCAGATTTTTGTTGCTCTTTTGAAAGAACTATACTTGCAGCAAATGACTGAGAGAGTAATGTTGATGTTGTTCTCAGTTGAATGAAGTTGCAGCTATTGAGGAAGAAGAAGATGATTTATATTCTTGTTCTTCTTTTTCTTCCTGAAGTTTTTCTCCATTCTCTATCTGATTCTTGCAGCAGGAAATCCGAGAGATAGTGTAGTTGTTCTCAGAAAAAGTGTGCTGCTGAAGAGGAAGAAGATGAAGATCTGTGTAAACTTTTTGTTCTTCTGTTCTTCCTGTCTCCTTTTCTTTTTCTTTTTCCTGAGCAGAAAATCTGTACAGCAATTTGAAAATATGTTCTGTATATTATTCTGTCGTGTAAACTAAAAGATAATAAATCTGATGTATATTAATCTGCTATATCCTCTTCCTTATTTTCCTTTTCTTTTGAAAATCTCTGACACACATTAATTGCAGATTCCTTATATTAAGGAATAAATATATCTGAAAGGATATTTTGAAAACATAAATCTGCTGCGCTGTTTGATCTATTTCCTTTTCCACGAAATGTCCTTTTCTGAGGAATGTCAACGGCTATAATCTTGGAATAATAAAGGAAATATATTTTCCTTACTTGATCTGATAGAAAGAGCCATTGCTGTTAGTCGATCTGAGTTCAGAGAATGAAATGATATAATCTTTCTGAAATTTTTGAACTTAAATAATAATTCTTCGATCTGAACAAAATTCGTCGAACGCAGATTCGTCGACCTCAAGATTTTCGTCGAACACAAAATTTACTTCGCCGACCTCAATTGAATCTTGCTGGAATAATTAATTTTGTTGAGCTATGAAGACTTTCGTCGATCTGAAGGTATTCATCGAACGCATACTTGAGTTCGTCGAACGGAAGTATTCATCGACCGCTGAGCCTGGATAAAATTGTCGACCGCTGAGCTTGAGTAAAAGCGTCGAGCGCTGAGCTGGGATCTGTTTGTCGACTGCTGAACCGCTGAGACGGGATCGTCGACCGCTGAGACGAGCTTAAGCAAGCCGTTCGTCGAACGCAGAATATAAGCCAATCGTTGAACGCAGAGAGCTTGCCGTTCGTTGAACGCAGATAGTCATTCGTCGAACGCAGTGTGGAGTTCGTCGAATGCAGAATCTGAATGAAATTTCTAGTTCTAACAGAAAAAACTCTTGACCCATAATCTATACTTTGGGGTCAACTTTGTCCTTAGTCAACATATAGTGATCCTAGCGCAAATCAGAAATAGGGTTGTTCCAACACATCCAATATCCCAAATCATTGGAGATATTTCAACAGGAGTTCAAACAAGGCATCAACTACACCAAAATCAGATGCACACTTATTTCCTATCCCAGATTGAACCTTAATCCATAAAATATGCAAAACAAGATCCAAATTGGATTCTTGCAATGCAAGAGGAGCTCAATCAATTTGAAAGGAACAAGGTATGGGATTTGGTTCCAAAACCAAAAGGCCATCTAGTTATTGGCACCAAGTAGTTCTTCAGGAACAAGCTAGATGATCAAGGCAACATAGTAAAAAACAAAGAAAGATTGGTAGCCCAAGGATACTCACAGGAAGAAGGAATTGACAATGATCAGACCTTTGCTCCTGTTGCAAGACTTGAAGCTATCAGGATTTTTCTGGCCTTTGCTGCATTCAGGAAATTCAAGGTATATCACATGGATGTGAAGAGTGCATTCTTGAATGGAGATATCAAAGAAGAAGTATATGTTGAACAACCACCGGGTTTTATCTCTCCAACTCACTCCTCTTATGTATTTAAGCTTAATAAAGCTCTCTATGGTCTCAAACAAGCTCCCAGAGCATGGTATGAGACCTTAGCTAATTTTCTTTTTGAGAACAATTTCTGTAGAGGCATAGTTGATAAAACCATATTTTTCAGGATACATAAAAATCAAATCTTACTAGTTCAAATATATGTAGATGATATCATATTTGGCTCTACTGATTCAAATCTATGCAAAAGGTTTTATAACCTAATGCAATCTAAATTTGAAATGAGTAGTATGGGTGATTATCATACTTCCTTGGTCTTCAAGTGAAGCAAACTCCAAATGGCATATTCATATCACAATCCAAGTATGTTAAGGAATTAGTGAAAAGGTTTGGTATGTCTGATGCTTCCAACATGAAAACACCCATGCCCTCAAATGCTGTTGTTGATAATGATGAATCAGGGAAACCTGTTGATCAGAAAGTATATAGAGCAATTGTTGGCTCATTACTTTATTTAACAGCAAGTAGGCCTGATATAATGTTTGCTACCTGTATTTGTGCTAGGTTCCAAGTTAACCCCAAAGAATCTCACCTAATTTTATTAAAAAGAATTTTGAGATATATAAAGGGTTGTCTAAATCTAGGACTCTGGTATCCAATAGCTTCAGAATTTGAATTAACTGGATTCTCAGATCCTGATTATGCTGGATGCAGAGTAAACAGGAAAAGCACATCAGGAACTTGCCAGTTTCTTGGTGATAGGCTTGTGTCTTGGTTTTGTAAGAAACAAACATCTGTGTCTACATCAACAGCTAAAGCAGAATATATTGCTGCAGGCAGTTGCTGCTCACAGATATTGTGGATACAAAATCAACTTCTAGATTATGGTATCAATCTAAATAATTCAATTATATTTTGTGACAATACTAGTGCAATATCTATAGCACAAAATCCAGTTCTCCATAGTAGGACTAAACACATAGAAATTAGACACCACTTTATCAGAGATAATGTGGATAAAAATAAAATTTGCCTACAATTCATTTCTACTGATTTGCAAAGGGCTGATATTTTCACCAAACCCTTGGATGAAAAGAAACATATCTTCTTTATAAATCAGCTAGGTATGATAGATGGAGATTCAATTAATTGAAAAAATTAAATTTTCTACTTATCCCATCTCTTCATCGAACTGAGATCGATGAAATCTAGTCGTTCGTCGAACGGAGATCGACGAAGTCATCTAGATCGTCGAACTGAGATTGACGAAGATTTATTTTTCGTCAAACGCAGTTTTGATGAAGCTTTGGTTTCTGAATCTTTCCTTATAATCAAATCTTTTATTTCATTTTAACTGAATGGCTACAGAAATTGTTCTTTTTCAGTTCCTTTGCACTTGATCTCTATTTTACTTTGCAGGAACATTATCAATATTTCTTCAAAAAGATTGCATCCTTCCCTACCTCCTCATATGTCCCTTCTTCTAGGAGCCTAGCTTCAGGCCTTCCTGAAACAAGGCAGGGGGAGATGTTTCTTGAAGAAGCTCATTTTTGTTAGGGGGAGATACTTTCCTTTTGACAGGGGGAGATGTTTTGAAGAAACTCCTTTATGATAGGGGAGTTGTTTTATGAAGATGCTCAAGTCTCAAGAGGAAATGTTGTATGAAGAAGCAAAAATCATTAAGTTGATGAAGAAGCTCACTACAGTTTTGCAGTTTTAGTTTTTATTTCAGATTCAGTTATGACAGATTCAAATGCAGATTGGTAGCAAAGCAGATTCAGATTATAAAGCTATAGTTCAGATCAACAAATTCAGAAAGCTGAAAAATAGCAGATATAGCTCAGATATCAAATTCAAATATAGCAGATACAGTTCAGACAATCAAATTCAGAAAGCTGAAGGCAATGTCAGAATTCAGAGAAAGTCAAAGGTTCTATTTATTTGTTATTATTAGTTTTATTTTCAATGTACAAATATCAAAACTCAGAGTATCATATTTTATATCTGCTGAAATATTTAAAATCTATCAGATATATATGCTCTGTTGTTTTGTTGTTTTGTTGTTTGTTTTATTATTCAATTTTGTCAAATAGTGTCCTAACCCAAATAGGGGGAGATTGTTGGAATAACCCTATTACTAATTTGGGTTAAGATCACTATCTGTTTATTAGGACTAAGTTGACACCAATGTATAGTCTTAAGGGTCAAGGTTATAGGCTGTTAGAACTAAGGAAAAGATAATTTTTCTGCATTCGACGAACTCCACACTGCGTTCGACGAACTTAATCCTGCGTTCGACGAACGGCATGCTGCAGCATTCGACGAACATACCTAGGTTCTGCGTTCGACGAACTCATTCTGCATTCAACGAACTCCTCTCTGCGTTCGACGAACTTGCTCTCCAGCTAGACGCACTCAGTTCTCAAGCCAGTCCAACAATTTATCTCTTCAGTTCGACGAACTTCATTCTGCGTTCGACGAACTTAGCTCTGCATTCGATGAATAAGTATCAGATGTTCAAATCAATGAAAGTTCTTCTCAGCTCAACGAATTCAATATTCCAGCTAGCTTATCAGATATTATATTTTAGTTCGACGACCTCCAGCTTGAGATCGACGAACTTCAGATTGTGTTCGACGAATTTATTCAGACCGACGAAAATTCTCTTCACCAGATTTATTTCAGAAGATTAGTTATATTATTCTCTGAACTCAGATTTATCAGCAACGAATCTATTTATTCCAAATAAGTCAAGGATTATATCCTTCCTTTTTATTTATTCATTTCCATTCTCTTCCCGAGAAAATAGCCGTTTGGCGAAAAAGGATATCATTAATTAAAACGGAAAAGGAATTAAAGTCTCGGTTTGCAGTTCCAAGAAATAATCCTCCAGATTATTTTATTCTTTATTTCATAGGATTTGAAATTCAAATCAGTCAGAGATTTCAAAAAGGAATAAGAAAGAAGATATACATTATTATTTTACAGAATAGCAAGACAGGAAAAAGAAAGAAGAAGAAACAGTCGGGAAAAACATATACAGGAATAGAATGAAAATCACAGATCTTCATCTTCTTTAGCAGCACAGCTCATTCTCTGAGAACAACAATACAAATCATCTCTCAGATTTCTGCTGCAAGTTTCTAGATCAGATCTTCAAGAGCAACAAATAATCTGAGAAATCTTGGTCTCTCAGATTCATCAGCTATTAGGAAGATACAGGATGATATTACATTCAAGGGAAAGCTCCATCCTCAACTGTCAACCATTTTCAATCAGATGTGGGGAGCTTTACATCAACACATTCAACTAGAGTCTTCTCTCAGATTATTGACAGAGAAGAACATCTAAACCCTCTTTATCTCATCTTGTACAGGGTTATAACTCCCTTCAAAAGTTAACCCCTTGGTGGCAGGGCACCTGAACAAAAACCTGTAGTTTGGTTAGAGCACCTGATCAAAATCTCATTGGTGTTTGGACAATTGATCAAAAATCCATTGGTGATAGGGCACCTGATCAAAAACCAAGTGGAATCTTACTAAGGGTGGTAGAAGAGTAGATGCACCCAGGTTTATTGGGGAAATACTATAAAATCCTTGAGTCCTCTGTGTTGTGTTTATTTTATTGTGTTGTGCTGGGTGCTTTGTTTTTATTTTGTTTTATAACTCACTCTGCAATACACATATAAGTATCACTATTTTAATTCCGCTATAAAATTAAGTGAAAAGCTTTTTAATACTCTATTCACCCCCCCCCCCCCCCCCCTCTAGAGTGACATTAAGATCTAACCTCACTTTCAGTTTGCTACCTGTATTTATGCTAGGTTTCAAGTTGACCCAAAGTAATCTCACATTAGTTCTGTAAAAAGAATACTCAGATATCTAAAGGGTACACCTGAACTTGGATTGTGGTATCCAGCTGAATCTAGATTTGAATTTGTTAGTTATTAAGATGCAAACTATGCTGGATGCAGACTGGATAGAAAAAGCACCTCAAGAACATGTCAGTTCCTAGGTGCTAGACTGATCTCATGGTTTAGCAAGAAGAAAACCACAGTCTCCACTTCTACAACTGAAGCTGAGTATATAGCTGTAGGGAGCTGTTGCTCACAAATACTATGGATGCAAAATCAATTGTTAGATTACAACTTTTCTCTTGTCAATTCCATAATATTCTGTGACAGTCTAGTGCTATTTCAATAGCTTCCAATCCTATTTTCCACAATTTTCTATTTCTCTATTGATCAACATTATCGTGTTACTATCGATGCAGCTATATGGGGTACACTAATGAATCACACTCCTGAGGACATGTTTGAAATCATTCAGCAAGCTGCATCACATAACTGTTACTGGACATGAGGAAGGAACTTCACTAAGAGAACCATGGGATTGTACGAAATGAACACTAAGTCTGCCCAGGATGAAATTGTATCAATCTTAAAGTGTAGCACCTTCAATACAAAACTTGTCATGCTAGACTTGTGGAAATCCTGGGCATCATTCATTTGAATGTACACTTGGTGAGTCCTCTGTTGATGTGATGAGTTATTGTGCTGATGAGTTCGTGCATATTGTAGAAAATCAGAACAGGGATAACCCATACTCCAATACCTACAATCCGGGGTGGCCCAACCACCCAAATTTTTCATGGAGCCAAAATGCCCCAGGACAAAAATGGCAACCCGATCAACATCATTACAAAGGGCAAATTTTTGGTGGACAACATAGGCCACCACAATTCTATAACCAACCACAACCTACTCTAAATGCACCAAAGAAGACCAACCTCGAGGAATTGATGGGAAAATTTGAGGACATGGCATCCACTTCTTTTGCAAATTAGGCGACGTCAATGAGCAATTTGGAAACTTAAATGGGGCAGCTGGCCCTTGTCTTGACTGAAAGTGGTCAAGGCTGCCTTATTAACAATACTGAGAAAAATCCAAGGGTGAAAGGGAAGACTTTAGCCACACAGATGCCTGATTATCAGGGAGGTATAACTCTAAAATGTAAACTAATAATATAGAGACGGTAGCATTGTGTGATACCAGAGCATCATGCAATGTTATTGCATTGCAAGAGGTTGAAAAGTACAATTTGACACTGAATCCAAATAACCGGTTATCATTCCTTCTAATGAACGGGGAACCCATTCAAATTGAACGAAAAGCTACTGATATTCCAGTGTTATTAAGTTGTGATATAGTAGTTATATAATTTCAAATAATGGGGCCCATGGAGAACGATTCGCCACCTGTATTCGGTGCCCCATTTTTTAGAACTCTTGGAGCTACATTGAATATTTCCAATGGTAGTGCTACCTTGGCTCCTAAGAAAACACTGCCAGATCATGTATCATCAACTCCTACAAAATTAGAGGAAAATGAGCATATGTCTATCGTATATGATATTTCCACTAAGGATGATTGTGAGTGCAAGTTTGCTAGATCAGATGCGATGGTGGAAGATGAAGATATGGAGATTGTAAAAGTTAGCAAATAAGAAGAAGTAAAAAGCCTACAACTGGTTAGTTCAAAGCGAAAGCTTAATGAAGAACATTGGGAAGACGGAGATCGAGAGGAAGATCATTTGGTGAAAGTTGATTTAGAAAACGTGGTGCTTCTTTGCATGTAGGAAGCACACCCCAATTTATTTCATCTGATGTTATAAATAAAAAATTCAAGTATGTAGTCACATGGGCTGATCCCATATTCACTACGGCAGAGGAAATGATGCCCACCATCAAGCTTGAGAAGAAAACTACATTTTCTAATCGCTGGCGCTCTCCAACTGTCGAGAAGAAGAAAAAGAATGTTTAAGGCGCGACACGAATTTTGCACCCCTCAGTCACGAGAAGGAGGAGGTTAGGGATGGGAAAGGTAACACATCCTCGGTCCCTAAGGCCTTCACCTTCGGACCTTCTCAGTTGACTATAGTGAATCACTACACGTCGGCTTATAACTGATTTGCAGGAGATTCTTAGGGCCGTGCTATTTTGTGCTTTTGCTTTTAAGAACTCTTGTTAGAATTACCTTTTTATGCTTTGAACTATATGCTAATACAAGTATTTACCTCCAACTTAAGGGCGTTAAACAAAAGTGCTACTTAGAGACAACCCATATTAGTTTTTCTGTGGTTCTCTAATTTCCTATATTGTATGAAGTATTGTTTTCCTAAGGTATTTTCAAATTGCTGGAGATCAATCCTACCGGATATGTAAGACCCCATTTTTTTTCTTTTCAAACACAGGGGCTTTGCAGTGACACCTTCACTCGGGAAGGTCACCACTACAAAACACCGATCCTGCCAGCCAAATCGATCACAAAGAAAAGTGCAATAAAGAAGACAAGTCCACATAATCAACATGAAATATAAAACCATAAAGGTAAACGTCCACAGATATAACTGAATAAAAAGATAACAAGGGTTACAATAATAAAGAGCTCATGCCCTGTACATCATATCCTCACTACAAGATCACTCGCGGAAGCTAACTCCTAATCACTCACTGATCTTGAATCATGTCCTCCTGTACTGCACCGGTCTGCCTCCGTCTGCATCGGCCTCTGGTGTTGCTGCGTCTCCTTGATCCCCTAATATGATATGGTCCACCGACCGTTAGTCAAAAAGACTAAGCCTTATGTTCCCCACCCCACCCCCAATGGCTCCTAGGCACCGTGTGGGAGGATGAAAAGGAGGACAGCAAGGGGTATAACAAAGAGCTGGTGACTGTGGTACATGAAATGTTTCTACACTACACATGTGTATATATAAAACTGAAGCAGTAAAGGGGCATAGTAAGAGCATGTAAAGAATAAATAAAGTGCAGTAAGTAAAGACAATAGTAATAGAAAAGTAACCATTGATTTAATGGAATGCCCATACAAACCTATAGAACAAGGGGTCGTTTAGCAAGGCCTACCGTATAAGAAGTCCCATAACCAACTTATACGATAGGGGGTTGAAATGCAAAGTTTATGCTATGACAGGCAAGGTATGCAGTTATGCTATGTTCATACAAGTGCAACTCACCCACTTCGACTCTATGCGCATAGACCTTTAGTTCCCCCTTTTTGGAGCGAGCTAGACTCCCAGGATACTCCCGTAGTGGCAAACAGAAGCGGTGGGTTGGGCCTCGCCCACCTCTAGGTTGGTATTCACACTACCCTACCTAGACCTATCGTATGTCTCAACGCAAAACCGCGGAGCATCTACGTACTCTTACCGGCTGGACCACCAGACTTTCAAGGCTAAGTGCAAATTCCACACTTGCCGAGTCAACGTATTGACGTCGGTGTGAACGACCGTCCAATACCGGAGACCCACCACCTTCATGCATAAGCAACATGTTCTACTATATCCCGAGCCATAAATTCCCCGGGCTAACCTGCCCGTCATCAATAACCTTCCGAGCCACCGGCTCGCCGGACCAACCCGTCCGTACCAACAAACACTACTGAGTCACAAGCTCACCAGTCTAACTGATCCGCTGCTTCAACCACCGAGCCTACAGCTCGTAAAACCAAACCATCTAACTTCTCGTAACCACGGGGTGTGGGTGTGTGTATTATTAAGTTAATCTTGTATAACAACTTACTCCTACAGTTTGTGGTTAATCTTGGACTTCCCGTGGATTACCCTGTAAGGGGCTCGCTACGGTACTAGGAACCAAAATGGGATGACACCCCAAAGTTCCCTTTCTCAAGACACTTAGTGTTGTTGGTATCTACCCATAAGAACACCCTCCTTGTTATTACAATTGAATTAACCCTAGGTGACTTATGACTTTCCAAGATGATCTTTCATCGACCCCGAGTGCAACTTACCTCTCACTCACCAAGCACACCTTTACCATCTATAATCCCTCTTGTTGACCATCATACCTTCTCAACTAAACTTGGTAAACCACTTACCTCCCATTCCCACCTAGGGATCCACTTTGATTCTCAAATTTCATAGTTTACTATACGCAGACCAAATGAATTATATGAAGCTCACAACTAGAGGTACTCCAAATATTCACCTAACTGACCCAAGCTATTTACTGGAGGTCTATCATGATGTTATAAGACTAATTCCAGAGAATCATATTTTTCCCTAATTAATTAATATTTATTTTAATTTCTCTAAACATCTGCCAAGCATGAAAATGAATATGAACTATAAGTAAATCTTATGATATGGCTTTCCAAAAATTACGATAAATCTATGGTTACTAAATAACATCAAAAACAGCATATCATATTTTTACAGTAAGAAATTCTTCTCTAATTTAATTATTTATCATCTATCCAAAATCATAGTTTTATGAATGAACTACAAAAAGGTCAACACTAAAATTATGGGAAAATTACCAAGCTCTTGTAATCACCAGAAAAGACTACTGACTATGTTTCAGGATTTAAGAAATTCATTTTCTCACTAAATTAAATACTTTAAGAAAACCTCAAGTTAAATGAATTGTGAAGTAACCTACTGATTTAAGTCTTCAAAAATTCTGTAAAAATTCACAGAGCTTCCTAATGTTCATTATTGGTGCCAAAAATGGTACCAACTCCACACTCGCTCGAGCTGAAGGATGGGGGGTGAAACTGTTGGGTGGCCGGTTACTTTGAGCTGAAGGAAAGGCTATTTTATTGATATAAAGCTTGAGTTACAACTGAGATTACAACAGGAAAGAATGAAAAAACATCATAAGACTTGAAGAAAAAGGGCCTGGAGGGAGACGGGGAGGTCTCCGGAAAGAGTGACCGGGCGGTCTCGGCGGTCTCCAAAAATTGAGACCGCTCAAGTCCACGACTAGAGCTGGGAACTCTGTCCAGATCCTCAAACTGGTACCCCTACCCCTCTATTTATAGGCACGGGGTCTACCCGAACGGGCAGATCAGAAAGGCAATGGGCTGCCCGGAACTGCTGAGATCGCCTGAGACCGCTGCTGAGACCGCCGAGATCGCCAGGACCAGCTGAGACCGCCTGGGACAAGCTGAGATCGCTGAGATCGCCCGGGACAAGCTGAGACCGCCTGGGACAACCCGGGACATTCTGAGATCGCTGAGATCGTCTGAGCCTGCATCACCTGAACAGATCACACAAAACAGAATCAGTTCGGGACTGAGAACCTCCGAATTGAGGTCGCCGAGGAGAAGCGATCTCCCCTTTTGAGATCGCCCAGGAGGGGCGATTTCCTCCCTGCGAGGTCGCCCGGGAGGGGCGGCCTGCCCTGCTCGAGGTCACCCGGGAGGGGCGGCCTGCCCTGCTCGACGTCGCCCGGGAGGGGCGGCCTGCTCTGCTCGAGGTCACCCGGAAGGGGCGACCTGCTCCTTCTTGAGGTCGCCCAGGAAGGGGCGACCTCCCTCTGCTTGAGGTCGCCCAGGAAGGGGCGACCTCCCTCTTGCGCGAGACCGCTCGGTCTCGACGAGACCCCCCCCCCCCCCCCCCCCGGAGGAGCGAGATCAGCCCGGATCTCCAAACATACCAGGATAGCTGAAAAATGTTAGCTCGGAGGGGATCACCGATTTCTGGGTAAACATTCATAAAGGTCCTATCACCAATTTTCACAATTTAACAAAGTGTTTTGGACCCTCAAACATTTTTCTTAAGTTTAAATCAAAACAAGTGCCTTGTGAAAGAAGTACTGATTAAATCATTTTATAAAATTTACAAAAATTACCATAGGTCTAAAACATGATTATAAGGGCACAACCAAAGTTTCATCATCATCCAAGACCTTTTGATCCTGTAATCATCTCATATAAGAAATTTCTCTAAAGGGATTATGACCCAATCCAAAGGGAATAATTGCTCCTAAAATTCTTATAAAATTACCTAGGGCATATTTACACCTTATAAACTTATCCCCCAAGTTTCATAACTGTTCAAGGACATTTGACCCCATGTCCTTCACAAGGTCCTATATGCACACCTAGGGCTAAAACTAGTGTCCTAGTGCATAACCACCTCCACACCACCCTATATCACTCTTGGAGGTGTTTTAGGGAATCCTAAACTAGTGGCCAAGGTTTCACTTCATGGTGATGAGTTTTGACCACCATACTCCAAGATAAACATCATGCCCTAATTTTGACCCAACTTGACCTAACTTGGGTTGACCAATTACCCAACCAAAACAGTCCCAATTGGGCTGAAATTTTTTCCAGGGTCATATAATAACCCTAAAAAACACCCACTAAAATTTGGAGGGCATTGGATGTCATTTGACCCAATAATTAATTAATATATGATTTATGAAATTATTACAAAAACCTTAGAAAAATGTTCTCCTAAAAATCCCATATTTGGTTATATTGTGTGTGAGGGTATAAGTAGCCTATGTTTTAAATCTCAAGTCCATATCATTTCCCAATCAAAAGTTATTCAAGAAATGGTGTCTGTCCTACACTAGGGACCAGCCACACCAAAAAGGACCTACAGGGAGCTACAAAACTCCTTTTGGGGTGAAATCAATTTTAAAATAAAGTAGACTCCAAGGGCTACAACTTTGGTGTTGACCACTTTTTCTATTGAGGGCCCTACGTATTTTTAATTTTTATTTCTAACAACTGCTAGTAAGGAGACAGAAAAAGGGAATAACAAATATATAAAAAATGAAAACTGCTGCACGAATCTTGAAGCAGGGACGGACGGAATCGGCTTGTCTTCCTCCTCCAGCCAATGGCTGAGATCAGCCCATCCTGGAGCTTCTTCCAATGCAATTTCCTGGCCACCCCTTTACCTCCAAGGCGGACCACCACCACCACCACCACCTCCGTTGAGGTGGTGGCTCGCGTTTGGGGGCGGTTCTCGGCCGGAAAAGCCACAGTAAAAGGGGTTTAGGGGGGATTGAGAGCTTGAAAAATCAAGCTCCATCCATACCCAGTCGAAGACCATTTGGCCCCAAATTGTGCGGCCAATAGAGGTAGATCTATCCACACAGAGAGAGGAGGAGAACCGGACCTTCAATCGGGCTTGACGGTGGTTGCTTCCCGAATTTGCCATGGCCGACCACCCTCCTTGAGCTCCTTGCCAATCTCCCAATTCTCCACCAAATACAACGATCTAAGACTCGATTTCAACTCTTTTCCTCCTTCTGAAGGTGATGGAATGGTCAATTTGAGGAGGGGAAGGCTTAATGGTGGAGTGCCATTAATGGCCATTTCGGTTTCACTTGAAATTCCATGAATACAGCCACCTATGTGGCCGGCCAAGGCTGTTAAACTTCTCCAAATTATTGAGGGGAGGAGTACCAAACCATGGGAGATGAAGAGAGGAAGTCTTTGGCCTCCCAAGCCATGAATGACCATTATTCCTCTCTTTCTCTCTCCACCATTTTTGGGGGAAATTGGGTTTCTCTCTCCTAATCATCATTTACAAAAATTGGATGGCTTTTTGAGTAATTCTCAGCCTCCTAGACTAATGGGCTACTCCAATTGGGCCTAGCCCAAGTAGATTGGGCTTGATTAGGTCAAATTAGGGTAATTTGACCTAAATTAAGCTTGAGTTGACTTTGGTCAATTTGACCATTTGGGTTGACCCCAATGGGTGGACTATGACCCATTGGAGTGCCTTAGGGGTTAGGAAGGTCTAGGTAGGGTCAATTTGGCATGATGGAGGTTAAGTGACCATAAATAGGCCACTTTGTCCAATTTGGGGTTAGGGTTGACTTTGCTCAATTTGGCCTCATTGGTTGACCTTAATGGGTCCTTGGTGCTCTAAGGGGACCCCTAAAGGGTTAGGTATACTATGGTGGGGTCAAAGGGTCAAGGTGAGGCACTTAAGTCCAACCCTATGCTTGTTAACTAGAAATTGCTATTTGCAGACCACTATGGTTTCCTTCTTCTTTCCTAAGGCCAAATGGTCTCTTCAAACTTCCTAGGGTTTTGTAATGACCTAGTCATGACAAAACCACTCTAGGGGTCTAGTTGTTTGGGGGTTGTTACAAATTCCAATAAATAATAAAAATAATTTCGTCCCCGAAATTCAGGTTAGGCTTGCGGGGTTTTTCACCAAGAGTGACTGAACGTAACATCCCCTAAGAATTGAAGTTATTCCTGACTCGAAGAGTACCGACTATCTCTGCTACACCAGTTCTAGAGGCTCCCTGATAAGCTTCTCCTGTCCATGATTTCTCCATAGGACCTTGATCAGCGGGACCTTCTTTCGCCGCAAGACCCGCATCTTCGTGCCATCTAACCGGACCGGCTCTAGGTGAATCAATCAATTGGAGGTTACCGGGCCATCTATAGTGGAAATTCGCTGCTTCGACCGTAGTAGAACTCTTCTAAAGGAGGAGACATATAAGATGTCGTGCAATCCCGCTAACTCCGGTGGCAACTCCAGTCTATAAGCCAATGGGTTGTTCCACTCCAGGATCCTGTAGAGCCTCATCTATCTCTGACCGAGCTTCTTCCGTCTGCGAACCCGCGAGACTCCCTGCATCGAACGTATCTTCCGGAACACTTGGTCTCCAACCTGGAACTCTACCTGATGATACCATGCATCATAATTCCCGACCTGGCTGCTCTGGGCCTCCAACATCCTAACTCGAATCAGCCGCACCTGGGTATCTATGTCCTTCACAAATTCAGAGTCGAGTCTCCTTAAATCCTCATCCTGGGTCCAAGATGGTGGAATCCTGTGCCTTCGTCCCTCTAAGGGTGGTAAGCTGTGCTGAACGTCAGTCAAGAGCCTAGATGAGCCTAGACTGATCTTCACTTCTTGGACATAAACCTGTTCATCCCGATCCGACACGATCGTCCTGGTCACACCACGATAACGGACAAACTACTCAAAAAATATCATCAAACACCAACGAGAGCGTCCTTCCAGTCCAGGGTGACCCTAGCTACCTTGGTTAATCTATCCTCGTTGTTCCAAATAAGACTGTGTTCGGAGTGGTAACCTGTGTGTGAAATCCATAGTTATGTCCTCGAACTCCACTCTAACAGGAGCAGTGACTGTGGTAGTTCTCCAAGAACTTTTGCACTTGGCCTTCACCGTGCATCACATAATTTACGATGTCTTTCTTCATTTCGAGGAAATATACATTCCGCAATACACCATTTTTCCGGTGACTATATTTCTCATCTATGTGGGTAGGCAGCGAATCTATAAAAACTTATCTACACAATCAGCTTCTTATTCCTACGAGTACGCTCGAGTCATCAACCAACTCAACTTTATGATTTTAAACGATTCTTATCATTTAGTGGGACTGATCGCATCATCAAGCGTCCCAATTATCCTCAAAATTTATGGGGGTGTACACATGGATCTTATGATCATATGTTAACCAACCAACACTAGTATCAATGTTTAAAGATGACTCTCAATCACTTTCTAGGTGGAGTTTGATTCATAAGGTATGCGGGTAGAATCTTTTGAAACCCTAAGATTTTTCACAAGTCAATTTCATCAAGAAAATATCTTCACGTTTATTTCACCAAATTCCTATCACCCCCGCATATGCTAGTCTTGATCACTTTCGAATGGTCCAAAGTAAGATAAACTTAGATCATTCTTATCATAGTAAACTCAAACACTATATTCTAAAACCAATAAGTCAACGTCTAAGGTCTCTGGTTATTCATCATCATAGCTCCCAAGGCATACAGGCAACAATTGTAGTTAAAATTTTCTACCAAGATAGGGTGTGATTTTAAACAAATCATAAGCTAATCACTTCCGAATGCCCTAAACCTCAAGAACTGTCAGATATAACTACAACTTGTAAGATCTAATTTCCGTCCTCAACTTCTAGACTAGGGCATCGACATCCCTAAGTGATTAATCTTGACGACTTTACATTTCCAGTGATTCAACTAAGGTCAAATTGTCGTTCGATCGATGATATCTATCCATTGTCCTAATAATACTACCGATCATCATTCCAAACATACTGTCACACTGTCTCATCTTCTTCCAAGTAACATTGAGTAAGATCAACTTCAAAAACATTATGTTCACGACTTAACACTTTCTAAACTAGATCTAAGGGATACCCAAGTCAGTAACCAATCTGCCCAATAAACAAAAGATAAGCCCCAATAAAGATAAGCCACTATCTATTTTGGGCTGAGTATCTTCAATATCACCATGTTATACTCGTCCCAAGTATGCAAGCAATTCTTAGGGCACACAACCTTAGACTTGGAGTTCTATCTTGAAACTTGTTAATTCGCTCCATTCTTCAGACTCTTCAGGGTACCTTCTACGACAACCTTATCAGGGTCAACATGTGACAATCCCAAACGGGTCTCTTCTGCACTTGGACTCTTATCTGACCCTCAGTGTTTGTCATGGTGGTTGCCTTAATGTAATCATGTCACGGATACGAGGATTGAGTCTATGAGTCTCATACCATTCTGCTTCTGAGTCAATCTCTCTTTCTCTAGTCTCTTTGGGGTATCCTCGTACCTCCACCAAAAGTTATACCTACGGTCTATTTCGGACCAGGTCACGGTATAAATTGTTAAGGTAAGTCACGGATCCTAGTGGGGTTGAGTCTAACTCGTTAACTAAGGGACTATCTAACGAGAGCTTGCAGCCAGAGGTATTCCCTGCCGGGGGGCAAGGTTCGCCATAGGCTACAAAAGAAAACTTGACACACGCAGGGGGAAACTGACCAAGAAGATTCAGTTAAAAGTGAACCTTTTTCATTGTGATTCCCATATGGGCACACCACTGCTTCCGCTGCTAGTTTGTCCTCAAACTAAGCTCGTGCGGGGTGGCCCAGGGTTTGTGGACTTCTTTTCTTCGGATCGAGGTTTGCTCTGATACCACTTGTAAGACCCCTTTTTTTCCTTTTCAGACACCGGGTCTTAGGCCCAGAACCGCCGCTTTGCGGTGACACCTTTGCTCGGGAAGGTCGCCACTACAAAACGCCGATCCTGCCGGCCAAATCGATCACGAAGAAAAGTACATTAAAGAAGACAAGTCCACATAATCAACATGAAATATAAAACCATAATGGTAAATGTCCACAGATATAACTGAATAAAAAGATAACAAGGGTTACAATAATAAAGGGCTCATGCCCTGTACATCATATCCTCACTACAAGATCACTCGCGGAAGCTAACTCCTAATCACTCACTGATCTTGAATCCTGTGCTCCTGTACTGCACCGGTCTGCCTCTGTCTGCATCGGCCTCTGGTGTTGTTGTGTCTCCTCGATCCCCTAAAATGATATGGTCCACCGACCGTTAGTCAAAAAGACTAAGCCTTATGTTCCCCACCCCACCCCCAATGGCTCCTAGGCACCGTGCGAGAGGATGAAGCGGAGGACAGCAAGGGGTATAACAAAGAGCAGGTGACAGTGGTACAGGAAAAGTTTCTACACTACACATGTGTATATATATAACAGAAGCAGTAAAGGGGCATAGTAAGAGCAGGTAAAGAATAAGTAAAGTGCAGTAAGTAAAGACAATAGTAATAGAAAAATAACCATTGATTTATAGGAATGCCCATACAAACCTATATACCAAGGGGTCGTTTAGCAAGGTCTATCGTATAAGAAGTCACATACCCGACTTATACGATAGGGGTAGGGGTTGAAATACAATGTTTATGCTATGACAGGCAAGGTATGCAGTTATGCTATGTTCATACAAGTGCAACTCACCCACTTCGACTCTATGCGCATAGACATTTAGTTCCCCCATTTTGGAGCAAGCTAGACTCCCAAGATACTCCCGTAGTAGCAAACGGAAGCGGTGGGTTGGGCCTCACCCACCTCTAGGTTGGTATTCACACTACCCTACCTAGACCTATTGTACGCCTCAACGCAAAACCGTGGAGCATCTGCGTACTCTTACTGGCTGGACCACCAGACTTTCAAGGCTAAGTGCAAATTCCACACTTGCCGAGTCAACGTATTGACGTCGGTGTGAACGACCGTCCAATACCGGAGACCCACCACCTTCATGCACATGCAACATGTTCTACTATATCCCGAGCCATAGATTCCCTGGGCTAACCTGCCCGTCATCAATAACCTTCCGAGCCACCGGCTCGCCGGACCAACCCGTCCGTACCAACAAACACTACTGAGTCACAAGCTCACCGGTCTAACTGATCCGCTGCTTCAACCACCGAGCCTACAGCTCGTAAAACCAAACCAACTAACTTCTCGTAACCACAGGGTGTGGGTGTGTGTATTATTAAGTTAATCTTATATAACAACTTACTCCTACAGTTTGTGGTTAATCTTGGACTTCCCGTGGATTACCCTATAAGGGGCTCGCTATGGTACTAGGAACCAAAATGGGATGACACCCCAAAGTTCTCTTTCTCAAGACACTTAGTGTTGTTGCTATCTACCCATAAGAACACCCTCCTTGTTATAACAATTGAATTAACCCTAGGTGACTTATGACTTTCCAAGATGATCTTTCGTCGACCCTGAGTGCAACTTACCTCTCACTCACCAAGCATACCTTTACCATCTATAATCCTTCTTGTTGACCATCATACCTTCTCAACTAAACTTGGTAAACCACTTACCTCCCATTCCCTCCTAGGGATCCACTTTGATTCTCAAATTTCACAGTTTACTATACGCAGACCAAATGAATTATATGAAGCTCACAACTAGAGGTACTTCAAATATTCACCTAACTGACCCAAGCTATTTACTGGAGGTCTATCATGATATTATAAGACTAATTCCAAAGAATCATATTTTCCCTAATTAATTAATATTTATTTTAATTTCTCCAAACATCTGCCAAGCATGAAAATGAACATGAACTATAAGTAAATCTTATGATATGGCTTTCCAAAAATTACGATAAATCTATGGTGACTAAATAACATCAGAAACAGCATATCATATTTTTACAGTAAGAAATTCTCCTCTAATTTAATTATTTATCATATATCCAAAATCATAGTTTTATGAAGGAACTACCAAAAAGGTCAACACTAAAATTATGGGAAAATTACCAAGCTCTTGTAATCACCCGAAAAGGCTACTGACTATGTTTCAGGATTTAAGAAATTCATTTTCTCACTAAATTAAATACTTTAAAAAAACCTCAAATTAAATGAATTGTGAAGTAGCCTACTAATTTAAGTCTTCAAAAATTCTGTAAAACTTCACAGAGCTTTCTAATGTTTATAAAGGTCTTATCACCAATTTTCACAATTTAACAAAGAGTTTTGGACCCTCAAACATTTTTCTTAATTTTAAATCAAAACAAGTGCCTTGTGAAAGAAGTACTGATTAAATCATTTTATAAAATTCACAAAAATTACCAGAGGTCTAAAACATGATTATAAGGGCACAACCAAAGTTTCATCATCATCCAAGACCTTTTGATCCTGTAATCATCTCATATAAGAAATTTCTCTAAAGGGATTATGACCCAATCCAAAGGGAATAATTACTCCTAAAATTCTTATAAAATTACCTAGGGCCTATTTACACCCTATAAACTTATCCACCAAGTTTCATAACTGTTCAAGGACATTTGACCCCATGTCCTTCACAAGGTCTGATATGCACACCTAGGGCTAAAACTAGTGTCCTAGTGCATAACCACCTCCACACCACCCTATATCACTCTTGGAGGTGTTTTAGGGAATCCTAAACCAGTGGCCAAGGTTTCACTTCATGGTGATGAGTTTTGACCACCATACTCCAAGATAAACATCATGCCCTAATTTTGACCCAACTTGACCTAACTTGGGTTGACAAATTACCCAAACAAAACAGTCCCAATTGGGCTGATATTTTTACCAGTGTCATATAATAACCCTATGAAACACCCACTAAAATTTGGAGGGTATTGGAGGTCATTTGACCCAATAATTAATTAATATATGATTTATGAAATTATTACAAAAACCTTAGAAAAATTTTCTCCTAAAAATCCCATCTTTGAATATATTGTGTGTGAGGGTATAAGTAGCCTATGTTTCAAATCTCAAGTCCATATCATTTCCCAATAAAAAGTTATTCAAGAAATGGTGTCTATCCTACACTAGGGACCAGCCTCATCAAAATGGACCTACAAGGAGCTACGGAACTCCTTTTGGGGTGAAATTAATTTTAAAATAAAGTAGACTCCAAGGGCTACAACTTTGGTGTTGACCACCTTTTCTGTAGAGGGCCCTAAGTATTTTTAATTTTTATTTCTAACAACTGCCAGTAAAGAGACAGAAAAAGGGAATAACAAATATATAAAAAATGAAAACTGCTGCACGAATCTTAAAGCAGGGACGGATGGAATCGGCTTGTCTTCCTCCTCCAGCCAATGGCTGAGATCAGCCCATCCTGGAGCTTCTTCCAATGCAATTTCCCAGCCACCCCTTTACCTCCAAGGCTGACCACCACCACCACCACCTCCGTTGAGGTGGTGGCTCGCGTTGGGGGCGGTTCCCGACCGGAAAAGCTACAGTAAAAGGGGTTTAGGGGGGGATTGAGAGCTTGAAAAATCAAGCTTTGGCCAAACCCAATCCAAGACCATTTGGCCCCAAATCGTGCGGCCAATAGAGGTAGATCTATCCACAGAGAGAGAGGAGGAGAACCAGACCTTCAATCAGGCTTGACGGTGGTTGCTTCCCGGATTTTCCATGGCCGACCGCCCTCCTTGAGCTCCTTGCCAATCTCCCAATTCTCCACCAAATACAACGATGTAAGACTCGATTTCAACTCCTTTCATCGTTCTGATGGTGATGGAAGGGTCAATTTGAGGAGGGGAAGGCTTAATGGTGGAGTGCCATTAATGGCCATTTCAGTTTCAGTTGAAATTCCATGAATACAGGCACCTATGTGGCCGGCCAAGGCTGTTAAACTTCTCCAAATTAATGAGGGGAGGAGTACCAAACCATGGGAGATGAAGAGAGGAAGTCTTTGGCCTCCCAAGCCATGAATGACCATTATTCCTCTCTTTCTCTCTCCACCATTTTTGGGGAAAATTGGGTTTCTCTCTCCTAATCATCATTTACAGAAATTGGATGGCTTTTTGAGTAATTCTCAGCCTCCTAGACTAATGGCTACTCCAATTGGGCCTAGCCCAAGTAGATTGGGCTTGATTAGGTCAAATTAGGGTAATTTGACCTAAATTAAGCTTGAGTTTACTTTGGTCAATTTGACCATTTGGGTTGACCCCAATGGGTGGACTATGACCCATTGGACTCCCTTAGGGGTTAGGAAGGTCTATGTAGGGTCAATTTGGCATGATGGAGGTTAATTGACCCTAAATATGCCACTTTGACCAATTTGGGGTTAGGGTTGACTTTGCTCAATTTGGCCTCATTGGTTGACCCTAATGGGTCCTTGGTGCTCTAACGGGACCCCTAAAGGGTTAGGTATACTATGGTGGGGTCAAAGGGTCAAGGTGAGGCCCTTAAGTCCAACCCTATGCTTGTTAACTAGAAATTGCTATTTGCAGACCACTGTGGTTTCCTTCTTCTTTCCTAAGGCCAAATGGTCTCTTCAAACTTCCTAGGGTTTTGAAATTACCTAGTCATGACAAAACCACTCTAGGGGTCTAGTTGTTTGGGGGATGTTATAGGATACACCATCCATATTAAGAAATGTTAGAGCATGGAGAATAATAATATCAGATTTCATGTTGGAGCTACACACACTTGTTTGTTTGTGCATTCTAGGTGAATATAATTTTTCATGGTGATTAGGAATTTCTCGTGCTTTTATATGTTTTGAATTTTTGAAGTAAAATGTAGACTCGTGTAGAGCTCCTAGTCGAGCACACATGTTTATGTATGATTTCATGTAGAATCAACTTCTCTACATACTATTAAGATTATGATTTTCTACTCTCGTAGAGTCGTCCAAGTACACGTCAGTGACCCAAATGTCACAGTGATGACATGTCCTTTTTTGCTGTGCCGTCATGCAAGACCCACGCCAATGTCGGATCTGAGATAATTAGTGATTACACGCCCTTGGTCACGCCCGTGACCGAGGGCATGTAACTTGGAAATTTTTTCTATAAATTCCAAAGGTCTGCTTGAGTCCAGGGTTCAGAATTTTGGAGAGGGGGAGGTGCTGCTAGAGCTGTTAGTGATCATTTTCATGCTTTTGTTCATGTCTTTCCTTTTTTTGTCTCTCTTAATGTCAAGCAATGTTATAGTTTTCTTTCTTGCAATAGCCTAGCTTAAGCTTGTAATCTCTTCATTTCTATTATTGTAATCCTATTTAAGGCTTGTAATAGTTTTTATTTCAATAAAATTTAGTTTTGCGCTCTTTCTTTCTCTCTTTCTACTTTAGTTAATTTTTTCCTTGATGCAATTTTATCTTTCTCTCCTTTCTCCCACCACCATGATTAACTAATTCTCATTAGTGCTCAACCGAAATGATCCGAGGATGAGATAATCAATTTATGATTTTCTAATGCTCTCTTTTTTCGCTTTTGTAAATATTTGATTTACTCTTGATTTTTAATTAGCAAGATCATATTTTGTATATATGGTTTTTGCTTTAGTTTTCATACTTAGCTAGCCGAGAGGCTCAAAGTATGAATCGATCACTCAAGATTAAAGAGATTTGCACGCACCCCTCTAGAGAGGATGACGTAAATCTCCCGGATTAGAGTCAAATCTAATAGTGGGGTTCACAACGTAAAGCAAGTTTTAGGTAATCGATTATAGAGCGAGAGTTCGGTTGATTTTTCCTAAACTTAGTTGGGCATTTTCCTCGAGAGAGGCATGTTCAAGCTTTGGGAACCTCCACGGTCAAGTAGTTTATTTAAACGGAGTTAGATTTATTTTTCCTTCTCTTGTTTACTCTCGCTCCAAGGTGATTTTAGATTAAGCAGTAATCCTTTTTACTATCCTTTAATCCTTAATCTAGTTTGCAAATTGTCTCTTTTAGTTAAGTAAAACAAACCCTAAAAAAATCATTAGATAAGATAATAGTGATCTCCTCAAAGTAGAAGTAATCAACGCGCCCCGGGGAATACGACCTTTGTATTTCTAAAATATCCTATACAATAGACGATAAGGTACACTTGCCTTCATCGAATACAGTTTGGAAAACATCATCAATCTCTTTACTTTTTCATATTTCCAAATCTCTAAGTAAGAAGTAGATTTTTTTTCATATCAGGCATTCTACAATCATGTGCCCTTGCTTATTGCAACAATAATAAATAATATCAGTCGAAATGTGTTTATTCAGTTTAGATTTATACATGTCGTTGTTGTATCCTTTATTATGATATTCTCCATCACGTCTTGATCTTTTATGATCGGATGAGTAGGATTGACTTCTCCTCTACTTTCTTTTGTTTAGCAATCTTCTGAATTGCTTGTAGAGTAAGGAGAACTCTCTGTCAGACCTGTCTGAGCTTGAGGAGCATGTCACTGATTCGTCATCTTCATCTAACGATTGTGTCCTTATCGGTGAAACAATTTTACCTTTCTTTGACACTTCGGCCTTTAGTGCTATGAACTTCTCATTTTAGAAGTCTTGTTGCCCTCTTCCTTAGCTTTCCTGATGATGTGCTTCAGTTCATGGGAAAGAAGCTTCCCCAAAATCTGAGGCTCCATTGTATCCAGCTTGCCAAACTCCCTTATAGTGATTGCCTTGGTATCCCATTCTTTCATCAGGGATCTCAAGAACTTGTCGTTTAGTTCTCCAACGATGAATTCTCGGTCAAAATTTCTTAGACCGTTGACAATTTTGAAGAATTTTTCATAGGTACTTGATTTGTTATCTCTTGGGTCTTTCTTGAAGGCCTCGTACTCTTGATTCAGCAGAGATCTAAGATCATCTCTGACTTCTTTTGTACCTTCCATCAAGACAACAAGAAAATCCCACATCTCTTTGGCAGATCTGTAGTGAAAAAGATTTTTAAACAAGGAGTCATCCACTGCATTGGCAATGATGTTCTTTGCCATCTAGTCCAAGGCTAATATCAATCTTGTCCTTCATTAAATCCAGCAACTTTTTGGAACTTGTACATTTGGGTTGATTGTAGATGTTGTCATTGGAATGTGTGGACCTTATTCAACAATCTAAAAGATTCTTGGGTCGGCGGCTTCAATGAAGAACCTTACTTTTTCCTTCCACATAGGAAAGTTCTCTTTAGTACACACCGACAACTTCATGGAAGAATCCTTATTTCTGTCAATTCCAGACACGGTGTCTTTGAACAACTAGATAGAGGACTTTGTTCAATGTGTTAAACTCTTAATGAACAACCTCACTCTGATACCAATTGAAAGTATTTAGTTGCTACCTAAATCACATAGAGGGGGTGAATAGAAGAATTCTATGGCTTTTATGCGGAATTAAAAACTTGAATGAAAAGCACAAATAAAAAATGAGCGCACACATAAACACAAGGATTTATAGTGGTTTCCCGATATGGGTACGTCCACTTTCCCACCTCACCTATCTAACACTCCCAACTAGACTAGGCTACTTTACAAATCTCAGATTTAAACTATCTTACAACTCGGAGTTAACAACTCCTACAAACTCAGAGAACAAACTCTCCTACAAAAACTTGGAGAACAACCTCTCCTACATTCGATCCTCTAAACTAGGATCTACAAAAACTCAGAAGAGAAACTTCCTACAAAAATATTGTAAAGGGGTTTTTACAACTCTTTAGATTGAAAGACAATCTTCTAAAATCTCAATGAGATTAAACTTCTTCAGATCTGAAATAATGGATCTTCTTCTTCCTTGACTGAAATGAAAATCATAATCTGAAAGGGGAAGAAGAAATCTTCTCTTGAGAAATTTGGATCTGAAAACTTGGGAGACAACATGATCTGAAAACAACTTGAAAGAATCTGGAATCAGAGATCTTGTTGAATCTTGTCTTTGAGAAGGATCATGCAAGAAGCTTTGTCGGCAGCAAGAATGTTGATTTGCGAGTGAGAAGATAGCCGACAGACAATTTGCGATCTTTTAAAATAAGGCACGATTATGGTTAAAGAAATTACCCTTAAGTATATATATAGCACATCCTCTCTAATGGCTAAATACGAGAGTAAGGAAAGATATCCACGTGTACTATCCATGGTGAAGAACTAAAAGGAAAGTCATCTACGCATTTGAAAAGAAAGCGATCTGTCTTCATTCGTCGAGTGAACTCGTGAAGTCATTGACTAGTCGATGAATTCACTTAGTGACTCGACAAAAACTACATGAAGACTCGACGAAAAGAAATTAGCAGAAAGCTGAGATGGGAAGAAACTATAACTGAGATCACTCGAGAACTTCTTGAGAGTACTCGACGAATTCGTCGAGTGTTCACGAGAAACCAGCAGACCACTCGATGAATTCGTCGAGTGTTCTCGAGTGAACACTTTATTACTCGACGAAAATACTTAAGACATTACTTGAGACCTATCAAGTGATCTGGATGAATTCGTCTAGTCCACACAAGATGTCTCAACGAATTTGGCGAGTCTTCTCGAGTGTACTCGATGAATTGACTTAAATAAATTTTCTTCCAGTCCTGAACATATCAACTACTTAATCTTAACTCCTCAGTAGTGTTTGAATATTTGAAGTACACCCCAATAGAGAGATTTCACATGAGTCAACACCTTGGTCTACAAAATGAGGGATTATATTGCATAAGCCTGTGTTTATGACTTATTGAAACCTGATATTAGTTTGTACTTAGTAATTATTATCCTGCAAACTCATAACTTAAATACCAAATCAAATACAATATCAATTCATCATAGTTCAAGGGGGACTTCTTCAAATCAAGGTTATTGTGGCTACAATACACAACAAGCTTCCAGACGAGCATTAAGATGGCATTATACGAAGCATTATATGGGTGGCGGTGTCGAATTTTGATGTCTTGGATAGAGGTGGGCGACTCCCAGCTTTTGGGGAAGGAAGTGGTTGTTGATGCTTGTGAATTAGTGAGAACTATCCAGGAGAGTATTAATATTGCTCAGGATCGGTAGGCAAAGTATTTCAATGTGTGTTATGGGAATATGGAGTTTGTTGTGGGCGACATGGTATATCTAAAGATTATGCAATTCAAAGGCCTTTTGAGAATTTGGCGATTGAAAAAGATGAGTCCACATTACTTGGGACTGTTCTAGATTACATAGCGCGTATGTGAGGTGGCTTATCGGTTCGCATTGTTGGCAGAGCTTAGTGGACTGATGATGTATTCAACATCTCAGTGTTGAGAAAAGATCTAGTGGTTGCTAGAGAGGCAGTTGATTCAGCATCGGTACATGTAGCTGAAGACCTAAGAATGGGAGTACGTCCTGTGTGCATAAATAATTTAGAGATCCAGAGTTTGCAGAATGAGGAAGTCAAGCTCGTGAAAGTTCCTTGGAATAATTGCGGGAAGAAGATTCTCTTGGGATCAATAACAAACAATGCAGGAAGATTATCCGGAAGTCTTCAAGTTAGGTATGTGTTTTATGTTATGTTAATGCTTTGAATTTCGGGATGAAATTCTATTAAGGGGGAGAGTTGTAACACCCCAAATCCTAATTTTGAGAAAAGGGTTGAGCTAATTGGAGAACAACGATGTCATGTGTGCTTCGGGCACTATTCGGGTGCTTGCTTCTTGATTTCTAGGAAAAATGCATGACTGTGCATTTCAATGCCAGACCAAGTTGAATGGATGGAATCAGAGTACCAAAAATCTGTCTTCCCAGAATATTGTTTACACACGACCGTGCAATTTGTGACAGGACTATTTTAAGATCAGATTTTTGAGTCGTTAGTTGGCCTGATCAAATATCCTACGGTGGTGATCTATCCATGAGGGTATTAGGTCATTGAATGAGGTTTTAGACCTCATTTCATCCTTTTCATTCTCTTTTAAGTTAGAGACGATAAGAGAAAGAAGGAGGAAGATCCCACCATTAAAGGAGCTTTGGAGATCCGATTGGCAATCCAAGATCGGCATCGCGGAGAGGACTCGAAGGCGCTCGTGTTTATCCATGCATTTGATGCTTTCCATGGAAACAAGGAAATCACATTGGTAACGACATTTCTTCTCCCATTCTTAGGATGCGAGCTTGGCATCTTGTTTTTCCATGGTTTCTTTTATGCATTTGGCAGCAGGTTCCTCAAGTGAGATGGATCGGGGTCACCTTGGTTCAATAAGAACCACTGGGACCATTGAATCCATCCCCGACATGATTGCATTAGAGATCTGTTTCGTGCACGAATTAGGCATGGTATGTAAAGACTAAATTGCGGTTGGTGGCTTGAATCAATGATGTTTGTTTGACAATGAATATAAGATTGTCTAGACCTGTAAATATGGCGGAGACGTTATTGGAATTCCCAAATTTCCGTATGAGAATAATGCTGGTTTAGGGTGGTGAATGCGTGTTGGAAAATCCTACTGTGTTTTGTGATGTGCACTTATGTGCCTAGGCGTGGTTTCAACTATGTGTTAGGGTGTCTAGCCCATGATGGGATTCCATATATCGCAGATGTCCTGGCAAGATAAGTGCCATTTCTTGTAACTAACAAGAATGACTATTCTGATGTGGTGACTAGCCCGATGGTGTGAGTATCCATATGCAGATTTGGTCTCAGCTAGGGTTATTATAATCGGTTATTGTGGAATTGCTTTCAACTGATGAGAACAACTATATTGATGTGGTGACTAGCGCGATGGTGTGAGTAACCATGTGTGGATTTGGTCTCAGCTAGGGTTTTTAGAATCGATTATTATGGAATTTCTTGCAATTGGCGACTATATTGATGTGTTGACAAGCCTGATGGTGTGAGTATCCATGCGCAGATTTGGTCTCAGCTAGGGTTCTTAGAATTGGTTATTATGGAATTTCTTGCAACTCACGAGAATATTTTTGCTTATATGGTGACTAGCCCGATGGTGTGAGTATACATGCACAGATTTGGTCTCAGCTAAGGTTCTTAGAATTGTCTGGTGTGCCTTTAGGGGTGTGAGTACCCCAGTGTTGTTGTGATGTGCTTATGTGATGATCTGCTAGTCTCATACGCATGACAGGGTGCCTTGGGTGAAACCCGATTTGCAAACATGATGCATTGATAGGCTCCCTTTATTTCATGCTCAACATAGAAACATGTTTGATGATTGTGATATATAGATTAGATCTTATTCTGCATGTTTTTATGTTTATTTCATTTGTATACAAAGTGATTATTTGCAGGGTGATGTAGTTCCTTGGGGTCTGCTAGGGCGTCTGGGAGGAGGGGTGTTGTTGCGTAGTTGTGGTTAGTCCTAAATGACCCTAGTGTACCCCTTCTTTTGTGTTAGTTTTATGGCTAGGATCGCAAGCTAGAGCTAGCTCGTCGGCAAAATGGCCTAAGCCTCATGAAGTGTTCCTCCTCCTGTTTTACTATTTTCCTTAGTTTTATTACGACTTACATGCCGAGGTAGCTTAGGAGATTTGCTACTTTGTTTTGATGTTATGAATTATGTTTTGGGCATGTGTTTTGGAAGGTCATAAGCCAAATCTCTCATATCTAATGTGGACAATCTTAGTGGTGTTTGGCTTAATGTTTCCATTATGTTTACTTATTGATTTGGGTTTGAATGTTTCTTATATCACTTTTTAATACTGATTCCGTGGTGACTTTATGTTGTAGGGTCCCGACCAGATACATACTATATGGTTGTTGCAGAGGAGGTGTTACAATAACATCACTTCTAAATTAATCATACAACAAATCCAATGTTTATGCGTTAAGTAAGGATTAAATGTCTAATATGTTTGAGATCATCTCCATATAGTATGTGTCTCACAATAGTGGGGGCGTAGGGTTGTGTACATTAGAGGTGCTAACCTGTAATTCATGTCTTGTCCTTGACTGTGGAGGGTTCCAGTGGGCATTGAGAAGGACTAGGGGGAAGAGTGTTAGGTTGAGCGAACTCTTGTGTATGCATATAGGACTCGCATCCCAACCTACTGCATGTGTGCAACTCTTCATACCCATCTGTCACTTAGTACACGGCTAGTGTGTTGATGTGTATTTAGGGTAGTTTGATCTTTTGCATACTTATATTATATTGCATGCACTCATTATTATTATTATTCATTTCATTCATATTTGATTATCTTGTCATGATTGAATCACTAAGAATTGGATTTGAGAGTTATTGAAGGCTTAGGTCAAATCTTTAAATCCACAATTTTTTGATTATTTTTCTGATATCTTTGTTGTAATAGGTTCCCATTCTCGTTGAATACAATAATCAAGAAAAATTGGAACTAAAAATTATCGAAAACCATGACTTTTAAATGAAATATCAAAACTTTATTTGATACCGCCCGGGGGTAACCCTTACGGTCGGCGGTAGAGCTGAATTTCTTTTAATGTTTTTTTCCTTTTTCTTAGTTTTGTTGGCATAAAAGATTATTATTTTGACTTACTCGATATCTTCAGCAAAATCATTTCATTATGTCTTTAATTGTCCTAAAACCCAAAACCAAATAGATTACAAAGCAAATTAAAATCACAATTTTTTTTACTTTCTGATTTCTACTGTATTTCTATCTATTTTATTAAAACAAAACCCTAAAAACTGCTTATTTTTTCATCGATATTGTCAAGGATAAATAAATATATCATTTAAGGATTCATTATAATGTATGATTTAATTTTCAAACTTCTTAAACATTGTTTTGATTACTCATGCCTTGCATAATATCTTTTTTGTATAATGAAAATGATTGTAGGAAATATGTGGAGTGCATAACATGCCTAAGTATGGGTGATGTTTTATGTTAGATAATTATTTATTTTTCACTCACTTTTTGATTCCTATTTATGGAAATAATCTTGTTTAGGGATGAGTATGTAGTGTAATAATATAACTAATTGAAATGCATGGATAAATTACTTACACACTATTGGGAATATTACCCTCAATGTTCCCTTGATTTGAAGAGGCATCACACTCAATGTTAAGTACATATTGTATTTGATAAACCCTATTCTACATCATGTATATGCAGGGTTAGGTAGTTCAAAACTTTGGAATAAGTTCTGTGGTTTTACTGATAAAACCACTAAAAAGACTTCACTGTCTTAGTTGAACCGCTGAGACGAAGCCAGGAGCCGCTGAGAAGGGGACTGGCTCAGCTGAGCTACATTTAGACAGAATCCACTGAGAAGACTATCTGTCACAGCAAATCCATTAAGATGAATACAGATTCAACCGCTGAGTCTGAAGACTGTCTCAGCCCAACCGCTGAGATAGATTCATATTTAAATAATACACTGGCGGGATCTACTTTTGGCGCAATCAGCTCTAAAGAAAGATAAAGTATTCTACTACCATCCATGTTGTGTCTGGGGCCTTCTTAGAGCCATTGCAGATGGATAGGAGTATAAAAGAACAAGTTAGGGCATTGGAGAATGTGTGCTGAAAAGTGGAGAAAGATTTTCTCTGTTCCATTAATGGCTTCCACAAATGCTCTCCTTCCTGCTTCCTGAACCTGCAAGAAAATAAAAGGAGAGAAGATAGATCTTCCTGATTCATTCAAAGAGAGCAAGTTGATCTTTCTTCTTCTTCTGAAGGGAAGCGTTACATAGGATTAAGGTCTGAAGCTATTGCATTTCAGCCATGCTTCAAGTCAGCATCAGAAGAATATCCACAATAGAAGACAAAAGCTGAAGGATTCATCTAACTTTCATCTGTTGTAAGCTTAACTTATTACCATTGTAAGAACACTTGTGTTCTGAGTCTATAGGGAATTTTGCCTAAGGTGTAGGGTCGGTAAGCCTGAGTAGTAAGGTTGTTGAGCCTGAGTGATTGTAGGGTTGTTGAGCCTGAGAAGTAGAGCTGAAAAGTTGAGCATATGATCTCTGTGCAGATCTGAGGTAGGGCTTCTTGATAGGCCTGAGGTAGGAAATCAAGGGGATTTCTGATCTATAGGAGTGGTAGTACTCTGAGTTGGCAGGGCCATTTAGCCTGAGAAAGGGTTTGGAGAAAACCTGAGAGATCCTAAGGGATCTGTGTTGTAAGTTCTTGGAGCTGAGTTTGGAGAAGGTGTCCTTGTCTAACACACTGTTAGAAAGGTGTAGAGGAAAAGTGGACTACCCATAGGCACACTGTCTTGGGGAACCATTGTAGATAGTTGTGTGCTTTATATGTTATGCTTTTGTTTTAAAATTGTATCTAACAACTGCTAGCTACAACAAAGGAAAATAAAAGAGACCTATTAACCCCCCCCCCCCCCCCCCCCCCCCCCCGCTCTAGGTGAATTAGACTACTACCCTATAATCTATCACACACCCTTGAATTGACTTCTTGCAATTCATGGACATTCATGCACTTATTACTTAGAGAAGTGTGGTTACAAAATAAAATCTAACTATTTCCTGAACAAGTGAATTCAGAGTCCTTGGTCAAGAAAATTAAAAAGTTCAAATAATAAATGACAAGGAAACTCCACCAGGCACCACTTATCCTACTGATAAGCCTTAATAAGCATTGTGAAGATGAGCACCTTGGATCAAATTATAAAGTTTCTGGTGCAAACAATTTACAAATACACCATATAGCTTTACTTCTCTTTAGTACGCTGGGTCACCAATAAAATTAGATTAATACTATGTGACCCCCCAAGTACTACTTTGCTCCTTGATAAGTCTTAAAAAGCATTGTGTGTGCATAGTACCTTGGTTGTTGTACTATTTTTTCTTGTGCATAGAGCTGCATGGAAGTAATTTTACTTTGCATTTTTTATGATGTTGTGTTTATTCCATTACATATCTTATGTGTCTTGATTATTGCACTTGTATACATTATCAAAATGCTAGTTGTGTTAGTTATGGAAAAACCTAGATGGGGAGGGGGGAATAGTTGATATGGCTGTTTCTGATTTTTATACACAAGAACAAAATAAATCAAACACAGCACATCAACAAACCACAGAAACAGAGGACACAAGAACATCAGATGTATAGTGTTTCCTCAAGACAAGGTGTCTTGTGCAGTCCACTATCCCTCTACGTCTTTCTAGCAGTGTGCTAGGGTAGGCAAACTCCGTCAAAACTCAAGCCCGCATGCCCTACAATCTCAGTCCCCCAATCCCTACAATACCCAGGCCCTCAAGCCCTAAACCTCAGGCCCTCAAGCCGTACATCTCA
Organism: Dactylorhiza incarnata; assembly: GCA_033032865.1. Classification (NCBI taxonomy): domain Eukaryota; kingdom Viridiplantae; phylum Streptophyta; class Magnoliopsida; order Asparagales; family Orchidaceae; genus Dactylorhiza; species Dactylorhiza incarnata. The sequence goes on along the minus strand of JAWHQI010000326.1, from coordinate 1,098,156 downwards.
GGTCCGCAAGCCCTACAACTCATATGTGAAATAGATCCTACAAACTCAGGCTTGTAAAGCCCTACAGAGAAAGAATATGAAATACTTCTTTAGCCGGATGAAGTTTGGCTTCTGGACTTGAAGAGAATGATTATGATGTTTTCTTGGACAACACAGATTTCTCTTCAACCCTTACTTCAATTTGGAACAATTCTTATCAGCCGATGTTGCTGGACTAAAACTTGGAGAACACTTGATGAAGATTGTTTTGTTCTCTGGTTCTTGTTCCTTTTCACGCGGCCTTGTTACTATTCTATTGATTTGTGTGTTCATTCTCTGTGTCGCATGTGTAAATTAGGACATAAACTTATCTCTTTTATATGACTGAGGAGCCGTCTAACGATCTCCTATGATGTCCTATAAGTGTTAAAGGCTCGTTCCTTAATGGGACGCGCTGATTGGACCATCAGGCGGCGGCATTAAATGTAGACAGCGCAATTTGAAATATCTTGATCTGTCTCGATGACATTTGCGATGTCTCGACGACAGAACTTACCGTTACGCCGATCCATCTTGGACCTGGACAAATCTTCAAGTCTTCTTTACTCATCTTTAGAGAAGGATATCTCGACGATACAAGATATCAAAGCTGCACTTGCACTCATGACGATATGGAGTCATCTTTATGATTTTGTGGTAAACTTATTGTCGAATTGCGGTATTCTTGACGATGTCGTTGAAACCATACTGTCTTATCGATGATATCGTCTTGAACACTCTGACTTCTCATCGATATTATTTTGATCATCTTGACGACAAGCGATTATTCTTCTGTAAGCTGTCTTCATGAGTTCTCCCTTAGCCTTCTCGACGACTAGGCTTCTTTACGACGATGTCGTCGACATTGCTGAATACTTTGACTTAAGTCTTCTTAAACCTTACACTGATATCGTCGTGTGATTCCGGTTGACACGACGATACTAGACTTGATCATTCCTTCTTATTCTTACGATGATATTGTCATGTATACTTTGATGTCACAATGATATCGTCGAATTGTCCACATTATCTCGACAATAACTGACATGAATCTTCTGCTTATCTCTAAGAGTAATTTCGATGATATTGGAGTTTTTATTTGACGATATGTCCAGTTTTTCTCGACGATTTTAGACTTAGTGGGAATGGAGAAGTACTGGACATATGATTTAATCTCTACAAGTATAAACTAAGCATACCATCAATACACAATGCTTTTATCATTGACCTGAGCACTTCTTCAAATCAGGAACATTGTTGGTCACTACTCCCAACAATCTCCCCCTAGTTGAAGATGTTATATCTCACCTTAATGATAAATGCCACACACAAAGAATTGAAATTGAGGCAATTCAAATTGATTCAACAACCAAACATTGTATAAATAGAGTAAATGTTCTTAAACAAAAAATTCAATCATTTGCCCATTCTATTCTTAGACAAAACATTCTTTTAGAGGTAGCTTTCAACCTCTGTTGCTGCTGCCTTTGCCTTTCCCCTTCTGCCTTTCATAGAAATGGAAGGGCTTGGGTATCTTCTTTGGAGATGGAGGAGGACTATGAGGGAATGCCAGCTTGTGATTCCTCCTTTTCTCCATTTGCTTGAGATGTTGATTCCAGTAAGCTAAGTAGTATACTCTCTCAGAGCTTTCTTAAGGGTATCCAAATTCTATCCAACTTTCTGAGATAATTTCTCTGGAGGTAGGACTCTGCATGTCTGGATGTGGATCCTGCTCAATTTCCCTCAGTCTCTGCTATTTGTACTTCATGCTATGAAGTTTCTCCTTTTCATTGAAGATGCTGACTCTCCAAATTCAACACCATATTGTTCTGAATCTATGCTTACAAATGGTTCAGCTAATTCATAACCTGAGGGAGGCTTCTGCAAGGCTTGCTTGACTTGACTTGCAGTCCGCATAGCTTGATGTGAGCCTACATTTATGATTGCCTTCTCCCCCTTTAGGACTTCTTCAATCAGATGATCATCAAGTGTTTCTTGCATCGAAATGAGCCTTTCATGTATTTGTTGTTCAGTGAAATCCATGTTATTTTGAACTTCCAGCAGATGTGCATCCAAGGTCTGAGTATTTACATTTACTCTATTCATAACGCAATCTCTATCATCATGAATGGTTGTTTCTATCTGCCCAAAGGCATGCTCCACATTATCTGAGAAGGTTACTTGGTTCTGCGTGATCTGATGGGTTTGATGGCCAACCCTGTTGATCTCTTCACCAACAAGCTCCATTGTTGGAGCTGCTAGGTGATAGAAGTGAGCGTACTGAGTGTTCAGATGAAGTATCTCCTTCTTCATAGTCTTCAACTCAACCTTCATTTTGTTCCTCAGGCCATCAATTATTTGTAGGATGAATGTTTCCATTTTCTGCCTCTGAGCATTAAGTAATGCCGAGATCATGTGGAATAAGGGTCCTGAGTGAGCAGAGGATGTTTCAGCAGCATTTTCCTCTGGACCAACTCTTTATTTAGGGGCATCTTTAGGAGCACTATCAGAGGAGCAGTCATTAATCTACTGTCGACTTATTAGGAGATACAACCTTCAATGGATTACTTTCTACTATGATTACTGTCTTTCCTCCAAGAGCCAGTTCAAGCCCAGTGGAGGGTTCAGTATTCTCAACTATTGCTGGCTCTTGCCCTATGCTTTCATTTCTTGCTTTTGGGATGACCTACATCTGGACAAGACTTTCCTGAGATCATAGGGTAGAGCAACCTAAATGGGTCTCCCCCTTAACCATTTCTGTATTTTGGGTTCAGCTCCCAGGTTGGAAACTCCCCCTCAACTGGATCACTCTCCAGGATTGGACTTCTCCTCGCTTCAGTCACCTCTTTGATAGCAGGTTCAGCTTCTTTCTCTGAGATATGTTGATGTAGAGACATCTCTGCCTCAATCTGATCAGGATTCTGTTGGGATTGTGCTCTTCCTTCCTCAGAGCTACTAGAGGACTCCTCCTCCTCTAGGGCAACCACCTTGGCAGCTTTTTGTTTTCTTCTGCTAAACTGAAGAGGTAGCTATAGGTCCTTTGGATATAGACCTATCACACTTATCCAACATCTTGGAGTCAAGCCTCTTGGAGTAGTGCAGAGGCACACCCATCTTTCTGTTGAGCACTTCCCCAGGGGAATTCAAAAAGAAGATAGAGAGAATTCTTCCAAATGAGGGAGTCTTCAGACTGCTTCTTATTTTCTGTAATACAAATTCCCTCTAGTCAGTCTATTTGGAGAGAATGATCCTGCACATAACTTCAAACATTTCCATGGAGATCCAGTCATGAGAACCCGATTTGCATAACAGGACTTTTCCAATTATGTCTGCGAGAAGCTTCCCTTTCTGGTTGAAGTCTGCCTTTTTGATAGACCCATAGGTCTTTCCAGAGTGCCCACACCATTCATAACTCACATATATGTCGTTAGTGGACACCTGTTCCTTTTTATTTTCTGCCTGCAATCGAGGCAGTCGCATTGCCTTTCCCAGGCTCTTCGCAGATACTTTCACTTTAATCCCAGCTACAACTGATTTGATTTAGAATTTGGAACTATTTAATCATGCTCCTCCAAAGAATTCCAGTAACTCTCTTTTGAGAAGGACGCAGGGTTCACTCATCAGATATTTGAGGCCCGCTAATTCCAGTAACCCTATTACGGACCTGATTTCATCAGATCAGGAGTTGAAGCCTCCTCGTTGAAGCTCACACCTGGAAGTTACTGATGTATCTTCTTTCTTGGGAGCCATTGCAGAAGAATCTTGAGAAGTAGAAGTTGTCAGAGACGGAATGAAAGTTTTGTCGTAGGAATGTCTTCCGGCAAATGAGAGCGTAATTTTTATCCTAAGCATTCATTCTATTTATAGTATAGGTAGATGAAGAGGCGTGTACATTATCGTTTGTACTGATGAATTGATTAATATTTCATCGGACGACAGTTATTTGCCGATCTAGTATCGTGTTTAGTGGTCGTATCCTATTTCAATGATACTTCGGTATATCGTTGAAACATGTCATCGAGATATAGTGCATGTCATCGAGACAACTAATTATGTCGCGAGACAATCATCTGATGTTTGTGTTGCTTAAACAATGTTCATCCCTTCTTGAGAGGCTCCTTCATCACTTATCCTGACATTTTCCTAAACAACAAATGATTAGAGATATTAGTAAAGTGAGTTGGAAATTACTCCAAGTTTAACATCCCTAATTGGAATTTGAAGAAGTTAAACATAGCTTCATCTAGGGGATTAGAGAATATATCATCCACTAGTTTTCCTGTGGGGACAAACTCAAAAGTGATATCTTCATTCCCCACATGCTCCCTAATGAAGTGATACCTGATCTCAATATGCTTAGTCTTTCTGTGTGAGACAAGATTCTTAGCAATTGAGATAGCACTTGAAGAGTCACAATACTGGGGTGTTTTGGTCATATTAGATTGTAGTCTTCAAGCTGATGATGTATCCATATTAGCTGAGTACTGCAACTCCCAACAGATATGTATTTTGATTCTGCTGTGGTGATTTCTACACTTGTCTGCTTCTTACTGCTCCATGAGATCAGTCTTCCTCCAAGGAATTGGCAAGTCCCTGAAGTACTCTTTCTATCTTCTTTGCACCCTACATAATCTGCATTTGAATAGCCAGTTAGTTCACACCCATTGTTCCTAGGGTACCATAGGACAAGATTAGGTGTACCCTTCAGGTATCTTAAGATCCTCTTGATAGAGGTGTGATGAGATTCCTTGGGGTTCGCCTGATATCTAGCACAGACACATGTGGCGAACATTATGTCAGGCCTACTGACAGTTAGGTAAATCAAAGACCCAATCATTCATTTGTACTTGGTTTCATCAAAGGGTATTCCATTTTCATCCTTGTCCAGAGACACATTGGATCACATGGGAGTCTTCATAGAAGAAGCACTCTCCAATCCAAATTTCTTGACTAGCTCTTTAATGAATTTGATCTGTGAGATGAATATACCATCTTCAGATTATTTCACTTGGAGACCTAGGAAGTATTTGAGCTCTCCCATACTGCTCATTTCAAACTTTCCCTGCATTAAATTCGCAAATTACTTGTAGAGATTGTCATCTGTAGAGCCAAAAATAATGTCATCCACATAGACCTGCACTAGCAAGATCTTGCCCTTAACTTCCCTTAGGAACAATGTCATGTCAATCTTTCCCCTTGAAAAGTTGTTCTCAATGAGAATGCTTGACAGGGTCTCATACCAGGCTCTAGGAACATGTTTAACACCATATAAGGCCTTTCTAAGAAAATAAACAAAGTCAGGGTGAGTAGAATCAACAAAACCTGAAGGTTGTTCTACATATACCTCTTCCTTGAGGTCACCATTCAGAAAAGATGACTTCACATCCATCTGGTAAACTTTGAATCCTTTGTAGGCTGCATAGGCTAGGAACAATTTCATAGCTTTTAATCTTGCAATAGGGGAAATGGTCTGATCAAAATCAATGCCCTCTTCCTATTTATAGCCCTTTGCTACTAGCCTTTCCTTATTCTTTGTAATGATCTCATTCTCATCCAATTTATTACTATTGTAACACCTCCCCTGCAATGACTATATAATATAGGTCCGGCCGGGACCCCACAACATATAATCGCCACAACTTTAGTATTAAAAAGTGATATAGATCTGACCATTTCAAAACTCAGAACCAACACAGCGGAAACAATAAAATACACCACAGAAGTTGTCCACATCTACATAAGAGTACTACAGCCCTAAGGCCTTAAAAACTCATACTCAAGTCAGAACAGGGCATAAAAATGTCCAACATATCATCACAATCCTAAGCTACCTCGGCATGCAAGACGAAATAGGTAAAGACATCAAATCAAACAAGAAAGCATGAAAAGAGCACTTCATGAAGCATAGGCCTTTCTGGCCAGCGAGCTAGGTCCAGCCTGCGATCCTTGCCCTGCATCCAAATCACAAATAGGGTATAACGAGGGTCAGCTTTGGCTGACCAACAACGGTGTAACACCCCTCCTCCCGGCCGTCTTAGAGGACCCCGGGGAACTACATCACCCTGCAAGTCAGCACTTCGTATGCAAATGTAATAAACAGTATTAACATAAGCATGATAGGCATGAGTGTCACAAGCATCATCCACGTTTCTCTGTTGAGCAATAAAAGTAAGGGGATCTAGCAATTCAGCATGTATGCAAACCTGGGTTTCACCCAAGGCACCCTATGGCGTGTATGCTTCTAACAAAACAACACACATCAACATTTCATAACAAACCAATGGTACTTATCATTCCCCCACGGGCGTGCAAGCCCAAGGCCAAGAACTCCACTGAGACCTCACCCCTTACATGGCTCATCTTGCCAACGGGCGCATTAGCATACTTGTTCTCACCTCAATCACTAAACCAAAAGCCAAGAACTCCACTGGGACCTCACCCCTTACATGGCTCATCTTGCCAACGGGCGCACCAGAATACTTGTTCTTGTCAGTTAGCTCAAAAGGGGACTTGTCTTGCCGGGACACTCTCTCCACATAAATCCAAGCATTCACGGGCTAGCCTGCCGACGACAAAGACAAACCACGCCTTCACATACACATAACATTTAGCCTTTCCAAACCAACGTTCATTCTCACACGAACATAAGGGTAACACATACGACGTTTTCGCTGTAATCGGATTTCTAGCAAAATCCCTAAAATGCACGTTAAGCAACATCACCGAATCGGACCATCGGTCACGATTTCGACTACACCAAAAATGCCTAATCCACTAACGGAGCGGATCTCTAGTGCAAAATCATGTCGGGGATGGACTCAATCAACCTGATGGTTCTTCTTTAATCAAGGCGACCCAAACCCCTCTCATTTGAGAGATCTGGTGCCATAAATTTCAGAATAGAGAAAGTAAAAGCATAGATGCCATGCACGCATCGTAAAACTGGGAGGTGAGATGTCGCTACCCTAAGTGTTCTCTTCCTCGCCATGGATTGGTTGAAAGGCATGGAAAGAAAGAAGCGCCTTCTAGTCCTCTCCACGGATCTGCTCTCGGATCGGTGAACGGAGCTCCGGTGCTCCAACAATGGTGGATCTAGCCTTCTTATTCCTCTAAACCCTTCCTCTCTTCTACGCCACCAAAAGCACAAAGGACTAACCGAAAAGAGAAAAGAACTTTTATGCCCTAAATAAGAACTTAGGACACACTTATCTAGACCGTAAGATCAAGATCCAAACAGATCGAACGTCCAGGAAATGCTACTTACGGAAACGCTACTTATCTAGAACTCTTCGTCGAACTCCGTTCGTCGATCTCCCTTCGTTGAACTCCCTTCGACGAACGAAGCCAGCTCAACATCCCAGTGGTTCTGAACTTTGTTCGACGAACTCCCTTCGTCAAACTCCCTGTGGCGTACCCCCTTCGCCGAACTCCCTTTGACGAACGAAGCCAACTCAACGTCCCAGCGGTTCCGAACTCTCTTCATCAAACTCTCTTGGACAAACTCCGTTCGATGCACGAAGCCAACTCAGCGGCCCAACGATTCTGAACTCTCTTCGCCGAACTCCATTCGATGAACACCCTTCGTCGAACTCCGTTCGACGAAACTTCCTTCGATTAACACCATCGCAAAAGGAGTGCTACAACTAACGCTTGTGTTAACACCTAATGTCGGCGCTAGCTCCCAGATACAGAAAACCTGTGGTGTTACAAATCCACCCCCTTAAAAGATTTTTGTCCTAAAAATTTAAAATGTTAACGAAAGCATAACTAACACACATACCTGAAACGGACAGTTCCGAAATGTTATCCCACATTGTTTGCTCTCGCTCCCATGAGAACTCGGCTCGTCCGCAATTATCCCATCGCACTTTCACCAGCTTGACCTATTTGTTCCGCAACCACCGGACTTCAGAATCCTCCACACAAACCGGACGAACTATCACCCCAGATCTTCGGTTGCAGGAACTGTCGAAGACTCAACCACATCCTCTGGCTCCACCAATGCTTTCCTCAGCACCGAAACATGAAATACATCATGTAATCCTCTTAGCTCTACGGACAATGCCAATCGATAGGCCGCTTCGCCTATGCGCTGTGTAACCTTAAACGGGCCCAAATATCTCGGACTCAATTTCTTGAGTCGTCGAATTCGCGAAACGCCTTTGAACGGTTTGATCTTCAAATAGACAATGTCGCCCACTGCAAACTCCACATTTCTGTGGCGTGCATTAAAATACTTTGCCTGCCGATCCTGAGCAACCTTCATGCGCTCCTGGATCATTCTCACCAACTCACAAGCGTCTACCCCCACATCTTTTCCTAGCAACTGGGTGTCTCCCGCCTCTATCCAAGACATCGGTGTTCGGCACCGCCTTCCATACAAAGCCTCGTATGGCGCCAATTTGATACTCGTCTGGAAACTATTGTTGTAGGCAAACTCCACCATGAAGAGTTGGTCTTCCCAACTTTTAACGAAATCGAGAGCACACATTCTCAACATGTCCTCCATCGTACGATTCGTTCTTTCCGTTTGGACATCGTTCTACGGATGGAACGCGGTACTAAACTTCAGTTTTGTGCCCAAACTTTGCTGCACTAACCTCCAGTCCTTGGATATGAATCGTCCATCGCGATCACTAACGATGCTCTTTGGAATTCTGTTCAACCGCACAATTTTTCGGATATAAATCTCCACGAGCTTCTCTACGCCATCGTCCTTCCGATTTGGAATGAAGTGGGCTACCTTGGTCAGGAGATCCACAATCACCCAAATTGCATCGTTACCTTGCCGCGATCGAGGTAAACCATGCACAAAATCCATGGAGATATCGTCGAATTTCCACTCAGGGATCGGAAGAGGTTTCAAGAATCCACCCGGCCTTTGGCATTTCACCTTCACTAAGGTGCACGTCTGACACCGGCTTACATACAAAGCTACATCCTGCTTCATCTCAGGCCACCAAAAGGATTTCTTCAAATCCAAGTACATCTTCGTACATCCTGGATGAATGGAGTACTTCGTGAAGTGAGCCTCAAACATCAACTCCTCACGGAGCTTGGCAAAATGGGGGATAAACACCCTTCCATTTCTCTTTAAAAGTCCACTGACCATCTCCAACGCACTGCCTTCGCTTTGATGAGCTTCTAATGCCAATCGCTGACACTCTTCGTCTGCACTAGTTTCCTCTCGAATTTGATCTACTAGATCACACTGCATCTCGATGCAGTTCAGCCGAGATGCACTGGACTCACTCTTAGCCACACATACAATGCTAAGAGAGTCAAACTCTCGCACAAAACGCTCGTCGTGCGCTTCAATCCAATTTCCATGCCCAGAGTACTTCCAACTCAAGCGTCAGCCACCACATTGGCCTTGCCTGGCGTATACTGAATCGCTACATCGTAGTCCCAAAGGAACTCGACCCACCTACACTGCCTCATATTAAGATCCTTCTGATCTAAAAGATACCTCAAGCTCTTGTGGTCCGTGAAGATTTAAACCTTTGCACCATACACGTAGTGCCGCCACAACTTCAACGCAAAAATCACCGCCGCCAACTCCAAGTTGTGGACGGGGTAATTCTCTCATTAGGCTTTAGCTGCCTCGACCCATAAGCTATCACGTTGCCATGCTGCACAAGCACGCAACCCAAACTACACCTTGACGCATCGCTGAAAATTTGGAATCCCTCAGTCCCACTAGGAAGACTTAGGATTGGAGCAGACATCAATCTTTCCTTCAAGGTCTCGAACACATGGGCACACTACAGCGGCCACAAAAACTTCTGGTCCTTTCGGGTAAGAGTGGTGAGGGGCAGAGCCATCCGCGAAAAGTTCTCAACGAACCTTCTGTAATAACCTGCTAGTCCAAGGAAACTCCGGACTTCCGCCACGGTTCTCAGTACAGGCCAATCTCTAATGGCTTCAATCTTCGCAGGATCCACCGCCACCCCATCTCCACTAATCACGTGGCCAAAGAAAACCACTTTCCCGATCAAGAACTCGCACTTTGAGAAATTTGCATAAAGCTGGTTCTCCCTCAAAGTTTGCAATACTATTCTCAGATGAGACTCATGCTCCACCTTCGACTTCGAACACACTAAGATGTCGTCAATGAACACCACCACGAACGAATCCAGGTATTGTCGAAACACTCAGTTCATTAAATCCATGAACACTGCTGGCGCGTTCGTCAAACTGAACGACATCACCGAGAACTTAAAATGACCATATCTCGTCCCAAACGCCGTCTTGGGAATATCCTCTTCTCGAATCCTTAACTGATAGTAACCCGACTTCAAGTCCAACTTGGAGTACACCGTCGACCCCACCAGCAGATCGAACAAGTCATCGATTCGCGGAATCGAGTACTTATTCTTGATGGTCAACTTATTCAACTCACGATAGTCTATGCACAGCCGCATACTACCATCCTTCTTCTTAACGAACAACACCGGTGCACTCCAAGGTGAGGAGCTGGGCTTAATGTACCCCTGCTCGAGCAACTCTTACAACTACGCCTTTAACTCGGCCAGTTCCTTTGGTGCCTTCCTAAACGGAGGATAGGACACCGGCCTAGCATCCGACACCAACCCAATTGAAAAGTCAATTTCGCGCTGAGGAGGCGCTCCCGGAAGCTCCTCCGGGAACACATCCTCGAATTCCTCAACCACTGGCACTTCTCCGATCGCCAACCTTGTGGAGTGAGTATCCAACAGAGCGACAAATGCCTCACCTCCTTGATTCACCGTACGCACCATTTGCACGCCAGAAATCAGGGAGCAGGCCACTCCGCATAGGCCCTCGAACTTGACCTCCGCTCTTCCTTCACTCCTTAAGGTCACCACCTTCAACAGGCAGTCAATACTAGCTCGTTGTTCTGCAAGCCAGTCCATCCCCAGGATGATGTCAAATTCGGCTAGTGGTAGAATTTTCTGCTACCAACTTGAAATCACACTCGCAAATCCTCAGCACAATGTGTCCTTTCCTTCCAGTGGTCATGAAAGACCCATTCGGCATGCGCACACTAAGCACGCCTCTGCCTCGACAGTCTCAACACCGATCCTCCAGATAAAGCTTTCCGCGAGAAAAGAGTATGACGCTCCCTGTCGAACAACACTCTAGAGGGATAGCCTGAAACTAGCACGAAACCCAACACGCGTATAACGAATATTAAAGGTCACAAACAGGTTAAAACAATTTAATGAAACTCTGAACTTTCGTACTTGTCACCACGTCAGGTTGACGAAACGCTTCCTGCTGCCCGAAGTTGTACGCTCAACACTGGACTCCGACGCCTTCCCTTTCTCCCCAACACTAGGACCAGAACGCACCGACTGCTCCTGCCTCTGCTCTGACTCAACTCCACTCTCGAAACAGAACCGAGCTATGTGGCCCACTTTGCCACTTATAGCATGTCACTGGCCCCTTGTAACGGAACTCTCCAGAAGCCGCACCGCTCCTCTCGCCAGTCCTAAAAGGATGGGGCTTTTTCTTCCACCAACTTTTCTCAGACTTCCCCTGAGACTGAGATGGCTTACTTTCTCCCTGCTTTGCCACCAAGCCCTTGCGGCGCTGGGTTCGCTCCATATTGTTCTCCAAAGTTCGAACAGCTTCAACTAACTCATTGAACTTTGCATTCTTTAAGGCTATAAGAGGTTGCCTTAAATTCTTTCTCAGGCCCTGATAGAAGAGATTATCCCTCTCCTCATCGTCTGTGTAACACCCCAAAAATCGTAGTTCTGCGAGGTAGGCGGAGTGGTAGTGCTGCGTTCGGGATAGGCTAAAATTCCATAGCTGTTCAGTGCGCATGACCAGTGTCCTCTTCGCGCACGACCAGTGACCGTGCGCATGTGATCGTGCGTTAATTCGCAAGGATTTGGAGTTCTGTCTCGAACAGTGCGCACGACCAGTGTCCTCTTTGCGCACGACCAGTGACCGTGCGCATGTGATCGTGCGTTAATTCGCAAGGATTCGGAGTTCTGTCTCGAACAGTGCGCACGACCAGTGTCCTCTTTGCGCACGACCAGTGACCGTGCGCATGTGATCGTGCGCCCTGTTTATTCTGCTCCGCGATTTTGAGCGGAGAAGGAGATCGGTCCGTCCAAATCTATTGGATTTTGATCCAACGGCTGCGATGGTTGGCTGGGGGGTTTTAGGGCTTGGTAGAGGAGTTAAACCCTCATTATTTCCAAGGCTTTCTCTCTCTTAGGTTGGAGAAAGGAGGAGGAGGCAAGGAGGAAGAAGAAGGGGAATCCGCCATTGCCGGAGCTTCGGAGCTCCGTTCGCCGATCCGAGACCGGCAGTGCGTAGAGGGCATCAAGGCGCTTCTTCTCCACCGTGTGGTTGCAAGCTTCTCATGGCTAGGAGGAGATCTCAAAAGGTAACGACATTTCTCCTCCCGGTCCTTAGGATGCGTGTTTGGCATCTCTTCTTTTTCTGCATCTTGGCACCGGATCCGTCGAGTGAGAGGGATCCGGGTCGCCTTGGTTCAAGAGAAACCACCAGGTTGATTGTGTCCGTCCCCGGCATGTTTTGCACTAGAGATCCGCTCCGCTAGCGGATTAGGCATTGTGGGTGAAGCCGGATTTGTGGCCGTTGGTCCGATCCGGTGATGTTGATTTGCGCACATTTTAGGGGTTTTGTTAGAAATCCGATTACGGCGAACTCGTCGTTGTGATGCCCTTGTAGCTTCGTGTGGTAACGAATGTTGGGTTTAGGGCGGAGAATTAATGTGCGGGTTATGGGGCTTGTGATGCCTAGTGTTGTGCGAAGGCGCGATTGGTCTTTGTGGTCGGCTGGCTATCCCGTGAAGACTAAGATTCACGTGTGGAGAGTGTCCCGGCAAGATTAGTCCCTTCGATTGTTGACTGACGAGAATGTCTGTGCTACGGTTGAGTCCGTTGACGGTCGCAAGGCGAGGCAATCGGTGGACGTTGTCCCGAAAGTAAGCCCAGGGCCTTGGGACGTTTTGGTTGGCCAGAATTCTTAGAATCGGTCTTGGTGCGTTGTTGGCGGCCCGAGCGTGTCAGCTGTCAGACAAGCCCGATGGCATGGTGGGCCAGGCGAGGTGGGTCTCAGCGAGAGCGCTTGGCCTTGGGTTTTGATGCCCTTGTGGGGAAGTTTTGAGTACCCTTGTGTTGGTGATGTATGATGATGTGTTAGATTCATACGCTTTAGGGCGCCTTGGGTGAAACCCGGGCTTGCACTCATTTTGCATTGTTAGGCCCCTTTTATTACCTGCTCAACATAGAAACGTGGATGATGCTTGTGACACTCATGCCAGTATTTATGTTGCTTTCCTTTATGTACATTTGCATACGAAGTGCTGACTTGCAGGGTGAAGTAGTTCCCCGGGGTCCGCTAGGACGGCCGGGAGGAGGGATGTTGTTACACCGCTTGTGGTCAGCCATAGCTGACCCTCGTTTACCGCTCTTTGTGATTTGGTTGCAGGGCAAGAATTGCAGGCTGGACCCAGCGCGCCGGCCAAAAAGGCCTAAAGCCTCACGAAGTGCCTAGTTGATTTCCTGCATTACTTTCTTCGTACTTTGTTATATCCGGCTTGCATGCCGAGGTAGTCTAGGGAAAAATTATCTTTCCCCTTTTTGTTGGGATGTCTTTTATATTGGAATGTTTGATGTTTTGGACATTGTTTTGTAAGGCCTTAAGGCCAGTTGGACTCCTTTGTAGTATGGACAATCTCTGTGGCTTAGTTTGTTTCCGCTGTGTTGTCTGAGTTATGAGATTGGGTAGTTAATATCATCTTTTAATACTAAAGCTGTGGCGGTTATATGCTGTGGGGTCCCGGCCGGACCCATATTATATGGTCATTACAGGGGAGGTGTTACAATTTTGGTATCAGAGCTAGGTTTAGTATTCTTGCGAGGTCTAGTGTATTTGGATCGCGTAAGAGATTGTCCACATAGGAGTATTGTGCGGGATTATGAGTATCCCTGTGTTTGAGTCTTGCGAATAGAGACTGATGAGTCTTTTTCCTTGCTTATGCTAGGATGTTGGCGACGATGCGGGGACATCGAGGAGGCAAGAGGAGCCTTCGGGGAGTAGTGCTACTGCTCCAGGCCTCACGAATGTGGGCATGTCCCCAGCTGATTTCTGTCGCATGCTAGCGGAGGCAATGGTGGCGGCTCAAGCTGGAGCGATGCCACGGGGTCCTACGCCAGTGGTGCAAGTTGCGACCCCTGTCACTCCGGCGGCTACGCCGGATACACCGGATGTCGAAATAAGGCAAGCAGAGCCTCTAGTGGAGAGAGCTATTCCGATGGGTGATCGATTCATGAAGTATTTCTTGAGTTTCCACCCTCCGACATTCAAGGGAGTGGGAACTCCAACGGATGCCGAGGATTGGCTTTCGAGGATCCAGGAGCTCTTGAAGGCAGCTGAGACCCCGGCTGAGAGGCAGTCTCACTTTGCGAGCTTCATGTTAGAGGGCGATGCGAAGTTGTGGTGGGTGAACCATAACGGTCGACTTTTTGTTGGGCGTGTTCCGTCCATGGAGGAGTTCGGAAACGCTTTCCTAAAGCGTTACATTCCGGCTTCAACAAGGTTAGCACTGCAGCGGCAGTTTCTGCATTTGGTGCAGCGGGAGAAGACGGTGGATGAATATCTGCAAGAGTTCACTCGGTTGGGTCGGTATGCGGGCACGACAATGGCAGATGATGAAGAGAGAGATAACCTCTTTTATCAAGGGTTGAGGGAAAATTTAAGGCAACCACTCATAGCCTTGAAGAATGCAGGATTCAATGAGTTGGTCGAAGCCGCTCGCACGCTGGAGAGCAACTTGGAGCGAACTCAATGGCGAAAGGGTGTTGCGGCAAGGCAGGGAGAAGGAAAGCCTTCTAAGTCTCAGTCCCAGTGGAAGTCTGAGGGCAGCCGATGGAAGAAGAAGCCCCGTCCTAATTGGCCTGGGGAGAGAAGTGGCGCACCTTCGGGAGATTTCCGTTCCAAGGGTCCGGTTACTTGTTACCAGTGTGGCAGGGTGGGTCACATTAGTCGTTTTTGTACCGAGGGCGGAGCTGGGCCAGTGCCGAGACAAGAACAATCGGTGCGTTCGGGTCCCGGTGTTGCAGAGAAGCGGAAAGCGGCGGAGTCGAGTGCATCGCGGTTCCCTTCAGTGCAGCTTAGGGCCTATAATCTTGGGCAACAGGAAGCGATACGTCAACCCGATGTGGTGACAGGTACGAAAGGTTTAAGTTCCATTTGTTACTATAATGTAGTTTGCGGCCTTTCATGTTTGTTTTGCACGTGGTTAGGTTTCGTGCTAGTTTCGGGCTACCCCTCTCGAGTGTTGTTCGACACGGGGGCGTCACACTCTTTTCTTGCGGAAAGTTTTATCCGGGAGATTGGTGCTGAGCCCGTAGTGGCAGGAGTGGAGCTGAGTGTGCGTATGCCGAATGGGTCTTTCATGACTATCATGAGGAAGGGACGCATCGTGATGCAAATTGGCGATTGTGATTTCGTGTTGGTAGCAGCGATTCTGCCACTAGCCGAATTCGATGTTATCTTGGGGATGGACTGGCTTGCGGAGCAGCGAGCTAGTATCGACTGCCAGTTGAAGGTGGTAACCCTGAGAGGTGAAGGTAGAGCAGAGGTCAAGTTCGAAGGCCTAAGCGGAGTGGCGTACTCCCTGATTTCCGCTATGCAAATGAGGCGTGCGGTAAACCAAGGAGGCGAGGCGTTCTTAGCTTTGTTGGAGACTCACTCCACAAAGTTGGCTATTAGAGAAGTTCCGGTGGTGGAAGAATTTGAGGATGTATTCCCCGAGGAGCTTCCGGGAGCACCTCCTCAGCGTGAAATTGATTTCTCAATAGAGTTGGTACCGGGTGCGAGGCCAGTGTCGCGTCCTCCGTTTAGGATGGCACCGAAGGAACTGGCCGAGTTAAAGGTTCAGTTGCAGGAGTTGTTAGAGCAAGGGTACATTAGGCCCAGCTCTTCGCCGTGGAGCGCGCCGGTTTTGTTTGTGAAGAAGAAAGACGGGAGTATGCGGTTGTGTATCGATTACCGTGAATTGAATAAATTGACCGTTAAGAATAAATATCCGATTCCCCGAATCGATGATTTGTTCGACCAGTTAGTGGGGTCGGTGGTGTACTCCAAGTTGGATTTGAAATCGGGGTACTACCAGTTGAAGATTCGAGAAGAGGACGTTGCCAAGACAGCGTTTGGAACTCGGTATGGCCACTACGAGTTTTCGGTGATGCCGTTCGGTTTGACGAACGCGCCATCTGTGTTCATGGATTTGATGAACAGGGTCTTTCGCCCGTTCTTAGATTCGTTCGTGGTGGTGTTTATAGATGATATCTTGGTGTATTCGAAATCGGAGGCTGAGCATGAGTCTCACTTGAGGCAAGTATTGCAGACTCTAAGGGAGAATCAGCTTTATGCTAAGTTCTCAAAATGTGAGTTTTGGATCGAGAAGGTGGCTTTCTTAGGGCACATAATTAGTGGAGATGGGGTGGCGGTAGATCCAGCGAAGATTGAAGCCATTAAGGGTTGGCCTGTATTGAGAACCGTGGCGGAAGTCCGGAGCTTCCTTGGACTAGCCGGTTATTACAGAAGATTCGTGGAGAACATTTCGCGGATGGCGTTGCCCCTCACCACACTCACTCGCAAGGACCAGAGGTTTGTTTGGACACCGGAGTGTGCCCGGGCATTCGAGAATTTGAAGGAAAGATTGATGTCTGCTCCAATCCTTAGTCTTCCCAGTGGGACGGAAGGATTTCAGATTTTCAGCGACGCGTCAGGTTGCGGGTTGGGTTGCGTGCTGGTGCAGCACGGCAAGGTGATCGCTTATGGGTCAAGGCAGTTAAAGACTCATGAGAAGAATTACCCCGTCCACGAACTGGATTTGGCGGCGGTAATCTTTGCGCTAAAGTTGTGGCGGCACTATGTTTATGGTGCGAAGGTGGAGATCTTCACGGATCACAAAAGCCTGAGGTATCTCCTAGACCAAAAGGATCTGAATATGCGGCAGCGTAGGTGGGTCGAGTTCCTTGGGGACTACGACGTGGAGATTCAGTATACGCCGGGTAAAGCCAATGTGGTGGCGGATGCTTTGAGTAGGAAGTACTCCGGGCAAGGTAATTGGATGGAGGCGCATAACGAGCGTTTGATTCGAGACTTGGAGTCTCTTGACATTTCTTGTGTGGCTAGAGGTGAGTCTAGCCTAGCCCGTTTGAACTGGATTGAAATGCAGTGTGATATAACGGATCGAATCCGAGAGGCGACCAGTGCGGACGAGGAGTGCCAACAGTTGGTGTTGGAGGCTCAACAAAGCGAAGGCACTGCTTTGGAGATGGTTGGTGGAATTCTGAGGAGAGACGGAAGGATCTGTGTTCCGCGCTTCGGCAAGCTTCGCGAGGAGTTGATGTTTGAAGCTCACTTTACGAAGTACTCCGTTCATCCAGGAAGTACAAAGATGTACGCGGATTTGAAGAAATCTTTTTGGTGGCCTGGGATGAAGCGGGATGTAGCCGAGTACGTGAGCCGATGTCAGACTTGTGCCTTGGTGAAGGCTGAGTGCCAAAGGCCCGGCGGGTTCTTGAAGCCTCTCCCCATCCCCGAATGGAAATTTGATGACATCTCTATGGATTTTGTGCATGGTTTGCCTCAATCGCAGCAGGGTAACGATGCGATTTGGGTGATAGTGGATCGCCTGACGAAGGTGGCCCACTTCATTCCGAATCAGAAGAGCGATGGCGTGGAAAAGCTCGTGGAGCTTTATGTTCGAAACATTGTGCGGTTGCACGGGATTCCGAAGAGCATCGTTAGTGATCGCGATGGGCGATTCACATCGAAGGACTGGAGATTAGTGCAGAAAAGTCTAGGCACGAAGCTCAAGTTTAGCACCGCGTTCCATCCGCAGACCGATGGTCAGACGGAGCGAACGAACCGTACGTTGGAAGACATGTTGAGGATGTGTGCTCTCGACTTTGGCAAAGGTTGGGAGGACCACCTTTTCATGGTGGAGTTCGCCTATAATAATAGCTTCCAGGCGAGTATCAAGATGGCGCCATACGAAGCTTTGTATGGAAGGAAGTGTCGAACGCCGATGTCTTGGGCAGAGGTGGGAGACACTAAGCTTTTGGGAAAGCAAGTGGTGGAAGATGCTTGCGAGATTGTGCGGACGATTCAGGAGCGCATGAAGGTTGCTCAGGATCGACAAGCGAAGTATT
Organism: Dactylorhiza incarnata; assembly: GCA_033032865.1. Lineage (NCBI taxonomy): Eukaryota > Viridiplantae > Streptophyta > Magnoliopsida > Asparagales > Orchidaceae > Dactylorhiza > Dactylorhiza incarnata. The sequence goes on along the minus strand of JAWHQI010000326.1, from coordinate 1,079,947 downwards.
TTATTACGCGCCACAGAAATGTGGAGTTTGCAGTGGGCGACATGGTTTACTTGAAGATCAAGCCGTTCAAGGGTGTTTCGCGGGTGCGGCGACTCAAGAAGTTGAGTCCGAGATATTTGGGTCCGTTCGAGGTTACGAAGCGTATATGCGAAGCAGCCTATCGTTTGGCGTTGTCCGCAGAGCTGAGTGGATTACATGACGTTTTTCATGTCTCCGTACTGAGGAAAGCTTTGGTAGAGCCGAGCGTCGTGGTCGAAGCGGCGGCGGTGCCGGTGATGGAGAACTTGGGGGCGAGGGTTCGCCCGGTGTGCGTGGAGGATTCAGAAGTCCGGCAGTTGCGTAACAAGCAAGTCAAACTTGTAAAGGTGCGATGGGACAACTGCGGGCGAGACGAATTCTCTTGGGAGCGTGAGCAAGCGATGCGGGAGGATTTCCCGGAACTTTTCGCTCCAGGTATGCGTTATGAATTTCCTGTTTAAATTCTGAAATTTCGAGGACGAAATTCTTTTAAGGGGGGTGGAGTTGTAACACCCAAAAAATCGTAATTCTGCGAGGTAGGCGGAGTGGTAGTGCTGCGTTCGGGATAGGCTAAAATTCCATAGCTGTTCAGTGCGCACGACCAGTGTCCTCTTCGCGCACGACCAGTGACCGTGCGCATGTGATCGTGCGTTAATTCGCAAGGATTCGGAGTTCTGTCTCGAACAGTGCGCACGACCAGTGTCCTCTTTGCGCACGACCAGTGACCGTGCGCATGTGATCGTGCGTTAATTCGCAAGGATTCGGAGTTCTGTCTCGAACAGTGCGCACGACCAGTGTCCTCTTTGCGCACGACCAGTGACCGTGCGCATGTGATCGTGCGCCCTGTTTATTCTGCTCCGCGATTTTGAGCGGAGAAGGAGATCGGTCCGTCCAAATCTATTGGATTTTGATCCAACGGCTGCGATGGTTGGCTGGGGGGTTTTAGGGCTTGGTAGAGGAGTTAAACCCTCATTATTTCCAAGGCTTTCTCTCTCTTAGGTTGGAGAAAGGAGGAGGAGGCAAGGAGGAAGAAGAAGGGGAATCCGCCATTGCCGGAGCTTCGGAGCTCCGTTCGCCGATCCGAGACCGGCAGTGCGTAGAGGGCATCAAGGCGCTTCTTCTCCACCGTGTGTTTGCAAGCTTCTCATGGCTAGGAGGAGATCTCAAAAGGTAACGACATTTCTCCTCCCGGTCCTTAGGATGCGTGTTTGGCATCTCTTCTTTTTCTGCATCTTGGCACCGGATCCGTCGAGTGAGAGGGATCCGGGTCGCCTTGGTTCAAGAGAAACCACCAGGTTGATTGTGTCCGTCCCCGGCATGTTTTGCACTAGAGATCCGCTCCGCTAGCGGATTAGGCATTGTGGGTGAAGCCGGATTTGTGGCCGTTGGTCCGATCCGGTGATGTTGATTTGCGCACATTTTAGGGGTTTTGTTAGAAATCCGATTACGGCGAACTCGTCGTTGTGATGCCCTTGTAGCTTCGTGTGGTAACGAATGTTGGGTTTAGGGCGGAGAATTAATGTGCGGGTTATGGGGCTTGTGATGCCTAGTGTTGTGCGAAGGCGCGATTGGTCTTTGTGGTCGGCTGGCTATCCCGTGAAGACTGAGATTCACGTGTGGAGAGTGTCCCGACAAGATTAGTCCCTTCGATTGTTGACTGACGAGAATGTCTGTGCTACGGTTGAGTCCGTTGACGGTCGCCAGGCGAGGCAATCGGTGGACGTTGTCCCGAAAGTAAGCCCAGGGCCTTGGGACGTTTTGGTTGGCCAGAATTCTTAGAATCGGTCTTGGTGCGTTGTTGGCGGCCCGAGCGTGTGAGCTGTCAGACAAGCCCGGTGGCATGGTGGGCCAGGCGAGGTGGGTCTCAGCGAGAGCGCTTGGCCTTGGGTTTTGATGCCCTTGTGGGGAAGTTTTGAGTACCCTTGTGTTGGTGATGTATGATGATGTGTTAGATTCATACGCTTTAGGGCGCCTTGGGTGAAACCCGGGCTTGCACTCATTTTGCATTGTTAGGCCCCTTTTATTACCTGCTCAACATAGAAACGTGGATGATGCTTGTGACACTCATGCCAGTATTTATGTTGCTTTCCTTTATGTACATTTGCATACGAAGTGCTGACTTGCAGGGTGAAGTAGTTCCCCGGGGTCCGCTAGGACGGCCGGGAGGAGGGATGTTGTTACACCGCTTGTGGTCAGCCATAGCTGACCCTCGTTTACCGCTCTTTGTGATTTGGTTGCAGGGCAAGAATTGCAGGCTGGACCCAGCGCGCCGGCCAAAAAGGCCTAAAGCCTCACGAAGTGCCTAGTTGATTTCCTGCATTACTTTCTTCGTACTTTGTTATATCCGGCTTGCATGCCGAGGTAGTCTAGGGAAAAATTATCTTTCCCCTTTTTGTTGGGATGTCTTTTATATTGGAATGTTTGATGTTTTGGACATTGTTTTGTAAGGCCTTAAGGCCAGTTGGACTCCTTTGTAGTATGGACAATCTCTGTGGCTTAGTTTGTTTCCGCTGTGTTGTCTGAGTTATGAGATTGGGTAGTTAATATCATCTTTTAATACTAAAGCTGTGGCGGTTATATGCTGTGGGGTCCCGGCCGGACCCATATTATATGGTCATTACAGGGGAGGTGTTACAGTCTGCCATGGTCGTTCCCGGGTAACGACCCAATCGAGTAAACTCCTGCAAGTACTCGTCTATCGTCTTCTCGCGTTGCACCAAGTGCAAGAACTGCCGCTGAAGGGCTAACCTCATCGAAGAGGGGATATAGCGCTTCAGGAAGGCATTCCCGAACTCTTCCATGGACGGGGCACGTCCAGGGAAATGACGACCGCTATGATTCACCCACCACAGCTTGGCGTCGCCTTCTAACATAAACACTGTGAACTGGGACTGCTTGTCTTCTGGGGTCTCTGCCGCTTTCAGGAGTTCCTGAATTCTCGCCAACCAATCCTCGACGTCCGACGGAGTGCCAACTCCTTTGAACGTCAGAGGATGGAAACTCAGATAGTACTTAATCTGAAGATATCCTTGCCCAACCGCTCCCTCGGCTAACGACTCTACCCGCCTTACTCCCACCTCTGGCGTCACTGTGACTGGAGTAATAGAGGTCGTAGCCTGCACAACAGGCGTCGCAATCTGTGGCATTGTCGCAGCTTGATCCGCCACCATTGCCTCTGCTAGCATACGACAAACGTCTGTCGGGGACACACCCATATTCTCCAGGGCTGGGGCCATTGCACTGCTTGCCGATGGCTCCTCTTGACACATCGACGTCCCCGCATCGTCTCCACCATCCTAGCATAAGCAAGGAAAAACGAATCAGACTCTATTCGCAAGACTCGAAAGCAAGGAGACTCATGGTCCCGCAGGTACTCATATGTGTACAACCTCTTAACGCATTCCGAACACGCTAAACCTCAACAAGAATGAAAACTTATCTCTGATACCAAATTGAAACACCTCCCCTGCAATGACTATATAATATAGGTCCGGTCGGGACCCCATAACATATAATCGCCACAGCTTTAGTATTAAAAAGTGATATAGATCTAACCATCTCAAAACTCAGAACCAAAACAGTGGAAACATTAAATAAACCATAGAAGTTGTCCACATCTACGTAAGAGTACTATGGCCCTAATGCCTTACAAAACTCATACTCAAGTCAAAACAAACAGGGCATAGAAATGTCCAACAGATCATCACAATCCTAAGCTACCTCGGCATGCAAGCCGGAACAGGGAAAGACATCATAGTCAAACAAGAAAGCATGAACAATGCACTTCATGAAGCTTAGGCCTTTCTGGCCGGCGAGCTAGGTCCAGCCTGCGATCCTTTCCCTGCATCCAAATCACAAAGAATGGTATAACGATGGTCACCTTTGGCTGACCAACAATGGTGTAACAACACCCCTCCTCTCGGCCGTCTTAGCGGACCCCGGGGAACTACATCACCCTACAAGTCAGCACTTCGTATGCACATGTAATAAACAGTATTAACATAAACACGACGGGCATCAGTGTCACAATCACCATCCATGTTTCTATGTTGAGCAATAAAAGTAAGGGGATCTAGCAATGCAGCATGTATGCAAACCTGGGTTTCACCCAAGGCACCCTATGGCGTGTATGCTTCTAACATAACATCACACATCAACATTTCATAACAAACCAAGGGTACTTATCATTCCCCCACTGGCGTACAAGCCCAAGGCCAAGAACTCCAATGAGACCTCACCCCTTACATGACTCATCTTGCCAACGGGCGCATCAGCATACTTGTTCTCGCCACAATCACTAAGCCAAAAGCCAAGAACTCCACTGAGACCTCACCCCTTACATGCCACATCTTGCCAATGGGCGCATCAGCATACAAGTTCTCAATAGTTAGCCAAAAAGGGGACTTGTCTTGCCGGGACACTCTCCCCACATGAATGCAAGCATTCACGGGCTAGCCAGCCGACCACAAAGACAAAGTCACACCTTCACATACACATGCAAATTACCCTTTCCAAACCAACGTTCATTCTCACACGAAACGTAAGGGCAACACTGTGAAAATTTCCGTAGATCTAGGAGTGAGCAGGAATAGTATAACTCAAAGTTCAATCTAACAACCAGAAGCACATGAAGCAAACACAATCTTTATTGATCAAGCAAAATTCTTCATAATAGGGCGAGGTATACATGGCGAGACATGATTTTGCCAGTACACAAAAAATAGGAGAAAATACAGGCTAAAAAAGATAACTAGCGGTATGCCCACTGAGACAGCCTGACCGCCCGACCTGCGAGTTTGCGCGACTAGAGAACAAGACCGCCCGAACTGCCTGCCGGTGACTTGAACAACACCAACTGAGAACCCCGCGATCTTCCACTGGTCCTCCTGAACTCCTACAACCCACACTGCAATCCGCGAGACCACCCGAACACCTTCAGAAGAGGAGATGACCGCTGCTGCCCGCACAATCCGCAGAAGCTGCACAAGACAAGTTCGATCAGCTAACCGGCCGGTCACAAAAAGAGAGACCGCAAGAAAGAAACGCGAGCTCAGCTTACACTTGGTGCGATATATTTGTTGCTACAGTGACTCCTATTTAAAGGCGTGAGACCTGATCCAGTCACCACCCTATGAGATAGGGTCACCACCCTTGACCGCGCGACCAGACAGGTCAACCCGCGCGATCAGTAAAAAGATCATTATGCTTAGTGAGCTCGCCGACTTCAACAGAAGCCGCGCGATCATGACAACTCGCCCGGTCATGACGCTCACCACCTGTGTTCGCCACCCGACCTCCTCCAGAGACTGCGAACACACCAGGCCGACTAGGACAACAGCCTGCCAAGCCGACCAAACACCTGTGACCGCATATACTAGCAGATCGCCGAAGGACCAGCTATGCGAACACAAACTGGAGACCGCGCGACTACGAAAACCTTAGTCCGCGTGCACCACAAAGAAACTAGACATCCACCAGACCGGGCTGCCCCACCACGCGGTCACAAGCACCAGACCGCGCGGCCTCACCTTGGCACCCTTGGACAGAAGAACGGCGGTCACGCCGAATAGCCCGCGGCTAGACCAGAGAGGTCAGACCGCCAGAGGAGACCGCAAGACCGTGCGGTCAGACCAGACCACGCGGTCTCCCCCCAGACCGCCAACTTCCCCAAACTTCCACTTCTATATTTTCAACACTCCCCCTTGAAGTGGGAAGTTGAAAACAGTCCAAGTAAGCTCCTTAGCCGAGTAAACGGCCCCTTCGCCAGCGCCTTTGTGAATATGTCAGCAATGTTCTCCTGACTCCAAACATGCTCGACTGAAAGAGACCCCTCCAGCACCTTCTCACGAATGAAATGATGCTCGATCTCGATATGCTTGGTACTTGCGTGACAAACTGGATTAGTAACAAGTTTGAGAGCACTCTCATTATCGCCGCGGAGCAGAGTCGGACCCCGAACCTCCTTATGGACGTCTCCCACCAACCTCCTAAGCCAGATGGCTTCTTGAGCTGCCAAGGCCGAAGCCTTGTATTCCACTTCCGTGGTTGAGATAGACACGGAATCCTGCTTCTTGCTGCACCATGATATAGCCGTAGGGGCCACTATGAAGACGTATCCAGGCGTCGACTTCCGATCATCCAAATCTCCCCCGTAATCAGCATCCATGTACCCATGCACCTCGAAGCCCGCATCCCTCCTATAAAGGAGACCCATATCCGAAGTCGCCTTGACATACTTCAAAATATTTTTTGCCTCTAATAGATGAGGCATTCGTGGTTCTGCCATATAACGGCTCACCCTGCCAACTGCATACGCAATATCCGGCCTGGTAATCGTCAGATAGATCAAGCTCCCAACCAGAGCCCGGAACACTAGCGGATCTTCCAGAATCCTCCCCTCATCCTTCCGAAGTTTCATGGCCTTCTCCAGAGGTGTAGAGATGCACTTTCCCTCCTTCATGCTGAATCGCTCCACGATTCGCTCCGCATATCCAGCCTGGGACACCAGCACTCCACTTCCCTTCCTCTGCACTTTGAGTCCAAGAAAATGGTGAAGCTCACCCAAGTTGTTCATCTCGAAACTGATAGATAACTCTGCCCGAAGCCTTGCTACCTCCTCCTTTGAATTCCCCATCACGATCATATCGTCGACGTAAAGCAGCACGATGACTTGAAGCTCCCCGCTCTTCTTGACGAACAAGCTTGAGTCTGAGTCTGAATCACCAAACCAACATAATAGGAGATATTCTGCAATCTTTCCATGCCACGCCCTCGGCGCTTGCTTCAACCCATACAGGGCCTTTTTCAACTTGCAGACATTGTCAGGAAAATCTTCAGACACGAAGCCTGGTGGCTGGACCATGAAGATGTCCTTGTCAATCTTGCCGTACAAGAACGCATTCTTTACGTCGAGCTGCCAAATCTCCCATCCCCAGAACGCCGCCAAGGCAATTACAAGCCAAACTGAAGTCATTTTTGCCACCGGATTGAATGTCTCTTCATAGTCTTCATTGTATTGCTGCGAGAATCCCTGAGCCATAAGGCGAGCCTTGTATCGCTCGATGCTGCCGTTTGCCTTCTTCTTGAGCTTATAGACCCACTTGCATGTCACAGGGGTGATACCCTTAGGCTTGGGCACCAGAGACCAAGTCTCATTCTTCTCAAGAGCACTCATCTCTTCCTGCATAGCTGAATCCCACTATTCCACGCCTTTGGCCTTTTCAAAGCTCGACGACTACCTCTCATCCAAGGGACCAGCAAAGAAATACGAGACAAAGCTCACCATTTTTCCTCCTATATAGCGATCAGGGGCAATGATCGTTTGCTTCGATCTCCTCATCTCCTTCCCATGACTCACAGCATCTTCAGCTGCTTCTTCCCTAGCTCCCCTTCCAGATGTACTAGGAGCATCGCTCCCCCTGCTCCCTAATCCAAAACCCTCCATCCCAAAACTAGAAGTAGATGGACCACCTGGTGATACAGGCAACTCCACTTGAAGATTTTCCATAGCTATCATCGGCTCCTCCACCCTGCTTTATGGTAGCTCAACACCAGAGCTTCCCTTGTAGGATGTCATCTCGTCAAACACGGCGTCGCGAGATACAACAAATCTCCACGTCTCCGGGTCCATGCACTTCCAGCCATTCTTCCGATCACCATAACCCACGAAGACTAGCTTCCTTGCTTTCGCATCTAGCTTTGTCCGAAGCGCATCTGGAACGTGCATATAACATTTGGAACCAAACACCGGAAGGTGTGCCACACTTGACTTTTCTTTGAACATCATCTCATGCGGGGTCAACATGTTGATGGGACTAAGAGGCATCCTGTTGATGACGTAGGCAGCACAAGACATTCCCTCCGCCCAGAAGGACCTTGGGATACTCTTGGCATGCAGCCAACACTTGCAGGTCTCCGTCAGATGACGGATCTTCCGCTCTGCAACTCCGTTTTGTTGTGGAGTATGTGCACAAGTAAGCTCCCTCCGGATGCCTACCTTCCTCCAAAAAGTAGAGAACTCACCAGAGTTGAACTCCCCTCCGTTGTCAGTCCTCAGCTTCTTTATCCGCAGACTTAGCCGACCCTCCACAAGCTCCTTGAACTCCACAAACTTGGCAAATGCCTCCACCTTCTCCTTCAAGTAATAAACCCAGACATATCTGGTGTAATCATTGATCAACACCAGCATATACCTGCTACCTCCGAGGCTTGGGGTCGCAGTCGGTCCCATCAAGTCACTGTGGATGCACTCCAACAACACACTACTCCTTGTCTGCGACTTATCAAATGGTAGTCGATGAGACTTGCCGAACTGACATCCTGCGCAAATATGACCATATCCGTAGGAAGATAGACTAGGCAGTCCCTTGACTAGATCTTTCACCGCCATAGCCTTCAGCTTGTCCATCCCTACATGCCCCAACCACTCGTGCCATATGATGACACTATCATGGTCCTCATCTTGTGAACATAAGAATTTGTCGATAAGACGAACAAGTCTTTTGTCCTTCTCCACACATGAATGACCTCCGCCTTCACTGCCTCCACATTTCATAGAAACTTCACTTCTGTTGGGCCGAACAGAACGTGATACCCAGCTTCAACAGCGTTGGTCACTGAGAAGAGGTTTTTCCTCATTCCGGGCACATGATAGATACTCTTCAAAGTTAACGGCCCCCTATCACTGCCCAAGAAAACAACCCCCACCTTCTCGACACTATGCACGGTGTTATCAGCCGTTATTATGGAATCGTTACCTAAGTTAGGATGCGCTGAAGTAAGTTTTGACTCGTCCCTGATGAGATGATGACCACACCCCGAGTCATCGAACCAGTCCTCCTGATAGTTGATAGGAGCCGCAGCTCCAACAGAAGCCGAGAAGGCTCCTCCCCATCCTCCATCATTATGCCTGGCCTCAGCTTGCTCCTTTCCTGCAGCAGCATGCCCCGGCTGAAGATTCACCCGGCAATCCTTCCTTATGTGGCCAAGCTTCCTGTATCTGAAGCACTTGGGTCCTTCCCCCTTCTTCTTCCCTTTAGCCTTAGGAGGATAACTTCTATCCTGCTGTCCAGAAGTTGAGGGCCCATTGCCTCCAGCAATCTTCTTCTTATCCCACTTCTTCTTCTTTCCTGTGAAGAGAACCTCGCCATCTCCCACAGACACTGACACCCCCGCCATCTGCCTTGCCAGAATCTCTTGCGATGCAAGCAGATTTTCCAGCTCCAGCAGAGACGGCTGATTTTCCCAACCCTACACCGACGTCACAAAGGTCACATATTCCTTCCGCAAGCCACGGATGATGTGCCTCTTCAGCTTCGCCTCAGAAATTGGCTCATCAGCATCCATTGCTGAAATCTCAGCGCACAGGTTCTTCATCTTTAGGAAGAACGTAGAAATAGAAAGATTCCCCTGAGCTGACCTAGCTAGCTCATTCTCCAGGAATTGAAGTCTAGCCACATTCTTCTTGTTAAACAGCCCATCCAGGGCTCCCCAGATCTCAGCAGCTGATCCACACCCAAAGATGTGATCAAACAGGTCAGGTGATATTGCCCTTTTCAGAGCGAACTCTGCCTTGGCATTAATCCGCCTCCAATTTCTCACCTCATGACCATTGTCCCCAATCAGGATAACTTCCTCCGTGATCGATCCTCCAACCACCTACCAAAGGTCCTCACCCAGAAGATAACTCTGCATACACGACTTCGAAGACATCTTGCTTCCATGGCTCTACCACTGGTTCCTTCTTCACAAATGCGGTGGCAACTATGAGTTATTCACTACTCTATCCACTCCAACCTAGCTCTGATACCATGTGAAAATTTCCGTAGATCTAAGAGTGAGCAGGAATGGAATAACTCAAAGTTCAAGCCAACAACCAGAAGCACATGAAGCAAATACAATCTTTGTTGATCAAGCAAAATTCTTCATTACAGGGCGAGGTATACATGGCGAGACATGATTTCGCCAGTACACAAAAAATAATAGAAAATACATGCTGAAAATGAAAACTAGTGGTCTGCCCGCTGAGACCGCATGACCGCCCGACCTGCGAGTTTGCGCGACTAGAGAACAAGACCGCTCGAACTGCCTGCCGGCGACTTGAACAACACCAACTGAGAACCCCGCGATCTGCCACTGATCCTCCAGAACTCCAGCAACCCGCACTGCAAGCCGCGAGACCGCCCGAACACCTTCAGAAGAGGAGATGACCGCTGCTGCCCGCATAATCCATAGAAGCTGCACAAGATAAGTTCGATCAGCTAACCGACCGGTCACAAAAAGAGAGACTGCAAGAAAGAAATGCGAGCTCAGTTTACACTTGGTGCGATATGTTTGCTGCTATAGTGGCTCCTATTTATAGGTGTGAGACTTGATCCAGTCACCACCCTATGAGATAGGGTCACCACTGTAACATCCTCAGAACTTCTAGACCCCTTAACTTCAATTAGGGTGAGACAAGTGGTGAGTGTTGTGAGTTTGTGCTAGGTTGCAACCTTAGAACACATAGGGTTAGGTGAACTCACATGTGATCTCCTATAGGACTCAAGTCAACCTAAGTCAAACTAGCTCAACATGAACTCACACCTACAAATTGTATCCACCAATAGTTGATAAACAATCCAAGGAATGTTATGGACCTAAAAGCCCATATCAGCCACTTTAGACCCTTCCAATAGCTTCAGAACGTTGAGAGGAGTGGATCAAGTGTCCTGGAGTGAAGCAAACCTTGGAGAATCAAGGAATCGGGGAGGATCGCCGAAGCTCGCCGCCACCATGCCGCACCACCACAACACGCGTCGCCAAGCACAAAATCAGGCACATTTCTCCTCCCCTCCCTCTGTGCTAGAATCTAGATCTATCTAGGAGTGATATCGGGCTCAAAAGAGCTCGCTCCCATGCGAGATTGAGGGAGAAATCCGAGCTTTTCTTCTTGCTTGGGATCGCCGGAGAGGCCGTCTCCGGTGGCCGTGTTGTCGTCAATCGATGGCCACCACCTCAACGGAGGTGGTGGAGGCGGTGGCCGGCAGTGGGGTGCGGGAGGTGGCCGGGAAATGGAGGTTGAAGCCGTCCTAGGCGGGATTGATTCCAGTCGTTGGCTGTTGGGGATGATGACGGGGTGATGTAGGATCTGCGCCAAGATTCGTGCCGGATCAAACATTTACATATATATTATTATCATTATTAAGTGTATTAATCTGTCACACTTATTTAAAGGTTTTGTTTAATTAATTTGATGCCTTTAGAGGCCTTATTTTGAAAAATTCCCAGAGACAACTAATGTAGATCTTGATGTCTACCTTCATCTAAAAGTGAAATCAAGCTACTTGGTTAAATGTAGGCCCCACAATACTCATTTTAATAAGGCTGGTCAAAACTAAAATCAGAACTTTGAATGGGTATAACTTTTTAATGCCAAGTCTGATGGACTTGAGATTTTGGCCATGCATGCATGTGCCTCATTCCTAGCTTAGGTTTCAATATCAGATTTTTTGGAGATAATTTTTCTATAGTTTTGTTCAAAACTTAGAAAATTAAGTGAATCAAATTTTTAGAGTTATATAACTCCAAATGACCCCATATTTGGTTGTCACCTTCATTTAGACAATAGTAAACTATGGTTAAAATTTGAGACGAAATGGATCCTTGCATGTAGGGTATTTTCAATTTGCATGTCTCTACCCTAAAGCACAATGGTGTGCCAATAGCAAAAGGGATATTTTGTGTATTTAGCCCAAATGGCTAGGAGTTAGCCTTTGAAACTTTGGTGGAACCTTCCTTATATTCAAACACACCACCTTAAATAAAATGTGAGATTTTTGGGAGCAAAAACCCCACATTTGAACTAATGTGATTTAAGCCACATATGAGTATTCATGAGATTTTCATGACAAACACCATGTAGAAAGTTATAAGGCTCTGGAGAATTTATTTATATACCCTGCAACACCTCTGAAATTTTTTGTAAAAAATTTCGGAGGCTTTACATTTAGTAAATGACAAAAATACCCTTAGGTCACAAATCTGAATACTAGGGTTGCTCTGAGCTAAATGAATGAGGAGGTTGTGAAACTATGGAAGATAGTTAGGAATACCATTATAAACCTCTGGGATTTTTGATAGAATTTTAAGGACATTATTCATGTTGAAATACCCCTTATTCATTTTGTCACTCCTTTAATGATAAATAGAAATTATGGGTTTAAGTTTGCTGGAAAAATATGATCTTCTGGAATTGATGTTTTTATGTTATTATAATGCCACTGTAATTTTCTCAGAATTTTAGGAAGTCAAAATCTAGTACTTGGTGTTCAAAGTCATTTTGTTACCCCTTTAATGATAAATAGTAATTATGGGTTTAAATTTGCTGGAAAAATGTGATCTTCTGGAATTGATGTTTTTATGTTATTATAGTGCCAATGTAATTTTCTCAGATTTTTAGGAAGTCAAAATCTAGTACTTGATGTTCAAAGTCATTTTGTCACCCCTTTAATGATAAATAGAAATTATGGGTTTAAATTTGCTGGAAAAATATGATCTTCTGGAATTGATGTTTTTATGTCATTATAGTGCCACTGTAATTTTCTCAGAATTTTAGAAAGTAAAAATCAAGTACTTGATGTTCAAAGTCATTTTGTCACCCCTTTAATGATAAATAGAAATTATGGGTTTAAATTTGCTGAAAAAATTATGATCTTCTGGAATTAAGGTTTTTATGATATTATAGTGCCACTGTAATTTTCTCAGAATTTTAGGAAGTTACAATCTTGTACTTGATGTGTAAAGTTATATTTTCATTCACTTATTGAAAATTGGAAATCATGATTATATAACTGCTGGAGAATTGTGAAACATTGGGAATCTTATTATTATGTCAAATATCACCTCTGGAAGAATATTAAACAAGTTTGAATTCACTAGCATGATACCTCCTTCACATTTTAGATTGAGATTATTAAGTAATGAATATTTATAGAGGTCAAAATTATATGAAACATGCTTAGATTCTGATCATCTCTTATTATATCCATCATGAACTTATGATAAAAATTAGAAGTCATTTGGAAGTGATTTGACCAAGGTTCCACGATAGGAATCTAAGTTAGTTATATGCTGTGGTCTGCGGATAGTGAAAACTCAATATGGTGATTAGGTCAATAAAATCACATAGGAAATCCGTGAGATTTTGATTATAACAAGAGATGAGTATAGACCACTGAGAGGACGAAGAATCACTAGAGTTGAGCAACATTCAAAAGAACGGGTGCTTAGTAGTTAGATGAAACATAAGGCGTAAAAACACCTAAGTTATAAAGAGTAATAAGAGGGTGGAGATGTAGGTCAGCGTAGTCACCAATAATAGTAATTGTCCTGGAACGGGGTTGGGCATCATCCCATTACGTACCCTAGTACCATCGGGTAGCCCTCGGGAAGTCCAGGATTCACCCTAAACTTCTAAGTAAAATAATAACTAGACAAGAGTAGTCTAATTAGGTGATTAAGTGATATGGTAGACCCCATCCTGAGTTAGGGATGGGAGATTATATATCAAGACGGGATAGTCCTGCGAGCTGGAGGCTCATGTGGTAGTTGTATTTCAGGACAGGTTGGTCCTGCGAGCTGGAGGCTCAGGCGGTGATAAATTGCATGTGCATAGATACTATTTAGTGGCGGGTCTTCGATACGGGCCGGTCGTCACACAAACGACAGTACGTTGACTTAGGCGGGTGTGAGGTTGAGGGGCCAGTAGGTTATTTATACTGCGGTCTGGAGGACGATCCCCAACAGGATGCACACCCGGCCTTTAAGACTGGTAGGATCCAGCAAAGAGTACACAAGACTCTAGAGTGCACCTAGGACGTGTACATAGGCGTATGGGAGGTCTAGGCCTGGTAGTGTGTATACCCTCCTAGGGGTGGAGATGCCCGCTTCACCGCTACCATAGCCACAACGGTAGTACCAGAGAGTTTAGCTAACTCTGAAAAGTGTGAACTAAAGGTTTGTGATCATAGAGTCGCGTGCGTGTGTTGCACTTGTTTGAATCATAATAAATCATGCATATCATATCATTCATAAACCATAGATGTAATTACATAACCTTATCACATAAATTAGAATGGGCTCTTTTATATGATAAGGTATAAATATGGAAATCTTAACTTATAAGTTTGCATGGGCATTCATATAAGTTAAGGTACTCTTGGTTGTTCGCTAGTGTTTCCTTGTTCACGTACTTGCGCCGCACTGTTCTTATTTACTGCTCTTGTTACTGCTCTTATTTGTCGCACTTACTTATTGCTCTTACTGTTTCATATTACGCACGGCTACTGCTTATACATGCTTCTATTTCATTGTTAGACACATATCTACTGTGCCAAAATAGATGCCCTTTGTCACCTGCTTCTTACCTTCTGTTTTGATGTCCTCCATTTCCTTCCTCCTGCGCGGTGCTTAGGAGTCGCGGGGGGAGGCGGGGCCGACAGCGGCTTAGTCTTTGTGAGTAACGGTCGGTGGACCTTATCATTTTAGGAACCAGAGCAGCAGCGAGACCAGATGGATGAGGTGGTAGGAATTGAGGAGAAGGTGTCGCGCATTACAAGACAGGTGTTCGAGAGTTGAGAGTTTGTTTAGCTTCCGCATAGATGTAGAGTGAGAGAGTTTTTTGTACTTTACTTGGATATGTACCGGGCTTAAGCCCTTTCTCTCCTTTACTTGTTGTACTCATTGATGGACTTTATATATTTTGTTGTATACATGTGTGATTGTGGACTTGGTTTTGTTTATTTTCCTTCTTAGCTCTTGTTGGCCTGTTGATCGTTCTGCCGGCAGGATCGGCGTCTTGCGGAGGCAGCTAACTCGGGTGTTAGTGTCACCGTAAGGCGGCGGTTCTGGGCATAAGATCCTGAAGCTCTCCTGGTGCGGGAGAGGGATCTTACAACTGGTATCACTTGAACAACGATCCAACGAGAAAGAAGTCCACAAACCCTGGGACACCCCCGCTCGAGCTAGTTTGAGGACAAACTAGCAGCGGAAGCAGTGGTGTGCCCATGTGTAAAAAAAACAAAATCACACAAAATAGTCCATTACCCAATGAGTTAGGCCTACCCAACAAGGATATCTTTCTAGTTTGACGCACCAAGACGATTTAATAGCATACATTAATCCAAACCAACCTCAAGAATAGACGGATTAAGGCGTTATGACCCCCAAAGTGACTAAAGGAAGAGTCTATTGAGAAAATAATTACCTAAAGCTTAAAACTCCGATGTCCTTAATTCTAATATCAAGTGATATCATCACTCCCTACCAAATGAGAAGGACCGCCTCAAGAGATTCAATGCACGAACACCATTAGTGAACAGTAGGAGAATCATTAACTTAATCTCCAAACCAACAACTGGGTTACACCGAAATGATCATCGTGACAAACACCAGAGTTTGGATAAGGAATCGAGTTCAGAAAAGACCATTTTGTGTATGGCTCATAGAATAATCATGAGAAGGTTGAGATAATTAGTAACCTTAGTGGCCTAAAAATATGTGGAATATCAATAGGCCTCAAGATGGAACTCCAAGTCTAGAGTTGTATGCCCTAAGGAGTGAGTGAAATCCTAGGACAATAGATCATGATGATATCAGGATCTTAGCCTGAAGTGTACAGGGGCTAATCCCTTTTGTTTATTGGGCCCAGTTAGATACCAACTCGAGTTCCCTAGACCTTATTTTGGAAATGTTCGTGAAAAACGTAAGCAATCTTGAAGTATTCAACTTTACTTGACTTAAGAAGAGATTTTGAAGTATGCATAATCGGTCTGATGACCAACCCTTCCTAGAAGTCAAGACCCTTGAAGAATTCCTTCGTCTTAAGAAAGGAAAATTATTAATACTATGACGAGGCTGATATGAATACACAATCGGAATAAGAGCATAGAGCCTTTCAAGAATGATTATTCACCCCCCTTAATGCTCTAAGGTTATGCAGATAAGTAAACAAAGGAAATAGTAAATGAAGTCTTTGAAGTTATAGATCGGGTCGCCTTGATATATCTTTGCATGCGAATCTTGAGAACAATGAAAATAGTATATGACTTCGAGAGAATCTCCAAAGTTCGAACATAATGCAATAGATAGCTACTTAGTACACAACCTAAGGACCGATTGTGCCTTCCCTAATACAAGTCATGGTGTGAATCACTTGCAAATTCATAGGAAGATTGTGAAATCACTTTAAAAGACCTAAGCTTGAGGCAGCACTGATTGTATAAAGAGTTTTACACTAAGTTAAGGTGGTGTGATAATTATTGCCTCGACAGCATATTCATAAACCCTCTACCATCTCATCTCAATTGTCGTAACACGCGATTAATGACTTTATTGTTGACTAAAGATTTGACGAATAAACTCTTGAAAAGCGCAAGAGAGAACCAACATGATATGGACTGGATTAGAATGGAACGAACAATAGGCCCTTGTGATCTTAAGAGGTGAACAAATGTAAACAACCTCATGAAAATTGTGGTACCTTAGATCTTCCTCCCCAACTCAGAGACGATGATTCAGTTATATTTGGGGCAAACAGTGCAAATATCGTTGGATGATCAAATATCTGAATTCAGTCGAATCGATTGAAACATAGGATGGCCAAGCTAGTTTTTGGGGACAAACAAATCACCTTATGAGCTATGTGGACTTAGATTCCTACGTGATAGAACTATAATTGGAATTTCTTGAATTTCAAGGCGTTCAAAGATAAGGTACATACAATTATTGAAAAATCAAGCCCTTTTCATTTTCGAATAATAATATCGTGACCGACATCCATATGCCTTGGGAGATAGTTGACGCATAACCGGAGATCTTGAAAAGATGAATTATTGCGCTTAACTGTTAAGATGATATGACTTAACCCTACCTAGTTTGATTCTAAATAAAAGGGTAGCCATGATTGCCATATATCAAGAGGTTGGGGATTGGGAGTGATAAACACAGGAATTGATTATCATTGCTACCAACGATATTTAGGTATAACCAAGTCACGCATCATAATTATCAACTATGAACTTTTGAATGACATAAATAAGCAATGCCATCACATTAGATAGTTGAAATTATACCTATGGGTTAAGTAAATAAGAGAGTACTTATGATTTTTAGATTCATGGCCTGACAAGCCTGTGAATTGAAGGACAAATGTCATTATAATCCCCAAGAATGATGTATGGTTTGGAGAGTAATATGTGATATTGGGAAATACGACCTCTCACCAAATCATAACTTTAGAGGTTAGATTATGGTTTATACATAGTATTGATAATTTCACGAGTATAAATGAACTTGGTGATTTATTGACTCATACGTATTGGTCGATGCTGAACTGTATGAAAGGATTCAGGAAAGATTACTACATGTGCACATAAGTTGAAGTTTCACCATAAATAAGTTCATACTTATAGCTAGATTATTGAGGTATGTGTCGACTTAAATGTAGAAATTTATACCATTATATATAGTTACTGGATTGTCATAGAAATTTGCACATGGACTGCTCATATCAATAGAAAGATCGGGAATTTTGTTAGAATTAATCCTTGAATAAATAACACGCTTCTTTCACAAGTCCAATTTGGGACTACAACTCGAGAAATTAATTCACTGAATTACTGACATTGAAATATCATGAGTTTTGATATATGACCTCTTGTGTCAGTATAGAGCTATGGAAAATCTAGGGGAATTAACCATTGAGTGAATGGCATACCTTCTTCACGAATTACAATGTGAGATTACAACTTGAGAAATTATCTTCCTGAATGATTGACACTGAAATATCATGAACTTCCGATGTATGATCTTTTATATCAGTGGCAAGCTCTCGGAATTTTATTAGATTCAATCTCCGAGTAAACTTCATGCTTCATTCACAATGAAGAGTTGGGGTGATAATATAGAATATCCATACCATGGACAGTAATTTGAGAAGTAGACACCTTGGGATATTAATACGGGAATGTTCTAGAAATCTGCATATAGATTTTTGATGTCAATGTAAACCACTGGAAATGATGTCAGGTTTAATGACTGAACAACCCTCATACTACCTCCACAAGCGGAACCCCGTAGACCCGAACTTGAATTTTGGGGACGAAATTATTCTTTTGTTTATTGGGATTTGTAACATCCTCAGAACTTCTAGACCCCTTAACTTCAATTAGGGTGAGACAAGTGGTGAGTGTTGTGAGTTTGTGCTAGGTTGCAACCTTAGAACACATAGGGATAGGTGAACTCACATGTGATCTCCTATAGGAATAAAGTCAACCTAAGTCAAACTAGCTCAACATGAACTCACACCTACAAATTGATTCCACCAATAGATGATAAGCATTCCAAGGAATGTTATGGACCCAAAAGCCCATATCAACCACTTTAGACCCTTCCAATAGCTTCAGAACGTTGAGAGGAGTGGATCAAGTGTCCTAGAGTGAAGCAAACCCTGGAGAATCAAGGAATCGGGGAGGATAACCGGAGCTCGCCTCCACCATGCCGCACCACCACAACACGCGTCGCCAAGCACAAAATCAGGCACGTTTCTCCTCCCCATATCGGGCTCAAAAGAGCTCGATCCCATGCGAGATTGAGGGAGAAATCCGAGCTTTTCTTCTTGCTCGGGATCACCGGAGAGGCCGTCTCCGGTGGCCGTGTCGCCGTCAATCGATGGCCACCACCTCAACGGAGGTGGTGGAGGCGGTGGCTGGCAGTGGGGTGCGGGAGGTGGCCGAGAAATGGAGGTTGAAGCCGTCCTAGGAGGGATTGATCCCAGTCGTTGGCTGTTGGGAACGATGACGGGGTGCTGTAGGATCTGCGCCAAGATTTGTGCCGGATCAAACATTTACATATATATTATTATCATTATTAAGTGTATAAATCTGTCACACTTATTTAGAGGAGTTGTTTAATTAATTTGATGCCTTTAGATGCCTTATTTTGAAAAATGCCCAGAGATAACTAATGTAGATCTTGATGTCTACCTTCATCTCAAAGTAAAATCAAGCCATTTGGTTATCTGTAGGCCCCACAGTACTCATTTTAATGAGGCTGGTCAAAACTAAAATCAGAACTTTGAATGGGTATAACTTTTTAATTTAAAGCCAAGTCTGATGGACTTAAGATTTTGGCCATGCATGCATGTGCCTCATTCCTAGCTTAGGTTTAAATATCAGATTTTTTGGATATAATTTTTCTATAGTTTTGTTCAAAACTTAGAAAATTAAATAAATCAAATATTTAGAGTTATATAACTCCAAATGACCTCATACTTGGGTGTCACCTTCATTTTGACAATAGTAAACTATGGTAAAAATTTGAGACCAAATGGATCCCTGCATGTAGGGTATTTTCCATTTGCATGTCTCTACCCTAAAGCACAATGGTGTGCCAATAACAAAAGTGATATTTTGTGTATTTAGCCCAAATGGCTAGGAGTTAGCCTTTGAAACTTTGGTGGAACCTTCCTTATATCAAAACACATCACCTTAAAGAAAATGTGAGATTTTTGGGAGCAAAAACCCCACATTTGAACTAATGTGATTTAAGCCACATATGAGTATTCATGAGATTTTCATGACAAACACCATGTAGAAAGTTATAAGGCTCTGGAGAATTTATTTATATAGCATGCAAGACCTTTGAAATTTTTTGTAAAAAATTTCAGAGGCTTTACATTTAGTAAATGACAAAAATACCCTTAGGTCACAAATCTGAATACTAGGGTTCCTCTGAGCTAAATGCATGAGGAGGTTGTGAAACTATGGAAGATAGTTAGGAATACCATTATAAACCTCTAGGATTTTTGATAGAATTTTAAGGAAATTATTCATGTTGAAATACCCCTTATTCATTTTGTCACCCCTTTAATGATAAATAGAAATTATGAGTTTAAATTTGCTGGAAAAATATGCTCTTCTGGAATTGATGTTTTTATGTTATTATAGTGCCACTGTAATTTTCTCAGAATTTTAGGAATTCAAAATCTAGTACTTGATGTTCAAAGTCATTTTGTCACCCCTTTAATGATAAATAGAAATAATGGGTTTAAATTTGCTGGAAAAATATGATCTTCTGGAATTGATGTTCTTATGCAATTATAGTGCCACTGTAATTTTCTTAGAATTTTAGGAAGTCAAAATCTAGTACTTGATGTTCAAAGTCATTTTGTCACCCCTTTAATGATAAATAGAAATTATGGGTTTAAATTTGCTGGAAAAAATATGATCTTCTAGAATTGATGTTTTTATGTCATTATAGTGCCACTGTAATTTTCTCAGAATTTTAGAAAGTCAAAATCTAGTACTAGATGTTCAAAGTCATTTTGTCACCCCTTTAATGATAAATAGAAATTATGGGTTTAAATTTGCTGAATAAAAAAAATTATCTTCTGGAATTAAGGTTTTTATGACATTATAGTGCCATTGTAATTTTCTCAGAATTTTAGGAAGTTACAATCTTATACTTGATGTGTATAGTTATATTTTCATTCACTTATTGAAAATTGGAAATCATGATTATATAACTGTTGGAGAATTGTGAAACATTGGGAGTCTTATTATTATGTCAAATATCACCTCTGGAAGAATATTAAACAAGTTTGAATTCACTAGCATGATACCTCCTTCACATTTTAGATTGAGATTATTAAGTAATGAATTTTTATAGAGGTCAAAATTATATGAAACATGCTTAGATTCTGATCATCTCTTATTATATCCATCATGAACTTATGATAAAAATTAGAAGTCATTTGGAAGTGATTTGACCAAGGTTCCACCATAGGAATCTAAGTTAGTTATATGTCGTGGTCTGCGGATATTGAAAACTCAATATGGTGATTAGGTCAATAAAATCACATAGGAAATCTGTGAGATTTGGATTATAACAAGAGATGAGTATAGACCACTTAGAGGACGAAGAATTACTAGAGTTGAGCACCATTCAAAAGAACGGTTGCTTAGGAGTGAGATGAAACATAAGGCGTAAAAACACCTAAGTTATAAAGAGTAATAAGAGGGTGGAGATGTAGGTCAGGGTAGTCACCAATAATAGTAATTGTCCGGGAAAGGGGTTGGGTATCATCCCATTACGTACCCTAGTACCTTGCGAACCCTTCATCGGGTAGCCCTCGGGAAGTCCAGGATTCACCCTAAACTTCTAAGTAAAACAATAACTAGACAAGAGTAGTCTAATTAGGTGATTAAGTGATATGGTAGACCCCATCCCGAGTTGGGGATGGGAGATTGTATATCAGGACGGGATAGTCCTGCGAGCTGGAGGCTCGGGTGGTAGTTGTATTTCAGGACAGGTTGTCCTGCGAGATGGAGGCTCGAGTGGTGATAAATTGCATGTGCATAGAAACTATTTAGTGGCGGGTCTTCGGTACGGACCGGTCGTCACACCGACGACAGTACGTTGACTTAGGCGGCTGTGAGGTTGAGGGGCCAGTAGGTTGTTTATACTGCGGTCTGGAGGACGATCCCCAATAGGATGCACACCCGTCCTTTAAGACTGGTAGGTTCCAGCAAAGAGTACGCAAGACTCTAGAGTGCACCTAGGACGTGTACATAGGCGTATGGGAGGTCTAGGCCTGGTAGTGTGTATACCCGCCTAGGGGTGGAGATGCCCGCTCCACCGCTACCGTAGCCACAACAGTAGTACCAGAGAGTTTAGCTAACTCCGAAAAGTGGGAACTAAAGGTCTGTGATCACAGAGTCGTGTGCGTGTGTTGCACTTGCTTGAATCATAATAAATCATGCATATCATATAATACATAAACCATAGATGTAATTACATAACCTTATCATATAAATTAGTATGGGCTCTTTTATATGATAAGGTATAAATATGGAAATCTTAAGTTATAAGTTTGTATGGCATTCGTATACGTTAAGGTACTCTTGGTTGTTAGCTAGTGTTTACTTGTTCATGTACTTGCGCCACACTGTTCTTATTTACTGCTCTTATTTCTCGCACTTACTTACTGCTCTTATTGTTTCATATTACGCACGGCTACTGCTTATACATGCTTCTATTTCATTGTTAGACACATATTTACTATGCCAAAATAGATGCCCTTTGTCACTGATAAGAAAATAGGACGACGTAGGAGGCAAGCGCACCTATCGCGTGTAGTATATATGATAAAAAAAATCATATCAAGGTCGTATTTAGTCCTGGGTCCCGTCGAGTATTGTTACTTCGAGAAAACGACTATTGTTTTATCGGATATTAAAAATGATGAGTTTGTATTCATTTGAAAAACAAAAAGAAAATGATAACAATCGCGGGCTTGGTGTGCGTTTAGCAAAAACCAAGAAAAGCGATAAAAAGAAAAAGGACGCACTAAATGAAAAACTCACGCACTCTACGGGAATTTAAATGACTGAAATTAAATGACAGAAATTAAAGGAATGCAATCTCTTCCCGAACGGGTAGAGGGGAAGTAAATGCCTGAGCAAGTTCTACCCAAATGGGTAGACGGGAAATAAATGCGTGACGGAAATGAAAGCTAAGCTATTGAATTACAAAAAAGGCGCAAAATTTATCCACCTACACACACACCCTTGCTTGAAATGAAATCTAAGTTAAAGAAAACAAAATCTATTCAACTCTCATACACACACACACTCTACGTAAATAAAAAAAATAACACATAACATAACATAAAACTAAACTAAACTAAAATAAGAACAAAAAATAAAACAAAAAAAGAAATCTAAACAAAACAAAAGAAGAACAAAAATTAGAACTAAAATAAGAACAAAAAAAGAGAAGAACTTGATGAACAATAGAAAAACTTGCTTATATATAACAAGAACAAGAACACTTAAGAGAACACTTAGAACTTAGAACAAGAAGAACAAGTTATCTATTTATTTAAGAAAAACAAATTATTACATACTAAGAGAGGATACATAGGGAAACAAGAGAGAGAAAAATAAAAAAACACAAATACAAAGGGTGGAACACAAATCCTAAAAGGGATTAGAAAATGTGAACCTTTGAAACAACAGCCAACCCCTTCTATTTATAGGCAAAAGTGGGGCAGCATTTAGCAAAAAAAAAGGAAAAAGAAAACCGCAGCTGGCTGTTTGACTGAAGTTGGCTAGATTGACTTGAACACTATGGGGTGCGGTTAGCAGCTGGCAGATTCTAGAAGGAGAGAGGTGGCAGGACAGCTTGCTGGAAGGAAGAGCTGGCGGGAATTCGCCGAACACCTGCAAACACTATATAATACGTTGATATGATATATATATTATTAAGAGATCGTCGATCTAGGAGAGGGAGAGATCGATGAAAGTCGGACGAGATTGAGTTCGACGAAAGTCAAACAGGGGAAGAAATATATATGCTAATATTATATATATTTTATATATATATTATATTTAGTTTGTAGAACGTAGGGAGTTTGTCGAACTCAGGGAAAGTAGAGTTCGTCGAACTTAGCTCGGGCTGATTTTATAAAACGCAGCTCGGGCTGAGTTCTTCGAACTCAGCTCGGGCTGAGTTCGTCGATCTTAGGCCTGCTGATGTATATATTTATATATAATATATAATATTTGATATTAAGAGTTCATCGAATTCAGCTCGGGCTGAGTTCGTCAAACTCAGGAAGTGGGGAGATCGACGAAATTTTATTCGAACGAAATGTTCGACTAATTTTCGGAGATCGACGAAATTTTCTTCGAACGAAATGTTCGACTAATTTTCGGAGATCGACTAAATTTTCTAGTCGAACGGGAGGAATTCTGAGGAATATTTATTTTTATATATAGTTATATATACTATTATTATTACTATTATTATATATATATTATTATTACTATATTTTTTTATTATATTATACTGCTATATTTATTATATATATATTTCTTTATATATATATTTCTTTATATTTATATTATATTTACATATATTTACAAAATGTTTCATACTTAAATAACTCAAGTTTTTTTCAAAATGATGAATATCTATATACATAAATAAAACAAGAGATTACTTCAAGAATTTATATGAAATATGTACAAAACTACCCAAAATTATGTTAAAAACTATACTAAAAATATGCATAATTTGTTATTCATCAAATACCCCCATACTTAAGCTTTTGCTATTCCAGAGCAAAAGTAAGGGATACCTATAAGACGTTAATAAAATTTCTAATTTACTAAAGTTTTATTAAATCAAAAGTAAGATCGAAATAAATTTAGGAGATTTAAAGAGGTAAGTCCTAAATTATGAAGATGATTTAAAAAGAGCAAAAAAGTTTTAGCGAGACTTCTAAAGTTAGCTAAATAGCGTCGATTATTGCAGTCTTTGGTACCTTTTAATTAGAATAGAATTATATAAAACTTTAACTTTTTTAAGAAAGTTTTTAAGAATAAATAAAGCCTACTAATTATGCTCTCTCAAACTTTTTTAAATTAAAATCTAGGCTACAATTTTATTGGCTAAGGGGTAGGGGAAAAAAAGTAGCCTTGGCAAAAAGAAGAGTGCTTGGAGTTAGGGGTGACGGATTGTATTATCTCACCCCACCTTTTTGGTGGTTTTGCTTTGATTCCCAGCGTTGGTTTACGGGGGATAATTGAAATCTTTTTAAACTTAACCCAATGCCCGCATTTAAGGATTTTTATTTTTTATTCCCATTGACACGGGATTTCTTTTAACAATATTGGGTGCTTGTGTTTACGGAATCTTTTTATTCCCATTGATACAGGATTTCTTTTAAAACTTCTTCTTTTACTTTTTTTTTATGCCAAGCTGAAGGGGTGAGGGTTTCAAAAGAAAAACTAGAATAATAAAAAAGGATTTGAGAGCAAAATTTAGTAGATTAGAATATTCCTAAAGTTTCACAAGTTTAGAGTTAGAATAATTGAATCTAAAGATGGTTTGCCAATATAATACAAAAAGGAATCTATTTAGGGTAAACCCGAGGTAGTGCTAAAAATTCTGTTCTCAAATTAAATTAAGATCGCAAGATTTTCTTTACTACTGAAAATTCCTCGATTTAAATTTTTCAAACTATGAAATAAATAAAATTGTTTTAGCAAATCATAAATAATGAAAAACGCTTAAAGATAAGACTAACCTAGCCTTGGAAATAACAAAAAGCTAAGTAGGGGTTTTATTTTATTTTTGGATTTTTTTGATAAGTTTTTCAAATATTTTTTTTTTGAAATTTTTAAGATATGATATTTTTGGGATTTTTGATTTTCTTTATAACAAAATGCATATATAAATACTAAAAAAAAGGAAGAAGAAAATTAAGAAAAGTAAAAATACATACAAAATATTTTTGATTTTTTTCTAAGAAATTTTTTTTTTCATCATGTATTTTTTTGATTTTTTAATTTTGTTAAAAATATGTACATTAATAAAAAAAGGGAAAGAAAAGAAAAGAGAGAAGGAAAAACATTTTTGGTGTTATGACAAAATGAATTTTGTTATAACAAATTTTTAAGTACATTTTCATCATTTTTTTTTGGATTTTGATTTATTATTATAAATAAGGATTTTTATATACAAATAAAAGACATAAACATAAAACATTTATATAAAAAAAAAATTTGTGTGTTTTTTTTTTCTAAGTTAATTAATGATTTTTTTGGATTTTTCATTTGATTTCCTATTTACATATTAAATTGTTTTTACAAAAAGAAAAGAAAAATGAAAAGAGGGACAAAGATGTTGCAACATAATTTATTATGTCATAACAAAGATGTTGCAACACAAATTTTTTATTTTAAATTTTTTTGTTTTTATGTTTTTTTTGTTTTTAATATGGGAGGGGCAAAAATAATTAAAAAGAGGGAAAATACCCCCATACTTAAAGATCAACATTGTCCCCAATGTTGAAGTAAGTATGGGGAACAATCTTATATATATACAAAAGCATAATAAAAAGAGAAATACAAGGAGGGAAAAAGTAGGGGGAAAAAGCACGCCCCTATTTTGGAGACGGGATGACCGGATTAATACCTGCAAAAAAATGTTAAAACATAATAATAAAGGTTTATGTACAGGGGGGGGGATAAAAATGATAAAATCATATACATATATATATATATATAAGTTTTTTTATTTGTTTTTCTTATTTTTCTAAGTTACAAAAAATAAAACATATATACATAATGCAAACTATATATATATATTTTGGAAGATCTTTCTAACACATATTTTCATCATTATTAAAATATGCATATATATAAAAACCTTTATACTTAATAAAAATAAGAAAAATAAAGAGAAACTTTAAAATAAAAAACAAAGAAGAAGAAGTGAAATGAAAGGATAAAAGTAATAGGGTTTCCCCTTTTCAAAATATCGACAAAAATCCCCTTTCGGGTCTGTCGAGTAATCCTACTTCGAGAAAACTACCTATTATTCTATCTCAAAAATTCCAAAAATTCTTTTTGATTTATGTTTCAAAATTTTCCATTATTTTGTCATTTTAATTAGAGTATTATTTTGTTTTATTTAAATATGCATAGATAATCTTAATGAAAATAAAATAGAAATCATATCATTTTTTCTTTATGCATATTTATATACAAAATAAAACTTAATAAGTAATAAAACTTAAGAAAGATAAAAAAACAAAGAAAGAGAAAAAAAAAGCATATATATTTTTGGATTTTTCAAATCAATATTTTCATCATTTTTTTTTTGGATTTTAATATGATAAGAATATATATAAACACTTAACAAAAAGAAAAGCAAGAAAAAAGGAAAGATGAAAAAAAGAAAAAATAAGAAAGCCAAAAATACTTAATTAATTAATTTTTTTTGTGGGATTTTTTTTAGTTTTTCCATCATCATTTTTTTTTTTGATTTTTCAAAATTTAGCCAAATATTTACATATATAAAACCTAAAAATAAAAATAAGAAAGAAAGAAAGGGAAAAAGGTATTTACAAAAAGAAAGATACAATATTATACTAATTTTTTTTGGATTTTTCTTATATGTACATTTATATACATAATGATACTACAAAAAGAACAAAAATAATAAGAACAAATAAGAGAAAAACAAAGTAAAAAGAACATTTATGATTTTTGGTTTTTTTTTTATATCACAAAAAGAATGAAATATATATATATAAAGTAAAACCACATATATTTTTTTTGGTGTTTTCTAAATGTATTTTCATCATTTTTGAAATACGCATATTCAAATTTATATTAAAACATAACAAAAAAACAAAATTAATAAAGAAAATCTTTAAAATGAAAAGCAAAGAAGAAAACATAGAAATAATAAGGTAAAAGCAACGGGGTTTCCTCTTTTCAAAATATCGACAAAAATCCCCTTTCGGGTCTGTCGAGTAATCCTACTCCGAGAAAACGATCTATTGTCCTATCTTAAAATTCCTAGAATTCATTTTGATTTTGGTTTTAAAGTCTTTCATTATTTTTTTTCATTTTGAAATTTGAAATAATATGTTTTCAAATGTGCATTTAAAAAAACTTAATGAAAAACAAATAGAAATCCTATCATTTTTTGAGTTTTCTTATATGCATATTTATGTACAAAATTAAAACTTAATAAAAATAAAAGCAACTTAATAAAAAAACAAAAAGAAAAAAAAGAAGAACAAATATCTTTTTTGGATTTTTTATAAGAATATTTCATCATTTTTTTGGTTTTTAATTTATTTATATTTACAAATTAGAGCTTAAGAAAAAGAGAACATATATTTTTGGGTTTTTTAATTTTTTTAAATTTTTTTTTTAAAGATGATAAAATCAATAGTGTATACTTTTTTTGCAATATCGATGAAACTCCGCGGTAACGGCGCCAAAAACTTGATAAGAAAATAGGACGACGTAGGAGGCAAGCGCACATATCGCGTGTAGTATATATGATAAAAAAAATCATATCAAGGTCGTATTTAGTCCTGGGTCCCATCGAGTATTGTTACTTCGAGAAAACGGCTATTGTTTTATCGGATATTAAAAATGATGAGTTTGTATTCATTTGAAAAACAAAAAGAAAATGATAACAATCGCGGGCTTGGTGTGCGTTTAGCAAAAACCAAGAAAAGCGATAAAAAGAAAAAGGACGCACTAAATGAAAAACTCACGCACTCTACGGGAATTTAAATGACTGAAATTAAATGACAGAAATTAAAGAAATGCAATCTCTTCCCGAACGAGTAGAGGGGAAGTAAATACGTGAGCAAGTTCTACCCAAATGGGTAGACGGGAAATAAATGCGTGACGGAAATGAAAGCTAAGCTATTGAATTACAAAAAAGGCGCAAAATTTATCCACGTACACACACACACCCTTGCTTGAAATGAAATCTAAGTTAAAGAAAACAAAATCTATTCAACTCTCATACACACACACACTCTACATAAATAAAAAAAATAACACATAACATAACATAAAACTAAACTAAACTAAAATAAGAACAAAAAGAAGAACAAAAAATAAAACAAAAAAAGAAATCTAAACAAAACAAAAGAAGAACAAAAATTAGAACTAAAATAAGAACAAAAAAAGAGAAGAACTTGATGAACAATAGAAAAACTTGCTTATATATAACAAGAACAAGAACACTTAAGAGAACACTTAGAACTTAGAACAAGAAGAACAAGTTATCTATTTATTTAAGAAAAACAAATTATTACATACTAAGAGAGGATACATAGGGAAACAAGAGAGAGAAAAATATAAAAACACAAATACAAAGGGTGGAACACAAATCCTAAAAAGGATTAGAAAATGTGAACCTTTGAAACAACAGCCAACCCCTTCTATTTATAGGCAAAAGTGGGGCTGCATATAGCAAAAAAAAAAAGGAAAAAGAAAACAGCAGCTGGCTGTTTGACTGAAGTTGGCTAGATTGACTTGAACACTATGGGGTGCGGGTAGCAGCTGGCAGATTCTAGAAAGAGAGAGGTGGCAGGACAGCTTGCTGGAAGGAAGAGATGGCGGGAATTCGCCGAACACCTGCAAACACTATATAATACGTTGATATGATATATATATATATATATATATATATATATATATATTATTAAGAGATCGTCGATCTAGGAGAGGGAGAGATCGACGAAAGTCGGACGAGATTGAGTTCGACGAAAGTCGAACAGGGGAAGAAATATATATGCTAATATTATATATATTTATATATATATATTATATTTAGTTTGTAGAACGGAGGGAGTTCGTCGAACTCAGGGAGAGTAGAGTTCGTCGAACTTAGCTCGGGCTGATTTTATCAAACGCAGCTCGGGCTGAGTTCGTCGAACTCAGCTCGGGCTGAGTTAGTCGATCTCAGGCCTGCTGATGTATATATTTATATATAATATATAATATTTGACATTAAGAGTTCATCAAATTCAGCTCGGGCTGAGTTCGTCAAACTCAGGGAGTGGAGAGATCGATGAAATTTTATTCGAACGAAATGTTCGACTAATTTTCGGAGATCGACGAAATTTTCTTCGAACGAAATGTTCGACTAATTTTCAGAGATCGACTAAATTTTCTAGTCGAACGGGAGGAATTCTGAGGAATATTTATTTTTATATATAGTTATATATACTATTATTATTACTATTATTATATATATATTATTATTACTATATTTTTTTTATTATATTATACTGCTATATTTATTATATATATATATTTCTTTATATTTATATTATATTTAAATATATTTACAAAATGTTTCATACTTAAATAACTCAAGTTTTTTTCAAAATGATGAATAGCTAGCTATATACATAAATAAAACAAGAGATTACTTCAAGAATTTATATGAAATATGTACAAAACTGCCCAAAATTATGTTAAAAACTATACTAAAAATATGCATAATTTATTATTCATCAGTCACCTACTTGTTACCTTTTATTTTGTTGTCCTCCGTTTCCTTCCTCCCGCGTGGTGCCTAGGAGTCGCGGGGGGAGGCGGGGATGACAGCGGCTTAGTCTTTATGACTAACGGTCGGTGGACCTTATCATTTTAGGAACCGGAGCAGCAGCGCGACCAGACAGACGAGGTGGTAGGAATTGAGGAGCAGGTGCCGCGCATTACAAGACAGCTGTTCGAGAGTTGAGAGTTCGTTTCGCTTCCGCATAGATGTAGAGTGAGAGAGTTTTTTGTACTTTACTTGGATATGTATCCAGCTTAAGCCCTTTCTCTCCTTTACTTGTTGTACTCATTGATGGACTTTTTATATTTTGTTATATACATGTGTGATTGTGGACTTGGTTTTGTTTATTTTCCTTCTTAGCTCTTGTTGGCCTGTTGATCGTTCTGCCGGCAGGATCGGCGTCTTACGGAGGCAGCTAATTCGAGTGTTAGTGTCACCGTAAGGCGGCGGTTCTGGGCATAAGATCCGGAAGCTCTCCTGGTGCGGGAGAGGGATCTTACAACCACCCTTGACCGTGCGACCAGACCGGTCAACCCGCGCGATCAGCAAAAATATCCTTCTTCTTAGTGAGCTCGCCGACTTTAACAGAAGCCGCGCGATCATGACAACTCGCCCGGTCATGACGCTCACCCCCTGTGTTCGCCACCCGACCTCCTCCAGAGACCGCGAACACACCAGGCCGACTAGGACAACATCCTGCCAAGCCGACCAAACACCTGTGACCGCATATACCAGCAGATCGCCGAAGGACCAGCTATGCGAACACAAACTTAAGACCGCACGACTAAGAAGACCTTAGTCCACGCGCACCACAAAGAAAGTGGACAGCCACCAGACCGGGCTGCCCCCACCACGCGGTCACAAGCACCAGATCGCGCAGCCTCACCTTGGCACCCTTGGACAGAAGAACGGCGGTCACACCGAATAGCCCGCGGATAGACCAGAGAGGTCAGACCGCCAGAGGAGACTGCAAGACCGTGCGGTCAGACCAGACCGCGCGGTCTCCACCCAGACTGCCAACTTCCACAAACTTCCACTTCAACATTTTCAACAAACACATATGATGTTTTCGCCGTCATCGGATTTCTAGCAAAATCCCTAAAATGCACGTTAAGCAACATCACCGAATCGGACAAACGGTCATGATTTCGGCTTCACTCAAAATGCCTAATCCACTAACGGAGCGGATCTCTAGTGCAAAATCATGTCGGGGATGGACTCAATCAACCCTATGGCTCTTCTCAAACCAAGGCGACCCAAACCCCTCTCATTTGAGAGATATAGTGCCATAAAATTTGAGAAAAGAGAAGGTAAAAGCATAGATGCCATGCACGCATCCAAATACTAGGAGGAGAGATGTCGTTACACTAAGAGTTCTCTTCCTCGCCATGGATCGGTTGAAAGGCATGGATAGAAAGAAGTGCCTTCTAGTCCTCTCCATGGATCTGGTCTCGGATCGGCGAATGGAGCTCCGGTGCTCCAATAATGGAGGATCTAGCATTCTTCTTCCTCCAAACTCTACCTCTCTTCTAATCCTCCAAAAGCACAAAGGACTTAACGAGAAGAGAATAGAACTTCTCTGCCCTAAAATAAAATCTTAGGATGCACTTATCTAGACCGTAAGATCAAGATTCAAATAGATCGGACGTCCAGGAAATGCTACTTACGAAACAGGTTCCATCAGCTAACGCCCGCATTAGCTCTTCGTCGAACTCCCTTCGACGAACTCCCTTCGTCGAACTCAGGTATTAGCTCTTCATCGAACTCCCTTCGATGAACTCCCTTCGTCAAACTCTGGCGCTAACTCTTCGTCGAACTCCCTTCAACGAACTCCCTTCATCGAACTCCGGTGTTAGCTCTTCGTCGAACTCCCTTTGCAATAGGTGCTTTACCTGACAGTGCATCTAACAACCGCGTTAACACCTAAAGCTGACGCTAGCTCCCAGATATAGAAAACTTATACTAGCCTTAGGCATTCCAGCCTCTATGCTCAGTGAAACCTGTGGTGTTACACAAGGATCGCACAGGAAAGTCACGTCCATGACATATGGGTCACGAGCGTGACTTGTGTTTACTTCTCGACGGCATCTCCATGTCTCGACGGGAGCTCCGCTGGAAAGATTCTATGTATACACGCCCTTGGTCACGGACGTGACCTTTGGGTCATGGGCGTGACCGAGGGCGTGACTTGTTGTGGACGAGCTCAAACTGCGCGACATCAATTCTAGACTGATCTTATGATTACATGCCCTTGGTCACGGGCGTGACCTAAGGCGTGCAATGCAAATTTTTACAAACTTGTCCCAAAATTCAGCAAAAATTCAAATATACTAAATTAGAAACAAATTGTATAAAAGAACTATTTATAAGCTAAAATTGACATGAAAAAGAAAATTTCATATTAAATAATTACTAAATTTTATACTAAAAAGGTCATATAAAAACTACTTATCAAATACCCCCATACTTGAGGTTTTGCTATTCTAGAGCAAAAGTGTAAGACATAATTCATAAGACATTCATATAATTTTTTAATTTTAAACTAAAATTTCAATTAGATCAAAAGTTAAATTAAGATTAAATTCTAGGAGGAATTAATTCTGAAATTATGATGATGATTTGAAAAGAGGAGTGTTTAGGCAAATACTTCTCAAGATAATTAATTAGCAAACAAAATTGTAGAAATTATAAAACTAAATTAGATTAAAATTATAAGAACTCTATCTTAAAAGAAACTAAAGGAAAAGTAACCTACTAAATATTGCTCTTTCCATAACTTAAGTTAAATCTAGATAAACGATATTGGCAAAGGGGAGGTTTACAAAGTTTGGCATAAGAAGAGATCTTAGAATGGAGGTGATGAATTTATCCTCTCACGTCACAAATTTTTTTTATATGTTTAGGAGTAATGAATTTTATCCTCTTACTCCATGCCATATAATCTTTTAAAATTCTTTTATAATAAAAACCCAAAATGTATATGTTTAGAAGTAATGAATTTTATCCTCTTACTCCATGCCATATAATCTTTTAAATGATTTTGGGTGCATATGTAAAAGGAAATAATGAGATTTTTCCTCTTATTCGCATGATATATGATATTTTAAAACATTTTTTTATACCATCAAAAGAGGTGGGTAGGGAAAAAATCTAGCTTATAAATTAAATTATATTGAGAGCAAATTCTAGTAAATTTACATTTCATAAGATCTAAAAAGCTAGAAGCAAATATAATAGAAATCTAAAGAGGTTTAGCAAATTTACTACAAAAAGAAGCCATTTAAAATAAAAAGAGAAGTCATGCTAAAAAATCTCTAATCAAGCTCAAATCATAAAATGATTCTTAAAACAAGATTTCCTAAAATTTAGATTTAACAAATGATGATAAACAAAATTTTAGCAATTAAAAACAAAAAAATGCTTATAAATATTCTAAACTAAATTTCTAAGAAATCACAAAAACAACAAGTAGGGGCTTTATAAAATTTTTGGTTTTTGTTCTAAGTTTTTCATTTTTTTTTTTTGAATTTTTGATATTATCTTTTTTTTTTTATAATGAAAGAAAGGAAACTAGTTTTAAACCTAATTTTTTTTGTTCATTCTAGGACTTCCCGAGGTATACCCATGAAGGGTTCACAACGGTACTAGGAGGTGTGATGAGATGATAGCCCAAACGTCCCTTTCCAAGATTTAAATTTTCGGTTTTCTAATTTTTTTTTAAATTTTTGGGTTTGAAAAGTACTTGAATAAAAGAAGACATAAGAAAATATATTTTTTGAAAAGCTTTCTAAATAAAAAACTACATATTTTTTGGAACTATTTACACCCCATACTTAAAGTTAAACATTGTCCCCAATGTTTAAAACTAAGTATGAAGTAAAAGAAAAACAAAAAGCAAATAATGTGCAAGACAAAGCAAAAAGGAATGCAAAATAAAGGAAGAAGGAAGAAGGGCATCCCTGATTTTGATGTGGCGGGGAAAGCGGTGGTTACCAACAAAATATGTTAGAAGAAAAGGAGAAATAACAAAAAGATAACTTTGGGGTGCCTCCCAAAAGCGCTTTATTTATGGTCACGTAGCTTGACCCAATTGGCGTTCACGTTATTGGTGGAAGGATTATTGATTCACTCTTCTCGTTAGCTAGATCCCCTGGAAGATACAACTTAAGACGGTTACCATTTACTTTGAAGGAACTTTTTTCGGGTGGGAAATTAGAATTGTCCCAAAGGACCAAACCTCTTTAACGATAAAGGGTCCGGACCATCGAGATTTTTGCTTTCGCAAAAAAGGCGAAGATGAGAATTATAAAGGAGGACGAGATCGCCCGGTGAAAAAGTTTTTGGAAATTTTATATGTTTATCATGGTAAAACTTTGTTCGCTCATTATATAATTTGGTATTCTCATACGTATTTGTGCTCCACTCATCTGGCTCGTTCATTTGAAACTTTCTTTGCTCGGGCGCTAACGAAGAATCAATATTTAAAAATTTAAGCGCCCAAAATGCGCGGTGTTCTAATTCGACCGGAAGGTGGCAAGCCTTGCCTTAAACTAATCGATACGGTGTACAAATGATAGTGGTATTGTACGCTGTTCGATAGGCCCATAGCGCGTCATCGAGCTTAAGCGCCAAATCCTTCTGATTAATAGAAACTGTTTTTTCTAATATCCACTTTAATTCTTGATTCAGGACTTCGACTTGGACACTCGTTTGTGGGTGATAAGTAGTGGATAGTTTATGCGTGACACAATATTTATATAAAATTTTTGTGAATTGGTTATTGCAAAAGTGGGTGCCCCGATCACTAACTATAGTGCGCGTCATACAAAATCGAGAGAATATTTTTTTTAGAAGTTAACGACGACTCTCGCATTGTTGGTAGGGAGAGCTTGCACTTCCTCCCACCTCGCCACGTAGTCGGCCACAACTAGAATATATTTGTTTGAATAAGAGGTAGGGAGAGGACCAACAAAATCGATACCCTAAAGATCAAAAATTTCGCATTCTAAGAAAATATTTTGGGGCATCTCATCCCGGCAGGAGATGTTCCCCGACCGCTGGCAGCTGTCACAAGTACTCATAATGGTGTGAGCATCTTTGAAGAGCGTGGGCTAATAAAAGCCCGCCTTCAGTGCCTTCCTCACGGTTTGGTTTGCTTGATAATGACCACCGGTTGGTCCCTCATGGAAATGCCGCAAAATTTGTAGGCCTTCCTCACTCGAGACGCATCTTCTCACTACCTGGTCCGCACTAACACGAAATAGAAAGGGGTCCTCCCAAAAGTAATTCTTTAAATCAGAAACGAATTTCTTCTTTTGCTGACTCGAGAATTATTTTGGCAGGACCCGGGCTACTAGATAGTTAGCCAAATATGCAAACCATGGGGTGGAAGATGTATTTATATTTTCAAGAGCAAGGATGCGCTCTTCAGGGAATTTATCATTAATATCGTCTTCTATTAACGCATCCGTATCGCCATTTTCTAAACGGGAAAGATGGTCAGTAGCCAAGTTTTCAGCTCCCCTTTTGTCCCGGATCTATAAGTCAAACTCCTGCAAGAGGAGGATCCATCGCATAAAATGGGGCTTGGCATCCAATTTACTTGGGAGATATCTAAGAGCAGAGTGGTCTGTGAAAATGATTACTTTAGAGAGAGTGATGTATGACCTAAACTTATCAAAAGAAAAAATGATCGCTAGAAGCTCCTTCTCTGTAGTGGTGTAATTCGCTTGTGCCTACGTGAGTTTCTTGCTCGCATAAAAAATTGGGTGGAAATACTTACTCACCCATTGGCCTAATACAGCGCCTAACGCAATATCACTCGCATCACACCTAATTTTGAAGGGTAGCGACCAATTCGGTGTGACTAGGATAACGGAGTTTACAAGCTTATCTTTTATAAGTTTAAAGGCCAAATGGCATTCGTCGTTAAAAAGGAAAGAAGATTCTTTTTTGAGAAGATGGGTTAAAGGCTTCGTATTTTTTGAAATTTTTTGAATATAACGTTGATAAAACCCTGCATGGTCTAGGAAACATCTAATAGATTTTACATTCGTTGGCGGGGGGAGTTTTTCGATAACTTCTATCTTGGCCCTATCGACCTCAATCCCTTTTCCCGATATTTAATGGCAAAGTACTAATCCTTCTTTGACCATAAAATGACATTTCTTCCAATTAAGAGCTAGATTTGTTTCCTCACAACGTTGTAGCACACACTCAAGATTTTTTAAACAATTTTTAAAAGAATTTTCGAAGATGGAGAAGTCTCCCATGAAAACTTCCACCACTTCCTCTACTAACTCGTCGAATATTGCCAGCATACATCTTTGGAATGTAGTCGGTGCATTACAAAGACCAAATATCATCCTTCGATAAGCAAAGGTGCCAAAGGGACAAGTGAATGTTGTTTTCTCTTGGTCGTCGGGTGAAACAGGGATTTGAAAATATCCCAACAAACCATCGAGAAAACAGTAGTAGGAGTGACCTAAAAGGCGTTCTATGATTTGATCGATAAAAGTGTTGGAACATGGTCTTCCGCATCTCCTAGGTTTGAGAATAACAAATCCTATGTGTATTTGATCTTGTGTGTTTAAGTGTACAGGAAAACAAAGTCCGCATGACTCAAGGATTACATAAGAAGGTCACCCCCAAAGTTGAGCCATCAAATCCAAAACACCTACTAGCGCTGGCGGTAGTACTAGCGCATGCGCTAGCTGTCATTCGACAAACTGTTAGCGGCGCTCGACAAATTGCTCATTGCTGCGTCTGACGAAATTTCATTCGACAAACTCCTAGCGGCGTTCGACGAAATCTCGTTCGACAAAATTTTTGTTCGACAAACTCTTAGCGGCATTCGACAAATTCTCGTTTGACGAAATATTGGATTAAGCGCAATTGCCGGGAGAACTTATAGAAGGAGATAGCGCCAGGTGATATCCGATAGCGCAGGCAATAGCGAGGAGCATAGTAGGCAAGAGAGAATTGTTTCCTCGGATTGAAGATTCTGCCGCGCAGAATGTGTCCTAATATGGGATAGCGCCGGCGGTATCACTAGCGCAGGCGCTAGCGCTGAGGGTATAAAAAGGATCCCTCTTCTCTTGTTTCAGAGTGACATTACAGAGATTAGAGAGAGAGAGAGAGTGCTAGAATTCCAGAGGCTACCTTGGCCAAAAAGTTGATGTCCAACCAAAGTTCTGCAAACTTCTGAAGGAGAATCTCATCACGTCGGATCCAAACGATGTCCGCTTCTACAACGCTTATTCTACAGCGGATCTTCATCTCCAACTTCAGAAGTTCATCAAGAGGGAGTTTTTATTTATTTTCATTTCGTATTTCTTGTAAACAGTTAGTGAAATCGCCTCGTGTTGGCGACTAGGTATGGGCAGGACTTAGGGCGGAAACTCGCCTCGTGTTGGCGACTAGATCTAGGCTAGGTCTAGGGGGTGCTCGAGGCCATATCCGGGGAAGGGTTGGCTAAAGCGGCTTGAGGCCGAATCTGGGGAGGATAGGCTAGGGCCACCGGTTCGTGGGGATGCGAGTCGGGATAGAAAACCAAAAGAGTCTACTATTCATCGCCACCGATTTCTAGCGTTATAAAAGTCAACTTTTGTAAAACCTTATTTGATTTTAATAAAGCATGTTTCTACTTTATTTCAACTATTGTACTTGACTTTTTATTGTCATAATCTTCCATTATTACAAAGCTTTTAAAAATATAAATTAAGTTTTTGAAAACCCTTATTCACCCCCCCCCCCCCCCCCCTCTAAGGGCGTCTACTGATCCAACAGGTGGTATCAGAGGGGTTTTATTCCAATCGGCTTAACAACCGGGAATAATGGCGTCTCAGGATCTCGCTTTTCCGGAGGGTCGAGGGGTTAGTCGACCACCTCTCTTTACTGGGTCAGATTTTAACTACTGGAAAAATCGAATGATGTGTTTCCTTATGACCATGGATGTAGAAGTATGGAACATGGTAGAAGTTCGGTACTCTCCTCCTACAACTATAGTGGGAGAGGCGACATTACCAAAACCTAAAGTTAAATGAGATGATAACGATAAACTAAGGTGTAAAAATAATGCTAAAGCAATGAACGCTTTATATTGCACTTTAAATAGGACTGAGTTTTATAGAATTTCTGCATGCACAACTGCTAATGATATTTGGAATCAATTGAAAGTTACTCATGAAGGTACATCGCAGGTGAAAGATGCAAAGCTATTCCAACTGGAATCTGAATATGAAAATTTCAGGATGGACACCGAAGAGGACATTAACTCGATGTACACCCGCTTCACCAAGATCGTCAACGCTTCAAAGGCACTTGGAAAGACCTACTCAGACGGGGACTTGGTGAGGAAAATTCTTCGTTCTTACCTCCAAGGTTCAATCAAAAGGTGACAGCCATCTCGGAGTCGCACAACTTAAGAACACTCCAGATCGAGAACCTTATTGGGAATCTCAAAACCCATGACGTAGAACTCCACATTCAACACAATGAATACGACAAAGAGCCAAAGAAAAAGGCGCTAGCACCAAAGTCAAAGAAGGAGAACATAAAAAATGATGATGAAGATGAAGAAGGTCTCCTGGTAAAGAACTTCAGGAAGTTCATCAGTAATCCGGAAAGAAGGAACACATTCCGCAAATACTTCTAAAAGGATACTCAACGAAAGGGATCTTCCTCTTCATCAAGGAAAGAAAAAGGAAGCGAAGATGAAGAAGAAAGACCACCACCAGAGTGCTACCACTACAGAAAGACCGGGCACATTCAGAGCCAGTGCCCAAAGTATCAAAAGGAGCAAAAAGAACAACACAAAGTAAAAGGGAAGAAGAAAGTGCTGAAAGCCGCAACATGGGATGATTCTTCCTCTAAAGAGTCAAACGAGTCTGAGTCAAGTAGTGAGGAGGAAGCAAACTTATGCTTAATGGCAAAAAGCAATGATGACGACACCAGTGTTCTTAGCGACACTGAGGTAATTCCTCCTACTTTCGAAGAACTCTATGATGAATTTGTTTTAACTTGCAAATCCTATGATTAAAGTATAAAAGATAATATTATATTAAATCGTGAAAATGAATCTATTATCAAAGAAAATCATAAGCTCGCAAAAAAGGTGATTTCCCTTGAAAAGAGAAAGGTTTCATGTCAAGAGTGTGAGCACTCTTTATTTAAGATAAAAGAACTTGAAGTTTCTCTTTCTAAGGCCCTCTCACAAAACAAAACTATTGCAAAAGAAAAGGGGGACTTAGAGAGAAAACTAAAAACCTCTCTTTTACAAATTGAAAATAACAAAAAGGGATTTGAAAATAAATGTGTTATGATTGTACAAGAAAATACTTTTCTTAAAAAACAAAATCATGACCTCAATATAGCCATAAAAAAATTCGGGATTGGTCAAAAATCCCTGGATATGATATTGGGAAATCAATGTTATGGTTCTGGAAAATTTGGGGTCGGACATAAAAGTGAACCCTACCGCCCGACGCTAGCCACTAACGTCGGTGGTAGCTCAAGTGTTAAAAAATCTTATGTTTTTTCTAATGTTCAAACGTCATCCAGCAAGAGCAACGTAGAAACTCAGAAAAGGGTCTCAACTCCCTTTATTTCGTGTGCTAATAGTCTTAAGTTTGGACACACGTATAGCTCTTGCAGGAATATAAAACACCGATCGTTAAAACAAATCTGGGTACCTAAGAAATCCACTTACTCTATGGGTGGTACCTCTTGGGTATCTGGATCATTACTCTCATCTTCTCTCTAGATTTGCAGGAAGGCTAAGGAAACGGAGGACGTGTGGCACATGGACTCAGGCTGCTCCAAGCACATGACGGGCAACAAAGCAAAATTCCTTAGCCTAGAAAAGAATAAAGGAGGGATCGTAATGTTTGGTGATAACGGTAAAGGAAGGATCATGGGAGTTAGTACAGTGGGTAACGAATCTTTTCTTATCTCAAATGTTCTTTATGTAAAAGGATTAAAACATAACTTAATATCTATAAGTCAACTGTGTGATAAAGGATTAGACGTATTATTTGAATCATCCACTAATCTTTGCAAAATAGTTAATCCTAAAACAAAAGATGTGTTACTAACTGCACCTAGAATTCACAATGTTTACATAGTTTCGTTTCATGATCTTTCCAAATCATCTATGAAATGCTTTATAACCAAAAATGATGAATTAGAACTATGGCATAGACGTTTAGGTCACGCTAGCACAAAGCTCTTTTTAATACTAGCAAAAAGGGAATTGATTAGAGAATTGCCTAAGTTAAATAGAAATTTATCTTCACTGTGTTCTCCATGCCAAAAAGGAAAATTTACAAAATCATCTTTTAAAAGCAAAAACATAATTTCGACATCAAAACCATTGCAATTAATTCATATGGATCTCTTTGGTCTCGTTAACACCGCAAGTCTTGGTGGTAGAATATACACTTACGTTCTAATAGATGATTTCTCAAGATATTGCTGGACTTTATTTCTCTCTTCCAAATCTGATGCATTTTGCGAATTCTCAAAATTATGTACTCGTATTCAAAATGAACTAGATCTAAAAATAAAATGCATTCGCTCAGATCATGGAGGTGAATTTGAAAATGAAAATTTTAAATCCTTTTGTGAAATGTTAGGTATTAAGCATGAGTTCTCCGCTCCACGCACACCTCAACAAATTGGTGTTGTAGAATGGAAAAATAGGACAATCCAAGAACTAGCACGCACCATGTTATCTGAATATAAATTACCTAAGTCTTTTTGGGCCGAAGTCGTAAGCACATCATGCTATGTAATGAATAGAGTCATGCTTCGCCCATCACTAAATCTCACACCGTATGAACTATACTATCAAAAGAAACCTAACGTATCATATTTAAAAGTATTTGGATGTAAATGTTTTATTCTTAATACAAAAGATTCTTTAGGAAAATTTCATGAGAAGTGTGATGAAGGAATATTTCTTGGATATTCTTCAACCAGTAAAGCCTATAGAATATTTAACAAAAGATCAAGTAAGGTTGAAGAGTCTATTAATATTAAATTTGATGAGTTTATTCCATGTGCAGAGAAGCTTTCTATAGGTACAAATGATGAACCTTTGCCATCTTTGGAGCACGACGAAGAGGAACCGTCCAAAGAAGAGGAGGAAAAGTCCAAGGAAGATGAATATGTACCTCCAAGCGTTTTGAACTTTTTAAAAAATCATCCAAAAGAGCTAGTCATTGGGGAACCTTCTACTGGGGTAAGAACTCGATCCTCTCTTCATGAAACATTTTCAAATATTTGCTTTGTTTCTGAAATCGAACCTAAAAACGTTGCCACCGCTTTAAATGACGAATTTTGGTTTTTGGCTATGAATGACGAGTTAGGTCAATTTGAAAGAAATAAGGTTTGGAATCTAGTAGATAGACCATCTAATCATCCAATTATCGGCATAAAATGGATCTTTAAAAAAAAATTAGATGTGAATCTAGGATTATAAGAAATAAAGCACGCTTAGTTGCTCAAGGTTATTCTCAAATCGAGGGGGTAGATTTTGAAGAAACTTTTGCACCCGTTGCTCGCTTAGAATCTATAAGAATATTTTTGGCATTTGCAAGTTTTAAAAGAATAAAATTATTTCAAATGGATGTTAAAAGTGCTTTTTTAAACGGGTTTATAAAAGAAGAAGTTTATGTAGAACAACCCCCGGTTTCATAAATGAAAAATTCCATATTCATGTTTATAAATTAGAAAATGCGCTTTATGGTTTAAAACAACCGCCCCGTGCATGGTATGATCGACTTACATCGTTTTTGTTAAAGTACAGTTATGTTATGGGAAGTGCCGACACACACTCTTCATTAAGCATAATAATAATGATCTAATTATTTTACAAATATATGTTGATGATATCATTTTTGGAGCCACTAATGAAGAGTTGTGCAATGAAGTAGTCTTAGTAATGAAAATTGAATTTGAAATAAGTCTTGTAGGAGAACTATCATATTTTCTTGGTTTTTAATTCTCACAACGAACTGATGGTATCTTTATTTGCCAAACAAAATATGTTCACGATATGCTTAAACGATTTGCATTTGAAAATCTTAAACAAGCTTCTACTCCTATGAGTGCTTCTTTAAAACTAGGAAAAGATGAATCTGGAATTTCCATTGATCAAACATTATATAGAGGAATGATAGGATCTCTTCTTTACTTAAGTGCATCTAGACTAGATATAATGTTTGTCGTATGTTTATGTGCTCGCTTTCAAGCCAATCCAAAAGAATCTCATTTAAAAGCGGTAAAATGTATTTTTCGTTATCTATTAGGGTCATCAAAATTAGGATTATGGTACCCACACAATGATTTATTCACACTCCACGGCTATTCCGATTCGGAAAACGCCGGTTGTTCACTAGATCGAAAAAGCACTAGCGGTACTTGTCACTTTTTAGGACCCTTTTTAGTTGCTTAGTCTAGTAGGAAACAATCTTCGGTTGCACTCTCCACCACGGAGGCCGAATATATTGCACTTGGTAGTTGTTGTGCACAAGCGTTATGGATGAGCCAAACACTAGAGGATTTTGGATTTCATCTCAAAAACATTGATCTTAAATGTGACAACAAAAGTGCAATAGACCTCACATATGATCCGGTACATCATTCTAGATCCAAACACATCGATGTTCGTCATCATTTCATTAGGGATCACATTAAGAAAGAGCATGTAAAAGTAAGCTTCATTGGCACGGACTCTCAACTCGCTGACATATTTACTAAACCTCTTCCAGATGCAAGATTTCGATTATTACGTCTTGAGTTAGGTGTCCTAGATATTTCGAGTTGAAACACATTCACAAACGCAATTTTGTAATTTTTAACCATCGAAAACATCGCCTAAAATTCTGAAATTTCAGCATGAAACTACTATTGGGACACTTAATCAAGATCAACAATTAAAACTTTCAAAATCATAAAAAATCGTGTACTGTTTCCTGCGCTAGCGCTAACGCCGGCGCTAGCGTACTTATTAATTTTTCTATATTTTAAAAATTTTGAAAAATGCCTAAAAATATATTAATCTATATGTACTATTTAGTTTTGCACTTCTGATTCTATTTTATTTTTGAAAAAGCAAATACAAAAATACAAAAGACAAATTACAAAAGAATGTTTTGCCTTTTTATTTAAGGTCTCTTTTTATGCAAAAATCAAATACAAAATTACAAAAGCCAAATTACAAAAAATATGTCTTGCTTTTTGTTTAAAGTCTATCTATTATGCGAAAATCAAATACAAAAATACGAAAGCCAAATTACAAAAAAAAAATTAAGTTTTTGCCTTTTTGTTTTTGCCAATTGTTTAAAGTTTATTTTTTGCAAAAATCCAATACAAAAATATAAAACATCAAAACTATCAAAAACTGTATGGATTTTCCTATGAAAATCAAGCATGATTTAACCCATCATTTAGAACTTCTATAATGTTGCAATTTATCTTTTCAAACTACTTTGAACATTGTTTTCATCATGCTTTGATATATCTATTAATATGTGCATCAATTATATTATAAAAGTTGTGTAGAACTAAGCTTATCATGCCTTTAAGTATGAGTAAATGTTTTATGTTTGATAATGATCTTTATTCACTCACTTATTTTGGCATTGTCTACATATGTGTTTAATCTAAGAATG
The DNA here is from genome assembly GCA_033032865.1 of Dactylorhiza incarnata. Taxonomy (NCBI): domain Eukaryota; kingdom Viridiplantae; phylum Streptophyta; class Magnoliopsida; order Asparagales; family Orchidaceae; genus Dactylorhiza; species Dactylorhiza incarnata. Next base: position 1,036,322 of record JAWHQI010000326.1, on the reverse strand, counting down.
CTTGTGTATGTTTTTTATTAGCACAATGAATTAAAATTGCACTCGTATCTTACCTACACTCCTTTATTTGCACTTTTACAAGTTAAGAAAAGTGGTTATGTTTTTTCATAAATTATATTGATTTGCAAAATAAGTGTATTCGGAGAACTTTGTACAAAATAAAAATCATAAAATAAAGTGACAAAAAAAACTCCACCAAGCACTACTTGAACCTCCTAATAAGTCTTAATAAGTGTTGTGAGGTTGAGCACCTTGGAAAGAATAGTAAAGTATCTTGTGCAAATCAAATCTTTCTTTCAAAATAAAACCACTTACTCTTAAGTACACCAGATCACGAGTCTCAACATTAAAAATAAAATATGTGATCCCCCAAGCACTACTTTGCACCCTGATAAGTCTTAATGAGCATTGTGTGTGCAAAGCACCTTGGTAGTTGTACATTTTTTGTTTGTGCATTAAAGTGTGTGGAAGTGAAATTATTTGTGTTTTATTGTGCTCTTACTTTACATATTTCTTGTATTTTTGATTAAAACATTTGTTCACTCTACTAAAAATTACACTTATGTGCATGTTTGCCCAGAAAGCCCGCGACCTCCTCTCATGGCACTTTTTTCCCGATCTCAGCGGTCTCTGTTTGCGTGACCGCCCGGATCGCCAGCTGCTTTCTCAATTAAGAGTTTCTAAGAGTCAAGCGGTCAAAGCAGTGCGAGATCGCTGGATTGAGCGGTCTACTTGTTTTTCTTTTTTTTTGTTATCTGCACTCCTTCTCCCTGCCCAGGCTCTCCTGTATCCCGGGCAGCCCGTAGTTTTTTAGTTCTGCCCGTTTGGGCAGCCCCCTCGTCTATAAATAGAGGGGTAGGGGTACCAGGAAAAGGACTTTTTGGCTCCGGGGCTTCAGCTTACAACCTGTGTAAGCGGTCTCATTTCTTCGTGATCGCCTTTTTGTGATCGTTTTCCTTTTGCCTCAGCATCTTGTCTCAGTAACCTACACTTCGCAGTTTTCTCCCACCCTCTTTAGTGTGAATTTTGGAGGTACCATTTTTGGCACCAACAGAACGAACACGCGACCTTCAGATTCGAAGTGTTAGGTGAAATTCAGACTTTCAAGATGGCTGATCGCCGTAGGGGTCGTCCTTTGCGGTCTCCCAGTGTTCACCCTTCCGATCACAATCCGTTAGAAGCGATGGAGCGCCGTTTCGAGCTTCGCGTTGAGCAGGCTCTCCGCGAGGCCGCCCGAGCCAGGCAGGACGCTGCCGCTGTGCAGCAAGAGATCGCGCGGTCTCAGCAGGAGGCCGCTCGAGATCGAGAGGAAGTTGTTCGGACCCAGCAGGAGTCCGCGAAGCAGATCGAGGCCATGAACCAGGTTCTGGCCGCGATCTCCCAGAAGATCCTTCCTCAGACCCCCCAGCTCGCGACCCCTGACCGCATGGCAAGCGGTCACCCTAGCAATCATCCCGTTTTTCAGCCCGCAGCTCCTCAGCGATCTCAGCATGAGGAGTTCGCCGCCCGTCGTAATTCTTTCCGAGCCGCAGCCCAGGGGCCTCCGGCTCAGACTTTGAATTTCGAAGAAGGGATTGCTTACCCTCAAGATCCTCCAGCTCCTTTTCTTCCTCCAGGACCTTCTGTTTTTGGGGAGCCTTCCCCCTTTACTGATGAGATTCGTCGGGATCCAATTCCTCATGGATTCAGAGAGCCCCGTCTTCCTGTGTATACAGGAGAGACCGACCCGATGTGTCATCTCCAAGCTTTCGAATCTGCCGTTGCCCTCAGGACCATTTCAGATGGAGTGAGGTGCAAGCTGATGGTTACCTCCTTCGATGGGTCAGCCATGGAATGGTTCTACAAGCTGCCAAGTCAATCTATCCCAAGCTTTGCCGCCTTGAGGCAAGAGCTCCTCCTGAGGTTCGCCACCGCAAAGAAAAGGAAGAGTGGTCCTGCGACCCTCTTCAAAATTAAGCAAGGAGACAACGAGACTGCAGCGCATTTCGTTGATCGCTTTCAGAAGGAGATCTTGGGAGTCAGAGACATGGATCCCGAGCTCTATATGGTGGCTTTGATCAGCGGCCTGCAGGAGGGTCCTCTGAAGTTCAAAGTCACAACAAAGGAGCCTAGCTCCTATCAGGAGCTGATCAGCATTGCCAATCGCTATATAGAAGGGGAGATCAACAACCCCACCTATGTTAGCAATCTGACCAACAGAGCCACTCAGAAAGGCTCTGCAGGATTCTATCCTGCGGCATCTTCCTCGAAACCTCGGCAAGAGCTTCCACCTCCGGCCCCGAGAGGTAAGAATTACCGAAACAACCGCTTCAATCGAGGTAATCAATCTTTCCCACCTCAAAATTCATTTCCTCAAACTCCCGCTACTCCTGCTCCGCAAGTCACCCCCATCCACCAGATCCAGTATGCTCAACCTCCTATTCTACCCGTTCCTTCATTTTACAATGAATCCCAAGAGTCCTTCACAGACTTTGGTGTTCCCATGAATGAAGTGCTTCAAATCCTTCAGAAGCAGCCCTTTTTTAAGAGGCCAGCTCCGCTGAATTCTGATCCGAAAACCAGAAACCCTACTCTCTACTGTGAGTATCATAGAGATAGGGGTCATTTGACAGAGGATTGCAGAGCTCTCCGCTTATTTTTAGAGAAACTATTAAAGGAGGGAAAGCTCCGCGATCTCATTCAAAAGAATGATTCTGCCAAAGCTTCAACCTCCAAGGCCAAGGAGGTAGTAGAAGTTCACTGGGAGTGCGAGGAAGTGGATGATGTTGGTCATCTGGGCAACATCGGTTTTCCCAACGAGTGCGTGGACGCTAATGATGAAGGTGCCTTGGGCAACCTATTCTGCATCCATGGGGGTACAGGGCCGGAGTCCTCGAGAAAAGCAAGTCTGAAGAGGGTTTACCAGTCAGAGGTTGCTGCTACCTCTTCGGCTCCGGTTCGAGGGACGGTCACTTTTGGAGATGAAGATCTTCCTCAGACCGCGAATCCCTTTGATGATGCAGTCGTCATCAAAGCAGTAATCGAAAATTATACGGTGGAAAAAATTCTAATAGATACAGGAAGTTCAGTTAATGTGCTCTTCAAACCCGCCTTCGAGGCGTTGAAGACAGGTAAAACTCTCCTTTCAACTGAAGGCCCCCTCTATGGTTTTTCAGGAGAAAAGAAAGAAGTGGAAGGGCTCGTCACCCTTTCTGTGGTTCTGGGAGGGATAGTGAAGTTGGTCAGATTCATAGTCGTTGACGCTCCCAGTAGCTACAACGCCATCTTTGGAAGACCCTTCCTAAATGCCTATCAAGCCATCGTCTCAACCTACCATCAAGCGGTGAAGTTCGCCTTGAATGGCAAACAACACCGAATCAGGAGCGACCCAAGGAAGGCCAGGGAATGCTATGTGAAAACGGTCAACATGATCGTATCCTCTCCTCAAGAAATCATGATGGCTGAATTAATCGAAGCTCCTGAACAAGTTCCAGTTGCAGAAGAAATTGAGGAGGATGCAAGAGACGGAGTTCGCTTGGAACCTGCCCAAGCAGTCCTGAAGGTCCAAATCAGCGAGGAAGATGAGGGCAAGGGCCTCTCCATCAACGCTGAATTATCTGAAGCTGACAAGGGGCAGCTCATCTCTTGTCTTCTGCAAAATTTAGATATCTTCGCTTGGTCGGCAGACGACATGCCTGGAGTGAATCCAGATGTTGCTTGCCATCACCTCAACATCAGCCCAAATATCATCCCAATCCAGCAGAGGAAGAGGACTGTTGCAACCACTCTGGCTCAACCTATCCGTGAGGAAGTGGAAAAGCTCCTGAGGGCGAAGTTCATCCAACCGATCCAATATCCTGAGTGGGTGTCGAACGTTGTAATGGTAACCAAGCCAGGTGGAAAGTGGAGGATGTGTGTCGATTTTACTAAACTCAATAAAGCTTGCCCCAAGGATTGCTACCCCTTGCCTCAGATAGATTCTTTAGTGGATTCTGCGGTAGGTTATTCTTTTATGAGTTTTTTAGATGCTTTTTCAGGTTATCATCAAATCAGGATGCATAAACCCGATATACCGCACACTTCGTTTATCACAAATGATGGTTGCTTCTGTTATCTCGTGATGCCTTTTGGGTTGAAAAATGCTGGAGCAACTTACCAAAAAATGATGGATACAGTTTTCAAAAATCAGAAGGCAAGAAACCTTGAGGTATATGTCGATGACCTCTTGGTGAAAAGCAAATCTTTCTCCTCTCATCTCAAAGATCTCTCTGAAACTTTTGCAACCCTACGAGCCTTCAATATGAGGTTGAATCCATTGAAGTGTGTTTTCGGAGCAAACAGAGGTAAATTTTTGGGTCACCTCCTCACCCCAGAAGGGCTAGAACCTAATCCAGACAAGGTAAAAGCTATCTTGGAAATGCCACCTCCCAAAACCCCAAAAGAAGTTCAACAGTTGGGAGGGAGAATGGCAGGCTTGAGTCGATTCATCTCCCGGTCAGGAGATAAAAGTGCACCGTTTTTTAAAACTCTCCGAGGAGGAGCCAGGTTCGAATGGACTCAAGAGTGTGATAATGCTTTCAATCAGCTTAAAAAGCAGTTGACTTCAATTCCTTTACTCCAAAGTCCGCGAGGAGGGGAAGATCTTTTTCTTTATTTGGGAGTTGGCATCGATGCTATAAGCTCTGTTTTGGTCCGAGAGGAGAAAAAGAAACAATTTCCAGTTTACTATGTAAGTCGAATTCTGAAGAGTGCGGAGACTCGCTACCCGATCCTAGAAAAGCTAGCTTTGATGCTTGTAATTTCGGCGAGAAGACTAAGACCGTATTTTCAAGCTCATTCGATTTCAGTCGTCACTGATCTTCCATTGAAGAGTGTCTTGGAGAAGCCGGAGCATTCAGGCAGATTGGCAAAGTGGGCAATCGAGCTCAGTGAGTTTGACATATCTTATGTTCCAAGGATAGCAATCAAAGCTCAAGTATTAGCAGACTTCATGGTGGATGCTAAAGAAATTGAATCGCAGAAGGGGATCAGAGTACCCCTTGCCTGGAAAATCTTCGTGGATGGAGCCTCAGGGAAAAATTCTTCCGGGGCAGGAGTTATCTTAATCAACCCAAATGGAGTAAGGCTGAATCAAGCGCTGAAATTCTATTTTCAAGTGACAAACAATCAAGCGGAATATGAGGCTTTGCTAGCCGGTCTCAAGTTTGCCAGGGAATTGGGGATTGATGATGTTGAAGTTTTCACAGATTCTTTGGTGATGGCTTCTCAAGTAAATGGGACTTTCGAGACTAAGGATAGTATCTTGAAGCAGTATTTGACTCTGGTAAAAATTGAGGTTGGGAAGTTCAAAAGCTTTACTATCAATCATATCCCAAGGGGTGAGAATGTGGAAGCAGACGAGTTGGCAAAATTTGGGCTTCTTTCAGGGGGAACAACTTCGGAATTGTTCCGCCCGGCAATTGAGGAAGGAGAGATCATGGAGATTGATCAGCATCAGTCTTGGATGGATCCGTTTGTTCTTTATTTTTCAACCGGAGAGCTCCATTCTTCAATAAAGGATAGGAAAAGATTTAAACGGAAAGTGGCTAACTATTATCTTGTTGCAGGAGTGCTTTATAGGAGAACTTTCCTTTCACCACTAGCACAGTGTGTTTCGGAGGAGGAGATTCCAACGGTCCTTCAGGAGGTCCATTCTGGAGAATGTGGAAGTCACTCTGGAGCCAGGACATTGGAAAAAAGAATTCTGAGGCAAGGCTACTTTTGGCCCCAAATGAGGAAGGACGCGGAGAAATTTGCTAAGAAATGTGTAAAATGCCAGAAGTTTGCTCCTCTCCAAAATCAGCCGGCTCAACAGCTTAAGTCAATAGCAACTCCATGGCCATTTGCAGTTTGGGGAATGGATTTGATTGGGCCTTTTCCTATGGCAAGCGGGCAACGTCGATATATAATAGTTATGATCGACTACTTCAGCAAGTGGATAGAAGCAAAGGCATTGGCCAAAATTACCACTCAAGCCGTGAGAAACTTTATTTGGGGAGAGATAGTATGTCGACACGGGATTCCAATGGCAATCATCACGGATAATGGTTCTCAGTTCAACAATTCAACTCTTGTTAGTTTCTGCAAGCAAATTGGCATTGAGCTACGTTTCGCTTCCGTGCATCATCCTAGAAGCAATGGGCAGGTAGAGGCCGCTAACAAACTCATCATAAATCTCTTGAAAAAGAAGGTAGAAAACGTTAGGGGCAACTGGGCAGAACAACTACCTTCCGTCTTATGGGCCTTGAGAACAACTCCGAGTTCTGCTACTGGGGAAACCCCGTTCAAATTATCACACGGTTCCGAAGCCCTTATTCCGGTAGAATTTGAAGTGAAAAGTCCAAGAGTATTATTGGCACAACAAAATCAAATCGAGTGGATGGAAGAAAATGACGAAGAGTTAAAATGCAACCTTGATTTAATTGAGGAATTAAGAGACACTGCAATCATTAGACAGGAAGAGGTGAAACGAAGAATGGCAAGGTTGTTCAATAAAAATGTAAGAACCAAAGAATTCGCTGTTGGAGATCTAGTCTTGAAAAAAGTAGATACAGCGGCAAGAGCTGGTTCAGTTGGAAAGCTTAATCCAAATTGGGCAGGGCCGTTCGTGGTAAAGAATGTGCTTAAAAATGGGGCTTACCATCTCCAAACTTATGAAGGAGAAGAGTTGCCTCATTCTTGGAGCGGAGATGACCTTAAGATTTTCTTTTCTTAACATGTGCGTATCTAATTCACTCATTTTCTGTTCCTAACTCTTTTCTTTTCCTAAATATCACGCAGGTATCACCAATACATTCGCAATATAAGTAATGGATGACAAGTCCTAAAAATAAGATGATTTTTGAAAAGCCAAAAACCTGTCAAGTGAGATATCGACGGATCCTACCATCTTCCCCCTTGACTTGTTAGCTCGACGTGTAATTCTGCCAGGACCACAGATGTCGGGGAGATTTCGAATCTGTGTAGCAGTAGCTCGCCAAGCTCGAGCGGTGGAAGTTTAGGATACCGGGTCCTTGCTGACATCTGGCACACCTCAGCGTTTCAAGGAGGTCTAGGTGGCTGGCTCAGCTCTGTCAGGCATCAAAAAGGACATTGCTACAATCTTAATGATCTTTCAGGGAAAGCAATGTCGGTGTAGCCTCCGCGGCATGACCACACCTGCCCTACCGATCATTTCGGTTGTAACTCTCGAATACTCGTTGAAGCGTGGTTAGGTAAGGGGCGGCAAGAAACATCTATGACCGTCACCTGAACCTTGGATTGGCAAATTTGCAAACAAACTCAGCAATCCGTTAAGAAAAGGAGTGTCGGTATAGCCTCCGCGGCATAACCACACCATCCCTTTGGATCATTTTCAAGATCCATCCCTCTATTTTTACCGTAAAGGTCTTATTCACTCGTGTTGGGATCGGCCGGTCAGCAGTTTATGAGACCGCATATTCTACTCTCTTACAAAGAGCGATCTTTTATAAATCGTCGGATGAAATTTTTCAGGATAATTGAGGTCGCTATTTGGAAATCTCCTGTGCCAGCTTAATAGAGTTCGGCCGGTCTCAGTAAGATCGAGATTCCGATATTCCCTGTTATTCAAAGTTATATGGAGTATGCATGATGCTTTGTTTCCCGTCGAATAGAATTTTCCGCAGAAAGGGCGATCTGAATAAAATATGATCGCTGATCCGAAGATTTATGAAGAATTCTTTTTACAATCGTGATTATCAACGGGTCATCAAGTGGATTTCTTGTCAGTTAGGCGCCGATCACCCAGAGATCAATAAGTTCAAGTCATCTTCTTGTGGTTTCCTTATATCGTGACCTGTGTAATAAGAGATCGCATAACTATTTTTGAATAAGATGGTTATTTTCTATCATAGGTAAGTTGCAGATTTTCTCAGTGATCTGGTTATCTCAAGACCGCAGAATAATTTTTATGCAAAATCAGTCTTTTAAAATCTTTGGTGTTTTTTCCAAGAGATCGCCCAAGTTCCTTAAATGATTGATATAAATTATGATAAATCCAAGGCATTGAGATCGAATGCCAAATTTTAAATTCAGAAGAACAGATAAATACATACATCCGAAACGAACTTATTCACAGGTAAAATCCAGCAAATATCAAATCTATATATATATTCTGGAATGTCAATTACAATAAGACCGCTCGGTCTCCAAAAAAGAAAAGGGATTACAATTCACTCTCTCTTTGATCTCTTGGAAGACCGCTCGCTTAAAGAAGTAGAATCAGTGTCTGCAGAAGACTCTTCCGATTTACTGAGAGGAATTCTGGATCCAGAGCTAGAACCCGAGCTCGAGTCCTGGCCTTGAGTATAATGGCTTCCGCTTGCCTCATCTTCGATCACCACGTCTTCCTCTTGACCCGCGGTCTCCTCAGCAGTTGCAGACTGCTCTTCAATCCTCTGTGCCGCATCAGGGAAGAGATCGGCAAATGTAACATCCTTGTATTCTTCAGTAAAACCACCCCGAGCTCGAACTTCATTCAGCACTTGTTCGGCGGTCTCCTTAATATGATGCATCATAGCCCTCTGAAAAGCCGGGTTTTCAGGGTCATAAGCAGCATTGTCAGATTGCTGCAGAAGATATATGAGTTAGACCGCGCGATCGTAGGTAACACATTCATAAAAATATTAAATAAGATTCTTACTCTTCTTTCTTCTTGCAAGGCGGTTATTTCATCTAGAGCGCTGCGAAGAGATCGCCCCATATGATGATTTAAGATCGCGCTCCTGGCGGTCACCTGGGCACAGAGGTCGGGGAGAGTATCGGTCTCTATATTTAATATTTCATTTGTATTTCTTTTTCCATATAGAGCCGAAGTGACCGCATAAGCATGGCGGGTCACTTTCCCACTCCATGAAGGGAGATCGGTGGAAACCTTCACAGAACTTCCTTTGGCCGCCCATTTCAGGAGAGGTTTTCCTTTGATATCTTTCATTTTTCTCTTAAAACCAATCAAAGGAAAACCTCGCTCGGCGATCTCAGAAGTGGAGCCAAACACGTCGGCCTCGCGCTTCAGCCTCCTCTCTCGCTGAGTAAGAGTTTCTGCTGCCGGGGAAACAGGATCCTGTGCAGGGACCGCAAAGGTCGCTGAAGGGAAAAAGAAAAAGGAGTTAGGAAAAGAATTCAGAAGGAAATTATTCAAGACCGCAAGAAAAACTTACTTTCAGCAGGGGTGATCTCCGCGATCTCAGGCCAGATCGCTAGATAATGAACAAGATCGATTCTTTTACCCGCCAAAAAAGCCAGAATCTTCAGCTCTTCCTCTGAGACCGCCTTTATCTTCTTAAAAACGCTATCAGGTCGCGGAGAGGGCGAGCTCTTGAGACCGCCAAGGTCACCTTCAAAGACAAGAAATCTTTCTGTCCAGAAAGAAATCTTGTTAGGAAGATTGAGAATTTTTATCCCTTCTGCTGAGAAGTACATCAGCCCTTTGAATTCTTCCTTTTTCTTGCCTTCCTTCAGAACTTTTGCAGTGAAAGTCGCGCGGAACAGGTTCATCGTAAAAGTCACTCTTACCGATCTCAAGTAATTTATGAAGACATTAACGAGACCGATCGAGTTTGGAGGCAACTGAGCGAGCACAAAACCATAATACTCCAAAATCTCTAGCCATTCCCAGGGGAGGGGAATTCTCAACCCTAGCTCAAAGTGATCGATAGGGATAACAAACTTTCTTTCTTCTCCAAAGTTCAGTCTTTCCTGTTCAGCTGGCGGTCTTACAACTATTTGGGTCTGGATCATATGCTTCTTAATAAATTCAATATATTCATCCTTGGACAAGAGGCTTTGCTTGTGATCAGAGCTCAAGAAAATATTAGCAGAAGAGGCACGAGCGGACACCATTTTTCGAGGTCGCCGAGACCGGTGTTTGGCACGCATACAAAAGGATATGAAATGAAGAATATGAAGACAAACTATTTATAGAGGTCAAAGGGTCATTTCGTAATCATTACCTTCTGCAGATCGTCCAGCAAGAATCTCTCAGACCGCTCGATCTAAGCAAGGCTAAGTGAAGACATTTCGTTCTTGGCAATCTCAAATAAATTAAGTAATAGCACCAGTAATAGATTTTCCATGCATAAAGAAATTGAAATCAAAGAATTAAAGACCGCACAAAGCATAAAATAAAAAGGTCACAGAACAGGTGGAGCATTAATTGCAAAAATATTACAAGACAAAATGTTCAGAATTCAGAGACCGCTCGGTCTCAAAGCAAATGATCATCTCCTAGAAGGCCTGTTCCTTCCTACGTGAGCAGCGACATCTTGCATATCATTCACTGCGGCCATAACTGACACCAAGCTGTGATTGGCCAGCATCGCAGACCGGTGGATCTTCGACATCTCCTTGTCCACCTGCTCCATAGGAATCAACACGATCTCAGGTTGCGGTCTCTCCGCTGGACGATCGCTGGAGGTGCCCGGACGCATCATGATCTTTCCGTGACCGCTCCTCAGCCTTTCATTTTCCGCAGATAGCGCCGCAGCTTTCCCTTTGTAGTACTCAGCCTCCTTTTCAGTTTTCTTGAGAGCTCGAGCGATCTCGGCAACCCTCAGATCGCATTCTTCGCGAATTTTCCTCTCATTGGAACGTAATTTTTCTTCGAGGTCGCGGATCTGATCGTTCTGAATCCGCTCCCTCATCAGCATAGAACGAACATCCTCGAACATAGGGTTGAGGATGTTGGACAGCTGAGGGGGGATCTCAATGCGCTGAGGAAGCTCTCCCTCCTCAATCTCAACATTTTCATTATCTGCGGTCACAAGAGATGGGTTACTTCAATCAAAAGCGTACAGTCAAATAAGCTTTTTTGAATAAACAGAAAAGTACTTGGAAAGAAGTTAAGATCGCGGTCACGTAAATCTCTTCTGGTATCTCTAGTGACCGCGGGATCTGCGGTCAGAAAAAGACGATCCGATCCCCTTAAGCGCTCCAGATCCATTCTTTCCAAATCTCTTTTCTGCGATTTTTCCCCCTCTTTCCTTCTCCTTTTTAATTCTTCATTACTTAAGAGGATGTCATCGGTCTCAATAAAAACGATCCCATGTTTTCTTTCAGGAGAAGCAGGGCGAACTGTAGGTAATGAAAGGAACTTGACCGGCTGAGGAATCATTTTATACTTACCAGACCGCAAAATCGAGACCGCCGCCGCACGATCCGTTGCAGCCTTGATTAAACGGTCTCCCTGAAGAGAATCAGTTGGGAGACCGCTAGAAAGTGCAGCCTTCTCCTTGGCGATCTGCAATCTCTCCGCGATCTCCTCTTCAGAATTTTTATTCTCTGCGGTCTGCAAGACCGCAGCCTTTTTCTTCTCATCAGCAATCAGGGCCGCTCTTTCCTCAGCAATTAGATCTGCCTTTTCTTCGGCAGCCCTGAGCATCTCTCTCTCCCGCTCCTCCTCGGCGGTCTTAGCCGCTTCCTTTTTCCTCTCCTCTTCTTCTCTCTCCCTTTTTCCCTTTTTCTCCCTTTCCTTGTCCTTTTTCTTCTCATCAGCCTTTTTCTTCTTCATCTCTTCTTTCTCCTTTTTATCTTCCTCCCTCGCCTTGATCACTCTGTCAGCGATCTCCTTCTCCTTATCAGCGATCTCCTTCTCAACAGCGGCATATCTAAGAGTTGAAGCCTCAAAGGGATCCAACACCTGCAACGACGAAAAAGACGAATTGTTAGATGAAGCCTCATCAAGATAGGCGATTAATTCAGAATCTTCCTCTCTTGACAAAGCTGAGATCGCAGGAGGGAAGAAGGGATCGCCCTTAATGCTCACCTTTGAAGTTTCCGCGATAATATCCGGATCGGTAGATTCAGACAGTGTGATCGCCCCCGGAGCGATCACATCTTTTTCATCTTCATTTTTTCTGCTTCTTTTATAAGTTAAACTTGAAGGGCTCAAATCTTTTCTCTTCTTGTTCCCAGCAGCTCCCACGTGATCAGCAATTTTTTGTCTTAGAAATTCTGCTTCGGCATGTTTTTGATGCAGACCGGCCAAAATGGTTTCGGTAGATGCGGTCTCCGGTGGCTTGGAAGCTGTTTGATCAAGTACTTCCAGGGTTTTCTGGCAGTCAAAGGAAATTGAAAAATCAGATAATTTCAACACAGGATCTGAAGAAATTTTAGATGGCTCAGAAATGATAGAGACCGGCACAACTGAACCCTCCGGAAGTTCAGATTTCTTCGGAGATCGGGCGGTCCCCTTCGAAGCGCTCGCTTTCGACAAGATTTTTGGCACCCTCTTCCCTTTTTTCGAACTAACGTTTTCCTTTTTTCCTGGAGAATTCGCTTTTGATGGAAGAGTTTTTAAAAGGTCAAGTATGGTCATCTTTGCAGGAGATCGCGCCTGCCGACTTTTTCAGTGACCGCTCGAGGATTGAGTTTTTCACAATATCTCAGAGCACGGAGATATCAGCCGGTATTTATAGAACAAGATGCATTTATGACGGTCGCGGTCTCCGCGGTCAGAGTTAACATTTTCGAAGTTCCAGGCGAAACTTAAAAATGTGCGGGGATTATGTTTGCCCAGAAAGCCCGCGACCTCCTCTCATGGCACTTTTTTCCCGATCTCAGCGGTCTCTGTTTGCGTGACCGCCCGGATCGCCAGCTGCTTTCTCAATTAAGAGTTTCTAAGAGTCAAGCGGTCAAAGCAGTGCGAGATCGCTGGATTGAGCGGTCTACTTGTTTTTCTTTTTTTTTGTTATCTGCACTCCTTCTCCCTGCCCAGGCTCTCCTGTATCCCGGGCAGCCCGTAGTTTTTTAGTTCTGCCCGTTTGGGCAGCCCCCTCGTCTATAAATAGAGGGGTAGGGGTACCAGGAAAAGGACTTTTTGGCTCCGGGGCTTCAGCTTACAACCTGTGTAAGCGGTCTCATTTCTTCGTGATCGCCTTTTTGTGATCGTTTTCCTTTTGCCTCAGCATCTTGTCTCAGTAACCTACACTTCGCAGTTTTCTCCCACCCTCTTTAGTGTGAATTTTGGAGGTACCATTTTTGGCACCAACAGTGCACATCATTATCTTCCATAACACTTCTTCTCATGAGTATTGGATCCTTATGCATATTCTATATTACTCTTTATTTATGAAATGCACTAGATAACCTAGCATGCTTTCTACAATGTTTAGTATGTTTTGAAATTGTGAATTAACATAACATTGTAGTACTCTCTTCTTGGTAAAATTATTTCATGCTTGGTTACTTTATTATTGAATTTAAAGATTTTACTTGAACAAATGATTTACAAAATATCTTCTTTATAAAATTGAACTCATATATCTATTATGAATCATCATGTCTTACAAAAGATGTCTGATTGTATTTTTTAAGTCTTCCGCAACTTTACATTTACCTTGTATTTGTTTATACTACAAACTCTAATTTATGAAAATATTGTGATACTCAAAAATCTGATCTATTTCAATGAAAAGTATTCTAAAAACTCCTTATCATTTCATTCTCTCTAAAAGCTCGATCATGCCTTTATCTTATTGTCAACTTTTAAGTGGTGTCTCCTTACCTGCTTTTGCTAATAACAAAAGGGGGATAACTAACATGATAAATAAAATCTGCAATCAAAATATAATGCTTAATTAAGATGATAGCTTACATATTAGGAGAGCATTCACTTAGGGGGAGCATGCATTTAGGGGGAGAAATTTTATATGCTAAAATCGATAATTATCCTAAGTCATCACTCTCACACACACAAGTATGTCTCTTCATGCTTATATATTAATGCTCTGATTTATCATTAATGAATTTGTTATTATCAAAAAGGGGAGTTTGTTGGAACATGGTCTTCCGCATCTCCTAGGTTTGAGAATAACAAATCCTATGTGTATTTGATCTTGTGTGTTTAAGTGTACAGGATAACAAAGTCCACATGACTCAAGGATTACATAAGAAGGTTGCCCCCAAAGTTGAGCCATCAAATCCAAAACACCTACTAGCGCTGGCGGTAGTACTAGCGCAGGCGCTAGCTATCGTTCGATGAACAGTTAGCGGCGCTCAACAAATTGCTCATAGCTGCGTTCGACGAAATTTCGTTCGACAAACTCCTAGCGGCGTTCGACGAAATCTCGTTCGACGAAATTTTCGTTCGACAAATTCTTAGTGGCGTTAGACGAATTCTCATTCGACGAAATATTGGATTAAGCGCAATTGCCGGGAGAACTTATAGAAGGAGATAGCGCCAGGCAATATCCGATAGCGCAGGCGATAGCGAGGAGCACAGTAGGTAAGAGAGAATTATTTCCTCAGATTGAAGATTCTGCCGCGCAGAATGTGTCCTAATATGGGATAGCGCCGGCGGTACCACTAGCACAGGCGCTAGCACTGAGGCTATAAAAAGGACCCCTCTTCTCTCATTTCAGAGTGACATTACAGAGATCAGAGAGAGAGAGATAGAGTGCTAGAATTCCAGAGGCTACCATGGCCGAAAAGTTGATGTCCTACCAAAGTTCTGCAAACTTCTGAAGGAGAATCTCATCACGCCGGATCCAAACGAAGTCTGCTTCTACAACCCTTATTCTACAGCGGATCTTCATCTCCAACTTCAGAAGTTCATCAAGAGGGTGTTTTTATTTATTTTCATTTCATATTTCTTGTAAACGGTTAGTAAAATCGCCTCGTGTTGGCGACTAGGTCTGGGTAGGACTTAGGGCAGAAACTCGCCTCGTGTTGGCGACTAGATCTAGGCTAGGTCTAGGGCGTTCTCGAGGCCATATCCGGGGAAGGGTTGGCTAGAGCGGCTTGAGGCCGAATCCGGGGAGGATAGGCTAGGGCCACCGGTTCGTGGGGATGCGAGTCGGGATAGAAAATAAAAAGAGTCTATTATTCATCGCCGTCGAATTCAAGCGTTATAGAAGTCAACTTTTGTAAAACCTTATTTGATATTAATAAAGCATGTCTCTACTTTATTTCAACTATTGTTCTTGAATTTTTATTGTCTTAATCCTGCATTATTACAAAGCTTTCCAAAATATAAATTAAGTTTTTGAAAACCCTTATTCACCCCCCCCCCCCCCCCCCCCCCCCCCTCTAAGGGTGCCTACCGATCCAACAAAAAGATTATGGGAAGTGATCCTAATGGGTGGAATCATTTAGTTTTCGATAATCAAAGTACATCCGCCAACCCGTAACGATACAGGTTGGGATCAATTCGTTGTTCTCATTTTCTACTACCGTTACGCCGCCTTTCTTTGGCACGACTTGTACTGGGCTAACCAAAGTACTATTCAATATCTGGTAGATGATTCCCGCATCTAAAAGTTTGATAAATTCATCCTTAACGTGTAAAACCCCCCTCCCAGAACATAAGACACGGTCGAGGGGAGTATTATGCCCAGGACAGCCGCCTTGCTGGAGCGCCGGCACACGAGCTAGCCTCCCCCACAAGATGCCTATCCTGCCTGCCAAACCAACTGAACAGCGCCAACCCATCAATAAAGTAAAAGCAAGAAGCCATAAAAAGATATTCACATGAGTAAGAGTCCAAATAAGTACAAAGACAAGAGCTCCGAGAGCTCCTGCAAAAGTATCAGAGTATCAAACTAATGCCCCCAAGGGATACATCTCAAAACACTCGCTCGCCTCTGCCACTAATGGCAACCAAGGTACCATAGTCACCAACCCTGCACACCTGACCTGTCTGGTCTCCTCCAGCATCGTGCGCCGCTGCTCCAGGGTGCGCTCCTAAAAAGAGGGACGTCGCAACTGTTAGTCATAAAGACTAAGTGGCTTCACATCCGCTCCCACGGCGACCCCAAGGCACCGGGCGGTATGAAAGGAAGAAAAGCTGCAATATAAGCAATAATATACAAAGCAGGTGACAGGAATGGTTGTATATACATGTCGGTTGTATAAGTACCCAAGTACTTGCAATAACTCTAACTAACATGTACAAGTACAAGTAAGTACTAGTACCAGAAAGAAGTAAGCAGAGTATCAATATCGTACTAGTAACAGAAAGGAGTAAGCAAGTACTAGTAATAAGAAAGCATGAGCAGTGTATCAATAATCGAATTGAACTTAACTTATAAGGATGCCCATACAAGCTTATAAGTTAAGGATCTGAACATGAAGGTAACTCATCATATAAAGGTGCCCATACAAGTGTATATGATGAGGATCCAATGCGGTGCAATGCAATGATTATGAAGGATGAATGCAATGTAATGATTATGATATGAAGACTCAGCCATGCAAAGTTGCTATGTCGACATAAAAAACCTTTAGTTCTGGCTTTTTGAGCGGTAGCGAACCGCTCAGGCATCTCCCGTCGTGGCCAGACGGAGACAGTGGAACGAGCTCCTCCACTACTAGGAGGGTATGAACACTACCAGTCCTAGGCCTCTGTACACCTCGACGCTAAGAACACACAGCGGAGACCCTGCGTACTGCTCGACGCTAAGAACACACAGCAGAGCCATCAAGGACACACAAGGGGACTTGGGTAGGTAAGCACCAAGAGTCCAACCCAACTGGTCTAGAGTCTACTATCGGCTTTTGTCGGCGTCACGACTAGCAAGCCCGTAGACCCGCCACAAGTAATCCTCCCCAGCGGGGTCCATTTGTATCCGTGTATCAACATACACCAGTACTTCCAATCCAAGTCCTTATATACAATCCGTGTATCTACGTACACTAGGACTTCTAATCCAAGTCCTTCTAAACAATCCGTGTATCTACGTACACAAGGACTTCTAATCCAAGTCCTTCTAAACAATCCGTGTATCTACGTACACCAGGACTTCTAATCCAAATCCTTCTAAACAATCCGTGTATCTACGTACACCAGGACTGCTAATCCAAGTCCTTCTAAACAATCTGTGTATCTACGTACACCAGGACTTCTAATCCAAGTCCTTCTAAACAATCTGGACCGCAAAAATAGCACACACTTAACCACATTCCATCTTTCTGGACAGTCCTCTGACTGAACCTTTAGAGAGCTACAGGGCACTTCAAAAAACGGGTGACCTATCATTTGAAAGCTCTTTCTGAGGGATACAACATTCATGTTGAGCCCGAAGTCTAGTTCTAGCGGGATCAAACCTAAGAATTGGCTTTAACCCAGCTGCGCACTGATTCATCCCTTAATAACCAAGTGAAATTTTATAAATTGAAACTTCTTTAGCAAGGGGGGGGGGGGGGGGGGGGGGGTTATCATCACATTTATCACACAAATAGATATTAACAACCTTAATTAACATAGGGTTGTTCATCATCTTTCCCGAACATGAATTAGATCATTTCACCCCCTTTTTAAAAATCCCTAAATAACATTCCCCTCACCCTCCCACAACGACCATGGGTTTGCCCCAAATCTAATCTCATCTCTTCCTTTTGAAGAGAAGAAATGAACCCTAGAACCTCGCGGCAAATGATGCCCTAATTTTGAGGTTCCAGCTTGGTCTTCCTAAGAAAACTCCATTAAAGCTCACATGAGAAGCTCTCTTGAGCCTTCATCTCTCCTATTATGATCTAAGAGGCTAGCACCAAGGGAGAGGGGAGGAAGTCACCTGATTTCTGGCCGACGTTCGTGGTTGTCTCCTCCGCGGCATGGCGGCAGTTGGCCAAGACTGATTAAAGGGTCCTGATCCACAGAAATATACAACATGTAATCAGTCAACATTACCCAAACTAAAAAGGGAAATAACACAGAAAATCTGGACTGCTTAAGGGCAGACAAACAGCAAACAACCTTAATGAAATAGAACCAAAACATGTACAGATGTACTATAGAAGATCATCCCTATTTCTCATTCTCTGATTCACTCCACAATAACCAATAGAGAAGGAAAGTAATAGCAGCCTAACAAGATAGAAACCCTCAAATTGCTTACAAGATTTTGCCCAAATCTCCTACAACAATACTATCATTCCATTCCTCCAAATGCTCACTCAAGCAAATAAGTAGGCTGAACCATAGGGAAATAACAGCCAACAATAAGAATCAAACAGCCTCATGAACTCCTAACAGGAGCTTTAACCAGCCGGCCAATTAAAGCAAAGAAGAATCGGCTCCCAGAAAAGGGAAACCCCAATTACAGTGCACTAACAACAGCCTCAACTAAATATAAGAACATACAGTCGGTCACAAATTAAGAGGAACATCAAGGCTCAGCATAACCACCATAGTAAAATATTTAGCAGTAACAACAGTTTAAATTGGGAAGAGGAATCATAATAGAAACATCACAAGGTACAACCAACACTCTGGACTATTAAGGCAAGAGATCAGCAATACAATATATCCCCAAGTAGCAGCCAACCAAATTAACATAGAACCCCTAATATAAATATTTGAGTTCATGAAAAGATTTGGCCCATATCTCCTAACAGGTCATCAACCAAAAACTGAAGGAAAGAGTAGTAATCATAGACTATAATATCAAACTTAAGTGGCTTCCAACAGGGAAAAGAAGGCTTACAATGAGCTAAAGGAAGTCGGGCACTATCCCAAATCCGACGAAGCCCAGATCAAGCGAAGCCTTACGAATCCTTGCTCCCAGCTTACAGTTAGGGTAGAAGTTCTGCTCACAGTACTAACTTCAGAAATCCGAGGCCAAATCGTGCAGAATGAGGAGGAGACGAGAAGGAGAATGAGGAACCCTAGCGGCGATACCGTCGAGAGAAGTTAGAAAGAGGTCGGGAGAATAAGAGAGTTGGCCAAGCCCATTCCGAGAAGTAGCAGATCCATGCCCAAATACTAATTTCCACCGCCTCATTACAGCCAATCCCGAATAACTCCACCCAAAATGCTATCAGCACACCATCACAGCTAATAGCATTTGTTATTAGCACATAAATCATCACATGAAATCAACACTCCATAATGAGTTTTAGTAATTCACCTTTTAGGCCACATGACAAGCCCAAAAAATCAGTCTACATAACATGCAAACCTGCTCACAGTTTTATATCACCACATAACGAGGAGGCAACCGTTAATAGCACACTAATCCATTTTTAAGGGAACCTTTATTAATACCCCACATTATTTCACTGATTTCAGTATTTCATCATAGGGGATTTTACGTTCTATTTTATTATGCAATGTTCATCATAGGTGCCTAGCGCGCACTGGGATGTTACAAATCCAATAAACGAAGAAACAATTTTGTCCCCGAAATTAAAGTTGAGGTTAGGAGGGTCTTATGTTCCAAATATGCTGAAAGGAAGCCACAAGAATCCCACACATACTCTTCTCGATCAACTGCTAGCCTCGCTGAGTCACTGAGAACTAGTAGGGGAAATTCCCAGGAAATTTAACACCTAATTCCCTAAGCCATCGGGAGTTAGGAAGCAAAATTTCTGGGGAATTTAGGGTCTAAACACCTCCAGACCACCAAAGCTGAAGCCAACCAAAACTAACCCAACTCATTTGAAGCCGCAGTGTGGTTTAGTACAAAAACAAATAAAGAGCTCAACAGTTAAACTACTAGCGAGGCTATGAATGGTTTTGAAATTTAGCCAACATTTAAACGATTGCCGAACTTGACCATCGTAATCTCCTATACCCAGGGCCGAATAACCAAGGCGTTTAACTGCCACATAGCAAATATAACACTATAAGTATGAAGCTATAGGAACCATTAGAATATAGAGCAGCCCCCAATGAACTCAAATAAAGTAGCCACTTTAAATCCATATAAAGCAGCCCCTCTAATAAATAAATAAAAAAACAGCAGCCTTCTAATTAAAACAGCAGCAGCCCAAAATTCAGATTATAAGCCAGCAGCCCCAAATTCAACCAAGTAATAGAAGCAGTCACCAAACAAAAACATAAGAGGTAGCCCCTAATTATCAAGAAAAGGAGCTTAAGAAATTCCTGCAGTTTAAGCATACCCCAAACAGAGTTTTATAAGGCAGCCCCCGATCAGATTATAAAACAGCAGCCTTAATTGGACAAGGAGAAGATAGAAGCAGTCCCCAACAAACAAACAGCAGCAGGTTTCAGCACAGCAGCCCCTTGTAACAAACGGCAGCAGCCCCACAAGAAAGAAAGAAAACAATAGGGCAGCCCCACTAAAATGACAGCAGGTTTCAGTACAGCAACCCCCATAACACATTAGCGTTTGCACTTTAAGTATAAAGCCACATAATATTTTTGTTCACTTATCTATAGAGCGAAGCAACCAATGACTTGAAGCGGTTATAAAGCTCGAAACTGAAGTAAATCCACATAACCACCAAGTTTAATAATTTATAACTTTGCCAAAACTTTGGGAACTAACAAGAGAGATTCTTAGGAAATTTAGCACCAAATTCCCAAACCCGTCATGAATTAGGAAACGAACGTTCCGGGGAATCTAAGGTCTAATGTTTCCCAACCCAACTAGAGATTACAAAATAAATTTCCAGAAAGATTAGCCCGCCAAACCACCAAAACCTTTAGCTAGAGAAATGCGCAAAGTTTACAAACCCTCCAAATTTTCTGCTACCAAAATATGCAAGATTAGCCAAGTATAAAGGCAGAACTAACCAAGTGATCCAACCATATAACCATCCTGAGCTAGCCAATCATAAACCCAGTGTATAACCAAGATAAGCCAAAATAGGATGATAGCCGGAACTAGGACCACTGCTAGCACACCCCAAAATAGATGTTAACCAAAATTTGGAGAAAAACTGCTAGCATAATCCAACATAACTATTAACAGAAACTTGAAGAAAGCTGCTAGCATAATCCAACATAAATGTTAACAGGAACTTGGAGAGACCTACTAGCATATTGCAGATATTTCAAGCGTTGAATATCATTTTATCATGGATCTAGCTATACTGCCCGTTATTGGAACAAGTAAAAACCCAAAACCAAATTCCATCCACTTATCCTTCAAATTTAACAATTTGCTAGCCTCGCAAAGTCGTCGAGAACTAGCAAGGGAAATTCCCAGGGAGCTTGGCCTCTAATTCCCCCGACTCGCCAGGAATTAGAAACAAAATTCCTGGGGAATTAAGATCTGGTTCCTCACACCGATAAGGATTGTAAACAAGGCTCCATGAAACTTAGCCGCAAAACCAACTGCACCTTCTAACAAGTGTATAAATATATATTCAGAATTAAAACCAACTAGAGCTGAGACAGGCCATAATATGTAGAAACGGAGCTATCTAAACTTTAGTCGATCAGAATTAGTCCTTTGTTTAACTAGGATCCGGCAAACTATCCGTCTTCTAATTATTGGTATGAATACCTATCCGGGACCCCGATCAAATTTCCAACAACGACAAGTGTAGAGAATAACAAGGGCAGAGTATGGCAGCACATGATTTAGCCGAGACATAATCAGAAGGGCCCAAAATGAACCCAGCAAACAGCCCCACCAAAAGTAGGAGCCCATGGTTCAATAGCAAGAGAGGTCAAAGATTTGCTATCAACACACACACACTTATATATATAAAGATATGAGCCCTTTGCAAACAAAGTCCCAACTGGGTACTACAGGTATTTATAATGCAATTGTATGAATTTGTCGCCTTAACAAATCACGTAACAATGCCTTAGCACCACGGGTGCTACCATTTCGTATACTTTATCTTTAATTGGACGCTTGTAAACACATCTCTTTGATCAGCAATCGGTACAATTCCCACTTAACAAACTTTAAGGCGTCCCCCAAAATTTGTCATGCGGTCGTCAGATCGACCTTTGATCCTTGAGAGACACTACAACGCTACATTACAGTTTACTTCTCTGCATAGTCTTCATTTAGAGTGAAGACCTGCTCATCCTTAAGTTACTCACCTCTATTACTCTGGGAGTTAACTCACCGTAAACCAAAACATGGTGTTCAATCATCGCCCTTGCTTAAGATGAACTCATTCATCAAGGAGTGCTAATTCCAATATCAACGGCTTGTAACGACTTAAATGGGAAAAACTCATTGTAGCAAGGCTAAGTGATGCAGGACACAAAGATTTTTGGCTCCTGGTAGAATCCCAATTTGCCCATCTGCTAGGCCAATAAACGAAGGGACAAGCCCCCGTACGTTTTTGGACTAAATTTCATCCACCACCCATATTGTACATTCATCTCCCGTATGGGCACAAACCTTAGGGGCATATCTTCCTCGACTTGGAGTTCTTACCCTATAGATCCCCGTATCGACACACTTATATATCAGCCATGATGTAGAAATTCAAATTTTACGGCGAAGACCAAGCTGCATCTCATTGTAATGAGAGCATGAACAAATAACATCCAATTACACGGTACATAACTAGCCCAATAAACAAAGAGATAAGCCCCCGTATCTCTTCGACTGAGTTTCTTCTACAACCAATATAACATATTCGTCCCACAATGAGCCTTCTCTGGATCCGAATTCTTATCATACAGTATAAAAGACATGCTTGGTGGTCTCTTACTAAGCTGATGATAGATTTCAGGCACCAATCTCATTTAGATTGCCCTAATATTTTGGGTAAGGTGATAATATTACTCCATATCTAGGATAGAAATCTCAGGGTGTGAGTCGTCTCTAGCATCTACACTCACGTTGAAATCTTCCCTTAGTCGTTTGCGGTCACTTATGGCTTGGCCACACCATCCCTGAGATCGGTATAAGGTTAGGGTATGTCACGACATATCCTGTTAAGTCGACCAAAATGGTATCCTAGTTAGGTTGGCATCAATCCTATGACAAACCAACTCTGACTGTTGGAATGGGAATACCAATTACTATCTCGGAATGAGCCAGCATCTATACGTAAGGGTATGAGTTTGGCTTAGGTTGGCACTTCCTATAGGAAAAAGTGGACATACTTAATGTGAATCACACATGGGCACACCACCGCTTCCGCTGTATCAGTTTGTCCTCAAACTGATTTAGCTAACAGGGTGTCCTAGTGGTTTAATGGACTTCTTTATATCAGGATCATTGCAAGATGATACCATTTGTAAACCCCCCCCCCTCCTAGAACACAAGACACGGCCGAGGGGAGTCTTATGCCCAGGACAGCCGCCTTGCGGGAGCGCCAGCACACGAGCTAGTCTCCCCCACTAGACGCCTATCCTGCCGGCCAAACCAACTGAACAGTGCCAACCAATCAAAAAAGTAAAAGCAAGAAGCCATAAAAAGATATTTACATGAGTAAGAGTCCAAATAAGTACAAAGACAAGAGCTCCGAGAGCTCCTGCAAAAGTATCAGAGTATCAAACTAATGCCCCCAAGGGATACATCTCAAAACACTCGCTCGCCTCTGCCACTAATGACAACAAATGTACCATAGTCACCAACCCTGTACACCTGACCTGTCTGGCCTCATCCAGCATCGTGCGCCGCTGCTCTAGGGTGCGCTCCTAAAAAGAAGGACGTAGCAACCGTTAGTCATACACACTAAGTGGCTTCACATCCGCTCCCCCGACGACCCCAAGGCACCGGGCGGTATGAAAGGAAGAAAAGCTGCAATATAAATAATAGTATACAAAGCAGGTGACAGGAATGGTTGTATATACATGTCGGTTGTATAAGAACCAAAGTACTTGCAATAACTCTAACTAACAGGTACAAATACAAGTAAGTACTAGTACCAGAAAGAAGTAAGCAGAGTATCAATATCGTACTAGTAACAGAAAGGAGTAAGCAAGTACTAGTAATAAGAAAGCATGAGCAGAGTATCAATAACCGAATTGAACTTAACTTATAAGGATGCCCATACAAGCTTATAAGTTAAGGATCTGAACATGAAGGTAACTCATCATATAAAGGTGCCCATACAAGTGTATATGATGAGGATCCAATGCGTTGCAATGCCATGATTATGAAGGATGAATGCAATGCAATGATTATGATATGAAGACTCACCCATGCAAAGTTGTTATGTCGACAGAGACCTTTAGTTCTCGCTTTTTGAGCGGTAGCTAACCGCTCAGACATCTCCCGTCGTGGCCAGACGGAGACAGTGGAACAAGCTCCTCCACTACTAGGAGGGTATGAACACTACCAGTCCTAGGCCTCTGTATGCCTCGACACTAAGAACACACAGCGGAGACCATGCGTACTGCTCGACGCTAAGAACACACAGCGGAGCCATCAAGGACACAGAAGGGGACTTGGGTAGGTGAGCACCAAGAGTCCAACCCAACCTGTCTAGAGTCTACTGCCGGCTTCTATCGGTGTCACGACTAGCAAGCCCGTAGACCCGCCACAAGTAATCCTCCCCAGCGGGGTCCATTTTGTATCCGTGTATCAACATACACCAGGACTTCCAATCCAAGACCCTCTATACAATCTGTGTATCTACATACCCCAGGACTTCTAATCCAAGTCATTCTAAACAATCCGTGTATCTACGTACACCAGGACTTCTAATCCAAGTCCTTCTAAACAATCCGTGTATCTACGTACACCAGGACTTCTAATCCAAGTCCTTCTAAACAATCAGTGTATCAACGTACACCAGGACTGCTAATCCAAGTCCTTCTAAACAATCCGTGTATCTACGTACACCAGGACTTCTAATCCAAGTCCTTCTAAACAATCTGGACCGCAAAAACAGCACACACTTAACCACATTCCAGCTTTCTGGATAGTCCACTCGACTGGACCTTTAGGGAGCTACAGGGCACTTCAGAAAATGGATGACCTATCATCGGAAACCTCTTTCCGAGGGTTACAACATTCATGTTGAGTCCGAAGCCTAGTTCTAGCGGGATCAAACCAAAGAATTGGCTTGAACCCAGCTGCGCACCGATTCAACCCTTATTAACCAAGTGAAATGTTATAAATTGAAACTTCTTTAGCAAGGGGGGGGGGGGGGGGGGGGGGGGTTATCATCACATTTATCACACAAATAGATTTTAACAACCCTAATTAACAGAGGGTTGTTCATCATCTTTCCCAAACATGAAATAGATCATTTCACCCCCTTTTTAAAAATCCCTAAATAACATTCCCCTCACCCTCCCACAACGACCATGGGTTTGCCCCAAATCAAATCCCATCTCTTCCTTTTGAAGAGAAGAAATGATCCCTAGAACCTCGCGGCGAACGATGCCCTAATTTTGAGGTTCCAGCTTGGTCTTCCTAAGGAAACTCCATTAAAGCTCACACGAGAAGCTCTCTTGAGCCTTCATCTCTCCTATTGTGATCTAAGAGGCTAGCACCAAGGGAGAGGGGAGGAAGTCACCTGATTTCCGGCCGACGTTCGCGGTTTTCTCCTCCGCGGCATGGCGGCAGTTGGCCAAGACTGATTAAAGGGTCCTGATCCACAGAAACATACAACATATAATCAGTCAACATTACCCAAACTAAAAAGGGAAATAGCATAGAAAATCTGGACTGCTTAAGGGCAGACAAACAGCAAACAACCTTAATGAAATAGAACCAAAACATGTACAGATGTACTATAGAAGATCATCCCTATTTCTCATTCTCTGATTCACTCCACAATAACCAATAGAGAAGGAAAGTAATAGCAGCCTGACAAGATAGAAACCCTCAAATTGCTTACAAGATTTTGCCCAAATCTCCTACAGCAATACTATCATTCCATTCCTCCAAATGCTCACTCAAGCAAATAAGTAGGCTGAACAATAGGGAAATAACAGCCAACAATATGAATCAAACAGCCTCATGAACTCCTAACAGGAGCTTTAACCAGCCGGCCAATTAAAGCAAAGAAGAATCGGCTCCCAGAAAAGGGAAACCCCAATTATAGTGCACTAACAGCAGCCTCAGCTAAATAGAATAACATACAGCCAGTCACAAATTAAGAGGAACATCAAGGCTCAGCACAACCACCATAGTAAAATATTTAGCAGTAACAGCCATTTCAATTGGGAAGAGGAATCACAATAGAAACATCACAAGGTACAACCAACACTCTGGACTATTAAGGCAAGAGATCAGCAATACAATAAATCCCCATGTAGCAGCCAACCAAATTAACATAGAACCCCTAATATCAATATTTGAGTTCATGAAAAGATTTGGCCCATATCTCCTAACAGGTCATCAATCAAAAACTGAAGGAAAGAGTAGTAATCATACGCTATAATATGAAACTTAAGCGGCTTCCAACAGGGAAAAGAAGGCTTACAATGAGCTAAAGGAAGTCGGGCACTATCCCAAATCCGACGAAGCCCAGATCAAGCGAAGCCTTACGAATCCTTGCTCCCAGCTTACAGTTAGGGTAGAAGTTCTGCTCACAGTACTAACTTCAGAAATCCAAGGCCAAATCGTGCAGAATGAGGAGGAGACAAGGAGGAGAATGAGGAACCCTAACGACAATACCGCCGAGAGAAGTAAGAAAGGTGTCGGGAGAATAAGAGAGTCGGCCAAGCCCATTCCGAGAAGTAGCAGATCCATGCCCAAATACTAATTTCCACCGCCTCATTATAGCCAATCCCAAATAACTCCACCCCAAATGCTATCAGCACACCATCACAGCTAATAGCATTTGCTATTAGCACATAAATCATCACATGAAATCAGCACTCCATAATGAGTTTTAGTAATTCACCTTTTAGGCCACAGGACAAGCCCAAAAAATCAGTCTACATAACATGCAAACATGCTCACAGTTTTATTGCACCACATAACGAGGAGGCAACCGTTAATGGCACACTAATCCATTTTTAAGGGAACCTTTATTAATACCCCACATTATTTCACTAATTTCAGTATTTCATCATAGGGGATTTTGCGTTCTATTTTATTATGCAATGTTCATCATAGGGGCCTAGCGCGCACTGGGATGTTACATAACGACTTCTTTCATATTCGGATTTAGTCGTCGTTGAGGCTGGACTGTATTGCGGGAATTATCTTCTAGGAAAATTTTGTGAGTGCAGAAGGAAGGGTTAATACACTTGATATCTGATATTTGCCACACAATTGCGTGATGGTGATTGCTTAAGACTAGAGTCAATTCAGAAATTTCTGAATCGCTTAGTTCGCAAAACACAATAACGGGTAGCTTAGAATCTTTTTCTAGAAATAAATATTTAAGGTGAGGGGTGAGTTGATTTAACTCCAAAACGGGTGGATCCTCATATGAAGTTTTAATGTTTAATTTTTCTAAATATAGTGGCCCCGGTGGTGTGGAGCGAGAGATATCTTCTTCTAAGAAAAAGAGCTCGACGAGCTCGGGATCGTTACTCGATGTGGAGACTAACTCGGGTAGTGAATACAACTCGCTCTCAAAACATTCTTCTAGGTAGAAACACGAATCATCATTCTCTAAGGTGTTTCGCATCGATGGATCTATACTAAAAGTAACCTCATCATCTCCAACCCATAGGAAGAGCTTTCTGTTACATACGTCGATAATTGTGCAAGAGGTGGCAAGGAAGGGGTAGCCGAGTATGAGGGATACTTCGACATCCTCTTCGATGTCAAGAATGACAAAGTCCACCTGGAAGATGAACTTGTCAACCTTAACGAGCACATCCTCCACTATCCCTACTGGATATTTTAATGAACGATGCGTGAGTTGAATACTCATTCGGGTGGGGCTAGGATTTCCTAGACCTAACTTTTTAAATAATGAAAAGTCATGAGATTTATACTTGCTCCAAGATCTGCTAAAGCGTGTCTTACAAACGAATTGCCAAATAGGCACGGGATGGAGAACCGTCCCGGGTCATTTGCTTTTTGAGGCAATTTGTTGAAAATAATTGCGGAGCATTCTGCGTTTACGGAAATATGCAAAATATCTTCTAATTTCTTTTTATTGGAGAGCAACTCCTTAAGTTATTTTGCATACTTCGATATTTGAGAGATAGCCTTGCAGAAGGGTACATTAATATGAATTTGTTTTAAAATTTCTACAAATTTCTTGTAGTTTTTCTCGGTGCACTCGCACTTAAACTTAGATGGATACATAGTATTTGAACTAGAAGCATGCAGAGCTATCGTAGCGGGCAAATTCAAAGATAAAATAGGAGGAGGAGGGGGAGAAGAAGTTACCTTGGGTACATCCTATTTTGAAACCACCTCCTTTCCGTTGTGGAGAGTAATCACGTTCACACTCTCCCTTGGATATGGCTCCGTATTTCCCGATAGTGCTCCTTGCTGACGCTCAGAGAACATTTTTGCTAGCTGGCCCACTTGATTCTCTAAATTTTTGATCGATCTGATGAGGTTCCGGATGATCGATTCATTTGTAGCAACATATTTTGCAATGACCTCTCCAAGCGGAGAGGGCTTTTGTTGTTGCTGTGGAAAACCGGGCAAATTACAATTTAGAGGGGTAGTTAAGTTAAGAAGTTGATTAGGGGGGTGGGGTGATTGCGATTCATAGGATGCTGAGCATTTCCTTGGTTGCTCCACGAGAAATTTGGATGGTTCCTATAACTAGCATTACAGGTGTTGTTGTTTGGGGCAGAGTTTAGGTTATATGAAGGTGTTGTTTATTGGGGTGTCTACTTAATCACCTAGAGGGGGGGGGGGGGGGGGGGGGGGGGTGAATAGGATTTTCTGTTTATATTATCGCCCTTAGGTTTTTCTTTGTTTCTGGTTAATAGATTTATGAAATAAAGAGAAAACCACATAAAGCACACAAAAGTTTTATAGAGGTTCCTCAAGATCGGGTGTCTTGAGTAGTCCTCTCTCCCTCTGCGCCTACCCAGCAGTGTGCTAGGCTCGGCAAACTCCGCCAATAGCTTCAGGCCCTCAAGCCTTACAACACGGAACCGCAAGTCCCAACAGCCTAAGCCCGCAAGCCCCTACTGCCCCCGAGCCCGCAAGCTTGTTACTCAGGCCCTCAAGCCCTACAACTTGGACCCACAAGTCCCAACAGCCTAGGCCCGCAAGCCCCTACTGCCCCCGAGCCCGCAAGCTCGACAAATCGCACCCGCAAGCGCACTGCCCTGTCCCTCAAGCCTCACAACTCTACAGCTCTCATGCTAGACAATTTGGCCCGCAAGCCTAACAAGAAAATTACAGTAATAAAATAAACTCTTTCTTTAGCCAGATGAAATATGGCAACTTAGCCTTGATGAAGATCGGCTTCTTAAGCATGAAGAAGATGATTCTTGATTTTGAGTTTCGGCTCTGGATCTTCTTCTGCCTCTGCTTCTTTTGCCTGATGTTGAACGGCGACTTCTCAGTCAATGGAGATGACTGATTCTTATGAGAAATCTTGAATGTTGTTCTCTTCCTTCTCCGCCAAAAAAAATACTGTTCTATTGAAGAGCGGCATGATTCTTTTTCTTGTTCTTTTTCTTGCACAGCAAGCCTCTTTTTCTAGGGCAACACTGTTCCCTTTTATAGGACGGACAAGCCATATAATGGTCACATAAAATTTCCTTTACTGTCAGAAGCCCATCCATCATTGCAGGCCCTGATTGGACAATCACGCGGCGACATTAATTGTTGACATCACGTCCGCAAGATTTGAATTCTATTTTGAAGATATTTGCATCATTACGATGACAAGCTGTCTCTGACTTTGTCGTCACGATCTTCCTTCTTGCATCATGTCGTCGTAATCATATTGTTCTCCCGACGACATGAGTTCCACACGACGATGTCCTGTGTCTTCTCTGTGTTCAATGAACAGCATTCTGCGATCGACGAACTTGCCATCCTTCGTTCGACGATCGACATTCTTCGTTCGACGATCTCGCCATGTCTCAGCGGTCGACGAATACTTTGCTTCTCAGCGGCTGCTGCTCTGCCCATCATTACGACGACAAGCACGCATTGTCAACGATATCGCATGTTCTTCTCGACGATATAGTACATAGTAAAATAACTAATGTACATGACATATTGTCAATTCCTGCAATCATGAGCTAGATGGAATGTAAAATACAACTTGCATTTATCATTGAGCTGAGCACTTCTTCAAATCAGGAACATTGCAGGGCACTGTTCCCAACAATCTCCCCCTATTTGAAGAAGTCATAACCCACTCATTGATAAGTGCCATTCTCATAATAGATATTAACATTTAAGCATATAAGCACGCAATGATGACATTTCAGCAAAATTAAGTAAACACAGAATTTTGACAAATATTTCTTCATTTATAATTAGTGTCGAATGTTCAGAAGAGTTTTGACATTTCTATATTTAACCATCTATATATCTGGTGCATTCATATCAGCAGCTCTCTTTGCTTTCTTGGTACCGACTTCCTGCTCCTTTTTCTCCATCTCTTCCCTGTACTTTCTCTTTTTAATTTCTTCAGTCTCAATTGTTTCTTTATCCTTATTAGTTTCAGGAATATCTGTACAGGGACCTACGGTAGGCTCATCATAACAAAGGGAAGGAAGATTCATTGCTTCCCCGATAGTGTTCGAGGTCCAGGTTGCATGATCATAGCTGGACTTTATCATTGATCTCCCCCCTTTATGATTTCTTCAGATATCCCTTTTTGGAGGTTCTCTTCGGAGGCCAATATCTTGTTTTTGAGCATGTGAATTCCAGCTTCCAAGTGATTCTTGGTTTCCAGCATATGACTATCTAAATCTTTATTTTGTTGATCTAGACTTTCTTTGATTTCAGTTTTGTGTTCAGCCATTCTCTTGGTTGATGCAACATAGGCCTTTTCTATGATGCCGATAATCGATGACTGATTGATCCCTAGGTTAATTAGAGCTTTGTGAGAGCGGGTATTGTAATCTTTTAGGCTTTTAACATCATTTCTTACGTTTGTTGTTTCAGCAGACAGTTCCTTTCTTAGATCATTGATGGCAGAGGTGACATGTCTTCCTAGGTTTATCCTTTGCTCTTCCAGGAGCATCTTTATTTGAGATAGACGGGAGCACTCTTCTTGTCTATTCTCTGTAGATGATCCCTCTTGATCCTCTTCTTCACCCCCTTCCAGTATTGGGGATAGAGATTATCCTATTGGTGAGTGGCTTGTCTTAATCACATTTTCAGGACCTTGCTGATCACTACTAGTTCCATCAGCAGGGATTTCTTGATTGTCCTTTTGCATTGCAGACTCAGAATGTTCAGCATCCTCAGCCCCTAATATCTTTTGGATCACTGTTTCTACTTGAGCAGGGATCTCATTATTTTTCTCCCCCTCAGTTTCAGCACTTCTTGGATCTGTGCCTGCAGATATCCTGGATCCTTGACTTAGATCAGAGGTCTGGAGGGCAACATTCCTTGTTTCTGCAGGTGCCTCTGAGCCAGATGGAGGAGATCTGTTCCCTGACTTACTCTCTTCAGATGAGCTCTATCCCTTCCTCTTTGCATCTTCCGCAGTTTCTGACTTCGTGGGAGGCTTAGTCAGAGTTTTCTCCCATCTTGCAAGGATTTTGATGTCCATTCTTTTCATGTGATGTATTTTGACTCCATAGCTTTTGTTGAAGCTTTCTGGGTAGGTTTGCAGAAGGTATAATGATAGAATTCTTCCAAAATTTGGATCTTGTAAGCTTTCTTGTATCCTCTTAAAGATGTGCTGACCCCAGTTGGTCCTTTTACTAAGGATTATCCTTGCCATTAATTCGAACATTGGCTTTGATATCCTATCATGTGACCCTACCTTGTAGAGGAGGGCTTTTCCCACAATGTCTGCCAACAGCTTTCTTTGTTGATTTAAGCTTTTCCTTTCCAAGGATCCATAGGTTTTGCTCGAGTGGCCTCACCAATCCAGAGCCTTGACAAGTTCCTCCTGAGTAATCATTTCGTCTTCCTCCCCCTTGGTAAAGGTTGGCAGCTGAAGGGATCTGTTTAACCTTTTTGGATTCACCTTAATCTTTACCCCGTTAATTTCGCTTTGCACAGACGTTCCCTTGGAGCCACCCTTGGCATTTGAGTAAAACTCCAGCACTTCTCTTCGTAATATTACTGTAGGCTCAGAGAGGGCATATTCCAGGCCGATGGTCTCGAGCAGCTTAATGGTGCCCAGGATTTCTTCTGATCCTTCTGAGAATCAATTACTCACCACTTCACATCCTTCGAATAGAAGATCTTCCTTCTTTGGCGCCATATTTTTGATTCCGGAGGATTTCAGCTCAGTCGACTCGTTCACTCTTAGATGGCGTGAGGATTTCAACTCACATCCTTTGATACCACTTGTTGTTTATTGGGGTGTCTACTTAATCACCTAGAGGGGGGGGGGGGGGGGGGGGGGGTGAATAGGATTTTCTGTTTATATTATCCCCCTTAGGTTTTTCTTTGTTTCTGGTTAATAGATTTATGAAATAAAGAGCAAACCACAGAAAGCAAACAAAAGTTTTATAGAGGTTCCTCAAGACCGGGTGTCTTGAGTAGTCCTCTCTCCCTCTGCGCGTACCCAGCAGTGTGCTAGGCTCGGCAAACTCTGCCAATAACTTCAGGCCCTCAAGCCTTACAATACGGACACGCATGTCCCATAAGCCTAAGCCCACAAGCCCCTACTGCCCCCGAGCCCGCAAGCTCGACCCTCAGGCCCTCAAGCCCTACAACTTGGACCCGCAAGTCCCAACAGCCTAGGACCGCAAGCCCCTACTGCCCCCGAGCCCGCAAGCTCGACAAATCACACCCGCAAGCGCACTGCCCTGGCCCTCAAGCCTCACAGCTCTCCAACCCTCAATCTAGACAAATTGTCCCGCAAGCCTTACAAGAAAATTATAGTAATAAAATAAACTCTTTCTTTAGCCAGATGAAATCTGGCAACTTAGCCTTGATGAAGATCTGCTTCTTAAGGATGAAGAAGATGCTTCATGATTTTGAGTTTCGGCTCTGGATCTTCTTCAGCCTCTGCTTCTTTTGCCTGATGTTGAACGGTGACTTCTCAGTCAATGGAGATGACTGATTCTTATGAGAACTCTTGAATGTTGTTCTCTTCCTTCCCCGCCAAAAACAATACTGTTCTATTGAAGAGCGGCGGGATTCTTTTTCTCGTTCTTTTTCTTGCACAGCAAGCCTCTTTTTCTAGGGCAACACTGTTCCCTTTTATAGGACGGACAAGCCGTATAACGGTCACATACAATTTCCTTTACTGTCAGAAGCCCATCCATCATAGCAGGCCCTGATTGGACAATCAGGCGGCGACATTAATTACTGACATCACGTCCGCAAGATTTGAATTCTGTTTTGAAGATATTTGCATCATTACGACGACAAGCTGTCTCTGACTTTGCCGTCGCGATCTCCCTTCTTGCACCATGTCGTCGTAATCATATTGTTCTCCCGACGACATGAGTTCCACATGACTATGTCCTGTGTCTTCTCTGTGTTCGACGAACAACATTTTGCGATCGACGAACTTGCCATCCTTCGTTCGACGATTGCCATTCTTCGTTCGACGATCTCGCCATGTCTCAGCGGTCGACGAATACTTTGCTTCTCAGCGGCTACTGCTCTGCCCGTCATTATGACGACAAGCACGCATTGCCGACGATATCACCTGTTCTTCTTGATGATATATTACTTAGTAAAATAACTAAAGTACATGACATATTGTCGATTCCTGCAAGCATGAACTAGATGGAATGTCAAATACAACTTGCATTTATCATTGAGCGGAGCACTTCTTCAAATCAGGAACATTGCAGGGCACTGTTCCCAACAGAAAGCCAAGGCGGATTTCTCATATAGTAAACCTGCTCTTCGATTAAAACATTATTATCCCATCGAGGAGTGGCGGAGGAAGCAGACATCTATGCCACTTGCTTTGTTAAGCGCTCAACTTGTAAAGCTAAATTAGAAGTAGCGTCTATTTCAAAAATATCGGCTGGCTTATCAGGCCACGCTCGGGGCAAATTCCATTGATAAACATTCATGGCCATTTCCTCAAAAAGCTCTTGAGCAACCTCCACGGTCTTTCTATTTAATGTACACCCGGCGGCCGCATCAATCATTTGCCTAGTTTGGAAATTCAAGCCATTATAAAAGATTTGCACTTGTTGCCAAGCGAGAAGTGACTGGTGAGTGCATCTACACAAAAGCTCCTTGATGCGCTCCCATGTATCATAGAGAGTCTCCGAGTCGATTTACATAAATAAAATAATATTTGTTCGTATTTTGGCGATCTTTGCAGGCGGGAAATATTTAGTGAGAAATTTTTCTGCCATATCGACCCATGTAGTGATGGACTCCCTAGGAAGTGAGCTTAACCACTGCTTGGCCTTAGACCGCAAAGAAAAAGGAAGAAGACGTAATCGAATGGCATCATCAGTGATGCCATTGATTTTAAAAGTGTCACAAATTTTAAGAAAATTTGAAATATGACAGTTTGGATCTTCGTCCGGCTGACCATCGAAGGTCACTGATTGCTACACCATTTGTATGATGTTGGACTTGATCTTAAAGTTATTGTTCACCACCGCGGGGTGAGCAATACTTGGCTGTATGCCATCCAAATTCGTCCGCACATAATAGGACATGGTCCTTTGCTGGGCCTCATTAGGATTTGGCGCGTTAGGATTAAGAAGATTAAGATTAGGATGCATATTTGTTATTAGTCATAAAACAAGGCATATGCAATGTCCCGAAACAAGAAGCCTATTGCAAAATTACACCCCAATCTAGGATGATCCAAAGGTCATCTTTGGTGGATCTGATCGGGGATTCACAAAAGGCTACGGTATGATTACCAACGGTATAGTCTTTTTCACAAATGTAAGGGATTTCAACATAATCTTATTAGCATAAGTCAATTATGTGATAAAGGCTATATGGTTGAGTTCTACAAGGATAAGTGCTTGATAAAGTCGTCTGATACGTCAGAAACTATTTTAACAAGCAATCGGAGTAGAAATATTTTCTTCCTAAATTTTCTTTGCTTATATTCTTCTACACCTGTGTGCTTTTTCGCAAAAGATAGTGCATCTCTTTATGACCAATGACACAAGAGACTAACAAATATTAATTTCAAAACTATAAGTATGCAATTTTCATAAAATTAGTGCGTGACGCACCTGATGTTAAGTGCATTAAAGAGAGACCTTGTCATGCATGGCAAATAGGCAAGCATACTCGGGCTAACTTTAAAAGCATCATTGGCAAAGATTCTTCCAGATGTTTATATCTGCTCTATATGTATCTATTTGGTCCCATGCCAGTTAGGAGTTTAGGAGGTAAAGCTTACACACTGGTTATTGTTGATGACTACTCACGTTTTGCTCAGGT
This sequence comes from Dactylorhiza incarnata, assembly GCA_033032865.1. NCBI lineage: Eukaryota > Viridiplantae > Streptophyta > Magnoliopsida > Asparagales > Orchidaceae > Dactylorhiza > Dactylorhiza incarnata. The sequence continues at coordinate 1,001,271 of JAWHQI010000326.1, read as the reverse complement.
ATTCTTTCCAAATCACAAGTCAGATACTTTTGACTCTTTCACTAATTTTTTTAGGCAAATCCAGAATGAACTAAACTGCTTCGTAGTCAAAATCAAAAGTGGCCACGTAACAAAATTCAAGTCTGGGGCTATGACAGAGTTTTGTGAAAGCTTAGGTATCTTTCATTAATTTTCCTCTTGTTGGGGAAATGAATTATCTTAACCCCTAGAATTGAGTAGAATATAAATTCTAAGAATGAAATATTAGGCTAAGTAAATATGCATCGAATAGTATTCAACGCAACGTCGAAATATAGTCGACGTTTCTCTGAGAATAAGTCGAAGTAACTCTAAGAAGAATTCGACGTAATCATAGTCGGCGTACCTCTGACTTCTAGTCGACGCATTTGATAAAGTCGACGCACCTTTGTCGACGAACCTTCCTTATTCTCCTCTCGACGTCCAGCCAGGATGAAATCGACGTTTACGTCGAATAGTAATCGACGCACGTCGATATCTATAAGTAATTCAAAAACACGCCAGATCTCTTTCCTTCTTTCTGTAGATCTGATTTTTATGGAATGATATTATTCTTTATAGCCGTTCTGAATCAGCCTTTCCTTATATTTGATATTTGGCTAATTTGATTAAGATTATTATGGATATTATTTGAAAACAGAATGAATTCTTTCCTTCTACAGATTTAACTCTTATGGAAACTCTTATCTCTTTCTAATTCTCTGTCTGCTAATTGATTATTCTCCTTTAGCAATATATTTTAAACAGAGCTATAAATAAGAAGGAGGTCAGCAGAGAATAAACAAAAGTGATCCAACATATACATTTGAAAAAGAGGAATTGCTCCCAAGTGAAGAGTGAGAAAGCTGAGAAAAGAGATAGTGTGCTGCAGCAAAGAAAAAGCCTTCTTCTTCTCCTTCTTCTGAAGCCATTCTACTTCAAACTCTGAAAGCTCTCACAAAAGAGAGAAAAGCTTACAATCTCCTTCTCACTATAGAAGAGAGATCATATTCACTTTACTTGTGCTTCTAATCTTCTTGCTAGGAAGAAGATTATTTCTTACATATATTGTTTTCTGTTCCTCTACTTGTTCTACTTCTTCTTCTTATCCTTATTTCATTTTCAAATTGTATAAAAGAGTTTTTAGAATCTCTCTTCAAAAAATTCAGTTGTAGTGGTTCTAAGAGTCTCCTTACCAAAAGACTCAGTTTGGTTCTAAGAGTCTCCTTATCAAAAGACTCAGTCTGGTTCTAAGAGTCTCCTTATTAAAAGACTCAGTGCAAGTTAGTGAATTCCTACCAAGGGGGTAGAGAGTGGACTACCCAAAGTTTGGGTAACCACTATATTTCTTTGTGTTGTGCTGTGACTTTCTTCTTTCTATTTTTCTTTACTTGCTTAATTCTTGTTGGTGTGTGGGAAGCCTAAATCTGTGATTATTACACGTATATATATATAATAGCACAAAGTATTTTTAAATCTCTATTCACTCCCCCCCCCCCCCCTCTAGAGAATTCTAGTGAGGTTAACTGTGCACTTTCAATTGGTATCAGAGGGAGGTTGATCTAAGTAACTCCTTGATCAAAAAGATCCAACCTCATATATATATATATATATATATTTGAAAACTATATCTTTTCACATGGCACAAATCAAAGACTATGCTTCCACCAGACCACCAATTTGCAATCTTGAATAGTTTGCACTTTGGAAAACAAGAATTAAAATTTATCTAAACTCTATTGATGGCGAATTATTTGATGTTATTATGACAGGTCCTCCCAAGCCATTCAAGAAGGACTCAAGTGGAAAGGTCACACAAACACTTGCTCCAAAGGCTGAATGGACAGATGAAGAAAAGAAAGCTCAAGCATGTGATGCCAAGGCTATAAATATCTTAGTCTCAACCCTCTCAGATGAAATCTTCCAAAAGATTGCTGAATATGAGTCAGCTAAGGAAATATGGGAAGCTCTCAATAAAATGGTAGAAGGGAGTGCTGATGAGAGAAAGGATAAAAAGGCATTACTCATCCCTCAATATGAAAACTTCCAGAAGAAAGAAAATGAAAGTGTTGCTGACATGTATGCCAGATTCAGCCTCATAATAAATGAGCTAAAAACACTTGAGAAGGACATATCTCTCACTGAGATAAATGACAAATTGCTAACTTGCTTCCCTAGCTCAACAGATGTCCTGTTGGGTAAACTAAGATCTTATGAACAGCTGTTGAAAACAAGAGCTGAGAAAGAAGAGAAAGAAAAGGCCTCTCCACTCTCAAAAGAAAAGAGCATTGCTTTGAAGGCTACTGAAGGTGAACCCTGTACAAATGATGAAGAGATGATCAGTCTACTGTCCAGAAGGTTCAAGAAGTGGATCAAAACAGAAGGATCCAGAAGGAGAGACTCAAGAACCAGGTATGACAAAACTCCTAATAAAGAGATTATATGTTACTCTTGCAGGGAACCTGGACACATTGCACCTGAATGTCCTAAAGAGATCAGCAATAAGAAAGATCTGAAAAGAATGGATCTAAAGAAGAAGAAGAACAAGAAAGATAAAGGGTTCATTGCTCAATCATGGAGTGATTCAGAATCTGAAGGGAGTACCTCATCTGAAGATGATCAGGGAAAGGCTAAGCAAGAGGAAACCTGTTTGATGGCTACTGAAAAGCCTGAAGATACATCTCTGGTAAATATATTTGATGATATAGATTTCTCTTCCACTGATTTCAAAAATAGTTTCAAAGAATTCTGTTTAGATCTAGTCAAATCTGAGAAAGAGGTAAAGGAACTAAGAAATGAACTAAACAATCTCAAACAAATGAGCACACAACATAAAAATTATGAGCTCAGTCTAGGACTCTCAGAGGAACAACTAAATAAAATCAATACTGAAAATCAAGCACTAAGAGATGGGCTAGCAAAGGCAAAAGCTTTTGAAGACTCTCTAAATGGCAGAAGTCAAAAGCTCAAGAATATCTTTAACAATCTCACTAATAGATTTAGACAACTAGAATATAACACTGACTTAGAACCCAAACCTCAATCACCAAGCAAATCTGTCTGGAGACATCCTATTCACTTCACTAGGGAAAATCATTTGACAGGAGAAAGATCACAAACAACCACAGTTTTTAACAAAAATAGTCCCACTATATATGAAGAAATCCTAGGAAAATATCCTCAGAAAAGAAACATATTTGCGTCGAATCATTATTGACGTACGTCGAATTCTACTCAACACAACTCAAATAATGCATCTATTTCTAATCAACGCAGACACCAAAATACGTCGACTTCCAATCGACGCAATCTCTCCTATGCTTCGACTAAAAGTAACCACAGAATGAAGGAAGCGTCGACTTCCACTCGACGCAACTTTAAACATACGTCGAATATATATCGACGCAACTCTCAACATACGTTGAATAGATATCGACGCATACAAACTCAGAGCAACATAAAGACAGAACACTTCCATCCTCTAAAAACCTTCCATCTCAACCCCCATTCAGGACCCATTCATCCTGATCATAATTTCTATCCTAATCAAAACTTTTATCCTAACCAAAAATTTTATCCTAATCAAAATGTTTATCCTAATCAACACCACTATCCCTCTCTAAACTCAAAATCCCATAATCTAAAGATAGTCGGATGTTATATCTGCAATAAAACTGGACACATTGCCAAACAATGTTGGTACAATCAATCTAATTGATTATAAAAATTAGTCCAAGACTATCTTAGAAAACATTAGAAGCAGGAAGAAATAATCTCTCAAGGGAAAACCCAAAATTTTTCAGGAAAATGAAAGTCACGACGATTTTATAATCAACGCACCGTCGATAACTATCAACAATAACTTAAATCGACGCATGCGTCGACTCCAATCGACGTATACATCGATATGAAACCCTAACATCTTACCTCAGACTGTATCGACGCTTACGTCGGATTCCACTCAACATAATGTCGACTTCATGAAAAAGAGCGGCAATACTAAAATATTTTCGGTCACATCCACTGTAGTACCGAATATGCCTCGAATTTTGTCTCATTTTGACGTTTCACCTGACTTAAATAGACTCTTCAGTTAGAAATACTCCCGCACTCTGCATCTTTCATCCCTCTTACCTCTCAGTCCAGCCATTTCTTCCTCTTTCTCACTGACCTACAATGGCTCCCAAGATAAACTCTGGGTTCGACATTGACCTCGAATCCTCCCAAGCCGCCGCAGAAAATTATAAGAGCATCATAGCTCTCTTCACTGAAGCTGGTCTGGATAAGCTCATCTCCACAAGATGCAAGCTCCTGGAGACAGAACTCACAGAGCTGATGACTCATGTTCAGATATCTGAAGAAGGAGAAATCACAGGAACAATCCATGAGACACCTGTCTCAATTTCTGCAGAACACATTAGGACCACCTGTGATCTACCATCAGGTACAGTCCAATATTATCTTTGTTCAAATAGGGAAAGAAAATCATTTTCTAAAGAATAACTAAAATAATTCCCCTATCAGGTGATGAACCTGTGGAACTTACGTCTGATGAAATAAAGAATCTGTTAATCACCATGAAGTTCTCCAAAGATAGACCAATCCACCTGAAGAAAATAGACTTCTCTGATGAGTATAGACTGTTGGCAGACATAGTAGGGAAAATATTACTATGTAAGATCTCTTCCCATGATGCAGTGCCCAAGCAGCAACTGAACATCATGGGGGCCCTTGTGCTGAAGAAGAAGGTAGACTGGGCAAGCTGCCTGCTCAAAATGATAGGCTATAAATATTCTCACAAAGAGAATGCCTAGATGAGAATTATGAGCCAAGTTCTCTTCCACTCCTTCCCTGACCTATGCAATTCAAAAGGAATTCCCATCCCTCTAGGAAAAAGGATGTCCATTGCTCTCTTCTCAAAATGGACCAGGCAAATTCCCAAGCCGGGTGCCATTCCTGAAAGGACTCCATATCCTCCTATCTCTCCTGCTCATCCATCTTCTCCTCCTCCTCCTCCTCCTCCTCATACAGACATCTCTTCTGTACCACCATCATCCACACCTTCACAAATACCAACTCAATCACCTGCTCAATCCTCATATATTCCTCCACCTCCTCCATCACAAACACCTCATCAAAATGATACAGTCCCCTCTCCATCTTCATCACATACACCTCCACCATTGTCTCCTCCTCCTCCAACACAACCTGAACCATCTCCATCCACTGAAAATCTCATCACCCAGTGTATCCAAATAGCAACCCAAAAATTTCAGGACATGCTGGATGGACACTGGTCTCAACTTCACTCTTCCATCATGCACATGCAAACCCAAATAGATGGGGTCAATGGCTCTTTGCAAAGCCTGAAATCCTCTATCTCTTCATCTAGGATCACCAAGTCTTTCTTCACCTCCTTGGCTAAGAAGGTCAAGAAGGGGGAGAAGTTAGATGAAGAGCAGCTCTCCAGCCACAAAACTCCCTCTCACAAAACCCCTCATTCTTCAAAATCTGACAGTTTAGCTCTACTCAAGACCATTGGGAATGAAGTAGTACCAGAGATGCATACTGAAGAGCAGATATCAAATGTACTGATTATAGCAAGAGAAGCTGCACAACAAGTGGATCTACTGCAAGGGGAGGCAAGTATAGCAGAGAATGAAGCTAAAGAGGAAGCTGAAGCTCAGGGGGAGCCAGATGCTGTTATATCTAAAACTGGAGATAAAAGAGAAACTGAAGAAGAAGTAAAAGGCTCAAAGGAAGTTCCATTCCAGGGGGAGCAAACTACTTTGACTCAGGGGGAGCTGGGGGAATCACCTACTACTGAGAAGGAGTAACCCACAAAAGTATTCACTAGGAAAAGAAAAACTCCTCCTACCCCTGAACAATGATGATATACTCTGTTTGAACAATTGTCTATGCTTAAATGCTGATTAGTCAACTGAACATGAAACTTGTTTATATAATTTCTTATTCTATCTTCTTCTGATTATTTAACATATTTATAACCTATATGAATGTCTTGCTGAGTTGATTAAATACTGATACAATTTTTCTCTAAATAGGGTTAAGACAAATAGGGGGAGATTTGTTGGGGAAATGATTTATCTTAACCCCTAGAATTGAGTAGAATATAAAGTCTAAGAATGAAATATTAGGCTAAGTAAATATGCGTCGAATTGTATTCAACGCAACATCGAAATATAGTCGACGTTTCTCTCAGAATAAGTCGAAGTAACTCTAAGAAGAATTTGACGTAATCATAGTCGACGTACCTCTGACTTCTAGTCGACGCATTTAATAAAGTCGACGCACCTTTGTTGACGCACCTTCCTTATTCTCCTCTCGACGTCCAGCCAGGATGAAATCGACGTTTACGTCGAATAGTAATCGACGCACGTCGATATCTATAAGTAATTCAAAAACACGCCAGATCTCTTTCCTTCTTTCTGTAGATCTGATTTATATGGAATGATATTATTCTTTTATAGCCGTTCTGAATTAGCCTTTCCTTCTATTTGATATTTGACTAATTTGATTAAGATTATTATGGATATTTTTTGAAAACAGAATGAATTATTTCCTTCTACAGATTTAACTCTTATGGAAACTCTTATCTCTTTCTAATTCTCTGTCTGCTAATTGATTATTCTCCTTTAGCAATATATTTTAAACAGAGCTATAAATAAGAAGGAGGTCGGCAGAGAATAAACAGAAGTGATCCACCATATACATTTGAAAAAGAGGAAGAGCACCTAAGTGAAGAGTGAGAGAGCTGAGAAAAGAGATAGTGTGCTGCAGCAAAGAAAAAGCCTTCTTCTTCTCCTTCTTCTGAAGCCATTCTGCTGCAAACTCTGAAAGCTCTCACATAAGAGAGAAAAGCTTACAATCTCCTTCTCACTATAGAAGAGAGATCATATTCACTTTACTTGTGCTTCTAATCTTCTTGCTAGGAAGAAGATTCTTTCTTACATATATTGTTTTCTGTTCCTCTACTTGTTCTACTTCTTCTTATCCTTATTTCATTTTCAAACTGTGTAAAAGAGTTTTTAGAATCTCTCTTCAAAAAATTCAGTTGTAGTGGTTCTAAGAGTCTCCTTACCAAAAGACTCAGTTTGGTTCTATGAATCTCCTTATCAAAAGACTCAGTCTGGTTCTAAGAGTCTCCTTATCAAAAGACTCAGTGCAAGTTAGTGAATTCCTACCAAGGGGGTAGAAGAGTGGACTACCCAAAGTTTGGGGAACCACTATATTACTTTGTGTTGTGCTGTGACTTTCTTCTTGCTATTTTTCTTTACTTGCTTAATTCTTGTTGGTGTGTGGGAAACCTAAATCTGTGATTATTACACATATATATATATATAATTGCACAAAGTATTTTTAAATCTCTATTCACCCCCACCCCCCTCTAGAGAATTCTAGTGAGGTTAACTGTGCACTTTCACCTCTCCTCGTACTCCACAACAAAATGGAGTTGATGAGAAAAAGAATAGAACACTTATAGAGGCAAGCCAAACAATGTTGAATTATTCTTCTGTTCCCAAATATTTCTGGGCAGAAGCCGTCAACGCTTCTTGTCACGTGCACAACAGAACATTAATCAACAAGAACCTTCGTAAGACACCTTATGAACTTCTAAAGGGCAGGAAACCAATTGTATTTTATTTTAGAACCTTTGGCAGTAAGTGCTTCGTATTTAACAATGGGAAGTATTACAAAACTAAGTTTATTGAATAATGTTTTAAATGTATTTTGTAGACTATAGTAGCCATAGTAAGGCGTATAGGATTTTCAACAAGAAAACTCTGGTAGAAGAAGAATCTATAAATGTTGTATTTGATGAGACGACTATGCTTCACATCAGCTCTTCTAGTGTTTTTGTTGAAGATGCAGGTGCAGGTTTGAAACTGAAAGAACTCAACTTGGAAGAAGTCATTAAAGAAGATGCTCCAAGGACTATTTCAGTGAATATTTCAACTACACCTGAAGAAGATGAACATCAAGTGATAGAAGACGAACAAGAAGTAGAAGAACTTGGTATTAAGGAAGATTCAAGGAACCTGGTGATCATACATCAGAGAGATCACCCAACAAATCAAATCATCGGAGATACCAGAGTCGGAAAAAGGACAAGAAGAGGTACATCTAACGAAGTTTTGAATTTATGTTTTCTTTCGCAGATTGAGCCAAAGAAATTTGATGAGGCAAAAGAGGATGCCTCATGGATTATTACAATACATGAGGAGCTCAATCAATTCAAAAGATGCAAAGTTTGAAAGCTGGTGCCAAGACCCAAAGGTCAGAATGTTATCAGAACAAAATGGGTCTTCGGAAATAAGCTGGACGAAAATGGTGTGATCATCAAGAACAAGGCCAGACATGATTCCCAAGGTTACCGACAAGAAGAAGGGATCGACTTCGATCAAACTTATGCTCTAGTGACAAGACTCGAAGCGATCAGGTTATTTCTAGCGTATGCTTCTCACAAGGGATTTAAGGTCTATCAAATGGAAGTGAAGTCAGCCTTCCTTAATGGTAATCTAAAGAAAGAAGTATACGTAGAACAACCTTCAGGTTTTGTTGATTCCTCCCTCCATGATTATGTCTATTTATTACGAAAAGCTTTATGTGGTCTAAAACAAGCACCCCGAGCTTGGTGTGAGACCCTCTCTAGCTTTATTCTTGAGAACAAATTCACAAGAGGAAAGATAGATAACACATTATTTCTTAGGGAGGTAAAAAACAAAGGTTTTTCTAGTGCAAATCTATGTAGACAAAATTATCTTTGGATCTGTGGATGATCACATATGCAAAAGGTTCTCACACTTGATGCAAGGGAAATTTGAAATGAGTAGTATGTGTGAGCTAAAGTATTTCTTAGGACTTCAGGTGAATCAATCTGAAGATGTAATTTTCATCTCTCAGACGAAGTGTAACATCCCCAATCCTGCTAGACCCATTGGAAATGTTAGGGCATAGGGGTGAGGTGAGTGGCCACTAGGGCCTTAGGCTAGGGTGGAAATGGCTAAGTGCACACCAAAGCTCTAAAACCAACCTAGCCCTAAACCCTTCAATTAGGCCAATTGACCCTCAATTGTCCAATTTGACCTTACATATGTAGACCTAACCACTAAGGGAGACCAATAGGATGGAAATTGCACTTGGGTGGGACCCAATTGCATGAAGTTGACTAAAGTCAAACTTTACCTAATTTTGGTCAAATCTTCACCCCTTTGATTAAATTGAACCAATTGGAGCCCCACCATGGACCAACCAATGTTTGGTGATGTTTAGGGACCCATGACCCCCAAGTGGGGTCAACCCACTCACCTTGTTGACCAAAGTCAACCATGGTCAACATAGCCCATTAAGGGGAATTCTAAGCCTAATTTGAATGGAACCCAACCCCCATCATCAAATCAATCACTTATGGACTTAGGACATGCCCATATCAGCCTTAGACTGAGCTCAAACCTTAGGTTTGATTAACCAAAGGAGAGGGGGACCAAAAGTGATTAAAAAGCATAAAGCTAAAAGAGAAAAGCAAAAAGCAACCCCCCCCCCTCTAATACTCCACCTCCAATCAACCTAGGGGCCAGCCCTGATTGATGATGATCTGGGCTTAACCCAGAGGTAAGCAGGAGGCCAGCAGGTGCAGGAGGGTGGCAGCAAGGAGCTGCCCGAGAAAGCTAGATTTCAAAACCGGCTATAGAGGCCTCCCCACCTCATTCCAGCCACACCATCAGCTTCAGAAGGGAGAAAGCAGTCTGGAACGACACCTGGAGCAAGGCCATAGCCGGAGAATCGAGTTCGGGAGCAAGCTCGCCGGAGCAAAGCTTAACCATGGTGAACTGCCGCTGGAGCCGCCGCCACGCCCCAATCACGGTTTGTTTCTCCTCCCCTCCCCCCATGCTAGCTTCCTATCACAAAATGGAGAAGGATCGGGCTCAATTGAGCCCGAATCCACTCCTTAAATCCATGAAATTTGGCTCGAAATGCGAAGCCTGGGATCGCCAGAAACCGCCGCCTCCGGCCGCCAGTCGTCGGTGGATGGTAGCCCCGACCACCACGAAGGTGTCGGTGGTGTTGGCCGGCGGTGGTGTTGGCCGGCGGTGGTGGTCACTGGATCGCCGGCAATCCCGGTCGCAATCTCGCCCAGCACGGCTCGATCTCAGCCGTTGGATGGAGGAGGAAGACGATCCCTGGGCCGCCAGATCTGCTGTAAGATTCGTGCGCGCCTAATTTCTTTATATTAATTAATTCATTTCCTTGGATTTTCTGCCCTTATTGACCAGCCAACTTCTTTAATTTATTAGGGGCCCTTAATGACTGAATTAGCAAAAGTTTCCAACATGAAAGTTGCAGGCCCTGACCTTATCTTCCATTAGGGCTTAAGTTTAGGTCATTTAGTGACCCACAGCTCCCTGGGGAGCTATTTTACTAGGACTGGTCCTACACTAGGTCAGTCCACTAAATTATTTATCTAGCCTAGACCTCTCAAGCTTTGAAGCTGAGATTTTAACCATGGGTAGGTATACCCTAGGGGCACCCTCTGCCCAAAGATCAGCCCTTGATGGGCACTTTTACCTATAGTTTTTGTGGTATTTAAGATATTTAAATAATGTTGATTTTTGGAGCATATGAAGTCCAAATGACACCAAATTTTGGTGGCATGCTCTTTGGTACATGAGTAGTGCCTGCCTAAATTTTAACTCCATTTGCAGTTGATTTGATTTGGAAAATGGGAAACCCTAATGAGGGCCCTTAAAGCTCTAATTAGGGTTTAGACCATATGAGGAGTTGAGTGAGTTGGCCTCCTCCAATCTGGATGATTATATAGGTAATGAAATATAATTGCATGTGACACCCCCTAATGGAGCATTTGGAGCCATTAGGGTGGTGTATCCTAAAACCCTAAGGGTAAACCCTTAAGGTTGCAAATTAGGGCTTGTGAAGGACATAGGTCCAAATGTCCTTTCCTTGGCTCAGAATTTGGTAGACATGTTTGTAGGAGCATTTTTTGGCTTAGGTAATTTAATGGGAATTTTTAGAGTCATTTTTGTATTTTTCTCTTATTAAATGAAATTGCCACTATTTCCTTAAATAAAAAAAATGCATAGTCAGATGACCCTGTATGGCTTTGAAATTTTAATAGTGGCTGAACTGGGATGAAAATAGGCAATGGTAATTTTATTATGATTTATTGAAGTGTTATCCCATGTGGAGGAATTTTTAAGTGCTTACTAGCTTAGAGGAATTTAATTATAAAAAATGTCAAATCATTGGGCAAAATTATGAAACTTGGTTATCTGTCATATTTTGTTTATATATGCCCATGATAATTATTTGGAAGCCTGTGGATTTGTATTTCATGTACATCATGTAGAAATTGGTATTTACTACACTTGGATGTTAAATCATTTTAATTAGTCAAATCATATGGTAATGATATAAATATTTGGACACTTGGTAATTTTTGTAGAATTTTCAGATGTGAAATATTATTTTTCCTAATTATAGTGGCATTTTGGTAATTATACAACTATGATGATTTGGTAGGCCACATGACATCCTAGGGTCATGAAACTCAGTCAACCACATTGTTAAGGAATATTACCTTACTGATAATTTTAGGGTAGCATGTAGAAGCATTTTGAGGATAGATCATGTGTAATTTGACTTAAGACCTTAACTTCTTTAATTAATAATAAATGCCAAATTAATATGGAAAATTATGGAAATTGGAACATACCTTAATAAGGTCCGTGGGAGCCTAATATAATTATACCAGACCCTGGTGATGAGTTTTTAGAAGGATCCCCTTATGGGGTTTGAAGTTAGTTCACTTGGTGGTCTGCGTTTAATAAAAACCAGAATTTTGATTTTAAGACAATTCAGACCCCTAAGTAGTGTTTGGAAGTTATGCCCATTTAGTAATTGAGTTATAGCTCACAATGATTAAAGGTGGGTCAAGCCTAGGGTTGACAGTGAGATGGTGCTAGGGTTAGTGTATGAGGGTGGAGGTACGTCCAACCCAATTGGGTGGGACGGGTGTTGAGCTAAGTTACTTTAATTATATGAAATAATGAGGGGTGAACTAAAGGTTAATCACCAACTAAAGTAATTGTCTTGAGAAAGAGGATGGCGGGGTTGAGCCCATTAAATCCTTAGTACCGTTGGGGGCCCCTTTAAGGGGTATACCGCGGGCAGTCCAAGATTCGCCCTAAATATAATGCTAACTAAATTGTAGGCAAGAGTAGCCTAATTAGGTCAGCAAACTAGTATGGATCTCCTTCGAGGAGGAGATGGGTTGGATCAACTTGTGTGTTAGTCCCTGAGCCGAAGGCTCGGGTAGACTTAATAACACCTGTTACTTATGCAACTAGTGGCGAGTCTTCGACACTAGGCTAGTCGTGTCACCGACGGTAGTATGTTGACTCAGGTGTGGGTGAGGTTTAGAGGGCCGGTAAGTTTGAGTACCGCGGTCTGGAGGACAATCCCTAATAACCCACCCCGACCTTAAAGTCTGGTGGATTCCAGCAAGAGTTCTCAGGAGCTCCGCTGTTGTATTCTTAGCGTTGAGGCGTACGTGAGGTCTAGGCTTGGTAGTGAGCATACCCGCCTAGGATGTGGAGTACCCGATCCACTGCCACTGTGATCCACGACGGTCGGTACCCGAAAGGTTTGCTTCCTTTCTAACAAAGTGGGAACTATAAAGGTCTGTGCGAATAGAGTCGTGTGGGTGAGTCACATTGCATAAACAACTAAGTCATCATAAGCATATCATATCATAACATACACATTGACATACCCCCATCTTATAAATTAGTATGAGCTCTTTTATATGATGGGTTACCTGTACATCTTAACTTATATGTCGTATGGGCGTTCATATAAGTTAAGGTACGAATCTGTGATGGTAGATTAGTTTTACTTACTGCACCGCATTTTTATATCTGCTTTATTTGTACTATACTGCTAGCTAGTTTTACCGCATTTCCTATACTTGTTATATTAGTGCCATGTCACTTCTTTCCTTGTTTACCTCTTGTTGTCCTCCGCTTCTTCCTCCCACTCGGTTCCTAGGAGTCGTGGAGGGAGGAGAGGACAAAACGACTTAGTCTTTATGACTAACGGTCGGATGTGGCTGTAACAGGAGTCCGAGGAGACGGAGCTGTCCCGCGCGCAGCTGGACGAGATGGGAGGACCTGAGCAGCGGATGTAGCGCACTACCACGATGCCACAGGTTGATGACTAGACAGTTAGCTTTCAGTTTTGAGAGTTTGTAGTTTTCGCATGTTGTAGAGAGAGAGAGAGAGTACTCATTTTGGATATGTATCGGGCTCAAGCCCATTTTGCTTGTATTGTCTCTTTTTGGACATTTATGTTTCATTATATATCTATATGATGTTGTGACATGTGGACATGCCTTTAATTCTGTACTTACTTTTGGCATATATTTACTTATGATCGTATAGCCAACAGAGTCGGTGCTGAGCGGGGTTTGTCACCAACTAGCAAGGCAGCGATTCTGGGCGAAGATCCACCTTAGCCGTGCGATGCGGGAGAGGTTCGAGTTTTCATGTACCCGAATGGGTTTTGAGAAAAGAGATCTTACAAATGGTATCACTGAACGAACGATCATAAGAGAACAGTCCACAACATACTGGGTCACCCCTCTCGAGCTTAGTTTGCGGACAAACTAGGCAGCGGAAGCTATGGTGTGCCCATGTATGGAATCACATAAAACAGTCCAATAATCAATAAGTAAGATCAAAAATTTTATCTAAATCCCTATCTTTTGTAGGCCCCAGTGAGCAGGGAGCCTCAGGTCAGTATCCCTCCCCCTCCGACTACCACTACTCTTCAGTAGTCGGAGTTGGGACAGACGTTAGCAGCCATTTTAGAGACCTTCAGGGCCCAGTCCATCCCGAAACCACTGCCAAACCCGGGAGCGAACTAGTTGATCACCTTTAGAGGTCTTTCCCCACCGACCTACCGAGGGACAGAGGATGCAGTGAAGACTGAGGAGTAGTTGGACACCATTCATGAGATGCTGGCCGGCATCGGTTGCCCGGTCGGCAAGGCAGTATTTTTGGCAGTGTCAGATCTTGATGCACATGCCAAGAGGTGGTGGAAGTCGCTGCTGGAGACCACTTTTAGAGATAGGGAGTACTCAGATATTTCTTGGGACGAGTTTAGTGCCACCTTCCTGGAGCACTTCATATCCAGCACGGACAGAGATGAGCTGGAAGTGAGGTTTCTGCACCTCACTTAGGGGACACGGTTAGTGATTGAGTACCAGAGGGAGTTCTCCCATTTAGCCAGATTTGCGAGGTCTCATGCCGCAGATGATCGCACTCTTGCGAAGAGATTCTGAAAGTGCACAATTAACCTCACTAGAATTCTCTAGAGGGGGGGGGGGGTGAATAGAGATTTAAAAATTATTTTGTGAAAGTTAATATATATATGTGTATGATCACAGATTAGAGCTTCCCACACACCAACAAGAATTAAGCAAGAAAATAAAGTAAATGCAAGAAAATAAATCACAGCACAACACAAGAAAATATAGTGGTTCCCCAAACTTTGGGTAGTCCACTCTTCTACCCCCTTGGTAGGAATTCACTATCTTGCACTGAGTCTTTTGATAAGGAGACTCTTAGAACCACCCTGAGTCTTTTGACAATGAGACTCTTAGAACCAACTGAGTCTTTTGACAAGCAGACTCTTAGAACCAGTACACTGAATTTTTTGGAGAGAGATTCTAAAAACTCTTTTATAATGTTTAAGTGAGTAAGAAAGAAAGGAGAAGAAATAAAAACAAGAAAGAATCTTCTTCCTAGCAAGAAGATTGGAAGCACAAGAAGTGAATTGAATCTTTCTTCTATAGAGAGAAGAAGATTTGCAGCCTTTCTCTCTTTGTGAGAGCTATCAGATTTTGCAGCAGTATGACTTCAGAAGCAGAAGAAGAAGAAGTGCTTGAATGTTGCTGCAGAGCTTTTTATCAATTTCTCTCTTTTCTCTTGGGAGCTTTTCCTCTATTTCGAATGTGTGTGGTGGATCACTTTACACATTTTCTGCCGACCTCCTCTTTATTTATAGCTCTGTTAATTCAAAATAATACTATAGGAGGATAATGAATTAGCAGTTAGAGAGAATAGAAAGAAATGATGTTTCCATAATGTTCATTTCTGTAGAAGGAAAGAATAAATTCTGATTTCAAATATTGTCCAAATAAGTTTAATCAGATTAGCCAAGAATCAGATATAAGGAAAGAATGATTCAGAACGGCTATAAAATATTGATACTTATTCCATATAAGTCAGATCTACTGAAAGAAGGAAAGAAATCTGGCGCATATTTAAATCTGTCATATAAATCGACGTGCGTCGATTCCTATTCGACGTAAGCGTCGAATTCATCCTGGCTGGACGTCAAGAGGAGAATAAGGAAGGTGCGTCGATTAAGGTGCGTTGACTTCTCCATATGCGTCGACTAGAAATCAGAGTAGAGTCGACAACACATACGTCGAAATCTTCCTAGAGTTACTTCGACTCAATCTGAAGGAAACGTCGACTATATTTCGACGTTGCGTCGAATACTATTCGACGCATATTTACTTAACCTTGTTTATCTTTCTTAGGATTCATATTCAACTTAATTCAAGGGGTTAAGAGAAATCATTTTCCCAACAATCTCCCCCTATTTGTCTTAACCCTACTTAGAGAGAAATTGTATTAGCATAAAATCAATCCAGCACAGCATTTGTATAGAAAAAAAATATATCAAATAATCAAAAAGTGAAATTTAGAAGAAGAGATCAAATGTTCAAGAATCATATAAACATATGTCATGTTCATTCCAACTAGTACTCAAAAATATATCAGCATTGTTTTCAAATATTACTCAGGAGGGGTAGAAGGGGTCTTTCTCTTTCTCTTGAATACCACTGTTTTAGGAGAGGAGAGTATCTCTTTCTCATTTGTAGGAAGTTCTCCTAGCTCCCCCTGGGTCTCAGCCATTTGCTCCCCCTGAGTCTCAGCTTCATTTATAATAGTATCCTTAGCTCCTTCTTCAGCTAACACAGCTTCCAGTCCCCCCTGAAATTCAGTTTCTTTAACTTTCTTACCATCTTCCTTTGCAGCCTCATTTTCTGTTCTGCTTCCCTCCCCTTGTAGTAGTGCCATTTGATTTGCAGCATCCCTTGCTATGTTGAGTACCTCTATTGTTTGTTCATCATTATGTAGCTCAGGTACTGTCTCATTCCCAAGGATTTTGTCAGATTTTGGAGGAGGGGACTTGTGAGAGAGAGATTTAGGATTGGAGAGAGCTGCTCTTCATCAAGATTCTCCCCCTTCTTGACCTTCTTGTCCAGGGAGGTTAAGAAAGACCTTGTCACTCTAGAGGAAGAGAGAGAGGTCTTTAGGCCTTGCATAGAGGCACTGACCCCATCTATTTGGGTGTGCATGTGAAGGATGGATGAATGAATTTGAGAGCAATGCTCATCTAGCATCACTTGGAATTTTTCAGCTACTGATTTGATGCACTGAGTGAGGTGAGCCTCAGTGGATGCAGATGATTCATGGTGTGAAAGGTGAGGAGGTGATGATGGAGGAAGAGGTGATGGAGGAGGAGAGAAGTGAGTTGATACATGAGGTATGGGTGATAATGGAGGTAAAGAAGATGGGAGAATAGGAGGAGGGATAGAAGGAGATACTGCTGTCTGAGCAGGTGTTTGAGAAGAAGTAGGTAAAGTAGGAGTTGTGAGAGTGGTAGAGGCTATTTGAGTGGATGATGGTGGTAGAGATGAATTGTCTCTTTGAGGAGAAGGAGGAGGAGAAGGGTGAGCAGGAGAGTCAGGTGGAGTGGGAGTCCTTTCAGGAATGGAGCCAGGCTTGGGGATTTGCCTGGTCCATTTGGAGAAGAGGGCAATGGACATCCTCTTTCCAGGAGGGATAGGAATTCCTTTTGACTTACAGAGGTCAGGGAAAGAGTGGAAGAGTACTTGACTCATAATCCTCATGTAGGCATTCTCTTTGTGAGAATATCTAGAGCCTATTGTCTTGAGTAGCCATGAGGCCCAGTCTACTTTCTTCTTCAGCACAAGGACCCCCATGATGTTCAGTTGGTGTTTGGGTACTGCATCATGTGCTGAGATTTTGCATAGTAGAACTTTCCCTACTATATCTGCCAGCAATCTGTACTCATCAGAAAAATCTATCTTTTTCAGATGGATTGGCCTATCTTTTGAGAATTTCATGGTGGTGAGTAAATGCTTGATTTCATCAGGTGTGAGTTCAATGGATTCATCACCTAATATGGGAGTAATTAAGACATGTTTAGTCATTCCTTTTAGAATCTTATTTTCTTTCCTTATTTCATTTAAACAAAGATGATATTAGGATATACCTGATGGAAGATCAAAGGTGGTCCTTATGTGTTCTGCAGATATTGATACAGGTGTCTCATAGATTGTGCCTGAAATTTCACCTTGTTCAGTTATCTGAACATGAGCTATGAGCTCTGTTAGTTCTGTCTCCAGAAGCTTGCATCTTGTTGAAATGAGCTTATCCAGACCTGCTTCAGTGAACAGTGCTATTATGCTCTTAAAGTTGTCGGCGGTGGCTTGGAAGGATTCCAGGTCAATGTCGAAGCCAGAGTTAGTTTTGGGAGCCATTTTAGGTTGGAGAAAAGGAGAGGAAGAGGCGGCTGGACTGAGGAGCACAAAGGATGAAAGATGCAGAGGTCGTGAAGGTTTCTAACTGAAGAATTTATTTAAGTCAGGTGAAGCGTCGAAACAGGACTCAACTCGAGGCTTATTCGGTACTTCAGTGGATGTGACTGAAAATAATTTAGTCTTGCCGCTCATTTTTATGAAGTCGATGTTACGTCGAGTGGGATTCGAAGTGAGCGTCGATTTAGTCTGTTCTGGGATGCAAGGGTTTCTTATCGACGTATGCGTCGATAGTAGTTGATAGTAGTCGACACATGCGTCGATTGTACTTATTAATCCGAGTTATCGACAGTGCGTCGATTGGAAGTTGACGTGACTTTTAATTTTCCTGAAAAGTTCTAGGTGTTTATTTCTTCTTATCTCTTCCTAATCCCAAAGGTTTCTAAATTAGCCTAGGACTGGGTCTTAAGACCAATTTGATTGATTATACCAACATTTTTTGGCAAGGTGGCCATTTTTGTTGCATATGTAACACTTGAGTATCTTACTTTTGTGAGAGGAATATAAGTGTTGACTAGGATACCAGTGTTGATTAGGATAGAAATTATGATCAGGATGAATGGGTCCTGAATGGGGATTAGTATGGAAGATTTTTGGAGTATAGGTATTCATGTTGCTCTGAGATTTTATGCGTCGATATCTATTCGACGTATGTTGATAGTTGCGTCGATTTATATTCGGCGCATTCCGCAGATTGCATTGATCTGGTATCGACGCATGAAGGAAGTTGCGTTGATTTAATGTCGACGTATCTTTATTCAAGCGTTGAGTGGAGGTCGAGGCATCTGAGAGGTTACGTTGAGTAGAAGTCGACGCCCAATCATTCATGCGTCGATATGAAGTCGACGCAACTGTGTCTTCATAAATTTTTATTTTACCTTTTTCTGTTCTTACTCCTTTGTATGTTGTTTCTTTTGGTTTAGTTGTCTCTTCAGATGAAGTTTGTGAGTCATCAGCTGAATAATATGATGTTTCATCAAATTCCTTTATTTCCTTGAAGAGGTGTTCTTTCCTATGTTGTGATTCTTTTTCTTGGTTTGCTGATTTGATTGGTTGAGTGAATTTTACAGGGCTCATCCAAGCAGGCTTGTTGGATGGAATTAGGCTGATTGATGGATCAGCCCCTAGCCCAAGATTTTTGTGTCTTATTGTTTGTTTTTCAGTGATTTCTTTAAGAGTTTGGCTTCTCATTTTTATTGAATCTTCAAAGGCCTTTGCCTGAGAAACCTTATCCTTAAGGAGCTGAATTTCTATTTTAGCCCTTTCTATTTCCTTCTCTCTTATGTTAGCCCTTAATACATGATCTATTGAGCTTATATCCTTTTTATTTCTTTGGTCTTTAACCATATGAATTTGTTCTTGTAGGTCTTTGATTTCTTGTTTAGCTTTTAATTGATCTAGACACATTCCCAAAAAATCATTTCGGAAATTATCACTTTGAAAATCTATTTCATCAAAGATACTTACCTCATCCTTATCCTCAGATTCCTCTATGAGGATAAGGCTATTTTCTTTTCATCTCCAGAAGATATGCTTTCTTCTGATCCTGTCTCACTCCAAGATTTAGCACCATCATCATTCTTGGGGCCTTCAAAGGGCATCAAGCATAGGTCATCTTGCCTAGATTCTTCATTGTCACTCTTAGAGGATGAGCTGTCCTCAGAGTCTGTTTCACTCCAGGCTTCTGCAATAAAACCTCTTTCTTTCTTCTTCCCCTTTTTCTTGAGATCTTTCTTTTTGAGATCTTTCTTTGTTTCAGCATTCTCTGGATATTCTGGGGCAATATGTCCAGGTTTCCTGCAAGAATAGCAAATAATTTCTTTAGTGGGTGTTTTATTATACCTGGTTTTTGAATCTCTTCCTCTGGATCCTTCTGTTTTGATCCACCTCATGAACTTCCTAGCCAGGAAGCTGATTAGTTCCTCATCACTAGTAGATGGTTCACCTTCAACAGCTTTCAATGCAATACTCTTTTCTTTTGAGAGTGGAGAGGCCTTTTCTTTCTCAGCTCTGGTTTTCAACAGTTGTTCATAGGATTTTAATTTACCCAACAGAACATCTGTTGATATTTCTTTTTGACTTCTGTAGTCATTGATTGGCCAGATTCTTGAGTCCCAAGAGCTAGGAAAACAAGTCAGCAATTTATCATTTATCTCAGTGAGAGATATGTCCTTCTCAAGTGTTCTTAATTCATTGACTATGAGGCTGAATATTGAATACATGTTAGCAACACTTTCACTTTCTTTCTTTTGGAAGTTTTCATATTGGGAGATCAGTAGTGCCTTTCTATCCTTTTTCTCATCAGCACTTCCCTCTACCATTTTGGTGAGAGCTTCCCATACTTCCTTAGCTGACTCACAATCAGCAATCTTTTGGAAAATTTCATCTGAGAGGGTTGAGACTAGGATATTCATAGCCTTGGCATCATGTCCTTGGGCTTTCTTCTCATCTTCTGTCCATTCAGCTCTTGGAACAAGTGTTTCTGTCACTTTTCCACTTGAATCCTTCCTGAATGGCTTGGGGGGACCTGTCAAGATCACATTAAACAATTCATCATCAATAGAGTTTAAATAAATTCTAATTCTTGTTTTCCAAAGTGCAAACTTTTCCATGTTGCAAATTGGTGGTCTGGTGGAAGCATAATCCTTGATTTGTGCCATGTAAAAAAAATAGTTTTGAAAAATATATATATATGAGAGGTAGAATCTTTTTGATCAAGGAGTTATCCTTTTTAGATCAACCTAGCTCCGATCCCAATTGAAAGTGCACAATTAACCTCACTAGAATTCTCTAGAGGGGGGGGGGGGGTAAGTAGAGATTTAAAAATTATTTTGTGCAAAGTTAATATATATATGTGTATGATCACAGATTAGAGCTTCCCACACACCAACAAGAATTAAGCAAGAAAATAAAGTAAATGCAAGAAAATAAATCACAGCACAACACAAGAAAATATAGTGGTTCCCCAAACTTTGGGTAGTCCACTCTTCTACCCCCTTGGTAGGAATTCACTATCTTGCATTGAGTCTTTTGATAAGGAGACTCTTAGAACCACCCTGAGTCTTTTGACAAGGAGACTCTTAGAACCAACTGAGTCTTTTGACAAGGAGACTCTTAGAACCAGTACACTGAATTTTTTGGAGAGAGATTCTAAAAACTCTTTTACAATGTTTAAGTGAGTAAGAAAGAAAGGAGAAGAAATAAAAACAAGAAAGAATCTTCTTCCTAGCAAGAAGATTGGAAGCACAAGAAGTGAATTGAATCTTTCTTCCATAGAGAGAAGAAGTTTTGCAGCCTTTCTCTCTTTGTGAGAGCTATCAGATTTTGCAGCAGTATGACTTCAGAAGCAGAAGAAGAAGAAGTGCTTGAATGTTGCTGCAGAGCTTTTTCTCAATTTCTCTCTTTTCTCTTGGGAGCTTTTCCTCTATTTCGAATGTGTGTGGTGGATCACTCTACACATTTTCTGCCGACCTCCTCTTTATTTATAGCTCTTTTAATTCAAAATAATACTATAGGAGGATAATCAATTAGCAGTTAGAGAGAATAGAAAGAAAAGATGTTTCCATAATGTTCATTTCTGTAGAAGGAAAGAATAAATTCTGATTTCAAATATTGTCCAAATAAGTTTAATCAGATTAGCCAAGAATTAGATATAAGGAAAGAATGATTCAGAACGGCTATAAAATATTGATACTTATTCCATATAAATCAGATCTACTGAAAGAAGGAAAGAAATCTGGCGCATATTTAAATCTGTCATATAAATCGACGTGCGTCGATTCCTATTCGACGTAAGCGTCGAATTCATCCTGGATGGACGTCGAGAGGAGAATAAGGAAGGTGCGTCGATTAAGGTGCGTCAATTAAGGTGCGTCGACTTCTCCATATGCGTCGACTAGAAATCAGAGTAGCGTCGACAACACATACGTCGAAATCTTCCTAGAGTTACTTTGACACAATCTGAAGGAAACGTCGACTATATTTCGACGTTGCGTCGAATACTATTCGACGCATATTTACTTAACCTTGTTTATCTTTCTTAGAATTCACTTTCAACTTAATTCAAGGGGTTAAGAGAAATCATTTTCCCAACAGAATCTACAAGGGGCTTCGAGACCCGTTGAGGAAGACACTCTTGTTTGTTTCTGAGGGCAGCCTAACTCAGATTGTCGAGACGACAAAGAAGCTGGAGGCAGATCATATCAGAGTGCAGGGAAGAAAGAAGAGGCCAGCTGAGGCCATGTACTAGGGGGAGAGCAGCAGAGGCTCGCAGCGGGGCAGACTTATGTGGCACCAGAAGGGTGGGGGACGTCCTCGTCCTCAGATTGCACCAGTACAGCAGCCCCAGCCCTTACTAGCCCCACAGCCCCTACGTACCTGGGGGCCCCAGAGATTTGACGACCGGGGACGCGCTCTAGTAGTGTGCATCAAGTGCAACCAGCCAGGTCACGTCAGGGCCAATTGCCCTCATCGATTCCCTCCACCACCAGCAGTACCTCCGGCAGCCCCTCCAGCACAGCAGGGCCGAGGCCGAGGACGGGGTCGAGGCAGAGGGTATCACGGCAGAGGTAGGCAGTAGGAGCAGGTTTACGCCTTGGTTCTTGCACAGCCGAGGAACCCGGAGGAAGTTATAACAGGTAATTTAATGCTTTTAGTACTTTAATTTATTACTGCTTAAATTTACCTGCATTTTCAACCTTCTAGATTAGAAATTGAACAAATAATCCACCTTCCCCAGGCATTATATTGGTGTGTGGCAAGCCCGCACACACCCTATTCGATACTGGTGCCTCACATAACTTTGTTTCTGAAGACTTTGTTAAGGGCTTGGACCAAATCCATTATTGTACGGGACCCACCAGGAGGGTGCGCCTTCCCAATGGATTAGAGATCGAGGCGATGGCCAAGTGCACCTTGAAGGTGACCATCGACGGCCTAACACTCGATGCTCCAGCTTCGGTGCTGAAGCTCGCCGACTTCGACCTTATCTTGGGCATGACGTGGCTCGCTTGGAACCACGCCCAGATTGACTGCCAAGCAAAGAGAGTGGTGTTGCGGTACGATACCACCTTCACGACGTTCGAAGGTATTGGACCAATCTCCTGCTCTTCTTTGTCATCTGTTCAGGTAGTCAAGGCCCACGAGCAGGGCGACGAGGTATATCTTGTATGCTTTGAGATGGCGGAGGTGTAGGCCTCCTTATCAGACATTCTCATAGTACGGGACTTCTCCGACATATTCCCGGAGAATTTACCCGGACTGCCACCGCATCGAGAGGTAGATTTTCAGATTCAGCGGGTGCCAGGAGCGAGGCCCGTGTCTCGGGCACCATACTACATGGCACCCAAGGAACTGGCAGAGTTTACGGTGTAGTTGAAGGAGCTGGTAGATGCGGGTTTCGTCAGGCCGAGCTCTTCTTCTTGGGGAGCGCCGGTATTATTTGCGAAGAAGAAGGATGGAACGCTCAGATTATGTATAGATTATCGGGAGCTCAATAGGTTGATGGTACGGAACACCTATTCGTTACTGAGGATTGACGAGCTCTTCGATCAGTTGCAGGGAGCTCACTGGTTCTCCAAGCTTGACTTGAGATCGGGATACTATCAGCTATGGATTCGAGAGGAGGGCATACCGAAGACAGCTTTCAGCTCCAGGTATGGATTGCATGAGTTCACAGTGATGCCCTTTGGGCTCACTAATGCCCCCTCAGCCTTCATGAGCATGATGAACAGGGTGTTCGAGGCCTTTCTCGACATCTTCATTATCGTGTTCATCGATGACATCCTAGTGTATTCCAGGACGGAGGAGGAGCATGCTGGGCATCTGGCCCTAATTTTGAGGAAGATGAGAGAGCACCAGATGTATGCGAAGTTCTCCAAGTGTCAGTTTTGGCTACGGTAGGTGGATTTTCTAGGACACGTCATTAGTGGAGAAGGGCTGGCAGTGGATCCGGCCAAGGTGCGGGCTGTTCAGGAGTGGCCTCGACTGCAGTCAGCTTCAGATGTGCGGAGCTTTCTAGGATTGGCGGGCAATTACCGAAAGTTTGTGGAAGGGTTCTCCAAGATTGCCCTCCCGCTCACTTCTTTGACCAAGAAGGATGCCCCATTCGTCTGGTCTCCGCAGTGTGAGGCGGCCTACTTGGAGCTGAAGGGCCGACTCACCTCTTCCCCCATCCTTGCCCTTCCATCTGGGAAGGAAGGATTTCAGGTTTACACAGACGAATCATTTTAGGGGTGGGGAGCAGTGTTGATGCAGCATGGTCACGTGGTCGTGTACGCTTCCCATCAGTTGAAGGTACATGAGAGGAACTACCCAGTGCATGACCTCGAGCTCGGAGCGGTCATCTTCGCCTTGAATATCTGGAGGCACTACCTATATGGGGTTTATTGTGAGATCTTCTCAGACCAAAAGAACCTCAAGTATATTGATACGCAGAAGGACTTGAACCTACGTCAGCGGAGGTGGTTAGAGTTCTTTTGCAACTACAGTTACACATTGCATTACCATCCAGGCAAGGCCAACACCGTAGCAGATACATTGAGCAGGAGAGGAGGTACACCAGGAGCAGATAGCCGTGTGATGGCTATGGAGCTGACTCAGGCATTGGAGGACATGCACATTTCAGTTGTATCCGGGGCCGACCCCGAGACATATACGGAGTATCTAGCGTCCTTGAATATTGTCTGCGACATTTGGGACCGCATTCGGGAGGCACAGTTGCAGGACCCTGCCTTGGAGCTAGTATTCAGATCGTTGGTGGATGGCGTGGCAGGGGACTATTCTGTGAGGGAGGATCTTATTCACCATCGAGATTGAGTCTACATCACAGCTGGAGGAGGTATTAGAGAGGAGGTGCTTAGGGAGGCTCATTGCTCCCAGTATTCAGTGCATCCAGGGATCACGAGATGGCAGCAGACCTTCGAAAGGTCGTGTTTTGGCCAGGGAGGAATGTTACAGCCATTACCAGTACCTGAGTGGAAGTTTGAGGACATATCGATGGACTTCGTGCATGGTCTACCTCGCTCCCGCTCTGGGAATGACTCGATATGGGTGATAGTGGACAGGCAGGCGAAGGTAGCTCGGTTTATTCCAGTATGGAAGGAGGGGCCGGTCGGTGACCTTGTAAGGGTGTTTGTGGAGCAGGTAGTCAGATATCACGGGATGCCCAAGACGATTGTTTCAGATAGAGACGGATGCTTCACTTCGAGGGAGTGGAAGGCGGTTCAGGCCTACTTGGGATCTCGGTTGACATTCAGCACGGCGTTTTATCTGCAGACTGAGCGCACCAACTGGACTATGGAGGACCTTCTACGTTTGTGCATTTTAGATTCCGGCAAGCCCTGGGAGAGACTGTTGCCCTTGATAGAGTTTTCCTATAACAACAGTCACCAGGCTAGCATTGGGATGGCACCTTATGTCGTATTGTATGGGAGGAAGTGCCGCACACCACTTTCCTGGATCCAGAACGAGGACCCGAGGTCGTTAGGTTCAGGTTATATTGAGGAGACGGATGCGCGGGTGAGGCTGATCAGGGAGCCGATGCTGGAGGCCCAGAGCAGACAGGCGAAGTACTATGATGCGAGGCATCGTATGGTGGAGTTCCAAGTGGGAGAGCGAGTGTTCTTGAAGATTCGGCCTATGCATGGGGTTTCTCGAGTGCGGGGGCACAAAGCTCAGTCCTCGGTACGTGGGGCCTTATTTGATCCTGGAGCGGATCGGTCCTTTGGCGTACAGGCTGGAGCTACCGCCAGAGTTGGAGAACATGCATGACGTCTTCCACGTCTCTTCGCTTCGGAGAGCCCTGCTTCGTCCTGAGCAGCATGTTTCATCTACATCAGGCCCGGTGGCGCCCGATCGGTCAGCCCTACTAGAGCCCATCCGGATCGATGATACGGAGGTCCGAGTCCTGCGGCGGAAGAGTGTACCATTGGTGAAGGTGTTGTGGTCCCACCACGGATGATAGGAGAACACATGGGAGCCCATGGACCTCATGCAACAAAGCTACCCGGAACTCTTCACTTCAGGTACAACCTAAACCTCCTTGCAAATTTCTTTTTACCTTATATTGCGTAGAACCCGTAGACCCGATCTTAAATTTCGGGGACAAAATATTTTTATTTGTTTATCAGGATTTGTAACATCCCCAATCCTGCTAGACCCATTGGAAATGTTAGGGCATAGGGGTGAGGTGAGTGGCATCTAGGGCCTTAGGCTAGGGTGGAAATGGCTAAGTGCACACCAAAACTCAAAAACCAACCTAGCCCTAAACCCTTCAATTAGGCCAATTGACCCTCAATTGTCCAATTTGACCTCACATATGTAGCCCTAACCACTAAGGGAGACCAATAGGATGGAAATTGCACTTGGGTGGGACCCAATTGCATGAAGTTGACCAAAGTCAAACTTTACCTAATTTTGGTCAAATCTTCACCCCTTTGATTAAATTGAACCAATTGGAGCCCCACCATGGACCAACCAATGTTGGGTGATGTTTAGGGACCCAGGACGCCCAAGTGGGGTCAACCCACTCACCTTCTTGACCAAAGTCAACCATGGTCAACACAGCCCATTAAGGGGAATTCTAAGCCTAATTTGAATGGAACCCAACCCCCATCATCTAATCAATCACTTATGGACTTAGGACATTCCCATATCAGCCTTAGACTGAGCTCAAACCTTAGGTTTGATTAACCAAAGGAGAGGGGGACCAAAAGTGATTAAAAAGCATAAAGCTAAAAGTGAAAAGCAAAAAGCAAACCCCCCTCTAACACTCCACCTCCAATCAGCCTAGGGGCCAGCCCTGATTGTTGATGATCTGGGATTGACCCAGAGGGAAGCAGGAGGCCAGCAGGTGCAGGAGGGTGGCAGCAAGGAGCTGCCCGAGAAAGCTAGATTTCAAAACCGGCTATAGAGGCCTCCCCACCTCATTCCAGCCATACCATCAACTTCAAAAGGGAGAAAGCAGTCGGGAATGACACCTGGAGCAAGGACATAGCCGAAGAATTGAGTTAAGGAGCAGGCTCGCCGAAGCAAAGCTTAACCATGGTGAACCGCCGCAGGAGCCGCCGCCACGCCCCAATAACGGTTCGTTTCTCCTCCCCCCCCCCCCCCCCCCCCCCCCCCCCCCCCCCCCCCCCCCCCCGCATGCTAGCTTCCTATCAAAAAACAGAGAAGAATCGGGCTCAATTGAGCCCGAACCAACTCCTTAAATCCATGAAATTCTTCTCGAAATGGGAAGCCTGGGATCGCCAGAAACCGCCGCCTCCGGCCGCCAGTCGCCGGTGGATGGTAGCCCCGACCACTATGAAGATGTCGGTGGTGTTGGCCGGCGGTGGTGGTGGCTGGATCGCCGGCAATCCCGGTCGCACTCTCGCCCAGCATGGCTCGATCTTAGCCATTGGCTGGAGGAGGAAGACGATCCCTGGGCCGCCAGATCTGCTGTAAGATTCGTGCGCGCCTAATTTCTTTATATTAATTAATTCATTTCCTTGGATTTTGTGCCCTTATTGACCAACCCACTTCTATAATTTATTAGGGGCCCTTAATAACGGAATTAGCAAAAGTGCCCAACATGAAAGTTGTAGGCCTTGACCTTATCTTCTATTAGGGCTTGAGTTCAAGTCATTTGGTGAGCCACAGCTCCCTGGGGAGCTGTTTTACTAGGACTGGTCCTACACTAGGTCAGTCCACTAAAATATTTATCTAGCCTAGACCTCTCAAGCGTTGAAGCTGAGATTTTAACCATGGGTAGGTATACCCTAGGGGCACCCTCTGCCCAAATATCATCCCTTGATGGGCACTTTTACCTATAGTTTTTGTGGTATTTAAGATATTTAAATAATGTTGTTTTTTGGAGCATATAAAGTCCAAATGACACCAAATTTTGGTGGCATGCTCTTTGGTACATGAGTAGTGCTGCCTATTTTCACTCCATTTGTAGTTGATTTGATTTGGAAAATGGGAAACCTTAATGAGGGCCCTTAAAGCTCAAATTAGGGTTTAGGCCATATGAATAGTTGAGTGAGTTGGCCTCCTCCAATCTGGATGATTAAGTATGTAATGATATGTAATTGCATGTGACACCCCCTAATGGAGCATTTGGAGCCATTAGGGTGGTGTATCCTAAAACCCTAAGGGTAAACCCTTAAGGTTGCAAATTAGGGCTTGTGAAGGACATAGGTCCAAATGTCCTTGCCTTGGCTCAGAACTTGGTAGACATGTTTGTAGGAGCATTATTTGGCTTAGATAATTTAATGGGAATTTTTAGAGTCATTTTTGTATTTTTCTCTTATTAAATGAAATTGCCACTATTTCCATAAATAAATAAAATGCATGGTCAGATGACCCTGTATGGCTTTGAAATTTTAACAGTGGCTTAAATGGGATGAAAATAAGCAATTGTAATTTTATTATGATTTATTGAAGTGTTATCTCTTGTCGAGGAATTTTTAAGTGCTTACTATCTTAGAGGAATTTAATTATGAAAAATGTCAAATCATTGTGCAAAATTATGAAACTTGGTTATCTGTCATATTTTGTTTATATATGCCCATGATAATTATTTGGAAGCCTGTGGATTTGTATTTCATGTACATCGTGTAGAAATTGGTATTTACTACACTTGGATGTTAAATCATTTTAATTAGTCAAATCATATAGTAATGATATAAATATTTGGCAGAGGACTCTAGACCCCCATATGACACTTGGTAATTTTTGTAGAATTTTCAGATGTGAAATATTATTTTTCCTAATTATAGTGGTATTTTGGTAATTATACAACAATGATGATTTAGTAGGCCACATGACATCCTAGGTTCATGAAACTCAGGAAACCACCTTTTTATGGAATATTACCTTACTGATAAATTTAAGGTAGCATGTAGAAGCATTTTGAGGATAGATCATGTGTAATTTGACTTAAGGCCTTAACTTCTTTAATTAATAATAAATGCCAGATTAATATGGAAAATTATGGAAATTGGAACATACCTAATTAAGGTCAGTGGGATCCTAATATAATTATACCAGACCCTGGTGATGAGTTTTTAGAAGGATCCCCTTATGGGGTTTGAGGTTAGTTCACTTGGTGGTCTGCGTTTAGTAAAAACTAGAATTTTGATTTTAAGACAATTCAGACCCCTAAGTAGTGTTTGGAAGTTATACCCATTTAGTAATTGAGTTATAGCTCACAATGATTCAAGGAGGGTCAAGCCTAGGGTTGACAGTGAGATGGTGCTAGGGTTAGTGTGTGAGGGTGGAGGTACATCCATCCCAATTGGGTGGGACGGGTGTTGAGCTAAGTTACTTTAATTATATGAAATAATGAGGGGTGAACTAAAGGTTAATCACCAACTAAAGTAATTGTCTTGAGAAAGAGTATGGCGGGATTGAGCCCATTAAATCCTTAGTACAGTTGGGGGCCCCTTTACGGGGCATACCGCGAAAAGTCCAAGATTCACCCTAAATATAATGCTAACTAAATTGTAGGCAAGAGTAGCCTAATTAGGTCAGCAAACTAGTATTGATCTCCTTCGAGGAGTAGATGGGTTGGATCAACTTGTGTGTTAGTCCCTGAGTCGGAGGCTCGGGTAGACTTAATAACACCTGTTACTTATGCAACTAGTGGCGAGTCTTCGGTACTAGGCTAGTCGTGTCACCGACGGTAGTACGTTGACTCAGGTGAGGGTGAGGTTTAGAGGGCCGGTAAGTTTGAGTACCGCGGTCTAGAGGACAATCCCTAATAACCCACCCCGACCTTAAAGTCTGGTGGATTCCAGCAAGAGTACGCAGGAGCTCCACTATTGTGTTCTTAGCGTTGAGGCGTACGTGAGGTCTAGGCTTGGTAGTGAGCATACCCGCCTAGGATGTGGATTTCCCTATCCACTGCCACCGTGAGCCACGACGGTCGGTACCTGAAAGGTTGGCTTCCTTTCTAACAAAGTGGGAACTATAAAGGTCTATGCGCATAGAGTCGTGTGGGTGAGTCACATTGCATAAACACATTAAGTCATCATAAGCATAGCATAGCATAACCTACACATTGGCATACCCCCATCATATAAAATTGTATGGGCTCTTTTATATGATGGGTTACCTGGACATCTTAACTTATATGTCATATGGGCGTTCATATAAGTTAAGGTACGAATCTGTGATGGTAGATTAGTTTTACTTACTGCATCGCATTTTTATTACTGGTTTACTTCATGCTCTACTTTACTATCATTTATTTGCACTATACTGCTAGCTAGTTTTACCGCTTTTCCTATACTTGCTAGATTAGTGCCATGTCACCTCTTCCCTTGTTTACCCCTTGTTGTCCTCCGCTTCTTCCTCCCGCTCGGTTCCTAGGAGTCATGCAGGGAGGCGAGGACAAAATGACTTAGTATTTATGACTAACGGTCGGATGTGGCCGTAACAGGAGTCCGAGGAGACGGAGCTGTCACGCGCGCAGCTGGACGAGATGGCAGGACCTGAGCAGCGGATGCAGCGCACTACCACGACGCCACAGGTTGATGACTAGACAGTTAGCTTTCAGT
Source organism: Dactylorhiza incarnata (assembly GCA_033032865.1). Lineage (NCBI taxonomy): Eukaryota > Viridiplantae > Streptophyta > Magnoliopsida > Asparagales > Orchidaceae > Dactylorhiza > Dactylorhiza incarnata. The sequence goes on along the minus strand of JAWHQI010000326.1, from coordinate 970,995 downwards.
TTTGAGAGTTTGTAGTTTCCGCATGTTGTAGAGAGAGAGAGTACTCATTTTGGATATGTATCGGGCTTAAACCCCTTTTGCTTGTACTGTCTCTTTTTGGACATTTCTGTTTCATTATATATCTATATGATGTTGTGACATGTGGACATGCCTTTAATTCTGCACTTACTTTTGGCATATATTTACTTATGATCGTATAGCCGGCAGAGTCGGTGCTGAGCGGGGTTAGCCAACCCGAGTGTTGGTGACACCGCAAGGAAGCGATTCTGGGCGAAGATCCACCTTAAACGTGCGATGTGGGAGAGGTTCGAGTTTTCATGTACCCGAACGGGTTTTGAGAAAAGAGATCTTACACAAAGTTCACCAAAGAGTTAATTAAGAAATTTGGAAAGAAGAGTGCAACCCCAATGAGGACTACAATGGGTTCAACTATGACTCTGGACAAGGATGAGAAAGGGAACCTTTTGATGAAATCAAGTACAGAAGCATAATTGGATCCTTGCTCTACCTTACTGCTAGTAGACCGGACATAATGTTTTCAACATGTGTTTGTGCAAGATTTTAGGTGAACTCTATGGAATCTCATTATGCCACTGCAAAGAGGATTTTGAGATACCTTAAAGGCACACCGAATCTTGGCTTATGGTATCCAAGAAGTAATGACTTCGAGCTAACCGGCTTTTCAGATGCTGATTTTGCAGGTAGCAGGGATGACAGAAAATGCACTTCCGGGACATGATAATTCCTATGAAGGAGGCTTATTTCTTGGAGTAGCAAGACGAAAAATTGTGTAGCAATTTCAACTGATGAATTAGAGTATATCTCCAATGGAAGTTATTGTGTACAACTTCTATGGATCAGGAATTAGGTAGAAGACTACAAACTGAAGTTGAAGGATATTCCCATGTTCTGTGACTCATCAAGTGCCATAGCAATTGATAACAATCCAGTCTTTCATAGCCAGACAAAGCACATAGAGATACGCTATCACTTCATCCCAGAGCATGTGGAGAAAAAGAACATCAACCTCAGTTATGTCCCGACGGATAAGCAAATTGCAGACATTTTCACGAAGCCGCTAGATGAGGCCAAGTTCAACTATTTCAAGCCAGAACTTGGCATGTTGAACAATGATTCTTGAAGAAAAGTCAAAGGAATCAGAAAAAACCAGAAAATCTGGTCTTTCAAAGTAGTCAAGGAAATTACACGAGTAAATTCAACGAATTCGTCGAGTCTTCAAGAATAGTCTCGATGAAGAATTAATTTCCTTGAGTCCTTTCGACGAATTGAAGAAATTACTCGAGTTATTTTGACAAATTTTGAAGTCCTTTCGACTAATGTCTCTCTCCCAAGAATTTAAACCTAATTTCTCTAATTATTGGATACGAAGAGTCATTTTATTCTAAAAGGTACGCGCCTATTTTCCTTAGTCAAAATAGTAATTATATATAAATATTATATGGGTACAAAAGTTCTCACATGCATTCATCGAGACCTCCCGACCCTTGCGATGATTCATCTCCTTCCTCATTCAATGACTCTTCTTCATCGGTCGTTCTTGTTTCATCCTCAAGTCTCCATGGCTCGCAAAAGTTCAGGGAACTTTCAGATGGGTGGAGAACTTGTCAGAATAGGGTTCAACAATGCTTCTGACGACTTTAGAAATATCGTCTTTATGCTGGTGGTCGCATCTTTGTCATTTTTGCTTGAGCACCTTTGCCAAGTCTTGGATAGAGAGGTACTGGAATTTTTCCAGAATATAGATCTTAGACATCAAGGGAATTCAATTAAAAGTAAAATTGGAAAAGCAAAGGTTAGAATGAAGCCCTCATTACTCAGAAAATACTTACAGTTGTCGATAGTTACAGAAGAAGATCAACTGGATGATTCGGATTTCAAAAGAACTTTATCTTTCTATGGCTTACCTAAGAATTCAACCTCCATTCGTCGAAAGCTCATGAATGGAGAAGCAAAATTGCTCTAAGATATTATAGGAAAATTCTTTTTATGCAAGGTTGGATCACATGATTATCTTTCTAGTGACATGTTTAAACTTCTGACAGCTGTAGTATGAAGAAAGATTGTGGATTGGGGCTTGATATTGTTGGAGAAGATTAAGGCCACAATGTCTTCACCAAATTTTGGTAGAAATATTATCCTGTACTTGAATCAGATAGATAGAAATCAGTTCAATATGTCCTCAGGAATAGATGTTCATCACTTAAAGAAGATAGATTATCTAACCTTAGCAGATGGGAAAGGAAGATCTGAAGGCGAGGTGTAGAGAAGTCAGAGATGAATATTGAAGAAGAAATGTAAGATGAGCCCTCAATCCCTACCTCACCTCTACACACGTATATAAAGTCTCCAGTGGTAACATTCCAGGGGGAGAGCTCTCAAGCTCCAGAATCAGTTGTTCGGAGAGAGCCCTCTCCAGCTCAGTCCCCTTGGCCTCCTCCAGTTCATATTGAAGATCAAAATCTACCTACTAACTTGTAAAGTCATGTGGAAGAACTGTTAGACCATTCCAGTATGCAGAGAAAGCTAGAATTGATCATCCTGAAACTAGAAAAGAGAATTAGTCTTATCCCTGGTCATTCTCCAGAAAAGAGAGCCGATCCTTCTGAGGGGGAGCAAGACCAGCTATCTGATGATGATGATGATGAGAATGTTGATAATGAGAATGATGATGATGATGGTGATGATGATGATGATGATGATGTTGATGATGATAATGATGACGACGGTGGTGATGGTCCTGAATATGATGCAATTCAGGTAAGTGGTGTTGCTGAGAAGGTAGTTCAAAGCTCTCACTAGTCTGGTGACGAAGGAGAAGTTGTGAAAGAAAAAGAATCCACACTTGGTGGAGTTCTTATTGATGTTATTGTTCCTCTAGTTGATGAGATTTCTCCTACAATGTCTGAGGGGGAGAATCTTAATGAAGATCAAGCCCAAGCAACAGAGATTTTGGTTGATGATGAAGAAGGAGAGGATGTGCAGTCTGCACCTCCTGCTCTAGAGAATGTTGTGTTTTAGAATGTGCCTTCTGCAAAGGGAGTAAAGTCAGATGAGATTCTATTCCATGATGAAAGTTTTGGAGTTCCTACTCCTCAACATGCTCTTTCCACTCAGCCTGACTCATCTCTTCTCAAATCTAATTAAGCATTGCTGATGACTCAAAAAGAAAATTTTGAATTCTCCTTGAAGCAAGTGTTTGACAAAGTGAAAGAATTTGTGTCTGATCTGAACAATGGCCTAGCTGAGGTAAAGCACAATCTATCTAACATGAAAGATGAGTTAGATAATTATTTCACCAATGGTGTTAAAGCCGTGAGCTGCACAAATGAAAGTCTGAAGTATGTTTATGATAATTCAAAAACTCTTCTAGAAGGTTAAGGCAAGATATATCAGCAAGGAGAAAGCAGTGGATATTGTTGGGAATCTGGCACTCATGATTCCTGATTTGAAGAATTCACCAATTCAAGTGAACTTCACTTTGTATTTGATTACACATCTAGTTTATCATTTCAGTGAAAGCTAAGCGCAAGAATGACTTGTGTATAGGCTTATTGTTACCAAGCATAGTTATTACAATGTAATCCTTTGTTGTCATAACATCATGCTGACAAAGTCCTAGACCATGTTAGTCTTGTCACTTATTCAAGTGAAGCATTAAAAGAATGGAAGAAAAGCTCATGGAAGTCAAGAAGATTAATTCAGTTCATGCCAAGAATAAGCACTCCTATTTGTTTATGTTATATGACTTCAAGTATTTTTTTGAAGTCATAATAACATCTATCTTGAAAACTTTACCTGAAAAGTTCAAAGAAAATTACTGAATTCAGAAGGCTGTGAACGTCAGAAAATAGTTCAAGTAAAAATCGACGGGACAGTCTGTCGATCAAACTCAAAACATCGATACGAAGATAAGTCGATAGAATCAATCGACGGGACAGACTAACTATTTTGAAAAATCTACTGGACAAAGGATCGACTGGATCATTGTCGATCGACGGGACGATCTCAACATCGACGGGATAGACTCCAATTCACTCTGAATTTTTCTTAGTACTGGATCGACTGGATCAATGACGATCGATGGGATGATCTCAATATCGATGGGACAAACTCCAATTCATTCAGAATTATTCTAAGTACTTGAATAGCGCGGGACAACATTAATTCTAAAATCTTTTCATGCCAATCATGACATATTACAGTGGTGCATCTATGGAAGACAATAATGGATTAATTCATTGAAGAATTGGTTATGGAATAATATTATCAATTACTATTGCTGGAAGATCATGCAGATTTATGCATTCCATTCTAATCCTTAATTACCATATGTGGAATATTCTTAATTGAGTCAAATTTGAAATATTCCCTTTTCTGATCAAATTTGATGATTCAAATTCAGAGACAATTATATCTTCCCGTATACTCCTCCAATTCCTCTTCAAAATAAGCAACATTATAAAAGGAGAACATCTTTACCTGTTGTTACTAATGATATAAGAGCTAAAAAAAGATCTAAATGATCTGAAGCATAAAAGAAAATTCGACAACAATCATTCTTTAAGTTATCTTGTTATCAAGAGCAGAATCCTTCTAAGTTTTCAAGAATCCTGCTAGATCCAGATTTAAAAGAAAGAAATTATTGAACACAAGAAAAATGATTTCTGTTGCTGCTGCTAGTCTCCTTGATATAGGTCTGAACTGATAAGTAATACTCTATCATCTGTCAAGGGAGAAGAAGTATACTACTAGACTTCCATTGAAGACTAAAGATCTAATTCTTCTTCTTTACCGAGTCTATCATTGTAAAAACCACTGTAAATCTATAAACAGTATGTAAGATCTTTGTTATCTGAGTCTAGGGTCATTGTAACCAGAGTCTAAGATCTTTGTGATCTGAGTGTAGGATTCCTGTGAGAATCCAAGGTAGGTTCTTGGTGATATGAGTATAGGGTCTTTGTGACCTGAGTGTAAGATTTGAGTGATCTGAGTGTAGGATCTAATTGTAGATCTGAGAGTAAGTCTTGTGTTATAAAAGACTGAGGTAGGAACTCGGTGTGAATTCTGAGTTTTGGAGGATTTTGGCCTTATCAAGCTTATTGGTTGAAAGGTGTTGGAATAGTGGACTACCTCTTGACACATTATCTAGAGAGAACCATTATAAATCTTTGTGTGCTTTACTGTGATTGTTTTCTCTGCTCTTTATTTTTATAATGACAGCACAAATCACCTATCACACTATTCACCCCCCCCCCTCTAGATGTGATCCTTGTCATTCCTTAAGAATAATAATTGGTATCAGAGAGAGGTTCTGTTCTGAATAGTCTTATAGCTAAGGAACAAGATCCACTAAGGACTGATCTAGATTCACACCATGGCTGGATAAAATTACAAAGAACTTAGTTCTATGAAATTGCCCATCTGCAGAAAGGAGAACTTTGCTATATGGAAGGAAAGGGTGAAAGTTTATATGGAAGAATCTGATTCAAGAATCTTTACTATAATTGAAGATGGTCCATTCATTCCAATGAATACCCCATCCTCCAACACTGAAGCCGCAGTTCGCAAAAAAAAATGCTGAAATGAGTAAAGATGATATAGTGCTTGCCACCATGGATAAGAGGGACAAAAATATTTTGGTAAGTGCTATTGATGATTCTACATTCCAGAATCTAGTCCATTTCAAAAAACCTCCAACGAAATGTGGGACTCTATTGTAGTCTACATGGAAGGAACAACGGAAGTAACAGATGATAGGAAATTCCTTTTGAATCAAGAATATGAGGCATTCAAACAAGACAAGAGGGATTCCATTTCCCAGTGCTATGAATTTTTTTCAGAATTGTGAATGGCCTGAGAATCTATAGAAGAGTGTTCTCTAACTATGAGCTTAATGACACATTCCTGAGATCCCTTCATAAAGTATGGGACACTAAAATCTGTGCCATAAGAGATGTAGGAAATATGAGCAATATGGACCCCAAAATATATTTGGGAAACTTCTCTCCTTTGAGCTACAATTTACCAGGATAGCTGAAGAAACTAGCTGCAGACAAAATCACAAAGAAAAGCCAGTAGCCCTCAAGGCTGATAGCTCAAAGAAGAATACGGAATCTGAAGCTGAAGAATCTGAAACAAGCTCCACCAACACAGGACTATCTGATGGTGAACTCACTCTATTCTCCAATAACTTCATGAAGATTCTCAGAAAAAGGAGGAAAGAAAAAGGAAGACACTCATCTTCCTCAAACTCAAGAAGAAGCCACAATCCCCACAAAGAAAAAGGGGACAGGTATGAATCTAAACATAACAAACACTCTTATACTGAAACTATTTGCTATGGATGCAGGAAATCTGGACATATGATAGCTGATTGTCCTTCCAAAAGAAGAGACAACAGAAAATCTAAAAATTTGAAAGCTTTCAAGGAAAAGCATAGAGAAAAGAGTTTTCTGGCTAAGAAATGAAAAACTCTGAGTGATGATGAGAGTTGCTCTTCCTCCTCATCAGAACAAGAAGAGCATATGGCTGTCATGGCAATTAGTGAAGAAGAAGAGTAGGAAAATTCTTTCTCTGCACAGGTACCAATCAAAGCTTCCTTTTTTATGCCAGCTACTGATTCTGAGGCAATTCTTTCGTCAGAAGATGAATTTGAAGCGGACATATAAGATCAATATGGAGAATTGATTGAAGCAATTAAGAGAAGAAGCTTTGCAAAGAGCAAGTTGGAGAGATCTCATCTCTGCAAGCAAGGAACTCGGATCTCTAAGAAAAAGCTGAAAGGCTAACTGTGGAGAATTCTGAATTCTCCCAACTCAAGAAGGACTACAATGCAAGCTCCAATCATGATCTAATAAGCAAGTTTGGGAAAACTATGAAGGCATTATTGGATAGCAAGGAGCTGAGAAATTGTACTTCTTAAGAAGGGCAAAGATCAATCTGATGTCCTGAAATCTAAGGACAAGAAAATAAAAGATTTGGAGGACAAACTGCTTATTGAAAGAAAGCTTGTAGCAATTTTCTCCAAACCTAAGATCATTCTTCCCTTGATTGATGGCTTTTGCTCCGCTCATAGAAGAAGCCTAGGATACTTTAAAGAAGGTAAATCAGGTGAATCTATTGAGAATAAGATCAACTTTAGGAAGTTATATCACCCTCTAATAAGTATGATTAGGAATCAATTCATGGACACCTCATGAATGAGTGCTCCACAAGTGGATTCAAGGATGTACCTAGTGATTCAAAGGAACCTCATGAAGGGATCATCATGAGAAACATGAATCTCTTGTGTCTAGGAAGAAAAAGACATCTTTAAGGAAGACTGACCTCAGAGGCAAAGCAGTGAGTGGGAATATCCAACACCACAATCATAAGCAGTGCAATTCAATCTCCCTTAAATATCCTTCTGCTCAAACACAAAGGAGTCATGCGACAGTAAGAAAAGGAGATATAACAAGTTTGAATGTTGGTGCTATGGCAAGATTGGTTACTTTGCAATTGATCGTTGGTTCAATCCAACAGTTCCAAGGGTAACCATTGCCAAATTGACAAACAATCTTGTTAAGATCCATTCTGCACATCCTGGAGCTGTCAGATCTACGGTATTCTTTAGGACTAACAAGAATCTAGGACCCAACCAGTCTTGGGTACCTAAGAAGAAATAACTTACTTTTGCAGGTATGTCCAAAGACCAATCAAACTCCAATCTGATATTTGGATAGTGGATGTTCTATGAACATGACTGGAACAAGAAGCCTTTTGAAAGAGTCTACTCCTGTACAAGATGGCCCGAAAGTGATATTTGGGGGATCTGATAGAGGAAAAACTAAAGGTACTAGGAGTGGAAATGCCCAAGTTCCAAGCTCAAGGAACTGAAGACATCAATCTCAGAAGAAGAAAAAGAACTCTCCTCCTCATAAATAGTGGGAATAGATGTAGGGGGAGTCGAAAACCAAGTTGATAATTCAATAGATGATGACAATCAACCAGCTAAAATGCAAGAAGAAGCACCCCCAGTTGAAGAAATCCTAGAAGAAAATAGAAATCTGTCCAATGCCATTAAGTTTCAAAGAAATTACCCACCCGATATGATCATTGGGGACATCAATCAAGGAGTACAAACCAGAAGTGGCTTAATGAATGAAGGACTATTTTTGAGCTTCCTCTCACAAGAAGAACCAAAGAAGTTTGAAGATGCCAACAAAGATATATCTGGCTTTTGGCTATGCAAGAGGAACTGAACCAATTCAACAGATGCAAGGTCTGGAAACTAGTTCCAAAACCTCATGGCCACAATATAATTGGAACCAAGTGGGTGTTCAGAAACCAACTGGATGAGAAAGGGGTCATTATCAAGAACAAAGCTAGATTGGATGCTAAAGGATATAGACTGGAATACGTAATTGATTATGATCAATCCTTTGCACCCGTGGCAAGGCTAAAAGCAATCATGCTCTTCCTTGCCTATGCAGCCCACAAAGGATTTAAAGTCTACCATATGGATGTGAAATCAGCATTTCTCAAAGGAGATTTAAAAGAAGAGGTTTATGTGGAACAACCTCCGGGTTGCAAAGAAGATAGAAAAAGCACATCTGGTGCATGTCAATTTCTAGGCAAAAGGTTAATCTCATGGAGTAGTAATAAGCAAACAAGTGTTGCTATTTCTACTACTGAATCAGAATACATCTCAACTGGAAATTGTTGTGCACAACTATAATGGATTCAACATCAATTGAAAGATTATGCATTCACAACAAAAAGACACCTCTCTATTGTGACTCTTCAAGTGCTATATCTATAACAAAGAATCTAGTCTCCCACAACAGAACAAAACACATTGAGATAAGGTACCATTTCATCTGGTAGCATGTTGAAAAGGAAGACATTTATCTGGAATATGTTCCAACTGATAGACAAGTGGCAGACATTTTCATGAAGCCCCTTGATGAAATGAAATTTACTCAATTCGAAATTGAACTAGGAATGTTAAATTTAGATTAATTTCAACTATAATGTGAAGTTCAAACTTTTGGCATTCACACTTGATGATTTAATATTTGATTTTAAGTATGCAGGATTATTTTTCAAACATCTTAAAGGAGGATTCTATCCTGGAAAAGTTTGCAAGAGTTCAGTAGCATCAAATTCTTAATTGATATATTTTATTTGGTAACACTTAGCTGTTGCACATTGAAGACAAACAGTCTTCTGTAGGAAATTGTCTAGCTATGTGAACAAATTTCAACAACAAATCAGATTTCTGCTTTATAATCAGGTAATCTAGTTCATATACATACTTGATATTACATGATGTCTGTCAATTCATACATGAAGCACAATAAACAAATTTTGAATTTTCAATTGTCAAAGAAGTGCAATCTGATTGTACACTCTCAAGAAGATCTAAATTATAAATTAATTCTCCATAGAGTATTATGATTGATCCATATCATATATTGGAGACATTTGATGTAGGGGGTGAAATTTTTAAATTCCTAATCATTCTTGTGCCCACCCTCTGACAAGACTTTATTGAAGAAGCCAGAAAGGGGGAGAGATAATGAATTATAGTCTGAAAAATGATTAAAACCCTGTTGGGTGGAGAGTGGTGTCAGAAATGGGAGAGAGAGCCTAAAGAATAAAAAAAAAGGAGAATCAATATTGAAATATAAAAGCGTAAAGTGAAAAAGAAGATAGTGAATTGTCAAATATAAGGGGAGATAAAGAAAAATAGTTCAAAGAGAATTCCTCTACAAAAAAGAGATATTTAATCAAGGGGGAGCTTGAAATCTTTAGAAGATGCAAAAGCTATAACTCAAGAGATCAACAAGAGTCTATGTACAACATGTAAATCCATTGAATTTATTAAGTCACTTATATGCATATGACCTAGATGTTTTATTATTGATGCTTAAGTTTACATTTATTGTTAAGTGAAAGTAATTTTGAACTGGGGTTCTGACTTCTTCAAATAGGGGGAGATTGTTGGGATTCTGGCCCTCATGATTCCTGATTTGAAGAAGTCACCAAATCAAGAGAACTTCACTTTGTATTTGATTACACATCTAGTTTATCATTCCAGTGAAAGCTAAGTGCAATAATGACTTGTGTATAGGCTTATTATCACCAAGCATAGTTATGACAATGTAATCCTTCATTAACATAACATCATGCTGACAAAGTCCTAGACCATGTTAGTCTTGTCACTTATTCAAGTGAAGTATCATAAGAATTAAAGAAAAGCTCAAGGAAGTCAAGAAGCTCAATTCTGTTCATGCCAGGAATAAGCACTCATATTTGTTTATGTTATATGACTTCATATATTTATTTGAAATCATAATAACATCTATTTTGAAGACTTTACTTGAAAAATTCAAAGAAAATTACTGAATTTAGAAGGCTGTAAAAGTTAGAAAATAGTTCAAGTAAAAATCGATGGGACATCTTGTCGATCGAACTCAAAACATCGATGGGAAGATAAGTCGACAGAATCAATCGACAGGACAGACTAACTATTCTGAATAGTATATTGGACAAAGGATCGACTGGATCAATCTCAATCGACGGGATGATCTCAACATCGACGGGACAAACTCCAATTCACTCAAAATTATTCTAAGTACTGGATCGACTAGATTAATGTCGATCGACGGGATGATAGCAATATCGATGGGATAAACTCCAATTTATTCAGAATTATTCTAAGTACTTGAATAGTGTGTGACAGCATTAATTCTCCAATCTTTTCATGCCAGTCAAGTCGTACTACATTGGTACATCTATGGAAGACCTTAAAGGATTAATTTGTTGAAGAATTGGTCATGGAATAATGTTATCAATTATTATGACTGGAATATCAGGCAGATTTATGCATTCCATTCTAATCCTTAATTACCATATGTGCAATATTTGTAATTGAGTCAAATTTGAAATTGTAACACCCCAAAAATCGTTGTTCAGCGAGGTAGGTGGAGTGGTAGTGCTGCGCTCGGCGAAGGCTGAAATTTCACTGTCCAAAGCAGTGCGCACGACCATTTCTCCTCTTCGCGCACGACCACTGGTCGTGAGCTAGTGATCGTGCGCTCTTGTCAAGGCGAAGAGAGCCGTCGGGATGCTCACTGTCCAAAACAGTGCGCATGACCATTTCTCCTCTTCGTGCACGACCGCTGGTCGTGCGCCAGTGATCGTGCGCCCTGTTTATTCTGTTCCGTAAAAAAAAGCGGAGATGAGGATCCGGCCGATCAAAATTGTTGGAATTCGATCCAACGGCTGTGAGCTGTTGCTAGGGGGTCTTAGGGCTTTGGAGAGGGGTTAATCCCTCATATTTCCATAGCCTTTCTCTCTCCTAAGCTTTAGAAAGAAGAAGGGGCAAGGAGGAAGATGAAGGAGATTCCGCCATTGACGGAGCTTCGGAGCTCCGATTCGCGAGACGTTTCCAGATCTGGAAAGTGCAGCCAGGTGCGGTTCTTTCCCTCCGATTGGAATCTCGGATCTATGGCAGGGAAGAAAGCTCCAAGGGTAACGATTCTCCCTCCCGGTCTTAGGACGTGTTCTTTGTCCTCTCATTCCTTTTTCTATGCTTGAATGAGGACTCCCTTTCACAAATGGGTGAAGTGTAGGATTTCCTCTGGTTCTTTGGAACTCCGGGTTGATTGTGTCCATCCCCGGCATATTTTCATGTAGAAATCCGGTAGTCGAACGGATTTAGGCATTGTGTGTGAAGCCTATTCGTGGCAGTGTGCCCGGATCGGTGATGCTTGGATTGCGACGTTGCATTTAGGTTAAGCCTAAAATGTGTGCCGGAGAATGTCTCCGTGTGATTTGCTATCGTATTGCGGGACTTGAGATTAGACGGCTGTTGGAGCTCCTAACAAAAGCCCCATGCTTTAGAGTGGTTGAATGCAAACCTTCACCACTAGATTTTGATGAGGAGTGGTCTTGTACCTCCTTCCTGATTGTTATTTGTGAAGCCTAGGTCCTCATGAATGGATTAGGTGCGTAACTTATGTTTTGTGTAGCACTTGCATGTGCTAAAACCTTACGGGACTAGGCGAAGCCGTACCCACGTCGTGCGAGCGACACGACGGCGAGAGCACGGGCAAAGCTGAGCCGAAACCTGTTTCCATGCTAATCGGCGCGAGGTAGCACCTCTTGGACGTCGTACGACCATGGGAGAGGCCGCGGAAGGTGTTCACCTAGACGGGCCAGAAGCTCTTTAACCACCTAAGGTTTCCGAACTTAGAGTGGTGTTGGCGCTCTCGAAAGAGTACCTTGGATTCATGCCATGTGAGCATGGAGCGTGTGGTCGTGAGTACCCGCGTTTGTGATGTTTTGAAATGATGATGTGTTAGCCTCATGCGGTTGCTTAGGCGGTTGTGGGGAACCTCCGGGTGAACCCAACCAACATCATGTGCATTCCTAGGATCAACTTTATTTGATGCTACACCTAGAAGATTTATTGTGTTTGAAACCTCACCTTGTGTAGTTTGCACCTTCCTTATACTAGTACATGTTGCTAGTACAGCTTGTATGCAGGGAAGAAGCTCCGCCACCCCGAGAAAGGGGTGGGGTCGTTATAATTTGGTCAGTTGTGTTGACCGTTGCTTTGTTTGCCACCTCCTAGTGGAATCTTCTTATGCAGGTGCAGGTGGGCCTAGCGGGAAAAAGCGGGCGGTGGCCCTTTTGCTGTGTTGGCCCTCGAAGGCCAGCCTCTTTTCTGCTTTTCATGTATTGCTGGCCTGCGTGCCGAAGTATGTTTAGGGAGTTTTGTACGTTTTGGAATGTAAGGCCTTAAGGCCGTAACTCTACACTTTATTGTTTCATTCTTGTGATAGTGGACTATTCTAAAAGAAATGTTAAATCTTTATGCTTCCGCTTATGTTTAGTGTACTCTGGTGTAGTTCTTTTTTGTATATCTCCTTTTAATGCCTAACTAGTGTGGTTAGTATAGCGTGGGGTCCCGGCCGGACCTACTGTTATATTATTTGTACTGGCAGGGTGTTACAATTTGGTATCGGACTTAGGGCGTCGATCCGTAGTTTAGCGAATTCGGGACGAATTCCTTTTAAGGGGTGGTGTGCACGGGATGTGCATTCACCTAAAACGCCAAAAACTAATAAGAAAGTCCACTTAGGAATGGCAAAACATACTTGTTTGCGGAACCTGAGCGTTCCATGAGTGTTGTTCGCCTTGTTATCAGTCACTAAATTGTGTTTTCCACGATTATAGGTGACTAGGAGTGGTGCGGGGCAGTTTTAACCCAGTAACACTGCTGAAAGTAGTGCGTTTCTTGAGGTACCAGCGATCACTCCTTCTGCTGAGATGATCAGGTTAGTCGCTGAAGCAGTCTTCGCGATGATCAACACTCAGTCTGGGCAGCTTGCACAGCCTACTAGTCCGACTTCGGATGTGGCCACTGTAACTGTTGCTGCAGTGGAACCTGCGGTAGAGCAGAGGGTGGAACGTCGAGTTGAGCAAGTAGTTGTGGGACGAGCACGTAACCAGCAATTAAAGAACTTCCTGATCTTTAACCCTCCAACATGCTCGGGAACCGAATCCCCAAAGAGAGCGGCGGAGTGGTTGTCAGAAATAAAAAGGACTTTAATGTCAATGCTTATAAGCAAAGAGAGGTTGGTAGCCTTAGCCACCTTCCTACTTATAAGAGAAGCAAGACTTTGGTGGGAAGAAGAGTTGGTGCACAAGTTTGGTGGGAGACAACTTACCGAAATCTCTTGGGAAAACTTCCATGAGTCATTCCTTCTAAGGTACATGCTCTCAACAGAGCATTTGGCACTACAGAACCAGTGTTTACACCTGGAGCAGGGAGCGCACTCAGTGGACGAGTACCTGAATGAGTTCATCAGTCTGGGCCGCTATGAGAGGTCTATATGGGAAGATGAGGAGACCAAGGTCAACAAGTTCTACAATGGTCTGCCAGATGACCTAAGACTAATGCTTGTGGGTCTAATGTTACTTGGCTTCAACGTCTTAGTGAATGCAGCAAAATCTCTGGAAATGGATATGAAGAGTATGCAGCGCGCGAAAGACTTCAATGTAAAGAAGTCAGAGTTTCATGCGCCGGTCTCCCAGTCCAAGTCTGAGTTAAGAAGAGTTAAGAGAAAGTTTAACTCTGTGGAAGCTAGGACTGCACGATGTTCCTTAATTTGTTTCACTTGCGGAAAGGTGGGACACTAAGAAAACGTGTGTCGCAGTGGTCCCCTGAGGCCAGAGAACCGAGTGATGGACTATGCTCGGGCTGCGGGTCATGCGGAAAAGGGCAAAGCTGCGGAGTCTGCTGCTTCCCAGCACATTCCGACCCAGCCGAGAGTTTACTCTCTTGGCCAGCAAGAAGCCATACGACAAACTGATGTCGTCACAGGTATGAATTAAATGTTAGCTTTTACATAGCTATGTGTGATTAATACTATTGTGCGACTTTATGTTTGATTTGTGTGCAATTAGGTTTCGTCCTAATTTTCATCTATCTGGCGAGAGCTTAATTTGATGCGGGAGCATCGCTCTCTTATCTGTCTAAGGACTTCGTGTTATGAATCGGAGTGTCGTTTACCTTAGTCAAGGATAGATTGGAGGTAATGCTGCCCAATAGATCTCGATTGAGTGCGGATAGGAGAAGCTGTGGAAAGGCGCGAAGATGTTCTTCACCTTGTTGAAGGATTCGGGGCCTAAGCCCAGCTTTAGTGTTGTCCTAGAAGTAGCGGACCAAGCTGACCGAGAAGAACCGTTATCCGATTCCAAGAATCGACAACTTATTCGACCAACCGGTTGGGTCGACGGTATACTCTAAGCTTGACTTAAGGTCCGGCTATTATCAGCTTCGTTAGGGAATGTGATATTCCAAAGACAGCGATCAGTACTCGCTTTGGGCACTATGAGTTCACCGTTATGCCGTTTGGTCTATCTAATGCACCGTCGGTATTTATGGACTTAATGAATAGAACGTTCCGAGAGTATTTGGATCAATTTGTGATCGTCTTCATCGACGACATTTTGGTATACTCTCAGTTGGAGGAGGAGCATGCAGAGCATCTGCACGCAGTTTTGAGCACCCTGAGGAGGAGTCAATTACATGCCAAGTTCTCCAAGTGCGAGTTTTGGCTATCGTCAGTAGCATTCCTGGGTCATGTTGTTAGTGGGGATGGAATTGCGATTGATCCGTCGAAAATAGAAGCGATCCGAGCGTGGCCTGTGTTGAAAAACGTAGCGGAAGTCCGAAGTTTCTTAGGACTTGCCGGCTATTATAGGCGCTTTGTGGAGAACTTCTCGAGGGTCGCACTCCCTCTCACTAAACTGACTAGGAAAGATCACAAGTTTGACTGGTCGCCCGAGTGCGCTCGAGCTTTTGAAGAACTGAAAAGCCGTCTGACCACGGCGCCCATTCAATGCTCGCCATGTGGTACCGAAGGCTACAAAATTTATAGTGACGCCTCGGGGAGTGGTCAGGGTTGCGTCCTAGTGCAGTTTGGAAAGGTAATTGCCTACGGCTCCCGACAACTGAAGGTTCATGAAAGGAACTACCCGGTCCAAGATTTGGAGCTAGCGGCCGTGGTTTTCGCCCTCAAGCTTTGGAGGCATTACTTGTATGGCGTGAATATCGATATCCTTACCGACCACATGTAATATCCCCAATCCTTCTAGACCCATTGGAAATGTTAGGGAATAGGGGTGAGGTGAGTGGCCACAAGGACCTTAGGCTAGGGTAGAACTTGCTAAGTGCACACCAAAGCTCAAAAGCTAACCTAACCCTAAGCCCCTCAACTAGGTCAATTGACCCTCAATTGTCCAAATTGACCTCACTTATGATGCCCTAACCACTAAGGAAGACCATTACCTTGAGAATTGCACTTGGGTGGGACCCAATTGCATGAAATTGACCAAAGTCAATAATAGGTCAACATTAACCAAACTAAGACAATTAGGGTTCAATTGACTCTACATGTTCAAATTGACCTTACCACCACACTCTAAACACTTTAAGGAACTCATTGGACCTAAAAGCCCCATCACTTGGTCAACCAATTGACCAATTTGACCAAAGTCAACTCTAGCTTAATTTAGGTCAAAATCACCCCCCTTTGATTAAATTGAACCAATTGGAGCCCCACCATGGACCAACTAATGTTGGGTGATGTTAAGGGACCCATGACCCCCAAGTGGGGTCAACCCACTCACCTTGGTTGACCAAAGTCAACCATGGTCAACATAGCCCATTAATGGTGAAATTCCAAGCCTAAATTGAATGGAACCCCAACACCCATCAATTAACCATCTTTCATGGACCGAGGTCATGCCATCATCACCCTTGGACTGAACCCAAAGCTTAGGCTTGATTAACCAAATAAGAGGGGGACAAAAAGTGGTTCAAAAAGCAAAAGCAAAAGAAAAAAGCTAACACCCCCTCCTCTACACTCCTCCTCCAATCAGCCTAGGGGTCTCCCCTGATTACTGTGGGTCTGGGCTTGACCCAGGTGGAAGCAAGGGGGCAGCTAGTGCAGGAGGGTGGCAGCCATGAGAGGACCGAGGAGGCCTAAGTTCAAAACAACATGTAGAGGCCTCCCCACTTCAATTCAACCACACCACTAGCTTCAGGAGGTCGAGAGAAGTCGAGAACGGCACCTGGAGCAGAGCTTTAGCTGGAGAAGCAAGATCGGGAGCGGGGTCGCCGGAGCAAGGAAAATCCATGGCCAACCGTTGCCGGAGCCACTGCCACGCACCAATAGTGGTTCGTTTCTCCTCCCCTCCCCCCATGCTAGCTTCTCATCACAAAATGCTGAAGGATCAGGCTCAATTGAGCCCGGGTCCACCTCCGAAATCCATGGATTTCGGCTCAAAACGAGAAACCCAGGATCGCCGGAAAACGCCCCCTCCGGCCGCCATGTCGCCGGGAGTTGTAGCCACGACCACCACGAAGGTGGTGGTGGTGGTGACCGGCCGTGGTGGCCACAAGGTGGTCGGGAAATGGGGGAGTAACTCGGCCCAGCACGGGAGAATCCCAGTTGTTAGCTGAGGAAGAAGACGATGGCGCTGCCGTTAGATCTGCGCCAAGATTCGTGCAGATCTCATATTTTCTATATTTAATTAATTCAATAGTTAGATTTTCTGCCTCTAATATTCAGTCCACTTCAATAATTAATTAAGGCCTCTTAATGGCCGAATTAGAAAAAGTGCCCATCATGAAAGTTGTAGGCATTGATCTTGACTGTCAGTTGGGCTTTAGTTCAGGTCATTTGGTGACCTACAGCTCCCTAGGTAGCTGTTTTACTAGGACTGGTCCTACACTAGGTCAGTCAACTAAATTAATTACCTAGGTCAAACCCTTCAAGCTTTTAACCATGGGTTGGTATACCCTAGGGGCACCCCCTGCCAAAGGGACAGCCCTTGGTGGACACTTTTACCTAGGGTTTTTGTGGTAGTTAGAATATTTAAATTAAGTTAATTTTTGGAGCATATGATGTCCAAATGACACCAAACTTGGGTGGCATGCTCTTTTGTACATGAGCAGTGTCTACCTAAAATTTCACTCCATTTGGAGTTGATTTGATATGGAAAATGGGAAACCCTAATGAGGGCCTTTAAGGGTCAAATTAGGGTTTAGGTCATTTGAGGAGTTGAGTGTGTTAGCCTCCTCCCATCATAATGTCTATGTGGGTATGGATATGCAAATGCAAGTGACACACCCTATTGGTCCATTTGGAGCCATTAGGGTGGTGTGACCTAAAACCCTAAGGGTAAATCCTTGAGGGTGCAAGGTGAGATTTGTGAAGGGCATAGGATCAAATGTTCTTGCCTTGGCTCAGAACTTTGTAGATATGTTTGTAGGAGCATAAAATGACTTAGTTAATTTAATGAGAATTTTTAGAGGTATTTAAGTATTTTTCTTCCTAATAAATGAAATTGCCACCCCTTTCCTTAATAAATAAAATACATGGTCATATGACCTTGTATGGCTGTGAAACTTCATCAGTGGCTGATTAGGGATGAAAATGGACTATAGTAATTTTGTTATGATTTATTGAAGCATTATCCCTTGTATAGGAAATTTTAAGTGCTTGCGAGCTTAAGGGAATTTAATTTTGAAAAATGTCAAATCATGGGTCAAAATTGTGAAACTTGGTTATCTGTCATTCAATGCTAATATATGCCCATGATAATTGTTTGGAAGCTTGCAGAATTATATTTCATGTACTTTATGTATAAATTGGAATTTACATCACTTGAGTATTAAATCTTTTTAAAGTGTCATATCATGGTGCAAAATTGTGAAACTTGGTTATCTGTCATTCAATGCTAATATATGCCCATGATAATTGTTTGGAAGCTTGTAGAATTATATTTCATGTACTTCATGTAGAAATTGGAATTTACATCACTTTGGTATTAAATCATTTTAAAATGTCAAATCACATGGTAATGACACAATCCTTTTCCAGAGGACTCTAGGTCCTTATTTGGACACTTGGTAATGTTTGGAGATTTTTCAGAAGTGAATTACTATTTTTCCTAATTATAGTGGCATTTTGGTAATTATACAACTATGATGATTTAGTAGGCCAAATCACACCCTAGGGTCATGGAACTCAGTCAACCACCTTGATATGGGATATTACCTTACTGATAATTTTCATGTAGCATGAAGAATCATTTTGAGGGTAGTTCATGTGCAATTTGACTTAAGGCCTTAACTACTTTAAATTATATTAAATACCAAATTAATATGGAAAACTATGGAAATTGGAGCATACATTATTAAGGTCAGTGGGAGCCTAGGATAATTATTAGAGACCCTGGTGATGAGTTTTTAGAAGGGTTCCCTTATGGTGTTGATAGTTAGTTCAACTTAGTGGTCTGCGTTTAGTGAAAACAGAATTTTGAGTTTTAGACAATTCAGACCAATAAGTAGTGTTTAGAAGTTATATACAATCAGTAATTGAGTTATAGCACACAATGATTCATGGAAGGTCAATCCTAGGGTTAGTTGTGATGTTGTGTTAGGGTTAGTATATGAGGTGTGGAGGCACGTCCAACCCGATGGGGTGGGACAGGAGATGAGCTAAGTCACTTTAACTATATGAAATGATAAGGGGTGAACCAAACGTTAATCACCAACTAAAGTAATTGTCTTGAGGAGGATAGTGGGGTTGAGCCCATTGATCTGTAGTACCGTTATGGGCCCCTTACAGAGTACACCGCGGGAAGTCCAAGATTCACCCTAAATATAACACTAACTAAATTTGTAGGCGAGAGTAGCCTAAGTAGGTCTGCAAACTGGTATGGATCTCCTCCGGGAAGGAGATGGGTTGGATCAGCTTGTGTGTTAGTCCCTGAGCTGGAAGCTCGGGTGGACATGTTAAACACCTGTTTCTTATGCAATTAGTGGCGAGTCCTCGGTACTAGGCCAGTCGTGTCACCGACGGTAGTACATTGACTCAGGTGAGGGTTAGGTTTAGAGGGTCGGTAAGTTTGAGTACCGCGGTCTGGAGGACAATCCCTAATAACCCACCCCGACCTTAAAGTCTGGTGGATTCCAGCAAGAGTACGCAGGAGCTCCGCTGTTGTGTTCTTAACGTTGAGGCGTACATGAGGTATAGGCTTGGTAGTGACCATACCCGCCTAGGATGTGGAGTGCCCGATCCACTGCCACCGTGAGCCACAACGGTCGGTACCCGAAAGGTTGCTTCCTTTCAAACAAATTGGGAACTATAAGGGTCTGTGCGCATGGAGTCGTGTGGGTGAGTTGCATTGCATGGCCGCATAATTCACATCATAAACATAGCATAACATAACGCACATCTGCATACCCCATTATATAAATTAGTATGGGCTCTTTTATATGATGGGTTACCTGGACATCTTAACTTATATGTCATATGGGCGTTCATATAAGTTAAGGTACGAATATGTGATGGTAGATTAGTTTTACTTACTACATCGCATTTTCTTCCTATTACTACTTTATTTCATGCTCTACTTTACTGTCATTTATATGCACTATACTGTTAGCTAGTTTTACTGCTTTACCTATACCTGCTAGATTAGTGTCACCTCTTTTTGTTTACCCCTTGTTGTCATCCGCTTCTTCCTCCCGTTCGGTTCCTAGGAGTCGTGGAGGGAGGCGAGGACAAAGCGACTTAGTCTTTATGACTAACGGTCGGTGTGACCTCAGGAGTCCGAGGAGACGGAGTTGTCCCGCGCGCAGCAGGACGAGATGGCAGGACCTGAACAGCAGATGCAGCGTACTACCGCGACGCCACAGGTCGATGATTAGATAGTTAGATTTCCGCTTTTGAGAGTTTGGTTGTAGTTTCCGCATGTTGAAGAGAGAGAGATAGTACTTATTTTGGATATGTATCGGGCTTAAGCCCTTTTTACTTGTACTTCTCTTTTTGGACTTTCTGTTTCATATCATGAGGTTGTGACTTGTGGACATGCCCTTATTTCTGTACTTCACTTTGGCATATTTTACTTATGATTGTATAGCCGACAGGGTCGGTGCTGAGCGATGTTGACTAACCCGAGTGTTGGTGACACCGCAAGGCAACGATTCTGGGCAAAGAGCTACCTTGACCGTGCGATATGGGAGTGGTTCGAGTTTTCAAGTACCCGAGCGGGTTTTGGAAAAAGAGATCTTACAAATGGTATCACTGAACGAACAATCATAAGAGAACAGTCCACAACATACTGGGTCACCCCGCTCGAGTGCAGTTTGCGGACAAACTATGCAGCGGAAGCTGTGGTTTGCCCATGTATGAAATCACATAAAACAGTCCACTAAGCATCAAGTTAGGTCAAATTCTGACTTACTTAGACAATTTAGTGACGCATCTAGAAAACTGTCTTTTAGCCAGGGCAAATTACCCTGGCTAAAAGTCCAAAATCGTGGCAAAAGACTTTTAGCCACGGACTGCCGTGGCAAATGGGCGTGGGCAATACGAGCGTGGCAAAAAAGTATTTGCCATGCTCTTTCTGTGGCAAATACCCTTTTTCTATGACTTTTAGCCACGATTTTAGACTTTTAGCCACGATAATTTGACTGTTTGCCACGGAAAATGGTCGTGGGCAATACGAGCGTGTCTAAAAGTCAATATTCTAGTAGCTAGTCTAAAGAACGACCTTGGTTCTAGACTTGGTTGAATGTTAAGGATACCCAACGTAACTAAGGAAAGAAGTTAGTTTAAGTCTAGACGTTGAGACTTTCACGCTAAAGATTAAACTTTTCTACCAAGTGGTAGGACCATCTCGAGGAGATCGGGTGTCTGTAGTCTTCTTTTAGAGTAGTAGAAGACCCATAAACATAACTTATAACATTGGGAGCCTAAGTCTTATCATAGCAATATGTCTCAGGGTGGAACACCAAGTCAGAGATTTTATGCCCTAAAGTTTATGTTCGTATGTAAGATGAACAGACCGTAGAAGTATTGAAGAGACTTAGCCCAAATCGGTAGGGGCTTATCCTTTTATTTATTGCGCCAATAAAATACCGACTTGGATTGCCCCCTAGACTTTATTTAGAAAATGTTTTGACATTTGCATAGTAAGCTCGAGGTTTGGAGTATTAATAATACTCGGGTGATGGCGAGATCTTATTCATACACTTTTGGTTTGTAGACCAACCCTCCTTAGAAGTTTGAGACCCTTGGAGAATTACTTCACCTTAAATAGCGGGGATTGTCCATACCATGTTGGGACTGCTATAGTTTTACTGTCAAGTTAGGCGAATAGTGCACTTCAAACGTGAGTGTGTACTCATCTTATTGCTCCAAGGCTGAATCTATGACGACAAAAGTGATCAACTTGTTAATCATTTGGTTATACGTAAAGGGTTGTCCAGTATATGGGCATAAGACTCTCGGAATCAAGAAAGTCAGGTTAAGAATTTAGGGAATTTCACTAACTTCCTGATCCAAGCAATGTCGTCTTGTCTTTTATAAGGACATTTGGTCATCAAGCTCTTACCGGTCACAAGGGAAGGATGTCATAAGCGACAAATTCAGTGCAGGACCAAGTAAGATTTAGATTGGATAGAAGTAAGACTGAGTTATAAGTTCTCATGACCATAAGAAATAATCAGTTTATTGAAACAAACTTGTTAGTGTGTTGTTGTAAATACACCTTCTTAACCTCGAGACATCGATTTGTAGAGTTACCGGAATCAATTAATAAACATTGACGTCCGATCAAATGCCTCATTTTAATCAAGTACTGAAAATAAGAAGAATACCAGGTTTAGTAGCTTGGGATAAATGTGTCAGATCGTGAAATTTTGAGTATTGGAATCACATTTTCGCAAGTAAAATTATAACTAGAGTTGCTTACACTTCAGGGCTCTCAAAAGTAATTTTTAGATAGCTTTTTTTAATTAAAATTCAAGCCCTCTCCTTGGTGAAAATTTAGTTAAGATCTTTTTACTCTTAGAGTTGGTTTATGCACAACCAGAGAGCTTAGGAAGGCGACTCTTTGGATCTTGTAATATGATGGTATAAACTACTTAGGGCTAAGATGGAGAATCTTACTATGTTCGGATCTCGGGAAAAATGGCAACGACCATCATGTACTAAAATGTTGAGGATTAGAGAGTTAAAATAAACGGTTAGTTGTTGTTCCTATCAACACCCTCTTGAAATTATTAAGATTACTTAATGAGATTTATCGATGTAACTTTGGACGACACAACTAAGAGAAGGGTCGTTATGATGAATCCTTTAATTCATAATTTATCGCTTAAGTGAGATGAGACTACTTGGCTTTGAAAGTTTAGCCCACTCGATATTGGGAATCTAAAGTGAAATTTGACGAATGATATATTGAAGATATATAATTTACGTACGATCCTCCGATCTTAAGAGCCGGAACTTACAATTTCTCCCAAAACATTATAATCCCAGTTAGGAAGATTCAAGAATAAGGGAGACATGTTTGATTTCCAGATATAAATGGTGAAACTTCTTGAGGATTAATGGGTTTTATTGAGACACCCTTCATGTTGAAATCAATTTGTGTCAATTCATGTCATGATAAAAAGGGTTTTACCCTCGTGAGTTATGAACCAAATGGATATGGAAAGTTGATGGGAGTCATTTCACGAACATCTTTTTAAACTGCAGACGTTATGTTCCTTAAGGAAAGCATGGAGGTTATTTGCATTTATTTAACGGGAGGAAGCGTTAACCTCATGTAACGTTCGTAGGACATAAGAGACTCTGGCCCAAGTGTAATCAAGCTTATGTTATTAGTTTGTAGCTGATAAACCTGGCCTTGTATCCGCTGAGTCGGAAATGGTTTAGCAGCAGAGACCCCATATGTCAAGGGATAAGGTCTCTTGGTGTAGGTGGTGGTGAACACCTACGTGTAAGGGAATCATATAGTCAAGAATCAGAATAGACAATGTCGGTTGGCTAAATGACCACGTCCTGGCCAATCGGTTTATGAGCAGAATATTATGTAATCATGGTTCGTGAATATAACCTTATGAAGCTAAGTTGAACTAGAAGAACTTTGGTGCCATCTAGCGCGGCATGATAGTATAAATTAACTCGGTAGGATCTTATGTATTACAGATAGATCCTCCTCCAGGGGGTGTAGTAATTTTGTTAACACCCACACCTGGTTGGCTTGTTTTGATTTTGTAGTGCATATTTCCTATTTATTACTGGGATGGGGCAAAGTGGAACCCGCCTTGTGATTAGTTGCACGATGGTCTGGGCGGCGGGTTAAACCTTCAATTAACCCTAGTGGGAATATTGCCGACAATCTTAGCAAGGAATGGTAGAAGTGCCATGTTAAGTCTTGGTAAAGAATGTTGCTTCAATTTAAGTTCTCATATAGTAGAGGTCCGAGTTCTTCCGTGGAAGGAGGTTCTGATGTCCGATTATTGCAGTTCAATCATGATCAAGAGGAGCACAGCTGGGTGCCCTTGGACTTCATGCAGCAACATTTCCCGGAACTTATCACCTCAGGTACAATTTTAACGTCGTTGAAATCCTTTACTCATATAAGTACTTGCAACCCGTAGACCCGAACCTAAATTTCGAGGACGAAATATTTCTTTTGTTTATAGGGATTTGTAACATCCCCAATCCTTCTAGACCCATTGGAAATGTTAGGGCATAGGGGTGAGGTGAGTGGCCACAAGAACCTTAGGCTAGGGTAGAACTTGCTAAGTGCACACCAAAGCTCAAAAGCTAACCTAACCCTAAGCCCCTCAACTAGGTCAATTGACCCTCAATTGTCCAAATTGACCTCAACTATGATGCCCTAACCACTAAGGAAGACCATTACCTTGAGAATTGCACTTGGGTGGGACCCAATTGCATGAAATTGACCAAAGTCAATAATAGGTCAACATTAACCAAACTAAGTCAATTAGGGTTCAATTGACTCTACATTTTCAAATTGCCCTTACCACCACACTCTAAACACTTTAAGGAACTCATTGGACCTAAAAGCCCCATCACTTGGTCAACCAATTGACCAATTTGACCAAAGTCAACTCTAGCTTAATTTAGGTCAAAATCACCACCTTTGTGTAAATTGAACAAATTGGAGCCCCACCATGGACCAACTAATGTTGGGTGATGTTAAGAGACCCATGACCCCCAAGTGGGGTCAACCCACTCACCTTGGTTGACCAAAGTCAACCATGGTCAACATAGCCCATTAATGGTGAAATTCCAAGCCTAAATTAAGTGGAACCTCAACACCCATCAATTAACCATCTTTCATGGACCCAGGTCATGCCATCATCAACCTTGGACTGAACCCAGAGCTTAGGCTTGATTAACCAAATAAGAGGGGGACAAAAAGTGGTTCAAAAAGCAAAAGCAAAAGAAAAAGCTAACACCCCCTCCTCTACACTCCTCCTCCAATCAGCCTAGGGGTCTCCCCTGATTACTGTGGGTCTGGGCTTGACCCAGGTGGAAGCAAGGGGCCAGCTGGTGCAGGAGGGTGGCAGCCATGAGAGGACCGAGGAGGCCTAAGTTCAAAACAACATGTAGAGGCCTCCCCACTTCAATTCAACCACACCACTAGCTTCAGGAGGTCGAGAGAAGTCGAGAACGGCACCTGGAGCAGAGCTTTAGCTGGAGAAGCAAGATCGGGAGCGGGGTCACCGGAGCAAGGAAAATCCATGGCCAACCGTTGCCGGAGCCACTGCCACGCACCAATAGTGGTTCGTTTCTCCTCCCCTCCCCCCATGCTAGCTTCTCATCACAAAATGCTGAAGGATCAGGCTCAATTGAGCCCGGATCCACCTCCGAAATCCATGGATTTCGGCTCAAAATGAGAAACCCAGGATCGCCGGAAAACGCCCCCTCCGGCCGCCATGTCGCCGGGAGTTGTAGCCACGACCACCACGAAGGTGGTGGTGGTGGTGACCGGCCGTGGTGGCCACAAGGTGGCCGGGAAATGGGGGAGTAACTCGGCCCAGCACGGGAGAATCCCAGTCGTTAGCTGAGGAAGAAGACGATGGCGCTGCGGTTAGATCTGCGCCAAGATTCGTGCAGATCTCATATTTTCTATATTTAATTAATTCAATAGTTAGATTTTCTGCCTCTAATATTCAGTCCACTTCAATAATAATTAAGGCCTCTTAATGGCCGAATTAGAAAAAGTGCCCAACATAAAAGTTGTAGGCCTTGATCTTGACTTTCAGTAGGGCTTGAGTTCAGGTCATTTGGTGACCTACAGCTCCCTAGGGAGCTGTTTTACTAGGACTGGTCCTACACTAGGTCAGTCCACTAAATTAATTACCTAGGTCAAATCCTTCAAGCTTTGGAGCTGTGCTCTTAACCATGGGTTGGTATACTCTAGGGGCACATCCTGCCAAAGGGACATCCCTTGGTGGACAATTTTACATAGGGTTTTTCTGGTAGTTAGAATATTTAAATTAAGTTGATGTTTGGAGCATATGATGTCCAAATGACACCAAACTTTGGTGGTATGCTCTTTTGTTCATGAGTAGTGCCTACCTAAAATTTCACTCCATTTGGAGTTGATTTGATATGGAAAATGGGAAACCCTAATGAGGGCCTTTAAGTGTCAAATTAGGGTTTAGGTCATTTGAGGAGTTGAGTATGTTAGCCTCCTCCCATCATAATGGCTATGTGGGTATGGATATGCAAATGCATGTGACACACCTTATTGGTCCATTTGGAGCCATTAGGGTGGTGTGACCTAAAACCCTAAGGGTAAACCCTTAAGGGTGCAAGGTGAGATTTGTGAAGGGCATATGACCAAATATTCTTGCCTTGGCTCAGAACTTTGTAGATATGTTTGTAGGAGCATAAAATTACTTTGTTAGTTTAATGAGAATTTTTAGAGGTATTTATATATTTTTCTTCCTAATAAATGAAATTGCCACCCCTTTCCTTAATAAATAAAATACATGGTCATATGACCTTGTATGACTGTGAAACTTCATCAGTGGCTGATTAGGGATGAAAATGGACTATAGTAATTTTGTTATGATTTATTGAAGCATTATCCCTTGTGTAGGAAATTTTAAGTGCTTACTAGCTGAAGGGAATTTAATTTTGAAAAATGTCAAATCATGGGGTAAAATTGTGAAACTTGGTTATCTGTCATTCAATGCTAATAGATGCCCGTGATAATTGTTTTGGGAGCGTGAGCAAGCGATGCGGGAGGATTTCCCAGAACTTTTTGCTCCAGGTATGCTTTATGATTTTCCTGTTTAAATTCTGAAATTTCGATGACGAAATTCTTTTAAGGGGCGTGGAGTTGTAACACCACAAAAATCGTAGTCCAGCGAGGTAGGCGGAGTGGTAGCGTCGCGCTCGGAATAGGCTGAAAATTCCATAGCAGGTTCTTCGCGCATGCTCACTGGCCTCCTTCGCGCACGACCAGTGGTCGTGCGCCTGATCGTGCGTTAATTCACAGGGGTTGAAGGTCGGCTGATCGTGTAGTGCGCACGATCAGGGGATGTTGGCCGCGCATGATCACTGACCGTGCGCCGCTCCTCGTGCGCATTGTTTATTCTGCTCCGCGAAAAGTGACGTGGAAGATGATCCGGCCGTCCAAAAATGTTGGGATTTGATCCAACGGCTGCGATGGATGGCTGGGGGGTTTTAAGGCTTGGTAGAGGAGTTAAACCCTCATTATTTCCAAGACTTTCTCTCTCTTAGGTTGGAGAAAGGAGGAGGAAAGGAGGAAGAAGAAGGGGAATCCGCCATTGCCGGAGCTTCGGAGCTCCGTTCGCCGATCCGAGACCGGCAACGCGTAGAGGGCGTAGAGGCGCTTTTTCTCCACCGTTTGTTTGCAAGCTTCTCATGGCTAGGAGGAGGTCTCAAAAGGTAACGACATTTCTCCTCCCGTTCTTTAGGATGCGTGCATGGCATCCCTTTAATTTCTGCATTTTGGCACCGGATCCGTCGAGTGAGAGGGGTCCGGGTCGCCTTGGTTCAAAAGGAACCATCGGGTTGATTGAGTCCATCCCCGACATGATTTGCACTAGAGATCCGCTCCGTTAGCGGATTAGGCATTGTGGGTGAAGCCGGATTTGTGGTCGTTGGTCCGGTTCGGTGATGTTGATTTACGCGCATTTTAGGGGTTTTGTTAGAAATCCGAATACGACGAACTCGTCGTTGTGATGCCATTGTAGCTTCGTGTGGTAACGAACGTTGGATTTAGGGTGGAGAAGTAATGTGTGGAATATGGGGCTTGTGATGCCTAGTGTTGTGCGAAGGCGCGATTGGTCTTTGTGGTCGGCTGGCTATCCCGTGAAGACTGAGATTCACGTGTGGAGAGTGTCCCGACAAGATTATTCCCTTCGATTGTTGACTGACGAGAATGTCTGTGCTACGGATGAGTCCGTTGACGGTCGTCAGGCGAGGCAATAGGTGGACGTTGTCCCGAGAGTAAGTCCAGGGCCTTGGGACATTTTTGTTAGCCAAAATTCTTAGTATCGGTCTTGTGTGTTGTTGGCGGCATGAGCGTGTGAGCTGTTAGACAAGCCCGATGGCATGGTGACCCAGGCGAGGTGGGTCTCAGCGAGAGCTCTTGGCCTTGGGCTACGATGCCCTTGCGGGGAAATGACGAGTACCCCTGTGTTTTTGATGTGATGATGATGTATGATGATGTGATAGATTCATACGCTTTAGGGTGCCTTGGGTGAAACCCGGGTTTGCATTCATTTTGCATTGGTAGGCCCCTTTTTATTATCTGCTCAACATAGAAATGTGGATGATGTATGTGACACTCACACCTATGTTTATGCTGTTTTCTTATATGTACATTTGCATACGAAGTGCTGACTTGCAGGGTGAAGTAGTTCCCCGGGGTCCGCTAGGACGGCCGGGAGGAGGGATGTTGTTACACCGTTTGTGGTCAGCCATAGCTGACCCTCGTTTACCACTCTTTGTCATTTGGTTGCAGGGCAAGAATCGCAGGCTGGACCCAGCGCGCCGGCCAAAAAGTCCTAGAGCCTCATGAAGTGCTTGTCTTTATTTCCATGCACTTCTATTATTGCATTATGTTTTAACCGGCTTGCATGCCAATGTAGTTTAGGTAAAACTACTATTTTCCCCTTTTGTTGGGATGTCCTGTCGTGTTGAATGTTTGGTTATTTGGACTGCTATTTTGTAAGGCCTTGAGGCCAATTGGACTCCTATGTAATGTGGACAATCTCTGTGTTTTTTTGGTTGTTTCCGTTGTGTGTTATCTGAGTTTTGAGTTGGGTAGTTAATATCATCTTTTAATACCAAAGCTGTGGCTGTTATATGTTGTGGGGTCCCGGCCGGACCCATATTATATGGTCACTACAGGGGAGGTGTTACAATTTGGTATCAGAGGTAGGTTTGAGTATTCTTGCGAGGTCTAGTGTATTTGGATCGCATAAGAGATTGTCCGCATAGGAGTACTGTGCGGGATCATGAGTGTTGAAACCGAGAATTGCGAACAAGACTTAGTCTCTGTGGAGTTCGGGGCCCTCAGCTAGCCGAAGGGCAACCAATCCTTACTCCTCCCAAGGGAGAGTTCTAGGTTGAAGGTGTTGGAACTAGGGACTAGACCAAGGGCTTAGTGGGGAGGTCCCGCCACATACCCGGAAGACCCTTAGGAACTTCCCCTCCCAAGCCACTACTAAGCTTGGGCACCACTAGAGGCTCTCCTCACCCCCCTAGAGAGACTTGGGGAGGGAGAGAGAGGGGGAGAGAGCTAGCCTAGACTGAGATCCCCTCAAATGGTGCCCCCTTGGTCCTATTTATAGGATTTCTGAAGTTGGGTTGCAAATAGCCGAAAACTGGTCTGCCAGATTACCAAAATACCCTTGAACTGGGCTGCAGATAGCCATATTCCGCTACTCTTGGGCGCTAAACGCAGACCGCCTACCCGGCATGGAGCTGGGCGAGCCGGAGGCCTCCCGGCCTCCCGGGCTCGCCCCCACAAGAATCTGGGCGAGCCGGAGGCCTCCTGGCCTCCCCGGATCCCCCCACAAGGCTCTAGGCGAGCCGGAGACCTCCCGGCTCGCCCCCACAAGGGTCTGGTCGAGCCGGAAGCCTCCCAACCCTCCCAGCTCGCCCCCACAAGGGTTTGGGCGAGCCGGAGGCCTCCCGGCCCTCCCAGCTCGCCCCCACAAGGGTCTGGGCGAGCCGGAGGCCTCCCGGCCCTCCCAGCTCGCCCCCACAAGGCTCTGGGCGAGACGGAGGCCTCTCGGCCCTCCTAGCTCACCCCCACAAGGCTTTGGGCGAGCCGGAGGCCTCCCGGCCCTCCCGGCCCTCCCAGCTCGCCCCCACAAGGCTCTGGGCGAGCCGGAGGCCTCCCGGCCCTCCCAGCTCGCCCCCACAAGGCTCTGGGCAAGCCGGAGGCCTCCCGGCCCTCCCAGCTCGCCACCACAAGGCTATGGGCGAGTCGTAGGCCTCCCGGCCCTCCCAGCTCGCCCCCACAAGGCTCTGGGCGAGTCGGAGGCCTCCCGGCCCTCCCAGCTCGCCCCCACAAGGCTCTGGGCGAGCCGGAGGCCTCCAGGCCCTCCCAGCTCGCCCCCACAAGGGTCTGGGCGAGCCGGAGGCCTCTCGGCCCTCCCAGCTCGCCCCCATAAGGTTCTGGGCGAGCCGGAGGCCTCACGGCCCTCCCAGCTTGCCCCCACAAGGTTCTGGGTGAGCCGGAGGCCTCCCGGCCCTCCCCGGCTCGCCCTCACAAGGCTCTGGGTGAGCCGGAGGCCTCCCGGCCCTCCCAGCTCGCCCCCACAAGGGAACAGTCCGGGGAGGCGCCCCTCAGACTCTACTCCCTCCAAATGCTCACCCCTCCTCCTCCCGAGGTCGCGCCCTTTGGAAATATTGGGCCTAAAAATATCTTGGGCCTCGGGGGCCCACTCGGCGAATACATGGTTGTGCACAATCCCCGCTCTTTTCGAGCGTGACTCGCGCTCGGAAAGAAATGTCCAACCCTGCATATTCGACGAGTGTCGCTGGGAATCCGGTTATTGGTGATATCTTGGAAAAGCCACAGCGCCTCCCCGAGAGGTCCCCCAACCTTGCCGGCTAGCGAGAGCCCGGCTAGCTGAGCCACCTCGGGGAAAAACACAGCCTCCCCGAGAGGCTTTCCTACCCTGCCGGCTAGTGAGAGCCCGGCTAGTGGAGCCACCTCGGGGGAAAAACACTTAGCCTCCCCGAGAGGCCTTCCTTCCTTGCCGGCTAGTGAGAGCCCGGCTAGCGGAGCCACCTCGGGGGGGGAAAAATACTTAAGAGAATTTTCGGCCACTGAGCGGTTCCTGACCCTGCTAGCTAGGTGGGAGCCTGGTCAGCAGGTCAACATGGGGACTAGGTACTTGGGACTTTCCTGCCACCGAGCGATCCTCAGACCTGCCAGCTTGATGGGAGCCTGGTCAGCGGGCCAGCATCGGGACTAAGTACTTGGGACTTTCCTGCCACCGAGCGATCCTCAGACCTGCCAGCTTGATGGGAGCCTGGTCAGCGGGCCAGCATCGGGAATAAGTACTTGGGACTTTCCTGCCACCGAGCGATCCTCGGAGCTGCCAGCTTGATGGGAGCCTGGTCAGCGGGCCACCGTCGGGACTAAGTACCTTGAGACTCTCCTGCCACCGAGCGATCCTCGGACCTTCCAGCTTGATGGGAGCCTGGTCAGCGGGCCAGCGTTGGGGCTCATTACTTGGGACTTTCCTGCCACCGAGCGATCCTCGGACCTGCCAGCTTGATGGGAGCCTGGTCAGCGGGCCAGCATCGAGACTAAGTACTTGGGACTCTCCTGCCACCGAGCGATCCTCAGACCTGCCAGCTTGATGGGAGCCTGGTCAGCGGGCCAGCGTCGGGACTAAGTACCCTGAGACTCTCCTGCCACCGAGCGATCCTCGGACCTGCCAGCTTGATGGGAGCCTGGTCGGCGGGCCAGCGTCGGGGCTCATTACTTGGGACTTTCCTGCCACAGAGCGATCTTCGGACCTGTCAGCTTGATGGGAGCCTGGTCAGCGGGCCAGCATCGGGACTAAGTACTTGGGACTCTCCTGCCACCGAGCGATCCTCGGACCTGCCAGCTTGATGGGAGCCTGGTCAGCGGGCCAACATCGGGACTAAGTACTTGGGACTCTCCTGCCACTGAGCGATCCTCGGACCTGCCAGCTTGATGGGAGCCTGGTCAGCGGGCCAGCGTCGGGACTAAGTACCCTGAGACTCTCCTGCCACCGAGCGATCCTCGGACCTGCCAGCTTGACGGGAGCCTGGTCAGCGGGCCAGCGTCGGGGCTCATTACTTGGGACTTTCCTACCACCGAGCGATCATCGGACCTGCCAGCTTGATGGGAGCCTGGTCAGCGGGCCAGCATCGGGACTAAGTACTTGGGACTCTCCTGCCACCGAGCGATCCTCGGACCTGCCAGCTTGATGGGAGCCTGATCAGCGGGCCAGCGTCGGGACTAAGTACCCTGAGACTCTCCTGCCACCGAGCGATCCTCAGACCTGCCACCTTGATGGGAGCCTGGTCAGCGGGCCAGCGTCGGGGCTCATTACTTGGGACTTTCCTGCCACTGAGCGATCCTCGGACCTGCCAGCTTGATGGGAGCCTGATCAGCGGGCCAGCATTGGGACTAAGTACTTGGGACTCTCCTGCCACTGAGCGATCCCCGGCCCTCCCTGCTGGCCCCCACAAGGGTCTGGGCGAGCCGGAGGCCTCCCGGCCCTCCCAGCTCGCCCCCACAAGGTTCTGGGAGAGCCGGAGGCATCACGGCCCTCCCAGCTCGCCCCCACAAGGTTCTGGGCGAGCCGGAGGCCTCCCGGCCCTCCCCGGCTCGCCCTCACAAGGCTCTGGGCGAGCCGGAGGCCTCCCAGCCCTCCCAGCTCGCCCCCACAAGGGAACAGTCCTGGGATGCGCCCCTCAGACTCGACTCCCTCCAAATGCTCACCCCTCCTCCTCCCGAGGTCGCGCCCTTTGGAAATATTGGGCCTAAAAATATCTTAGGCCTCGGGGGCCCACTCGGCGAATACAGGGTTGTGCAATGAGTATCCCTGCGTTTGAGTCTTGCGAATAGAGCTTGATAAGTCTTCTTCCTTGCTTATGCTAGGATGTTAGCGACGATGCGGGGATGTCGAGGAGGCAAGAGGAGCCTTCAGGAAGCAGTGCGACTACTCCGGGCCTCGTGAATGTGGGCATGTCCCCGGCTGATTTTTGTCGCATGCTAGCGGAAGCAATGGTAGCGGCCCAAGCTGGAGCGATGCCACAGGTTCCAACACTGGTGGTGCAAGTTTCGACTCCTGTTACTCCGGCGGCTACGCCGGCTACACTGGATGTCGAAGTGAGGCAAGTAGAGCCAATAGCGGAGAGAGCTATTCCAATGGGTGATCGATTCATGAAATACTTCTTGAGTTTCCACCCTCCGACATTCAAGGGAGTGGGCACTCCAACGGATGCCGAGGATTGGCTTTCGAGGATCCAGGAGCTTTTGAAGGCAGCTGAGACCCCAACTGAGAGGCAGTCTCACTTTGCGAGTTTCATGTTAGAGGGCGATGCGAAGTTGTGGTGGGTGAACCATAACGGTCGCTATTTTGTTGGGCGTGTTCCGTCCATGGAGGAGTTCGGGAACTCTTTCCTAAAGCGTTATATTCTGGCTTCGACAAGGTTAGCACTGCAGTGGCAGTTTCTGCATTTGGTGCAGCGGGAGAAGACAGTGGATGAATATCTGCAAAAGTTCACTCGTTTGGGTCGTTATGCGGGAACGACCATGGCAGATGATGAAGAGAGGGATAATCTCTTCTATCAAGGGTTGAGAGAAAATTTAAGGGAACCACTTATAGCCTTGAAGAATGCGGGATTCAATGAATTGGTCGAAGCCGCTCGCACACGGGAGAGCGACTTGGAGCAAACCCAACGGCGAAAGGGTGTTGCGGCAAAGCAGGGAGAAGGAAAGCCTTCTCAGTCCCAATCTCAGTGGACGTCTGAGGGAAACCGATACAAGAAGAAACCCCGTCCTAATAGGACTGGGAGAGAAGTGGCGCACCCTCGGGAGATTTTCGATTCAAAGGTCCGATGACTTGTTACCAGTGTGGCAAGGTGGGTCACATTAGTCGGTTTTGTACCGAGGGCGGAGCTGAGCCAGAGCCGAGACAGGAACAATCGGTGCGTTCGGGTCCCGGTGTTATAGAGAAGGGGAAAGCGGCGGAGTCGAGTGCTTCGCGGTTCCCTCCAGTGCAGCCTAGAGCCTATAATCTTGGGCAACAGGAAGCGATACGTCAAGCCGACGTGGTGATAGGTACGAAAAGTTTAAGTTTTCATTTGTTACTATAATGTAGGTTGCGGCCTTTTATGTTTATTTTTGCACGTGGTTAGGTTTCGTGCTAGTTTCGGGCTACCCCTCTCGAGTGTTGTTCGACACGGGGGCGTCACTCTCTTTTCTTGCGGAAAGTTTTATACGGAAGATTGGTGCCAAGTCCGTAGAGGCAGAAGTGGAGCTGAGTGTGCATATGCCGAATGGGTCTTTCATGACTACCATGAGGAAGGGACGCATTGTGATGCAAATTGGCGATTATGATTTCGTGTTGGTAGCAGCGATTCTGCCACTAGCCGAATTCGACGTTATCTTAGGGATGGACTGGCTTGCCGCACAGCGAGCTAGTATCAATTGCCAGTTGAAGGTGGTAACCCTGAGAGGAGAAGGTAGAGCAGAGGTCAAGTTCGAAGGCCTAAGCGGAGTTGCTTGCTCCCTGATTTCCGCCGTGCAAATGACGCGTGCGGTAAACCAAGGAGGCGAGGCGTTTTTGGCTTTGTTGGAGACTCACTCCACAAAGTTGGCCATTGGACAAGTTCTGGTGGTGGAAGAATTTAAGGACGTATTCCCCGAGGAGCTTCCGGGAGCACCCCCTCAGCATGAGATCGATTTTTCGATCGAGTTGGTACCGGGTGCGAGGCCGGTGTCACGTCCTCCATTTAGGATGGCACCGAAGGAATTGACCGAGTTAAAGGTTCAGTTGCAGGAGCTGTTAGAGCAAAGGTACATTTGGCCCAGCTCTTCGTCGTGGAGCGCGCCGGTATTGTTTGTGAAGAAGAAAGACGGAAGTATGCGGTTCTGTATCGACTACCGTGAACTGAATAAATTGACCGTTAAGAATAAATATCCGATTCCGCGAATCGATGATTTATTCGACCAGTTAGTAGGGTCGGTGGTGTACTCCAAGTTAGACTTGAAGTCGGGGTACTACCAGTTGAAGATTCGAGAAGAGGATATCGCTAAGACAGCGTTTGGGACTCGGTATGGCCATTACGAGTTTTCGGTGATGCTGTTCGGACTGACGAACGCGCCATCTGTCTTCATGGATCTGATGAACCGGGTTTTTCGACCGTTTCTAGATTCGTTCGTGGTGGTGTTTATTGATGACATTTTGGTGTACTCAAAAACAGAGGCAGAGCATGAGTCTCACTTGAGGCTGGTATTGCAGACTCTAAGGGAGAATCAGCTTTATGCTAAGTTCTCAAAATGCGAGTTTTAGATCGAGAAGGTGGCTTTCTTGGGTCACTTAATTAGTGGAGATGGGGTGGCAGTAGATCCAGCGAAGATTGAAGCCATTAGGGATTGGCCTGTATTGAGAACCGTGGCGGAAGTCCGGAGCTTCCTTGGACTAGCCGGTTATTACAGAAGGTTCGTGGAGAACTTTTCGCGGATGGCGTTGCCCCTCACCACTCTCACTCGCAAGGACCAAAGGTTCGTATGGACACTGGAGTGTGCCCGTGCATTTGAGAATTTGAAGGAAAGGTAGATGTCTGCTCCAATCCTTAGTCTTCCTAGTGGGACGGAAGGATTTCAGATTTTCAGCGACGCGTTAGGTTGCGGGTTGGGTTGCATGCTGGTGCAGCGCGGCAAGGTGATAGCGTATGGGTCAAGGCAGTTAAAGACTCATGAGAGGAATTATCCCGTCCACGATCTGGAGTTGGCGGCGGTAATTTTTGCGCTAAAATTGTGGCGGCACTACGTTTATGGTGCGAAGGTGGAGATCTTCACGGATCACAAAAGCCTGAGGTATCTCCTGGACCAGAAGGATTTGAATATGCGCCAGCATAGGTGGGTCGAGTTCCTTGGGGACTACGACGTGGAGATTCAGCATACGCCGGGTAAAGCCAACGTGGTGGCAGATGCCTTGAGTAGGAAGTACTCCGGGCATGGAAATTGGATGGAGGCGCATGATGAGCGTTTGATACGAGACCTGCAGTCCCTGGATATTTCTTGTGTGGCAAGAGGCGAGTCTGGCGTGGCTCGTTTGAACTGGATGGAGATGTAGTATGACATAACAGATCGAATCCGAGAGGCGACGAGCGCAGATGAAGAGTGCCAACAGTGGGCGTTGGAGGCTCAACAAAGCGAAGGTACGTCTTTGGAGATGGTTGGTGGGATTCTGAAGAGAGACTGAAGGATCTGTATTCCACGCTTTGGCAAGCTTCGCGAGGAGTTCATGTTTGAAGCTCACTTTACGAAGTGCTCAGTTCATCCAGGAAGTACAAAGATGTACGCGGATATGAAGAAATCTTTTTGGTGGCCTGGGATGAAGCGGGATGTAGTCGAGTACGTGAGCCAATGTCAGACTTGTGCCTTGGTGAAGGCTCAGTGCCAAAGTCCCGGTGGGTTCTTGAAGCCTCTCCCTATTCCCGAATGGAAGTTCGATGACATCTACATGGATTTTGTACATGGTTTGCCTCGATCGCAGCAGGGTAACGATGCGATTTGGGTGATAGTGGATCGCTTGACCAAGGTGGCTCACTTCATTCCGAATCAGAAGGGCGATAGCGTGGAGAAGCTCGTGGAGCTCTATGTTCGAAACATTGTGCGGTTGCACGGGATTCCGAAGAGCATCGTTAGTGATCACGATGGGCGTTTCACTTCGAAGGACTGGAGGCTAGTACAGAAGAGATTAGGCACAAAGCTCAAGTTTAGTACCGCGTTCCATCCACAGACCGATGGTCAGACAGAGCGAACGAACCGTACGATGGAGGACATGTTGAGAATGTGTGCTCTCGACTTTGGTAAAGGTTGGGAAGACCACCTCATCATAGTGGAGTTTGCCTACAACAATAGCTTCCAGGCCAGTATCAAAATGGCGCCCTATGAAGCTTTGTATGGAAGGAAGTGTCGAACGCCGATGTCTTGGGCAGAGGTGGGAGACACTAAGCTGTTGGGGAAGCAAGTGGTGGAAGATGCTTGCGAGAGTGTGCGGACGGTTCAGGAGCGCATGACGGTTGCTCAGGATCGACAAGCGAAGTATTTCAACGCGCGCCACAGAAATGTGGAGTTTGTAGTGGGCGACATGGTCTAGCTGAAGATCAAGCTGTTCAAGGGTGTTTCGCGGGTGCGGCGACTCAAGAAGTTGAGTCCGTGGTATTGATGGCGCAAATCTCACACACCGCTATAGGCGGTAGCTCGACTGCGACACGAAACGGCAGTGTACCGATCGTTCAAGTAATAAATGTTGGGAATAAATCCCCGAGTGTCGGTCTCTTGAGGAACACAATAAGGTGGAGTTTACTATTGAGGCAGGACTTGAGATCGAAGTCCTTAAATCGGATGGATTGCGGGGGAGTTGGGTTGGCTTTTGGAAAACAAAATAAAAGCTAACAACTACTCCTATGCAATGCCGCTATGCAAAGCTTCGCTTGGCGGGATGGAAACTAGGCAGGCCTTGAGCGCGCTGCGTCGCAAGGGCGGATGGACAAGAAGGCTAATGGAATCGAACTATGCAGGCCTTGAGCGCGCTGCTTCGTTAGGCGGGATGGAATACGGGCCGCGATGCCACGTTTCGGTAGGCGGATGGACGAGTAGGCTAACGGAATGAGGGTCGCACGCACCTCTTCGACGAGCACACCACTAACAATTGTCAGGGCGGCACAACACAACCAACAATCCACACCACAAGGCACACCTCAAAATAATAAGCAAGAATACTCAAATCACATAGACATAATCAAGTAAAAATGCTAATAATCAAGCACGCTTCATCATAATGTTAGATCTAGCTACATACACATCAATAAGAAGAGAACAAGGCAAGAAATCGACCGAATCCGAAGGCTCGTTGGAGATTCACGGTTGGAATCGCCGGGTTGTCAATCCGCGTCCAAGCTCGGTCCGCAACTACGTCCGGGGTAGAGAGAGCTGTCACGACTCTCCAATGGACCCGTCTTCTTCGTGTCACGATCCGGTGGAGGTTGCCAACTTCCTCTTGCTCGATGGAGATAGCGGCTAGGTCTTCCTTTGGAGCTCTTGGATGAAGGAGGAGGCCGAGAGGAAACTCCGGCTCAAGATAGGCGTGAAGAGCAAGCCCGGAGCACCTCTATATGGTGGGCGACGGTGGAGGGGCGAAATCGGGCGGAATCGGGCGGAAAACGGCGGCTGGAAGCGAGGGATCGACCTAAAATCGCGAGCAGGGAATTTATAGGCGCTGGAATTAAACAGTGCGCACGGTCAGTGGCGCACGACCAGTGGTCGTGCGCACTAGAATCCTGTGATCGTGCGCTCTGCCTGGACGGAACCTGCAAAGACAGAAATTATAAAATAACATGTTCGCACGACCAGTGGCGCACGACCGGTGGTCGTGCGCACTAGCGTCGGTGGTCGTGCGCAATAGGTGAAACAGAACTCAGAAATTAAATGGTAAGTGCGCACGAGCAGTGGCGCACGACCGGTGGTCGTGCGCACTAGCGTCAGTGGTCGTGCGCACTGCACCAAACAGAACTCAGAAAAAGGCGTCAAATGCGCACGATCAGTGGCGCACGACCAGTGGTCGTGCGCAGTAGAACCAGTGATCGTGCGCAGTGTTCCTGTGCAGAATTGCACCGGAAACACCCGCACGACTCCTGTTCTAGCGTACAACCACGAATCCAGCCACTGAAAGTGGCACCTAACAGTGCATGAAAACCACTAATGAAAATATACATGAAATCACACCAAAATGGGCCAAAAGGTGCACCTAGCATGGATTAACAAATATGAACTAAAACAGGGCTAAAGTGCAGTGAAATGACTAACTAAACGGCCCAGATGAGTCCATAAAAGTGTATATGATCAGGACTCATCACACCCCCAGACTTAACTGTTTGCGCGTCCCGAGCAAACAAATTCTAAGCGAACGGGGAAAGAAAAGTAGATGGCTTAAAACTACAATATAGAGTATCATGCGAAGTCGCATGCTCACGTGCATAAGAGAAATAGTAGAAAAGGTTTCTAATTATAACAACAGTTTATATATTTCTAAAAGGGTAAAAGCATATTACAACTACTCAATTGGTGAACAACAGTGAATCATTCGGTCATGCATACGGAGAAAGTAAATAGAACGCTGAGACGAGCATTGCCCAAGATTGGGATGCCGGATAAACTCCACTGAAATCCATCAGTGTCGGTGACCATAGGCTTGCCCGGTCACATTCTCTCCACGACACTAGATTGGTTCAAGACGTGAGTCAGTAGGACTTTCAGGTTTTGATTGAGGCTTGGGTTACGGTGAGGTAAACAATGATAAACATGACGGCTTAAAACACCTAACCCAAATGAGCTTTAAGAATAACTACACGTGCACCAAAATCGAATGCAAGTGCACAACACCCCCAGACTTGGACTTTTGCAACTCAGGTGTGTGCACCGCCTACTCCCAATACATAATTTCTCGACATGATTTTCAATAAAACTCATTTTTCTTTCTTCTCTCTTTTTTTCATTTTTCTTTTCTTTCAATTTTCTTTTTCTTATCTTTTTCTTTCAGCAGAATTTTTTTTCAAATGCGCACACCCACAGATTCTCAAAATAAACACCACAATCAACACCCCCCAAGATGTGAATAAATTCATAACTAAAGCTCAGATTTGGGTGTGCGACTAGGTTAGGCTTTTAGGCTTTGGTGAGATATATGTGGAGCTGAATCAAGGAAAGGGTAGGCACAAAGGGGCTAGCAAGGGTAGACGATAGGCATGAAATAAAAAGTTCAACCGGGCCAAAATAATGGCCTACGTCATTCTCACGCACTAGAACTATCCTATGCTAATGCTTCAAGAATCGCTTGGGGCAAGTTCTAGTCACCGAGAAAGATTCTCCTTTCTCCCGACTCGAGCAATACGAATCTAACGATCGTGTACACACATCCCTATGCTACCGTTTGATTCCATCGGATTCACCATTTGAGTAGAGTAAACAACATTTACACTAATAAGAAAAATATAAAACCATAGCATAAAAAGAAATCTACTCTACACAAAATTCTATGCAACCGAGCACTCGACTAGGAGCACTACTAGAGTCAACATTTTACTCTGCTACATAGTCCTAAACCATCACCTAGATTTTCCCAAATAAGCAGAAGAATTAAATTCACAACAGAGCAGACAAACAGATGAGTACGCGCTCAAGTGGGTGATGTGGTGTGCAATGAAAATAAACAAAATATTTTAAATGAAATCTTCTAGCATGCAGTGCAATAGTGCACGTGAGCGGGTAAACAAAACTACTCTCCCCCAGACTTAAACTAAACAATCCGCATAATATATGACATGACAATCAGCAAAGGCTAGGGGAAGAGAGTACCCAATGCTCAGCAAGTGAGCATACCAGAAGATTGGCGTGTAAGCTAAAATGAGCTGCAACATCCGTCATCCAGAGAAGATACCTGCAGGGGTCAGCTCCGCAAAAACAAAAGACAAAAGAAAACTGAAAAGAAAGTACTACTAACTAAACATGATTAGAAGAAATAAGAATGCAGGAAAAGAAAGATAACTACTGGGGTTATTGTCCTCCCAGCACGACTTATTCAAACTTTAAGAGTTCTAGCTAATGGGCCTATGGAAGGAGAAGTGGACAGGTAACTGGCCTAATATCCGTGTCGGTAGCGGGTACCTATACGGAGAAAGAACAGTCACGCCTCTACCCGAATATAAATACCTGCTCCTCACAGGTAGAGGGAAAAGAAAGTAAGAAGAGGAGGAGGCCTGGTCCTCACTCATCTCACCAAAACTATCCTTGCCCAGCAAGGTATCGTCCACAGCAGGTCCGCAGGAGGAGAAGGCAACGAATGAGGCTTCCTTAATGGAGGAGGGATCAACCTCCTCGCATAAAAGGACACACTCATCATTGACTTGAGCACAAAGCTCCAAGTCCTCCTGAAGTACCTGTGAAGATTCAACCTGCACAGGCTCGGGTGAAGAGGGGGGATCGAGAAATAAACAAGATGAAGAACATAAATAATCAAACATCGGGGGAGTGGTCCCGGTCTCACTCCCATTAGGTTGGGGAAGTAAAATAATGTTTGCATTGTCAGCAATGCTACAAGATTCGGCGGGATCAACAGTGGCCAAGCTAGAGATTTGGACTTCCTCCACCGGTGCTGAGGAAAACTCCTCTTCACCTAGAAGGTTGTCCTCCTCCATAGGAATAGGCACAATACTAAGATCAACCGCCTCCTCCTGCGACACATCATCAACAATGTCGTCAGAGACGAGTGTAGTATGCACAACAGGGAGAGGAATAGTGCTCGGATAAAAGTCGAGCACCGATTCCTCACAAAGAATCGAATCCACTAGGGGTGGTGGATGCACCGGGAGAATAGGCTCAGCAATGTCGGTGCCCAGATCAGCCACACATCCAGTGACTGTATCCATGCCATACCCTTCAAAATGTGAAGGTGACAAAGACACGTAGCCGGATGTTGAAGGTGTGCCGCCAGAGCTAGGAGTTGGGACGATCCGAATATCCGGCTCGTCATCCTCATCCAATTGGCGAAGATAAGCAACACAATCCTTCAGGGCATGATCTGTGCCCCGACAAAACTGGCACTGCCTAGCAGGCTTCTTTGGCACAGCGGGGGCTGGAGCCGAAAAGAAGTATGACGGTAATGGCTCAGCAGAGTAGCCATAAGACTTACGCGCACCATATGGAGTATCAGACGGAGTCGATGCTCTATATGCTGGGCGAGAAGAATTATGCCTACTATTCTCCGTAGGGCATTCATCACTAGAGTGGGAAGAAGCTCCACACCAACGGCAACGGAAATTGAGATGTGCCCACATTGTGCGAAGATAATACGATTCAGAATAAAAGTGCTATTGTGCAAAATACTACACCTGACAAAAATTACTAAAGCAACCTAATTAAAACAGGAAAAAGGAATAAAAAGACAGAAATAAAAAATAAAAGATGCAATTTACAAATGAAAAGGGCTTCTCTCTCAGATTCTCCCTCTCCAGAAAACTCACACGACTGTGTTCCCCGGCAACGGCGCCAAAAACTTGATGGCGCAAATCTCACACACCGCTATAGGCGGTAGCTCGACTGCGACACGAAACGGCAGTGTACCGATCGTTCAAGTAATAAATGTTGGGAATAAATCCCCGAGTGTCGGTCTCTTGAGGAACACAATAAGGTGGAGTTTACTATTGAGGCAGGACTTGAGATCGAAGTCCTTAAATCGGATGGATTGCGGGGGAGTTGGGTTGGCTTTTGGAAAACAAAATAAAAGCTAACAACTACTCCTATGCAATGCCGCTATGCAAAGCTTCGCTTGGCGGGATGGAAACTAGGCAGGCCTTGAGCGCGCTGCGTCGCAAGGGCGGATGGACGAGAAGGCTAATGGAATCGAACTATGCAGGCCTTGAGCGCGCTGCTTCGTTAGGCGGGATGGAATACGGGCCGCGATGCCACGTTTCGGTAGGCGGATGGACGAGTAGGCTAACGGAATGAGGGTCGCACGCACCTCTTCGACGAGCACACCACTAACAATTGTCAGGGCGGCACAACACAACCAACAATCCACACCACAAGGCACACCTCAAAATAATAAGCAAGAATACTCAAATCACATAGACATAATCAAGTAAAAATGCTAATAATCAAGCACGCTTCATCATAATGTTAGATCTAGCTACATACACATCAATAAGAAGAGAACAAGGCAAGAAATCGACCGAATCCGAAGGCTCGTTGGAGATTCACGGTTGGAATCGCCGGGTTGTCAATCCGCGTCCAAGCTCGGTCCGCAACTACGTCCGGGGTAGAGAGAGCTGTCACGACTCTCCAATGGACCCGTCTTCTTCGTGTCACGATCCGGTGGAGGTTGCCAACTTCCTCTTGCTCGATGGAGATAGCGGCTAGGTCTTCCTTTGGAGCTCTTGGATGAAGGAGGAGGCCGAGAGGAAACTCCGGCTCAAGATAGGCGTGAAGAGCAAGCCCGGAGCACCTCTATATGGTGGGCGACGGTGGAGGGGCGAAATCGGGCGGAATCGGGCGGAAAACGGCGGCTGGAAGCGAGGGATCGACCTAAAATTGCGAGCAGGGAATTTATAGGCGCTGGAATTAAACAGTGCGCACGGTCAGTGGCGCACGACCAGTGGTCGTGCGCACTAGAATCCTGTGATCGTGCGCTCTGCCTGGACGGAACCTGCAAAGACAGAAATTATAAAATAACATGTTCGCACGACCAGTGGCGCACGACCGGTGGTCGTGCGCACTAGCGTCGGTGGTCGTGCGCAATAGGTGAAACAGAACTCAGAAATTAAATGGTAAGTGCGCACGAGCAGTGGCGCACGACCGGTGGTCGTGCGCACTAGCGTCAGTGGTCGTGCGCACTGCACCAAACAGAACTCAGAAAAAGGCGTCAAATGCGCACGATCAGTGGCGCACGACCAGTGGTCGTGCGCAGTAGAACCAGTGATCGTGCGCAGTGTTCCTGTGCAGAATTGCACCGGAAACACCCGCACGACTCCTGTTCTAGCGTACAACCACGAATCCAGCCACTGAAAGTGGCACCTAACAGTGCATGAAAACCACTAATGAAAATATACATGAAATCACACCAAAATGGGCCAAAAGGTGCACCTAGCATGGATTAACAAATATGAACTAAAACAGGGCTAAAGTGCAGTGAAATGACTAACTAAACGGCCCAGATGAGTCCATAAAAGTGTATATGATCAGGACTCATCAGGTATCTGGGTCCGTTCGAGGTTACGGAACGTATAGGCGAAGCAGCCTATCGTTTGGCGTTATCCGCAGAGCTGAGTGGATTACATGATGTCTTCCACGTCTCTGTGTTGGGGAAAGCTCTGGTGGAGGCGAGCGTCGTAGTCGAAGCAGCGACGATGCCGGTGATGGAGGATTTGGGGACGAGGGTTCGTCCGGTTGGCGTGGAGGATTCGGAAGTCCGGTAGTTGCGCAACAAGGAAGTCAAACTTGTAAAGGTGCGATGGGACAACTGCGGGCGAGACGAATTCTCTTGGGAGCGTGAGCAAGCGATGCGGGAGGATTTCCCAGAACTTTTTGCTCCAGGTATGCTTTATGATTTTCCTGTTTAAATTCTGAAATTTCGAGGACGAAATTCTTTTAAGGGGGTGGAGTTGTAACACCCCAAAAATCGTAGTCCAGCGAGGTAGGCGGAGTGGTAGCGTCGCGCTCGGAATAGGCTAAAAATTCCATAGCAGGTTCTTCACGCACGCTCACTGGCCTCCTTTGCGCACGACCACTGGTCGTGCACCTGATCGTGCATTAATTCACAAGGGTTGAAGGTCGGCTGATCGTGTAGTGCACACGATCAGGGGATGTTGGCCGCGCACGATCACTGACTGTGCGCCGTTGCTCGTGCGCACTGTTTATTCTGCTCCGCGAAAAGTGACGGGGAAGATGATCCGGCCGTCCAAAAATGTTGGGATTTGATCCAACGGCTGCGATGGATGGCTGGGGGGGGTGTAAGGCTTGGTAGAGGAGTTAAACCCTCATTATTTCCAAGACTTTCTCTCTCTTAGGTTGGAGAAAGGAGGAGGAGGCAAGGAGGAAGAAGAAGGGGAATCCGCCATTGCCGGAGCTTCGGAGCTCCGTTCGCCGATTCGAGACCAGCAACGCGTAGAGGGCGTCGAGGCGCTTCTTCTCCACCGTTTTTTTGCAAGCTTCTCATGGCTAGGAGGAGATATCAAAAGGT
This sequence comes from Dactylorhiza incarnata, assembly GCA_033032865.1. Taxonomy (NCBI): domain Eukaryota; kingdom Viridiplantae; phylum Streptophyta; class Magnoliopsida; order Asparagales; family Orchidaceae; genus Dactylorhiza; species Dactylorhiza incarnata. The sequence continues at coordinate 926,570 of JAWHQI010000326.1, read as the reverse complement.
AACGACATTTCTCCTCCCGGTCTTTAGGATGCGTGCATGGCATCCATTTAATTTCTGCATTTTGGCACCGGATCCGTCGAGTGAGAGGGGTCCGGGTCGCCTTGATTCAAAAGGAACCATCGGGTTGATTGAGTCCGTCCCCGACATGATTTGCACTAGAGATCCGCTCTGTTAGTGGATTAGGCATTGTGGGTGAAGCCGGATTTGTGGCCTTTGGTCCGATTCGGTGATGTTGATTTACCCGCATTTTAGGGGTTTTGTTAGAAATCCGAATACGGCGAACTCGTCGTTGTGATGCCCTTGTAGCTTCGTGTGGTAACGAACGTTGGATTTAGGGCGGAGAAGTAATGTGCGGAATATGGGGCTTGTGATGCCTAGTGTTGTGCGAAGGCGCGATTGGTCTTTGTGGTCGGCTGACTATACCGTGAAGACTGAGATTCACGTGTGGAGAGTGTCCCGGCAAGATTAGTCCCTTCGATTGTTGACTGACGAGAATGTCTGTGCTACGGATGAGTCCGTTGACGGTCGCCATGTAACACCCCAAATCTGGTAGTTCCGCGAAGTAGGCGGAGTGGTAGTGCGGCACATGAAGCAGGCTAGAATTTTCCCTGTCTGCTCTTAGCGCACGATCAGTGGCCTCATCGCGCACGACCAGTGATCGTGTGCCAGCGATCGTGCGTTAATTCAGAAGAGAATCGAGTTCTGTCTCGGACAGTGCGCACGACCATTTCCCTCTTCGCGCACGACCAGTGATCGTGCGCCAGCGATCGTGCGCTTATTCGCAAGAATTCAGAGTTCTGTCCCGGATAGTGCGCACGACCATTGCCCTCGTCGCGCACGACCACTGACCGTGCGCCTGTGATCGTGCGCCCTGTTTATTCTGTTCCGCGATTTTGAGCGGAGAAGAAGATCGGGCCGTCCAAATCTTTTGAGATCTGATCCGATGGCTAGGATTAGATGCTGGAGGCTATTAGGGCTTATGAGAGGAGATTAATCCTCATTATTTTGAGGTGTTTCTCTCTCCTAGGCTAGAGGAAGAAGAAGGAGGCAAGGAAGAAGAAGGAAGATTTCGCCATTGACGGAGCTCCGGAGCTCCGTCTCGCGAGCCGTTTCCAGATCCGGAGAGTGCAGCCCGGTGCGGTTCTTTCCCTCCGCGTAGAATCTCGGATCCATGGCGAAGAGGAACACGTCTAGGGTAACGATTCTTCCTCCCGAACTTTGGACTTGTATTTGTCCATTTATTCCTCTTTCTTTGCTTGCATGAGGTATCTCTTTCACCAAATGGGTGAAGTGTAGGATTTCCTCAAGTCCTTCGGGACTCCGGGTAGATTGTGTCCGTCCCCGGCATATTGCATGTAGAAAATCCGGTAGTCGTGCGGATTTAGGCATTTTGTGTGAAGCCTATTCGTGGCCGTGAGCCCGAATCGGTGATGCTTGATTTGCGACGTTGCATTTAGGTTAGACCTAGAATGCGTGCCGGAGAATGACTCCGTGAACTCACCTATAGTATTGCGGGAGTTACGTGTAGGCGTCTTGTGAAGATCCCTACGAAAGCCCCATGCTTTGAGTTTTGGATGAAGGCAAACCTTCACCACGTTATTGATGCGGAGCGTATGTACCTCCCTTGTTGAGAATTCGCGAAGCCTAGATCCTTGTGAAGGGGTTAGGTGCGTAGCGTATATTTTTGTGGAGCACTTGAAAGTGCTAAACCCTTACGGGCCGAGGTGAAGCCGTACCCGCGTCGTGCGATAGATCGCGACGATTAGAGCACGGGCAAAGCTGAACCGAACCCGTTTCCAAGCAGATCGGCGAGAGGTCCCTTCCTCATGAAGGCCGTGTGATCATGGGAGAGGTCGTGGAAGGTGTCATACCTAGACCGACCAAAAGCTCTTGTTTCCCACCTAAGGTTGTGACCCTTAGGGTGGAGTGTTGTGAATTTGATGTTATGTTTAGCCTCATGCGATTTGCTTAAGCGGTTGTGGGAAACCTTCGGGTGAACCCAACCAACATCATGTGCATACCTAGGTTCCCTTCTTTTTGATGCTCAACCTAGAAGATTGATTGTGCTTGAAACCTCACCTTTAGTAGTTGCACTCTCTTTAGATTAGTACTTGTGCTAGTATGGCTTACTTGCAGGGTAGAATCCCCGCCACCCCGGGAAAGGGGTGGGGTCGTTATAATTTGGTCAGCTGTGCTGACCGTTGCTTTGTTTACCACCGCTTGGTGGAATGTTCTTATACAGGTGCAGGTGAGCCTAGCGGGAAATAGCGGGCGTTGGTCCTTTTGCTGCCCTTTTGCTGAGTTGGCCCTCGAAGGCCAGCCTTTTTCCTGTTTTCTCATGTATTGCCGGCCTGCGTGCCGATGTATGTTTTTTTGGAGTTTTGTACATTGATTTGATGTAAGGCCCTAAGGCCGTAACTCTTATTTCTGGATTCATTCCTATGATAGTGGACATGTCTATTTGAATGGTTTAATTAATGCTTCCGCTTACGTTTTGTACTCTCGCTAGTTGTTACTTTTCTGGTTATCACCTTTTAACTCCTAGCTAGTGCGGTTTGTATGGCGTGGGGTCCCGGCCGGACCTGCTGTTATACTTTTTGTACTGGCAGGGTGTTACAATTTGGTATCGGACTTAAGGCGTCGATCCGTAGTTTAGCGAATTCGGGACGAATTCCTTTTAAGGGGTGGTGCGCACGGGCTGTGCATTCACCTAAAACGACAAAAACTAATAAGAATGTCCACTTAGGAATGAAAAAAAAAACATACTTGTTTGCGGAACCTGAGCGTTCCATGATTGATGTTTGATATGTTTAGGGTCACTAAATTGTGCCTTGCATGATTATAGGTGACTAGAAGTGCTGCGGGGCGGTCTCAACCCCGTAACACCGCTGAAAGTAGTGGGTCGGCTGAGGTGCCAGCGACCACTCCTTCAGCTGAGATGATCAGAATGGTCGCAGAAGCAGTCTTCGCGATGATCAATGCTCAACCGCAAAGGCTTGCACAGCCTGCTACGCCTACTACTGATGCGGCCCCGGTAACTGAACCTGCAGTGGAACCTGCGGTAGCACCAAGGGTTGATGCCCCTGTGCCAGTAGCTGCAGTGGAACCGGCGTTAGCACCGAGGGTGGAGCGTCAAGTTGCGCAAGTAGTTGCGGGGCGAGCGCGTGACCAATAATTAAAGCACTTCTTGAGCTTTAATCCTCCTACCTTCTCGGGATCTGAGTCCCCAACGGTGGCAGAAGACTGGTTGTCAAGAGTTAGAAGAACTCTGAGGGCGACAGCGACGGACGAAGCCATGATGGTCACCTTAGCCACTTTCCTTCTTGACGGAGAGGCTGTGCTGTGGTGGGAAGAGCAGGAACTGCACAAGTTCGGCGATAGAGACATTACTGAAATAACAATGGCTGAGTTTTCAAAGTCGTTCCTCCAGCGGTTTATCCCCTCTGCCCAACGCATTGCGTTACAAAACCAGTTCCTGAGGTTAACTCAAGGTGATCGCTCCGTTGACGATTACTTACATGAGTTTACCAGACTGAGTCGCTATGCGGGGGCATTGGTGGAGGATGAGGAGACGAAGACGAATAAATTCTATGAAGGGCTTCGGGACGAGTTGAGGCTGCTCCTTGCAGGCCCTATGACGTTTGGCTTCCAAGTGATGGTGCAAACCGCCAGATCTTTGGAGTTGGACATGAAGAGGGTACAAGCAAAGAGTGTTGTAAAGAAACCCGAGTTTCATGCGCCGGCCTCTCAGTCCAAGCCGGACTTCAGAAGGAACAAGCGGAAGTTCAAGCAGGCGGAACCAGCTTCTTCGAATGTTTCGGGAGCCACGACCGCGCGGACTCCTATTACGTGTTTCACCTGCGGGAAGGTGGGACACAAAGCTGCGGTGTGTCGAAGTGGTCCCCCAAAGGCGGCAAATCGAGCGGTGGATTATGCTCGGGCTGCGGAAAAGGGCAAAGCGGCAGAGTCTTCGGCCTCCCAACACATTCCGACTCAGCCGAGAGTCTATTCGCTTGGCCAACAAGAAGCTATACGACAAACCGATGTCGTCACAGGTACGAATTAGAAGTTAGCTTTTACAGCTATGTATATGATTCTTACTGTTGTACGACTATATGTGTTATTTGTGTACAATTAGGTTTCGTCCTAATTTTCAACTATCCGGCGAGAGCTCTATTCGATACGGGTGCATCGCACTCTTTTCTGTCTGAGGACTTCGTGGTGTGAATCGGAGTGCCGTCTACCTTTGTAGAGGACAGATTGGAAGTAGTGCTACCCAATGGATCTCGAATGAGTGCGGATAGGAAGAGCCGTGTGAAGGTGCGGATCGGAAGTCAAGATTTCGACTTGGAAGCGTCGTTACTACCGTTAGCTGAATTCGATGTGATCTTCGGCATGGACTGGCTCTCGGAACAGCGAGCATGCATAGATTGCAATACAAAGGAGATCACCCTGGGAACGAACACCGACGATGAAACCATATTCGCCGGTATGCGAGGAGCGAGCAAGACGCTGATGTCTGCTCTCCAAGTGGTTAAGGCGGTGAGAAAAGGCGCCGAGTTGTTCTTCACCTTGTTGGAGGCTTCGGAGCCAAAGCCCAGGTTGTGTGATGTCCCAATTGTAGCGGAATACGCCGACGTGTTTCCTAACGAACTCCCTGGGGCTCCGCCTCATCGGGAGATTGATTTCTGTATCGAGTTGGTGCCAGGTGCCAAACCTGTGGCCCGCTCACCATACCGAATAGCGCCAAAGGAATTGGCAGAGTTGAAGGTCCAATTGCAAGGGCTGCTAGAGCAAGGCTACGTACGTCCAAGTTCTTCGCCTTGGAGTGCACCGGTCCTCTTTGTGAAAAAGAAGGATGGGAGCTTGCGTCTATGTATTGATTATAGAGAGCTAAACAAGTTGACCGAGAAAAACCGATATCCGATTCCTAGAATCGATGATCTATTCGACCAACTGACGGGGTCGACGGTTTACTCCAAGCTAGACCTAAGGTCCGGCTACTATCAACTGCGAATAAGGGAATGTGACATTCCAAAGACAGCGTTCAGTACCCGCTTTGGGCACTATGAGTTCACGGTAATGCCGTTCGGTCTATCCAACGCACCGTCGGTATTCATGGACTTGATGAATAGAACATTCCGAGAGTATTTAGATCAATTTGTGATCGTCTTCATCGACGACATTTTGGTATACTCTCAGTCGGACGAGGAGCATGTAGGGCATCTGCACGCAGTCCTGAGCACCTTGAGGAGGAGTCAGCTATATGCCAAGTTCTCCAAGTGCGAGTTTTGGCTACCGTCAGTGGCATTCCTTGGTCATGTTGTTAGTGGCGAAGGAATTGCAGTTGATCCGTCGAAGATAGAAGCGATCCAAGCGTGGCCTTTGTTGAAAAACGTAGCGGAAGTCCGAAGTTTCTTAGGACTTGCCGGCTATTATAGGCGCTTTGTGGAAAACTTCTCGAGGATCGCACTTCCTCTCACAAAACTGACTAGGAAGGATCATAAGTTCGTTTGGTCGCCCGAGTGCGCACGAGCTTTTGAAGAGCTAAAGAGCCGTCTGACCACGGCGCCCATTCTATGCTCGCCACAAGGTACGGAAGGCTACGAAATATATAGCGACGCCTCAGGAAGTGGTTTGGGTTGTGTCCTAGTGCAGTTCGGGAAGGTAATTGCCTACGGCTCCCGGCAACTGAAGGTTCACGAGAGGAATTACCCGGTCCATGATTTGGAGCTAGCGGCCGTGGTTTTTGCCCTCAAACTTTGGAGGCACTATCTATATGGCGTGAAGATCGATATCTTTACCGACCATAAGAGCCTCAAGTTCTTACTAGATCAAAGGGAGTTGAACATGCGCCAAAGGAGGTGGATGGAGTTCCTTGGGGACTACACCTTTGATATCAAATATACTCCCGGTAAAGGAAACGTAGTTGCAGACGCGTTGAGTCGTCGGGCTCCCGCACAAGCAAATTGGATTTTGATGCACGATGAGCGTCTAATCCGTGAGCTAGAAGAGATGGAGATCATATGCATTGATAGGAGAACGTCTACTTCAGCATGCTTGAACTGGACGGAAGTTCACTACGACCTTGCCGACCGAGTTCGACAAGCATTGGAGTTGGACGAGAGCTTGAAACGATACAAAGCGGAAACCGTTGAAGGGTTAAACGCTGATTTCTCCTTCGAAGACGACCTTATGTGGAAGCAGGAAAGGTTATGCATCCCAAACGTTGGTACTCTACGGGCGGAGTTGATGTACGAGGCTCATCATACCAAGTACTCGATCCACCCGGGGAGCACTAAAATGTTTATGGATATGAAGAAACTGTTCTGGTGGCCGGGCATGAAGAAAGACATTGCCCTTTACGTGGCCAAGTGTCATACTTGCGCGTTGGTGAAAGCGGAATGTCAACGTCCCGGTGGGTTTCTGAAGTCCTTGCCGATTCCGGAATGGAAGTTTGATGATATTTCGATGGATTTCGTGCACGGATTGCCGAGATCGCAACATGGAAACGACGCCATATGGGTGATCGTGGACCGTTTGACAAAGGTATCACACTTCATTCCGAACCGGAAGGATGATTCCGTAGAGAAGCTAGCAAAGCTCTATGTGGATAGTATCGTGAGACTGCACGGTGTCCCTCGTAGCATCGTCAGCGATCGTGACGGGCGTTTCACATCGAAAGATTGGAGGCTTATCCATGAACTGTTGGGCACAAAATTGAAGTTCAGCACGGCCTTCCACCCGCAGACGGATGGACAGACCGAGAGAACCAACAGGACTATGGAGGATATGCTCCGAATGTGCGCTCTAGACTTTGGAAAGAAGTGGGAGGATCACCTCTTTATGATCGAATTCGCCTACAATAATAGCTACCAAGCCAGCATAAAGATGGCTCCTTTCGAGGCCCTCTATGGTAAGAAGTGTCGTACGCCGTTGTCTTGGGCGGAAACGGGCGATACTAAGCTATTGAAGCGAAAGGATGTTGAAGAAGCAACTTCGACGATCCGGTCTATACGCGAAAGGCTATTGGTTGCCCAGGATAGGCAAGCAAAGTATTTCAACGCCAAGCATAGGAACTTAGAGTTTGCCGTCGGTGACCGGGTTTACTTGAAGATCAAACCGTTCAAAGGGGTATCAAGGATTCGACGCTTGAAAAAGCTCAGTCCGAGGTACTTAGGACCGTTCGAGATCGTGGAGCGTGTTGGTGATGCGGCTTATCGGCTTGCGCTATCTGCAGAGCTGAGCGGTCTGCACGACGTGTTCCATATTTCAGTGTTGAGGAAAGCAGTGCAAGAGCCTACTCATATCATTGCGGTCGGCAAAGTTCCGGTTGATAGTGGGTTGTCGACGAAAGTCAAGCCTTTACGCATCGAAGATACCGAAGTAAAGCAGCTGCGGAACAAGTCCATTCGGATGGTAAAAGTCCGGTGGGATAACTGCGGCCGAGAGGAGCTCTCTTGGGAGAGAGAGCAAACGATGCTTGCGGAGTATCCCGAGCTTTTTCCCTCAGGTAAAGTATAACTGTAATTTATGCTATTACTGTTTCCTGGATTTCGGGACGAAATTCTTTTAAGGAGGGTGGAGTTGTAACACCCCAAATCTGGTAGTTCCGCGAAGTAGGCGGAGTGGTAGTGCGGCACATGAAGCAGGCTAGAATTTTCCCTGTCTGCTCTTAGCGCACGATCAGTGGCCTCATCGCGCACGACCAGTGATCGTGTGCCAGCGATCGTGCGTTAATTCAGAAGAGAATCGAGTTCTGTCTCGGACAGTGCGCACGACCATTTCCCTCTTCGCGCACGACCAGTGATCGTGCGCCAGCGATCGTGCGCTTATTCGCAAGAATTCAGAGTTCTGTCCCGGATAGTGCGCACGACCATTGCCCTCGTCGCGCACGACCACTGACCGTGCGCCTGTGATCGTGCGCCCTGTTTATTCTGTTCCGCGATTTTGAGCGGAGAAGAAGATCGGGCCGTCCAAATCTTTTGAGATCTGATCCGATGGCTAGGATTAGATGCTGGAGGCTATTAGGGCTTATGAGAGGAGATTAATCCTCATTATTTTGAGGTGTTTCTCTCTCCTAGGCTAGAGGAAGAAGAAGGAGGCAAGGAAGAAGAAGGAAGATTTCGCCATTGACGGAGCTCCGGAGCTCCGTTTCGCGAGCCATTTCCAGATCCGGAGAGTGCAGCCCGGTGCGGTTCTTTCCCTCCGCGTAGAATCTCGGATCCATGGCGAAGAGGAACACGTCTAGGCTAACGATTCTTCCTCCCGAACTTTGGACTTGTATTTGTCCATTTATTCCTCTTTCTTTGCTTGCATGAGGTATCTCTTTCACCAAATGGGTGAAGTGTAGGATTTCCTCAAGTCCTTCGGGACTCCGGGTAGATTGTGTCCGTCCCCGGCATATTGCATGTAGAAAATCCGGTAGTCGTGCGGATTTAGGCATTTTGTGTGAAGCCTATTCGTGGCCGTGAGCCCGAATCGGTGATGCTTGATTTGCGACGTTGCATTTAGGTTAGACCTAGAATGCGTGCCGGAGAATGACTCCGTGAACTCACCTATAGTATTGCGGGAGTTACGTGTAGGCGTCTTGTGAAGATCCCTACGAAAGCCCCATGCTTTGAGTTTTGGATGAAGGCAAACCTTCACCACGTTATTGATGCGGAGCGTATGTACCTCCCTTGTTGAGAATTCGCGAAGCCTAGATCCTTGTGAAGGGGTTAGGTGCGTAGCGTATATTTTTGTGGAGCACTTGAAAGTGCTAAACCCTTACGGGCCGAGGTGAAGCCGTACCCGCGTCGTGCGATAGATCGCGACGATTAGAGCACGGGCAAAGCTGAACCGAACCCGTTTCCATGCAGATCGGCGAGAGGTCCCTTCCTCATGAAGGCCGTGTGATCATGGGAGAGGTCGTGGAAGGTGTCATACCTAGACCGACCAAAAGCTCTTGTTTCCCACCTAAGGTTGTGACCCTTAGGGTGGAGTGTTGTGAATTTGATGTTATGTTTAGCCTCATGCGATTTGCTTAAGCGGTTGTGGGAAACCTTCGGGTGAACCCAACCAACATCATGTGCATACCTAGGTTCCCTTCTTTTTGATGCTCAACCTAGAAGATTGATTGTGCTTGAAACCTCACCTTTAGTAGTTGCACTCTCTTTAGATTAGTACTTGTGCTAGTATGGCTTACTTGCAGGGTAGAATCCCCGCCACCCCGGGAAAGGGGTGGGGTCGTTATAATTTGGTCAGCTGTGCTGACCGTTGCTTTGTTTACCACCGCTTGGTGGAATGTTCTTATACAGGTGCAGGTGAGCCTAGCGGGAAATAGCGGGCGTTGGTCCTTTTGCTGCCCTTTTGCTGAGTTGGCCCTCGAAGGCCAGCCTTTTTCCTGTTTTCTCATGTATTGCCGGCCTGCGTGCCGATGTATGTTTTTTTGGAGTTTTGTACATTGATTTGATGTAAGGCCCTAAGGCCGTAACTCTTATTTCTGGATTCATTCCTATGATAGTGGACATGTCTATTTGAATGGTTTAATTAATGCTTCCGCTTACGTTTTGTACTCTCGCTAGTTGTTACTTTTCTTGTTATCACCTTTTAACTCCTAGCTAGTGCGGTTTGTATGGCGTGGGGTCCCGGCCGGACCTGCTGTTATACTTTTTGTACTGGCAGGGTGTTACACGCCAGGCGAGGCAATCGGTGGACGTTGTCCCGAGAGTAAGTTCAGGGCCTTGGGACGTTTTTGTTAGCCAGAATTCTTAGTATCGGTCTTGTGTGTTGTTGGCGGCCCGAGCGTGTGAGCTGTTAGACAAGCCCGATGGCATGGCGAGCCAGGCGAGGTGGGTCTCAGTGAGATCTCTTGGCCTTTGGCTACGATGCCCTTGCGGGGAAATGACGAGTACCCCTGTGTTTGTGATGTGATGATGATGTATGATGATGTGATAGATTCATACGCTTTAGGGTGCCTTGGGTGAAACCCGGGTTTGCATTCATTTTGCATTGGTAGGCCCCTTTTTATTATATGCTCAATATAGAAACGTGGATGATGTATGTGACACTCACACCTGTGTTTATGCTATTTTCTTATATGTACATTTGCATACGAAGTGCTGACTTGCATGGTGAAGTACTTCCCCGGGGTCCGCTAGGACGGCCGGGAGGAGGGATGTTGTTACACCGTTTGTGGTCAGCCATAGCTGACCCTCTTTTACCGCTCTTTGTGATTTGGTTGCAGGGCAAGAATCGCAGGTTGGACCCAGCGCGCCGGCCAAAAAGTCCTAGAGCCTCATGAAGTGCTTGTCTTTATTTCCATGCACTTCTATTATTGCATTATGTTTTAACCGGCTTGCATGCCAATGTAGTTTAGGTAAAACTACTATTTTCCCCTTTTGTTGGGATGTCCTGTCGTGTTGAATGTTTGGTGATTTGGACCGCTATTTTGTAAGGCCTTAAGGCCAATTGGACTCATATGTATTGTGGACAATCTCTGTGTTTTTTTGGTTGTTTCCGCTGTGTGTTATCTGAGTTTTGAGTTGGGTAGTTAATATCATCTTTTAATACCAAAGCTGTGGCGTTTATATATTGTGGGGTCCCGGCCGGACCCATATTATATGGTCATTACAGGGGAGGTGTTACAATTTGGTATCATAGGAAGGTTTGAGTATTCTTGCGAGGTCTAGTGTATTTGGATCGCGTAAGAGATTGTCCACATAGGAGTACTGTGCGGGATCATGAGTATCCTTGCATTTGAGTCTTGCGAATAGAGCTTGATAAGTCTTCTTCCTTGCTTATGCTAGGATGTTGGCGACGATGCGGGGACGTCGAGGAGGCAAGAGGAGCCTTCGGGAAGCAGTGCGACAGCTCCGGGCCTCGTGAATGTGGGCATGTCCCCGGCTGATTTCTGTCGCATGCTAGCGGAAGCAATGGTAGCGGCCCAAGCTGGAGCGATGCCACGGGTTCCGACACCGGTGGTGCAAGCTGCGACTCCTGTTACTCCGGCAGCTACGCCGGCTACACCGGATGTCGAAGTGAGGCAAGCAGTCCCAATAGCGGAGAGAAATATTCCGATGGGTGATCGATTTATGAAATACTTCTTGAGTTTCCACCCTCCGACATTCAAGGGATTGGGCACTCCAACGGATGCCGACGATTGGCTTTCGAGGATCCAGGAGCTCTTGAAGGCAGCTGAGACCCCAGCTGAGAGGCAGTCTCACTTTGCGAGTTTCATGTTAGAGGGCGATGCGAAGTTGTGGTGGGTGAACCATAACGGTCGCTATTTTATTGGGCGTGTTCCGTCCATGGAGGAGTTCGAGAACGCTTTCCTAAAGCGTAATATTCCGGCTTCGACAAGGTTAGCACTGCAGCGGCAGTTTCTGCGTTTGGTGCAGCGGGAGAAGACAATGGATGAATATCTGCAAGAGTTCACTCGTTTGGGTCGTTATGCGGGAACGACCATGGCAGATGATGAAGAGAGGGATAATCTCTTCTATCAAGAGTTGAGAGAAAATTTAAGGCAACCACTCATAGCCTTGAAGAATGCGGGATTCAATGAATTGGTCGAAGCCGCTTGATAAGTAATAAAATATATGTATTTTTAGTATAATTATTAGCATAGTTTTAATTAATATTGTGAATTTTCTATGTAAATTAATGAATAAATTGCTTCTTTATTATTTCTGGTTTCTAACTTAGTTTTATTTTTGTTTTTGCATTTTTTTGCAAAATTTTCCCAGGTCACGCCCGTGACCAAGGGCGTGTAATTTTAAAGATCAAATATCAACAGGACGGCTCGATTCAGATCAAATCCCGACAAATCGCTCAAGTCACGCCCTCGGTCACGCCCGTGACCAAGGGCGTGTAAATTTAAAGCTCTGCGCCCGACGAATTCCTTTCTAGCTCACTCCAGTTGACCAAGTCACGCCCGTGACTCTACAAGTCACGCCCGTGTCCCAGCAGAGTCACGCCCGTGAGCCGCCAGCGCGTCACGTCTCGAAGCCGCACCCATGCTGCCGACATCAGCCACCCATAGTCACGTTCGTGACTCACAAAGTCACGCTCGTGACATACCAAGTCACGCCCGTGTGCAGCCATGTTTGACGGCCAGACCTTCCAAAAGGCGGCGAATACAGCCGAGCAAATGTCACGCCCTAAGTCACGGCCGTGACATTCAAGTCACGCCCGTGACCTAGGGCGCGTAAAATTCAAATTTTCCCTATAAATAGAGGGGCTCGGCTGAAGTATTTTTCATCCAAATTTTGAGTAGTTCTTGTTGTATTGTGAGTTCTTTTGAGTGATTGCGAGCTTCTCTTATGCAATTCAGTTTAAGTTTGTTTTTAGTTTTTTTTTGTCTTCCTAGTCTAGTTGTAATGCTGATTTCAGAAATAAAATGATGTTTTTCTCATTTGGATCATCTTTTTTTTATGTTAGCGTGTGTGCGTGTATGAGTTTAGCTTTATTGCTTTCATAATTTAGTTTTATTGCTTTTATAGTTTGGTTATTGCTTTCATAATCTAGGTTTACTGTTTTCATAACTTAGATTTACAAGCTTTCATAAAATAGTTTTATCGTTTACTTTTTCGCCTTATTTTATCGCTTTCATTTTAAACGCTTTCTTTTCAGTTTTTTTTAGAGTGTGTGCGTGTATGAGATAGTATTTTCCTGTTTTGTAACTTAGTTTTATTTCAGTATTTATATAACTGCTATATACCACCCCCATCTTGAATAAGAGGCTAATTTACTTTAGCACTTATTTAAGTCGATTGGGACGGATATTATTTCTGCACCTTTATAAGTCTTTTCATTTCTATACCACCCCCTTCTTGAATAAGAGGCTAAGAACTTTTTAGCGCTTGTTTAAGGTGGTTGGGACGAATATTATTACTGTTTTTATATAAGTCCTTTTATTTCCTTTTTACCCGCTTATACCCGTTTTAATTATTAAACATGTACTTTTCAACCGATAATGCCGTCTCCATTCCGATGAGTGGCTAATTTCCTTTAGCGCACGATGTCGAAGAGCATTGGGACACAAAAATAGTTTTTCTATAAAATTAAAACATCTCTTTCTAAAATAATGAACGCTTAAGGTTTACCCGAGAATCACGTTGAGTGGAGCCACATAATCGATGTGTGGTTTTCATTTCCGTTTTCGTACCTAGTTAGCTGAGAGGCTCGTGCGTACGGACTAATCACTCACGGGTAAAGAGAAGTGCGCTCTACCCTCGAGAGAGGACGAGGTAATTCTCCCGAATTGGAAATAAAAACCCAATAGCGGGGTTCACAACATAAAGCGCGTATTAATAATATTCGATTGTAGAACGAGAGTTCGGTCGAATATTCATAATCTCAGGTGGGCGTACCCTAGAGAGAGGAGCGTTCATAATTATGGAACCTCCACGGTCAAGTCATCTTAATATTTTGAAAAGTCATCACTTTTAATTCTACGAAAAAAATCTATTTTCGTCTCAAGGTAATTCGACGTCGCGCGCTATCTTTCTCATCGCTTAGAACTCTAGTTAATCGCTTATTATCATCTTTCGCTTTTTATCACTTAGAACTCTTGTTAAACCAACTAAAAATATTATTCAGATAAAATAATAGTTCGTTCCTCGAAGTAGCATAATCAACACGACCCACGGAAATATACGATCCCGATATTTTCTAAAAAAAATATCCTGTATTACTTGCGATAAGGTATACTTGCCTTTATCAAATGATTAATTTGGACTAAAAATTCAAACACAGCTTTCCAAACTCATTTTGTGCAAAACTCTCCTTTTCTACTTTTCAATTCAATAGAATTCGGCGTTGTAGCCGAGGCGTGATTGTCAATATTCCGAAAGAAGAAAAAGATCATTACTTCTATCCTTCGATAGGATAACGGTTAATTTCTCAAAGTAGGAGTACTTGCGAGACTCTTCGAAAATATCCGTCAATTCTAAACTCTTAATATAAAGGTTATTTTTTATTTATAAACCAAAAAGAAGAAGTCCAAACAAAATCATCAAGTTTTTGACGCTGTTGCCGGGGACCTTTGTGTTGTTATTTGAAAGTAGGAACTGCTATTAATTTTATTCCTTATCTATATATTTTTACTAAAAAACAAAAAAATACAAAAAAGTAATATAAAAATATATATAAAAAACTTATATTTAAAAAATTAATAATAATAAGAAAACAAAATAAATTCCAAAAAAAAAAATTTTGTTTTTAGTATATGACCCGAGGAAGCTCGTCGGACGGTTCGACTATTCCTTTTGACCCCGAAATCGAGCGCACTCTTCGTGAGCGTATCCGATCTCGTGATCAAAACTTACTCGAAACCCCCGAAGAGTCAATCGGAGATACTGCAAATATGGGCGATCCAATTCCAAATGCGGCCCCGACCTGGACCACGACATATTATGCCCGGCCGAATTTGGACGATACAGGATCAAGTATTACTCGCCCAACAGTTAATAATAATAATTTCGAAATAAAATCCAACATAATTCAAATGGTACAACAGTCGATTCAATTCGACGGTTTCCAGATGAGGACCCAAATCAGCACCTTTCAAACTTTTTAGAAATATGCGACACCTTTAAAATTAATGGCGTCACTGATGACGCCATTCGTTTACGCTTATTTCCATTTTCGCTACGGTCAAAGGCCAAATCGTGGTTGACTTCTCTTCCGAGAGGGTCCATAACCACGTGGGCCCAATTGACGGAATTTTTCTTAACCAAGTATTTTCCTCCGTCAAAAACCGCAAAATTACGCATGGATATCACATCCTTTGTACAATTTGGTACCGAGTCTCTTTATGAGACTTGGGAGCGTTTTAAAGAATATTTGCGTAGGTGTCCTCATCACGCGCTACCAACTTGGCTACAGGTCCAGACGTTTTATAATGGTTTAAATTTTTCTACGCGGCAGATGATTGATGCGGCCTCCGGGGGAACGTTAAACAACAAAACCCCGGAGACCGCTCAAGCTTTGATCGACGAAATGGCCATGAACGCGTACCAATGGAACGTGCCAAGGTCGCGTCCTACTAAACCGGCTGGTCTTTTTGAAGTGGACGCCACTACTTTCTTAGCCTCACAAGTAGAGCGGCTAAGTAAGCAGGTGGCGGAGATGACTGTTTCCTCCTCCACTCCCGCTTGGAATAATAATAATAATAATAATAATAATAATAATAATAATAATAATAATAATAATAATAATAATAATAATAATAATAATAATAATTAATAATAATAATAATAATAATAATAACGTAGTCGAAGAATCGGCGGATTACCTCGGTAATCCGGTTAGGCCCCCCTTCAACCCTAATAACAACCCGTATAGTAATAATTATAATCCGGGTTGGAGGACCCACCCTAATTTCTCATGGAGCAATCCTAACAATGCTCAGAGGCCCCCAAATATGAATCCTCAGGGATTTCCGCAAGGATTTCCGCAGGGATTCCAGCATCCTCCTCCAAAACCTTCGCCGCTCGAAGATGTTTTGTCTAAATACATCGCGTCCAACAATTCAAATATCCGGAATCTTACCGGATCGATTAAAAACTTGGAAAACCAGGTTGGACAACTTGCAAAGCTGGTCTCCGAGCGGCCATACGGAGCTTTACCAGGGAATACGGAGCCGAACCCCAGGGAAAATGCCAACGCTATAACCCTTCGAAGCGGTAAGGAGGTCGTCTCCCCATTGCGGGTTGAGCCTAAGGTATGCATTTCTCCTCCGACCCCTCCACCCTCTTCTTCGATTCTAATTGCTCCGGATTCTCCGGTTGTGCCGAATGTTTCGAGTCCTCGAATTCCTTACCCGTATAAAATTAATAAAGAGAAGGAGGACAAAAATTATCAAAAAATTTTGCGTATTTTAAAACAAATTCAAATAAACGTCCCCTTCTATGAGGCACTCTCCCAAATGCCGAAATATGCGAAATATCTTAAGGAGTTGCTTTCTAATAAAAAGCGGCTCGAGGATGTTTCGCGTGTTTCCCTTAACGCGGAATGTTCGGCTGTTCTCCTTAACAAATTGCCGCCAAAACTGAACGACCCGGGACGGTTCTCCATCTCGTGCCTCTTTGGCAATATGTTAATAAAGTACGCTCTTGCGGACTTAGGCGCCAGCATCAATTTGATGCCTTTTTCTCTTTTCAAAAAACTCGATTTAGGCGTCCCAAGTCCAACAAAAATGAGCATCCAACTCGCGGATCGCTCGGTAAAGTACCCAATAGGGGTAGCGGAGGATGTTCTGGTCAAGGTCGACAAGTTTATCTTCCCGGTAGACTTTGTCATCCTGGACATAGAGGAGGACGTCGAGGTACCCATCATCCTCGGTCGCCCCTTCCTCGCAACCTCCCGTACGTTAATCGATGTCAGTAACGGTCGCCTCCTCCTTCGAGTTGGAGACGACGAAATTACTTTACATATCAACCACTCCATGCGGAACTCACTATCGAATGATGATTCCTGTTTCAATTTGGAATCCGCGTTTATGGACGAGTGTTCTTCTCCTTCGGATTTGTTATCTTTAATGATAGACGATTCAGATCTGGCGAATCAACCTCCTTTAGACGAATTACCGCCAAATTCGCCTTTCGAGCCTTTTGATTCAAAAGATTTAAAAATCTCCACTTCCTATGAAGAAGCTCCGGTCTTGGAGCTTAAGCAACTCCCCGACCATTTAAAATATGCTTTTCTAGCCGCGAACTTAAAACTTCCGGTTATAATATCATCTACTTTAACTGATTCGAAAACATCCGAATTGGTTGAAGTTTTATCTAAACATCGCCGTGCAATTGCATGGCAAATTTCCAATATCAGGGGAATTAACCCCTCATTCTGCTCTCACAAAATTTTTCTCGAAGAAAACCCCCGCAAAACAATTCAGCCTCAACGGCGACTTAACCCGAACATCCGGGAAGTCGTTAAGACTGAAATTATTAAACTCCTCGACGCGGGGATTATCTATCCTATTTCCGACAGTACGTGGGTAAGCCCCGTACAAGTCATCCCAAAAAAGGGCGGTATAACGGTCGTGGCAAACACGAATAATGACTTAATCCCAACTCGCACTGTTACGGGTTGGAGGGTGTGCATCGACTACAGAAAACTAAATGATGCCACCAGAAAAGACCACTTTCCGTTACCGTTTATTAATCAAATCTTAGAACGTCTCTCCGGTCATCCTTTTTATTGCTTCCTTGATGGTCTCTCGGGATTTTTCCAAATCCCTATTTCACCCGAGGACTAAGAAAAAATGACTTTTACTTGCCCTTTCGGCACCTTCGCATATCGAAGGATGCCGTTTGGCCTCTGTAACGCGCCAGCTACATTCCAAAGATGTATGCTGGCAATATTTGGCGAGCTAGTAGAAGACATAATGGAAGTCTTCATGGATGACTTCTCCGTCTTTGGAGACTCTTTTAAAAATTGTCTAAAAAATTTAGATAGAGTCCTCCAACGGTGCGAGGAGACGAACTTAGTCTTGAACTGGGAGAAATGCAACTTCATGGTCCGAGAGGGCTTAGTCCTCGGCCATAAAATTTCTTCCAAGGGGATGGAGGTCGATAGGGCCAAAGTCGCTATAATTGAACAACTTCCTGTTCCTTCGAACGTCAAATCAATTAGAAGTTTTCTTGGCCACGCAGGTTTTTATCGGCGGTTTATTCAAGATTTTTCAAGAATAACCAAACTTCTAACTCACCTCCTGGAAAAGGATTCCCCATTCATTTTTGACACGGCCTGCGTAGAGGCATTTGATTTTATAAAAAAGCAACTTATCAATTCTCCAATTCTGGTGGCGCCAGATTGGTCCCTTCTGTTCGAGATTATGTGCGACGCGAGCGATATCGCGGTAGGAGCTGTCTTAGGCCAACGCGTAAATAGATATTTTCATCCAATATATTACGCTTCTCGCACACTCAATGCCGCACGGGCTAACTATACAACGACGGAAAAGGAACTTCTTGCCGTCATCTTTGCTTTTAATAAATTCAGGCCTTACGTAACACTTTCACACGTGATCGTTTTCACTGATCACTCCGCCCTAAAATATCTTTTGGCCAAAGTTGATGCCAAGCCTCGCTTACTTCGATGGATCCTCCTTTTACAGGAATTTTACTTGGAGATCCGGGATAAGAAGGGGGCTGAAAATTTAGCAGCCGACCACCTCTCACGTTTAGAACACCCCGTCGCAGAAGCGCTCGTCGAACCAGAAATAGACGATCGATTTCCTGAGGAGCGCCTTTTAATCATAAATAATACAAAAACTTCTTCTACCCCTTGGTTCGTAGATTACGCGAACTATTTAGTCGCGCGGGTCCTTCCAAAAGATTTTTCGACTCAGCAGAAGAAGAAATTCTTCTCTGACTTGAAAAACTACTTTTGGGAGGACCCCTTTCTCTTTCGCGTCTGCGCAGACCAAGTGATACGAAGATGTGTTTCAAGTAAGGAGGGTGCGCAAATATTGCGACACTGCCATGAGGGGCCGGCTGGAGGGCATTATCAAGCCAACCGGACCGCGCGGAAAGCGTTAGAGTCAGGCTTTTATTGGCCCACTCTCTTTAAGGATGCTCACACTTTTGTGAGTATATGCGATAGCTGCCAGTGGTCGGGTAACATCTCTCGTCGTGACGAGATGCCCCAAAACTTTTATTTAGAATGCAAAATCTTCGATTTGTGGGGCATAGACTTTGTAGGCCCCTACCTCCTTCTTTTAATAATCGCTATATTTTAGTGGCGGTCGACTACGTATCTAGGTGGGCGGAAGCGCAAGCTCTGCCCGCCAATGATGCGCGAGTCGTCGTCCATTTTCTAAAAAAATTATTTTCTCGCTTCGGCACGCCCCGTGCAATAGTTAGTGATAGGGGCACGCACTTCTGCAACGCCCAGTTTTCAAAAATTTTATCTAAGTACGGCGTCACGCATAAGCTCGCCACCGCCTATCACCCCCAAACGAGCGGCCAAGTTGAGGTAGTAAATCGCGAGATAAAACGCATTCTGGAAAAAACCGTCTCTTTAAATAGGAAGGATTGGTCCTCAAAACTCGACGACGCGTTGTTGGCGTATCGTACGGCATACAAGACCGCTATCGGTTGTACGCCCTATCGATTAGTCTACGGCAAAGCGTGTCATTTACCGGTAGAGTTAGAACACCGCGCTTTTTGGGCCTTAAAATTTTTAAATCTCGATTCGAACTTAGCCTCCGAGAATAGGAAATTCCAACTAAATGAACTCGCTGAATGGCGTGCGAACGCTTATGAGAGTAATAAATTTTATAAGGAGCGTTCTAAGTTCTACCACGATCGAAAAATTAAATTTCTAAAAACTTTCGCGTCGGGCGATCTTGTCCTTCTTTATAATTCACGTCTTCGTCTTTTTCCGGGTAAGCTCAAATCCCGCTGGTCTGGCCCCTTTGAAGTCAAAGAGGTTTGGCCGTATGGGACCGTTCTTATCTCTCACCCCGAAAAAGGCGATTTTAAAGTCAATGGCCACCGTTTAAAACTATATCTTGCGGGCGATCCGGTGGACGGACATACGGAATCTTTAACCCTCCCCAATTTATAATCTCACCACGCCAAATGCGTCAAGCTACGCGACGGTAAACAAAGCGCTCGTGGGAGGCACCCCATATTTATCTAATATTTTTATTATGCTTTTTATCTCTTTTTGCAGGGTTTCTTACGACCCCGCCAGCTTTAATTCAGGGAAGCCTTTTTGTTTCCTCTTTCCTTTTGTATATATTGCAATGTTATTTTATCTCCTTCATACTTACATTACAACATTGGGGACAATGTTGGGTTTTAAGTATGTGGGTGTATTTACCGTTTTCATTTAAAACAAAACAAAAAAGGGCTTCTTTTTACAAAAAATCAAAAAAATTACACAGTCATAATACAAAAAAAAAGGGCTTCTTTTTACAAAAAATCAAAAAAATTACACTCTCATAATACAAAAAAAAAATATTACAAAAAAAATATATGTATTTTTTAACTTTGTCATAATACAAAAAAAATAAAAATTAGCAAAACCCCAAAACCCAAAAAAAAAAGTTCCAAAATAATATACCCTACTTTACTTTTATTATTAAAAGCATTTAGTTTCGAGAGTATATGTTTGTGGATTTTCATAATCGCTAGTTTTACTATTTGTTTGTTTATCTAAGATCGATAGATTTAAATGTTCGGGGTTAAGTTTTAAAGAATATCTTGTGTTTTTAATTTAAATAGAGACTTTGTTATCAAGCACTACTTCTACTAGCTAAAATAGAGACATGTGTATTATGTTGGCAAAACAACTTTAGACTGCAATTATCCCTACTTTATGTCTTCAGGAATCTAGGAATATTCAACTTACTAAGGTTGCTCTCAAAACTTTTTTTTATTATTCTAGAATTTCTCTTGAAAACCCCTTGTATACACCAATTTAGCATGGCAAAAACAAAAGAAGAAAACAAAAAGATCTTATGTCAATGGGAATACAAAAATTCCGTAAACATAGGCACCCAATATTTGTTAAAAGAGATCCTATGTCAATGGGAATTGAAAATTCCGTAAACATAGGCATTGGGTTAATTAAAAAGATCAATTTTCCCTCGTACACCAACGATGGGAGTCAAAGGAAACTATTTAAGAGGGGTGAAAAAATAAAATTCTTCACCCCTAATTCAAGTACTCTTCAATTTGTCATGACTTTGTACCCGCTTTTCCCTTAACCACATTATTGTTTCTAGTTTTAATTCAAAAAATCATTTGAGAGCATAATTAGTAACTTATATTTTTCCTTCATGTTTCTTTAAACAAAGGTTATTATAATTCTGATCTAATCTCGTTTACTAATGATTGCAATTTTGTTTGCTATTTGGTTAATTAAGAAGTCTTTTGGCTAGAACATTTCTTTCTACTTAAATCATTTGCATAATTTAGGACTTAACTCTTATTACTCCGAATTTTTATTCTCTTATGATTAAAATAAAACGATAGCCAAAAATTAGAACTTATGTTAATCCCGTATAGATCTCTCTTACTTTTGCTCTGGAATAGCAAAAGCTTAAGTATGGGGGTATTTGATAAGTAATAAAATATATATATTTTTAGGAAAATTATTAGTATAGTTTTAATTAATATTGTGAATTTTCTATGTAAATTAATGAATAAATTGCTTCTTTATTATTTCTGGTTTCTAACTTAGTTTTATTTTTGTTTTTGCATTTTTTTGCAAAATTTTCCAAGGTCACGCCCTCGGTCACGCCCGTGACCAAGGGCGTGTAATTTTAAAGATCAAATATCAACGGGAAGGCTCGATTCAGATCAAATCCCGACAAATCGCTCAAGTCACGCCCTCGGTCACGCCCGTGACCAAGGGCGTGTAAATTTAAAGCTCTGCGCCCGACAAATTCCTTTCCAGCTCACTCCAGTTGACCAAGTCACGCCCGTGACTCTACAAGTCACGCCCGTGTCCCAGCAGAGTCACGCCCGTGAGCCGCCAGCGCGTCATGTCTCGAAGCCGCGCCCATGCTGCCGACATCAGCCACCCATAGTCACGCCCATGACTCACAAAGTCATGCCCATGACATACCAAGTCACGCCCGTGTGCAGCCTTGTTTGACGGCCAGACCTTCCATAAGGCGGCGAATACAGCCGTGCAAATGTCATGCCCTAAGTCACGGCCGTGACATTCAAGTCACGCCCGTGACCTAGGGCGTGTAAAACTCAAATTTTCCCTATAAATATAGGGGCTCAGCTGAAGTATTTTTCATCCAAATTTTGAGTAGTTCTTGTTGTATTGTGAGTTCTTTTGAGTGATTGTGAGCTTCTCTTATGCAATTCAGTTTAAGTTCGTTTTTAGGTTTTTTTTTCGTCTTCCTAGTCTAGTTGTAATGCTAATTTCAGAAATAAAATGATGTTTTTCTCATTTGGATCATCTTCTTTTTTTATGTTAGTGTGTGTGCGTGTATGAGTTTAGCTTTATTGCTTTCATAATTTAGTTTTATTGCTTTTATAGTTAGGTTATTGCTTTCATAATCTAGGTTTACTGTTTTCATAACTTAGATTTACAAGCTTTCATAAAATAGTTTTATCGTTTACTTTTTCGCCTTATTTTATCGCTTTCATTTTAAACGCTTTCTTTTCTGTTTTTTTAGAGTGTGTGCGGGTATGAGATAGTATTTTCCTTTTTTGTAACTTAGTTTTATTTCAGTATTTATATAACTGCTATATACCACCCCCATCTTGAATAAGAGGCTAATTTACTTTAGCACTTATTTAAGTCGGTTGGGACGGATATTATTTCTGCACCTTTATAAGTCTTTTCATTTTTATACCACCCCCTTCTTGAATAAGAGGCTAAGAACTTTTTAGCGCTTGTTTAAGGTGGTTGGGACGGATATTATTACTGTTTTTATATAAGTCCTTTTATTTCCTTTTTACCCGCTTATACCCGCTTTAATTATTAAACATGTACTTTTCAACCGATAATGCCGCCTCCATTCCGATGAGTGGCTAATTTCCTTTAGCGCACGATGTCGAAGAGCATTGGGACACAAAAATAGTTTTTCTATAAAATTAAAACATCTCTTTCTAAAATAATTAACGCTTAAGGTTTACCCGAAAATCACGTTGAGTAGAGCCACATAATCGATGTGTGGTTTTCATTTTCGTTTTCGTACCTAGTTAGCCGAGAGGCTCGTGCGTACGGGCTGATCACTCACGGGTAAAGAGAATTGCACTCTACCCTCGAGAGAGGACGAGGTAATTCTCCCGAATTGGAAATAAAAACCCAATAGCGGGGTTCACAACATAAAGCGAGTATTAAGAATATTCGATTGTAGAACGAGAGTTCGGTCGAATATTCATAATCTCAGGTGGGCGTACCCTCGAGAGAGGAGCGTTCATAATTATGGAACCTCCACGGTCAAGTCATCTTAATATTTTGAAAAGTCATCACTTTTAATTCTACGAAAAAAATCTATTTTCGTCTCAAGGTAATTCGACGTCGCGCGCTATCTTTCTCATCGCTTAGAACTCTAGTTAATCGCTTATTATCATCTTTCGCTTTTTATCACTTAGAAATCTTGTTAAACCAACTAAAAATATTATTCAGATAAAATAATAGTTCGTTCCTCGAAGTAGCATAATCAACACGACCCGCGGAAATATACGATCCCGATATTTTCTAAAAAAAATATCCTGTATTACTTGCGATAAGGTATACTTGCCTTTATCAAATGATTAATTTGGACTAAAAATTCAAACACAGCTTTCCAAACTCATTTAGTGCAAAACTCTCCTTTTCTACTTTTCAATTCAATAGAATTCGGCGTTGTAGCCGAGGCGTGATTGTCAATATTCCGAAAGAAGAAAAAGATCGTTACTTCTATCCTTCGATAGGATAACGGTTAATTTCTCAAAGTAGGAGTACTTGCGAGACTCTTCGAAAATATCCGTCAATTCTAAACTCTTAATATAAAGGTTATCTTTTATTTATAAACCAAAAAGAAGAAGTCCAAACAAAATCATCACCGCTCGCACACTGGAGAGCGACTTGGAGCGAACCCAACGGCGAAAGGGTGTTGCGGCAAAGCAAGGAGGCTGATCGCGATGGGTGGTTCACATCAAATGATTGGAGGCTGATTCATCAATTATTGGGTACCAAGCTAAAGTTTAGCACGGCCTTCCACCCGCAAATGGATGGACAGACCGTAAGGACCAGTAGGACGATGGAGGACATGCTGAGGATGTGCGCCCTGGACTTCGAAAAGAGATGGGAGGACCATCTCTATATGATTGAGTTTGCTTACAACAACAGCTACCAAGCAAGTATAAAGATGGCACCTTTCGAGGCTCTTTATGGTAGGAAATGTCGCACACCGTTATCTTGGGCTGAAACGGGCGACACTAAGTTATTGAAACGCAAGGATGTGGAGGAGGCAAATACATCAATTCGGGCTATTCGGGAGCGGTTGCTCATTGCCCAAGATCGGCAGTCAAAATACTACAATGCAAATCATCGGAAAGTAGAGTTCGCCGTTGGCGACTGGGTTTATCTCAAGATCAAACCGTTCAACGGAGTATCGAGGATCCGACGCTTGAAAAAGCTAAGTCCGAGGTACTTAGGACCGTTCGAGATCTTAGAGCGCGTCGGTGAAGCTGCCTACCGGCTTGCTCTATCTTCGGAGCTGAGCGGGTTGCATGATGTATTCCACATCTCTGTGTTGCGGAAGGCTGTAAAGGAGCCAAATCTTGTTGCTGCGGTCAGCGAAGTGTCGGTAGATGGCAGGCTAGCGACGAAAGTCAAACCCATTTGCATTGAAGACACTGAAGTGAAGCAGTTGCGGAATAAGTCCATTCAGATGGTGAAAGTCCGTTGGAATAATTGCGGGCGAGAGGAACTCTCTTGGGAAAGAGAGCAGTCGATGCTTGCAGAGTACCCCGAGCTATTTCTCTCAGGTAATTATAACTGTATTTTCTACTAATACTGTTTTCGAAATTTCGGGACGAAATTCTTTTAAGGGAGGTGGAGTTGTAACACCCCAAAAATCGTTGTTCAGCGACGTAGGCGGAGTGGTAGTGCTGCGCTCGGCGAAGGCTGAAATTTCACTGTCCAAAGTAGTGCGCACGACCATTTCTCCTCTTTGCGCACGACCACTAGTCGTGAGCTAGTGTTCGTGCGCTCTTGTCAAGGCGAAGATCTAATGTCGGGATGCTCACTGTCCAAAATAGTGCGCACGACCATTTCTCCTCTTCGCGCACGACCGCTGGTCGTGCGCCCTGTTTATTCTGTTCCGTAAGAACAAGCGGAGAAGACGATCCGGCTGATCAAAATTCTTGGAATTCGATCCAACGGCTGTGAGCTGTTGCTGGGGGGTCTTAGGGCTTTGGAGAGGGGTTAATACCTCATATTTCCATAGACTTTCTCTCTCCTAAGCTTGAGAAAGAAGAAGGGGCAAGGAGGAAGAAGAAGGAGATTCCGCCATTGACGGAGCTCCGGAGCTCCGATTCGCGAGACGTTTCCAGATCTGGAAAGTGCAGCCAGGTGCGGTTCTTTCCCTCCGATTGGAATCTCGGATTTATGGCGGGGAAGAAAGCTCCAAGGGTAACGATTCTCCCTCCATGTCTTAGGACGTGTTCTTTGTCCTCTCATTCCTTTTTCTATGCTTGCATGAGGACTCCCATTCACAAATGGGTGAAGTGTAGGATTTCCTCTAGTTCTTCGGAACTCCGGGTTGATTGTGTCCGTCCCCGACATATTTTCATGTAGAAATCCGGTAGTCGAACGAATTTAGGCATTGTGTGTGAAGCCTATTCGTGGTCGTGTGCCCGGATCGGTGATGCTTGGATTGCGACGTTGCATTTAGGTTAAGCCTAGAATGCGTGCCGGAGAATGTCTCCATGTGATTTGCTATCGTATTGCGGGACTTGAGATTAGACGGTTGTTGGAGCTCCTAACAAAATCCCCATGCTTGAGAGTGGTTGAATGCAAACCTTCACCACTAGATTTTGATGAGGAGTGGTCTTGTACCTCCTTCCCGATTGTTATTTGTGAAGCCTAGGTCCTCATGAATGGATTAGGTGCGTAACTTATGTTTTGTGTAGCACTTGCATGTGCTAAAACCTTACGGGACTAGGAGAAGCCATACCCACGTCGTGCGAGTGACACGATGACGAGAGCACGGGCAAAGCTGAGCCAAAACTTGTTTCCATGCTAATCAGCGCGAGGTAGCACCTCTTGGACGTCGTACGTCCATGGGAGAGGCCACGGAAGGTGTTCACCTAGACGGGCCAGAAGCTCTTTAACCACCTAAGGTTTCCGAACTTAGAGTGGTGTTGGCGCTCTCGAAAGAGTGCCTTGGATTCATGCCATGTGAGCATGGAGCGTGTGGTCGTGAGTACCCGCGTTTGTGATGTTTTGAAATGATGATGTGTTAGCCTCATGCGGTTGCTTAGGCGATTGTGGGGAACCTCCGGGTGAACCCAACCAACATCATGTGCATTCCTAGGATCAACATTATTTGATGCTACACCTAGAAGATTGATTGTGTTTGAAACCTCACCTTATGTAGTTTGCACCTTCCTTATACTAGTACATGTTGCTAGTACAATTTGTACGCAGGAAAGAAGCTCCGCCACCCCGAGAAAGGGGTGGGGTCGTTATAATTTGGTCAGCTGTGCTGACCATTGCTTTGTTTGCCACCTCTTGGTGGAATCTTCTTATGCAGGTGCAGGTGGGCCTAGCGGTAAATAGCGGGCGGTGTCCCTTTTGTAGTGTTGGCCCTAAGGCCAGCCTCTTTTCTGCTTTTTATGTATTGTCGGCCTGCGTGCCAAAGTATGTTTAGGGAGTTTTGTACGTTTTGGAATGTAAGGCCTTAAGGCCGTAACTCTACACTTTATTGTTTCATTCTTGTGATAGTGGACTATTCTAAAAGAAATGTTAAATCTTTATGCTTCCGCTTATGTTTAGTGTACTATGGTTTAGTTCTTTTCTGTATATCACCTTTTAACGCCTATCTAGTGTGGTTAGTATAGCGTGGCGTCCCGGCCGGACCTACTGTTATATTATTTGTACTGGCAGGGTGTTACAGAAATATTCCCTTTTTTGATCAAATTTGAAGATTCAAATTCCGAGATAATTATGTCTTCCCATATACTCCTCCAATTCCTCTTCAGTAGAAGCAACATTTTAAAAGGAGAACATCTTTACCTATTCTTATTCTTACTAATGATATAAATGATAAAAAAGATAGAAATGATCTAAATGATCTGAATGATCTGAAGCATACAAGAAAATTCGACAACAATCATTCTTTAAGTCATCCTACTATAAATAGAAGAATCCTTCTAAGTTTTCAAGAATCCTGCTAGATCTAGGTTTAGAAGAAAGAAATTACTGAACACAAGAAAAAGGATTTCTGCTGCTGCTGCCAGTCTCCTTGATATAGATCTGAACTGACAAGTTATACTCTATCATCTGTCAAGGGAGAAGAAGCCTACTGCTAGACTTCTATAGAAGACTTAAGAACAAATTCTTATTTTTACTGAGTCTATCATTGTAAAAACCACTATAAATCTATAAAGAGTGTGTTAGATCTTTTTGATCTGATTGTAGGGTTATTGTAACCTAAGTGTAAGATCTTTGTGATCTGAGTGTAGGATTCTTGTAAGAATCTAAGTGTAAGATTTTTGTGATCAGAGTGTAGGATTTGTTGGAACATGCTTTCCGCATCTCTTGGTTTGACAATAACAAATCCTATTGTATTTGATCATACTTGCATTGTGTTTATAGTGTGCAAGATCTTCAACATTCAATCCCCAAAGGAGTGCGAAAAAGAAAGACGTCGAAGCGACATCAGGATGATTATCTGTTGTTATTGCGGAGGGGTAACACTACCGCCGGCATTAGCAAATCAGAAACCGCTGAGAAGGAAAGCGCTGAAAAGAAAACTGCTGAGAACGGAACTGGCGTTCGACGAAATGAAAGCTTCGTTCGATGAACTAGCGTTTGACAAAATGAAAGCTCCGTTCGATGAACTAAAAGCTCCGTTCAATAATCTACTTGCTCTACCGCGGCGCTCGACGAGATGTATGCTTTACCGCGATGCGTTAGAACTACCGCTGGCGCTAGTGTTCGTTCGACAAAATGAAAGCTGTGCTCGACGAATTGTGAGGCCGGTTCGACGAAAATGCGCCCGACGAAAAGAGATGTGCTCTACCGCGTGAGCATTATCACTACCGCTAGTGCTATCATAAATGGAAACAATTGATGAGAAGGAAATAATGGAGAAAAAGGAATGTCGACGGGACGCTATTTTGGCAAGTACTATCGCGGTGCGTTAAGGACTAACGCCCGGCGATAGCTTTTGGAATCTTCCCGTCTGCATGTAATTGAGGAGCAATTATGGAAGGAGATATTGGCTGAAGGAAGGTTATCTCGCTATCGCGGGGCGTTAGCGTTACCGCGGCGCGCTAGTCGGAGCTCAAGATTTGGCGGTCAAAAGTTGCCTAAGTTGCCATGATCTGTGTGCTTGTTCATTGCCTAAAGTGGCTAACGCGGGGCTGTAGTACTACCGCAGGCGGTAGCGGCTGACTCTATTTAAAGATGTGCGCTGCCTCCATTGTGGCTTGCTGATACGGAAGGAATTGAAGCCATGTATTCAGAGGACTCGTGAGAGCCTTCTTCAAGCAGCCCGAAGAACTCCGTCAATGTCCGTGAACGCAAAGAACTTGAGGACCAATCCGATCGCATCTACATCGTTATCGTTTCTACTTTTGAGGGAGTTTTTAGTTTGTGTTTTATTTTACTTTCAAATTGTAACATTTATATCTTTTGTTCAGTAGAGAAACTCGCCACACGACGAGTAGGGCCTTGCGGGGACTAGGGGGAATTCGTCACACGGCGACTAGGTCTAGGTAGGACTTAGGGAGGAATTCGCCACACGGCGACTGGGTCTAAGGATTAGATCTAGGGGGTGCTCGAGGCCTTTCTGGTGATAGATTGGCTAGAGCGGCATGAGGCCGTATCTGGGGAGAGATCGGCTAAAGCCAACCAGTTCGTGGGGATACGAGTCGGTATAAAAAACAAAAAGGGTTGTCATATAATTTGCTTTGATTTCTAGCGTCATTGAAATCAGATTTTGTAATCAATTTTATAAATGATAATCATGTCTTTTCATTTTTAATAAAATTGATTTCATTTCTAATTTCATTATCTCTTTACTTTTGATTTAACTTCGACCAAAATATCAAAAGTTTTCTATTAAAGTTTAAAGTTTTTAAAACCATTATTCACCGCCCCCTCTAAGGGCGCCTACAAATCTAGCAAGTGGCATCAGAGCCAGGTTATTCCAAACCGGCTTAACAAACGGGAATAATGACGTCTCTTGATCATGATCTCGCTTCTACTAGTGGGCAAAATTTTAATATAAATGAAAAAGTATTATCACCACCTTAATTTATGGGTGAAAATTATAAAGGGTGGAAAATATTAATGAAAATTTTTCTTAAGGCCTTAGATGAAAAAGTTTGGAATATTACTATTGAAAAGCCACATAGCGTACTAACCAGAAACAAAATTGTTTTAAATGCAAAATCTATGAAAAGTTTGTTTAGTGCGTTAGATCAAAATATTTTCAAACTTATTTATACTTTACCTACCGCTTATGAGATTTGGAATTTTCTTGAAAGAACTTACGATTCTCCTTCTATAGGTATGGAACAATCGCAAGAACCAGAGAATATGCAAGCTTGCACAACTCTTCAAGAATGCTCCTCTCATGACGGATCCATGAAGTGCACATCAAGTGAAAGAGAAGAAGAAATACTATCTTCGGAAGAGGAGTGCCAAAAAGATGTCAAAGAAATGATATGTTCAAATCGTGCCTCTCCCGAAAGCAATGTAAGGAAATCAAATTCCATTTTTTGTACTTCTATCTCTACATTACAATTGCTGCAAACTACAAAGCGAAAAATTAAGAAATTAAAAAATGCTAATAAACATTTGCGCTTAGAAAATAAAATTTTAAAGGCAAAAATTAATGAAGAATCAAATTCTAATTTATCTAGTTCTACCCATGGCTCCGTAGTTGAAAACATTACACCTTGGGTAAAATATAATGAATTAAAAGAAAAACACAAGAAATTTGAAAAGGAACTTCTTTTTTATAAAAGAACAAAATGAAAGATTATGTTTAGAAAATTTATCTTTGAAAAATGATTGTGCTAAGTGTAAAGACTATAAAATTAAAATTAAAGAGATGGATGAAACATTTGATGAATATAGAAATAACTATCAAAATCATATTGATTCAATTGTTTTCAATCTTAAAAATAACACAATCGCTTATAATAAAGCTAGACATAATTTAAAGATCAAGAATGATGAATTAAAATAAAAAATCAACTTGCTTATGAAAATTGTAAATACAAATTCGCAATATCAAACTATATCTAAAAACAAGTTGAATATGAATATGAACATCTTTAACTAAATTTAATAATGGGAGTAATGAACATAAAGGATTTGTAAATCAAAATCAAATTCACCATTATTTAGAAAATCATGTTTCTCCCAACCTAAAATTAAATGCAAATAGATTTCCTTCAAATTATAAATTCAAAAATCATTTTGATCCAAATATTCAAGTAAATGATTATGGAAATTTGAAAACTAAAAATAATGTTTGTCCAAAGTTTGAATTGAGGCCCAAAGTTAAAGATGAAACACTAACTCCACTCAAATGGGCACATTCATCACTATATACCCAAAAGTAAACACGATGTATTTGGGTACCCAAAGAAACCATTGTTGGAACATGCTTTCTGCATCTCTTGGTTCGTCAATAACAAATCCTATTATATTTGATCATACTTGTTTTGTGTTAATATTATGCATGATTCTGTACTTTCAAATCTTCATGGAAATATGTTTTTGTTACTACCGCGCAGCGTTAAGACTACTGCTGGCGCTAACAACCGCTGAGAAGAAACCGCTGAGAAGAAACCGCTGAGAAGGGAACCTGCGTTCGATGAAATGGATGCTGCATTCGACGAACTAGAGCTCGACGAAATGAAATCTGCGTTCAATGAACTACATGATTTACCATGGCACTCGACAAAATGCATGCTTTACCACGGCGCGCTAGAACTACCGCTGGTGCCAGCAATCGATGAAATAGAGGTCGACAAACTGAATGTGGCATTCGATGAAGATGCACCCGCCGAAGTGCTCTACCACGGTGCGTTACAACTACCGCTCGCATTAATTTCGTTCGATGAAATGAATGTTGCGCTTGACGAAATGTGAGGCCAACTCGACGAAGATGCGCCCGACGAAATGATCTACCGCGGAGCGCTAGCATTGACGCTGGCGTTAGCATATATGGAAACTATTGACAGAAAGGAAACTGTGGAGAAAAAGGAATGTTGACGGGTCGCTATGTTTGGCAAGTACTATCGCGGCGCGTTAGTTCTAACGCCCGACAGTAGCTTTTTGGAAACATCCCATTAGCACTTGATTGAGGAGCAGTTTTGGAAGAAGATTGTGGCTGAAGGAAGGAAATCTCGCTAACGCGGGGCATTAGCGGTACCGCAGTGCGCTAGTGTTTGGCGCTCAGAATATTGCATAAACTACCACGATCTGTGTGCTTCATTACCTTATGTGGATACCGCAGGGCGGTAGTACTACCATAGGCGGTAGTACTACCGCAGGCGGTAGTGGCTGAATCTATAAAAAGACGCGCACCTCCTCCGTTGTTGCTTGCTGTTGCTGAAAGTTTTGAAGCCATATTTTCAGAGCACTCGTGAGAGCCTTCCCAAGCAGCCCAAAGAACTCCGTCAACGATCGTGAATGCAACAAAACTTGAAGACCGATCCGATCGCATCTACATCGACATCAAGTTCTTCATTTGAGGGAGTCTTTAGTTTGTGTTTTGTTTTACTTTCAAATTGTAACCTTTATATCTTTTGTTCGGTAGAGGAACCCGCCACACGACAACTAGGGCCTTGCGGGGACTATGGGGAATTCGCCACACAGCGACTAGGTCTAGATAGGACTTAGGGAGGAATTTGCCACACGACGACTGGGTCTAGGGAGTAGATCTAGGGGCTGCTCGAGTCTTTTCTGGTGATAGATTGGCTAGAGCGGTTTGAGGCCGTATCTGGGGATAGATCGGTTAAATCCAATCGGTTCATGGGGATACGAGTCAGTATGTAAAACAAAAAGGGTTTTCATATTATTCGCTTCGATTTCTAGCGTCATTGAAATCAGATTTTGTAATCAATTTAATAAATGTTAATCATGTCTTTTCTTGTTTAATAAAATTGATTTCATTTTTAATTTCATTATCGCTTTACTTTTGATTTAACTGCGACCAAAATTTCAAAAGTTTTCTATTAAAGTTTAAAGTTTTTAAAACCCTTATTCACCCCCCCCCCCCCTCTAAGGGAGCCTACAGATCCAACAAGTGGTATCAGAGGGAGGTTATTCCAAATAGGCTTAACAACCGGGAATAATGGCGTCTCTTGATCTCGCTTCTATTAGTGGGGGAAATTTTTTTGAAGAAGAAAAATCTCTTGCACCACCCTTATTCGAAGGAAAAAATTATAAAGGGTGGAAATTGTTAATGGAAAGGTTTATTAAAACATTAGATATCAACGCATGGGATATATCAATAACAAAACCAGCGGACGAATCAAATAAACATGAGCGTCACCTAAATGCAAAAGCTATGAACTATATTTTTTGTGCTTTATCTCAAGATGTCTTCAAATTAATATATTGTTTTTCTAGTGCATACAAAGTATGGAAATTTCTTGAAGAAATGTATGATTCTCCATCTACAGGTATGGAACAATCACAAGAACCGGAGAATATGCAAGCTTGCACAAGCCTTCAAGAATGCTCCTCTCATGACGGAACCATGAAGTACACATCAAGTGAAAGAGAAGAAGAAATACTATCTTCGGAAGAGGAGTGCCAAAAAGATGCCAAAGAAACGATATGTTTAAATCGTGCCTCTCCCGAAAGCAATGTAAGGAAATCAAAATCTCCAATTTTTTGTATGTCTATTTCTACATTACAATTGCTACAAATTACTAAACGCAAGAATCTCTCCCTTTAAGTGCTTGTATGATGCGAGGTGGCCTTGGGTGAAAGGGGGAGGAAGAAACCTTCAAAAACGAAGCAGTCGCCCCTTCCGGCGGAAGAAATCGCGGAACAGAATCGGCTCCTAAAAACCTAAAAATCGCAGTTTAAATAGAGAAGTTGCAGAATTTTGTTCATGCACGACCAAACGCACGCCCGTGCGTAAAAACGCACGACCAAATTCAGAATGCTATTTTGGGTCGCAAATGAACGCGCACGATCGACCAGATCGTGCGTGAAGGATAAACGCACGACCGTGCGATCTGGAAAATTGTAAAATGACATAAATTCTTAGATAAAAGAGGGAAACTCGTGCGATTTTTCTCACGCACGATCAAAATAGACCGTACGCGAACAAGACGCACGAGCCGGGGCAGATCACCATTTATAAGTACTATAGGAATCGCACGGTCGCTGAAATCGTGCGTCAAGGAATCGCACGACCATGCGATTTCTCCAGCTTACAATTCCCATAGAATGAAGATCTGCCCACCTGCAATATAAACCAACAAGCTGGGGAACATACCACCAGCACACAGAAATATATAATAATAACAACAAAATAAAGACATGGGGAGCATCATGTGCTTACCCCCAGCAGAATAGTGCGCAATTGCACACCACAATGGGCCAAAAAGTGCACTTCATGTGAGAAGAGTGAACAAGTGAAATATAAGTAATAATGAACTAAAAGTGAAGTGCAAGTGCGTGAAAACACACCCAGATGAGTCCGAAAATGTGTATATAATTGGGACTCATCACACCCGCAGACTTACCTATTTGCGCGTCCCGAGGAAACAAATTCGGCGGAGTATGAAAATGGTAGTTAGTGAAGGGAATTGCAAAATAGGAGTACGGTGCGAAGTATCATACGCATGCAAATAGAAATTCAGTAAAAGGAGATTCTAATTATGCTAACTAATTTACAAAAGTGTTAAAGCATAAATACAGATTTATTGATACTCAACTGGTGAATCATGAAGAACTTGTGCGGTCGTGCCCGGTGTGAAAGTACACAAGCCACTCAGGAGGGTGTTGCTAAAGACCGGAATTCGGGGATAACTCCGCTGAAATCCATCAACGACGAGAACCATAAGCTTGCCCGGTTACACTCTCTCCACGGCGCTAGCAAACTCACAAGTTAAATCAATAGGACTTTCAGGTTATAATGGGGCTTAGGTTACGGTATGATATTCAATGATAAATGAGACGGCTGCGCAACCCAGTTGAGTCAAAAGATAACGCTGTACCAAAACAAGACCAAGAATGATGCTAGTGTGACACACCCCCAGACTTAGCTTGGACACTGGGTGTGCACACAGCCTACTCCAACAAATACCAACTGAATTATTTATTATGCTCAAAGTGATTTCTTTTCAGTCCAATTCTTTTCAGATTTTTTTTCTTTTAACTTCATTTTTTTTCTTTTATCCCCCGGTTGGTTCACGATAATGAGTTCAGCAAATAATTTAGATTTTTCTTTCACATCACAAAGGTTCCATACATCACACCAAATCAAGAAATATGATTTCAGTTAACTCACTACTTGGTTGCGATAATAGGATAAGCTTCAGGTTTTGGTGATTGAAAGAAGAGCTGAAACAAAGGAGGGGTAGGCACAAACTTGGCTTGCAAAGGTAAACACATAGGTCATGGAAAACAAGGCTCAAAATAGCAAAAAAAAAGGCCTACATCATGTTTAACAATATGAGTTGCTGTCGCCAATGCTTCAAGAGTCGCTTGGGGCAAGTTCTTAGCCCACGAGAAAGGTAAACCTTCCTCCCGACTCGAGCAACACACAACTAGCGCTTGCCTACACACAACACCGTGCTACCGCCAATTTCATTCACATTCACCAATTGAGTATAATAAATCTAAAACTATGCAAAAACACTAATCGTAAATTAAATGCATAGAAATAATCTAATTTTTCTCAAATTTCTACTGGAGCATGCGGATGCGACTAGAGCACTACAAGAGTCAACATCGCACTTTGATTTGCAATTCCTAAGCTAACATCCTATTTCACATTCCAACCAAAATAAGCATGAACGGAAACACACACACAAGTGAGTGCGCGCTCAAGTGGGTGTAGTGGTGTGCGGTGAAGATGGACAAATAATATAACTGAAAGAAAATGCTTCTAGCATGCACTGAGATGTACCCGTGCAGTGGGTAACACATAGCGCCTCTCCCCCAGTCTTAATCTAAGCAATACACACAAATGATGTAAACATGAAAATTAAATAAAAGACTAGGGGGAAGAAAAGTTACCCATGCTCAGAAATGAGCATACCAGAAGATTGGCATGTAAACCAAGAAAAAGTTGCAGCATCCCATCCAGAAAATGAACCTGCAGGGGTGAGCTCCTCAAAAACAAAATAAAATATACAAACAAAAAAAAGTAAAACTAACTAAACAAACTAGATAAACTAACATTGCTAGAATGGTAAGATAACTACTGGGGTTATTGTCCTCCCAGCACGACTTATTCAAATTTAAAACAGTTCTAGTTAATGGGAGTATGAAAAAGGAAATGAACAGGTAACTGTTCTAATACGCGTGTCGGTAGCGGGGTACCGATACGACGACAGAACAGTTACTCCCCTACCTAAATAAAAATACCTGCTGAACCAATGTAGCGGGAATAGGAAGTAAGAAGAGGAGGAGAGCTGGTCCTCACTCATCTCACCACAAACTAAATCCTTGCCCAGCAAGGTGTTGTCTTCAGGGAGGCGGCAGAAGGAGAAGGCAATGAATGAGGCTTCCTCTATGGAGGGGGGATCAACCTCCTCACATGAGAGGATACACTCATCATTGAATTGAGCAGAATGCTCCAAGTCCTCCTGAAGTACCTGTGAAGACTCAACCTGCACAGGCTCAGATGAAGAAGGGGGTTAGGAAATAAAAAAGAAGAAAAACTTAAATGAACATAAATCGGGGGAGTGGTCCCGGTCTCACTCCCAAGAGGTTGGGGAAATAAGATATTGTCGGCATCATCGACAATGCTGCAGGGCTCAGTAGGATCATCAGTGACCTCCTCCACGATTTGGACTTCCTCCACTGGTGCTGAGGTAGAATCCTCGTCACCTTGGAAAATATCCTCCTCCATAGGAATAAGCACAACACATAAATCACCTGCCTTATCCTGCGAAACATCCTCAATAATTTCGTCAGAGACAAATGTATTAAAATGCACAATAGGGGGAGGAATAGTGCTTGGATGAAAGTCAAGCACCGATTCCTCACAAAGAATCGGATCTATACATGGTGATATATGCACAGGGGAGATGGGCTCAGCCAAGTCAGGGCCTTGATCAGCCACACATCTGGTGACTGTGTCCACATCATCCCCTTCAAAACTTGAAGGTGAAATGGGCACATAACCAGATGTTGAAGGTGTGCTGCCAGAAGTAGGAGTCAGGACAATCCGGATATCCGACTCGTCATCCTCGTCCATTTGGCAAAGCTATGCAGCACAATCCTTTAAGGCATGATCCATGCTCCGACAGAATAAGCACTATTTTGCATTTTTCTTCGGCTCAAATTGAACCGGAGATGAATGCAAAAAGGGCATGTGCGGAGCGGACGAGTAGCCGTAGGACTTACGCACACCATATGGAGTACCAGACGAATTTGGTGCTCCATGTACTGGGCTTTGAGTGCTAGGGTTACTATCTCCCTTTGGACATCTATCATTAGCATGAGATATATCTCCACAAAAGCGGCAATGAATATTAAACGAACCCCACATAGTGTGAAGATGAAAAGCTTCAAAGTAAACACGCTATTTTGCAAAAATAATACACCCAACAAAAATTTACTAAGCAACCTAATAAAAATAGGAAAAATAGACTAAGAAGAAATAAAGCAAAAGAATGCAATACACAAATGGAAGGCCTTTAATCTCAGATTCTCCCTCTCCAGAAAACTCACACGATCGTGTTCCCCGGCAACGGCGCTAAAAACTTGATGCGCAAATCTTAGCACACCGCTATAGGCGGTAGCAAGATTGCGGCACGAAACGGCAGTGTACCGATCGTTCAAGTAATATAAAATGTGGGAATGAATCCCCAAGTATCGATCTCGAAGGAACACAGTAAGGTGGAGTTAACTATTGAGGAAGGACTTGAGATTGAAGTCCTTAAGTCGGATGGGTTGCGGAAATGGGGGTTTTGGTTGGTGGAAATAAAGAGAAAATACTACAACTACTCCTATGCAATGCCGCTATGCAATGCTTCGCTTGGCGGGATGGAGACTAGGCAGGCCTTGAGCGTGCTGCTTCGCAAGGGTGGATGGAAGAGTAGGAAAGCAGAATCCAATTGTGCAGGCCTTGAGCGCGCTGCTTCGTTAGGCGAATGGATTACACGGACTGCTATGCACCGCTTCGCTGCGCAGATGGACGAGTAGGCTTGCGGATGGAGTGGGTCACACCGGCAGATGAGGGTCGCAAGCACCTCATCAACAAGCACGCCACTAGCTTTTGCTAGTGCGGCACACAGAACACTCACACCACAATCACCACAAAAGCACACCTCAAGCACTCATAAGCATGAAAACATTTCATAATATATAACATGAAGTTCAACAAATATAGAGTGCATCATCATCAACATAAGAGAAACTATCTATAATCATAAGGAGGAAAGGAGGAAAAGCTAGAAATACAACCACATCCAGAGACTTGTTGGGATTCACGATAGGAATCGTCGGGTTGTCAATTCACGTCCAAGCTTGGTCCTCAACTGCGTCCGGGGTCCAGAGGAGCTGTCACCTTCCCTCCAATATACCCGTCTTCTCCGTGTCACGATCTGGCCGCCACAAAAGCTGTGTACTCCTTCCTCCGTTGATGAGAGTAGGGTTAGAATATCTCCCTTGAAGTGCTTGGATGATGCGAGGTGGCCTCGGGTGAAAGGGGGAGGAAGAAACCTTCATAAACGAAGCAGTCGCCCCTTCCGGCGGAAGAAATCGCGGAACAGAATCGGCTCCTGAAAACCTAAAAATCGTAGTTTAAATAGAGAAGTTGCAGAATTTTGTTCATGCACGACCAAACGCACGACCGTGCATAAAAACGCACGACCAAATTCAGAATGCTATTTTGGGTCGCAAATAAACGCGCACGATCGACCAGATCGTGTGTGAAGGATAAACGCACGACCGTGCGATCTGGAAAATTGTAAAATGACATAAATTCTTAGATAAAAGAGGGAAACTCGTGCGATTTAGCTCACGCACGATCAAAATAGACCGTGGGCGAACAAAACGCACGAGCCGGGGCAAATCACCATTTATAAGTACTGTAGGAATTGCACGGTCGCTGAAATCGTGCGTCAAGGAATCGCACGACCGTATGATTTCTCCAGGTTACAATTCCCATAGAATGAAGATCTGCCCACCTGCAATATAAAGCAACAAGCTGGGGAACATACCACCAGCACACAGAAATATATAATAATAACAACAAAATAAAGACATAGGGAGCATCATGTGCTTACCCCCAACAGAATAGTGCGCAATTGCACACCACAATGGGCCAAAAAGTGCACTTCGTGTGAGAAGAGTGAACAAGTGAAATATAAGCAATAATGAACTAAAAGTTAAATGCAAGTGCGTGAAAACACGCCCAAATGAGTCTGAAAATGTGTATATAATTGGGACTCATCAATGAAACATTTGATGAATATAGAAATAACTATCTAAATCATATTGATTCAATTGTTTCCATTCTTAAAAATAGCACAATCGCTTATAATAAAGCTAGACATAATCTTAAAGTTAATAATGATGAATTAAAATCAAAAATCAACTTGCTTATGAAAATGGTAAATACAAATTCACAATATCAAACTATATCTAAAAACAAGTTGAATATGAATATGAACATCTTAACTAAGTTTATTAACGGGAGTAAGAAACATAAAGGATTTGTAAATCAAAATCACCATTATTTACAAAATCATGTTTCTCCCAACCTAAAATTAAATGCAAACAAATTTCCTCCAAATTATAAATCCAAAGATCATTTTGATCCAAATATTCAAGTAAATGATTATGGAAATTTGAAAACTAAAAATAATGTTTACCCAAGGTTTGAATGGAAGCCCAAAGTTAAGGATGAAACACTATCTCCACTCAAAAGGGCCCATTCAATCATATCTCCCCAAAAGCAAACACATTGTATTTGGGTATCCAAAGGAACCATCACACACGGTCCTCTTTGTATACCTAAATCTCTCATCCAATAGTATCCTATCATTTGCATGAAGTAGAAATCAATTTAAAATGAAATATCAATTCTCTACTTCATGATGTGCTTTATTTGTTTTTGCTTTTATTTCTGTGAGCCATCATGATAAGATCACTTCATATAACATGTGATATGACTTTCACATATTAAACCAAAATTCATAAATAAGTCAAATTGAATAAAGTTAAATAAAAAGTCATATCATTTTTCAAGTGATCCACTTATCCTTTTTATTCTTTTATCCTTCTAAATCCATTTCCTAAGAAGTCTTATAAAATTTGAAAAACTAAATTTGTCATATGATATTATTAAGACTAAATGAAATAAGTGTCAAAATGGATTCAAAAGGTGTATTTTAGGGGTATTAGGCTAAATTATAAAATGCGCAAGTTTTGCCTTAGGTATTTAATATATTTGCGTCATTTTGATTACCCATAGTATGTTTAATCATAATCATGTCAAATCGAAATGGAAAAATTGCAAAAATCATTTTTGTTTGAATAAAGAATCTCAACTCTGTTGCTAGCGCCTGGCATTAGGTTCTAACGCTGGCGGTAGCATAATTTTTCCTAAATCCTGATGTATCTAAAATATTATTTTCTGAAAAATTATTGTATTACCTTTATTATCACTATGCTTTTATAAAACTTTATATATATGTGATTTATTTTTTCAAAAATCAAAGAGAAAATTTACAAAACCTTTGTAAATATCCAAAAAAAATTCTCTTTATATTTATCTTTAGTTTTCACCTTATAATATTTCTCTCTAATAATTCAAAAAGGATGAATATGAATGTTCTTTAATAATATCTCATATATATCATCATGAACAATTAATTATGAGTATATAATTCCTATGTGTTAAAATTCATGATCAAGTATAATAATCTTGCCAATTCAATAGATCTTTTTAATTCAAATATTCAAAATCTTCAAAAGATCCTATTGATTTCATCAAATTGTTGGTGATCATGACCATTATATGAATCAATCATGTTTTGCATGTATCTTATTTATATGAAGATAATGGAATCATCTTTATATCTAAAAGAATAAATTAACTAGAATCATCACTTCATTCTATGTCCAAAATTTGAATGACTAGGTTTGAATACATGCAACATTAATGAAATAAATCTTACGCCATAAAATTATGATCAAACTCTCCTTTCTAGCATTATCAACTAATCAATACTATCTTTCATGCTAGTGATCTAATGATGCCATAATAAATCAATTTTATAGAAAAACAATTGAAAGTTAAAATTCATAATAACTATGTTGCTTTAAAATCAAATCTAATAAGAAATTAATCTCGCATAAAAGCCATTGTTTTAAAAAACATTTGGTTCAATAAGATTAAGTGCTTAGTATGCCCATGATCATTCAACCACACTATGTGTCTCACTATGACGAGGGTGTAGGATTGTGTGCATTAGAAACCTAACCACTATGTCATGTCTTGTCCTTAATCGGGAAGGGTTCCAGTGGGGCCTTGCGAGGCACTGGGGGGAAAGAGTGCTAGGGTGAGCATTGTCTTATGTATGCATATGGGATTAACACCCCAACTTACGGCATGCGTGCAGCTCCTCATGCCTATCCGTCACTTAGTACGGGGCTAGAGTGTAGACATGTTGTTAGGGTATCTTGATCTTAGACATACATATGTTGTATACTTTGCATGAATATTATCATTTCACTCATGCATATTTGTGCTCAAATATGTTATCTTATGTTTTTTCATATCATCTATTTCTGAACTCTCATGCATGTGAAAAACTCAAGTATTTTGAAAGTGTATTGTGACACCTTAGGATAGAATTTGGGGTTTTGGACATATTAGCTTAAACTTGGAAAATCCACATTTTTGTGACCACGCATATCTGATTTCTGTACTGAATCACATTGCCACTAATTTGCACAACTATATTCATAAGAAAAACTCTGAAAAATTTCACTGTTTCCCAAAAATTCGAGTTCTGTCACTAACGCCCTGCGATAGCATGGTACCACTGGCGTTAGTAGGTATTTTTTGAATTTCCGTTTTCTTTTTCATTTTTCATTTTTTTAGTTTCTGTTATTTTCTTTTACAATTCTAAAAACACAAAAAAAAACTATAAAACAAATCAAATCCAACCATAAACATTTTTTGTATATCAAAACCAACTATAAAATTGAAAACCCATTTAAAACATCAAAAACATGCTTTTTATTTGTTTTATTTTTGTTTTTGAAAACTTAAAATTTATAAAAACTGATATAAATTTTCAATGTTTAAAGGATGATATAGTTTAACTTGTTAAGCTTAGTATATAATATTTCATTCTCTAGCTCAAGTATCTTAATAACATTTATTTTTGTATCATGCCTTGATCATTATCTTATGTGTGATTTTAAATTGATTATAGAAATCATGTGTAGTTTTGCATAGCGTGCCTCTATGTATGAGTAAATGGCTTATATTTGCTAATGATTTTGTTTTCACTCACACTGTTTTGATAAACAACATATGAATTTAATCTTCTCTTAAATGATAGTGTAGTGTAACAACTTCATATTATTGTTAGGCATGCTTAGTTTTACCTTGACCACATGTTAAAATCTTTTTCATGCACCTATCTTTGAAGAAGTGTGTCTTTTCAAAAATCTTTTGTTCGCACATACAAGTGAATTCAGAGACCTTTGTCGTTATGCAAAACTCAAATAAAAATTTGACAAAGATAACTCCACTAAGCACTACTCACCCTCCTGATAAGTCTTAATGAGCATTGTGAGGTTGAGCACCTTGGAGAGAATTGTAAAGTGCCTTGTTGCAAACATTTTCCGTCTACACTACTTCTTCTTGTACACCGGATCACAAAAAAAACTAAAATTCAAAATAATAAATGTGATTCCCCAAGCATTACTTTGCACCCTGATAAGTATTAATAAGCATTGTGTGTGCAGAGCACCTTGGTAGTTGTATTATTTTCTCTATGTGCATTGAAAGTTTTATATAGCTTTGTGGGACAAGGTAACTCTAAAAATGCTTGTTAAATATTATTATGTTTATTCCATTATACATGTCATGTGTTTTGATTAACTCATATGTATACTTTTATAAAAAATACTATTTTGTACACTTCATTTTCACTTGTAAGCCTTCTACTCGTGAGAATTGGAGTCTATTGCATATCTACATGTATTCTCTAAATTCTGAAGTAAAAACAATAGATAGCCTTAAATGATCAATACAATGTATAAGTGTACTTGGTTTCTAAATTTAGAACTTTATATTCTTCTATCTTGTCTTGATATCTTATATCATGCTTACATATTTTTTCCGCTACGCCATGAGAACTCTGTATTGCATACCTCTCAAAACTAGTGTATGGCTATGTTTTAACTGAAATTATTTTGTGTACTTAAAAAGCTACAACATCTATTTTGTTATATCCAAAATTCTTAATCATCTACTATGCTTCTCAATTCCTATATAGATGTTCACTTAAAACAAATATTTCGTCATGCTTTCCACCTCCTTACTACTTGTATGCTCGATCATGAATACGTTTTTCCCAACAAGTGGTTTCTTTATGACTATTTCTTCACATTCTTTTTTCACTCCTATATATTGTATTTTTTCCTAAGCATATATCACTTTATCATGTTCATTCCCTCTCTACACATTTATTGCACACATTAACGTTTGACTTTCTCTCCACCCTCTTTTGATAATACCAAAAGGGGGAGAATAAATTTGAAAGAAATTAACATGTTTTGGGTAGTCAAGTTCATATGAAGTTTTGTTGTAGGGGGATCATTCATTTAGGGGGATCATTTGCACATGTATTAAATTTCATGCTTAACTCTATTAAAAACACAAATTCCTATCAATTGAATTATTTCTTTCTAAGGGGATTTGTTATTATCAAAAGGGGGAGTTTGTTGGAACATGCTTTCCGCATCTCTTGGTTTGATAATAAAAAATCCTATTGTATTTGATCATACTTATTTTGTGTTAATAGTATGCAGGATGCTGTGCTTTCTAATCTCCATGGAAATATGTTTTGTTACTACCGCGCAGCGGTAGGACTACCGCTGGTGCTAACAACCGCTGAGAAGAAACCGATGAGAAGAAACCGCTGAGAAGGGAACCTGCGTTCGACGAAATGGATGTTGCATTTGACGAACTAGAGCTCGACGAAATGAAATCTGCATTCGACGAACTACATGATCTACCACGGCGCTCGACGAAATGCATGCTTTACCGTGGCGCCCTAGAACTACCGCTGGTGCTAGCGATCGACGAAATGGAGGTTGACAAAATTAATGCGGCGTTCAACGAAGATGCGTCCGATGAAGTGCTCTATCGCGGTGCGTTACAACTACCGCTCTCGCTAGTTTCATTCGACAAAATGAATGTTGCGCTCGACGAAATTGAGGACAGCTCGACGAAGATGCGCCCAACGAAATGATCTACCACGGAACGCTAGCACTAACGCTGGCGTTAGCATATATGGAAACTATTGACAGAATGCAAACAGTGGAGAAAAAGGAATGTTGACGGGTTGCTATGTTTGGCAAGTACTATCGCGGCGCGTTAGTTCTAACGCCCAGTGGTAGCTTCTTGGAAACATCCGATCAGTAGTTGATTGAGGAGCAGTTTTGGAAGAAGATTGTGGCTGAAGGAAGGAAATCTCGCTAACGCGGGGCGTTAGCGGTACCGCGGCGCGCTAGTATTTGGCGCTCAGAATATTGCCTAAACTACCACGATCCGTGTGCTTCATTGCCTTATGTGGATACCGTGGGGCGGTAGTACTACAGCAGGCGGTAGTGGCTGAATCTATAAAAAGACGCGCACCTCCTCCGTTGTTGCTTGCTATTGCTGAAGGTTTTGAAGCCATATTTTCAGAGCACTCGTGATAGCCTTCCCAAGTAGCCCAAAGAACTCCGTCAACGATCGTGAATGCAACAGAACTTGAAGACTGATCCAATCGCATCTACATCGACATCAAGTTCTTCATTTGAGGGAGCCTTTAGTTTGTGTTTTGTTTTACTTTCAAATTGTAACCTTTATATCTTTTGTTCGGTAGAGGAACTCGCCACACGGCGACTAGGGCCTTGCGGGTACTAAGGGGAATTCGCCACACGACGACTAGGTCTACATAGGACTTAGGGAGGAATTCACCACACGGTGACTGGGTGTCTAGGGAGTAGATCTAGGGGGTGCTCGAGGCCTTTCTGGTGATAGATTGGCTAGAGCGGCTTGAGGCCGTATCTGGGGAGAGATCGGCTAAAGGCAACCGGTTCGTGGGGATACATGTCGGTATAGAAAACAAAAAAGGTTTTCATATTATTCGCTTCGATTTCTAGCATTATTGAAATCAGATTTTGTAATCAATTTTATAAATGTTATTCATGTCTTTTCTTGTTTAATAAAATTGATTTCATTTTTAATTTCATTATCTCTTTACTTTTGATTTAACTGGGACCAAAATATCAAAAGTTTTCTATTAAAGTTTAAAGTTTGTAAA
This sequence comes from Dactylorhiza incarnata, assembly GCA_033032865.1. NCBI lineage: Eukaryota > Viridiplantae > Streptophyta > Magnoliopsida > Asparagales > Orchidaceae > Dactylorhiza > Dactylorhiza incarnata. The sequence goes on along the minus strand of JAWHQI010000326.1, from coordinate 882,180 downwards.
ACCCTTATTCACCCCCCCCCCCCCCTCTAAGGGCGCCTACAGATCCAACAACCATCACACTCGGTCCTCTTTGGATACATAAATCTATCATTCATTAGTATCCAATCATTTGCACGAAGTAGAAATCAACTAAAAATGAAATATCATTATTCTACTTCATGATATGCCTAACCTACTTTTTTTGTTTATTTTCCTTTTTGTTGAACCATCATGATATGATCACATTATATAACTTGTGATATGACTTCCACATATTAAACCAAAATTCATAAATAAATCAAATTGAATAAAGTTGAATAAAAATTCAAATCATTTTTCAAGTGATCTACTTATCCTTTTTATGTTTATTCTTCTAGATCCATTTCCTATGAAAAGTCATATATAAATTAAATCCTAAATTTGTTATGTATTATTAAGACTAATGAAATAATTGTCGAAATGGATTTAAAAGGTACTTTAGGGGTATTAGGCTAAATTTATAAAATGCGCAAGTTTTGCTTAGATATTTAACATATTTGCGTCATTTTTTATTACCCCTAGTATGTTTAATCGTAATCATGTCAAGCCGGAATTGAAAAATTGCATGAATATTATTTCACTTATTTATGATCATTTCACTCATGCATATGTTGTGCAAAACTCAAGAATTATGGTTTAATGAATATGGAGCTTTAATGAATATGAAACCCATGTACTAAAATTTTAACTTCCGCAATTATTTGCGATTTCTTCTCGTCTCCTCACTTCATTAGACAAGCCTTACATTGCACAAACATAATTAAGAAAAATCGAAAGCAGAATCGAAGAAAATCTAGGCTATATGATTAAAATAAGCACTCTCTGTGTGCTAACACAGGTGCTAGTACCTAACGTCGGCGCTAGTACCTAACGCCGGCGCTAGCCCAAGTATCCGATTTTCTGTAATTTTAAAATTCTGAAAAATCACTAAAAATATATTATTTTATATGTACTACTCATTTTTGCATTTCTGTCTATAATTGATTTTTGAAAAATAAAAATACAAAATTACAAAAAGCCAAATTACAAAAAATATTTTATTCCATTCTTTGGTTATTTGTTTGATTTCTATTTCTATATGCAAAAATCAAACACAAAAATATAGAACAAAAACAAGTATCAAAAATTATTATTTTAAACTTAACTTTTCTATTTACATGTATCTTACGAAAGGGAGATTTGAGCTATCATCCCATCACATCACCTAGTACTGGGTGAACCTCTCACAGGGTAGACCTCGGGAAGTCCAAGATCAAATTATAAGAGTTCAAATTTTAAATTAAAATTATTTTTCAAAAAATATTAAAAATACTGTATGTACTTTATTGTGAAACTCAAGCATGATTTAATCCATCATTTAGACCTTCTACAATGTTACAATTCATTCCTTCAAACTACTTTAAACATTGTCTTTTTCATGCTTTGATACTTCTAAACACATGTGCATAAATTATATTGTAAAAGTTGTGTAGAAATAAGTTTAGCATGCCTCTAGGTATGAGTAAATGTTTTATGTTTGATAATGATATTTATTCACTCACTTATTTTGGCATTGTCTACGTATGTTTTTAATCTAAGAATGATTGTGTATGTTTTGTAATAGTACAATGAATTAAAATTGCACAAGTATCTTACCTACACTACCTTTATTTGCACTTTTAAAAGTTAAGAAAAGTGGTTATGTTTTCATAAATTATATTGGTTTACAAAACAAGTGTATTCGGAGAACTTTGCACAAAACACTAATCATAAAATAGTGACAAAGATAACTCCACCAAGCACTACTTGAACCTCCTAATAAGTCTTAATAAGCGTTGTGAGGTTGAGCACCTTAGAAAGAATAATAAAATGTATTATGCAAACCTTATCTTTCTTTCAAAAATAAACCAAATACTCTTAAGTACACCAGATCAGTAGTCTCAATATTAAAATAAAATAAAATATGTGATCCCCCAAGCACTACTTTACACCTTGATAAGTCTTAATGAGCATTGTGTGTGCAAAGCACCTTGGTAGTTGTACATTTTTTTTGCATTGAAGTGGGTGGAAGTAAAATTATTTGTGTTTTATTGTTCTCTTTACTTTACATATTTCTTGTATTTTTGATTAAAACATTTATTTACTCTACTCAAAATACACTTATGTGCACATCATTATCTTCCATAACACTTCTTCTCATAAGTATTGGATCCTAATGCTAATTCTATACTATTTATTTATTAAATGCACTAGATAACCTAGCATGCTCTCTACAATGTTTTATATGTTTTGAATGAGTAAATTAACATAACGTTATAGTAATTTCTTTTTGAAAACATTATTTCATGCTTGGTTACTTTTTTTCAAAATTAAAGATTTTAAATGCAAAATGATTTACAAAATCATCTTCCTTTTTGAATTTAACTCATATTTCTAATTATGAATAATCCTGATTACAATAAAGATGTTTTTCTTGTATTTCTATAAGTCTTCTGCATCATCACCATATATTTTTACCTTGCGCTTTCATGCTTATATCAAGTCTTAAATATCAAAATTCCTTTTTTCAACATATGGTAGACTTGCTTGGTAAAATTTATATTGGTTATTCTGACACATATATCACTTATATGCTAAAAACTCTGATCTATTTCAATGAAAATTTGTATGCTAAAAACACTCCTCTAAACATGAAAATATTGTAATGCTAAAACTATGATTCATTAATGGATTTCAAAATAGCTATGTGAGTTGTTTGTTTAAAAAAAATTCAAATAAAAATATAAATCCATAGGCTATGTACCTCTCATTAGATTTAAAATGCTTAAATGTTTCCAATAATTATTATCCATGACTTCATATCTCACCATAAAGGGGGCGTAGGATTGTAGACATTAGATTACCTGACCTTTAAGTCATGTCTTGTCCTTAACCAGGGAGGGTTCCAGTGGGGCCTTGCGAGGTACTGGGGGGAAAGAGTGCTAGGGTGAGTTTTTTTCTAGTGTTTTTATATGGGACTAGCACCCCAACCTATGACATGTATGCAACTCCTCATGCCCATCCGTCACTTAGTGCGGGGCTAGGGTGTATACATATTGTCTGGGTAGATTGGTTACTTAGAAATCATTACCTTTTTTATGCTTAAAACTTTTATAAAGCAAAATCCTTTGTGAACTTAAATTGCTACAACATCTATTTTTGTCTAAAACTCTTAATCATCTAGTATGCTTCACCATTCTTATATAGATCTTCACTTCAAAAATATTATTCTTCATGCTTTCCTCATCTTTACTACTTGTATGCTCGATCATGAATACGTTTTTCCAACAAGTGGTTTCCTTATGACAAATTCTTCACATTCCCTTTTTTCACTCCTATATATTGTATTTTTTCCCTAAGCGTTTAACTCTTTATCATGCTCATTCCCTCTCTACACATTTATTGCACACATTAACGTTTGACTGTCTCTCCACCCTCTTTTGATAAAACCAAAAGGGGGAGAATAAATTTGAAAGAAATTCACATGTTTGGGGAGTGAAGTTCATAGGAATTTTTGTTGTAGGTTGAGCATTCACTTAGGGGGAGCATTCATTTAGGGGGAGCATATGCGCATGTCTTAAAATTCATGCTTATCCTTTTTAATAAACGCAATTCCTATCTTTTAAACTATTTCTTTCTAAAGGGATTTGTTATTATCAAAAGGGGTAGTTTGTTGGAACATGCTTTTCGCATCTCTTGGTTTGACAATAACAAATCCTATTATATTTGATCATACTTGCATTGTGTTTATAGTGTGCAGGATCTTCAACATTCAATCCCCAAAGGAGTGCGAAAAAGAAAGACGTTGAAGCGACAATAGGATAATTATCTGTTGTTACCGCGACGCGGTAACACTATCGCTGGCATTAGCGAATCAGAAACCGCTGAGAAGGAAACCGCTGAGAACGGAACTGGCGTTCGACGAAATGAAAGTTGCTTTCGACAAACTGGTGCTCAATGAACTGAAAGCTCCGTTCGACGAACTAAAAGCTCCATTCAACAATCTGCTTGCTCTACTGCGGCGCTCGACGAGATGTATGCTTTACCGCGGCGCGTTAGAACTACTGCTGGCACTAGTGTACGTTTGACAAAATGAAAGCTGCGCTTGACGAAATGTGAGGCTGATTCATCGAAAATGCGCCCGACAAAAAGAGATGTGCTCTACCGCGTGAGAGTTAGCACTACCGCTGGCGCTAGCATAAATGGAAACAATTGACGAGAAGGAAACATTGGAGAAAAAGGAATGTCGACGGGACGCTATTTTGGCAAGTACTATCGTGGCGCATTAAGGACTAACGCCCGACGGTAGCTTTTGGAATCTTCCCGTCTGCATGTAATTGAGGAGCAATTATGGAAGGAGATATTGGCTGAAGGAAGGTTATCTCGCTATCGCGGGGTATTAGCATTACCGCGGCGCGCTAGTTAGAGCTCAAGATTTGGCGATCAAAACTTGCCTAAGTTGCCACGATCCATGTGCTTATTCATTTCCAAAAGTGGCTAACGCGGGGCGGTAGTACTACCGCAGGCGGTAGCGGCTGATTATTTTTAAAGATGCGCGCTGCCTCCATTGTGGCTTGCTGATATGGATGGAATTGAAGCCATATATTCAGAGGACTCGTGAGAGCCTTCTTCAAGCAGCCCGGAGAACTCCGTCAATGTCCATGAACGCAAAGAACTTGAGGACCAATCTGACCGCATCTACATCGATATCAAGTCCTACTTTTGAGGGAGTTTTTAGTTTGTGTTTTATTTTACTTTCAAATTGTAACCTTTATATCTTTTGTTAGGTAGAGGAACTCGCCACATGATGACTAGGGCCTTGCGGGGACTAGGGGAATTCGCCACACGGCGACTAGGTCTAGGTAGGACTAAGGGAGGAATTCGCCACATGACGACTGGGTCTAGGGAGTAGATCAAGGGGGTGCTCGAGGCCTTTCCGGTGATAGATTGGCTAGAGCGGCTTAAGGCCGTATCTGGGGAGAGATCGGCTAAAGCCAACCGGTTCGTGGGATACGAGTCGGTATAGAAAACAAATAGGGTTTTCATATTATTCGCTTCGATTTCTAGCGTCATTGAAATCAGATTTTGTAATCAATTTTATAAATGATAATCATGTCTTTTCTTGTTTAATAAAATTGATTTCATTTCTAATTTCATAATCTCTTTACTTTTGATTTAACTTCGACCAAAATATCAAAAGTTTTCTATTAAAGTTTAATGTTTTTAAAACCCTTATTCACCCCCCCCCCCCCCTCTAAGGGCACCTACAAATCCAACAGGACTCTTGTGAGAATCTGAGGTAGGATCTTGGTGATCTGAGTGTAGGGTCTTTGTGACCTGAGTGTAAGATCTAAGTGATCTGAGTGTAGGATCAACTTGTAGATCTTATAGTAAGTCTTGTGTTATAAAAGAGTGAGGTAGGAACTCTGTGTGAGTTCTGAGTTTTGGAGGAATTTGGCCCTATCAAGCACATTGCTTGAAAGGTGTTGGGATAGTGGACTAACTCTTCACACATTGTCTAGAGGGAACCACTATAAATCTTTGTGTACTTTGCTGTGATTGTTTGATATGCCCTTTAATTTTAAAAAGACATCACAGATCACATATCACACTATTCACCCCCTCCCCCCCTTTAGGTGTGATCCTTGTCATCTCTTAAGAATAACCGAAATACTGTTATTGATGAGTTAACAAGCTTCAAAGAAGAAATTTTCCAAACCCTTAATGAAGAAGTCAGAAAGGGGAAGAAAAATGTTTTAAGTCAACTGCATGATCTAAGTAGTGAAGTTGAAAGAAGACTTCATGAAGCCAATGTTTTCAATCATCAAAGCTTTCAGTGGCTTTATGCTGAGCTTTCAGGGATAGTATTAGAGCTGAATCCTAATAAGAATTTTCCAGAAGTCCCTTAAGAAGCACCTCAGTATGATCATCTTCTGATGTATGAACCTCCCAATCAGTATTATTGGTCTGATCAAGGGGATGTTGAAGAACCTTCTAGGCCTCCTCCAATAAAGAGAAGATATGGTCAGGGTCTTTCTGCTAGAAGATCTGACCCTAGTGAAAGAGGGAAGCCAATAAAGATGGAAGGGAGGTTGTTGAAGAAAGGAGAGATCTTGTCAGGAGAGCAGATGTAGAAGTTTGGAGCCAGTGTCAAAGGCCATCATTTTGGATACCTTTAATTGATAGATATTTCAAATGATTTACCTTAAAATTATTATAGCCAAGAAGAGATCAACAAGTTCAAGGCTTCTAGGCTAAGAAGAAAAATCCATTTCTGAACATATGGAAATAACAACCCTCAAGCTCCTGCTCCACATCCAAGATATTATCCCAAGCCTAAGGATTATTTTGACAGGCTGTTTGAGAAAACTTGGAAGGGAAAAGGAAAGAAAGAATGATTTGTGATGAATGATGTGTGAACTGTTGGATCGGTCGTCGCCCTTAGAGGGGGGGTGAATAAGGGTTTTCAAAAACTTTAGATTATATTTAGAAAAACTTCGGAATATTGCAAGATTAATAAAGAGACATCAAGTAAAACAATAATAAAGAGATATGCTTTATTAATATCAAATAATGTTTTACAAAACTTGATCTCAATGGCGCTAGAGATCGGAGGCGAATAATAAAAACTCTTTTTCGTTTTCTATACCGACTCGTATCCCCACAAACCTGTTGGCTTTAGCCGATCTCTCACCAGAAACGGCCTCAAGCCGCTCTAGCCAATCTATCCCCAGAAAGGCCTCGAGCACCCCCTAGACCTAGCCTAGATCTAGTCGCCAACACGAGGCGAATTTCATCCCTAAGTCCTACCCCAGACCTAGTCGCCAACACGAGGCGATTTCACTTAAACGATTACAAGAAAAGATGTGAAATGAAAAAGACAATAATATAAAAAATCCCTCTATTTGGATCTCTTGGAGAAGTAGACGAAGACGCAGAGTATGATCGTAGTCGATGCGGTCTTTCGTTACGATGATGAAGCGTGTTGAAATCTTCTCCACGGATCTCCTTAAGGCTTTATGGAATTATGGGAGTATCGCTCTGAATCTTCCTCCCTCTGCTGTGGCACGAAGCTCTGGAGTTTGGGATTGGAGGAGGATGAAGAATTCGGATCCAAAGCATCCAATTTATAGCCTTCACGCTACCGCCGGCGCTAGCGCTACACCGGCGCTAGTCCGGATTAGGAAACGTTTTGCGCGGTAGGATCTCCCATCCGTGGCAACAATTTGCTCTATTCCTCTTGTGCCCCATGCTACCGCCAGCGCTAGTAGCTACCGCCGGGCGCTAGCTCCTTCTAAAAATGCCACTGGAATCGAGCTAATCAATGCTAGCGCCGGGCGCTATCGCTACCGCCGGCGCTAGTGAGCCTCTTTGAATTGTGGCCTCAATTTTGGGGGAAGACATCATGCGTACTCCTTGAGTCATGTGGACTATGCTAACCTGCACACTTGAACACACAAGATCAAATACACATAGGATTTGTTATTCTCAAACCTAGGAGATGCGGAAGACCGTGTTCCAACAAACTCCCCCTTTTGATAATAACAAATCCATTAATGATAAATCAAAGCATTAATAAATAAGCATGATGAGACTATACTTGTGTGTGTGTGAGAGTGATGACTTTAGGATGATTATTGAGTTTATCATTTAGAATTGCTCCCCCTAAATATATGCTCCCCCTATGTGAATGCTCCCTTAATATGTATGCTATCAACTGAATTTGTCATGTTGGGTTTATGATAGCGGGTTACATTTATCATTGTTAGTTCTCCCCCTTTTGCATTTTATCATGTTAGTTCTCCCCCTTTGTTATTAGCAAAAGTGGGTAGGGAAACAAATCACTAAAAATGTGTAAATAAAAGAGAAGGCATGATCGAGCTTTTTAAGTAAATGATAAGGAGTTCTAGACTTGTCTTTCATTGAAAATGATCAGAGTTATGACTTATTTTATCCCTTTTGTTTGTAGTTCTCCCCCTTTTATATATCAGAGTTTAAGCAAAAAATAATGATTTCCCCTTTAAATAAGAGTTTTAAGTCTAAAAACAATCATGATTTCCAAGTAACCAATCTACCCAGACAATATGTCAACACCCTAGCCCCGTACTAAGTGACGGATGGGCATGAGGAGTTGTAAACATGCCGTAGGTTGGGGTGTTAATCTCATATGCAAACACTAGACAAAAACTTAACCTAGCACTCTTTCCCCCCAGTGCCTTGCAAGGCCCCACTGGAACCCTCCCCGGTTAAGGACAAGACATGACTAGAGATAAGGTTATCTAATGTCTACAACCCTACGCCCCCGCTATGGTGAGAAATGAAGTCATGGATAACAATTATTGGAAACATTAAGCATTTAAATCTAATGGGAAATATCATAGCATATGGGTTTATATTTTTATTTGAATTTTTGAAATAAAACTCACATAGCTATATTGAAATTCATGAATGAATCAGAGTTTGAGTATTGCGAAAGATTTCAAAAAAGAAACATCATAATACTAAATAAGAGTTTAAGTTAAAAAGAGATGTTTTATAAGCAATATTTCACTTGTTGGAGGAGTGTTTAGAATAGAAATAGATCAGAGTTATAAACAAAAAAAAATTTAACCAATATAAAGTTTACCAAGCAAGTCTACCACTTGTTGCAAGAAAGGAATTTGAAGATTTAAGTGATGATGCACACAAGATGAAAGATTTTAAATAAGTAATAAAGTGCAAGGTAAAACAATTATATGGTTATGATGCGGAAGACATATAGAAGTACAAAAAAACATCTTATGGTAATCAATGATGGTTCATAGAAACATATATGAGTTCAATTTCAAAAAGAAGATGTTTTTGTAAATCATTTTGCATTTAAAATTTTTGTTTTGACAATACAGTAACCAAGCATGAAATAATCTTATCAAAAAGAGATTACTACAATGTTACTTTAATTCACAATTTCAAAACATACCAAACATTGTAGAAAGCATGCTAAGTTATCTAGTGCATTTCATAAATAAAGAGTAGTATAGAATTAGCATTAGGATCCAATACTCATGAGAAGAAGTGTTATGGAAGATAATGATGTGCATAAAAGTGTATTTTGAATAGAGTAAACAAATGTTTTAATCAAAAATACAAGTAATATGTAAAGTAAAGAGCACAATAAAACATAAATAATTTTACTTCCACTCACTTCAATGCACAAAGAAAAATGTACAACTACCAAGGTGCTCTGCACACACAATGCTCATCAAGACTTATCAGGGTGCAAAGTAGTGCTTGGGGGATCACATAGTTTTATTCTTCAAGATTGATTTTTATTGTGATCCGGTGTACTTAAGAATAAGTGGTTTTTATTTTGAAAGAAAGTTATGGTTTGCATAAGATACTTTATTATTCTTTCCAAGGTGCTCAACCTCACAACGCTTATTAAGACTTATCAGGAGGTTCAAGTAGTGCTTGGTGGAGTTATCTTTGTCACTTTATTTTATGATTTTGTTTTGTACAAATTTCTCTGAATACACTTGTTTTGCAAACCAATATAATTTATGAAAAAGATAACCACTTTTCTTAACTTTTAAAAGTGCAAATAAAGGTTGTGTAGGTAAGATACTTGTGCAATTTTAATTCATTGTACTATTACAAAACATACACAAACATTCTTAGATTAAACACATAAGTAGACAATGCCAAAATAAGTGAGTGAATTGCGATCATTATCAAACATAAAACATTACTCATACTTAGAGGCATGCTACGCATAGTTCTACACAACTTTTTTAATATAATTTATGCACATATTAATAGACATATCTAAGCATGATGAAAACAATGTTCAAAGTAGTTTGAAAAGATAAATTGCAACATTATAGAAGTTTTGAATAATAGATTAACTCATGCTTGATTTTTACAATAAAGTCCATACAGATATTTTTGAAAAATAATTTTTATTTAAAGTTTGAACTTATAAAATTGATCTTGGACTTCCCGAGGGCTACCTTGTGAGAGGTTCGCCCGGTACTAGGTGATATGATGGGATGATAGCCCAAATCACCCTTTCGCAAAATACATAGAAAAGTTAAGTTCAGAAGAATAATTTTGATACTTGTTTTTGTTTTCTTTTATATTTTTGTAGTTGATTTTTACAAATAAAAGCATATTTTTGTAATTTTTGCTTTTGTAATTTTTATATTTGATTTTTGCATAAAGATGAACTTTAAATAAAGGAAACAACACAAGCAAAAAAACAAAACATATTTTTTGTAATTTGGTTTTTATAGTTTTGTATTTGATTTTTAAAAAATAAAGAAACACAGAAGTGCAAAACTAAGTAGAAAATATAGATTTATATATTTTAAGGGATTTTTAGAAATTTAAAAAATACAGAAAAATGAACATGGACGCTAGCGCCTGCGGCAGCGCTAGCGCGGGAGACAGTGAACGATTTTTTAGGATTTTAGAAATTTTGATTGGTGGTCTTGATTTGGTGTCCCAATAGTAGTTCCATGCTGAAGTTGCAGATTTTTAGGAGATGTTTTGGATGGTCCAAATTGCATGGAACGTAAGCAATTTCTTATATGACTTGACAAAATAATCATTGCATGAGATATATTTACTTATGTTTTCATTTTGACTTTTCTAACGACTTGTTCTTATAACTTAAAAAATAGGAAATGAAAACCCAAGATATCATGTTTGAACAAATCAAATATGCATGATTTTAGAGATTAACAATAATGTTCATGCACAATAATACTATGGATAAGCCCTAGATGAGAATACCCAGCCTATATATCTTGGTAAACAAATAAAGCCTAACATAGACATAAATATTCTTTAGGTGGCAATGTTAGAATGATAAATTTGAGATTAATGTTATACCAAGTTTTGATTGTGTTTCAACTTAGAGACCTAGAATGGAGTGACAATTCTATTTGATTTGATATCAAAATGATTCAAAGGTCTAAACTAGAAATAAATCACAATACACACATAATATACCAACCATAGTAAGCAATTATAATACCAATTTTCATTATATAAAATGTGATAGATGATTCTTGATATGAATTATGATTTTAGAAAGTTTTAGCAAAAGATATCAATAGATCATGGTGGTGCGTATGGCATCAATATTTATGACAATTAATCTTTCAATATGTCTTATGTGTTTTTCTTTTTAATTTAGATAAATATCTCATAGCAAATTCAGAATTTTATCCACTTGTTGGTGAAGGCTAAAAATCTAATAACCGGATTTAATTTGAAATATCTTATAGCAAATTTAGAGTTTGATTCATATGGATAATATAAGATATTTAGAAGAAATGAATATAATAATAAAAGATAGGTCATCAAAATATGATTTTGAATTTTGATCAATTTGTTTTATAAAACCATATTAAGCTTTTAAGAGATAAAATCATATTTTCAATATTGTATAGGATGACCATGACATGATAGTTTAAAAGAAAACAAAAAGAAAAAGATAGAAAAGACATTAAAGCACATCATGAAGTAGAAATTTGTGTATTTCATTTTAATTGATTTCTACTTCATGCAAATGATGGGATACTAATGAATAAGAGATTTAGGTATCCAAAGAGGACCGGGAGTGACGGTTCCTTTGGGTACCCAAATACATCGTGTTTTCTTTTGGGGAGATATGTTTGAATGGGCCCTTTCGTTTGACATTAATGTGTCATTCTTAAGTATGGGTTTCCATTCGTACCATGAAAAAATGTAATTTTTGTTTTTCAAATTTCCATAATCATTACTCTTGAATTTATTATATAATGGAAATTTGTTTTCATTTGAATTTAAGTTGGGAAAAGCATGTGATGAATGGATACTTGCATTTAAGTTTTCATTTTTGCTTTTTGGTCTCCATTCAAGCATTGGTTTAATATTATTCTTATTTATCAAACTTCCATGATGATTTTCTTTCCTTTGAAGATTATAATTTAAATTATCGTTTATAGGAAATTTGTGTAATTTCAATTTTAAGTTGGGAGAAACATGATTTTGTAAATAATGATGATTTGGTTTTTGATATGAAAAATCATTTTGTTTCTTATTCCCATTATTAGATTTAGTTAAGATATTTGTATTCAACTTGCTTTTAGATATTGCTTGATTTTCTAAATTTGTATGTTTTGAATTTGTATTTATAATTTTCATAAGCAAGTTGATTTTTGATTTTACTTCATCATTCTTTATCTTTAGATTATGCCTAGCTTTATTATAAGCTATTGTGCTATTTTTAAGAGTGGAGACAATAGAGTCGATATGATTTTGATACTCATTTCTAAACTCATCAAATGTTTTATCTGTCTCTTTTATTTCAATTTCATAGTCCTTACACTTAGCACAATTAATTTTTAAAGATGAATTTTCTAAACATAATTTTTTATTTTGTTCTCTTATAAAAATAATTTCTTTTTCAAGTTCCTTAAATTTTTCTTTAATATCATTACAATCAAGTCAAGATTTGTATTTTCAATTGAAGTGACATGAGTAAAGCTAGATAAATCGGATTTTGATACTACTTTAACTTTTGCTTTTAAATTTTTATTTTCTAAGCGCAATAGTTTATTACCATTCTTTAATTTCTTAATTTTGCGCTTAGTATTTTGTAACAATTGTAAAGTAGAAATGGAAGTACAAGCGATGAAGTTTGATTTCCTTACATTGCTTTTGGATGAGGGAGGATTTGAACATAATGTTCCTTTGTCTTCTTCTTGGCACTCCTCTTCCAAAAGTAAGATTGCTTCATCTCTTTCCTTTGATGTGTGCTCCATTGATTCGTCATGAGGAGGGCATTCTTGATGTTTTGTGCACGCTTGCATATTCTCCGGTTCTTGCGATTGTTCCATACCTGTAGATGGAGAATCATACATTTCTTCAAGAAATTGCCATACTTTATATGCACTTGAAAAGCAATATATCAATTTGAAAATTTCATTAGATAGACCGCAAAACAAATAGTGTTTAGCTTTTGCATTTAATTGAAGTTCTTTTTTATTTGATTCATTTGCAGGTCTTGGTATTGCTAAATTCCAAACTTCGATGTCTAAAGTTTTAATAAATTTTTCAATTAAGATTTTCCATCCTTTATAATTTGTCCCTTCAAATAAAGGTGGTGCAAGTGATTTTTCCTCTTCACAAAAATCTCCCCCACCAGTAGAAGCGAGATCATGAGACACCATTATTCCCGGTTGTTAAGCCGATTGGAATAACCTAGCTCTGATACCACTTGTTGGATCGGTCGGCGCCCTTAGAGGGGGGGGGGGGGTGAATAAGGGTTTTCAAAAACTTTAGATTATATTTAGAAAAACTTCGGAATATTGCAAGATTAATAAAGAGACATCAAGTAAAACAATAATAAAGTGATCTGCTTTATTAATATCAAATAATGTTTTACAAAACTTGATCTCAATGGCGCTAGAGATCGGAGGCGAATAATAAAAACTCTTTTTCGTTTTCAATACCGACTCGTATCCCCACGAACCGGTTGGCTTTAGCCGATCTCTCCCCAGATACGGCCTCAAGCCGCTGTAGCCAATCTATCCCCAGAAAGGCCTCGAGCACGCCCTAGACCTAGCCTAGATCTAGTCGCCAACACGAGGTGAATTTCAGCCCTAAGTCCTACCCCAGACCTAGTCGCTAACACGAGGCGATTTCACTTAAACGATTTCAAGAAAAGATGTGAAATGAAAAAGACAATAATATAAAAACTCCATCTATTTGGATCTCTTGGAGAAGTAGACGAAGACGCAGAGTATGATCGTAGTCGATGCGGTCTTTCGTCACGATGATGAAGCGTGTTGAAATCTTCTCCACGTATCTCCTTAAGGCTTTATGGAATTGTGGGAGTATCGCTCTGAATCTTCCTCTCTCTGCTGTGGCATGAAGCTCTGGAGTTTGGGATTGGAGGAGGATGAAGAATTCGGAGCCAAAGCATCCAATTTATAGCCTTCACGCTACCGCCGGCGCTAGCGCTACCGCTGGCGCTAGCCCGGATTAGGAAACGTTTTGCGCGGCAGGATCTCCCATCCGTGGCAATAATTTGCTCTATGCCTCTTGTGCGCCATGCTACCGCCAGCGCTTTTAGCTACCGCCGGGCGCTAGCTCCTTCTAAAAATGCCACCGGAATCGAGCTAATCAATGCTAGCGCCGGGCGCTATCGCTACCGCCGGCGCTAGTGAGCCTCTTCGAATTGTGGCCTCAATTTTGGGGGCAGACATCATGAGTACTCCTTGAGTCATGTGGACTATGCTAACCTGCACACTTGAACACACAAGATCAAATACACATAGGATTTGTTATTCTCAAACCTATGAGATGCGGAAGACCGTGTTCCAACATGAACATTGTCCCACCCTTATAAATATTTTTATATATTGATGGAGACGATGACCCCCACCAAGTTGATGATGATGGAGCCAACACGCATACGGAAAATCTTTCGCCGTCTCCATCCAAAGTCTTGCGGCGCCGTGACAACCTTTATGTTCGACGTTACAACCTCTGCCCTCGACGCATGACTCATCATTAGTAATTATAATGTTTATTTATATTTATTAATTTTCTAGTATTGTTTTCAATTTGAGACTATATTTCTTTATGGCATGCGTTTAGCCATTTTTGTTCAGTTTATTTAAATTGGGCTGCGTATAGCCTGGATGTTTGTAAGCTTTATATAAGTCCATGTTATTGAAGGATTTAGTAGAATTGATGATTAAGAATACCCTAATCTTTGATTTCCCCCTCTTACTAACTCACTCCCCTCTCCCTAACCGCCGCCCCCTTCCTTCGCCCCTTGAAGGTTTCGCCCACCCATCTCTCTCCTCCTCTCCTCCTCTTCTCTAGTATCTTCTACAACTCCTCCCTCTACCTCTCCAAAATTGCAACCCAACGAACACTCCTCCTTCTCCATTGAAGGATTCCACCAACCTAGTTCCCCCTTCTTGGTGGAATTCGGCCAAGGTGAAAGTGTCGGAACATGGTTTTCCGCATCCCTTTGATTTTAGAATAACAAATCCTACTAGTATTTGATCTTGCTTATCATTGTGTTTTTAGCATGCAGGTTTGAACAAAGATGACACTAGGTTACTGATGTTGGTCTGGATTTGCTCACAAGCTGAAAAGAATGGAAGAGAGCTAACACCCGACATTAACTCTTAACGTCGGCGTTGACTTTCATTCCCACCAAGATGAAAATTGCATGGAGGGACGCTGCCGTGATTGAGGGAGCATTTTGGGAATGATTTGACTCAACGCCAGATATTAGACTCAACACTAGCGTTAAGGTTGCCTAAAATGAATGTTTCCAAAGATGTAGAATCTCCTTCCTATTTTGAAGATCCGAGCCATCAAAACATTTCTATACTGGGTCAACGCCAAGCGTTAGCCTTAACGCCGACGTTAGCGTCCAGTTCTATAAATAGGTGGATTTCATCTTATCCAACAACTGATGTTATGGAACCCTATTCCAGCACATTAGAAACTCTGAGAGGGCCGTATTTCCAGACCACATCTCCCACTCAATTTCTAAAGGAGGAATCAAAGGAGGCTTGAATCAACACGCCAACTTAACGTGATGAACGCACGCTTGGACTTCAACGATCTTCAATGATTCTTCGTCATCTCCTTCAGATTACCTCATAAGGAGTTTTTATATTCATCATTTATATTATATATTTATCTTTGTAATCAGTTCGTGAATTCGCCTCTTGTTGGCGACTAGGTCTGGGTAAGACTTAGGGAGGAATTCGCCTCATGTTGGCGACTTGGTCTAGGGAGTAGATCTAGGAGGTGCTCGAGGCCTTTCTGGTGATAGAAGGTCTAGAGCGGCTTGAGGTCGTATGTGGGGAGAGATCGGCTAAAGCCAACCGGTTCTTAGTGAGAAGATTCGGTAGAGAAAACGAAAAGAGTATTTCATAATCGCCTTGATTTCTAGCATCATAGAAATTAGATTTTGTAATCAATTTTACAAATGATAATCATGTCTTTCCTTGTTTAATAAAATTGATTTCATTTCTAAATTCTATCTCTTTACTTTTGATTTAACTTACTTCTAATAAAATATCTAAAGTTTTCTATAAAGATTTAATGTTTTCAAAAACCCTTATTCACCCCCCTCTAAGGGCGCCTCAAGATCCAACAAGTGGTATCAGATCTAGTTTATTCCAAATTGGCTTAACAACTGGGAATAATGACGTCTCTTGATCATGATCTCGATTCTACTTGTGGGGAAATTTTTTATATAAATGAAACATCACTAGCAACACCTTTATTTGAAGGGAAAATTTATAAAGGGTGGAAAATATTAATGAAAAATTTTCTTAAAGCTTTAGATGAAAAAGTCTGGAATATTACTATAGAAAAGCCACCTAGCGTACTAACTAGAAACGAAATTGTTTTAAATGCAAAATCAATAAATAGTCTATTTTGTGCGTTAGATCAAAATATTTTCAAACTTATATATACTTTACCTACCGCATATGAGATTTGGAATTTTCTTGAAAATACTTATGATTCTCCTTCTGCAAGTATGGAACAAACATAAGAGGAGAAGGACATACAAGCATCCACCATAATTCAAGGAGATCTCTCTCATAGCAAAACCATGGAAATCATGGAAATTGACTTAGACGAAGAGAGCAATACATAAAGAGAAAAAGAAGATGAAATTTCATCTATGTAGGAGGAAGGCCTAGAAGAAAACAAAGGAACTTCATGTTCGCATCTTGCCTCTTCCGATAGCGCTGAAAGAAAGTCTAATTCTTCTTCTTGTGTGGCAACTTCTATCTCTACTTTTCATGTACTAGAAATTGCTAAACGTAAAATCAAGAATTTAAAAATTGCGAATAAAAATTAAGGTAAACAAATAAAAGGTTAAAAGCTAATGATAATTTAGAATCCAATTGTGATGGGGCTTCTCCATCTTGCTCTTTAATTGAAATCTCAAAGCCTTATTTTGATTGTAATGATATTAAAGAAAAATTCAAGGATTTTGAAAAAGGACTTTTAATTTCAAAAGAGCATAATGAAAAATTAGTAAATGAAAATAATATTTTATCAAATAAACTAGAATCATTAAAACTATTTGTGGAAAAATTTACAAGTAATACAAATCTTTTATTTCTAATTTATCATCAAACATGTGTAAGACTTCTATTAGTATTTTAAAATCTATTAAACATGCACCTAGTAGAATGTTTAATCATAAAAGCATAATGAATTCTAACCCTCACTATACATCTCCCAAATTAAATTCATATGTGGACAAATTTACTATGAAATAATTTCAAAAGTCATTATTATTCTAAGCCTAATTTTAATGAATATGGAAATTTGATGCATAATATTAAATCAAAATATGAATGGAGACCAAAAATAAAAAATGAAACATTAACTCCACTTGAAATGATTCATTCATTTTTGTCTCCCCAAAAATTATCACGATATATTTGGCTACCCAAAGGAACCGTTACACTTGGTTCCCTTTGGATACCTAAATCCCTTATTCATTAGGTATCATCATTTGCATGAAGTATAAACAAATCAAAAAATGAATATCATTACTCTACTTCATGATATGCTTAACCTTCTTTTTGTTTGTTTATTTTTCTTTCTCGAGTCAACATGCTAAGATCACTCTATATAACTTATGATATGACTTTTCACACATTACACCTAAATTCATTAATAGATCAAATTGAATAAAATTAAATAAATGTCATATCATTCCTCAAGTGATCTATATATTTCTTTTTGTTTATCTTTCTAAATCCATTTCCTATAAATGTCTTATATTACCATTAAACTTTGAAAACTAAATTTGTTGAATTTTATCAAGATCAATGAAATAATTGTTAAAAAATGGATTTACGAGGAATATTAGGGGCTTGGCTAAATATATAAAATGTGCAAGTGTTTGCTTATAAATTTAATATTCTTTCATCATTCGATAGCCCCTATCATATTAAAAACCGGAATTGAAAACTAAAAAAAATAATATAGGCCTTTGGTAACTTTTTTCCAAAAAAAAAAAAATATTATGCGAGATCTCGACCTAAACTTCAAACGATCATAACTTTTGATCCGCTTATCAAAATTTTGCCCACAATAGCTTTTTGGGATGAGGTCGAGAAGCTCTATTCAATGTCAAACAAGCTTTTCTTGTTTAAGTTCATTTTGCCCTTACAATTGCCCAAAATCAACTCTGTTTGGAAGTTATCTAATTTTTTTTTGACAATTTTTGAGTCTATAAATTTTAAATATTTAGTATGGGTAGCAACCAATAACACTTAAATATCTTTTGAAAGGGAGGTTTGGTATGTCACCCCATCACATATCCTAGTATCGGTGTGAACCCTTCACAAGGTAGACCTCGGGAAGTCTAAGATCCACTCTAAATTGATAAGTCCAACTAAAGCCTAGCAAAGATCAAATTAACCATAGACATGCGTGCGCATTCTTACAATGAACAAAAAAGAAAACAATCATTACTATGTTTTCAGAAAATTATATATATGGTTTGATAATATTAAAAGAGAAAATTTATAAAACCTATCAAAAAAACCAAAAAATATTCTCTCAATACATTCATTATTCATCTTACAATCTTTCTCTTTAATATGTTGAAATTGATGAATATGAATTGGTTTATTTTAAATACTTACATCATTATGAATAAAAAATTATGAGTACCTCAATTTTTGTGTTTAAACTAATGATTGCTTATAATAATCATGCAAAATCAAAAGATCTTTTAATTCAAACATGAAACGTAACTATAAAAGATCCTTTGCTTCCAACATATGGTTGGTGATCATGGTAATGTGAATGAAATATATTTTGTGTGTGCATGTATCTCACCTATATGGAAACCCTAGTATCACCTTTATACTAATAAAAGCAAATCAAAATTGATTGGTAGTCAACAAAAGGCGGTCATTTGGCAGTCAACATCTTTTGAGACCGCATCATTGGCAGTCAACAAAAGGCGGTCAGATCCCCTTAGGCATTCTAAATTGATTTTTTCTAGTTGTCTTTTTTGTGACCGTTCTCCTTCTTTTCTTCTCCTTTTTAACTCGGCATTACTAACAAGGATATCATCAGTTTCTATAAGAACGATCTCAAGCCTCTTCATTGGGGATGAGGGTCGGAAAGCAAGTACGGGAAGAGAATCAATCGATCTCACGACCATCCTCGCCTTACCAGTCTTAATAGCTTCCAACGCGGCTGCGCGGTCTGCCTCTCCAGAATCCGGGTTCTCGCCCAATTCAACAAAGGTATCGCCGCGATCGCTAGATGTCGCGGTCTCGTTTTTCTCGTTTTTCTTTTTTAAGATCGCCCCTTCGGCGATCTTCTTCTTCCTCTTATTCTTTTTCCTCTCTTTCTTATCCTTTTTTCTCTCAGCAACTAGGGCCCCCTCCTTTTCTCTTTCCTTTTTCTCTATCTCCGCCGCCAAGGAGATCGCTTCCTTCTCTTTTCTCTCCTCTTCCCTGGCAACCTCCTGCCTTTTCTTCTCTTCTTCTTCCATCTTTCTTCCACCCTCAGCGACCGCCGCGAGTCTGGCGGTCTCCTTTTCTTTGTCTTCTTTCTCTCTTCTCTCTGCAGCTTCTCGCTCTTTCTTCTTTTCTTCTTCCTTCCTCTTCCTCTCACCTTCAGCGACCGACGCAAGCCTGGCGGACTCCTTTTCTACTTCTTGCTCCTTTTTCTTTCTTTCTTCTTTCCTTTTTTCTTCTTCAGTAGCTTTTTCCTCGGCGATCATTCGAAGTTTTTCAACTTCAAAGGGGTCCCTTGACTGATAATTGAGAAAGATTAATAGGAAAAATCGATCTTAAAACAAATATATAATAATTTAATCACTTACATCTATTACGTGATCAGCCGGATGGCCTTCTGAAAGATAATCCTGAAGACTAATGTCATCGGCGATCATAGCTTGTCCATTATCAGTTTTTGTCCTCTTAGCAGTCTGATCAGGAGAGCTCACTTCTTTTCTTTTCAAATGTCTAACAACTTTTCCTTTATCAGCGATCTGGCTCCTTAGATTCTCAGCTGAAGCCTTCACCTGCAGCATAGCAGCCTTGATTGACTCTACCGAAGCGGTCTCCCCAGGACGATCAGCAGGCTGGTTGATCATTTCCAGGGGGGTCTTAACGACAGTTTCTGGGACCGTCAGATCAACTATGGCCTTCGAAGCGGAATTTTCCTTTTCCTTTGAACTTCTGACCAATTTTTCTTTACTAGAATCAGCGATCTTTTTCGAAATAACTTTTTTGTTTTCGATGCAGACCGTGGAGATTTTCGATATTGTGCCGACACCTTCATCATGTCGAGAGCATCCATCTCGAGAAAAGGCTTTTTTCACGATCTCAATAAACAGTGACCGCTCAAAGGCCAGGATTTCAGAGTATCTGGAAGATTGAAGATCTGAAGCGGTATTTATAGCCCAAGCCGCATTTATGACGGTCGCGGTCTCAGCGGTCAAAGATTACATTTTCGAAGTTCCAGCATAACTTAAAAATGTGCGGGGATTATGTTTGCCCGGAAAGCCCGCGATCTTGTCTTTACAGCGCAAGTTGGCGTTCCAAGCGGTCTCCAATATTTGTGATCGCCCAGATCGCCAGCCTTCAGCCTGGTCTAATTTTCTAAGTTCCAAACAACCAAACCACTCGAGATCGCCAGTCTAGGCGGTCTGGGATTTTTGCTTTGTTTTTACTATCTGTACCCCATTTCACTACCCCGGCTCTCCTGTACCCCGGGCAGCCCGTAGTTCTTCAATTCTGCCCGTTTGGGCAGCCCCCTCGTCTATAAATAGAGGGGTAGGGGTACCTGAAAAAGGACTTTTGGCTCCGAGGCCCCAGCTTACAACCTGTGTAAGCGGTCTCATTTTTTCGTGATCGCCTTTTTGTGATCGTTTTCCCTCTCTTCCAGCATCTTCTATTTTAGTAACCTGCACTTCGCAGTTTTCTCCCATCCCCTTGTTAGTGTGAATTTTGGAGATACCATTTTTGGTACCAACAATCAATTTCTCAGTCTTTCTGCTGCAAGTTCAAATCTTCTATAGAGCAACAATAATCTGAGGAACATCTGTCTCTCAGATTCATCAGCTTGTCAAGGAAGATAATTTGATTCAAGAGAAAGCTCCATTCTCAAGCTGTCAAGATTTTCCATCAGATAGGGGGAGCTTTACACCATCATCCACTAGAATCTTCTCTCAGACTTTTGACAGAGAAGAACTTCTTAACCTCTTTATTCCATATTGTACAGGGTTCTTACTCCCTTCAAAAGTAAACCTTTTGGTGACAGGGCACCTGAGCAAAAACCTGCGGTTTGGTTAGAGCACCTGATCAAAAGCTCCTTGGTGCGTGGACACCTGATCAAAAACCCCTTGGTGCTAGGGCACCTAATCAAAAACCTAGTGGATCCTACCAAGTGTGGTAGAAGAGTAGACGTACCCAGGTTTATTGGGGAACTACTATAAAAATACTTGTTTCTCTGTGCTTGTGATTTTCTGTGTTGCTGTGTTATGCTGATTTATTTTTATTTAGTTTTTATAACTCACTCAATATACACATATATATATCACTATTTTAATTCCGCTATAAAATTAAGGGAGAAATTTTTAATACTCTATTCACCCCCCCCCCCCCCCCCCCCCCCCCTCTAGAGTAGCATTAAGATCTAACCTCCACTTTCACAACGTTCTCTTGAACGGTGCTTGACACTTAAGGTCTCTCATCCTATAAGTGGTGTATATCTGGTGTAGGTTATAACACAACCTTGCTGATTTCCTATGTGGTTATGCTGGTCAAATCTCCATATTAAGTTTTTACTATCCGCAGACCACGATGAAATTGACCTAGGTTTGACCCCGATGATGCTCTCCTATCAATACCATATCCATGTGAGTTCTAACTTTTACCATAGGTTCAAAACGGAGAATTTAGGGTTTGACCATAATTTTGATATACTCCATGTTGTTTTGACCTCAATCTTTATTTATAATAAAAAGGTGACATGATGACTTTACCCTACAAGTACTAGATTCTGTCATCCAAAAATTCTGGGAAAAATATAGTGGCATTATAATGATATTAAATCAATAATTCCAGAGTTCCATAATTTTACAGCAGATTAAAACCCTTACTTTCTATTTATCATGAAAAGGGTGAGAAAACGACTTTACACTACAAGTGCTAGATTTTGACTTCCAAAAATTCTAGGAATAATGCAGTGACATTATAATGATATGAAAACACTAATTCCAGAGTTCCATAATTTTCCAGCAGATTAAAACCCTTAATTTCTATTTATCATGAAAAGGGTGACAAAATGACTTTACACTACAAGTTCTAGATTTTGACTTCCAAAAATTCTGGGAAGAATACAGTGGCATTATAATGATATGAAAACACTAATTCCATAGTTCCATAATTTTCCAGCAATAAACCACCATAAATATCTCACAAATTAAAAAGGGTGATAAACTGAATAAATGAAGTTTCTTCCCTAAATACTATCTCCAATATTCTAACAAAATCCACAGAGTTTCATAATTGAGTTCCTAAGCATAATCCAGGATTTCAGCACTTCATCAAATAATTTGCCTAGTAATTTTTCCATTATTCAGATTGAGACATAATGTAATTTTGTTAATTCCTTGAGAAAAAATCCATGGAATTTTCTACCAAAATTTACAGAGATTTGAAATGACATAACAAGTGATTCTCCAGAGTTTTATAATTTATTTCCAAGTTCGAATCATGAAAATTTCATAAATACACAAGTGTGACATATGGCAATATAATCAAAATCATGAGATTCTTGATGCTAGAAGTCCTAAGATTTTCTAGGGTGGTGATTTATACCATAATTAGGGTGTGTACGAAATTTCAGAGCCTAACTCTAAGCCATTTGGGCTAAATACACAAAATATCATTTTTGCTATAGGCACACCCATTCTCTTTTAGGTAGAGACATGCAATGGGAATTTACCTTACCTACAGAGATCCATTTGGTCTCAAATTTTAACCATAGCCTACACTTGGCTAGATAAGAGTGACACCCATATTTGGAGTCAATTGGAGCTATATTCTTCCATAAATGTCATTTATTTGATTTTACATATTTTGATTAAAACCTTAGAAAAATCATCACCCAAAAATCTGATTTTTGGGTGCATGCTAGGTACAGATCACATGCATGCATGGCCAAAATTTCAAGTCCATCAGACTTATATTTAAGGATATATATCCAAAATGATTCCTATTTTCTATTTTTACCAGCCTCACCAAAGTGAGTGATGTGGGTCCTGCAATGATCTAAATGGTCCAATTTTAACTTTCAAATGAAAGTAGACATCAAGGCCGAAAATAGTTACAATAGGAAACTTTTCCTAAAAAGACCTCTAAGGGACTCAAATTCCAGCATGCATATTCATATGAAAGTGTGACAAAATCATTTAATTGAATTAATGTGGTCTGCATATAGCAGATCAGCCCAAATCCAATGGCTCTCCTTCATCTTCTACCTCTAGTCAATGGCTATGATCTGATCGACCTGGACCATCTTCAAACTCTATTTCCCGGCCACTTCCGAGCGGCTGAGCCTCCTCCCTGACCGACAACCGCCACCACCACCTCCGTTGAGGTGGTGGCTTTCGGCCGGCGGTGGTTTGGCCGCCGGAGGGGCTGATTCCGGCGATCCCGAGCATGGACAAATCCATGGATTTTCTCTCATTTTGTTCACTTGGATCCGGCTCAATTGAGTTGGATATCTCTCCTATTCGATCTAAGAGACTAGCATAGAGGGAGAGGGGGAGAAACCGGACCTGAAGTAGGGCTGGCGGTGAGTATTGTGGCGGTGCAGCATGGTGGCGGCGAGTTCCAGCGATCCTGCTCAATTCCTCGATCCTCGAGTAAAATCTCCACTCCAAGTGGCTATTCCGACTGCTTGGACCTCTCTGAAGCTGATGGTGGACTTTAATGAAGAAGAGGAGGGCTTTAAGTGCAAGCCCCACTAAAGCATGGCTCGGCCAAGCTTTGGTTGCTCCTTCCAGCTGCCAAGTGGCACTCAGTCAGCATAAAACGACTGGGAATTGATGTGGGGGCTCATGGAAGGCTTTGGACAGAGGAATGGAGTGACAAGTGGCTTCCATTCCTCAAATTCCTCTTGTTCTTTAATGGAATTTGGGGAAAATTCCATGTTTACCCCCTTGCATGTTGGAACCAGGGGGCAAGGCTGGTCATTAGGTACAATGGACTCAAGTTGACTCCATTGCAAGTCTAAGGGTCAAGGTTTTAGGTTGTTTAAGTAGCTAGAACTTAAAGTAAAGAATAAGTTCGACGAAATAGCCAGTCTTCAGTTTATTTCTCAGTTCGACGAACTCCTTTCTGGGTTCAACGAAAGTATTGTTTTTGTTCGACGAAATAGCTAGTCTTCAGTTTATTTCTCAGTTCGACGAACTCCACATTGAGTTCGACGGACTCCTTTCTGGGTGGGATGAAAGTATTGTTTCTGTTCGACGAAATAGCTAGTCTTCAGTTTATTTCTCAGTTCGACGAACTACACATTGAGTTCAACGAACTCCTTTCTGGGTTCGACGAAAGTATTGTTTCTGTTCGACGAAATAGCTTCTCAGCTCGACGAACTCACTTATCCAGCCAGTCTATCAGATTATCTCTTGAGGTCAACGAACTTCAACTTGAGTTCGATGAACTCAGCTCTGCATTCGACGAATCAGTGACAGATGTTCAGTTCGACGAACTCCAACTTCAGTTCGACGAACTCCAACTTCAGTTCGACGAACTCAACTCTGCGTTCGATGAATTATCTCAGTTCGACGAAATTGCTTCTCAGCTCGACGAATTCAATCATCCAGCCAGTTTGACCTAAGTTATCTTGAATCCTATAGTAGACCACATGTGAGTTCATTCAACTCAATGTGTCCTAAGGTCACTACCTAGCCCAAACTCACATCACTCCCCACTTGTCTCACCCTAGTTGAAGTTAAGGGGTCTAGTAGGAAATGGGGTGTTACAAATACAGTGGTTCTAAGAGTCTTCTTGTCAAAAGACTCAGTAGTACATTTGTTCTAAGAGTATCCTTACCAAAAGATTCAGTGGTTCAAAGAGTCTCCTTATCAAAAGACTCAGGCACTGGATAGTCTATTCGTACCAAGGTGGTAGAAGAGTGGATGTAACCATAGGTTTTGGGGAACCACTATCGCTCCTGCCTCATTGTGCTATCCCATTATTTAATTTCTACAATTTGTGTTTGTTTTATTCTGTGTTGGAGATTTGAATGCAAAGTTATTAGAAGTGTTTTTATTGTGTGTGCATAACAAATAAGAAAAGTTTAAAAACTCTGTTCACCACCTCTAGAGAATACTCAGAGGACTCACTGTGCACTTTCACTACCAATGGGGAGGAAAGCCTTGAAGAACAAATGGGTCTTCAAGCTAAAGACTGATGAAATCCTCTCCCGGCCTAGGTACAAGGCAAGGTTGGTAGTCAATGGCATGTTGTAGACTTTGATGAGATATTTTCATTGGTGGTGAAAATGTCTTCTATCTGACTAGTACTGAGATTGATTGCCTCCAGGAATCTTTAAGTTGGGCAGATGGATGTCAAGACGGCATTTTTGCATAGAGATTTGGAGAAGGAGTTGTATATATGGAGCAACCCGAAGGTTTTGAAGCCATGGGGAAGGAGTATTTTGTCTGGCGACTCAAAAAGAGTCCGTATGGGTTGAAGCAGACACCCAGGAAGTGGTACACGAAATCTGACTCCTTTATATTGAAGAGCAAGTTCCAAAGGACCAGGGTTGATCACTGTGTCTATGTGAAGAAGACTGAGAAGACCCTTATACTATTCTGCTGCTGTGCATAGACCAACATTGTTGAACTGAAGAAAGAGCTTAGTGAGTCCTTTGAGATGAAGGACTTGGGACCAGCAAAGAAGATCCTTGGGATGAAAAACACCAGGGATAGAAGTGCAGGTTTGTTGTGGTTATCTCAGGCTGAATATATGGAGAAGGTGCTGAAGAGGTTCATGATGGAGAAGGAAAAGGTGGTTGCTAATCCGTTGGGTGGACACTTCAAGTTATAAAATTCTCAACGCCCTTCATCTGAGAAGGAAGTGGAGGAGATGAGTCGGATCCCCTACGCATCTACAATGGGGAGTTTGCTGTATGTTATGGTTTGTACAAGGTCAGACATAGCTTATGCAGTGGGGGTGGTGAGCAGATATATGGCGAACCTGTGGATGATCCATTGGGATGCTGTGAAGTAGATACTCCGATATCTCAGAGGCACCACATGCTTTTGTTTGTAATTTGGTGGAGAGTCACATAAGCTGGTTGGGTACTCTGATTCGGATATGTCTGGATATATTGACTCCAAAAGATCCACTTCAGGGTTTGTTGTTACATATGCAGGAGGAGCTGTGTCGTGGCAGTCAAGGTTGCAGAAGTGCGTGACACTGTCGATGACGGAGGAAGAATACATTACGCTGATGGAAGTGTCAAAGGAGATCTTGGAGACTACATTACACTTACCACTCCAAGACAAAGCGTATTGAAGTGAGGTATCATTGGATACATGATGATATCGAGTAGAAGCTGCTGAAGGTGAAGAACATCCGCATAGATGAAAATCCTTCGGACCTTATGACGAAGGTCGTGCCAAGGGAGAAGCACAAGTTGAACCAGTTGTTGATCGGCATGAAGTCCACCTGAAGATATCAGATATATGAACTCCTCTTTATGGTCTGGAGGGGTAGTTTGTTGGGGTCCAGCCATTAAAGAGAATAAAATCAGATCATGATTGGAGTTGTGTTGTCTCAGGAGAAGGAGCAGGTTGTGTATAACAGTAGATTCTGCTACTGTTGCTATCATCGGGCGGTACCTCTACAGCCGGCGGTAGCATATCGTTTTGTCGATGGGATGGTGGATGATGTCCAGACCAATGTCGTCGAGAGGACTGGCAGCTGAGGGCTAACGCCCGGCGGTATTGGTACTGCGGGCGGTAGCTTTGTCCTCTTGACAAGGCTATATCGTCGAGATGAGTCTCCTATGTCGTCGAGACGGTTTATCATCTTGATGGCTACCGCGGATCGGTAGTAGCTACTGCCGGGTGCTAGCGGACAGTAATTGTTTCGTTAATATGTGATCGGTAGCCGTTGGATCACATTGAAACTTCTTTCAATGACGAAGATGAGTTTGCCTATTTGTCCTAAATAGGTAATGACCTCTGGCAGAAGTTAATTCTTCCAGATTAGAGTCGTCAACGAAAAAGAGATCGTGAAAAGGTGCAGGTGCTTTCCGCCATTGTTGCCGGAGGGAGTTCTTCAAGGAGGAAGAACAAGTTTCTCAGATCGGTGCCTTCGTTTTTGCTGTAAGGTTGTTTCTGCTAAATCTTGTCTTCGTTAGCTTTGATGCTTTGGGAGAGATTTGAGTTTTGTCCCTTGTTTTTGAAGAGAAGTTATTTTCACTGTGAGCTAAGAGGGGATTCAATTTGTGAATCCAAGGGGGATCTAGGTTGGGCAAACCAAGATTATATTGTTTTTATAGTTAATTGTTCGTGTGCTCTACCCCGTGATTTTTCACTCATTGCTTTTGAGAGAGTTTTTCACATAAATTTCGTTGTCCTCTGATTGTGTTATTTTTCGTGTGTGATTATTATTTTTATTATCTTCTAGTGTACACAAATTGCTCTATGGGTTATATCACAGCAGTCATAACCCTACCGTTACCCTAAACCACAAAATGATTTCACACTCCTTTTTTCAAATTATCGTTAAGATAACATCGTGCCACTTTTAAAGTTTAGCAGTAGTCAGAAAATGCACATAAAACAAATATGGTAAAATATTTTGTTGTTATTTTGTTGTTTCTTATTTCATAAAGTTCTCTATTTTTAAAGTATTATCTCACTTCAATAAACATGTTATAATTAACGGAACAAATAATGCTGAATAATACACAATCATCTTCTATCTTCTCCCTGTTCTTCCTTCTTCCATAGCACCGGCCAGTTCTGTTTGGCCTCCTCCAACCCAAGAAGAGAGCCCTCGACTTCTGGATCCCAGCTAGTAGAAAGAGTCCCGAACGCAATCCCCAGCCCCGACGTTCCAAAAGTGATCAAGACGGCGGTCAACGGAAGCCACCCCGGCACGCTGACTACCCCTCGCGCTTTCAGCATGCTTAGAATATAGAGCAGGCCGATGCCGCTCGCCATGGGCACTCCTACGTAGAACAGCACTCTTCTTATCATCCTGTCGAACACCTCCTGTGGGATTTCATCCTCGTCGCCGTCTTTTTCTTCGGCCTTGTTTTGGTTGATTCCTTCCGGCTTCTGTTTTTTGGTGTTCGGCGCCGCGACTCCAAATCCTTTGCCGCGTGCTCTTCCCGTGTAGTTTCTCTTGGAGGGGAGAGGAGCGCTTGGGACTTGTTTCAGCATCCATGGCGGGATTCTTGTCGGCTGGGTGGGCGATGGAAGCGCTGGTTGATGGAGCAGAGTGCTCATTTCAATATATTTGTGTTTGGTGTGTGTTTTTGCTGGCTTTTGAGTGTTTGGGACTGCGGTATTTGACAGAGGCTTATCTGTAATTATAATGAATGGTTCTTGTTGAGTGCCGTTGTGTTTCTTCTGCGGATGATGATATCTCAGGAGCTTGTTGTTGAAGGCAATAAATCGGCCATATGCAAGATCAAGACATGGATATAATAAACACGTAATATAAATTAAGACAATTGTTAACTGCACCCCAGTTTTGCCTATCCGCAATTCATTCATATGAAGTATTACACATTGTTTTGGAAATACGCCTTGTACAAGCATTTTTAGGAAAAGTGTTCAACACGAAAGTTGTAGATATCATCGATATCTACAACTTTCGTGTTGAACACTTTTGCTAAAAATGCACGCACAAGACGTATTGTCGCTCGAATTGAAACATGGGCATAACTATAACGATTTTTTGGAAATACGCATTGTGCATGCATTTTTAGGAAAAATGATCAACACGAAAATTGTAGATCTCGACGATATCTACAACTTTCGTGTTGAACATTTTTCCTAAAAATGCTTGTACAAGGCATATTTTCTAAAAAAATGCGTAATACTTCATTTAAAATGGTTGCGGATAGCCAAAACTGGGGTGCGGTTAACAATTGCCTAAATTAAATAGTAATGAGTATTGTTAAATCTAAGAACAGCTACTCCAATCATTACTAATAAATAATTTTTAGCAATGAATATTTTGATCACTAAATATTAATTTTTGTGATCTAGAGAATTTTTAGTAATCAAATTAATTCTCACTAAAAAATAAATTAATTCTCAGTACATAAACAAATTATCTCTCATTAAAATAAGTTTTGGTGACCTAATTAATTCAGTCACTAAAATAGATTTTAGTGATCAGACTAATTTTGTCACAAAATATGTGACAGAACTAGAATTTTTGTCCTACTCGGCACAATAAAACAATAAATTTTAAGTATAAGACATTCCAGAAAACTTTGCAGGAATCAAATAAAATGAGAAAAATCTTTTGCAAATTTTCAGTAATCTGAGCAAATAATCACTAAAAAATAAAAATAAAAGTAAAGAAAACAATACAATAAGAGATTTGAGCCATCGATATAGTTCTTAAGAAAATATTTCAAGGACAAATTAGAAGATATTGAAATCAAGAGAATAAGAGAATTGAGACTCATTTATTGTGCATTTGTGCCGACTGTTGCTTCCCGACAAGAGTTCGGGCTTACAGAATTGAGAGAATGACTAAGAACCTTAAAATCTAAAATTTAAAAGAATAAGTGTTTTACCCAGAAATCGGCGATCCCCTCCGAGCTAACTTTTTCAGGTATTGCGGTATTTTCGGAGATCCGGGCCGATCTAGCTCCTCCGGGGGGCGATCTCGTCGAACCCAGGTGGTCTCACAAAGGGGAGGTCGCCCCTTCCGGGCGACCTCGCAGAGGAGAGATCGCCCCTCCCGGGCGATCTCGCAGGGAGATCGCCCCTCCCGGGCGATCTCGCAGCAGGGAAGGTCGCCCCTTCCGGGGGACCTCGCAGAAGGAGATCGCCCCTCCCGGGCGATCTCGCAGAGGAGAGATCGCCCCTCCCGGGCGATCTCGCAGAGGAGAGATCGCCCCTCCCGGGCGATCTCGCAGGGAGATCGCCCCTCCCGGGCGATCTCGCAGGGAGATCGCCCCTCCCGGGCGATCTTGCAGCAGGGAAGGTCGCCCCTTCCGGGCGACCTCGCAGAGGGAGATCGCCCCTCCCGGGCGATCTCGCAGCAGGGAAGGTCGCCCCTTCCGGGCGACCTCGCAGAGGGAGATCGCCCCTCCCGGGCGATCTCGCAGCAGGGAAGGTCGCCCCTTCCGGGCGACCTCGCAGAGGGAGATCGCCCCTCCCGGGCGATCTCGCAGCAGGGAAGGTCGCCCCTTCCGGGCGACCTCGCAGAGGGAGATCGCCCCTCCCGGGCGATCTCGCAGAGGAGAGATCGCACTTCCGTGGCGATCTCGCAGGGAGATCGCCCCTCCCGGGCGATCTCGCAGCACGGAAGGTCGCCCCTTCCGGGCGACCTCGCGGAGGGAGATCGCCCCTCCCGGGCGATCTCGCAGAGGAGAGATCGCCCCTCCAGGGCGATCTCGCAGGGAGATCGCCCCTCCCGGGCGATCTCGCAGCAGGGAAGGTCGCCCTTTCCGGGCGACCTCGCAGAGGGAGATCGCCCCTCCCGGGCGACCTTGCATAGGAGAGATCGCCCCTCCCGGGCGATCTCGCAGCAGGGAAGGTCGCCCCTTCCGGGCGACCTCGCAGACGGAGATCGCCCCTCCCGGGCGATCTCGCAGAGGAGAGATCGCCCCTCCCGGGCGATCTCGCAGCAGGGAAGGTCGCCCCTTCCGGGCGACCTCGCAGAGGGAGATCGCCCCTCCCGGGCGATCTCGCAGAGGAGAGATCGCCCCTCCTGGGCGATCTCGCAGGGAGATCGCCCCTCCTGGGCGATCTCGCAGCAGGGAAGGTCGCCCCTTCTGGGCGACCTCGCAGAGGGAGATCGCCCCTCCCGGGCGATCTCGCTCCGGAGGGTCTTAGTCCTGTGCTGACTCTGTTTTATGTGGTCTGTTCAGGTATGCAGGTCCAGACGATCTCAGCGGTCTCAGCAGACGATCTCAGCACATCCTGACGATCTCAGCGGTCTCAGTAGCGGTCTTAGGCGATCTCAGCAGTTCCGGGCATCCCGCTACTTTCCAGATCTGCCCGTTTGGGAAGGCCCCTGCGTCTATAAATAGAGGGGTGGGGGTACCAGTTTGAGGACTTTTGGAGAGCTTCCAGTTCCTGCCAGTGGGTTGAGCGGTCACAGCTTTGAGTGACCGCCGAGACCTCCGATCTGCCTTTTTGGAGACCCCTCCGTCTCCCTCCAGGCCCTTTTTCTTCAAGTCTTATGATGTTTTTTCATTCGTTCCTGTTGTAACCTCAGCTGTAACTCAAGCTTTATATCAATAAAATTGCCCTTCCTTCAACTCGAAGTAACCAGCCATTCAACAGTCTTACCCCCCATCCTTCAGTTTGAGCGATCGTGGAGTTGGTACATTTTTTGGCACCAACAATAAGAGATTCACTTCGTACTCTAATAACCTAACAAAACAACACAAAATCAAGAATGAAGAAATAGGGATACTGAATTAAGAGAATGAAGAATATTCATACCTCATGTCCAATTGCGAAAGAAGATATGCTGGAGGCCAAGTTGCAAAGTCGTGAGGAAAAAAGCTTTGCCCCTGCCGCTCGAAGGAAAAAAGTTGTACACATGGCTTGCTTTAGCTCTAACCAAAGTACTGTTGGATGCCAACCACGACTGCAGTACCTCCGGCAACCTGCTTAGCTTAGAAGAAGAAGGAAAGGAAGATGCAGGTCTGCAGAAGATGAAAAAGGAAAGTCAGCTGAAGGAAGAAAGAAGTGAAGAAATCGAAGAAGGCTAAAGTTGTGTCTCTCCCTGGGCTTATCTTGTCTTAGGTGCTGTTCCCTGTCTTGTCCCCCCTTTTGTACTGTTTGCACTAAACTCTATTTGTGTTAGTGCTCTCCGCTGTCTTGGGGTAGAAGCTTTTATGCATTTTGTTTCTGCAAAAACAATGTTGATATGATGTGTTTTATGCATTGAAGGTTTGTGTGTGATGAAAATGAAATGGAATGTATGTGCACTCTTCTCTACCCCCTTTATTGAATTCATATTTCCTTCATGGTATCAGAGCGAGGTTTCTCTCTTGCTTTCTGCCATCAGAGCTTGAGAGGGTCCTATTTTGTGTCCTCTGTGATTGTTGTTGCTCTTCCTTTGCTTGGCAAGAAGAGTTCCTCTCTGGTTTTCTCCTCATATGGCTTCATCAAGCTTAGCATGTTTCTCCCCATCTGGTGTTCCCATCTTTGATGGAGATGGTTTTGATGTGTGGCAAGTTCAAATGCGCACCTTTTTCATCTCACAGGGTTTATGGGACCTCATTCAAATTGGTTATTCCAAATCGACTGATGCCAACCCCCTGACTGGCTGGGAAACAGCTCTTGCAACGGCTTATGATGAAAACATCAAGAGAGATGCTAAAGCACTCTTGTATATTCAAGGAATCGTACTGAGTGTTTTTCCAAAAATTACGGGGGCAGAATCGGCTCAGGAGGCTTGGGAGATTCTAAAAAATGAATTTCAAGGGTCTGCTAAGGTTATGTCCATCAAACTTCATAATACCTGGCAAGAGTTTGACACCTTAAAAATGTAAGATGGTGATAATGCTCACACCTATTTCTTCAGAATTACCTTACTCATAAATCAGATTAAGAATTATGTTGAATGTGATAGAAGAGAGGAAGATTATTTTGAAAGTCCGTAAAACTCTTACTCAGAAATATGCTGTGATTGTCACAACAATTGAAGAGACCAAAGATCTCAGCACTCTCTCCCTAACAGACCTGCTGGGCTCACTTCAAGCTCATGAGGAGAGGGTCAAGAGGTATGAATGTCAGTTCCTGGAACATGCCTTCTAGAGTAAAGTGAACATTTAGCCCAACAAACCCCAGACCACTACTACCAGCATGGAAGAAAAAAGGAAGAGTACTGTTGGAGCACCCTTGTTCTGTGAACTATGCAAGAGGTATAACCATGATGCTGAACACTGCTACTATAGGTGTAAAACATGCAAGAGGCCGACCCACCTGGCCAAGGACTGTTGGTCCAAACAAAAGGTTGCAAACATTACAATAGAAGGAGCTCATTCTGGAAGCCAAGATGAAGAAGATTATGTGTTCTACACTGGTGGACTGGACACAAGTGAAGTCGATGATGTTTGGTACCTTGACAGTGGGTGCTCAAATAACATGACACATAATAAAGATGCATTTGTCTATCTGGATGAATGTATTAGCTCACAAGTTGTCATGTGTGATGGAAATTCAATGCACATCAAAGGAAGAGGCACAATCATGGTTAGAACCAAATTAGGACAGGTCAAACACATCTTTGAAGCACAATATGTGTGTCAGGATTGGCTCACAACTTACTTAGTGTGGGTCAGCTTCTCAGCTAGGGATACAAGCTGATATTTGATAACCAACACTGTGATATCTTTGAAAAGAGAATTTCTCATGTCTTGGCAAGAGTAAAAATTTCAAGCAACAAGGTGTTCCCTCTGCCACTTACTCACATCTGTCAAAACATGAGAGATGTGGAGGATACTTCCAGCCAAATTTGGCACCGCAGGCATGACCATCTCAACATTGATGATCTCAAGCAACTTTACACCCTGGAGTTAGTCATCGGATTACCTAAAATTTCATCAAATCAACCAATCTGTCACACTTGTGCAAAAAACAAAATACATAAATTACCGTTCCCTAGACAAGCTGCCAAGAAGTCAGTGGCTCCCCTGGATATCATTCATGCTGATATCTGGGGACCATCATGTTCCCCGTCTTTATCTAGAAAACGGTTTTTCTTATTGATTGTTGAAGATTTGACCAGAATGATGTGGGCATACCCTCTGAATTGCAAATCTGATGCCTTCAGTCATTTTAAAAACTTCAAAGCCTTAGTTGAAAATGAGTTAAACTCAAAAATTAAAATCCTACGCACGGATAAAGGTGGAGAATTCATCAATCATGACTTTGATAATTTCTGTCAAGAGCATGACATAAAGAGGGAGCTTACAGTCAGCTACTGCCCTGAGCAAAAAGGAGTAGCAGAAAGGAGGAATAAAACTATCGTCGAAATGGCTACATGCATGCTACAACATAAAACACTTACCCAAAAAATTCTGGGCTGAGGCTGTTGTGGCAGCAACTTACCTCCTTAACAGGGCACCATGTCGGGCACTACAACACTTGACTCCTATTGAAGCGTGGACTGTGCATAAGGCTAACATTAGTCATCTTCGAACTTTTGGTAGTCTTGTGTTCAGTCTTGAACCTCAGATCAACCGAGACAAGCTTGACGAGAAGGCAGCTTCAGGAATTCTAGTGAGATACAATGAAAATTCCAAGGGATATCGGGTTTACAATCCTGATAAGAAGAAACTTATAATTGTCAGAAATGTGATTATTGATGAGGAGAAATCTTGGGATTGGAATCCTGCTCTGAGTCAAACTCCTGGACCGGTGGTTGCTCAGGACCAACAAACTCTTGCTGAAGAATCCGAGCCCTCCTTCCCGGTCCCTGCCCCTCAGAATATTGAGGTTTACATACATAATTCATGCTCGAATCATAATGAGTCATCATCCCCTTCACCACAGAAAAAATATACACTAATCTCATATATCAATCAGAATTGCAGCATTGCCTTATTTGTGAAGGAGCCCTCATCCTATGCTGAAACTGCAACCAATGAGCATTGGATACATGCCATGAATGAAGAGTTAAAGGCAATAGAAAGTAATGAGACATGGGAGTTGACTGATCTTCCCCCAAATAAGAAGCCCATTGGTCTGAAATGGTTATACAAAGTTAAGTACAATGAAATTTGTAAAGTAATAAAGTATAAGGCAAGACTTGTTGCCAAGGGCTATGCCCAAAAGCTGGGAATTGACTATGTAGAAACATTTGCCCCAGTTGCTCGATTTGAATCCATTCGTATGATTCTCGCCATTGCCACCCACTTCTAATATCCAGTATTCCAAATGGATGCTCAATCTGCATTCCTAAATGGAAATATTGAGGAAGAACAATATGTTGATCAACCCACTAGTTATGAGAAACAAGGAGAAGAAGGCATAGTGTTGCACCTAAAGAAGGCCTTGTATGGTCTAAAGCAGGCTCCTCGAGCCTGGAACTTCAAAATAAATTCGCATTTGATAGAAAGTGGATTCCAAATAACCAACGGTGATCCATCCATTTACACCAAGATTCATAGCAACAAAGGAGTTCTGATTGTTTCCTTATATGTTGATGATTTGCTCATTACAGGCTCAACATGGACATTATAGATGAATTTTGTGCTCACATCAAGACGATATTCCTTATGACTGATCTTGGCTTATCTCGTTATTTCCTTGGAATCCAAATTTATCAAACCACAGGCATCACATACATAACTCATAACAGGTATGCTGAAGAACTTCTCTCCCGATTTGAAATGTCCAACTCAAGGACCACTGCCACCGCCGTGATCACAGAAGAGAAGTATAGCAAGGAAGACGGAGAAGAGAAAGTGAATCCAAAGTGTTACAGAAGTATAATTGGGTCCCTAATGTACCTAACCAACACTCGACCTGATATAGAGCTGTCAGTTAGTGATAGGGAAATTTATATAGTTTTAAAAACAATTCCAACTAATATCCCGATGTAGGCAAGTATACCTATCGAAATATAGTATGGGAAGGATGTCGTATTTGCCTGAGGCCTGTTGAGTAATCTTACTCACGCAAATTAATATTATTTTATCAGAAAAATATTTAAAAGGTTTAAAAGAAATAATAAAGGAAAGGAAACATTTGATCGAGAATCCTTCTTAAGTAAAATACTTCATAAATTTAGAATTCATAAGAAATGGATTTAGACAAACTTGACCGTGGAGGTTCCCAAAATATGATAGAGCCTCTCTCGAGAGAACTACCACCTAACCTTAGGTTGATCGATTAAGACCCCTCGGCCAGTCGAAACCCCTAATCTTGCTTTATGCGGTGAGCCCCACTATTGGATTTGACTCCAATCCGGAAGATTTGCGTCACCCTCTCTCGAGGAATGCATACAACTCTTTTTACCGATGAGCGATCTACCCGTATTTACGGATCTCTCGATACACTAAAATACGGATCAAACTTGATTATCATACCCTAGAAATATGAAACCAATAATTGCAAATCAACGGTAAATCTTAGTTTTCCAAAACTAAACTATGAATAAGAGATTACGGAATATAAAAGCTTAAGAATTCATCCAATCAAATGCTATGAAAATTAGCTAAACATAATTTAAGGAAAGATGATTTTATAACTATGAAAGGAGAATTACAATTGCTGGAATTGAAAATCTAAAATATGAATTAAAATTTGCAAAACATAAAGTAAATCTGCATAAAGAAAATACAATAAGAAAATGCTGAAAAACTATTCTAAAAATGACCCAATCTAAGCTAGGATCGGATTCCCTTCACATTGGCAGCAACTGGAATTTATAGGCAAAAGTTCTGGAAGTCACACCCCTAGGTCACGCCCGTGACCTAGGGCGTGTAAGGTACGGAACCAGTGTCTTGAAAGCCCGGGAACGTTCGGAGAAAAACCACCAAATTTCATCAATAGGTAGGTCACGCCCGTGACCTAGGGCGTGTCTTGACCGAGTCAGGAAACGGCGGGAAACGGCGCGATCTGGAGTTAATCTGGCAGTTGCGGGAGCGGTCACGCCCCTTGGTCACGCCCGTGACCAAGGGCGTGTAAGCTGGAACGGCTCGGCGGCGGAAATTATTTGAATTGAATGCTTGTCGGGCGAGTCACGCCCGTGATCTGAAGGTCACGCCCCCCAGTCACGCTCGTGACCTAGGGCGTGTAATAATAATCTGACGTGGCGGCGTGTTCTGGCAGCAGGAAGATGGCTGGGCTGGGTCATGGTCGTGACATGGAGTCACGCCCCATGTCACGCCTGTGACCCAGGGGCGTGTACTTTGGGATTTTGGCATAAATGCTCCAGAATTTCTCCTGAACACGGTTATGGGCTTGAAATTGCTAATTGCAGCCCAAAGTCCCTGAAAACACAAAACAAAGCAAATTAGATATATATTAAATTAAAATTATATAAAAGCTAATTAATTACTTCTAAAATATTATATAAAAATAACTATAAATAATGCACTATCAAATACCCCCATACTTAAGCTTTTGCTATTCCAGAGCAAAAACTAATTTATAAGTATGAGAAGAATTTATAGGACAATTTCAAACAGATTTTCTTCTAATTATGTACTTCAAATCTTATAAAACTCATGTCAAAATAAGTTAAGAAATTAAAATTCAGATTTATAAGAAATAATTAATAATTCATAAATTGAAATGAGTAGATTAAATTTTAGTTTTGAAATTCTCTAACTAAATATTCATAAACAAAAATGCATTGAATTAAGCAAAATATTCCAAGATTAAAATTATAGAAACTTTACAATCATGAGAAACTTTTAGAAAACAACAAAATATTAACCATGCTCTCTCAATAATATCTTGGATAAACAAGTGAACTTGGCTAAATGGAGTAAAATTGGCATTGAAGAAGTTACTTTGTATATGGGAAATGATGCATTTTATCCTCTCATTTCCATCTTTTTTTAAATTTCTTCTTCTTTTTTAATATCCCAAATGTATATGTTTAGGAGTGATGAATTTTATCCTCTCATCTCCATGCCATATAATCTTTTACTAATTTGGGTGCATATGTTTAGGAATGATGAATTTTATCCTCTCATTCCATGACATATGATCTTTTCAAATATTTTTTTTATGTCAAACAAAAGGGTTAAACAAAAAGGTAGGGGAAGGGCTAGGGTTTAAAGGCTAAACAAAATCCAAAGATGCATTTTAAGAGCATAGAAAATAATTTGAGCAATCTACAAGAAACAATGAGTTCAAGTTAATATAAGTAAAATCTAAAGATATTTAATACAATTACTACAAAATTGAATTATGATATTTTAAAGAGAGAAAGTAAAACTAAGAAATATTCTAAGCAAATCAAAATAATGAAAAACTCCTTAAATCAAATTCATCAAAAAATTAAATCTAACTTATTTTGAAGAGAAATATATGATTTAAAAATTCATAAAAAGAAAACTCCTTAAAAAGCCTATAAAGACAACTCATAATTAAAATTAATTTTGCAATAAATGAAGTTTGGAGAAATTTAATAATACAAAATTTATTTTATTAGATTTTTGGATCTATTAAAAAATGATTTTTTTTAATATTCTTGGACTTCCCAAGGGCTACCCAATGACGGGCTCGCAAGCTACTAGGCGGTTTTGTGGGATGAAAACCCAACACAGCCCTTTCGCAAGAAATTAAATTTTTAATTTTTTTAATTTTTTTTGTAATTTTAATTTGCAAACAAGAAAAATAAGACACAAAGACATACAAATGTAAAACAAATTTTTTTTTTGAATTTTGTAAATTTTTTCATAACAAACTCAAAAATAAGGAAAGAAAAATATTTTTTTTTGTATATTTTGAAGAAGACTTTCTAAATTTTTTTGGATTTTTAATAAAAACTGAAAATAAGAGAATACACCCCCATACTTATAAATAAACATTGTCCCCAATGTTTATAAGCCAAGTACGAGGGAAAAGTAAATAAAATGCATAAAAAGTAAATTGCAAGAAGAATAAAGATAAGCAAGGGGTGCCTCCCAAGAGCGCTTTCTTTTTCCCGTCTTTAAGCTAGACAGTTATTGTTAGGAAAAAGGAAAATAAAATTGAAAATGCACAGGCAACTCCCTTAATTCACGCTCAGGTGAGCATGCCAAAATCCGTTGCCCGGCGACTCCTCCGCTATACTCTTGATTCTTTCGTTGTCCGTTAGCTCGAAATTGTGAATCCAAATTACCTATACATACCTTAGGTAATTTGGATTGCTGGAGATGAGCGGCAAATGGATCGGTGAAGATGTTTGGTTGCAACGGCTCATCCTCTACATGAAAATTGTTAGTATCAAAAGAATCAAAAATTAGCGGGTCAGAAAATTTTTCGCAAGGAGGAGGCGCTTGCGAAAACACATGATTAAGCTCTGGTTGTTTATTTTCAAAAATAAAATTATTATTTAAATAATCAATACCAAGTGGAGAACATTCATGAGACACAATTTCTTCATGAATAATAATTTCATGAAAAAGAGAAGAAAGGGCGGGCGAAGGAGAAGAATAAAAATTTTCATTTTCAAATTCGCCCGGTGTCTCCATGACTTTGTGAAATTCTTGGTATAAAATATTATTTTCTTCTTGGGAATAACTATTCAAAGTTTGAATAGGAATATTCGGAGAATCACCAAGAGAAGAAAATTGATCAAAAGAATTTTGCGGATAAAAAGTGGAGGAATAGAAATTTTGATCAAAAGAAATTTCCTCATTGCACCGTAAACTATCCGGGTGATCTTGCCACCACGAATAATTATTATCGGAGCAAGAAGGAATTTCATATGAATTATCTTTCATAGAAAAATAATTTTGATAACAAAAACTATTTTGATAATATAATGAACATTCCTCACTAAAATGATTTGCACCACAAAAATTACAAATAATTTGGCTCTTTCGTGCGGCTTCCAAAAGATTGACTTTGTTTTGAAGCTCGGCAACTTTTGCAGCCAATTGCGATAACATCATTTTTTTGAAAAAGAAAATTAAACAACCGTTACCTAATAGAAATGAATTTTAAATGAAAAAGCAAAAAGAGAAATGGGGGTGGAGAAAGAGAATGATAAAAGTAATAAAATTCACGCTTTCAAAATATCAACAAAAATAGTTCCCCGGAAATGGCGCCAAAAACTTGATAAGGAAATTTATATCGTTTTAAAAATAATTCCAACTAATATCCCGATGTAGGCAAGTATACCTATCGAAATATAGTATAGGAAGGATGTCGTATTTGCCCGAGGCCTGTTGAGTAATCTTACTCACGCAAATTAATATTATTTTATCGGAAAAATATTTAAAAGGTTTAAAAGAAATAATAAAAGAAAGGAAACATTTGATCGAGAATCCTTCTTAAATAAAATACTTCGTAAATCTAGAATTCATAAGAAATGGATTTAGACAAACTTGACCGTGGAGGTTCCCAAAATATGATAGAGCCTCTCTCGAGAGAACTACCACCTAACCTTAGGTTGATCGATTAAGACCCCTCGGCCAGTCGAAACCCCTAAGCTTGCTTTATGCGGTGAGCCCCACTATTGGATTTAACTCCAATCCGGAAGATTTGCGTCACCCTCTCTCGAGGAATGCATACAACTCTTTTTACCGATGAGCGATCTACCCGTATTTACGGATCTCTCGATACACTAAAATACGGATCAAACTTGATTATCATACCCTAGAAATATGAAACCAATAATTGCAAATCAACGGTAAATCTTAGTTTTCCAAAACTAAACTATGAATAAGAGATTACGAAATATAAAAGCTTAAGAATTCATCCGATCAAATGCTATGAAAATTAGCTAAACATAATTTAAGGAAAGATGATTTTATAACTATGAAAGGAGAATTACAATTGCTGGAATTGGAAATCTAAACTATGAATTGAAATTTGCAAAACATAAAGTAAATCTGCATAAAGAAAATACAATAAGAAAATGCTGAAAAACTATTCTAAAAATGACCCAATCTAAGCTAGGATCGGATTCCCTTCACATTGGCAGCAGCTGGAATTTATAGGCAAAAGTTCTGGAAGTCACGCCCCTAGGTCACGCCCGTGACCTAGGGCGTGTAAGGTATGGAACCGGCGTCTTGAAAGCCCGGGAATGTTGGGAGAAAAACCGCCAAATTTCATCAATAGGCGGGTCACGCCCCTAGGTCACGCCCGTGACCTAGGGCGTGTCTTGACCGAGTCAAGAAACGGTGGGAAACGGCGTGATCTGGAGTTAATCTGGCAGTTGCGGGAGCGGTCACGCCCCTTGGTCACGCCCGTGACCAAGGGCGTGTAAGCTGGAATGGCTCGGCGGCGGAAACTATTTGAATTGAATGCTTGTCGGGCGAGTCACGCCCGTGATCTGAAGGTCATGCCCCCCGGTCACGCCCGTGACCTGGGGCGTGTAATAATAATCTGACGTGGCGGCGTGTTCTGGCAGCAAGAAGATGGCTGGGCTGGGTCACGGTCGTGACATGGAGTCACGCCCCAGGTCACGCCCGTGACCCAGGGGCGTGTACTTTAGGATTTCTGCAGAAATGCACCAGAATTTCCCCTGAACACGGTTATGGGCTTGAAATTGCTAATTGCAGCCCAAAGTCCCTGAAAACACAAAACAAAGAAAATTAGATATATATTAAATTAAAATTATATAA
Source organism: Dactylorhiza incarnata (assembly GCA_033032865.1). Classification (NCBI taxonomy): domain Eukaryota; kingdom Viridiplantae; phylum Streptophyta; class Magnoliopsida; order Asparagales; family Orchidaceae; genus Dactylorhiza; species Dactylorhiza incarnata. The sequence goes on along the minus strand of JAWHQI010000326.1, from coordinate 840,615 downwards.
AAATTAATTAATTACTACTAAAATATTATATAAAAATAACTATAAATAATGCACTATCAGTTAGTTTCAAGTCCAGGTACATGCAGGCACCCAACATCAAACACATGTTGGGCGTAAAAAGAATCTTACAATATGTCAATGGCACAAGATCTATGGGGTTGAAGTACACAAAAGGAGAAAAACTGAACTTGAAGGGATATTCAGATAGCGATTGGGCGGGCTATGACGATGACAGAAGAAGCACATCTGGCTATGTTTTCTTTTTAGGGGACAACCTAATTTACTGGACCTCCAGAAAGCAGAAAACCATAGCGCTATCATCTTCTAAGGCTGAGTACACTGCTCTGTGTGAAACCGCAAAGGAGGCAGTGTGGCTTAAGAAGCTTCTTCATGAGCTATTTAATGAGGATGAAGACTTTACGTAGATCCATGTAGACAATACATCAGCAATTGCTCTTGCAATGAATCCAGTTTTCCACAATAAATCCAAGCATATTGAAATTAAAATGCATTATACTTGAGACCTAATCAGTCAGAAAGAAATTGTGATTGATTACTGCCAATTAAAGAACCAACTTGTCGACGTGCTATCCAAGCCACTATCGTTTCCTCTTTCGCAGATCTGAGGACATAATTGAAGATGGCAGATAGTCGCGATTGCGGGAGGGTGTTGGATGCCAACCATGACTGCAGTACCTCCGACAACCTGCTTAGCATAGAAGAAGAAGGAAAGGAAGATGAAAGCCTGCAGAATATGAAAAAGGAAAGTCAGCTGAAGGAAGAAAGAAGTGAAGAAATCAAAGAAGGCTAAAGTTGTATCTCTCCATGGGCATATCTTGTCTTGGGTGTTGTTCCCTGTCTTGTCCCCCCTTTTGTCCTATTTGCACTAAACTCTATTTGAGTTAGTGCTCTCCGCTATCTTGGGGTAGAAGCTTTTATGCATTTTGTTTCTGCAAAAAACAATGTTGATATGATGTGTTCTATGCATTGAAGGTTTGTGTGTGATGAAAATGAAATGGAATGTATGTACACTCTTCTCTACCCCCTTTACTGAATTCTTATTTCCTTCAAGTACCAACCTCGACCTTTGACTCTTCATACTAGAGAATCGACATTTATGGACCGGTTTTGGATCCTCTCTTTTGAGCAAGAGTAGATTTGCTTCATTTTCCTATTTTCCAACAGAAAATCTACACAGTTGTTTGCTCGAGAATGGCTTGCTTTGCTTGTGCGCAGAGCGACCGCCGCACGAGAGTGTGCGGTCTTGTGCGCATGCACATTTTGAAGGTCAGTGCATTCCAACTTCTATTTAGGAGATCAAATTGACTCGAAATTGTGCAAGAATGAGCCTACTGGAATTGTATTGGCTAGTGGGCCGTGGTCGCGATAAAACAAGATCTATCTCGGTCATTTTCATTTGGGTGAATTCCATCAATAGATTTTGCAGATCGATCTACGCTCCTTGGGTTTGATAGATTAGGTTCATCTTAGCTCGAGAGTCAACCGAATGAACACACAATCAATTTAGAGTCGACGATAAGATTTTAATATGGAAAAACCTGTAAAGGAAAAAAAATCACAAGGTCTAGCCATGTTCAGACAAATAAAGTAGCAATAATGTCAGAGTACACGACTGATTTAGCGAGGGTGACAAGTCACCTCTCGTTCTACATTGTTAAATGTGTCTTTTTATTAATGCATGTGCCAGAGACACCATTTAGAGAGCTGCGTTCGGGGGCGCATCCCGGATGTCGGCCCATGGCGATGTGTTCTGAACAATGGTGCGAGGATCATCCTGGAGAGCAGAGCGCCTTATGAAGAGTGGAGCGTGGGGCATATTTTGAAGAACGGAGCATCTTCTAGAGAGTGGAGAGCCTTTAGGCGAGCGACAATGCCATATGGAGAGTGGGGTGCACATTGGAGTGGTGCGTGTTCTGATGCACTTACGACAAGTGTATTGCTCGCACAAGTAATATAAAATGGGGGAGTAAATCTCCAGTATCAATCTCAAGGAATGCTGGTTGGGGTGAGTGATTTTATCATCGAGAAAGCTAATTATAAAGATTTCTAATATTTCAAAGGGGGGTTTGATTGTTTTGAAAGACACAAAAAGAAAATTAAATTAACTACTGTGGGTAGAATGCACCGCTTCGCTTAGTGGATGGACTAATGAAGGTCGCAATGCTCTTCTTCGAGTAGCGTATGGACGAGTAAATTAGCGGATGGAGGATTCGTAACCATCGGAGTGAGGGTTGTAAGCACCTCGTCACTAGGCACGCCACTAGCAAGTGCTAGTGCGACAACTCGACGCAATGGTGGAGTGGTGGATGGAATGGGGGCGCTCCTCAACTCACATAACCCAAGAACAACATTTCAAAGACATGAAAATATCATTAAAATCAACAAGGGTTTATGGAACATCATTCATACATCGCAATAACCATCAAGTAATAACTACATCGTTATAGATGAGGAAAGGGTAAACCAAAGCACGAAGACACGATGAAGATTCGCGGCCAAAATCACAGGTTTGTCACGCCTCATCCGTGCACGGTCTTCAGTTGACGTCCGGGGTCCAGAGGAGCTGTCACCTTCCTCTACGTTACCCGTCTTCTTTGGATAACAACGTCGATCTAGCTCTCGCCGGAGAACTCTTGTATGCAGCAAGAAATCACTTTGAATGGAGCTCTTGAGTTTACGGATGATAGAGGAGGCCGAGGGGGAAGCTCTAGCTCTTGATTCGCAAGGAAATGGTTCCTGGAGCTTCTCCTAAAAGTGGGCGGTGGTGGAGCGACGAAATGGAGCGAAACCTGGAGAAATATGGCGGGCTGGTCGTCGATCTCAGGAATAGGGTGAAGTTATGATCTTTTGTAATAAACAATCAGAATTTGGGTCACACATGGTCGAACACACGACCGTGCATGGACTGTGCGATATTAAAGCATTAGGCAGCCTAGGAAAATGATGAAGAAGCGCTCATGCGATTTTACTCACGCATGGTCAAAATCGACCGTGCGCGAACAAAACGCATGGGTACAAATAGATCGCTTACAAACATGCAATCACAGGCAGATCGTGTGTTTCCTTCGCGCATGGTTGAGTCCAACCGTGCGTGAAGTAAACACACGGGCGATAATTTTAGAAATATTTGGACTGGAAAGAGAGGCTTGTGCGATCACCTTGGACAAAATAAGATAAGGGTGGAATTTCTCAAGAGCAAAGATAACTGCTGGCAGCTCCTTTCCTGTGGTCGTGTAATTCTGTTGAGCCTCATTTAACGTGCGACTTGCATAGTAAATTGTATAAAAGATCCTCTTTTCCTTTGCCCCAGGACAGCCCCCACAGCGACATCACTGGCATCACACATAAGCTTGAAAGGAAGAGTCCAATCCGGCGATGTCAACACTGGTGCAGTCGTCAAATATCTCTTCAACACGTTGAATGCCTGCAGATAATCATCATTGAAGTCAGATTTCTCATCCTTTCCCAAGAGATTGCATAGCGGCTTAGCAATGGATAAGAAGTCTTTAATCAAACGGCTATAGAATCCAGCATGCCCTTAAATAATGCAGATTCCCTTCACCGACGTTGGAGGGGGAGGCTTCCAGATAGTATCTACCTTGTCTTGATCAAATTCAATACCCTTGTTAGATATTTTATGCCCCAGAACAATTCCCTCCCGGACCATGAAATGGCATTTTCCCAATTCAGCACTAGGTTGCTATTCTCGCAATGCGTAAGAACCACAGAGAGATTCCTCAAACAGGAGTCAAAATCAGTACAGTACAAATTGTTCTTTAATATGTACTTATGTGATGACTTGATATCCAATATCATGATCTATGAGCCTCGGTCATCAGTCAATCCCACACACTATTCTTAAATGTATCATCATTGCCCAATTTCTACAATGCTGCCTCAGCCAGGGACCATTTAAGAATGATGTTTCATTTATATGTAGGATCTCCCATTTTAGTCATGCACTTGAATTCCTACGAAACAAATACTTTAAGGGCATTTATTATGTTCAATTTATCTAACTATATAGAAATGAATAAACACAACAAAAGACATGCCTTTAAATATATTAATAAAATTATATTAAATGTCATCACATGAACAAAAAATGAAAATGTCAAACCCACAATCCTCCCACTAGAAACAATAATTTATGTATCTAATATCAAGTGATCTAGTATGACCATCATGTTTTCTTTGAGGAAGTATCTTTGTTAGTGGATCTGCTATATTGTCATCAGTTGATACTTTGCATATGTTCACATCACCTCGATCAACTATCTATCGAATGAGATGGAACCGCCATGGTATGTGTTTAGAGCGCTGATGAGATCTAGGTTCCTTAGCTTGGGCAATTGCACCATTATTGTCACAGTAGAGATCTACAGGGTCAATAATGCTAAGATCTATATCTAACTCACCGATGAATTTCCAAATCCATACAACCTCCTTCGCTGCTTCAGAATCAGCAATATACTTGGCCTCTATTGTTGAATCATCTATCATCACTTACTTCGAAATCTTCCTGCATACATCACATTCATTATGGCAAAACACAAAACCCAATTGGGACATTAAGCCATATCTATCAGTTTGGAAGCTAACATCCATGCAACCCTTTACAACGAGCTCATCCTCACCACCATATACCAAGAATACATCCTTAGTTCTAAATTACTTGGGGATAATGTTGACTGCGGTCCAGTGAACATCACCTAGATCTGACTAGTATATGCTAGTCATGCTAAACGTAAATGAGGCATCAGGATAAGTTTATAACATTGCATACATGATTGATCCAATTGCCGAGTCATATTGAATCAAACTCATATAGTCCTTCTCTACCTTAGATTTAGGACATAGTGTCTTAGAAAGACTCACACCATAACACATGGGTAAGTACCCCTTCTTAGACTCAGGTATGTTGAATTGTTTCAATACCTTATCAATGTACGTACTTTATGTCAATTCGAGCAACTTCTCTAATTTATCTCTATAGATCTTAATACCAAGTATATAAGTCGATTCACCTAAATCTTTCATTAATAAGCAGTTCCCTAGACTATTCTTAACATCTTGTAAGGATGGAATTGAATGTCATTCCCAATAAATTGTATGTCATTTACATACAATATTAGGAATACAACTATGCTCTCACTAATCTTATTGTGAACACAAGACTCATCTTCATTCTTGATAAAACCATACTCTTTGACTTCTTATAAATATGATGATTCCAACTTTGAGAAGCTTGTTCCAATCCATAAATGAATCTTTGTAAATATCATATTTTAGTGGCTTCATGTGGAGATACAAAACCCTCTAGCTGTGTCATGTACAAATACTCAAGGAGGTTTCTATTAAGGAAAAACCATTTTGACATCCATTTGCTAAATATCGTAATCATGGTACGCAACAATAACAAGTAGAATCTCAATGGACTTAACCATGGCACCGGGGAAAAGGTTGCATCATAGTCAATATCATGGATTTGCTTAAAACTTTTAGCCACTAATCGCCCTTTGAATGTCTGTACATTCCCATCCATGTCGGTCTTATTCTTAAAACCCACTTGCACCTTATGGGTCGTAACCCTTCAGGTGGTTCTTCCATGGTCAAAACCTGGTTTATATACATGAAGTCCATTTCAGAGTTCATGGCCTCGTGCCACTTCTCAGAGTCTGGTCCATTTTTAGCTTATTGATAGGTTGTATGCTCATCATCACGATCTATTAGCAACACATTACCAATTTGAGTCATAAGAAATCCATATCTCTTAGGCTCAAATCATGGTTTATCATGTCTATATAAGGCTTGTGTTTCTTGAGTAAGCTCTCTAGCTATAATAATTTGTATTCCTTGCTCAGATTTCATCTCAGGGGCATTCATTGCTTGTGGTTCTTGAACTTCTTCAAGTTTTATCTTGGACGTAGTCTTTTAGATATGAACTCCTTCTCTAGAAAAACACTAGTCCTTGCGACAAACACTTTGTACTCATAGTGCTTATAGAAATAATACTCTTTTTTCCATATAGTACCCCACAAGATAATATTTACCTGATTTGCATCAAGTTTGTCTATCATTTGATGTCGTACGTATACCTCACAACCCAAAATCTCTGTGAAAGACATACTAAGATACTCCCTAGTTCATATCTCATATGGTGTCTTTTGAACCATGTAAGTAGGAATATGATTTAATGTAATAGCAACTATCTTTAGAGCATATCCCAAATGGAAATATGTAGATCTGCATGACTCATCATAGAACACACAATGTCCAACAAGGTACAATTTCTCCTCTCATAAACACCATTATGTTGTCGTGTCCTAGGTGGTAAGTTGTTATACAATACCACACTCTATAAGATAGTCTTTAAACTTCTGACTCAAGTTTTCTCCACCTCGATGAGATTATAGTGCTTTAATATGTTTTTCTAATTGGTTTTGTACTTCATTCTTGAATTTCTTGAATTTTTCAAAGGATCCTGATTGGTACTTCATAGGATACGTATATCTATATCTACTGAAATCATTAGAAAATATAATTAAGTAGTGAAACCCACCTCTAGCCATAAAAGTTATGGGTCTAAATATGAAAGTGCACAGTGAGTCCTCTGAGTATTCTCTAGAGGAGGGTGGGGGGGGGGACGAATAAAGTATAAATTTTTTTTTTCTATAATAACTATGCAAAACAATAAAAATACTTCTAATTACTATGCATTTAGCTTTCCCACACAGAATAAAATATTCACAGAGTGCAAAAATAAAATTAGTGGACAACACAGAAATTAACAAGACAAACGGACAAGAGCTATAATGGTTCCCCAAAATATGGGTACATCCACTCTTCTACCACCTTGGTAGGAATACACTATCCCGTGCCTGAGTCTTTTGATAAGGAGGCTCTTAGAACCACCAAGTCTTTTGATAAGGAGACTATTAGAACTAACAACTGAATCTTTTGGAGACTCTTAGAACCACTGAGTCTTTTGGTAAGGAGACTCTTAGAACCAAGGACTGAGTCTTTTGATATGGAGACTCTTAGAACCAATCTAGATCTTGTGATAAGGAGATCTTGAACCATTGAATCCTTTGGAGAGGGATTCTAAAAACTCTTTACTTAATTTACAATAAGAAAGAGAGAGTAAGAAAGGATTAGAAGAAAAGGTAAGTCTTCTGATTTGAATCTTCTTTCAGCAGATTTCTCTGAGGATTCTTGGCACTTTTAGTGGACTTGATCTTGTAGATGATTAATCCTTTGTAAAAAGAAGAAGATGATTATTAAGCTTTGTCCAGTCTTTCAATTTGTTGCAGCAAAGAGAAGAAACCTTGCTGCTAATCATAGATGTATTTTTTTTCTACGTATTGTTTGAGAGAAGGCTTGAGGAAGAAGAAGAATGATTGAAGAGTTGTTGTTATTCTGAATCTTCTTGAGTAATATTATTCTGCTGTCGAATAATGTTTGAATCACTTCCCTCTTATGTTATTTCCTTAGTTGGAATGTCCAAGGAATAATAATATCTTCTTTCTATTTTGATGACCCGTCAAACCCTTTTTGAGAACCTTCCAGAAATATCTTTATTGTCTCTATGTAGTCGTTCTTTCCATTCTTGGATATAATCAACCCGTTAGAGATCCAAACTATTCCATGTATAACATCTGACTCATCTTTAAAAAAGAATAAAGGTGATTTTCTAATTATGTCTATATTCGACGTAGCGTCGAATATATTTGACTTCTTATCGACGCACCTATGAGTTCTACTGGAAGCTGCATCGAAATACTCCTCAGATTATAAATGATCTATGCAGTCGATGTTGCATCGAATAGTTATCAACGTGTTTGTCGAGATGAAATCCTGAACTCAGAGCTTCTTCCTTCTGCGTCGATTATAAGTCCAAGTTGCGTCGACTTCAAATACTGCTTCGACTGACTCTGTCTTCTGCATCGAGTACATCTCGATGTTGTGTCGACTTACACTTATACATCGACTTCAGTCTGAGTTAATATTACTTCTATTTGAAGTTACTTCGACTTGCAGTCAAAGCTGCGCCAACTTCTATTCGACCCAGGTTTAATTCAAATGAATTTTGGACTCTATTTCAAATGGTCTTTGACATCCTAATTAGAGTGTGACACCCTAATTAGAGTGTGACAATCCTAAGACATTGAATGCACAAAGAAGTCTAACGACTGTGTTGCTTTGAGAAGATGAATCGTCACAACTTAGGGTTGTATTCGAAGCAACGTTGAAAAGGGGTGGATGCTATGTGACAAAACTTGTCGAAGTAGCTTCTAGAAGTCCAATCTGCGCGCGCTTTGAGATGTCGACGTAGCGCCGAGTTGAAGTCAACTTGGATTCAAATGCAAGCAACAACTGTTATGTCGATGTAAGCATCGATAAGAATTCGATGCTGTGTCGAGTGCCATTCAAATGAACTTTCCCAGACAGCTCTCGAAGCTGGCATTGAGTAGAAATCAATGGTGCGTCGATTTGTATTTGATGAAGCTCTGAATAAAAACTATGTTTTTCTCAAAAATCTTCCTGTTTTTCCTAGCAATAACTTTCTATAGAAAATAGATCTTATTACATATAAAGTGTGTCCTAAAGTGCTCTATCAAGCATACCCAATTCATTGATGAAGAAATTATGCTTGCTTTCATCAAGTGGCTTAGTGAAAATGTCTGCCCTTTGATTATTAGTGGAAATATATTAAAGATTGATCTTACCCTTCTCTACATTATCCCTGAGAATGTCGTGCATTATCTCTAAGTGCTTAGTTCTGTTGTGGAGAACATGATTGGAAGCTATAGAAATAGTACTAGAGCTGTCACAGAATATTGTGGAGTTCTTAAGACTAAAGTTGTAATCTAACAATTGATTCTGCATCCACAATATTTGTGAACAACAGCTTCCTGCAGCTATATACTCAGCTTCAGCTGTAGAAGTAGAGATTGAGGTTTGCTTCTTGCTAAACAAAGAGATCAGTCTAGCACCCATGAATTGACAAGTTCCTGAGATGCTCATTCTATCAAGCCTGCATCCATCATAATCTGCACCTGAATAGACTACTAAATCAAATCCAAATTCTGTGGGATACCACAATCCAAGCTCAGGTGTACCCTTTAGATATCTGAGTATTATTTTTAAAGAACTCATGTGGGATTATTTAGGGTCAACCTATAATAAAGCACATATGCATATATCAAACATAATATCTGGTCTGCAAGCTGTAAGGTAGAGAAGTGAGCCAATGGCTGCTCTATAAGTCTATTGATCAAATGACTTACCCTTTTCATCTCTATCCAATACAGTATTGGTAGCCATGGGCGTTTTTATGACAGAGGCGTTTTCCATCCCAAACCTCTTGATAAAATCTTTGGTATACTTGGATTGGGATATGAAAATGCCATCTGCATTTTGCTTAACTTGGAGGCCAAGAAAGTATGACAATTCCCCCATGCTACTCATTTCAAACTTAGACTGCATTAGGTCAGCAAATGTTTTTTGCAAAGTCTTTGGTCTGTTGAACCAAATATTATATCATCAACATATATCTGTACTAGAAATAACTGATTTTTATGTGCTCTAGTGAAAAGTGTTTTATCCACCTTACCTCTTACAAAAGGGTGTTCTAGGAGGAATGTGGATTAAGTCTCATACCAAGCGCTTGGAGCTTGCTTGAGACCATACAGTGCTTTGTCTAGTCTATAAACAAAAGAAGGATGAGATGGATTGACAAAACCTGGGGTTGCTCCACATATACTTCTTCCTGAAGAGTTCCATTTAGGAAAGCACTAATTACATCCATTTGATATACCTTGATCTTCATATGTGCAGCATAGGCAAGGAACATTCTGATTTCTTCCAGTCAAGCCACTGGAGAAAATGTCTGATTGTAGTCAATACCCTCCTCTTGCCTGTATCCTTGAGCAACAAGTCTTGCTTTGTTTCTGACTATGACTCCATTTGAGTCCATCTTATTTTTATATACCCACTTTGTTCCTATGATTGGGTAATTTCTTGGTCTTTCAACTAGAGACCAAACTTTGTTTCCTTCAAACTGTGCAAGTTCCTCTTGCATGGCAGCAATCCGGTGGGGATCACTATCTGCTTCTTCAAACTTCTTGGGCTCATACTGTGAGAAGAAGCACTATAACATAGTTTCATTTATGATCCGGTTACTGGTCTTCACTCCCACTGTTATATTTCCTATAACTTGAGTTGGAGGATGATCCTTGAGGGTCATCCTATTCCTTGTTAAGTTGTTTAGTGGATTGATATCCTCTTCTTCATTGATTATGGGTGCACCATTTTCATTTTCTAGAACAATTTTTGTATCTGGCAGAGCAGGTGCCTGAATGTCCTCATCATCTGAAATAGAGTCTTCATCTGATTCATTATTAGTGGGTTGTTTGCCTTTGTCCTGGCAACCTGATGAGTAATTTGTGATGCTGATCCTTTCAACTTGATCAGCCAGCTGGTCTTCTTCTCGCAAGATGACATTAGTATAAGTTTCCTTCCCCTTGGAGAACATGTTATTTTCATCAAATACTACATGCACTGCTCCTCAATATTGAGAGAGCTCTTTTTATAACACCTATAGACCTTGCTTGATGAGGAGTATCCCAATAATATCCCATCATCAGCCTTCTTCTCAAATTTGGCAACAATTATTCTTAATAGTGAATGAAAATCCTTTCATGTCCAAACAAGAAATGGATATAATATTTTTGGTAATTAATAACAGGTACATAATAATAGTTCTTTATATTATTTACAAGCCTAGTAGACAAAGATAGATGATAAGTCCTTACAGAAATAACATCAATTCTTACTCCATTTCAAACTCGTATGTCTACCTTGCCATTAGCCAACATTCTTCTCCTTCTCAGTTCCTGCACATTTACATAAATGTGAGAACCACATATGGTATCCAATACCCAAGATGAAGAAGTAGAAAGATTGACTTCTATAATAATGATACCTGAAGTGGAAGTCTCACTTCCTTTCTTCTTTCTCAAATCTTCAATGTAAAGAGGACAATTCAACCTGCAATACCCTACCTTTCCATAATGGTGGCAATTTCCATCCTTAGTCAGTCCTTTCCTTTTTAGTGTAGAAGATGTGAGATTAAAGTTAGACTTAGATCTGTATCTGATGAGTAGTTTTTATACCTATCTTTTAGTATAGTTTTGATGCAATATTAATATGAATTTGTTAAATTTAAATGCCTTCTCCTAAATAAATTGTTTCTTTTTATATATATGTACTAACTTAAGCCTATTTTCTATTTTTCATGTTTTTTAGACATTTTGAGCAGAAATTACTAGTACACGCCATAGGTCACGGGCGTGACCAAGGGCATGTCAACCTAAAAAGTTGTTCCAGACCTGTTGCCACTATCCCGGGCTCAAGCCGAGAAAAATCTCTAGTACACGCCCTAGGTCACGGGCGTGACCGAGGGCGTGTAACTTGAAAATTTTGCCTATTTAAAGTCAGCTCCTCCAGAACTCAGAGGATGAATTTTGGGAGTTTTCTTCTGCATTTCTTGTACTGTTTTACTGCTTCTAGTGTTCTTGTACTTTACTTTCTTCTAGTACTTGTAGTTTTAATTTATTGGTTTGTAATTTTCTTTTGTGAAATTAATAAAAATTAGTTCTTTCTTCCCTTTCCTCTCTCCTTATTTCATAATGAATTCTCTTACTTTTGAAGATTCTTCCATCTCAATAAGTTGCTAAATTCTCATTAGTACTCGATTGAGATGATCCAAGGAATGATAGAAGTTTTGATTAAATTTAGATTTTCTCTTTCTCTTTTTTTAGAATGCTTAAGATTTATCCTTGATTATAATGAAATGAGATTATATCATCGAAATATATTTCTCATTCTTGTTTTCATACTTTAGTTAGACAAGAGGCTCGTAATGCAAATCGACCATTCAAAGGGTAAAGAGAGTTGAATGCAACCCTTGAGAGAGGACGACATAAATCTCCCGTTTGGAGTTCGGTTGATCAACCGAACTCCAATTATAGAACGAGAGTTCGGTTGATCAACCCAAACTCATTTGAACGCATCCTCGAAAGAGGTGCACTCAGGATTTGGGAACCTCCACGGTCGAAGCAATTTCTGTAAGAGAATTAGAATCTAATTTCTTCTTGTTATTTAAATTCCAAGGTAATTCAAAGATCGAGTGCTAGCCTTCTAACCATAGTTTTAATCATCGCCTTAAAATTGTCTTGCTCTTCTTGCAACCCACCCAAAGTTCTAATTGATAAAATAATAGTGATTTTCTTGGAGTAAAAGTATTCAACTCGCCCGGAAAAATACGACCTTGATATTTTAATATCCTATACTATATTCGATAAGGCACGCTTGCCTTTATCAATATAGGATTGGAGAACAACTTCTTCTTGATTTTCTAATCTCGCTCTCCAATCAATTTTTCTATCAAGTTTTAAGCGTCGCTGCCAGGTAATTGAGTTGATATTTCAAAAAAAAAGGAATATCTATTAATTTTATCGTTTCTTTTCTTCTTTTTATTTTTTTAAGGTGCAATCAATATTCTTGAAAAGGGAGGTTTGGGATGTCACCCCAGCATATCTCCTAGTACACGTGCGAGTCCTTCACCGTGGAGACCTTGGGAAGTCAAGGGATAATCTAAAATCGCGTAATAAATCATAAAAAAATATATTAAAATAAAATATTTATTTTTGTATTCCCTTCTTTTCCTCTTTTTATTTTTTTATAATCTTTCTCTTTTCAATGTATGACCCGATGAAATTCTTCGAATAATCCTGATTTTCATTTTGATCCGGAAATCGAGCGCACCTTACAACGATGCCTCTGATTTTGTGATCAGGAGTTACCAATAATTATCGAAGAATCTATCAGAGACACTAACATAGGAATTATGGGTGAGCCAAATCCTGATGAGGCCCAACAATGGACCATGTCCTATTATGCATGACCGAATTTGGAAGGGAGACAATCAAGTTTCGTCCGCCCTATAGTGACGAATAATAATTTTGAGATCAAGTCTAGCATCATCCAAATGGTGCAACAATCAGTAACCTTTCATGGTTTGTCGGACGAAGATCCAAATTCTCATCTGTCAAATTTTCTTGAAATCTGCGATACTTTTAAAATAAATGGCGTTACTGATTGATGAGTACTTTTTGTACTCATCTTTTAGTATAATTTTGATGTAATTTTAATATAAATTCATGTCAATTATTTGTTTTATCTTATAATAATCATTCCTTTTTATTTTTGCCACTAATTTAAGCTTAGTTTATGTTTTGAAGGTTTTTTGGGTCCTTTGAGCAAAATTGTCAAGTACACGCCTATGGTCATGGGCGTGACCTAGGGCGTGACAGCCTAGATGTGTTCCAGACCTGATTCCGCCACACCGGGGTCAATCCGTGAAGATTCGCCAAGTACACGCCCCAGGTCACGGGCGTGACCAAGGGCGTGACCTAGTGTCACGACCGCGACTCGCCACAGCATCCAAAGCACGCCTGCCACATCATTTAAAGTTACACGCCCCAGGTCACGGGCGTGACCAAGGGCGTGACATCAGGTCACGGGCGTGACTCACCCTGCGCTTCTTCCTGCCAGAGTTTCCCGCCAGCAGCACTATTTCAAGATTACACGCCCCAGGTTACGGGCGTGACCTAGGGCATGCCACGGCTGAAACGCTCGCAATTACTCCAGAAGGCGCCCTCTCCGCTGCTGCTTCGATCACGCCCCTTACACGCCCTTGGTCATGGGCGTGACCAAGGGCGTGTAACCTCAACTTTTCAGCTATATAAAGGGAGCTTCTCTAGATCTTCAGGGACTAATTTTGGGTGTTCAAATCTCCATTTCTTGTTTTATTTTTGTGTTTTAGTAGTTCTTGTATGTCCTTTTTCTTATTAGCATTTGCAGTTTTCAATTCAATAGTTGTAACTTTCAATTCATGTCTTGTAATTTTTCTTTAGCAATTTAATAAAATAGTTCTTTTCTTCTCTCAATCTATTCTCTCTTTTTTCATGAACTCTTCTATTTTCTTTTATTCTTCTATCTCTATGAGTAACTAAATTCCAATTAGTACTCGACCGAGATGATCTGAGGAGAATATAATCTATGGTTTAGCTTCTCTTTCTCCCCTTTAGAATGCTTAAGATTTATTCTTGAACTTTTATTGGATTGAGATTATATTGTCGATATATAATTCTCGTCTTTGTTTTTGCAATCTAATAACCGAGAGGTTTTGATTTCGAATCGATCATTTCAAGAATAAAGAGGGTTGAATGCACTCCTCAAGCGAGGATGACATAATTCTCTCGGATTGGAGTCAATTCCAATAGAGGGTTTCACTACGATAAGACAAGTTTTAGATCTTGATTCTAAAATGAAAGTTCGTTTGATCGACTAAACTCAGTTGAGCGTATCCTCGAGAGAGGTACGTTCATAATTCGGGAACCTCCACGGTCAAGTAATATCTTAAGGGAATTAGAAGTTTGATTTATTATATGTATTTTCCAAAGTGATTCAAAGTCGAGTTCTACCCCTTTTTACTAATCGTTCTTTTAATTCTTATTTTAATTTTCCATTTGCAAAACCCACCTCAAGTTTTATTCGATAAAATAATAGAGATTTTCTTGAAGTAAGAGTACTCAACCGCCCCGAGTCTAATACGACCTTGTTTTAATAACCTATACTATATTCGATACGGTACACTTGCCGTTGTCGTTTGCAAGCATAGTTTTGCGCATCAAGTTTTTGGCGCCGTTGTCGGGGACACGGTTGATATTTCAAAAAAAGAAATATTTATTAATTTTATCGTTCTCTTTCTTTCCCCCCCTTCTCTTTAATTTTTTTTTTATAAAAAAAAATCTTAAAAAGCGCAATCTAAATTCTCGGAAAGGACGCTTTGGGCTTGAATTCCCATCATAGCCTCTAGTACCTTGCAAACCTTTCACCGGGTAGATCTTGGGAAGTCCGGGACTAATTTAACCCGCTTTTTGAAAAAAAAATATAATTAAAATATTTTTAAAATTCCAATTATTTAAGTGAAAGTTGTTTCCTTTTTATTATGAAATTAATAGAAGCGGCCGTTAAAATTCCTGTGCTTCGAAACCAAATTGAACTTTTACGAGCCTTTCGAAGGCGCCAGTTTAGTTGTTATTATTGCGGTGCACCTCATCAAAGTGAGGAATGTTATTTACATTCTTATTATCAAAAAAATTATTAGGAAAATAATTTTCCTCAATATTATGCAAATAATTTTGATAATAATTACGATCATAATTTTTCATCTTTTAATGAAAATAATTTTTCAAACTTTGATGAAAATAATTTTTCTAATTTTAATGAGAATAATTTTTCGGCATTTAATAATTGTTCTTCTAGCTCCGAAGTTGATTATTCCTCGTGGCAAGCTCACCCAGATAGTTCCCGGAGCAACGAAGATAAATCTTTAGATCCGAATTTTTGTTTTTCTTCTTTTACACCGCAGTCTTCGTTCTCTAATTTGGGGGAAATTTCGCAGATCCAAATAGATAATTCCCCCCAAAATTTAGAGGAAAATAATTTTTCTAATTTTCATGAGAATAATTTTTCGGCCTCTAATAATTTGCCTTCTAGCCCCGAAGTAGATTATTCTTGGTGGCACGGTCACCCGGATAGTCTTCGGGGCGATGAAGATAAATCTTTAGATCCGAATTCTTATTCTTCTTTTGCGCCGCAATTTTTGTACTCTAATTTTGGGGAATTTCCGCTTTTTAAATTTGATGCTCCACCCCAGAATTTAGATGAGAATTTTCATTCTTCTAGTGTTTTTTCCTCGTCTCTAGAAAATTTAGTTATGGAGGAACATGATTGCTCATGTACTCCCATAGTTTCTTTTCCCAATTATGAAGAAAAATTCTCTTACCAAGAAATTCTTAATGTTTTGGGCACCCCGGATGAACTAGAAGAAGAACAAGTTTCTTCCCCTACTTCACCCGGATCTTCTTTTCTTTATCATGAATTTTCGCAAATCTCTTCTATTTTTCAACCAGAAATTCATGAAAATTTTGTGTCCGAAAATTTTATCCCGCTTGGTAATACACTAGATTTCACTAATGAAAATTTTATTTTAGAAAAGGAACAACCGGAGCTTAATTTTATATTTTCGCGAGCGCCTCCTCCTTGCGAAAAATTATCTGAATCGTTTATTTGTGATTCTTTATACACTAACAATTTTCAGGTTGAAGATGAGCCGTTGCTACCCCAAATAATCAACGATCCATATGCCGCTCATCTGTATGAATTCAAATCACCTCAGGTATGTTTAGGTGATTTGGATTTGCAAATTCAAAATCAAAGACAAACGAAGAATCACATGTTAAGCGGAGGAGTAGCCGGACGACTGACGCCGGCACATTCGCCTCAGCGCAAATTAAGGGAGTTGCCTGTCCACCTCTCTTTTAAATTTTCTTTTTCCTAACACTAACCGTCTAGCTTAAAGACGGGAAAAAGAAAGCGCTCTTGGGAGGCACCCCTTGCTTATCTTTAATTTTATGAATTTTTCTTTTAAAAGTTTTTCTTTCAAGTATTCTTCATACTTAGTTTTAAACATTGGGGACAATGTTTAATTTTAAGTATGGGGGTGTAGCTTCGGATTCCCTGTTTTTTTTAATAAAATTTTTTTTTAATAATAATAAATATGCTTAGCCTTGTCGTTTTTATTGTTCTAGAAATTTAGTTTGAGGATTGATTATAAGTATTCCTACATTTTTGATTTAGCTAATATTTTGTTTTATCAGAATTTGTTAAACTTAAATTTGAAGTAATTTGGTTTTAAGAAACATTTTATGTTTTTAATTTGATTAGAGAATTTATTCAGCACTACTTCTCATTTTAATTTTAAATAGCTTCACTTTGTGGTAAATTGGCTAAACATCTCTAGATTTTTTCATTAATTCGCTTTTAACTTTAAGATCTTAGGAAATTTCATTCCACTAAAAATTTGCTCTCAAAATAGTTTAATTTATAAACTAGAAGTATTTCTTTACCCTTGGTAAACTTTTGTTTTTCTTTTCCCCTATTGTTAGATCATATGTCATGGGAATAAGGAGATGTTAGTTCTTTATTCTCTGGTAAACATATGCAACCCAAAAATAAAAATGAAGAGAGAAAAATGTGTATATGTCGTGGAAATGATAGGATAATAGTCTATCATTCTCTGGTATTACATATACTAAAAAATAAAATAAAATGAAAGGGGTTGAGAGGATAAAATTCATCACCCCAATCAAAAACCTCTTCATATCCTTTGTCTTCATTGTGCCATTCTGTGTAAACCCATCCCTAGCCAATTTCATTATTTCTAGTCCTAAACTAAATAATTAAGAGAGCAATATTTTGGTAGGTGTCTTTTCCTTAAGTTTCTTTTATGTTAGAGTGTTTATAATTTCAATCTAATTTTGTTTGAAAATTTCTATAATTTTGATTGCTAAATAGTTATCTTGAGAAGTAGTTAGCTAAACAAATTTCTCTTTTTAAATTATCAACATAACTTATGACTTAATTCTTGAATTCCTAAAATTTCCTTTTGACTTATTCTTGGTTTAATAAAATTTTAGTTAATTAGAAATAATATCGATGTCTTGTAATTCTTTCCTCACTCTTTTGCTCTGGAATAGCAAAAACTCAAGTATGGGGGTGTTTGATGAGTACTTTTTGTACTCATCTTTTAGTATAATTTTGATGTAATTTTAATATAAATTCATGTTAATTATTTGTTTTATCTTATAATAATCATTCCTTTTTACTTCTGCCACTAATTTAAGCTTAGTTTATGTTTTGCAGGTTTTCTGGGTCCTTTGAGCAAAATTGTCAAGTACACGCCCATGGTCACGGGCGTGACCTAGGGCATGACAACCTAGATGTGTTCCAGACCCGATTCCGCCACACCGGGGTCAATCCGTGAAGATTCACCAAGTACACGCCCCAGGTCACGGGCGTGACCAAGGTCGTGACCTAGTGTCACGGCCGCGACTCGACACAGCATCCAGAGCACACCTGCCACGTCATTTAAAGTTACACGCCCCAGGTCACGGGCGTGACCAAGGGTATGACATCAGGTCACGGGCGTGACTCGCCCTGCGCTTCTTCCCGCCAGAGTTTCCCGCCAGCAGCACTATTTCAAGATTACACGCCCCAGGTCACGGGCGTGACCTAGGGCGTGACACAGCCGAAACGCTCGTAATTACTCCAGAAGGCGCCCACTCCGCTGCTGCTTCGATCACGCCCCTTACACGCCCTTGGTCACGGGTGTGACCAAGGGCGTGTAACCTCAAATTTTCAGCTATATAAAGGGAGCTTCTCCAGATCTTCAGGGATGAATTTTGGGAGTTCAAATCTCCATTTCTTGTTTTATTTTCGCGTTTTAGTAGTTCTTGTATGTCCTTTTTCTTATTAGCATTTGCAGTTTTCAATTCAATAGTTGTAACTTTCAATTCATGTCTTGTAATTTTTCTTTAGCAATTTAATAAAATAGTTCTTTTCTTCTCTCAATCTATTC
This sequence comes from Dactylorhiza incarnata, assembly GCA_033032865.1. NCBI lineage: Eukaryota > Viridiplantae > Streptophyta > Magnoliopsida > Asparagales > Orchidaceae > Dactylorhiza > Dactylorhiza incarnata. Next base: position 822,041 of record JAWHQI010000326.1, on the reverse strand, counting down.
TCTCTTTTTTTTCATGAACTCTTCTATTTTCTTTTATTCTTCTATCTCTATGAGTAACTAAATTCCAATTAGTACTCGACCGAGATGATCTGAGGAGAATATAATATATGGTTTAGCTTCTCTTTCTCCCCTTTAGAATGCTTAAGATTTATTCTTGAACTTTTATTGGATTGAGATTATATTGTCGATATATAAGTCTCGTCTTTGTTTTTGCATTCTAATAACCGAGAGGTTTTGATTTCGAATCGATCATTTCAAGAATAAAGAGGGTTGAATGCACTCCTCAAGCGAGGATGACATAATTCTCCCGGATTGGAGTCAATTCCAATAGAGGGTTTCACTACGATAAGACAAGTTTTAGATCTTGATTCTAAAACGAAAGTTCGTTTGATCGACTAAACTCAGTTGAGCGTATCCTCGAGAGAGGTACGTTCATAATTCGGGAACCTCCACGGTCAAGTAATATCTTAAGGGAATTAGAAGTTTGATTTATTATATGTATTTTCCAAAGTGATTCAAAGTCGAGTTCTACCCCTTTTTACTAATCGTTCTTTTAATTCTTATTTTAATTTTCCATTTGCAAAACCCACCTCAAGTTTTATTCGATAAAATAATAGAGATTTTCTTGAAGTAAGAGTACTCAACCGCCCCGAGTCTAATACGACCTTGTTTTAATAACCTATACTACATTCGATACGGTACACTTGCCGTTGTCATTTGCAAGCATAGTTTTGCGCATCACTGATGTCGCCATTCACTTACAATTATTCCCTTTTTCCTTACGGTCAAAGGCCAAGCAATGGTTGAGCTCTTTTCCTAGAGGATCCATCACTACATGGGCCGGAATGATGGAAAAATTCATAACTAAATATTTTTCTCAGGCTAAGACCGCTAAATTGCGCACCGATATTGCTTCATTTCTACAAATCAACTCGGAGACTCTCTACGATACATGGAAGCGCATCAAGGAGCTTTTGCGGAGATGTCCTCAACATGCACTCCTAATTGGCAACAAGTTCAAATTTTTTATAATGGTTTAAATTTCTAGACGAGGTAAATGATTGATGCGGCCCCGGGGGTACTTTAAATAAGAAAACCTTGGAAGCCGCTCAAGACCTTTTTGAGGAAATGACCATGAATGCTTACCAATGGAATGTACTACGGACACGCCCTAATAAGCTAGACGGACTCTATGAAGTCGAGGCCTCCTCTAGTTTAGCGTTACAAGTAGAACGACTAACTAAGCAAGTAGCGGAGATGTCAGCTTCCTCCGCCACCACTTAGTGGGCGCATAATAATAATAATTTAATTGAAGAGCATGTAGCCTACATGGGAAATTCTTATCGTCCTTCCTTCTACTCGCAAAAGATTCCATATAAAATTGCTTATAATCCAGGTTTAAGGAATCGTCCGAATTTCTCATGGAGCAACCAAAATAATGCTCAACACTCACCTAATGTGTATCCACCTGGATTTCCGCCATCACCCTTGAAGCCCTCTACAATTGAATTGGTCTTCTCTAAATATCTTGCCTCAAAATAGTCTAATATCCGGAATCTCACCGGATCTATTAAAAATTTAGAAAATCAAATTGGACAACTCGGCAAGATGACAACAAGGAACTTTGCCAAGTAACACCGAGCCCAATCCATGGGAGAGCGCCAACGCAATAACCCTCTGTAGCGGAAAGAAGGTAAAATCTTCAAAATTGGTTGATCCTGAGGTAAACATTTCAACCTCACCTCCGCATTTTATTTCTTTTACTTTAGCTCCGCGCAATATTCAAGCCCCTTCTATTCATTACCCATCAAAATTTTGAAACAATTGCAATGAGGAGCAATATAAAAAATTTATTGATATGTTAAAATAGATTCAAATTAACATTCATTTCTGTGAGACATTCTCTCAATTGCTAAAATACGCAAAATATCTCAAGGATTTACTCTCAAATAAAAAGAAAATTGAAGATATTTCACGCTTTTCTCTTAACACAGAATGCTCAGTGATTGTATTAAATTATTTGACGGAAAAATTAAAAGATCCGGGATGTTTTTCCATCCCGTGTTTGATTGGAAATTTGTTAATTAAACACGCCTTGGCCGACTTAGGAGCTAGTATTAATCTGATGCCCTTCTCTTTATTTTAGAAGCATGGTTTAGGCACCCTAAACCCAACTAATATGAGCATCCAACTAGCAGATCGGTCAATTAAGAACCCAATAGGGGTTGTAGAGGATGTGATAGTTAAAGTTGACAAGTTTATCTTCCCGATAGACTTTATCATCCTTGATATTGAAGAGGACGCTGAAGTACCCCTCATACTCGGCCGAACCTTCCTAGCCACCGCTCGAGCAAATATAAACGTTAGTAATGGAAAACTTCTCCTTCGAGTGGGGATGAAGAAGTTATTTTTAGTATTAACCCATCAATGAGAAATGCGCTTTCTAACGACGATTCTTGTTTTACTTTAGAGTCAAATTTTGAAGAAGAATTGTCTTCTTTTTCTGAAATAATTTTGCCATTTTTCGAAGATCCGGAGTTAGAAACTCTATTTTGTCTAAAAGAAATAACTCGGTCGTTAAATTTTGAACAAATAAATTTAAACAATTTTAAAATTAAAACATCTTATGAAGAGCTGCCGAGTCTAGAATTAAAACAACTCCCTGATCATTTGAAATATATAATTTGGAAAAAGATTCAAAATTACCCGTGATTATTTCTTCTGCGCTTAACGATTCAGAAATTTTTGAATTAATAAAATTTTTAAATAATCACCGCCTTGCAATTGCATGGAAAATTTCTGATATTAAGGGGATTAACCTCTCGTTTAGCACTCATAAAATTATGCTAGAGGATAATTCCAGCAGCACCGTTAAACCTCAATGACGTCTCAATCCCAATATGAAGGACGTTGTTAAGGCCGAAATAATTAAATTATTAGATCTGTGTATTATTTACCTAATTTTGGATAGCACTTGGGTTAGCCCAGTGCATGGCGTGCCTAAGATGGGAGGGATAATGGTAGTTTCAAATGAAAATAATGAATTAATCCCAACCCGAAATGTTACGGGTTGGCGGATGTGCATCAATAATAGAAAATTAAATGATGCCACCCGTAAGGATCACTTCCTGTTACCCTTCATTGACCAAATTTTATAACGTCTCTCTGATCACTTCCACTATTGTTTTCTCGATGGTCTTTTAGGATATTTTCAAATCCCAATCGCACTCGAAGACCAAAAGAAAACCACTTTTACTTGTCCCTTCGGCACCTTTGTCTATCAGAGGATGTCATTTGGTCTTTGTAATGAATCGGCTACATTTCTAAGATGTATGCTGACAATTTTTGACGAGTTAGTCGAGGACGTGATGGAAGTCTTTAAGGACGATTTTTCAATTTTCGGCGATTTATTTAAAATTGTTTAAATAATCTAGATCGTGTTCTTCTACGCTGCGAAGACACAAACTTGGCTCTCAACTGGGAGAAGTGTTACTTTATGGTCCGAGAGGGGTTAGACCTCGGAAATAAAGTTTCGAGTAAAGGGATCGAGTTCGATAGGGCTAAAATCAAAGTCATAGAAAAACTTCTTCCACCAACCAACTTTAAATCAATTAGAAGTTTTTTAGGACACGCGGGTTCTTACAGAAGGTTTATTTGAGTTTTTTCAAAAATTACAAAACCGCTAACTCATTTATTAGAAAAAGAATCAGCGTTTATTTTCGATGAAGAATGTCTTAAGGCGTTCAATAAAATTAAAAATGAACTTATTAATTCGTCAATTTTAATAGAGCGGAATTGGTCTTTACTGTTCGAAATTATGTGTGATGTGTAACATCCCTAATCCTACTAGACCCCGTGATAGTGCTAGGGCATGACATGTGGTGAGAATGGTGAGTTGAGGCTAGGAGGTGACCTTAGTACATATTGAGTTAAGGTAAATATACATAGTGCCCACAAGTGAACACAAGGCAACTTAGGTCAAACTAGCCCAAATTGAACTTGCAAGAACAAATTGACCTCACCACTATGTCCCTAACCCTAAAGGAGACTCAATTGACCAAAAGCCCCTATCAATTGGTCAACTAAATAGGCTAAATTGACCAAAGTCAAACTTAGGACAACATAGCTCCATTCAACACAATTAGGCTCAATTGACCTACATAACCTCAAATGGACCTCACATATGTCCTCCTAATCACTAAGGGAGGTCATTAGGTCAATAATCATTAATTGGTTCCACCCAATTTCAAGGAATTGCCAAAGTCAATCATTGGTCAACATAGCCCAAATTAACCCAATCAAGGATCAATTGGTCAAATTGACCTCACCACTAACCTTCTAACCCCATTAGGGACTCAATGGACCCAAAAGCCCCATCAATTAGTCAACCAATTCATCCAATTTGATCAAAGTTAAACTTAGGCCAATTTGGGTCAAATTCACACCATATGGGTCAATTAGCCCAATTGGAGCCTCACCATGGCCCAATGGACTTTCGGTAAGGTCGTAGGACTAATGAACATAAAGTGGGGCTAGCCCACTCATTAATTTGACCAAATCAACCCTAAAGTCAACCATGGTCAACATTAGGCCTAAAGAAGGAAATTAAAAGCCCAAATGGATTCCAAATGGGCTAAGACCTCAAACCAAGCTCATTCAGCAGGACACATGCCAATTAACATCCCATACCCTTGAAATAGGTGAGAGAAGACTTACATGGGGGAAAAGTCATTTTCCCCCAAAACTCATAAAGACAAGAAAGATTTTGAGGAATGGAGGCCTCGTGGCTCTCCATTCCTCTGCCCAAGCTCATATCTGATCCCCTCAAGCAGTGATCAATCGAAATCAGGGGATGATAGCTGCTTGGCAGCAAAGAGGAGCAACCCATGCCATGGCCGACGACCCATACCTTCCAATTGACATATACAGCCAACATCACTCCCTTTAGACCCTTCCATCATCTTCAGAATCCCCTAAGGAGTCGAGCCATCCTCTGAGAGCAAAGATTTTGGTGGAGAATTGATGGATCGAGCAAGCTCGCCGGAGAGGAGAAAATCCATGGAAACACGCCGAAACACCCGTCCTCGAGCCCCAATTGAGGTCCATTTCTCCCCCTCTCCCTCTGTGATAGCTTTCTAACTCATTAGATTGAGAAATTGGGCTCAAATGATCTGCAATCCATGTGAGATGTGTAGGGGAATATTGAGCTTTTTAGATTGCTCGGAATCGCCGAAGACGCCTCCTCCGGTCTCCGTTTCGCCGCCAATCGACGACCACCACCTCAACGAAGGTGATGGTGGCCGGCAGTGGTGTCCCTCAGGTGTCCGACAAATTGAGTTAGGAAGGCCCCAGGCAGGGATAGATTTGTTGGAGCATGCGTTCCGCACTCGTCCAGTTTGAGAATAACAAATTCCGAATGTATTTGATCCTATTTTTGATTAATGGTGTGCAGATAACAGGTGCAAGAATATTATGTTTTCAATTGGAGCAAAACGACAATTTTCCAGAATCTGGAGCTATCGGATTTCCGACAGCGATATCGGATTTCCGACAGTGCACTATATCATCCATTTTCCAATCTCTGATCGACGGTTATGTGCTATCGGATTTCCGATATCGCTAACGGATGGCGGCAGTGCACGATCTTCCAATAAAGCTAGGATGTGCAGCAGTTACCCTAGCTAACGGATATCCAATAGTGCTATCGGATATCCGACAGCCCACGTCTCAACCCCGACCTCAACTTCACGCAAAAACTTCATTTTAGTGGGACACGTGGCAGCCTCTGGAGGTTTCGGATTCCGGCGACACCTAGCTATCGGATGGCGACAGCTCCTTTTTCTTAAAAGAGCTCAAAACTTCGTGGAATTCAGTTCTTGAGATTTCCAGACCTTCTTCCAGAGTGCATTCGAACCAGAAAGTTCCAGAACTCCATCAACTCCCATTTGTGCTAGAAGGATTGAGATTGAAGATGAGATAGGACGCGTTTCTACATCAACGATCATCTCGAGGCTTCAACCTTCCTTTCAGAGATCTGATTTTCTAGGGAGTTCTTCACTTGACTTTATATTTTCATTCATTTACATTTAACTTTGTATTGGTAGAGAAATCGTCGTTTTGCGTGCGACGTCTAAGTCCTTGCACGGCTTAGGGGAAAATTGCTTCCTTGTGCGGAGCGTCCAAGTCCTTGCGTGGCTTGGTAGGAAATCGTGGCCTTGTGTGCTACATCTAGATCTTGGGAAGATCTAAAGGGTAGGCTTGGGCTTGATCTAGGGAGAGACAAGTGATAGCCTTCCGATCCTTGGGAGAAGGATTGGTAAAATCAAAATTATTGAAATTTATATTATCATATTTGTGCATTGATCTTAAGCATTGTTAAGATCATTTTATTGTATGTAAATTTTATGATTAATATAATTATGCTTCTTTCATTAATTGCAAATTTGGTTGCTTAATCTTTAACTTAGAAATTTGTGTTTTGTTTAATACAAAAATTACATTGGTTTGAAATTGTTTATAAGTAATTTTTTAGAAAAGTAAAATCTGTTTAAAAAATTCTTAAGTAAAAATTATATTTTAAACACACCCTTATTCACCCCCCCCCCCTCTAAGGGCGTCACATGATCCAACAAGTGGTATCAGAGGAGGTTACTCCAAAACGGTTTTACCATCGGGAGTAATGGCGCACAATGATCACGCGTTCGTTGAGGGGCAAGGAATTAGTAGGCCACCACTTTTTACGGGCACAGACTATAACTATTGGAAAACCCGAATGCGGTGTTTTCTAATAGCTCTCGACATGGAAGTTTGGAATATGGTCGAGACATGTTATACTTCCCTAACATTTGTTGTAGGAGATGTAACTATGGATAAGCCCAAAGACAAGTGGGATGACAATGAAAAATTAAAATGTAAGAACAATGCAAAAGCCATGAATGCTTTATTTTGCGCACTAGATCGCACCGAATTTAATAGAGTTTGTGCTTGTAAAACTGCATTTGAAATTTGGAATCTGTTAGAAATCACTCATGAAGGTACTTCGCAGGTAAAGGATTCAAAGCTATTTCAACTGGAGTCTGAATTTGAAAGGTTCAAAATGGAGGTAGATGAAGAGATTGATACGATGTACACACGATTCACAAAAATCGTGAACGACTCAAAGGTGCTAGGAAAGGTGTTCTCAAATGGAGACTTAGTAAGGAAAATTTTAAGATCACTTCCCCCGAAGTTCAATCCTAAAGTGACTACAATTTCCGAGTCACATGATCTTAAGACCTTACAATTGGAGAGCCTCATTGGGAACTTGAAAACTCATGAAGTTGAATTGAAAATTCAACAACAAGAGTATATGGAGCTAAGGAAGAAGGGATTGGCTCTAAGATCTAAGAAGGAAGAAACTAGTGATTCTGAGGAGGAAGAAGAAGATGAGGAAAGATTATTTGTTAGAAAATTTAGAAAATTTATGAAAAATCTAGAGAGGAGGAATTCGTTTAAGAAGTATTTTAAGAAGGAGACGTTTAGGAAGAAAAAAGGAAAGGAAGGCGATGAGGAGGAAGAAAGACCGCCATCAGAGTGCTATCACTGTAAGAAGTTAGGACACATCCGAAGCAAGTGTCCAAAGTACTTAAAAGAACTTAAAGAAAAGAAGCACAAAGGGTCGAAGAAGGTGTTGAAGGCGGAAACATGGTATGATACTACTTCTGAGGATGCAAGCAGTTCAAGTTCAAGTAAAGAATAGGATGCTAACATGTGCTTAATGGGAAAGAGCGTCATATCTGATGACGAATGCAGTGTCCAAAGTGACACTGAGGTAACTCCTCCAACCTACGATGAATTATTTTCTGAATTTTTAAAGACTTGCAAATTTTTTGAAAAGAGTTTAAAAGATAATGATCTTCTTAAATCTAAAAATGAAATTTTGCTTAAAGAAAACAAAAAATTGTTAAATGAAATTAAGACTATTGGAAAAAGAGATATTTCTTGCCAAGAGTGTGATCACTTTTTGGGAAGAATTAAAGAACTTGAAGAATCTCTTTCCAAATCTCATTCTACAATAAAAATTCTTACTAAAAAGAATGAGATTTTAGAGAGAGATCTAAAATCTTCAATTTCCAAAGTCCCTGAGTGAAAGAAATCTCTTGAACGTAGATGTGTAAATCTAGTATCCGAGAATACAGAAATGAGAAACCAGATTCATGACTTAACGCTAGCCATGAAAAAATTTGGAATGTGCCGAAGATCACTGGATATGATCTTAGGATACCAACGCCATGGATCTGGAAGGTTTGGACTCAAATACACGTCAGGAAGCTATCGCCCGGCGACAACCACTATCGCCGGCGACAGAGAAAAATCCAGAAATTCTGTATTTAAAAATTCTGAAATTAATAAACTGTCTAATAAAGCATCCTCATCCAGTAAAAGTCCATAAAAATTATACTCTTCTCAATACATTACTTGTGCCAAATGCAATAGATTTGGTCACACTACGGACTCTTGCTGGAGGAAAGGAAAAAGTAAAATTAAACAAATCTGGGTGCCTAAGGCTTCTACCTATACTATGGGTGGAACAACTTGGGTAACCAGATCTTTACTCACCTCTTCTTTCTAGGTGTGTTGGCAGGCTAAGGACAAAGAAGACGTGTGGTACTTGGACTCGGGTTATTCAAAGCACATGACGGGCAATAAAGAGAAGTTCCTTAGCCTGGAGATGAAGAAAGGAGGAGTTGTTACATTCGGAGACAATGGAAAAGGAAAAATCATCGGCATCGGAGTTGTGGGTAACGAAAATTTTTCAATTTCAAATGTTCTATTTGTAGAAGGATTAAAGCATAATTTGATTTCTATTAGTCAATTATGTGATAAGGGTTTAAATGTTTTATTTGAATCTTCTACAAATTTGTGCAAAATTATTAATTCTAAAACAAATGAAATTGTTTTTACCGCACCTAGATGTCATAATGTATATATGATTAAATTTCTTGATTTTTCAAATTCTACTTTAAAATGTTTTTTATCAAAAAATGATGAATTATATTTATGGCATAGGCGACTTGGACATACTAGTGCCAAGTTAATTACAAAACTTTCAAAAGATAAATTAATTAAAGGTTTACCATTGTTAAATGTAAATTTATCTTCTTCACTATGTGTGCCTTGCCAAAAAGGAAAATTTTCAAAATCATCCTTTAAAAGTAAAAATATTATTTCTACCACTAGGCCACTTCAATGAATACATATGGATTTATTTGGGCCAATTGGAATTTCTAGCTTAGGAGGTAGAAAATATACATTTGTATTAATCAATGATTATTCTCATTTTTGTTGGACTTTATTTCTAACCTCCAAATCCGATGCATTTTCAGAATTTTGAAAATTATGTTTGCGTATTCAAAATGAATTTGAGTTAAAAATTAAACGCATACAATCGGATCATGGAGGAGAATTTGAAAATGAAAAGTTTATTTCTTTTTGTACGGAGATAGGAATTAAACACGAATTTTCCACTCCACGCACACCACAGCAAAATGGTGTAGTGGAGAGGAAAAATAGAACTCTTCAAGAGTTAGCCCGTACGATGCTATCTGAATTTAAATTACCAAAATCTTTTTGGGCTGAAGCGGTTAGTACGGCATGTTATGTAATTAATAGAGTAATGCTTCGCCCTATTTTAAAATTAACTCCTTATGAATTAATTTTTAGTAAAAAACCAAATGTTTCTTATTTCAAAGTTTTGGGTCTAAATGTTTTATTTTGAATTCTAAAGATTCCTTAGGAAAATTTGATGAAAAATGTGATGAAGGTATTTTTATTGGCTATTCTTCAACTAGTAAAGCTTATAGAATTTTTAATAAAAGAACAAAAATAGTTGAAGAATCTATTCATGTTAGGTTTGATGAGTTTGTTTCATGTGTAGAAAAGAAAATCACAGGAAAAGAAGATGAACCCCTTCCTTCGGTGGAGAATGATGATGAAGAACTTGGAGAAAATGATGAAGAAAAAGAAGAAGAGAGAGAAGGAGAAAGAGAAGAAGATAGAGAAGGAGAAGAAAGAGAAAAATATGTGCCTCCCAGTGAATTGAGATTTTCAAAGGATCATCCAAAGGAGCTTATCATTGGAGATCCACAAAAAGGGGTTAGTACTCATTCATCATTACAAGTTTTATTTTCAAACCTTTGTTTTGTCTCTGAAATAGAACCAAAAGATGTTTCCACCGATTTAAATGATGAATTTTGGTTTTTAGCTATGAATGAAGAACTTAATCAATTTGAACGTAATAAGGTTTGGAATCTTGTAGAACGACCCAAAAATCATCCTGTCGTTGGAGTTAAGTGGATTTTCAAAAATAAATTGGGTAGTGAATCTAGAATTATTAGAAATAAAGCCAGATTAGTTGCAAAAGGTTATGCACAAATTGAAGGGGTGGATTTTGATGAAACTTTTGCACCCGTAGCAAGATTAGAAGCGGTTAGGATATTTCTTGCATTTGCTTGTTTTAAAAGATTTAAATTATTTCAAATGGATGTCAAAACCGCATTTTTAAACGGGTAAATAAAAGAAGAGGTTTATGTCGAACAACTCCCTGGTTTTATAAATGAGAAATATCCAAATTATGTTTATAAATTAGATAAAGCGCTTTATGGATTAAAACAAGCGCCTCGTGCTTGGTATGATCGATTAACTCAATATTTGTTAAAGCATGATTATAAAATAGGAAGTGCGGATTCTACACTCTTCATTAAGCAAATTGATCATGATTTAGTTATTTTGCAAATTTATGTTGATGATATTATTTTTGGAGCCACTAATGAAGAGTTGTGTAATGAAGTAGTTCAAATTATGAAAAATTAATTTGAAATGAGTATGGTAGGAGAACTTTTATATTTTCTAGGTTTTCAAATTACACAAAAACATGATGGTATTTTTATATGTCAAACCAAATATATTCATGATATGTTAAAAAGAATTGGATTTGAAAATCTCAAGCATGCAAACACTCCTATGAGTACTTCACTAAAATTAGGAAAAGATGAAAGTGGTGTTTCAATTGAGCAAACCCTTTATAGAAGTATGATAGGATCTTTATTGTATTTAACCGCCTCTAGACCTGACATTATGTTTGCCGTTTGTTTATGTGCTAGATTTCAGGCTAATCCTAAAGAGTCACATTTAAAAGCAGTGAAACGCATCTTTATATATCTTATAGGAACATCTAAATTAGGATTATGGTATCCTCATAATGATTCCTTTAATTTACATGGTTTTTCGGATTCCGATTATGCGGGATGTTCTTTAGATAGGAAAAGCACTAGTGGCACTTGTCATTTTATCGGCCCTTCACTTATTTCATGGTCGAGTAGGAAATAGAATTCTGTTGCCCTCTCTACTACTGAGGCCGAATATATTGCACTAGGTAGTTATTGTGCCCAAGCTCTTTGGATGTCACAAACATTAGAAGACTTTGGCATGCAACAAAGTAGTGTAGAATTAAAGTGTGATAATAAAAGTGTTATAGACTTAACTAATAATCCCGTATTACACTCTAGATCTAAGCACATAGATGTCCGACATCACTTTATAAGGGATCATATTAAGTGGGGTAATATAAAAATCAACTTTATAGGCACGGATAATCAACTAGCGGATATATTCACTAAACCGTTACCGGATTACCGTTTTTGTATGCTTAGGCTAGAATTGGGAATCCTAGATATTTCACAATGATTATATCCCTACTTATAACCTATAAAAATTAAAAACATCACCATAGTCTTACATTTTAAACAACAAAAACAAAAAAAATTCTTAACATAAACATTCACCACATCAATCATGTCCAAATCTTAAAAATTATTACAGAATTTTAATAAAAGGGTACTTAAAAAGTCTCAAAATAGAAGTTCACAAAATTAGGAAGAGATCTGGGCTAGGCAGCTGTCGGATGGCGACAGTAAGATGTCGGATGGCGATAGCCTCCAGAACTCTGTTTCAATCCGACTCCTCCTCATTCCGACTGCCTGCTCCACTGCTCTCTGGAATATCAAAATCAGATCTCCTTACCACCTTCTTGGACCGTCGACCCTGACTAACTGATTGCCGACGAGGCTCCTCCGCAGGCACTTCCCATTCTGAGGCTTCAGCAGGTGTAGGTTTCAATTTAAGTCCCTTCACAAGGAACTTCATAAACTTCTGCATTCGTGTTCGATCTTTCTTCACCTTCATTTTATGTTCCTCAAATGACCTTCTATGCTCTTCAAAATTTTCAATATGACTATCCAACTTTGTTTGGAATGTGTCGAGTGCCTCCCGCATAGATCCTCCACGTGCTATTGGAGGCTCTCTCATTTCCATAGTCGGTGTCTTTCGTTGACTTTTCTTACCTTTAATACCCGACGTATGATATATCTCCGGAACACAATCTCCAAGATAAAAGTTTTGATCTATCCATGCATATTTCTTGAATAGAATACGCTGGATAATCGCACCCAAAGGGAGGGTGTGTGCCTTTTTCCACTCCGGATTTTTGAGGCGATATGTATAACGAATCATAGATAAAAGAAGATCGGCCACATCAAATAACTCATTCTCCACTATAAATTAAGTCACAAGACTAAGTTGAGCCGTAATACTATGAGTATCACCGGACTTCAACATAATCGCGTGCCTTAGTATATCTTGAACAAGACGAGCATCGTCTGTGAATGTCGTCATAGTGGATATAAGGTTTTTTGTGGAATTTCCATGCAAAGACATATTCATTAGGGTCCAATCTCTCTCAAGTCTATAATTTTACACTATGTCCAACACATTCTCATTCTCCATTATTCCAAATTCACTACTTAAATCAAATGGAGTGATCTCCACATATTGGCCTTGAATTTTGGATCTCACTCCTCCATTCAAATCGGTATATGATGGATCCTCAAGATGATTATAAAATTCTCGCACTAAAAAGGAGGAGAAAATGTCTTGGATAATGACCGAGAGTATACCTGCCTCAGCAAGCATAAAATAGACTCGTTCATGCCTGGGGAGATCAAATTCCATGATTTTTGAAATTCCAATTTGTGCCTTTTCTATGGCCGGGAAACTTTGATAAGAAGAATGAGCATCTCCTGACTCACCCCTTCTCGATCTCCAACTGGAAGAGATATCTGCATAAGAAATACAAAAATTTTTTTTTTTTTTAAAAAAATCACTGGCACTGTCCGATTTCCGATACCCACTATCGGATATCCGATAGCTGCAAATTATGCTTCCGAAAAATTTTCGCACAAAAATTCTTCCTATCACAAATCCACACAGTTTTCACACAGAAAATATTCTTCAACATTTATATAATTTTTGAAAAATCAAAATTTTGGTGAAAATCACTATTCATCATCTTCTTCCTATAACACTTCTACAAATTTTTTTGTCATCATTTCTTTTCATAAACCTGATAACTATAAACTTCTAGATCTACATAAAAACAACAAGAAAGAAAGGAAAATCATGTTTCTAAAACAAAAACAACAAAAATTTCTAATTTTTCTTACAAAACACAAGCTCTAAATCTCTTATACAACCCAAGATCTAAAATGTCTAGATCTACTAAAACTTCAACATTTCAGCTTCACAAAACTCCATGAAAATCAAGAGGAATATGAAAATCACAAAACTATTGGCGAAATTTTAACCAAAACTTGAAAAAACAACATATCTCACCTTAGATCTGAAGTTTTCCGGCAACTGGAGCTCTAGATCTCGGAATTTTGCCTAAAACTGAATTGAGGTGTCGGTCAAAAGAAGAAACGCGTCTTTTTATCTTTTCCGAGCTGTCGGATGGCAACATCTAGATATCGAAAATATTAATTTCAATTTTTCCTAGTTTTTTCATTACCTGATTCTAAATATGTTCATATGAGATTTTTTCTTTATCTGGCATAAATGCTTCTTCATGTGTTATTTTCCCTAACAATAGCTTAACACATGCTTATGATGTTCATTGTCCCGTTATCAAAAAATTGACACTTTCATACAGTAATGTCGAATTCTTTTCGCATGCCTCTAAGTATAAGAAATCTTTTATCTATGACAATGAGCAATCACAAACACTTACTTTAGTAATACATGTGAATACAATTTATTTTATACATATATCATGATTGCTCGAACATAACAAAATACATTTCATAAATGCCATTTTCAACTTTGCTACTTTGCACGTATTTACATTATACCATTTGTAGCATGCAAGTGAATTCGTATATCCTTAATATATGTGTATACTCCACACAAAAAAAGAAGGCAAATTCAAATGCAAAACATACATTTTGCCAAAAAGTTTGAAAGAAATACATAAACAAAAAAATTGAAAAGGATCCTCCACCAAGCACTACTTAGCCTCCTGATAAGTCTTAATGAGCATTGTGGGGTTAAGCACCTTGGCAAGAATTGTAAAGTGTCTTGCACAAACAAATTGGTCCTTTTATATATACTTGCAAAGTTTCTATAAGTTCATAAGTTTGGCTTTATGTATATTTATGTTATGTTTAACAATTCCATGATCATGTATATTTTAAATATATTCATATGTATTCTTTCTCAAAGTATCACTACTACACTTCATTGTTATTTATAAAATTTCTTCTTATGAGAATTGGACCGAAACGATTCAATATTCTATATTCTATATTCTCATGTGTCATTCTCTGATAATTGACATTTTAATCTCATCATGGTTAAGTATATTTGCTTCTATACATTATAACACATTACTAGAATGCTTAGCCTCATCTCTATCATTACCTATCTCAACATCATACTACTTATAAAGCTTCCGGTAGTGTACTCAAACTATTCCTTCAATTCTTACTCCTTTTCTACCATATCTCCTTAATACTCTATCCTCGTCTCTATTCCCCATATTCATTACTTTTGATAATATCAAAGGGGGAGAAGATAATAAGAGAAATCACTTAAATCACTAAAAATACTTAATTAATTAAGTGAGCATTCATGTAGGGGGAGTTTATAAGTCGGGGGAGAATAATTTTAGAAGGAGCTAATATTAAGGGGGAGATCATATTAAGGGGGAGAACATGAAGATCATAAGTTCACACTTGTACACACATAATGTACTTGTCACTATCTATATAGGATTTATTCGATTTCTTTTTATAAGGATTTGTTATTATCAAAAGGGGGAGATTGTTGGAGCATGCGTTCCGCACTCGTCCAGTTTGAGAATAACAAATCCCGAATGTATTTGATCCTATTTTTGATTAATGGTGTGCAGATAACAGGTGCAAGAATATCATGTTTTCAATTGGAGCAAAATGACAATTTTCTAGAATCTAGAGCTATCGGATTTCCGACAGCGATATCAGATTTCTGACAGTGCACTATATCATCCGTTTTCCAATCTCTGATCGACGGTTATGTGCTATCGGATTTCTGATATCGCTAACGGATGGCGACAGTGCACGATCTTCCAATAACGCCAGGATGTGCAGCAATTACCCTAGCTAATGGATATCCGATAGTGCTATCAGATATCCGACAGCCCACGTCTCAACCCCGACCTCAAATTCACGCAGAAACTTCGTTTTAGTGGGACACATGGCAGCCTCTGGAGGTATCGGATTCCGGCGACACCTAGCTATCGGATGGTGATAGCTCCTTTTTCTTAAAAGAGCTCAAAACTTTGTGGAATTCAGTTCTTGAGATTTCCAGACCTTCTTCCAGAGTGCATTCGAACCAAAAAGTTCCAGATCTCCATCAACTCCCATTTGTGCTAGAAGGATTGTGATTGAATACGAGATCGGACGTGTTTCTACATCAACGATCATCTCGAGGCTTCAACCTTCCTTTCAGAGATTCTATTTTCTAGGGAGTTCTTCACTTGACTTTGTATTTTCATTCATTTACATTTAACTTTGTATTGGTAGATAAATCGTCGTTTTGCGTGCAACGTCTAAGTCCTTGCGTGGCTTAGGGGAAAATCGCTTCCTTGTGCGGAGCGTCCAAGTCCTTGCGTGGCTTGGTAGGAAATCGTGGCCTTGTGTGCTACGTCTAGATCTTGGGAAGATCTAGAGGGTAGGCTTGGGCTTGATCTAGGGAGAGACAAGTGATAGCCTTCCGATCTTAGGGAGAAGGATTGGTAAAATCAAAATTATTGAAATTTATATTATCATATTTGTGCATTGATCTTAAGCATTGTTAAGATCATTTTATTGTATGTAAATTTCATGATTAATATAATTATGCTTCTTTCATTAATTGCAAATTTGGTTGCTTAATCTTTAACTTAGAAATTTGTGTTTGGTTTAATAGAAAAATTACATTGGTTTGAAATTGTTTATAAGTAATTTTTTAGAAAAGTAAAATCTGTTTAAAAAATTATTAAGTAAAAATTATATTTTAAACACAACCTTATTCACCCCCCCTCTAAGGGCGTCACACGATCCAACAAGATCAGGGCCCTTGGCTGCTGGGGACGATGACCCACAGACGTCTGATCTTCATCAAGATCAGATAATTAAATAACTATGTGCCTATAGTTAAATTCATCTGTCACATAATATACAACAACTTCAAATGGATAGTTAGGATCCTTAGAGGTAGAATCAGAATAATTGTTAAACACAAACATTGTAGCATTATGTCTTTTCTGTCCATAGGAATTTGAATCACCTCATTTGGAGCATTACAACTCCCTGTAAGATCATTTTGCTAAGGTGTGTCCTAAGGGGAGAACATTCATTAAAATGTGAATATCTTAAACATGGATGATTTAATGGGCCTAAGATTATGGCCATGCTGGTATATACCCTATCCCAAAATTAAAATTTTTGGGCAACATTGTTCTATAGTTTTTTGAAAAATGTGATTTTTCATATGAATTGAATTAATGTGGCAAAATTAACTCAAAATGACCCATCTTTTGGGTGGCATGTTTATTATGTCATGAATAGTCTCTAGTAAAATTTTGAGGCCATTTGGATTTCTGCATGTTGGTGTATTCCACAGGCATGTTAATATAGTGTGTGGGAAATTGGTATGCATATAACACTATTGTGTAATTTGTGAATTTGTTACAAATGGCTTGATGTATTGCAAATTATGTTTGGGCAATGCACACATTTTAATGAAAGGAATCATCTCTGGAAAAATTAGGATTTTTGGAGTTGAAAATCCTAGTAAATTAATTAATTATAATTATGTCACATAATTAAATTAATAAATTGAAAGTAACCAAATGACTTAGAAAAATTCTAATTTTCTGTCACATGATGATTTAGGCAATATTACACATATGGTAATTTTATTAGGATTTTTGGAGTTGAAACTCGTAGGTATTTAATTTTATTTGATTATGTCACATAAGTGTATTAATGAAATAAATATGACCTAATATCTTGGGGAAACTCCAATCTTCTGGTACATGGTAGTTTATGTTAAAGTACATCTCTAGAAATTTTAGTAAGATTTTTGGAAGTCATGTACATTGAAAATTACCAAAAATTTCATTTGTCAAACATATGTATTATTTCAATTTTCATGGTTAATATTACTTAGAAAATTCTGACATTTTAGCTAGACTATTTTTAGATTATTTGAAACTTATGGTAATGTTTACATAATTTTTGCATGGATTATTTTGGTACTTACTCTGTAATGTGATAAATTAACATTATTATTTAAGTATGAAAATTATGGTCAGAACTATTATGAAAAATTATGACACTCTGTCAATCATGATATTTCATTATTATAAACTTCCGATAAATTTTTTTGAACATTTTGACTTCTGGAATTGATAATTCATGTGTAAAGTGATATATGTCATGAATTAAAAAAATTATTGATGGTCAAATTAATTAGAAATATTATGAATTTTTGATCATTTCTTAATTTTGTCATGATGAACCTATGTTATGAGTTTTAGATCATTTGGCCAAGATATAGTGAAGGTCACATCATAGAGAACAAAACTAGTTCAATTCTAGTACATGTCTGCAAATAGTAAAACTTGAAGAAATGATTAGACCAGCAAGAACACCTAGGAATTGATTGAAATTTGGAACACGTCTATAGGACATCATTTATATCAGCCCCTAAGAGTTGTAAAATTTTTGAAGAATTTTGCACTATTGTTTAGAAAATAATATAGATTCATGTCACAAATCTAAATCAGATATAACTAAGGCATTTTCCACCTTAGGAATTTAGGATGATAATTGAAGATAATAATATGATCATGGTGCATCATTAGTATAAATTTTGGGACATGTGATAAATATGTAAGGGTTCACATCATGCACCGCATATTAGAGGTCAAAGGGTCATGCATCGTTCAATAGAATGTTTGCTTAAGGGTAGACCTTGGAGGTGATCTTATGGGTTAAACTCAACTGATTTATTGGCAATTGTAGTGTCATAGACTTCTAGTTGAAGTCCTAGGGCAAGGCATCAAATGGTGCAAAGTGTTAGTGTACACAGACATTAAGGGGAGTTCTAGTCTTGGTGTCCGATGATAGATCATCACTCCCATACAAGTATTATAAGTCATCTTAAGATAGTTTAAGAGTAATAATGAGAGTGGTATTAGCAATAGGTAGCCATAAATAAAAGTAAATATCTTGAGAAAGGAAGGTTTGGATGTCAGCCAAGCATACCTTCTAGTACCGTTGCGAACACTTCACCCGGTAGACCTCGGGAAGTCCAGGATTCACCTTAAACTGCTACGATCAAATAAACAATAGATAAGAGTAGTTTAAATAGGAGAACTTGATAAAGGTAAACCTCGTCCCAAAATATGGGTCAGAATGATTCAAGGACTTGTTATTCTTGCGAGCTGGAGGCTCGGGAGTTTATGATATCATGACGGGTTGGCCCTGCGAACTGGAGGCTTGGGTGGTGAGATAAACTTTGCATGTGCATAAATTAGTGGTGGGTCATCGGTACAGTCCAGTCATCACACCGATGGAAGTACGTTGACACTGGTGTGGTGGTTTAGAAGGCCAGTAGGTTGTTTTACCACGGTCTGGAGGACAATCCATAATAACCCACACCCGACCATAAAAGACTAGTGGGTTGCCAGCAAGAGTATGCGATAGCTCAAGGAAGTGCACCTACCACCATAAAAGATAGGTACTTACGTCTAGGTCTGGTATGGTGTTTAACCTCCTAGGAGTGGAGTGGCCGATCCACTATTTCTGTCGCCACGACAGAAGTACCTAAGAGGTTTGCTACCTCTGAAAAGTGGGAACAAACGATCTGTGCGCGCAGAGTCGCATGGGTGAGTAGCAATATATCAACATAACATAACATATCATAACATACATACATCATATAGGCATACGTACTTGCATATCCTTATCATAAAAATTAGTATGAGCACTTTTATATGATAAGTCACGATTCCAGAAATCCTAACTTATAAGTTTGTATGGGCATTCAAATAAGTTAAGGTACTCTTGTAATGATAGTGTAGTAGTTTCCATGTTTCCTTTACTTATGCCGCTCTTACTTACCACTTTACTTACCGCTTCTTTACTGCTTACTTACTTGTTCATACTACTAGCTTAGAAATGTACGTGTTTTACTTTACACACCTGCTAGCTTAGTTCCATATCACCTACTTTTGTTTTACCTCTTGTCGTCCTCCGCTTCATCCTCCCGCACGGTACCTAGGAGTCTTGGGGGGAGGCGAGTACAAAATGGCTTAGTCTCTTGACTAACGTTCGAATGTGGCCATAGCACTAGGAGATCGAGGAGCTAGAGTAGCAGTACGACCAGCAGGACATGATGGCAGGAACTGAGTAGCAGTTTCCGCACAGTACTAGTACTACTCGATGACAGGTTATTGAGAGATTTTGATTATCTTCCACATAGTGTAGCGAGAGAGAGTGTACTTCTATTTAATTTGGATATGTACCGGGCATAAGCCCTTGCCCTCTTTTATTCGTACTCATTGTGGACTATTTATTATATATATATGTGCCTGTGATTGTGGACTTATACTTTTTGTAGTTACTTCTTTTCTCATATTTTGTCCTGTGATATGATCGAACTAGACAGCAGGATCGGCGTCGAGCGGTGATGATTAACTCGTGAGTTGGTGTCACCGTAAGGCGGCGGTTCTAGGCATAAGATCTGGGAACTCTCTTGTAAGGAGGAGAGGGTGTTAAATTTTTTGATTTGAATTGTTTAGGAGTAAGCAGGAGTTGCATCAACTGAGTTATAGCAAACAACCACAATGCCACACAGCAACACAAGAAACTTTATTCAATCACAAACTTCATTTACAGTGCGAGGTATACATGGCGAGACATGATTCATAAGAATCACGAAGGAGAGAAGAACAAAACACCAAAAAGAAAAACTGGCGGTCTTTGTTGGATCGTGTGACGCCCTTAGAGGGGGGGTGAATAAGGGTGTGTTTAAAAATATAATTTTTACTTAATAATTTTTAGACAAATTTTACTTTACTAAAAAGGTTACATATAAATAATTTTAAACCAATGTAATTTTTGTATTTAACCAAACACAAATTTCTAAGATAAAGATTTAAGCAAACAAAATTGCAATTAGTGAAAAGAGCATAATTATATTAATCATGAAATTTGCATACAATAAAAATGATCTTAACAATGCTTAAGATCAAGGCACAATTATGATAATAAAAATAAAATAATTTTGGTTTACCAATCCTTCTCCCAAGGATCGAAAGGCTATCGCTTGTCTCTCCCAAGACCAAGCCTAAGCCTATCCTCTAGATCTTCCCAAGATCTAGACGTAGCACACAAGGCCACGATTTCCCACCAAGCCTCGCAAGGACTTGGACGCTCCGCACAAGGAAGCGATTTTCCCCTAAGCCGTGCAAGGACTTAGACGCCGCACGCAAGACGACGATTTCTCTACCAATACAAAATGAAAAAGTATGTGAATGAAAATACAATATGAAAAGAACAACTCCCTAGAGGATCAGATCTCTGAATGGATTGTTGAAGCCTCGAGATGATCGATGATGTAGAAGCACGCCCGATCTCGTCTTCAATCTTCAATCCTTCTTTGCACAAATGGGATTTGAGGAGGTTCTGGAGCTCTCTGGTTCGTATGCACTCAGGAAGGGACTGGAATTCTCAAAAGCTTGGAATGCATGAACCAAAGGAACCAATTTATAGAAATTCACTGTCGCCTGGGCGACAGTGACTGTCGGAATTTTCCGACAGTGCTAAACTACCGCTGGAGTGTCGTCGTGGGTGGAGTCGTGGGCAGTTGGTGTAACCGTTGAGCTGTCGCCTGGGCGACATCGATGTCGGATTTCCGACAGTGCAAAACTGCCGGTCGTGGGTGGATACGTGGGCAGTTGTTGTAACCGCCAAGCTGTCGCCTGAGCGACATCGCTGTCGGAATTCCGACAGCGCAAAACTGTCTTTCGTCGATCTGCCGTGGAGGGAAGTAGTTGTAACTTCTCTGCTGTCGCCTAGGCGACAGTGGCTGTCGGAATTTTCCGACAATGAATTTTTCCCACATTCAATTTTAGCTTCAGTAGCAATGTGAACATCTCATACCTGTTATCTGCACACCATTGATAAAAATAGAATCAAATACAAACGGGACTTTGTTATTATCAAACCGGAGGAGTGCGAAGCGCAAGCTCCAACAATCTCCCCCTTTTGATAATAACAAATCCGTATAAAAAGAAATCATGTCTATTCAGATTGTTGATTTTAAACTTTGGTGTGTGCACAAAATTAACATGATATATATTCCTTAAAAATAAATAATCTATCTCGAGATGAAAGCTCCCCCTAAATGAATGCTCCCCCTACATATATGCTCCCCCTAAATATATGCTCCCCCTAAATATATGATGTATCGTGTAGGTGGAATATTTAGGTGTGATAGATTTGTGACTTTTCTTTTTATACTTTAAATTCTCCCCCTTTTGGTATTAGCAAAAATGAATATTAGATAAAAGAGTAGCTTTTAAGGGAAAGGTAATAGAAAATAGAAATGAAGAGTAAGCGGAAGCAAATTGTTGGTAATGGTTGAAGTCCATGAAATAATAGGAATATGCCATAGTATGAATAAGTCCATGAAGTGACGGTATAGCCATATGAAGTAATGAAAGAAAATAACTTAAACATGAGTAAGATCATTTGAAAGTATCATAGAAAGACACAATAGTGTATAGAATTATGGAATATTTTCGGTCCAATTCTCATGAGATGAATATTTATTTAACATAATGATGTGTACATGTGATACTTAGATCAAACATATGAAGCTATTTAATTTACATGATCATTGAAATGTAGAACATAATAAAAGCACATAAAGGCAACTTTGACTTTGAAGATATAGCACAAGATGAATAGAAAACCATGTTTCTTTTGCACAAGACACTTTACAATTCTGTCCAAGGTGCTTAACCTCACAATGCTCATTAAGACTTATCAGGAGGGTAAGTAGTGCTTGGTGGAGTATCCTTGTCTTTATTTTTATTTTTTTGATCACAGACGTTGTGATATCTTAATTGTGATATATTGATATATTTTTTTTAATTGACCAAGGATCTCTGAATTCACTTGAATCGCAAAAGATGGTGTATATTTTGTTGTGCTATTAAATCAATGTTGAAAGTTGTATTTAAGAAGTGCTATTTTATTATGTGAAAGCAATTATGATCCATGTATATATTAAATAAAAAGACATACGTATTGATCAAAAGAAGTGAACGTGATAGTTCATTATGATAGATAAACAATTTCTCATACTTAGAGGCATGCGAAAACAATTTCCAATGGTCTAAACAACTAAGTAGAAGTGTCAATACGATGATAGCTTGGAAATGAAATCATATAAACATGTAAGTCATTTTTTTAAAAATAAATAGCACATGGTTTGTCATCAAGTCATGAGGTGAAGCATTAATAATGACATATAACTATTGTAGATCATCAAAGGGACCTTAAATTGGAGTTTTGTTAAAATGGGAGCTGTCAGAAATTTCCGACAGTCACTGTCGCCTGGGCGACAGTGAAAAATATAAATAGGGATGGGGACCGAGTCAAACCCTATTGTGCATCATTTCCTGGAGTTAAAAACGAGAGGAAGGCTGTCAGAAGTCGGCGACATCCCTAGATCTAAGGTATGGGTTTTTGATTTTGGTGTTTTTAACTAAAAAAAATTTTAGGGATTTGTGATTTTGATAGTAGAGAAGAAGGAAAATGTAGTGTTCATGTTGATTTTTGATGAATGGTGTAGGTTTTGAAAATTTTGTAGATCTAGTTTAAAAACAAGTGGATCTTGGTGGATCTTTGCTAAAATTTTTATTTCTTTTTGAGTTGGTGATGAAGGTTTCCATTTGTTCATTTTCTAAAGGATTTTTGTAGATCTAGTTTAGAGAAGAAGGTGGAAGATGATGAATAGTAAAGGATTTGTAGAATATGTTGATTTGAAAAAAAAAACATATATATTTTTTTTAAAAACTTGATGTTGAAATAACATTTATTTTGAGTAGATCTGGAAGTATATGTAAAAATTTTGAGAGAAAATCACTTGGAGGGCTGTCGGAAATTTCCGACAGCCACTGTCGCCTGGGCGACAGTGTTCCAGTGCACAATGTGATACCTTGTTTAATCAAAATTTTTGTATGTTATTGCAGAATGGCTTCCAGTTCCAAAGCTCGAAAGAGTACTTCAGAAGATGCACATACTTCATATCAAGTTTTTCCGGGGGTGGAGAAGGCTATTGTTGGAATAGCGAAGTATGTGGAATTTGAGTCGCCAAAGCATGATCATATCTATGATTGGCTTGCGAACGCAGGTATAATTTCAATAATCACACCAGAGGGGTTTTCTTCCTTTTTCATTCGTGAATTTTATAACCATTTGGAAGACCCAAATTTCACTGAATTGGATGGCGGAGTGAGATCAAAGATCCAAGGTCAACATGTGGAAATAACACATGTTGATCTACGAGAGGAATTTGGACTAGTGATGAGTGAGAATATGCCTGATATAGTGGAGAATTATCGAAAGGATAGAGATTGGACCCTTGTAAACATGAGTTTACATGGGAATCAAAAGAAGACTCTTACCACTGAAGTTACCTCACTTACTCCGGATGCGTTCTTAGTCCAAGATATATTAAGGAATTCAGTGATGTTGAAGAGTGGAGACACAAGAAGTATTACAGCTCAGTTGACCCTCTTTACATACTATATTATGGAGGATGAGCTTTTTGATGTGGCGGACTTCATTCTCTCCCAGATTAGGTATGCATATAGATTAAAGCATCCAAGATGGGTGAAGGTTCATACGCTACCAATGGGGGCGGTAATACAACGTGTACTCTATAAGAAGTATGGATGGATAGTGCAAGATGCTTATTTGGATGATTGTTATCCGGAAATATATTATACGGGTTCAATGAAGGTGAAGAAGCCGCAGAGAAAAGCTCATCCGGGGATTGAGATTAGAGAGCCGACGATTTCTAGGGCAGGATCACTACGAGAGTCCATTGATGATTTGCGTGATTCATTAGAGGATCACAAGAGGGAAGTGAAGAAGGACCGTAGTCGAATGCAGAAATTTATGAATTTTCTCGTCAAAGGTCTGAAGTTGAAACCAACTCCGGAGGAAGAGGCCGAATGGCAAGTTCCGGACGAAGAAACGCCACGCCAATCGGTGAGGCAAACTCGCCGTGGCAAAGATGTGAGACGAGGACTTCCAGAAGATTGTCCAGAGAGCAGCGGGGCTGGTTATGAAGATTCAGAGTACTTTTATGTTGCAGCTGCTGCTGGGCGATGTCGGAAAATTCTGACATCCACTGTCGCCTGGGCGACAGTGAACTTCTTTAGATTTCTGTTTTTATTTAAAGAACTTGATCCTTAAGTTGTTCTACTATTTTTATGTGAACAATATTGATGTAATATTAATGATGTTGAATTTTTGTTAAGTCCTTTGAAATTTTATGTTTTGATTTTTAGAATTTTGGCTTTTTGTTTTTACATTTGTTTATGTTTTGTGATAATAATTTTTTTATTTTATAGGCTTTAAATTGTGATATATTCATTGTGAAATGTCTAGAATGCCCAATTCTAACCTAAGCATAGAAAAACGGGAATCCGGTAACGACTTAGTGAATATATCCGCTAGTTGATTTTCCATGCCTATAAAGTTGATTTTTATATTACCCTTCTTAATGTGATCCCTTATAAAATGATGTCGGACGTCTATATGCTTAGATCTAGAATGTAATACGGGATTGTTTGTTAAGTCTATAGCACTTTTATTATCACACTTTAATTCTACACTACTTTGTTGTATGCCAAAATCTTCTAACGTTTGGGACATCCAAAGTGCTTGGGCACAACAACTACCGAGTGCAATATATTCGACCTCGGTAGTAGAGAGGGCAACAGAATTCTGTTTCCTACTCGACCATGAAATAAGTGAAGGGCCGATAAAGTGACAAGTGCCACTGCTGCTTTTCCTATCTAAAGAACATCCCGCATAATCAGAATCCGAAAAACCATGCAAAATAAAGGAATCATTATGTGGATACCATAAACCTAATTTTGATGTTCCAATGAGATATCTAAAGATACGTTTCACCGATTTTAAATGTGACTCTTTAGGATTAGCTTGAAATCTAGCACATAAACAAACGACAAACATAATATCAGGTCTAGATGCGGTTAAATACAATAAAGACCCTATCATACTTCTATAAAGGGTTTTTTCAATTGAAACACCACTTTCATCTTTCCCTAATTTTAGAGAAGTACTCATAGGAGTGTTTGCATGCTTAAGATTTTCAAATCCAAATCTTTTTAACATATCATGAATATACTTGGTTTGACATATAAAGATTCCATCATGTTTTTGTGTAATTTGAAAACCTAGAAAATATGAAAGTTCTCCAACCATACTCATTTCAAATTCATTTTTCATAATTTGAACTACTTCATTACACAACTCTTCATTAGTGGCTCCAAAAATAATATCATCAACATAAATTTGTAAAATGACTAAATCATGATCAATTTGCTTAATGGAGAGTGTAGAATCAGCACTTCCTATTTTATAATCGTGCTTTAACAAATATTGAGTTAATCGATCATACCAAGCACGAGGCGCTTGTTTTAATCCATAAAGCGCTTTATCTAATTTATAAACATAATTTGGATATTTCTTATTTATAAAGCCAGGGGGTTGTTCTACATAAACTTCTTCTTTTATATACCCGTTTAAAAATGCGGTTTTGACATCCATTTGATATAATTTAAATCTTTTAAAATAAGCAAATGCAAGAAATATTCTAACCGCTTCTAATCTTGCTACGGGTGCAAAATTTTCATCAAAATCTACCCTTCAATTTGTGCATAACCTTTTGCAACTAATCTGGCTTTATTTCTAACAATTCTAGATTCATTATCCATTTTATTTTTAAAAATCCACTTAACACCAACTACAGGACGATTTTTTGGTCGTTCTACAAGATTCCAAACCTTATTACGTTCAAATTGATTAAGTTCTTCATTTATAGCTAAAAACCAAAATTCATCATTTAAAGCGGTGGAAACATCTTTTGGTTCTATTTCAGAAACAAAACAAAGGTTTGAAAATAAAACATGTAGTGATGAACGAGTACTAACCCCTTTTTGCGGATCTCCAATGATAAGCTCCTTTGGATGATCCTTTGAGAATCTCAAATCACTTGGAGGCACATATCCTTCTCTTTCTTCTTCTTCTCTATCTTCTTCTCCTCTTTCTTCTTCTCTTTCTTCTTCTTTTTCTTCTTCATTTTCTCTAAGTTCTTCTTCATCATTCTCCACCAATGGAAGGGGTTCATCTTCTTTTCCTGTAATTTTCTTTTCTACACATGAAGCAAACTCATCAAACCTAACATGAATCGATTCTTCAACTATTTTTGTTCTTTTATTAAAAATCCTATAAGCTTTACTAGTTGAAGAATAGCCAATAAAAATACCTTCATCACATTTTTCATCAAATTTTCCTAAGGAATCTTTAGAATTTAAAATAAAACATTTACAACCAAAAACTTTGAAATAAGAAACATTTTGTTTTTTACTAAATATTAATTCATAAGGAGTTAATTTTAAAATAGGGCGAAGCATTACTCTATTAATTACATAACATGCCGTGCTAACCGCTTCAGCCCAAAAAGATTTTGGTAATTTAAATTCAGATAACATCGTACGGGCTAACTCTTGAAGAGTTCTATTTTTCCTCTCCACTACACCATTTTGCTGTGGTGTGCGTGGAGCGGAAAATTCATATTAAATTCCTAACTCCGTACAAAAAGAAATAAACTTTTCATTTTCAAATTCTCCTCCATGATCCAATCGTATGCGTTTAATTTTCAACTCAAATTCATTTTGGATACGCAAACATAATTTTGAAAATTCTGAAAATGCATCGGATTTTGAGGTTAGAAATAAAGTCCAACAAAAACGAGAATAATCATCAATCAAAACAAATGTGTATTTTCTACCTCCTAAGCTAGAAATTCCAATTGGCCCAAATAAGTCCATATGTATTAATTGAAGTGGCCTAGTGGTAGAAATAATGTTTTTACTTTTGAAAGATGATTTTGAAAATTTTCATTTTGGCAGGGCACACAGAGTGAAGAAGATAAATTCCCATTTAACAAAGGTAAACCTTTAATTAATTTATCTTTTGAAAGTTTTGTAATTAACTTGGCACTAGCATGTCCAAGTCGCCTATGCCATAAATCTAATTCATCATTTTTTGATAGAAAACATTTCAAAGTAGAATTTGAAAAATCAAGAAATTTAATCATATATACATTATGACATCTAGGTGCGGTAAAAACAATTTCATTTGTTTTGGAATTAATAATTTTGCACAAATTTGTAGAAGATTCAAATAAAACATTTAAACCCTTATCACATAATTGACTAATAGAAATCAAATTATTCTTTAATCCTTCTACAAATAAAACATTTGAAATTGAAAAATTTTTGTTACCCACAACACCGATGCCGATGATTTTTCCTTTTCCATTGTCACCGAATGTAACAATTCCTCCTTTCTTCATCTCCAGGCTAAGGAACTTCTCTTTATTTCCCGTCATCTGTTTTGAACAACCCGAGTCCAAGTACCACACGTCTTCTTTGTCCTTAGCCTGCCAACACACCTAGAAAGAGGAGGTGAGTAAAGATCTGGTTACCCAAGTGGTTCCACCCATAGTATAGGTAGAAGCCTTAGGCACCCAGATTTGTTTTATTTTACTTTTTCCTTCCTTCCAGCAAGAGTCCGTAGTGTGACCAAATCTATTGCATTTGGCACATGTAATGTATTTAGAAGAGTATAACTTTTCTGGACTTTACTGGATGAGGATGCAATATTTGATAATTTATTAATTTTATAATTTTTAAAAGTAGATTTTCTGGACTTTTCACTGTCGCCGGGCGACAGCTTCCAGACGTGTATCCGAGCCCAAATCTTCCAGATCCATGGCGTTGGTATCCTAAGATCATATCCAGTGATCTTCGGCCCATTCCAAATTTTTTCATGGCTAGTATTAAGTCATGAATCTGGTTTCTCATTTTTGTATTTTCGGATACTAGATTTACGCATCTACGTTCAAACGATTTCTTTCCCTCATGGACTTTGGAAATTGAAGATTTCAGATCTCTCTCTAAAATCTCATTCTTTTTAGTAAGTACTTTTATTGTAGAATGAGATTTGGAAAGAGATTCTTCAAGTTCATTAATTCTTCCCAAAAAGTGATCACACTCTTGGCAAGGAATATCTATTTTTCCAATAGTCCTAATTTCATTTAACAATTTTTTGTTTTCTTTAAGTAAAATTCCATTTTCAGATTTAAGAAGATCATTATCTTTTAAACTTTTTTCAAAAAATTTGCAAGTCTTTAAAAATTCAGAATATAATTCATCATAGGTTGGAGGAGTTACCTCAGTGTCGCTTTGGACACTGCATTCGTCATCAGATATGATGCTCTTTCCCATTAAGCATATGTTGGCCTCCTCTTCTTTACTTGAATCTGAAAAGCTTCCATCCTCAGAAGTAGTATCATCCCATGTTTCCGCCTTCAACACTTTCTTCGATCCTTTTTGCTTCTTTTCTTTAAGTTCTTTCAGGTACTTTGGACACTTGCTTCGGATGTGTCCTAACTTCTTGCAGTGATAGCACTCCGGTGGCGGTCTCTCTTCCTCCTCATCGCCTTCTTTCCCTTTTTTCTTCCTAAAGGTCTCCTTCTTAAAATAATTCTTAAACGAATTCCTTCTCTCCGGATTTTTCATAAATTTTCTAAACTTTTTAACAAATAAGCTTTCCTCATCTTCTTCGTCCTCCTCAGAATCACTAGTTTCTTCCTTCTTAGATTTTAGAGCCAATCCCTTCTTCCTTGGCTCCATATACTCTTGTTGTTGAATTTTTAATTCAACTTCATGTGTTTTCAAATTCCCAATGAGGCTCTCCAATTTTAAAGTCTTAAGATCATGTGACTCAAAAATTGCAGTCACTTTAGGATTGAACTTCGGGGGAAGTGATCTTAAAATTTTTCTTACCAAATCTCCATTTGAGAACACCTTTCCTAGCACCTTTGAGTCGTTCACGATTTTTGTGAATCGTGTGTACATCGTATCAACCTCTTCATCTACCTCCATTTTGAACCTTTCAAATTCAGACTCCAGTTGAAATAGCTTTGAATCCTTTACCTGCGAAGTACCTTCATGAGTGATTTCTAACAAATTCCAAATTTCAAATGCAGTGTTACAAGCACAAACTCTATTAAATTCAGTGCGATCTAGTGCGCAAAATAAAGCATTCATGGCTTTTGCATTGTTCTTACATTTTAATTTATCATTGTCATCCCACTTGTCTTTGGGTTTATCCATAGTTACTTCTCCTACAATATATGTTGGAGAAGCGTAACTAGATTCTACCATATTCTAGACTTCTATATCTAGCGCAATTAGAAAACAACGCATACGTGTCTTCTAATAATTATAGTCTGTGCCCGTAAATAGTGGTGGCCTACTAATTCCTTGCCCCTCAACAAACGCGTGATCGTTGTGCGCCATTACTCCCGGTGGTAAAACCGTTTTGGAGTAACCTACCCTCTGATACCACTTGTTGGATCGTGTGACGCCCTTAGAGGGGGGGGGGGGGTGAATAAGGGTGTGTTTAAAAATATAATTTTTACTTAATAATTTTTAGACAAATTTTACTTTACTAAAAATGTTACTTATAAATAATTTTAAACCAATGTAATTTTTGTATTTAACCAAACACAAATTTCTAAGATAAAGATTTAAGCAAACAAAATTGCAATTAGTGAAAAGAGCATAATTATATTAATCATGAAATTTGCATACAATAAAAATGATCTTAACAATGCTTAAGATCAAGGCACAATTATGATAATAAAAATACAATAATTTTGGTTTACCAATCCTTCTCCCAAGGATCGGAAGGCTATCGCTTGTCTCTCCCAAGACCAAGCCCAAGCCTATCCTCTAGAGCTTCCCAAGATCTAGACGTAGCACACAAGGCCACGATTTCCCACCAAGCCTCGCAAGGACTTGGACGCTCCGCACAAGGAAGCGATTTTCCCCTAAGCCGCGCAAGGACTTAGACGCCGCACGCAAGACGACGATTTCTCTACCAATACAAAATGAAAAAGTATGTGAATGAAAATACAATATGAAAAGAACAACTCCCTAGAGGATCAGATCTATGAATGGATTGTTGAAGCCTCGAGATGATCGATGATGTAGAAGCACGCCCGATCTCATCTTCAATCTCCAATCCTTCTTTGCACAAATGGGAGTTGAGGAGGTTCTGGAGCTCTCTGGTTCATATGCACTCAGGAAGGGACTGGAATTCTCAAAAGCTTGGAATGCACGAACCAAAGGAACCAATTTATAGAAATTCATTGTCGCCTGGGCGACAGTGACTGTCGGAATTTTCCGACAGTGCTAAACTGCCGCTGGAGTGCCGTCGTGGGTGGAGTCGTGGGCAGTTGGTGTAACCGTCGAGCTGTCGCCTGGGCGACATCGATGTCGGATTTCCGACAGTGCAAAACTGCCGGTCGTGGGTGGAGACGTGGGCAGTTGTTGTAACCGCCGAGCTGTCGCCTGGGCGACATCGCTGTCGGAATTCCGACAGCGCAAAACTGTCTTTCGTCGATCTGCCGTGGAGGGAAGTAGTTGTAACTTCTCTGCTGTCGCCTGGGCGACAGTGGCTGTCGGAATTTTCCGACAGTGAATTTTTCCCACATTCAATTTTAGCTCCAGTAGCAATGTGAACATCTCATACCTGTTATCTGCACACCATTGATAAAAATAGAATCAAATACAAACGGGACTTTGTTATTATCAAACCGGAGGAGTGCGAAATGCATGCTCCAACAGTCTTGACAAGCAGAGACCGCACAGACCGCTCGACTCCAGAGATCGCCCGGCTTGACCTGAGACCGCGCGAACAGAAGACAGGCAAGACCGCAACACAGAACACCCGGCTTGACCTGTACTGCCAGACCGCCACCTCAGACCGCACGAACTGAAGCTTATTGAACTGAACGAAGAACAGAGGCTGTCGTCAGACCGCAACTCAGATCGCCTGACCGCCGAAGGTCGCCTGATCGCTGAGCTCGCCGCGAACAACACAAGAACAACATAAACCAGTTCGTAGACAAGCCGCTGCCGAACTTTTTATTCAAGCCGCTGGAAATCACCAAGGAAGGAGACCGCAACCTGCTGACCGCAAAGCTGCGAACACAACAAACGATCAACTCGCTTACGAGACCGCCCGACCTCAAAGTTGAGACCGCACAAATTAATCAGGCTCTAGTTCTTACAGTTCTCGTTATGAATGACGGGCCATGCACCCTATTTAGAGGCGACAAGACGGATGTCGTCATCACCACAAGAGGGATACAATCACCACTCGACAGATCGCCAACAGTCTCACAAGGGCAGACCGCACGATCACACAACTTGGACAACCTCCCATCCAAGACCGCAGATCAGCAGACAGATCGCGCACAAGTTGCGCGAACACGAGACCGCTCCTCCCTTAGACCACCAGGAGCAAACCAAGAACCATCTGGCCAACTTAAGACAAGTCGCCAGATCGCCAAGCACAAACCGCCCGGTCACAGCAGTTACAAGAAAACAGACCGCCCTGTCTTCTGCAATGGTGATAGACAAACTAAGCAGAACAACCCGGGATGAGACCGCAACAACCAGGATCAAACCGGTCAACCAGCAGACCGCCAGAACCAGATCGGCAGACCAGACCGCCAGAGCACCAGCGCAGACCGCGCGTTCTCTGCGGTCTCCCAACTTCAGACCGCCCGATCACCTTCCACTCCACTTCAACAATTTCAACACTCCCCCTTGAAGTGGGAAGTGGAAACTAGCCCGAGTAGACTCCGCAACCGAGTAAACGGTTCCTTCGCCAGCGGCTTTGTGAAGATGTCTACAACATTGTCCGCACTCCAAACATGCTCGACCATAAGAGATCCTCCCAACACCTTTTCACGAATGAAATGGTGCTCAATCTCAATATGCTTGGTCCTCGCGTGACAGACTGGATTATAAACTAGCTTGAGAGCACTCTCATTGTCCCCGCGTAGCATAGTGGGACCTCGAACCTCCTCATGAACGTCCTCCACCAACCTCCTGAGCCAAACAGTTTCCTGAGCTTCCAAGGCCGAAGCCTTGTATTC
Source organism: Dactylorhiza incarnata (assembly GCA_033032865.1). Taxonomy (NCBI): domain Eukaryota; kingdom Viridiplantae; phylum Streptophyta; class Magnoliopsida; order Asparagales; family Orchidaceae; genus Dactylorhiza; species Dactylorhiza incarnata. The sequence goes on along the minus strand of JAWHQI010000326.1, from coordinate 789,293 downwards.
CGCTTCTGTGGTAGATACAGACACCGAGTCCTGCTTTTTGCTGCACCAAGAGATAGATGTGGGGCCCGTCATAAAGACAAAACCAGACGTTGATCTCCGATCATCCACGTCTCCCCCGTAATCAGCATCCATGTATCCAAGCAACTCCAAGCTTGACCCTCTCCTATATAGGAGCCCAAATAAGAGGTCGACTTCACATATTTCAGAATTCCTTTTGCCGCCAAAAGATGAGGCTTTCGTGGCTCCACCATGTACCGACTCACTTTGCCAACTGCATAAGCAATATCTGGCCTCGTGATGGTCAAGTAGATCAAGCTCCCAACCAGAGCTCGGAACACTAATGGATCAGATAGAACTCTCCCATCATCCTTCCGAAGTTTATGATGCTGTTCTAGAGGTATAGAGCTGCTCTTCCCTTCCTCCATGCCTAATCGTTGAACGATCCGCTCCGCATATCCGGCCTGAGAAACGAGCACTCCGCTCTCCCGCCTCTGAACCTCGAGTCCAAGGAAATGGTGAAGCTCACCCAGATCCTTCATCTCAAACCTGATAGCAAGCTCGGCTCTCAGCCTTGCTACTGCCTCCTTCGAGTTCCCGGTGACAATCATGTCATCCACATACAGCAGAACAATAACCCGAAGCGCCCCCTCCTTCTTGACGAACAAGCTAGAATCAGAGTCTAAAGCAAAGAACCCGCAGAATAGAAGATACTCCGCGATCTTCCCATACCACGCCCGAGTCGCTTGCTTCAACCCATACAGGGCTTTCTTCAGTTTGCAGACGTAGTCCGGATACTCCTCCGAGATGAAGCCCGACAGTTGGATCATAAAGATATCCTTGTCGATCTCGCCGTATAAGAAGGCATTCTTAACGTCGAGCTGCCAAATCTCCCATCCACTTGAAGCCGCCAAAGCAATAACAAATCGGACCGAAGTCATCTTTGCCAATGGACTAAACGTCTCATCATAATCTTCACCATACTGCTGTGAGAACCCGCGAGCTATAAGGCGAGCCTTGTATCGCTCGATCGTGCCGTCAGCCTTCTTCTTGAGTTTATAGACCCACTTGCATGTCACAGGGGTAATGCCCTTGGGCCTGGGCACTAGAGACCAAGTCTCATTCTTCTTGAGAGCATCCATCTCTTCTTGTATAGCAATGTCCCACTGCTTCACGCCTTTGGCCTTCTCAAAGCTCGGCGGCTCCCTCTCATCCAAGGGACTAGCAAAGAAACATGAGACAAAGCTCACCATGTTTCCTCCTGTGTATCGATCAGGTGGCTTGATAGCCCTCTTCGACCTCCTAAGAGGTTGCTCCTGACTAACCACCTCCTCAGCTACTTCTTCTGTGCTAGCTCCTCTTCCAGACGAACTTGGAGCATCGCTCCCCCTGCTTTCAGAACCTGAAGCCTCCATCTCAGAGCTTGACACAACTGGAGCTCCTGGTGAAATAGGCAACTCCACTTGAAGATTTCCTGCAGCCTTCCCTTTTTCATCAACCCTGCTCTCCGGTAGTTCAACTCCTGAACTCCCCTTGTAGGAAGTCACCTCATCGAACAACACATCCCGAGATACCACTGATCTCCGTGTCTCAGGATCCATGCATCTCCATCCCTTCTTCCGCTCATCATATCCAACAAAGACTAGCTTCCTTGCTTTCGCATCTAGCTTTGTCCGAAGAGCATCAGGAATATGCACATAGTAGGTTGACCCAAACACCCGAAGGTGTGCAACACTCGGCTTCTTCTTGAACATTAGTTCGTGAGGGGTCTTCATGTTGATTGGACTTAGAGGCATCCTGTTGATGACATAAGCTGCACAAGACATTCCCTCCGCCCAAAAGGACTTTGTGATACTCTTGGCATGAAGCCAGCACTTGCAGGTTTTCGTCAGATGACGAATCTTCCTTTCCGCAACGTCATTTTGTTGTGGAGTATGGGCATAAGTGAGCTCTCTCCGAACGCCGTGTTTCCTGCAAAAACTTGAGGACTCACCAGAGGTGAACTCCCCACCATTTTCAGTTCTCAATTTTTTCACCCGCAGGCTAACCGACCTTCCACTAGCTCCTTGAACTCCATAAACTTCGCAAAAGCTTCTGACTTCTCTTTCTGAAAATACACCCAGACATATCTGGTGTAATCGTCAATCAACACCAACATATATCTGTTGCCTCCAAGGCTTGGGGTGGCAGTCGGTCCCATCAATCACCGAGAATGCACTCCAACGGCGCTTTGCATCTTGTTTGTGATTTATCAAATGGAAGTCGATGAGACTTACCAAACTGACATCCTGCACAAACATGACCGTCTCCATAGGCGGACAAGCTAGGTAAGCCCTTAACAAGGCCCCTTACCGCCATAGCCTTCAATTTGTCCATGCCTACATGCCCCAACCATTCATGCCAGATAGCCGCGCTATCATTGTTCTTCATCTTATCAACATAGGTACTTGTCGATAAAACGAACAAGTCCTTCACCCTCTTTCCAACATGAATAACATATCTCTTTATCTCCAGTTGAGTTTTAAGAAACTTCACTTCTGTTGGGCCAAACAGAACGTGATAACCGGCATCGACCGCATTGGTCACAGAGAAGAGATTCTTCTTCATACCAGGCACGTGATAAACACTCCTCAAGGTGAGTGGACCCTTATCACTGCTAAAAAAAACAACTCCTTCCTGTTCTACTGAATGAACTGAATTATCAGCCGTTATGATAGCACCGTTACCTGAGTAAGGCGCCAAAGAAGAGAACTTTGATTCATCCCCGGTGAGGTGATGTCCACACCCTGAATCAACAATCCAATCCTCTTCAAAGTTGATGGCAGCCAAGGCCTTAACGGGCATAGCCGTCATATTAGACACAAAGGCTCCTCCCCATCCAGCTTCATCAGACTTTGGCTTCTCCTTCTCTGCTGCATGTCCCGGCTGAAGATTAACCCGACAATCTTTCTTGAAGTGGCCGGTCTTATTGCACCTGAAGCACCTTGGTCCCTCTCCCTTCTTCTTTCCATCAGACTTAGGAGCATAACCCCTATCCTGCTGACCTGAAGTAGAGGGTCCATCATAACCCGACTTCTTCTTCTCCCACTTCTTCTTCTTCTTCCCAGAAATCAACACATCACTATCTCCCCCAGAGATAGAAGTCCCCGCCATCTGTCTTGCCAAACTTTCTTGCGAAGCAAGTAAGTTCTCCAGCTCCAACAGAGATGGTTGATTTGCCCAACCCTGAACTGACGTCACAAAAGCAAGATACTCCTTCCGCAACCCGCGGATAATATGCCTCTTCAGTTTCGCCTCCGAGATGGGCTCATCAGGGTCCAATGCAGAAATCTCTGCTGTGAGGTTCTTCTTTTTAAGAAAGAAGGTAGAGATTGAAAGATCACCTTGAGAGGTTTTCGCCAACTCATTTTCAAGAAATTGTAGCCGAGCTACATTCTTCTTATTAAACAACCCGTCCAAAGACGTCCAAATCTCAGCAGCAGATTTACATCCAATGATGTGATCAAATAGCTCTGGTGAGATATCCCTCTTGAGTGTGAACTCTGCCTTAGCATTAGTCCTCCTCCAAAGTCTCACCTCTGCCATATTATCTCCTGCTAGAAACACCTCTTGTGTGTCTTCTCCTCCAACTATCTCCCATTGATCCTCGCCAAGTATGTAACTCGCCATACACGACCTCCACTTCTTATAGTTAGTCGATGTGAGGAGTTCAATACCAAGCCCTCTTGCGTATCCATCTTCCATGGCAATCTATGTGGTCTCTTCTTCACAAAGATGATGGAAACTCAAGTTGATCACTGCTTATCCACTCCAACAAACCTTACTCTGATACCATATTAAAATTTTTGATTTGAATCGTTTAGGAGTAAGCAGGAGTTGCATCAACTGAGTTATAGCCAAACAACCACAATGCCACACAGCAACACAAGAAAATTTATTGAATCACAAACTTCATTTACAGTGCGAGGTATACATGGCGAGACATGATTCATAAGAATCACGAAGGAGAGAAGAACAAAACACGAAAAAGCAAAACTGGCGGTCTTGACAAGGAGAGACCGCAGAGACCGCTTGACTCCAGAGATCGCCCGGCTTGACCTGAGATCGCGCGAACAGAAGACAGGCAAGACCGCAACACAGAACACCCGGCTTGACCTGTACTGCCAGACCGCCACCTCAGACCGCATGAACTGGAGCTTATTGAACTGAACGAAGAACAGAGGCTGTCGTCAGACCGCAACTCAGATCGCCTGACCGCCGAAGGTCGCCTGATCGCTGAGCTCGCTGCGAACATCACAAGAACAACATAAACCAGCTCGCAGACAAGCCGCTGCTGAACTGTTTATTCAAGTCGCTGGAAATCACCAAGGAAGGAGACCGCAACCTGCTGACCGCAAACCTGCGAACACAACAAACGATCAACTTGCTTCCGAGACCGCCCGACCTCAAATTTGAGACCGCACGAATTAACCAGGCTCTAGTTCTTACAGTTCTTATTATGAATGAAGGGCCATGCACTCCTATTTATAGGCGACAAGACGGATGTCATCACCGCCACAAGAGGGATACAATCACCACCCGCCAGATCGCCAGCGGTCTCACAAGGGCAGACCGCGCAATCACACAACTTGGACAACCTCCCGTCCAAGACCGCAGATCAGCAGACAGATCGCGCACAAGTCGTGCGAACACCAGACCGCTCCTCCCTTAGACCACCAGGAGCAAACCAAGAACCATTTGGCCGACTTAAGACATGTCGCCAGATCGCCAAGCACAAACCACCCGGTCACAGCGGTTACAAGAAAACAGACCGCTCGGTCTTCTGCAAAGGTGATAGACAAACCAAGCAGAACAACCCAGGACGAGACCGCAACAACCGGGAACAAACCGGTCAACCAGCAGACCACCAGAACCATACCGGTAGACCAGACCACCAGTGCACCAGCGCAGACCGCGCGGTCTCTGCGGTCTCCCAACTTCAGACCGCCCGGTCACCTTCCACTCCACTTCAACAATTTAAACAGAGTGGTCTAACAGATGCGAGTGATTTTGCTGTAGGGGATGGTTTAGGCCAACATGTGAATAAATATTTTAATCTGATTTATTATGCTAGTAAAATGGTAACACCTACACAAGCTAATTATACCACGACGGAAAAAGAGCTTTTAGCGATAATTTTTGCGTTTGATAAATTATGTTCATTTATAATGCTATCAAAAGTTATTGTTTTTACTGACCACTCTGCTCTTAGATATTTATTAAATAAAGGGGATGCAAAACCCTGACTACTAAGGTGGATTCTCCTTTTGCAAGAATTCAATTTGGAGATCTGAGACAAGAAGGGAGCGGAGAACGTGGCGGCCGACCACCTCTCATGGTTGGAGTATCCGGCTGCTGGAGCGTTAGTAGAGGCCAAAATAAATGACAAATTCCCCGAAGAGTGCCTCCTTGCCATCGATAAGTTAACGACTTCTTCCACCCCTTAGTATGCGGATCTTGCCAATTATTTAGTTGTACGGTTCCTTCCAAAAGATTACTCGAGTGAACAAAAGAAGAAATTCTTTTTAGACTTGAAAAATTACTTTTGGGAGAACCCCTTTTTATTTCGTGTCTGCACGGACTATGTGGTAAGAAGGTGTATGTTGGGAGAGGAAGGTGTGCAAATTTTGCGTCACTGCCATGAAGGACAAATCGGTGGACACTGCCAAGAAAACCGGATCACTAGGAAGGTGCTAGAGGCGGTCTTCTACTGTCCCACCTTCTTTAAGGACGCTCATACCTTTGTGAGTAAATGCGATAGTTGCCAAAGGTCAGGTAATATTTCTAATCGAAACGAAATGCCCCAAAATGTGTTCTTAGAATGCAAATTTTTTGATTTATGGGGATTAGATTTTGTAGGTCCGCTACCTTCATCGTTTTATAATAAATATATTCATATTGCGGTCGATTACGTGTCCAGGTGGGCGGAAGCACAAGACCTCCCTACCAACGATGCGAGAGTCATCATAATTTTTTTGAAAAAATTATTTTCACGATCTGGCACACCATGCGCACTAATTAGTGATAGGGGCACACACGTTTGTAATAACCAACTTGCTAAAATTTTAGCTTAGTATGGCGTTACACACAAATTTACCACCACCTATCACTCACAAGCAAATGGCCAAGTAGAGGTAGTTAACCGAGAGCTAAAAAGAATTTCAGAAAAAATGGTGTCAGTTAATAGGAATCATTGGTCGCAAAAAATTAGACGATGCACTATGGGCATATCGGAGGGCGCACAAAACCTCCATCGGATGTACAACGTACCGGTTAGTCTATGGAAAAGCATGCCATTTACCGGTGGAATTAGAGCATCGCACATTTTGGGCGCTCAATTTAAAATTTAGATTCAAACTTAGCCTAAAAAAAAGGAAATTTCAATTGAATAGATTAGATGAATGGCATGCAAACGCCTACAAAAATAATAAACTCTGTAAAGAACGTACTATGTTTTATCATGATAGAAAAATTAAAATTCCTAAATATTTTTCACTGGGAGATCTAGTTCTTCTCTTTAATTCTGGACTTAGGCTTTTTCAATGAAAACTAAAATCCCGATGGTCCGACCCCTTTGTAGTAAAAGAGGTTTGGCCATATGGGACCATGCTAATAGAGCACCCAAAAAAAAATGCTCATATAAGGTTAACGGAAACGATTAAAATTGTATCACCCCGGCGACCCTACATCCAGAAAATTGAAACGCTTACACTTCCTAATTTTTATAAGAATCGCCACTTAGTCAAGCTACGCGATGGTAAACAAAGCGCTTTTGGGAGGCACCCCATGTAACACCTCACTTTTTACAAAATGGGCTAAAGAGAAGTATTCTGCCATGTGTCATAGAGTGATCTCGGCGAACATAGCATTTTCAGCGTGTGTCGTCGAGTGATCTCGACGAATACAACATTTTCGGCATGTGTCGTCGAGTGATCTCGACAAACACAGAATTTTCGGTGTATATCGTCGAGTGATCTCGATGAACACAACACTTTCGACGTATGTCATCGAGTGATCTCATCGAACTCAGCATTTTTGATGAATCATCGATTGGTCTTGACGAACGCAGACAAAGGATGGGTTTTTCCCTGTTTTATAATGTAACGGAAATCTGTCATCCAATTTCTCGCTGCAGCTGTCCCAATCCGCGCGAAAAGTCGATCCGACCGCTGGCATGAGTCTGAACCCCGTAAATAACAATAGAGAAGGAACTTTAGGTTCATTAATGATTTTACTCTCTCTCTCTAGTTCTCCAAGCTTGAGAAAGAGGAAAGCCAGGGAGGAAGAAGGAGTCTCTTTCCGCTATTAACGAAGCCCCAAAGCTCTGAATCGCGAGCCATTTCCAGTTCCACGGAGAGCATCCCAGTGCGGTTCTTTCCGTCCAATTGAAATCTCGGATCCGTTGAGCGAAAGAGAGCGGCAAGGGTAACGATCCTTCCTCCCAGTCTTAGGATGTGATTTGGTTCTCTCATTCCTTTTTTATGCTTGCATAAGGTTGTCTCTTTCACTAATCAGTGGTGTGTAGGACTTCCTATAGTTCTTCGGAACTCTGGATAGATTGTGTCCGTCCCCAATATTTATTGCATGTATAAATCTAGTAGCCGTATGGATTTTGGCATTTTGTGTGACGCCTACCCATTGCCGTGAGCTCGGATCGGTGATGTTTGATTATGACGTGCATTTAGGTTAAGCCTAGAATGCAGACCAGAGAATGACTCAATAAATATGTCATCGTATTGCAGGACTTGAGTTTCATGTGACTTTCAGAGAGCCTAACGGAAGCCCAATGCTTGTGTTGTGGTTGAATGCAAACTTTCACCATGAGTTTTGAAGTGGAGTGGTCTTGTACCTCCTTCATTGGTTATGTTTGCAAAGCCTATGTCCTTTTGGAAGGATTTGGTGCATACCTTATCTTTTGCATGACACTTGTATGTGTTAAACCCTTACGGGTCGAGGTGAAGTCGTACCCGCGCCGTGCGATAGATCACGACGACTAGAGCACATGCAAAGATGAACCAAACCTGTTTCCATGCAGATCGGTGAGAGGTCCCAACCTCTTATATTCCGTGTGATCATGGGAGAGGCCAAGGAAGGAGTTCACCTAGACTGGCCAAAAGCTCTTTTCCCACCTAAGATTGTATTACTTAGCGGTGCCCCGCCCCTGAGCCGGCTAGAATGGCCCGGGGGGATCGTTACGTGGTTTGTGGTCAGCTCATAGCTGTCCCTCGTTTATCTCTTATTTGTGGATAGTGCAGGTGCTGGTGAGCTGAGCGGAAAGTAGCGGGCTGAAGCCACTTGACGTGTTGGCCCTTGAAGGCTAGCCTTTGTTTTACTGCTTTCCCTCAATTGCCGGCCTGCATGCCGATGCTTATCGTTATGCTATGTACATTGTTAAATGTAAGGCCTTAAGGCCATAAATTATATTGATACATTCCTAGATGGTGGACATTCTGAAAGTAATATATATTGACAGCTTCCGCTTATATTTTGTTTATACTTTGTAATAGGTCTTTTCTGTTTATCATCTTTTAATGTCTAGCTAGTGTGTTCAATATGGCGTGGGCTCCCGGTCGGGCCTACTATTATATTGTTTGTACTGGCATGGTGTTACAATTTGGTATCGAATTTTAGGAGTCGATCCGTAGTTAGTGAATTCGCGGCCGAATTCCCTTTTTAAGGGGTGGTGTGCATGTGATGTGCGTTCACCTAAAATAATAAAAACCTAATAAGAATGTCCACTAAAGAATGAAAAACATGCTTGTTTGCAGAACTTGAGCATTCCTTGATAGTTTATTGCTACGTTTTCGGTCACTAAATTGTGTGTTACACAATTACAAGTGACTAGGAGTGTTACGGGGTAGTCTCAACCCCGTAACATTGCTGAAAGTAGTGCGTCTGCCGAGGTGCCAGCGAACTCTCCTTCTACTAAAAATAATCAGATTATTTGTTGAAGCGGTCTTCGTGATGATCAATAATCAGCCAGGGCGTGTTGCATATCCTACTACTATTACTCCTGATGTGGCACCAACGCCTATTGCTGCAGTGGAACCGAGAGCAAAACCTGCACTGGAGCCTAGAGTGGAACATTGAGTCGAGCATGTAGCTGTGGGGCGAGCTCGTGACCAGCAATTGAAGCACTTTCTGAGCTTCAATCCTCCAACCTTCTAGGGGACCGAATCCCCAACAGTGGCAGAGGATTGGCTGTCAAGAGTAAAGAGAACTCTATGGGTGACATCAACTGAAGAAGCGATGATGGTCACCTTAGCCACTTCCCTTTTGAATGGAGAGGCTGTTATTTGGTGGGAAGAATTAGAAGTGCACAACTTGGTCTGTAGAGAGATTACTGATGTCTCGATGACAGAGATCTCAGAAATGTTCCTCCAGAGATTTATCCCCTCTGCCCAACGCATTGCGTTGCAAAATTAGTTTTTGCAGTTAACTCAAGTTGATCGTTCTGTGGACGACTACATGCATGAGTTCACCAGACTGAGTCGCTATGCAGGTAATTTGGTGGATGATGAGAGGACAAAGACGAATAGGTTCTACAACGGACTTCGTGATGAGTTGAGGCTACTTCTAGCAGACCCAATTACTCTTGGCTTTCATGTCCTGGTTTAAACTGCAAGATATTTGGAATTGGATATATAGAGGGTGCAACATGCGAAAGGCCTCAATACAAAGAATCTAGAGTTTCATGCGCCAAAATATCAGACAAAGCCATAGTTCAGGAGGAATAAGAGGAAATCATGGTTCGCGGAACCATCTCCCTCTAATATATCGGGAGCAACTACTACACGGGGTCCTATGACATGTTTCACCTGTGGAAAGGTGGGACACAAAGCTCGAGTGTGTCGAAGTGGTCCCCCAAGTGCAGAAAACTGAGTTGTGGACTATCCTCGTGCGACGGGTTCATCATATGCGGAGAAAGACAAAGCTATGGAGTCTTCTGCTTCCCAGCAACCTCCAACCGAGCCGAGAGTCTACTCGCTTGGTCAGCACGAAGCCATCCGGCAGAACGATGTAGTCACAGGTATGAATTGTAATTTAGCTTTTACAACTTGACTTGATTTATACTTCATGTGCTACTATACATTTGTTTGCGTGTGCAATTACGCTTTACCTTAATTTTCAATTATCCGGCGAGAGCTTTTTTTTTTTATACCGGTGCTTCACACTCCTTGTCTAAGGACTTCATGGGGAAAATTGGATTACCGCCTCCCTTGGTAAAGTATAGATTGGAGGTACGCTTCCCAATGGGTCTCGTATGAGCGTAGATAGGTTGAATCATGTAACAGTGCAGATTGGGATTCAATATTTTGACGTGGAAGCATCATTATTATCGCTAGCTAAATTTGACGTAATCATTAGCATGGGCTGGCTCTCAAAGCAGCGAGTATGCTTAGATTGCAATCAGAAGGAGATTACTTTGGGAATGAACACTGGAGATGAGACCACATTTGCTGGTATGCGAGGAGGGAGCAAGACGCTGATGTCTGCTCTCCAAGTGGTCAAGGCGGTGAGGAAAGACGCAGAGTTCTTCTTCACTTTTGTAACACCCCATCCGTTCGGGAGCATATAACAGAGGTTCCGGCCGGGGCCCCACGCCATATACTACAAAACAAATGGGAATGTCACTTAATTGAAATATCGAACGACGCTATACAACGAAGTCTAACTCAGAGCATTCTATGCGGAAGCAAAAGAGAGAGACAAGAAATATAAACCACAAAACCCGAACCCGGGTATGTCCACTTCTATTACTTGGAATGAAATGTTTTATACAACAAAATTTAGGCACGACGACCTTACAATTTACCAACATCGGCGCGCAGGCCGGCCATACATGAAAAGCAAATGAACATCAAAAGGCCTTCAAGGGCCGCAGCAGCACAAGGGCTTCAGCCCGCTATGAGCCCACTATGTTCCCGCTCAGTCCAGCACCTGTACAACAAGCCCACCAAAAATGGTGGCAAAATAGGGAAACGGTCAGTTAAAGCTGACCAAATTACAACGACCCCACCCCTTCGAGGGGGTGGCAGTTTCCCGTCCCTGCAAGAGCATCACAACATATATATATATATAACAGAATGAAGCGGCTAGCAAAGCCCACAACAGTTCATACATATGCAACAATCATAAACATGGGAATGGCCTCCACGTCTCGTGCTCTCAGGCACTCTTTGGTGTACTCTGCCTTCCACCACCATCCATTATTGATGGCTTTGCCCTTCGAGGCTAAAGTCGGTGGCCCGAATACCAGGCCCCCCCCACCCCCGTACTTTAATTGTGAATATCCCGTAGTCCGAAGACTCTTTCCCATTGCTTCCCGACATGCTGTACGAGACTCACTAATCAGGTGCTGCAATGGTGCAGTTTCAGGTTCGCCAGATGCCCGTTGTTCACAGCTCTCGTTGTACAACACGAAAAGCGGGTATGGCGTCCCCTCAGCCCAAGTACTCTCAATTAGCCGGCTCTACGGGCCGCTAAGTCATCCACCAGGACACCCTCACAGGTTGGGCACATAGGCCTCAGGTCCTCTCAACAGGTGGGCACAACAACATCACCAGAACTCAGTCTGGGAGCTGTCGCCGGCGTTAACGCTAACGGCTGGCGATAGCGCACAGAAACCCCATTTTGGCTTCTAGCTGTGGGTGCTTCCCGGGGCACACCCCCAGGCATTGCTGCACATGAAGTAGCACTCCCACTGCCTCAGGATGCACAAAATCACCAGAACCAAGTCTGGGAGCTATCGCCTGGCGATATTCAATATCGCCAGCGATAGTGAACAGAACTCCACTTCTGCTTCTAACTTCGGGTGCTCCCCGGGGCACACCCCCGGGTGTTGCTGCGCATACAGTAGCACCCTCTAGTCCTACGAGGCAGTATAACAACACGGAGGTTCCCCCGGCACGCACAATATCAAAAGCATCACCAATCCGGACGAACCGTCTCGGATGGGCTTCACACAGCGGGCCTACGCCCATTTTATGCATGGACTCTACATGTATGCAAGATTTGACGGGGATAACACGAATCGACCCGTCGGAGGCCACGACCTCACCCTTTTGGGTAGGGGCCTCAACGATGCTCGGAAATGGACTAGGACACGTCCAAATGAGGGTAGTAGAGATCGTTACCCTTAAACATCGCTTCGAGGCCATGGATTGACTTTTGGCACGGTTAGAAAGGAGCGTCTAGCCCTCCTCTACGCATATCCACCAACGTTGAGGGATTCCGATGAGCGTAGCTCCACCAAATCCAAGCTCTAGGGTTTAGAAACCCTATTCATCATTACTTTGGAGCTCTCCCTCTCTCCCAAAATAAAACCCTTAGAGGAAAGAGGAAAAATGGGGGTTTTCGGCCTCCCTTTGCCAGCTCCCGAGATAATCAACCCAAAACTAGCCCCAAAAGTCCAAGTGCCATCAATGCCCACGATTTCGGCCGCAAAGTACATTTTGGAGCTGTCGCCGGGCGGTAGCGCTATCGCCTGGCGATAGCTCTAAAGAACCGACTCCGACCAGTCAACGCCACTGCATTGATCAGTGACTGCCACGCGTCACGCTGTCGCCGGCGTTAGCACTAACGCCGCGTGATAGCCTCTAGACAGAACCCTTCTCAATAGAACGCAATCGCCGGGCGATAGCCGCTATCTCCGGGCGATAGCCGCTATCGCCAGCGATAGCGCTGGATTCCAGAAATCCAACTTTCTGATTTGAGGTCTTACAACTTTGTTGAAGGCTTCAGAGCCTAAGCCCAGTATAAGTGTTGTCCCAATAGTATTGGAGTATGCTGACGTGTTTCCAAATGAACTCCATAGGGATACCCTTCAGCGAGAGATTGATTTCTGTATTGAGTTGGTGCCAGGTGCCAAGCCCGTGTCACGCTCACCGTACCGAATAGTGCCAAAAGAATTGGCACATTTAAAAGTTCAGATGCAAGAATTGCTAGAGTAAGGCTATGTATGTCCAAGTTCATCATCTTGAAGTGCACCAGTCCTCTTTGTGAAAAAGAAGGATGGTAGCTTGCGTCAATGCATCAATTATCGAGAGTTGAATAAGCTAACAGAGAAGAACCATTATCCGATTCTAAGAATCGATGATTTGTTTGACCAACTGGTTGGGTCGCTGATGTATTCTAAGCTAGACTTGAGGTCCGACTATTATCAACTGAGAATAAGGGAATGTGATATTCCAAAGACAGTGTTCAGTACCCGCTTAGGGCACTATGAATTCATGGTCATGCCATTCAGTCTTTCCAATGCACCATCGATATTCAAGGACTTGATGAATAGAATGTTTCGAGAGTATTTGGACCAATTTGTGATCGTCTTCATTGACGACATATTGGTATACTCTCAGTCCGAAGAGGAGCATGTAGAGCATATGCACGCAGTTTTGAGCACACTAAGGTGGAATCAGCTATACGCCAAGTTCTCCAAATGCGTGTTTAGCTATCATCAATAGCATTCCTTGGACATGTTGTTTGTAGTGAAGGAATCACGGTCGATCCGTCAAAGATAGAGGCAATCCGAGAGTGGCCTGTGCTGAAAAATGTGGTGGAAGTCCGAAGTTTCTTAGGACTTGCCGACTACTATAGGCTTCGTGGAGAACTTTTCGAGGATTGAACTTCCTCTCACTAAGCTGACTAGGAAATATCAGAAGTTCGTTTGTTCTCCCGAGTGTGCATGAGCTTTTGAGGATCTGAAGAGCCGTCTGACCACGACGCCCATCTTATGCTCACCAAATGGTACGGAATGCTATGAGATATATGTTGAAAATGTTGAAGTGCAAGTTTGTGGAGTTCTTGGATCTGGGCGGTCTGGGAGGAGGTCGAGTGGTCTGGTGTGACCGCACGACCTGGCGATCTGTTTGGCGGTCTGGTTTATTTTAGCCTAGCCATAGTCTCCTGGCATGACCACTGGTATCTGTCCAAGGCAGCTGAAGGAGAGGCCGCGCGGTTTGTCTTGACTGCATGGCGGGCTGGCTTCTTCAGGTCTGTGCCGGTCTGGCGTGACCGCACGGGTTGGTACAGGTTTCCAGAATTCCGGTCTGGTGGCTGTCTGGATTTTCTGGTGGTTTTCGCGGACTAATGTTGTTAGTCGCGCGGTCTCTGTTCGCGGTCTCAGGAGGAGGCTGGTATGCGAACAGGTCTCTGTTCGCGGTCTCAGGAGGAGGCTGGCATACGAACAGATGTTCGCGGTCTTGTGGTGAACTGACAGTGTTTGCGGTCTCGGGAAAACACTGGTGGTGGGCGGCTTCTTGGCAGTCTGGCGATCTCCTTGGGGAGTCGCGATCTGACTAAGGGAGTGGTGATCTCCCGCGGTCTGGTGTGAAGCCGGTGAGCTCATCAAATGAAGCAGAAAGAATTGTTGCTGATCGTGCGGGTTGACCGATCTGGTCGCGCGGTCTGGGGGTGGTGATCCTATCTCTAGGGTGGTGACTTGATCAGGTCTCACGCCTATAAATAGGAGCCACTGTAGCAGCAAAATCAGATACACCAAGTGTAAGCTGAGCTTTTCCTAATTCCTACGGTCTGTATTTTCTAACCGGGCGGTCTGCTGATTGAATCATCTTGTGCAGCTTCTGCGGATAGTGCGGTCTGCAGCAATCACCTCTTCCTCTGAAAGTGTTCGGGTGGTCTGCGGCTTGCAGTGTGGGTTGCTGGAGTTCGGGAGAATCAGTGGAGTTCGTAAGGATGGTGCGGTCTGCTCAGCGGTCTGAGGTGGTGTTCTGTAACCGGCAGTGTTGTGCGGTTAGGCAGCTTGCAGAGATCGGCAAGGAGACCGCACGGTCTGGAGCGGTCTCAATTATCTTTTGTATTTTCCTCTTTGGTTTTGTGTGCTGGTGAAATCATGTCTCGCCAAGCATACCTCTCCCTGTAATGAAGTTTATGCTATCAATAAAGATTATTTGTTTGCCTCCATTTGCTTCTGGTTGATTGGCTTGAATATTTAAGTTGCACGTTTCCTGCTCACTCCATAAAGGTCTACGAAAAAATTTTCACATGGTATCAGAGCTAGGTTGGAGTGGATAGAGCAGTGAGCAACTTAGAGTAGCCATCACCTTTGTGAAGAAGGAACCAGTGGTAGAGCAATGGAAGGTGGTTTTGCAAGAGGTCTTGGAATTGAGATGCTTACATCGACTAACTTCAAGAAGTGGAAGTCGTGTATGCAAAGCTATCTCCTGGGTGAGGACCTCTGGGAGGTGGTTGGTGAGAGAGCACGGAGGAAGTTTTTCTGGTTGGAAATAACCATCATGAGGTGAGGAACTGGAGGCGGATTAATGCCAAAGCAGAGTTCGCCTTGAAGAGGGAAATATCACCTGATTTGTTTGATCACACCTTGGGGTGTGCATCAGCTGCAGAGATCTGGAGAGCCCTGGATGGGCTGTTTATCAAGAAGAATGTGGCAAGACTTCAATTCCTGGAGAATGAGCTGGCCAGATCGGCTCAAGGTGACCTTTCTATCTCTACGTTCTTCTTGAAGATGATGAACTTGTGCGCTGAGATTTCAGCGCTGGATCCTGATGAGCCAATTTCTGAGGCGAAGCTGAAGAGGCACATTATCCGTGGCTTGCGGAAGGAATATGTTGCCTTTGTGACGTCAGTGCAAGGTTGGGCAAATCAGCCGTCTCTGATGGAGATGGAAAATCTGCTTGCTTCGCAGGAGAGTCTAGCAAGGCAGATGGCGGGGGTGTCAGTGTCTGGGGGAGATGGCGAAGTTCTCTTCACGGGAAAGAAGAAGAAGTGGGATAAGAAGAAGACCACTGGAGGAGGCAATGGGCCTTCAACTTCTAGACAGCAGGAGAGGGGCTATGCTCCTAAGGCTGAAGGAAAGAAGAAGGGGGAAGGTCCCAAGTGCTTCAGGTGTGGAAAGGTTGGTCACATCAGGAAGGATTGCCGGGTGAACCTTCAACCGGGGCATGCTGTTGCAGGAAAGGGGGAAGCTGAAGCCAGGCAGGTTGATTGAGGATGGGGAGGAGCCTTCTCGGCTTCTATTAGAGCTGCGGCTCCTATCAACTATCAGGAGGACTGGATCGTGGACTCGGGGTGTGGTCATCACCTCACCGAGGACGAGTCAAAGCATACTTCCACGCAGCCTTACTCAGGTAATGATGCCATTATTACTGCTGATAATACAGTGCATGCTGTAGAGAAGATGGGAGTTGTTTCCTTGGGCAGTGATAGGGGGCCACTAATGTTGAAAAGTGTCTATCATGTGCCTGGAATGAGGAAAAACCTCTTCTCTGTGACCAACGCTGTTGACGCTGGGTATCACGTTCTGTTTGGCCCAACAGAAGTGAGGTTTCTTCGGAATGTGGAGGCGGTGAAGGCTGAGGTAGTTCATGTGGGGAGGAGAGCTAAGGACTTGTTCATTTTGTCGACAAGTTCTTATGTTGACAAGATGAGGACAAACGACAGTGCTGTGATATGGCACGAGAGGTTGGGGCACATAGGAATGGATAAGCTGAAAGCTATGGCGGTGAAAGGTCTGGTCAAGGGCCTGCCTTGTCTATCTTCCTATGGAGATGGTCATGTGTGCGCAAGATGTCAGTTCGGCAAGTCTCATCGACTACCATTTGACAAGTCGCAGACAAGGAGTAGTGTGCCGTTGGAGTGCATCCACGGTGACTTGATGGGACCAACTGCTACCCCAAGCCTCGGAGGCAGCAGATATATGCTGGTGTTGATCGATGATTACACCAGATATGTCTGGGTATATTTCTTGAATGAGAAGGCAGAGGCGTTTGCCAAGTTTGTGGAGTTCAAGGAGCCCATGGAGGGTCGGCTTGGTCCGCGGGTTAAGAAGCTGAGGACTGACAACGGAGGGGAGTTCACCTCTGGTGAGTTCTCTACTTTTTGCAGGAAGGCGGGCATCCGGAGGGAGCTTACTTGTGCACATACTCCACAACAAAATGGATTTGCAGAGAGAAAGATCAGTCATCTGACAGAGACCTGCAACTGTTAGCTACATGCCAAGAGTATCCCAAAGTCCTTCTGGGCGGAGGGAATGTCTTGTGCTGCCTACGTCATCAATCGAATGCCTCTTAGTCCCATCAATATGAAGACACCGCATGAACTGATGTTCAAGGAAAAGCCAAGTGTGGCACACCTTTGGGTGTTTGGTTCCACCTGCTATGTGCACATTCCAGATGCGCTTCGGACAAAGCTAGATGCGAAGACAAGGAAGCTAGTCTTCGTGGGTTATGATGACCGGAAGAAGGGCTGGAAGTGCATGGACCCAGAGACGCGGAAATTTGTTGTATCTCACGACGTCGTACAAGGGGAGTTCTGGTGTTGAGCTACCAGAAAGCAGGGTGGAGGTGTCGGAGAAAGCTGTGGAAAATCTTCAGGTGGAGCTGCCTGTGTCACCAGGTGGTCCATCAATATCTAGTTCTGAGGCGGAGGCTTCTGGATCAGGAAGCAGGGGGAGCGATGCTCCGAGTACGTCTGGAAGGGGAGCTAGGGAAGAAGCAGCTGAGGATACTGCGAGTCAGGGGAAGGCGTTGCGGAGATCGAAGCGAACTATCATTGCCCCTGATCGCTATACAGGAGGAAATATGGTGAGCTTTGTCTCGTGTTTCTTTGCTGGTCCCTTGGATGAGAGGGAGCCGTCGAGCTTTGAAAAGGCCAAAGGCGTGAAGGAGTGGGACATTGCGATGCAAGAAGAAATGGCAGCTCTCGAGAAGAATGAGACCTGGTCTCTGGTGCCCAGGCCCAAGAGCACCACTCCTGTCACATGCAAGTGGGTCTACAAGCTGAAGAAGAAGAAGGCTGACGGCAGTATCGAGCGATACAAGGCTCGCCTTGTGGCTCGGTGGTTCTCGCAGCAATACCGTGAAGACTACAAGGAGACATTCAGTCCTGTGGCAAAAATGACTTCAGTTCGGGTTGTGATTGCCTTGGCGGCATGTTGGGGGTGGAAGATTTGGCAGCTCGACGTAAAGAATGCGTTCTTGTACGGTGAGATTGACAAGGACATCTTCATGGTCCAGCCGCCAGGCTTCGTATCTGAAGATTTCTCGGAGCATGTCTGCAAGTTGAAGAAGGCCCTATATGGGTTGAAGCAAGCGCTGAGGGCGTTGTATGGTAAGATTGCAGAGTATCTCTTATTCTGCGGGTTTGGTGCTTCAGACTCAGACTCAAGCTTGTTCGTCAAGAAGAGCCGGGAGCTTTAAGTCATCGTGCTGTTATACGTCGACGATATGATCGTGACGGGGAATTCGAAGGAGGAAGTAGCGCAGCTTCGGGCTGAGCTATCCATCAGGTTCGAGATGAAGGATTTAGGTGAATTGCACCACTTCCTTGGACTCGAGGTGCAGAGGAAGGAGAGTGGAGTGCTGTTGTCCCAGGCTGGATACGTGATGCGTATTCGGCAAGTGCACCGGTCGCTGTCAAGTAATAAAATTGGGAATAGCTTCCCCGAATATCGTCTCTCAAGGAATGCAGGTTCTGGTGAACAAAACGTGTGGTGAATCGATTGTTATAAGAGCGAACAAAGGAAAAACAAGGGCATTGATTTTGGGTTTCCTAATCTAGTGCAGAAAAGAGAGATGCGGGTCAAAACTCCGCTTCGCAAGGCGAAGTGGATGCAACGGCCGCGATGCCGTGCTTCGGGAGGTGCATGGATGGAAAGTAACTATGACGGGTAAGGGTCGCAGACACCTCTTCTCCAAGCATCACCACTAGCAATTGCTAGGGCTTCACACACAACAA
Organism: Dactylorhiza incarnata; assembly: GCA_033032865.1. Lineage (NCBI taxonomy): Eukaryota > Viridiplantae > Streptophyta > Magnoliopsida > Asparagales > Orchidaceae > Dactylorhiza > Dactylorhiza incarnata. The sequence goes on along the minus strand of JAWHQI010000326.1, from coordinate 770,543 downwards.
ATCTCAGAAAATCACAGCAAATAAAGTGCTATTCTCGCACTACCGCATCATTGCACAAGAACATCACAAAAGATTTATAACATAAAGCTAAATGATGGTTCATTACAACAACACAAGGAAAATCACAAACATAAAGTTAGAGAAGACCAATAGGAAGAAATCACCGCGTCTTGGGTTCTCGGATGGAATGAGAGGTTGTCGGGCTCTCTCCGGGCTCGGCCCTCAGATGGTGTGCTGATCGATGGAGGTTGTCACCGCTCCAATGAACTACAGCTCTTCTATGGCTTCCCACGACAAGGAATGCTTGAGCACTTGGCGGAGGATGCTTGCTACCACTCCCGAATGGAAGGATGGTGGAGGAAAACGCCGGAAAATGGCCTCTTTGGTGGTGGAGGTGAAGGAGAAGCCCTCAGACCTCAGGAACGGCGGGAAGGACCTAATTTCCTGCTCCCCTCCCCGATCTCTCCTCTACCTGCGATGTAACCTGCATTTTATACTAAACAGGCAGAAATATGGTCACGCACGGTCGAACGCACGACCTTGTGTGAACCGTGCGTTATTTAAAACCAGATTTGAGGGAGACGCTGTGCCGCCCATGCGATTTACTCACGCACGGGCAAATCCGTCTGTGCGTCAAAACGCACGGGTAAATTCTGGAATGACAAAAACCAAGAGAACACAGGCCAACCGTGCGTTTTACACATGTACGGGCAAATTCAGATCGCTCGTTCTCTGCCCAGAAGATATCGCACGACTGCAATCGTCCGTGCGTCAAGGAAAATGCACGATCGTGCGTTTCACATAGTCATGAATTCTGGGAAAAAACTAGATCCAAGATAATCCGGCCACGTGCATACAAGATAGAAATAGCTGGGAATACACCTACAGCACCAGATAAACATAAAGAAATGGAAGGGGAGCACCATGTGCTTACCCCCATAACAAGGAGCGCAAATGCACACCGAAATGGGCCTAATAGTGCACCTAGCGAGGAATAACAAATATGAATGAAATTATGCCTAAAGTGGTGTGCATAGACTAGATAATCGGCCCAGATGAGTCCATAAATGTGTATATTAATGGGACTCATCAAAATGCGGAGCGAATCGTGGAGCGGTTCGGCATGAAGGAAGGGAAGTGCATCTCCACACCTCTTGAGAAGGCTATGAAGCTTCAGAAGGATGAGGGAAGGATTCTACAAGATCCGTTGGTGTTCCGAGCTATGGTCGGGAGCCTGATCTATCTAACGATCACTAGGACGGATATTGCATATGCAGTTGGCAGAGTGAGTCGGTACATGGTGGAGCCACGGATGCCTCATCTGCTAGCAGCCAAGAACATTTTGAAGTATGTCAAGGAGACCTCGGATATGGGTCTCTTTTACAGGAGGGATGCGGGCTTCGAGGTGCATGGATACATGGATGCTGATTACGGGGGCGATTCGGATGATCGGAAGTCGACGTCTGGATACGTCTTCATGGCGGGCCCCACAGCTATATCATGGTGCAGCAAGAAGCAGGATTTCGTGTCGATCTCAACCACGGAAGCAGAATACAAGGCTTCGGCCTTGGCAGCTCAGGAAGCCATCTGGCTTAGGAGGTTGGTTGGAGACGTCCATAAGGAGGTTTTGGAGCCGACTCTGCTCCGCGGCGACAATGAGAGTGCCCTCAAACTGGTTACTAATCCAGTTTGTCACGCGAGGACCAAGCATATCGAGATCAAGCATCATTTCATTCGTGAGAAGGTGCTGGAGGGGTCTCTTTCGGTCGAGCATGTTCGGAGTCAGGACAACATTGCTGACATCTTCACAAAGGCGCTGGAAAAGGGGCCGTTCACATGGCTAAGGAGCTTACTTGGGCTATTTTCAACTTCCCACTTCAAGGGGGAGTGTAGAAAATGTTGAAGTGGAAGTTTGTGGACTTCTTGGATCTGGGCGGTCTGGGAGGAGGTCGAGCGGTCTGGTGTGACTGCACGACCTGGCGATCTGTTCTACGGTCTGGTTTATTTTAGCCTAGTCGTAGTCTCCTGGCATGACCGCTGGTATCTGTCCAAAGCAGCTGAAGGTGAGGCAGCACGGTTTGTCTTGACTGCGTGGCGGGATGGCTTCTTCAGGTCTGTACCGGTCTGGCGTGACCGCACAGGTTGGTCCAGGTTTCCAGAATTCCAGTCTGGTGGCTGTCCGGGTTTTCTGGTGGTATTCGCGGACTAAGGCTCTTAGTCACGTGGTCTCTATTCGCGGTCTGAGGAGGAGGCTGGCATGCTAACAGGTCTCTGTTCGCGGTCTTAGGAGGAGGCCGGCATACGAATAGATGTTCGCGGTCTTGTTGCGAACTGACAGTGTTTGCGGTCTCGGGCAAACACTGGTGGTGGGCAGCTTCTTGGAGATCTGGCGATCTCCTTGGGGAGTCGCGATCTGACTAAGGGAGTGGTGATCTCCCGCAGTCTGGTGTGAAGCCGGCGAGCTCATCAAATGAAGCATAAAGAATTGTTGCTGATCGCGCAGGTTGACCGATCTGGTCGCGCAGTCTGTGGGGTGGTGATCCTATCTCTAGGGTGGTGACTTGATCAGGTCTCACGCCTATAAATAGGAGCCACTGTAGCAGCAAAATCAGACACACCAAGTATAAGCTTAGCTTTTCCTAATTCCTGCGGTCTGTATTTTCTGATCGGGCGGTCTGCTGATTGAATCTTCTTGTGCAGCTTCTGTGGATAGTGCGGTCTGCAGCGATCACCTCTTCCTCTGAAAGTGTTCGGGCGGTCTGCGGCTTGCAGTGTGGGTTGCTGGAGTTTGGGAGAATCAGTGGAGTTCGTAAGGAGGGTGCGGTCTGCTCAGCGGTCTGAGGTGGTGTTCTGTAACCGGTAGTGTTGTGCGGTTAGGCAGCTTGCAGAGATCGGCAAGGAGACCGCGTGGTCTGGAGCGGTCTCAGTTATCTTTTGTATTTTCCTCTTTGGTTTTGTGTGCTAGTGAAATCATGTCTCGCCAAGCATACCTCTCCCTGTAATGAAGTTTATGCTATCAATAAAAATTACTTATTTGCCTCCATTTGCTTCTGGTTGTTTGGCTTGAATATTTAAGTTGCACGTTTCCTGCTTACTCCATAAAGGTCTATGAAATTTTTTTCACAATATATAGTGACGCCTCAGGGAGTGGCTTGGGTTGCGTCCTTGTGTAATTCAGAAATGTGATTTCTTATGGCTCCCGTCAGTTGAAGGTACATGAGAGGAACTACCCAGTCCATGACTTGGAATTAGCGGCCATGGTATTCGCTCATAAACTATGTCAGCATTACCTTTATGGCGTAAATGTTGACATCTTTACGGACCAAAAGAGCCTAAAGTACTGGTTAAATCAGAAGGAGTTGAATATGCGACAAAGGAGGTGGATCCACTTCCTTGGGGACTACACCTTTGATATTCGTTACACTCCCTAGAAGGGAAACGTTATTGTAGATGCGTTGAGTCATCGTGCTCCCACGCAAGCAAATTAGATTTTGATGCATGATGAGTGTCTGATCCGTGATCTAGAGCCCTTGGGGATCACTTGTGTCGATAGGAGAGCGTCTACTTCAGCATGCTTGACTGGACAAAGGTTCAATATGACCTTGCTGACCAAGTTCGATGAGCTTTGGAGCTAGATGAAAGCATGAAGCATTACAAAGCAGAGACTGTGGATGGTTCTAACACATAATTATCCTTCGACGATGGTCTTTTATCGAAGAATGCTATATTGTGCATCCCAAAAGTTGCCAATTTATGGGAAGAATTGATGTACGAGGCTCACTTTACCAAGTACTCAATTCACCGGGGGAGCACAAAGATGTACATGGATATGAAGAAACTCTTCTAGTGGCCGGGTATGAAGAAAGACATTGCTCTATACGTGGCCAAGTGTCACACTTGCGCGTTGGTGAAGGCTGAATGTCAAAGATCTGGTGGGTTTCTAAAGTCTTTGCCGATTTTGAAATGGAAGTTTGACGATATTTCAATGGATTTCATGCACGGATTGCACGTAGTTCCCTATAGCATCATGAGTGATTGCGATGGGCGTTTCACATCTAATGACTGGAAGCTGAATCACCAACTATTTGGTACCAAGCTAAAGTTTAGCACGACCTTCCACCCACAAACGGATGGGCAGAGCGAGAGGACCAATAAGATGATGGAATACATACTCAGGATGTGCCCCTTAGATTTCGGAAAGAGATGGGAGGACCATCTCTATATGATCAAATTTGCCTACAACAACAGCTACCAAGCAAGTATTAAAATGGTACCCTTCGAGGCCCTTTATGGTAGAAAGTGTCGTACGCCTTTGGCTTGGGCGGAAATGGGCGACACGAAGTTGTTAAAGCATAAAGATGTGGATGAAGCAAATGCATCAATTCAGGCAATACGAGATCGGTTTCTAATTGCTCAGGATAGGAAAGCGAAGTATTATAATGCGAGTCACTAAAACGTCGAGTTCGCCATTGGTGACTGGGTTTACCTGAAGATCAAAGTGTTCAAAGGAGTATCGAGGATTCGACGCTTGAAAAAGCTAAGTCCAAGCTACTTAGGACCGTTCGAGATCTTGGAGCGCATTGGTGAAGCTGCCTACCGGCTTGCTCTATCTAGGTAGTTAAGTGGTCTGCATGATGTATTTCACATTTCAGTGTTATAAAAGTATGTGAAAGAGCCTACGCATATTGTTGCGGTTGACGAAGTGCCGATAGATGGTGGGCTAGAAACAAAAGTCAAGCCCATACGTATCAAAGACACTGAAGTGAAGCAATTACGGAACAAATCCATTCGAATGGTAAAGGTCCGTTGGGATAATTGCGGAAGAGAGGAACTCTCTTGGGAAAGAGAGCAAACAATGCTTGCGGAGTACCCCGATCTATTCTCCTCAGGTATACATTAATTTTTTTTTGTACCTTGTTGTTTTCAGAATTTCGGGACGAAATTCATTTAAGGGAGGTGGAGTGGTAATACCCCCTTTTTCCAAAATGGGCTGAAGAGAAGTGTTCTGCCATGTGTCGTCGAGTGATCTCGATGAATACATCATTTTTGGCATGTGTCCTCGAGTGATCTTGACGAACACAACATCTTCGGCGTGTGTCGTCGAGTGATCTCGACGAACACAGCATTTTCGGCGTGTGTCGTCGAGTGATCTTGATGAACACAAAACTTTTGGCGTATGTCATCGAGTGATCTCGATGAACTCTGCAAGTTCGACAAATCATCCATTGGTCTCAACGAACGCAGACAGAGGACGGTTATTTTACCTGTTTTAAAATGTGATGGAAATCTGTCGTCCAGTTTCTCTCTGCAGCTGTCCCGATCTGCATGAAAAGTTGATCCGACGGCTGGCATGAGTTCTAACCCCTTAAAGAACAATAGAGAGGGAACTTTAGGTTCATTATTTCCTTTACTCTCTCTCGCTCCAAGATTGAGAAAGAGGAAAGCCAAGGAGGAAGAAGGAGACTCTTTCTGCCATTGATGGAGCCCCGAAGCTCCGAATCGCGAGCAATTTCCAGAACCACGGAGAGCAACCCGGTGTGGTTCTTTCCATCCGATTGAAATCTCAGATCCATGACACCAAAGAGAGAGGCAAGGGTAACGATCCTTCCTCCCGGTCTTAGGACGTGATTTGGTCCTCTCATTCCTTTTTCTACGCTTGCATAAGGTTGTCTGTTTCACTAATCAGTGAAGTGTAGGACTTCCTATAGTTCTTCGAAACTCTAGGTAGATTGTGTCCGTCCCCGACATTTATTGCATGTAGAAATCTAGTAGTCTTATGGATTTAGGCATTTTGTGTGAAGCCTACCCGAGGCCGTGAGCCCGGATTGGTGATGTTTGATTATGACGTGCATTTAGGTTAAGCCTAAAATCATACTGGAAAATGACTCTGTAAATATGTCATTATATTGCGGGACTTGTGTTTTAGGTATATTTTGGAGAGCCTAACGGAATCCCCATGCTTGGGTTGTGGTTGAATGCAAACCTTCACCATGAGTTTTGAAGTGGAGTGGTCTTGTACCTCCTTCATTGGTTATGTTTGCGAAGCTTATGTCCTCTTGGAAGGATGTTGCACGTAGCTTATCTTTTGTGTGACACTTGTATGTGTTAAACCCTTATGGGTCGAGGCAAAGCCGTACCCGCATCGTACGATAGATCACGATGACTAGAGCACAAGCAAAGTTGAACTGAACCCGTTTCCATGCAGATCGGTGAGAGGTCCCAACCTCTTGGATGCCCTGTGATCATTGGAGAGGACGTGGAAATAGTTCACCTAGACCAGCCAAAAGATCTTTTCCCACCTAAGATTGTATTACTTAGGGTGGTGATGGTTATGAATTAATGTTATGTTAGCCTCATGCGGTTGCTTAGGCGGTTGTGGGGATCCTCCTTGTGAACCCAACCAACATCATGTGCATACCTAGGTTCTTCTTACTTTGATTCTCAACCTAGAAGATTGATTATTCTTGAAACCTCACCCCGTGTAGTGTAGTTGCACTTTCTTTATATTGATTACATGTTGCATGTACGACTTGCTTGCAGGTTAGCGATGCCCCGCCCCTGAGTCGGCTAGAATGGCCGGGGGGATCGTTACGCAGTTTGTGGTCAGCTCAAAGCTGACCCTCATTTATCTCTTATTTGTGGGTGGTGCAGGCGCTGGTGAGCCAAGCGGAAAGTAGTGGGCTGAATCCACTTGCCGTGTTGGCCCTTGAAGGCCAGCCTTTGTCTTACTGCTTTCCTTGAATTGTTGGCCTGCGTGTTGATGCTTGTCATTATGCTATGTGCATATATTGACAGCTTTCGCTTATGTTTTGTTTATACTCTATAGTAGGTCTTTTCTATTTATCATCTTTTAACGTCTAGCTAGTGTGTTCAATATGGCACGGGGTCCCGGCCAGACCTATTGTTATATTGTTTGTACTGACAGGGTGTTACACCATAAGTTATCTTCTCTTTATTTTTGTTTTGCTTGTTTCTGGTTTTAACATGTTGTTGCAGGTTTTGTTCAGGCGACCCGAACTACTTACCAGGGAAGCCCTCTTCTCCCTTCTTTTCCCTCCTATCTTGAATTTTTAATTTTAACGTGAATTCATTTATTTTATTTCATCTTCTTGTTGGTACTGCATACTTAGTTTTAAACATTGAGTACAATATTTAATTTGAAGTATCGGGGTGTAGTGTAGCTTCGTTAACTTTTTAATATATATATATCTAATATCATGGAAAGAGAGGTTTGGGATGTCATCCCATCATATCTCCTAGTATCAATGAGAGCCTTTCACAGGGAATACCTCGAGAAGTCTAAGAATTAACAAAAATATACTACTTACTTATTGTTTTTATTATTTTCTAGAAATATAGTTTGAGGATGGGTTATAAGCATTTTTATGTTTTTAATTTAGCTAACATTTTGCATTTTTATGTTTTTAATTTAGCTAACATTTTGTTTTATGAGAATTTGTTAGATTTGAATTTTAGGTAATTTAGTTTTATTAAGCATTTTATGTTTTTAATTCGATTAGAGAATTTATTTAGCATTACTTCACTTTTTAATTTTAAATGGCTTCATTTTGTTGTTGATTGGCTAAACATCCTTAGATTTATATTATATTTTCGTCTAACTTTCAGATATTAGGAATTTCACTCTACTAAAAATTTGCACTCAAAATAGTTTAATTTATAAACTAGAAGTTTCTCTTTATCCCCCGCCCTTGGTTGGCATAAATAAAAAAATGGTAGTAAAAATCATATGTCATGGGAATAAGAGGATAAATTCATTATTCTCTAAATATATGCACCCAAAATTATTTAAAAGACTATATGTCATGAAGTAAGAGGATAAAATTCATTACTTCTAAACAGATACATTTTGGATTTTTATTTGAAGAGAATTAAAAAAAAGATTATATGGCATGAAAAATGAGACGATAAAATTCATCATTTTTCTAAACATATACAAAAAACAAAATGATGAGTGAGGATTCACCACCTCCAATTTAGAATCTCTTCATTTGCCATTTTGATTGTAACCCCTCCTTAGTCAATTTTATTGGTTCTAGTCCTAAATCAAATTATTAAGAGTGCAATATTTTTGTAGATTGTCTTTTCTTTAAGTTTCTATTATGTTAGAGTTTCTATAATTTCAATCTAATTTTGTATGATAATTTTTACAATATTGTTTGCTAAATAGTCATCTTGAGAAGTCTTTAGGTAAGCATGTTTCTCTTTTTAAATTAATACCATAATTTATGACTTAATCGTTGAATTTCTAGAATTTTTTGTAAACATATTTTTGGCTTAATAAAATTTTAGTTAATTAGAAATAATAACGATGTCTTGTAAATTATCTCACATTCTTTTGCTCTGGAATAGCAAAAGATTAAGTATGGGGGTATTTGATGAGTAGTTTGTATACCTATCTTTTAGTATATTTTTGATGCAATATTAATAAGAATTTGTGAAATTTATATGCCTTCTCCTAAATAAATTGTTTCTTCTTAAATTTATGTACTAACTTAAGCTTATTTTCTGTTTTCAGGTTTATTGGACATTTTGAGCAGAAATTAATTGTACACGCCCTAGGTCACGGGCGTGACCAAGGGTGTGTCAACCTAAAAAGTTGTTCCAGACCTACTGCCACCATCCTGGGCTCAAGCTGAGAAAAATCTCCAGTACACGCCCTAGGTCACGAGCGTGACCGAGGGCGTGTAACTTGAAACTTTTGCCTATTTAAAGCCATCTCCTCCAGAACTCAGAGGACGAATTTTCGGTGTTTTCTTCTGCATTTCTTGTACTATTTTACATCTTCTAGTATTCTTGTACTTTACTTTCTTCTAGTACTTATAGTTTTTATTTATTGGTTTGTAATTTTCTTTTGAGAAATTAATAAAAATTAGTTCTTTCTTCCCTTGACTCTCTCTTTATTTCATCTTGAATTCTTTTACTTTTGATGATTCCTCCATCTCAATGAGTAGCTAAATTCTCATTAGTGCTCGATCGAGATGATCCAAGGAATGATATAAGTAATGATTAAATTTAGATTTTCTCTTTCTTTTTTTTAGAATGCTTAAGATTTATCCTTGATTATAATGAAATGAGATTATATCATCATTATATAATTCTTTTTCTAGTTTTTGTACTTTAGTTAGACGAGAGGCTCATAATGCGAATCGATCATTCAAAGGGTAAAGAGAGTTGAATGCATCCCTCGAGATAGGACGACAAAAATCTCCTGGATTGGAGTTGAATCCAATAAAGGGGTTCACCACGATAGAGCGAGTTTTAGGGGTTTCAATTATAGAATGAAAGTTTGATTGATCAACCTAAACTCAGTTGAACGTATCCTTGAAAGAGGTGCGCTCAGGATTTGGGAATCTCTACGGTCGAAGCAATTTCTTTAAGAGAATTCGAATCTTATTTCTTCTTGTTATTTTCATTCCAAGGTGATTCAAAGATCGAGTGCTAGCCTTCTAACCATAGTTATTATCATCATTTTATAATTGTCTTGCTCTTCTTATAACCCACCCATTGTTCTAATTGATAAAATAATAGTGATTTTCTTGAAGTAAAATATTCAACTCGCCCGAAAAAATACGGCCTTGATATTTTAATATCTTATACTATACTCGATAAGGTATGCTTGCCTTTATCACTATATGATTGGAGAAGAATGATATTTAATTTGGTATGTTTTGAAATTTAGTGAAGGGTTAAGATTTTCTCCAAAACTATATCCGATAAAGGCAAGTGTACCTTATCGTCTATAGTATAGGATATTTAGGGATATCAAGGTCGCATTCCACGAGGCGCGTTGATTACTTCTACTTCGAGGAGAATCACTATAATTTTATCGATGAAAATTTGAGGTGGTTTGTTTTCGCTTAACTAAAATTAAAACTAAATTCAAACTAAATAAAAAGCTTGAACATTGCATGAAAAGAAAGAGAAATTGACATTGCATAAAAAAAAGAACATTACTAAGGAGAGAAAAATTTAACCTTGCATAAAAAGGAAGAAATTACTTAAGGAGAAAAAGAACATGAAAGAGAAAACTAATTTTATTGAAAATCAAAGAACTATTACAAGCCTTAAATTAAGAGTGCAAGGCTAAGGAAAATGAAAATTGCAAGCTTAAGAAAACTAGTACACGAAAGTTACACTACAACATTGCATGAAAAAGGGAAGGAGGAAAACATGAAAGCCTTAAGAAACATGAACATTAACTTGAAAAACTCACTCTCAGCTCTAACAGCACCTCCCCATCTCCAAATTTCTGAACCCTGGACTCAAGGAGAGCCTCTGAATTTATAGGCAAAATTTTCAAGTTACACGCCCTCGGTCATGGGCGTGTCCAAGGGCGTGTAATCACAGTAACATTGGATCCGGCAGCGGTGTGGGCTTGGCGTGACGGCGGGAGAAAATCGGACATGTCACGGGCGTGACATATGGGTCACGGGCGTGACTCAGGACGGCTTCATTTAATGCGGCATGGGCTAGGCATACCGCGCGGCGGCGTGCTTGGATCACGCGGGAAGGTCACGGGCGTGACTTTGGGTCACGGGCGTGACTTTGGTTGACTTCTCAACGACAACTTCTCGTCTCGACGGCAGCTCCACGTGGCAGATTCTAATATTACATGCCCATGGTCACGGGCGTGACTTTGGGTCACGGGCGTGACCTGGGGCGTGACTGGGTGTGGACTAGCTCAACAGCACGACATCAACCTGGACTGGTCTACAAGTTACACGCCCTTGGTCACGGGCGTGACCGAGGGCGTGTAATGCAATATTTTCCCAATTTGTCCAAAAATCTGCAAATATTAAAATTAGGCTAAGTTAGAATCAAAATTACAAAAAGAACTACTTATAACCTAAATTTGACATAAAATAGAGAATTCATATTAAATATTTACAAGATTTTCTATTAAAAAGTTGTACAACCGATAGCGGTCTTGTACGCCGTTCGATAGGCCCATAACGCGTCATCGAGCTTTATTGCCCAATCCTTCCGATTAATAGAAACCGTTTTTTCTAAGATCCGTTTTAATTCTCGATTAACAACTTCAACTTGGCCGCTCGTTTGTGGGTGATATGCAGTGGATAATTTGTGCGTGACACCATATTTTGCTAAGATTTTTGTGAATTAAGTATTGCAAAAATGGGTGCCCCGATCACTCACAATAGCGTGCGGAGTGCCAAATCGAGAGAATAATTTTTTTAAAAAGTTAACGACGACTCGCGCATCGTTGGTGGGGAGAGCTTGCGCTTTCGCCCACCTCGACACGTAGTCGACCGCTACTAGAATATACTTATTTGAAAACAAAGGAGGGAGAGGACCAACGAAATCAATGCCCCAAAGATCGAAAATTTCGCATTCTAAGAAAATATTTTGGGGCATCTCATCCCGGCGAGAGATGTTGCCCGACCGCTGGCAGCTGTCGCAAGTACTCACAAGGGTGTGAGCATCTTTGAAGAGCGAGGGCCAATAAAAGCCCACCTCCAGCGCCTTCCTCGCGGTTCGGTTTGAATGATAATGACCTCCGGTGGGTCCCTCATGACAATGGCGTAAAATTTTAAGGCCTTCCTCACTCGAGACGCATCGTCTTACTACCTGGTCTGCGCATACACGGAATAAAAAGGGGTCCTCCCAAAAGTAATTCTTTAAATCAGAAAAGAATTTCTTCTTTTGCTGACTCGAGAATTCTTTCGGCAGGATCCGGGCTACTAAATAGTTGGCCATGTCTGCAAACCAGGGGGTAGACGATGAATTAATATTTTCGAGAGCGAGGAGGCGCTCTTCGGGAAATTTATCATCGATGTCAGATTCTATCAATACTTCTGAGGAGGGATTTTCTAAACAAGAAAGGTGATCGACCGCCAAGTTTTCGGCTCCTCTTTTGTCCCGGATCTCTAAGTCAAACTCCTGCAAGAGGAGGATCCATCGCAAAAGACGAGGCTTGGCGTCCGATTTGCTTAAAAGATACCTAAGTGCGGAGTGATCCGTGAAGACGATAACTTTCGAGAGGGTGATATATGACCTAAACTTATCGAAGGCAAAAACGATCGCTAGAAGCTCTTTTTCGGTAGTGGTGTAATTCGCTTGTGCCGACGTGAGTGTTTTGCTCGCATAATAAATATGGTGGAAATATTTACTCACCCGTTGGCCTAAAACGGCACCAACCGCAATGTCACTCGCGTCGCACATGATTTCAAAAGGGAGCGACCAATCCGGCGCGACTAGAATCGGGGAGTTTATAAGTTTTTCTTTAATAAGTTTAAAAGCCGAATGACATTCATTGCTAAAAATAAATGAGGATTCCTTTTCAAGAAGATGGGTTAACGGCTTTGTGATTTTGGAAAAATTTTGTATAAAGCGCCGATAGAACCCCGCGTGGCCTAGGAAACTCCTAATAGCTTTTACGTTTGTGGGAGGGGGGAGTTTTTCAATTACTTCAATCTTGGCCCTGTCGACCTCGATCCCCTTGCCCGAAATTTTATGGCCAAGGACTAGTCCTTCCTTGACCATAAAATGGCATTTTTCCCAATTAAGCGCTAAATTTGTTTCCTCACATCGCTGCAACACGCGCTCGAGATTTTTTAAACAATTTTCAAAAGAACTCCCGTATACGGAAAAATCGTCCATAAATACTTCCATCACCTCCTCCACTAACTCGTCAAAAATTGCCAGCATACATCTTTGGAATGTAGCTGGCGCGTTACAAAGACCAAATGGCATCCTTCGATAAGCGAAGGTGCCAAAGGGACAAGTGAAAGTGGTTTTCTCTTGGTCGTCGGGCGAAATCGGAATTTGGAAGTATCCCGACAAACCATCGAGAAAACAGTAGTAGGATTGACCCGAAAGGCGTTCTAAAATTTGGTCGATAAATGGTAGAGGGAAATGATCCTTACGGGTGGCATCATTTAATTTCCGATAGTCGATGCACATCCGCCAACCCGTAATAGTACGGGTTGGGATCAATTCGTTATTTTCGTTCGCAACTACCGTAACACCACCTTTCTTTGGCACGACTTGTACTGGGCTAACCCAAGTACTGTCCGATATCGGGTAGATGATTCCCGCGTCCAGAAGTTTTATAACTTCGGCCTTAATGACTTCTTTCATGTTAGGGTTTACCGTCGTTGAGGCTGGACTGAATTTCGGGAATTATCTTCGAGAAATATTTTATGAGTGCAGAAAGATGGGTTTATACCCTTAATGTCCAATAATTGCCACGCAATTGCGTGGCGGTGCTTTCTTAAGACTATAGTCAACTCAGAAATTTCTGAGTTGCTAAGATCGGATGAAATGATGACGGGTAGCTTAGACTCTTTTTCCAAAAACAAGTATTTAAGGTGAGGGGGGAGTTGTTTCAACTCTAATTCGGGTGGTTCTTCATAAGAAGTCTTGATTTTTAATTTTTCTAAAAATAATGGTTCGGGTGGTGTGGGGTGAGAGACTTCTTCTTCATCGCAAAAGAGCTCTACGGGCTCGGAATCACTATTCGCCGATGAAACTAACTCGAGGGATGAATCGAACTCACAACACTCTTCTAAGTAAAAACATGAATCGTCATTTTCTAGCGTGTTCCGCATCGAGGAATTTATGCCGAAAGTAACTTCATCGTCTCCAACCCGTAGGAGGAGCTTTCTGTTACTTACGTCGATAATAGCGCGGGAGGTGGCAAGGAAGGGGCGGCCGAGTATGAGGGGTACTTCGGCATCCTCTTCGATGTCAAGAATGACAAAATCCACCGGGAAGATGAATTTGTCAACCTTGACGAGCACGTCCTCCACTATTCCTATCGGATATTTTAAAGAACGATCCGCTAATTGGATACTCATTCGAGTGGGCCTTGGATTTCCTAGACCTAACTTTTTGAACAAAGAAAACGGCATAAGGTTGATGCTTGCTCCAAGATCCGCTAAGGCGTGTTTTACTAACGAATTGCCAAAAAGACATGGGATGGAAAACCGTCCCGGGTCATTTGCTTTTTTTGGCAATTTGTTGAGTACAACCGCGGAGCATTCTGCATTTAAAGAAATATGCGAAATATCTTCTAACTTTTTTTTATTGGAGAGCAACTCCTTAAGATATTTCGCATATTTAGGCATTTGTGAGATAGCCTCGCAGAAAGGAACATTAATATGGATTTGTTTTAAAACATCTAAAAACTTTTTATAATTTTTTTCGGCGCTTTCATTTTTAAATTTCGATGGATACGGAATATTAGAAGTAGGAGCGCGCGGATTTAAAATAGAAGAGTGCGGAGCTATCGTAGCGGGCAAATTCGAAGACGAATTAAAAGTAGGAGGAGGAGGAGAGGAAATTACCTTGGGTTCGTCCTGTTTTTGAACCACCTCCTTCCCGCTTCGGAGTGTAATCGCGTGCGCGCTCTCCTTTGGATTTTGCTCGGTGTTCCCCGGTAGTGCTCCTTGTTGACGCTCAGAAATCATCTTTGCGAGTTGGCCCACTTGATTCTCTAAATTTTTGATTGATCCGGTAAGGTTCCGGATGGTCATTTCATTTGTAGCAACATATTTTGCAAAAACCTCTTCAATCGGAGAGAGTTTTTGCTGTTGCGGTGGAAAACCGGGTGGATTATAATTTTGAGAAATCAAATTTTGAGGCGGAGTTAAGTTAAGAAGTTGATTAGGGGGAGGTTGATTTAAATTCATAGGACGCTGAGCATTTCCTTGGTTGCTCCATGAGAAATTCGGATGATTCCTATAGCCCGCATTGTAGGTGTTATTATACGGAGCGGTGTTCGGGTTATAGGAAGGCCGAGGTGGATTTCCCATGTAGTCAACATGTTCTTCAATTAAAACGTTATTGGCCCAAGGAGGAGTGGCGGAGGAAGCAGACATCTCCGCCACTTGCTTTGTTAAGCGCTCAACTTGTAAAGCCAAATTTGCGTTTGCATCTATTTCAAAAATTCCGGCCGGCTTATTAGGCCGCGCTCGGGGCATGTTCCATTGATACGCATTTGTGGACATCTCTTCGAAAAGCTCTTGAGCGGCGATCAGGGTTTTATTATTTAATGTCCCCCCGGCGGCCGCATCAATCATTTGCCTCGTTTTGAGATTTAAGCCATTATAAAAAACTTGCACTTGTTGCCAAGTGGCAAGTGCATGGTGAGGGCATCGACGCAAAAGCTCCTTGAAGCGCTCCCATGTGTCATAGAGAGTCTCCGAGTCGATTTGCATGAACGATGCAATATCCGTGCGCAATTTAGCGGTCTTTGAAGGCGGGAAATATTTAATAAGAAATTTTTCCGCCATTTCGGCCCATGTAGTGATGGATCCCCTAGGTAGGGAGCCCAGCCACTGCTTGGCCTTAGACCGCAAAGAAAAAGGAAAAAGACGTAATCGAATGGCGTCATCGGTGACGCCATTGATCTTAAAAGTGTCGCAAATTTCAAGAAAGTAAGAGATATGTGAATTTGGATCCTCGTCCGGTTGACCATCAAAGGTCACCGATTGTTGCACCATTTGTATGATGCTGGACTTGATCTCAAAATTATTGTTCGCCACCGTGGGGCGAACAATACTCGATTGTGTGCCTTCCAAATTCGGCCGCGCATAATAGGACATGGTCCGTTGCGCGTCCTCATTAGGATTTGGCTCGTTAAGATTAGGAGGATTAAGATTATGATCCATATTTGCTGCGTTAGTGTCCCCGATCGACTCTTCAGATTCTATTTGATTTCTCTGATCACGAGAACGGCGGTGCCTCAAAAGGGTTCGCTCGATCTCCGGATCAAAAGGAAGAATCGAAGTGCTACCTCGGGTCATACACTAGAAAGAGAAGAAAGGAAGAAGAAAAACTAAAAATATTTTTTTTTTCTTTTTGAAAGTTAGAAAAAGCAAATTAAAATAGAAAGAAGCATGATAAAATTAATAGCTATCCTCTTTTCAAAATATCTACGCAAAGTCCCCGGCAACGGCGCCAAAAACTTGATATTTAATTTGGTATGTTTTGAAATTTAGTGAAGGGTTAAGATTTTCTCCAAAACTATATCCGATAAAGGCAAGTGTACCTTATCGTCTATAGTATAGGATATTTAGGGATATCAAGGTCGTATTCCATGAGGCGCGTTGATTACTTCTACTTCGAGGAGAATCACTATTATTTTATCGATGAAAATTTGAGGTGGTTTGTTTTCGCTTAACTAAAATTAAAACTAAATTCAAACTAAATAAAAAGCTTGAACATTGCATGAAAAGAAAGAGAAATTGACATTGCATTAAAAAAAGAACATTACTAAGGAGAGAAAAATTTAACCTTGCATAAAAAGGAAGAAATTACTTAAGGAGAAAAAGAACATGAAAGAGAAAACTAATTTTATTGAAAATCAAAGAACTATTACAAGCCTTAAATTAAGAGTGCAAGGCTAAGGAAAATGAAAATTGCAAGCTTAAGAAAACTAGTACACGAAAGATACACTACAACATTGCATGAAAAAGGGAAGGAGGAGAACATGAAAGCCTTAAGAAACATGAACATTAACTTGAAAAACTCACTCTCAGCTCTAACAGCACCTCCCCATCTCCAAATTTCTGAACCCTGGACTCAAGGAGAGCCTCTGAATTTATAGGCAAAATTTTCAAGTTACACGCCCTCGGTCACGGGCGTGTCCAAGGGCGTGTAATCACTGTAACATTGGATCCGGCAGCGGCGTGGGCTTGGCGTGACGGCGGGAGAAAATCGGACATGTCACGGGCGTGACATATGGGTCACGGGCGTGACTCAGGACGGCTTCATTTAATGCGGCATGGGCTAGGCAGACCGTGCGACGGCGTGCTTGGATCACGCGGGAAGGTCACGGGCGTGACTTTGGGTCACGGGCGTGACTTTGGTTGACTTCTCAATGGCAACTTCTCGTCTCGACGGCAGCTCCACGTGGCAGATTCTAATATTACACGCCCATGGTCACGGGCGTGACTTTGGGTCACGGGCGTGACCTGGGGCGTGATTGGGTGTGGACTAGCTCAACAGCACGGCATCGACCTGGACTGGTCTACAAGTTACACGCCCTTGGTCACGGGCGTGACCGAGGGCGTGTAATGCAATATTTTCCCAATTTGTCCAAAAATCTGCAAATATTAAAATTAGGCTAAGTTAGAATCAAAATTACAAAAAGAACTACTTATAACCTAAATTTGACATAAAATAGAGAATTCATATTAAATATTTACAAGATTTTCTATTAAAAAGTTATAAAAATACTACTTATCAAAGAACTTCTTGATTTTCTAATCTCGCTCTCCAATCAATTTTCCTGTCAGTATCCTTCTTAAATCCTTATCCTTGCCCTTAGTTTTATGCACCATCAATATGAGGCTAGTTCTCTTGGACTTCTTCATATTGATTTAGGCAGTTTTGAACATGTCTAGGAGCTTGCGTATTAGTTTGACAATTTCATTCATATTGTAATTCAAGATAAACTGCTCATAACTGTCTGACAATGATTGCAGGATAAAGTCAGTGCCTAACTCTTGGCCCAAAGGAAAACCCAGTCTTTGTAGGTTCTCTATATACCCAATCATTTTGAGTATGTGAGTTGTCCATTATGTCACAAGCTCCCATCTTATAATGAAACAACGCCCTCGACATGTCATACCTCTCCCGTCAAGCTTGCCCCAAAAACAATTTCTTGAGTTGCTCGACTATCTCATAACCGCGCATATTCTCATGTTATTTCTAAATCTCAGAGTTCATGGTTGCGAGCATGAGGCATTCAATGTCCAAGGTGTCATCCTAATACTTCTTTTAAGCATCTTTATCTATTCGAGAGGTAGATCTTCGTGGCTCTTAAAAGGGGTATTCCTCTAAGACATAAATCTTACACTCCTATTTGACGACAATACTCAAGTTCCTATACTAGTCCAGTAAGTTTTTCCCATTTAGTTTGTCCTTCTCAAGGACCTATCACAGGGACAAGGTGTGATGTGTATTACTTGTCATGGATATTTTACAAAAATATGCAAATTTATATTAGAACTATATTTCAAAATATATTTTATTTTAATAAGGTCTTCTATTAAAATACTTTCATTATTTTCTTCAAATTAATAACCCTCAATATTAATTCGAAGAGTTTAAGCGAGCAGCTCTCTAGTGGGAAAAGATTCATATTTCACCCCAATCATGAGTCAACTTTGGCTGATCACCCACAATCATGGCTATTTATGTAGACAACTTTTATCAACTGCGTCAACATAGAACTTTTGTATGGCTAACTATTATTCCCATCCATCTTATGGTGCATGCCAACCATATGAATCTAGCAATTCAACCATTGAGGTCGCCTAGTTAAGTTAGACCTGATGCGCAAATCCTGCACACCGCAATAGGCGGTAGCGAGACTGCGATCCGAATGGCAGTGAACCAGTCGTTGTCAAGTAATAATATGAGGAAGTAAATCCCCAAGTATCGAATCTCTCAAGGAACACAGTAAGGTGGAGTTAACGTTCGAGGAAGGACTTGAGATCGAAGTCCTTTGGGTCGGATGAATTGCGGACATGGGGGTTGATTTGGTTTGTGGAAAATAAAGAGAAAAAGCTACAACTACTCATATGCAATGCCGCTATGCAATGCTTCGCTCGGCGGGATGGAAGACTACTTAGGCCTTGAACGCGCTACTTCGTAAGGGAGGATGGACGAGTAGGCAAGCGGATCGAACTATGCAGGCCTTGAGCGCGCTGCTTCGTTAGGCGGGATGGAGTACGGGCCGCGATGCCACGCTTCGGTAGGCGGATGGGCGAGTAGGCTAACGGAATGAGGGTCGTAAGCACCTCTTCGCAAAGCACACCACTAACAATTGTTAGGGCGGCACAACACAACGAACAATCCACACCATGGGGCACACCTCAAATGAAAATATAACAAGATTACTCAATCACATAGACATGATTTCATACTAATGTTAACAAGTAAAAATATACTTCATCAAAATGTTGGTTCTAGCTACATACACATCAATAAGAGAAGAATAAGGCAAGAAATCGACCGAATCCGAAGTTTCGTTGTAGATTCACGGTTGGAATCCCCGGGTTGTCAATCCGTGTCCAAGCTCGGTCCGCAACTACGTCCGGGGTAGAGAGAGCTGTCACTACTCTCCAATGAGCCCGTCTTCTTCGTGTCACGATCCGGTAGAGGTTGCAAACTTCCTCTTTCTTGATGGCGATGGCGGCTAAACCTTTCTTGAAGCACTTGGATGAAGGAGGAGGCCGAGAGGAAGTTCCGGCTCAAGATTGGCGTGAAGAACAAGCCCGGAGCACCTCCATATGGTGGGCGGTGGTGGAGGGGCGAAATCGGAGCCCTGGAGAGAGAAAACGGCGGCAGAAAATCGGGGTCCGACCTAAAATCGCGAGCAGGACAATTTATAGGCGCTGGAATAAACAGTGCGCACGATCATTGGCGCACGACCAGTGGTCATGCGCACTAGCATCCTGTGATCGTGCGCGCTGCCAAGACGGAGCCTGCAAGGAAAGAAATTATAAAATACAATGTTCGCACGACTAGTGGCGCACAACCAGTGGTCGTGCGCACTATCGTCAATGGTCGTGCGATAAGCCAAACAGAACTCATAAAATGAGCGTTAAGTGCGCACGATCAGTGGCGCACGACCAGTGGTCGTGCGCGATAGAGCCAGCGATCGTGCGCAGTGTTCCTGTATAGAATTGTACCGGGAACACCTGCACGACTCCTGTTCCAGCATACAACACCAGTCTAGCAACTGAAGGTGGCACTTAACACTGCATGAAAACTAGTAACGAAGATGAACAAGAATTAACATCAAAACAGGCCTAGAAGTGCACATAGCAAGGAATAACAAATATGAGCGAAAACATGCCTAAAGTGTAGTGCATAGACTAGAAAATCGGCCCAGATGAGTCCATAAATGTGTATATATTTGGGACTCATCACACCCCCAGACTTACCTGTTTGCGCATCCCGAGCAAACAAATTCTAAGCGAGCGGGGAAAGAAAAGTAGATGGCTTAAGATTACAATACAGAGTACCATGCGAAGTCGCATGCTCACGTGCATAAGAAAAATAGTAGAGAAGATTTCTGATTATACGCAAACAGTTTATATATTTCTAAAAGAGTAAAAGCATATTACAACCACTCAAAATGGTGAACTACGGTGAATCGTCCGGTCATGCATACGGAGAAAGTAAACTAAGCGCTGAGACGAGCATTGCTCAAGATCGGGATGCAGGACAAACTCCACTGAAATCCATCAGTGTCGGTGACCATAAGCTCACCCGGTCACATCCTCTCCACGACACTAGATTGGTCCATAGCGTGAGTCGGTAGGACTTTCAGGTTTTAATTGAGGCTTGGGTTACGGTGAGGTAAACAATGATAAACAAAATGGCTTAAAACACATAACCCAATTAAGCTTTTAAAATAACTACCCGCGCACCAGAATCGAATGCAGGTGCACCACACCCCCAGACTTGTACTTTTGAAACATAGGTGCGTGCACCGCCTACTCCCAATACATAATTTTTCTACATGATTTTTCAATAAAACTCATTTTTCTTTCTTCTCTTTTTTTTCATTTTTCTTTCTATCTTTCTTTTTCTTGTCTTTTTTTTCCTTTCAGCAAAATTTTCAAATGAGCACATCCACAGATTCACATAATAGACACCACAATCAACACCCCCCAAAATGTAAATGAAACTACAACTAAAGCTCAGATTTGGGTGTGTGACTAGGCTAGACTTTTAGGCTTTGGTGAGATAAATGTGGAGCTGAATCAAGAAAATGGTAGGCACAAAGGGGCTAGCAAGGGTAGACGATAGGCATGAAATAAAAAGTTCAACCGAGCCAAAATAATGGCCTACGTCATTCTCACGCACTAGAACTATCCTATGCCAATGCTTCAAGAATCGCTTGGGGCAAGTTCTAGCCACCGAGAAAGATTCTCCTTTCTCCCGACTCAAGCAATACGAGTCTAGCGATCGTTTACACACATCCCTACGCTACCGTTTGATTCACACCGGATTCACCATTTGAGTAGAGTAAACAACATTTACACTAATAGAGAAAAATATAAAACCATAGTATAAAAAGAGATCTAACCTACACAAATTCCTATGCAACCGAGCACTCGACTAGGAGCACTACGGGAGTCAACATTTTACTCTGCTACATAGTCCTAAGCCATCACCTAGACTTTCCCACATAAGCAGAAGAATTAAATTCACTACAGAGCATGCATACAGGCGAGTACGCGCTCAAGTGGGTGCGGTAGTGTGCAATGAAAATGAACAACAATTTAAATGAAATCTTCTAGTATGCAGTGCAATAGTGCACGTGAGCGGGTAAACAAAACTACTCTCCCCCAGACTTAAACTAAACAATCCACAGAATATATGACATGAAAATTAGGAAAGGCTAGGGAAAGAGAGTACCCAGTGCTCAGAAATGAGCACACCAGAAGATTGGCGTGTAAGCTAAAATGAAGCTGCAGCATCCGCCATCCAGAAAAGATACCTGCAGTGGTCAGCTCCGCAGAAACAAAAGAAAATAGAAAACTGAAAAGAAATACTACTAACTAAACATGATTAGATGAAATAAAAATGCAGAAAAGAAAGATAACTACTGGGGTTATTATCATCCAAGCACGACTTTTTCTAAATTAAAACGGTTCTAGCTAATGGGCCTATGAAAAAGAAAATGCACAGGTAACTGCTCCATTATCCGTTTCGGTAGCTGGTACCGATACGGAGATAAGGCAGTCACCCCTCTACCTAAATAATAATACCTGCTCCTCACAGGTAGAGGGAAAAGAAAGTAAGAAGAGGAGGAGGCCTGGTCCTCACTCATCTCACCAAAACTATCCTTGCCCAGCAAGGTATCGCCCACAGCAGGAGTCCTCCTGAAGTACCTGTGAAGATTCAGCCTGCACAGGCTCGGGTGAAGAAGGGGGGTCAGGAAATAAAAGAGAAGAATGACATAAATAATCAAAAATTGGGGGAGTGGTCCCGGTCTCACTCCCATTAGGTTGGGGAAGTAAAATAATGTTTGCATTGTCATCAATGCTACAAGATTCGGCGGGATCAACGGTGGCCAAGCTTAGGATTTGGACTTCCTCCACCGGTGCTGAGGAAAACTCCTCTTCACCTAGAAGGTTGTCCTCCTCCATAGGAGTAGGCACAATACTAAGATCAACCGCCTCCTCTAGCGACACATCATCAACAATGTCGTCAGAGACGAGTGTAGTATGCACAACAGGGAGAGGAATAGTGCTTGGATAAAAGTCGAGCACCGATTCCTCACAAAGAATCGAATCCACTAGAGGTGGTGGATGCACTGGGAGAATGGGCTCAGCAATGTCGGTGCCCAGATCAGCCACACATCCGGTGACCGTATCCATGCCATACCCTTCAAGATGTGAAGGTGACAAAGACACATAACCGGATGTTGAAGGTGTGCCGCCAGAGTTAGGAGTTGGGACGATCCGGATGTCCGGCTCGTCATCCTCGTCCAATTGGCGAAAATACTCGGCACAGTCCTTCAAGACATGATCAGTGCTCTGACAAAACCGGCACTGCCTAGCAGGCTTCTTTGGCACAGCGGGTGCTGAAGCCGAAAATAAGTATGACGGTAAAGGCTCAGCAGAGTAGCCATAAGACTTACGCGCACCATATGGAGTACCAGACGAAGTCGGTGCTCCATATGCTGGGCTATAAGAATTATGCCTACTATTCTCCGTAGGGCATTCATCACTAGAGTGGGAAGTAGCTCCACACCAACGGCAACGGATATTTAGATGTGCCCACATAGTGCGAAGATAAAACGATTCAAAAATAAAAATGCTATTGTGCAAAATACTACACCTAACAAAAATTACTAAAGCAACCTAATTAAAATAGGAAAATGGAATAAAAAGAAATAAAACAAAGAAATGCAATTTACAAATGGAAGGGCTTCTCTCTCAGGTTCTCCCTCTCCAGAAAACTCACACGTCTGTGTTCCCCGGCAACGGCGCCAAAAACTTGATGCGCAAATCCTGCACACCGCTATAGGCGGTAGCGAGACTGCGATCCGAACGGCAGTGAACCGGTCGTTGTCAAGTAATAATATGAGGAAGTAAATCCCCAAGTATCGAATCTCTCAAGGAACACAATAAGGTGGAGTTAACGTTCGAGGAAGGACTTGAGATCGAAGTCCTTTGGGTCGGATGAATTGCGGACACGGGGGTTGATTTGGTTTGTGGAAAATAAAGAGAAAAAGCTACAACTACTCCTATGCAATGCCGCTATGCAATGCTTCGCTCGGCGGGATGGAAGACTACGCAGGCCTTGAACGCGCTACTTCGTAAGGGCGGATGGACGAGTAGGCAAGCGGATCGAACTATGCAGGCCTTGAGCGCGCTACTTCGTTAGGCGGGATGGAGTACGGGCCGCGATGCCACGCTTCGGTAGGCGGATGGGCGAGTAGGCTAATGGAATGAGGGTCGTAAGCACCTCTTCGCAAAGCACACCACTAATAATTGTTAGGGCGGCACAACACAACGAACAATCCACACCACGGGGCACACCTCAAATGAAAATATAACAAGATTACTCAATCACATAGACATGATTTCATACTAATGTTAACAAGTAAAAATATACTTCATCAAAATGTTGGTTCTAGCTACATACACATCAATAAGAGAAGAATAAGGCAAGAAATCGACCGAATCCGAAGTCTCGTTGTAGATTCACGGTTGGAATCGCCGGGTTGTCAATCCGTGTCCAAGCTCGATCCGCAACTACGTCCGGGGTAGAGAGACCTGTCACTACTCTCCAATGAGCCCGTCTTCTTCGTGTCACGATCCGGTAGAGGTTGCAAACTTCCTCTTGCTTGATGGCGATGGCGGCTAAACCTTTCTTGAAGCACTTGGATGAAGGAGGAGGACGAGAGGAAGCTCCAGATCAAGATTGGCGTGAAGAACAAGCCCGGAGCACCTCCATATGGTGGGCGGCGGTGGAGGGGCAAAATCGGAGCCCTGGAGCGAGAAAACGGCGGCAAAAAATCGGGGTCCGACCTAAAATCGCGAGCAGGACAATTTATAGGCGCTGGAATAAACAGTGCGCACGATCATTGGCGCACGACCAGTGGTCGTGCGCACTAGCATCCTGTGATCGTGCGCGCTGCCAAGACGGAGCCTGCAAGGAAAGAAAATTATAAAATACAATGTTCGCACGACCAGTGGCGCACGACTAGTGGCGCACGACCAGTGGTCGTGCGCACTATCGTCAATGGTCGTGCGATAAGCCAAACAGAACTCATAAAATGAGCGTTAAGTGCGCACGATCAGTGGCGCACGACCAGTGGTCGTGCGCGATAGAGCCAGTGATCGTGCACAGTGTTCCTGTACATAATTGTACCAGGAACACCTTCACGACTCCTGTTCCAGCATACAACACCAGTCTAGCCACTGAAGGTGGCATTTAACACTGCATGAAAACTAGTAACGAAGATGAACAAGAATTAACATCAAAACGGGCCTAGAAGTGCACATAGCAAGGAATAACAAATATGAGCGAAAACATGCCTAAAGTGTAGTGCATAGACTAGAAAATCGGCCCAGATGAGTCCATAAATGTGTATATATTTGGGACTCATCAAGACCCAATGTTGACAATTGGATAACATGATTATCCGATCGCACCCCAACAAGATAGATTGATGCACCTTGCTTTAGCAAACCCACACTTCATCGATCAAGTAAGGAAGAGTGTCATCCATCAGAATGCATCCTAACACTTAATATTCTTTGAAGAGATTTTTGTATGAAAATATGATTAACTTTTAATTGTCCCAAGTTTAAAACTTTTTTAACAAAATAGATGATTAACATTTATTCATCTTTTTATTTAAACCATTAAAATGTAGTGTACGTGATTAATGCTTAATTAAGTGTTCATTTAAATCTTTTAAACAAGATAACAATACTTACACCATTCACATTTCAAATACATCCCAGATATATACACAACTTAAGTCGAAATATATGGCGCTCCTGGCGGGGTTCCAAGTGGATGCACCCCACCTGGGGTCTTAGAGGCAGAGCCCCTAACCGGGTCGATAGGGGCAACGTCCCTAGCGGTGGTCTCGCTAATCGATCAGTGAGTGAGGTCAAGGGGCAGAGCCTATGTATGGTGAGGGGCGGATCCCCAACAATTTTTTCAAAAATCACCACCATTTTATTATAGAAAAATCATCAACATTTGATATTCCAGGACTAAATATTATGCTTTAGAACCATTCTAAATCATCACATTTACACGCACATATATTTCAAATCCATCATCCCTTAGACAGTAGACATGCTTGCTTATATGTGTAACAATGAATGGATCTTTACAAAGATGGATGGTTACTGCGAAAAAGGTGGGGGGGGGGGGAATGATTTTTGAAAGAGAGGTTTCACAACCTCCTCCAATACCATAGATGGATTTCAAGGGCATCAAATGCGCAGCTGCAATACAGGAAATCCTCAACATGATCCATGCAAAAACACACTATGAAAGTGCACAGTGTGCCTCTGAGTATTCTCTAGAGGGGGGTGAATATAGTTTTAAAATCTTTTATACCCTAAATGTGCAAACAATAAAAAACTACTAAGTACTATGCAATCAACAATACCAAAACAGAATAAAGAAAGTACTGATAGAAGGAAATATAAACATAAAATAGAATAATGGGACAACACAGAAAATCAACATAGATGACACTGGAGTTTTTATAGAGGTTCGCCAAAATGTGGGCACTCCTCTCTTCTACCTCCCTAGTAGGATTGCACTAAATGTGTCTGAGTCTTTTGATAATGAGACTCTTAGAACCACTGAATCTTTTGATAAGGAGACTCTTAGAACCAATCTAGATCTTTTGATAAGGAGATCTTAAACCACTGAGTCTTTTGATGAGGAGACTCTTAGAACCACTGAATCATTTGGAAGAGGGATTCTTAAAATGCTTTTACAGTAGGTGAATGAAGAAGAAGAAGTAAATAAGAGAATAGAATTCTGTTTTCAGAATTCTTCAGAAGGTGTTTCTTGAATGCTCTAGCTTCTATTTACAGGATCTAAATGTGTTGAACCCCTTGCTTATGGTTGTGATGATTGCAAGGGTTATGAGCTTGATCATGATTCTCTGCACTGTTGTTGTCTTGCTGCTATGAGATGATGAAGATGAAGCAACTGTGCTCTTCTTTTCCTGTGCAGAGAGAAAGCGTTTTGCCACAGTGGAAGAAGATGACTCAGAATCTTGATCGTTGTTGACTTCTGCCTTAATCTGTATATTAATTATTTGTCCAATAACATTTGAATTTCTTTCCTCTTCTATTTTGTCCTTGGAAGGAATGTCCATTGGACAACTGATGTGTCCTTCAATATTTGTTCACGACCCGTCCATCTGATTTGAATAAACTTCCAAGAATAGCTTTGTTGTATCTCTGGAATATCCCATTCCATTCTTCGCAATAAATGATCCGCTGGAGAAGCATCTTCAGCATTGTATACCTTCTGAAATGGTATTAGAAAGGACATCAGAGAAACTTCTATTTCTGTCTGTATTCGACGATGCGTCGACTTCGTCATTCGTCATATCGACGCATCTTTGAATTCTTATTGAAGTAGCTTCAAATTCCTTCTTAGCTTTGGCTGAACTCAGATTCTGACATTGCGTTGAGTACTTATCGACGTATTCGTCGAGTTACAGACTTGGACTTGAACTTCTGCGTCGACATGAAGTCGAAGTTGCGTCGACTTCAAAGATGGCTTTGACAGACTCTTTCTTCTACGTCGAGTTCAATTCGAAGATGCGTCGACTTCTGATAAAACATTGACAAGCTCTGTCTTCTGCATTGAGATCATTTCAACATTGCGTCGACTTTAATTATACTTCGACAGGCAGCCTGATTTAGTTTGACTTCTAGTCAGAGCTGCGTCGACTTCTAATCGAAGTTGCGTCGACTTCTATTCAATGCAAGTTTAACTCAGACTAAATTTGTGCTTCTCTTGACCTGGTCATGACAATCTAAGGTGAGTGTGACATCCTAGGACATCTAATTACCATTTTACCCTCTTTATACAATGTGGGTAATATATCCTAATTGATGAAATCACTTTAAGATAATTTGTTAGATAAATCAAAAGGGTTTTTTTCAAACAATCTCCCCTATTTATCTCAACAAAATTTACAAAATAAAATGAGTGATTTCAAACATACTTTGACATAGTTAAATATAAACACTAGCACAGAACAATAATGACATAATAAGCACACAGACTTCCAAGGAATCATATTGTTCTTCATAATCAAGATAAAGTATCCACCAGACAGATATAATATAATTTGTTTACCTGTACAATATTACTCTTTTTCTGGGGTTTTCATCTTCCTTGAGAACACTTGTTGTTTTATACTTCTTGGTGCAAACCTCAGTGGCTCATCTTCTTCTTCAGCAGCTTTTACAGTATCTTGATAAGTTTCATTTTCTTTGGGAGGCTGATGGCGCAAATCTCACACACCGCAATAGGCGGTAGCTCGACTGCGACACGAAACGGCAGTGTACCGATCGTTCAAGTAATAAAAAAACGAGGAGTAATCCCCGAGTATCGAATCTCTCAAGGAACACAGTAAGGTGGAGTTAACGTTCGAGGAAGGACTTGAGATTGAAGTCCTAAACGTCGGATGGAATGCGGGGGAGTTGGGTTGGCTTTTGGAAAACAAAATAAAAGCTATCAACTACTCCTATGCAATGCCGCTATGCAATGCTTCGCTCGGCGGGATGGAAGACTACGTAGGCCTTGAACGCGCTACTTCGTAAGGGCGGATGGACGAGTAGGCAAGCGGAATCGAACTATGCAAGCCTTGAGCGCGCTGCTTCGTTAGGCGAGATGGAATACACGGGCCGCTATGCCACGCTTCGGTAGGCGGATGGATGAGTAGGCTAACGGACTGAGGGTCGCAAGCACCTCTTCAACAAGCACACCACTAACAATTGTTAGGGCGGCATAACGCAACCAACAAACCACACCACAAGGCGCACCTCAATAATATAAACAAAAATACTCAATCACATAGACATAATCAAGTAAAAAAGCTATTTAATCAAAATACACTTCATCATAATGTTAGATCTAGTTGCAAATACATCAATAAAAGGAGAACAAGGCAAGAAATCGACCGAATCCGAAGGCTCGTTGAAGATTCACGGTTGGAATCGCCGGGTTGTCAATCCGCGTCCAAGCTCGGTCCGCAACTACGTCCGGGGTAGAGAGAGCTGTCACGACTCTCCAATGGACCCGTCTTCTTCGTGTCACGATCCGGTGGAGGTTGCCAACTTCCTCTTGCTCGATGGAGATAGCGGCTAGGTCTTCCTTTGGAACTCTTGGATGAAGGAGGAGGCCGAGAGGAAACTCCGGCTCAAGATTGGCGTGAAGAACAAGCCCGGAGATCCTCCCTAAGGTGGGCGACGATGGAGGGGCGAATCTGCGCGAACGGGAGCAGAAAACGGCGGATGGAAAAGATCGATCCGCCCTAATTCGCGAGCAGGGAATTTATAGGCGCTGGAATTAAACAGTGCGCACGGTCAGTGGCGCACGACCAGTGGTCGTGCGCACTAGAATCCTGTGATCGTGCGCTCTGCCTGGACGGAACCTGCAAAGACAGAAATTATAAAATAAAATGTTCGCACGACCAGTGGCGCACGACCGGTGGTCGTGCGCACTAGCGTCAGTGGTCGTGCGCAATAGATGAAACAGAACTCAGAAATTTAATGGTCAATGCGCACGAGCAGTGGCGCACGACCGGTGGTCGTGCGCACTGGCATTGGTGGTCGTGCGCACTGCACCAAACAGAACTCGTGAAAAAGGCGTTAAGTGCACACGATCAGTGGCGCACGACCAGTGGTCGTGCGCAATAGAACCAGTGATCGTGCGCAGTGTTCCTGTGCAGAATTGCACCGGAAACACCTGCACGACTCCTGTTCTAGCGTACAACCACAAATCCAGCCACTAAAAGTGGCACCTAACAGTGCATGAAAACCACTAATGAAAATAAACATGAAATCACACCAAAATGGGCCAAAAGGTGCACCTAGCATGGATTAACAAATATGAACTAAAACAGGGCTAAAGTGCAGTGAAATGACTAACTAAACGGCCCAGATGAGTCCATAAAAGTGTATATGATCAGGACTCATCACACCCCCAGACTTAACTGTTTGCGCGTCCCGAGCAAACAAATTCTAAGCGAACTAGGAAAGAACAGTAGATGGCTTAAAACTACAATACAGAGTACCATGCGAAGTCGCATGCTCACGTGCATAAGAAGAATAGTAGAGAAGATTTCTGATTATATAAACAGTTTATATATTTCTAAAAGAGTAAAAGCATATTACAACTACTCAAAATGGTGAACAAAGGTGAATCATTCGGTCGTGCATACGGAGAAAGTAAACTGAACGCTGAGACGAGCATTGCTCAAGATCGGGATGCGGGAAAAACTCCACTGAAATCCATCAGTGTCGGTGACCATAAGCTTGCCCGGTCACATTCTCTCCACGACACTAGATTGGTTCATAGCGTGAGTCAGTAGGACTTTAGGTTAGAGATGGGGCTTGGGTTACGGTGAGGTAAACAATGATAAACAGGACGGCTTAAAACACCTAACCCAAATGAGCTTTAAGAATAACTACCCGTGCACCCAAAATCGAATGCAAGTGCACCACACCCCCAGACTTGGACTTTTGCAACATAGGTGTGTGCACCGCCTACTCCCAATACATAATTTTTCTACAAGATTTTCAATAAAACACACCTTTCTTTTTCTCTTTTTCTTTTCATTTTTTTTTCTTTTTCTTTAAATCTTCTTTTTCTTGTCTTTTTCTTTCAGCAAATTTTCAATTGAGCATATCCACAGGTTCACATAATAAACACCACAATCAACACCCCCCAAAATGTAAATGAAACTACAACTAAAGCTCAGATTTGGGTGTGCGACTAGGTTAGGCTTTTAGGCTTTGGCGAGAAAGATGTGGAGCTGAATCAAGAAAAGGATAGGCACAAAGGGGCTAGCAAGGGTAAACAATAGGCATGAAATAAAAAGTTCAACCGGGCCAAAATAATGGCCTACGTCATTCTCACGCACTAGAACTATCCTATGCCAATGCTTCAAGAATCGCTTGGGGCAAGTTCTAGCCACCGAGAAAGATTCTCCTTTCTCACGACTCAAGCAATACGAGTCTAACGATCGTTTACACACATCCCTATGCTACCGTTTGATTCACACCGGATTCACCATTTGAGTAGAGTAAACAACATTTACACTAATAGAAAAAATACAAAACCATAAGTATAAAAAGAAGTCTAATCTACACAAATTTCTATGCAACCGAGCACTCGACTAGGAGCACTACGGGAGTCAACATTTTACTCTGCTACATAGTCCTAAGCCATCACCTAGACTTTCCCAAATAAGCAGAAGAATTAAATTCACAACAGAGCGAGCAAATAGATGAGTACGCGCTCAAGTGGGTGCTGTGGTGTGCAATGAAAATGAACAAAACATTTTAAATGAAATCTTCTAGTATGCAGTGCAATAGTGCACGTGAGCGGGTAAACAAAACTTCTCTCCCCCAGACTTAAACTAAACAATCCACAAAACATATGATATGAAAATCAGAAAAGAGCTAGGGGAAGAGAGTACCCAATGCTCAGCAAGTGAGCATACCAGAAGATTGGCGAGTAAGCTGAAATGAGCGCAGCATCCGCCATCCAGAATAAGATACCTGCAGGGATCAGCTCCGCAAAAACAAAAGAAACAGAAAAAGATAAACTACAATAAACTATAGCTAACTAAACAGGATGGATTAAAATAAAATGCATGAAAAGTAAGATAACTACTGGGGTTATTGTCATCCCAGCACGACTTATTTGAAAACATAAAAGTTCTAGCTAATGGGCCTATGGAAGGAGAAGTGGACAGGTAACTGGCCTAATATCCGTGTCGGTAGCGGGTACCTATACGGAGAAAGAACAGTCACGCCTCTACCTGAATAAAGATAAAACCTGCCCATCACAGGTAGAGGGAAAAGAAAGTAAGAAGAGGAGGAGGCCTGGTCCTCACTCATCTTACCAAAAATATCCTTGCCCAGCAAGGTATCGTCTGCGGCAGGTTCGCAGGAGGAGAAGGCAATGAGCGGAGCTTCCTCAACGGAGGGGGAATAAATCTCCTCACATGAGAGGATACTCTCATCATTGACTTGAGCAAAAAGCTCCAAGTCCTCCTGAAGTACCTGTGAAGATTCAACCTGCACAGGCTCGGGTGAAGAGGGGGGATCGAGAAGTAAACAAGATGAAGAACATAAATAATCAAAAATCGGGGGAGTGGTCCCGGTCTCACTCCCATTAGGTTGGGGAAGTAAAATAATGTTTGCATTGTCATCAATGCTACAAGATTCGGCGGGATCAACAGTGGCCAAGCTAGAGATTTGGACTTCCTCCACCGGTGCTGAGGAAAACTCCTCTTCACCTAGAAGGTTGTCCTCCTCCATAGGAATAGGCACAATACTAAGATCAACCGCCTCCTCCTGCGACACATCATCAACAATGTCGTCAGAGACGAGTGTAGTATGCACAACAGGGAGAGGAATAGTGCTCGGATAAAAGTCGAGCACCGATTCCTCATAAAGAATCGAATCCACTAGAGGTGGTGGATGCACTGGGAGAATGGGCTCAGCAATATCGGTGCCCAGATCAGCCACACATCTGGTGACTGTGTCAACGCCATACCCTTCAAGATGTGAAGGTGGCAAAGACACAAAACCGGATGTTGAAGGTGTGCCGCCAGAGTTAGGAGTTGGGACGATCCGGATATCCGGCTCATCATCCTCATCCAATTGGCGACGAAAAGCAGCACAATCCTTCAGGGCATGATCTGTGCTACGACAAAACTGGCACTGCCTAGCGGGCTTCTTTGGCACAGCGGGGGCTGGAGCCGAAAAGAAGTATGACGGTAAAGGCTCAGCAGAGTAGCCATAAGACTTACGCGCACCATATGGAGTACTAGACGAAGTCGGTGCTCCATATGCTGGGCTATAAGAATTATGCCTACTATTCTCCGTAGGGCATTCATCACTAGAGTGGGAGGTAGCTCCACACCAACGGCAACGGAAATTTAGATGTGCCCACATAGTGTGAAGATAATACGATTCAGACAAAATGTGCAAAATACTACACCTAACAAAAATTTACTAAAGCAACCTAATAAAAACAAGAAAATGGAATAAAAAGAACAGAAATAAAATAACAGAAAATGCAATTTACAAATGGAAGGGCTTTTCTCTCAGGTTCTCCCTCTCCAGAAAACTCACACGACTGTGTTCCCCGGCAACGGCGCCAAAAACTTGATGGCGCAAATCTCACACACCGCAATAGGCGGTAGCTCGACTGCGACACGAAACGGCAGTGTACCGATCGTTCAAGTAATAAAAAAACAAGGAGTAATCCCCGAGTATCGAATCTCTCAAGGAACACAGTAAGGTGGAGTTAACGTTCGAGGAAGGACTTGAGATTGAAGTCCTAAACGTCGGATGGAATGCGGGGGAGTTGGGTTGGCTTTTGGAAAACAAAATAAAAGCTATCAACTACTCCTATGCAATGCCGCTATGCAATGCTTCGCTCGGCGGGATGGAAGACTACGTAGGCCTTGAACGCGCTACTTCGTAAGGGCGGATGGACGAGTAGGCAAGCGGAATCGAACTATGCAAGCCTTGAGCGCGCTGCTTCGTTAGGCGAGATGGAATACACGGGCCGCTATGCCACGCTTCGGTAGGCGGATGGATGAGTAGGCTAACGGACTGAGGGTCGCAAGCACCTCTTCAACAAGCACACCACTAACAATTGTTAGGGCGGCATAACGCAACCAACAAACCACACCACAAGGCGCACCTCAATAATATAAACAAAAATACTCAATCACATAGACATAATCAAGTAAAAATGCTATTTAATCAAAATACACTTCATCATAATGTTAGATCTAGTTGCAAATACATCAATAAAAGGAGAACAAGGCAAGAAATCGACCGAATCTGAAGGCTCGTTGAAGATTCACGGTTGGAATCGCCGGGTTGTCAATCCGCGTCCAAGCTCGGTCCGCAACTACGTCCGGGGTAGAGAGAGCTGTCACGACTCTCCAATGGACCCGTCTTCTTCGTGTCACGATCCGGTGGAGGTTGCCAACTTCCTCTTGCTCGATGGAGATAGCGGCTAGGTCTTCCTTTGGAACTCTTGGATGAAGGAGGAGGCCGAGAGGAAACTCCGGCTCAAGATTGGCGTGAAGAACAAGCCCGGAGATCCTCCCTAAGGTGGGCGACGATGGAGGGGCGAATCTGCGCGAACGGGAGCAGAAAACGGCGGATGGAAAAGATCGATCCGCCCTAATTCGCGAGCAGGGAATTTATAGGCGCTGGAATTAAACAGTGCGCACGGTCAGTGGCGCACGACCAGTGGTCGTGCGCACTAGAATCCTGTGATCGTGCGCTCTGCCTGGACGGAACCTGCAAAGACAGAAATTATAAAATAAAATGTTCGCACGACCAGTGGCGCACGACCGGTGGTCGTGCGCACTAGCGTCAGTGGTCGTGCGCAATAGATGAAACAGAACTCAGAAATTTAATGGTCAATGCGCACGAGCAGTGGCGCACGACCGGTGGTCGTGCGCACTGGCATTGGTGGTCGTGCGCACTGCACCAAACAGAACTCGTGAAAAAGGCGTTAAGTGCACACGATCAGTGGCGCACGACCAGTGGTCGTGCGCAATAGAACCAGTGATCGTGCGCAGTGTTCCTGTGCAGAATTGCACCGGAAACACCTGCATGACTCCTGTTCTAGCGTACAACCACAAATCCAGCCACTAAAAGTGGCACCTAACAGTGCATGAAAATCACTAATGAAAATAAACATGAAATCACACCAAAATGGGCCAAAAGTTGCACCTAGCATGGATTAACAAATATGAACTAAAACAGGGCTAAAGTGCAGTGAAATGACTAACTAAACGGCCCAGATGAGTCCATAAAAGTGTATATGATCAGGACTCATCAGAGGCTCCCCCTGAGACTGTGCTTCTTGTTCAATTATCAAAGCAGCCTCCATAGCAATCTATACAACCTCATTCAAGAGCAGATCATCTGTTAAGAGCTCCCCCTCAGTTGAAATAGTCATCTCCCCCTGGTTTACTGCAGAGGGCTCCCCCTGGACTGCAGAAACTCTTGTTTGAAAAATAGTGAGTTTGTTGGGATTAGGAATATCAGCATCAACATATGGGGCATTTTGGGCATTCTCTCCTTGTAGACTCTTTTCCTTCTCCTGGCCATTCCTATTTCCTTGAATACACAAATCCTCCTCATGCATATTCTCCCCCTTCTGAACCTTACTTACAAGGGAGGTTAAGAACAACTTGGTGACTATTGAGGAGGAGACAAAGGATTTGAGTGCCAGCAATGTCTCTTTTGATTCTTGTAGCTCAGACTCCATCTGAGTATACTTTCTGTTGAATTTTCTTGCTTGTGTAACCAGCAAATCAACAAATGTACCAGTAGCCAGTCCTACTACTTTGGAAATTATTTGCTCAGCATCAAAGGAATAAGTGGGATGTGTGGTAGAGACAAGAGGTGTGGTAAGAGTTGGTGAGGATAGGATAGCTGGATGAAGTGCTGTGGAATCCTCATTGAAGTCTGGAAGATCTTGGTGGATAGGAGATAGTGATTGATTATCAGATCTTGTGGTAGAGGAGTAGAGTGAATATCTGGAGGATTTTTAGTAGGAGAGGTTGTAGATGGTTGTTGTTGTTGTTGTTGGGTGAGGTTCTGAGGTGTAGGTTCTAGGGTTGGAGTGGATGCATTGGCCTCATGATCTTATAGAGGTGGAGAAGGAGGAGGTGAAGGTGCAGCTTGACAAGGCTTTAGGATCTGTCTGGTCCACTTGGAAAATATCTCAATGTTGATCCTTTTCCCAGGAGGAATGGGCACTCCTTTTTATTTACACAATGTTGGGTAGTGGTGTAAAAGGACTTGACTCATAATTCTCATAAATGCATTTTCCTTAGGTGCATATTTATGACCTATCATCTTCAGGAGGCACCTCACCCAATTAATTTTCTTGTTGAGAACCAGAACTCCCATGATCTGCAACTGCTGCTTTGGGATGACATCATGTGCTTAGATCTTGCATAACAACACTTTCCCAACTATGTCAATCAGGAATCTGTATTCTTCAGCAAGATCAATCTTCTTCAGATTGATGGCCTTCTCTTTCCTGAATTGCATGATTTTCTATAGCCTTCCTGGTCTCTTGCCCTGTTAGTTCATCTGAATCACTACCAGCTAGTAGATCATATGTTTGAGTCAACATCTCCTCTGTAATGTTAATGGCAATTTCAAATATTCTTCCATTGATGGAGCCATCATCTCCTATGAGGAAGTTGTCCTTTAGTTCTGTCAATTCCACATCAAGGATCTTGCACCTTGTAGGGATCATCTTTGTCAAGCCGACAACATGAAATATGCCGAGAATGGCTTTGAAGTTTTCAGATGTTGCATTGAAGGAGTCGACATCCACATCAAAACCTGAGTTCACCTTAGGTGGAGCCATCGATTCTGAGGTACCTGCAAACACAAGAGAAAATAAGGGAGAGAGAGAAGAACGCAAGAGAGCTGGAGAGAAAGTGAGCACGAGAGCGAGAGAGAGAGAGAGAGAGTTTGAAAGAGTAATGAATTAGACACCTATGTTGCTTAAAAGAAGATGATTCATCACAACTTAGGGTTGTATTCAAAGCACTGTCGACAAAGATTAATAATTAGCACACTAACATGTGTTGAAGAAGCTTCTAGAAGTGAAACTGTGCACGCTTATCATGTCGACGTTGCGTTGATTATAACTCGACGTAGTTTCGAATTTGACGAGCAACTATTAAATCGACATGCGTCGATAGAAAATCGATGCTGCGTCGAATGCTATTCGAATTATCTGATTCAGATGGCTGTCGAAGCTGGCGTCGAATAGAATTAGACGATACCTCGAATTCTATTTGACGTAACTCTGAATAAATAGTTCTATTTTTGTAGAAATTTCTTGATATTTTTACCAACAATGATTTTTATTGAAAATAGTATTTATATTATTATTTTTATGAACCAAAGAAAATAATAAGAGGATTCAGAGAAGAAATCACTCCCTTTGTTGGATTTAGTTCTTTATTAAGGCCTTAGTTCTTCCTTCCCCCTCCATTATATCTTAGGAAGACTCCTACCTTATCCAGCACAAGTAGCTCAAACATTAGAGGTTACCCAGGTTACCTTGGGCCCTTTGCTTTTACCATTACATGGTTTTATGGAAGAATAGAATGGTCATTCATGGTATCCTTTTGGATGGCAGAGGATTGGTTTACCAAACCTATGCTTATTACCTTGATACTGAAAATGTGCATAGAATGAATCGACATAATAGATCTGCAAAATGTCTAATGATTCTTCTTTTGATTTTACCTTTTTGATTTAGATTTATAGGTTTGTATGGATTACTTTTCTTAACAGTTTTTTGTTTACTATTAGGATTTGCAATCTGAAATATGGTAATTTTATCAGAGTCATTATTGCTCTGTTCATCAGAGGCTACACTATTCTCATTAATTTGATAGTCACTAGGTCTAACAAATCTAACTGGACTTTTCCACGCAGGTCTACTGGGGACTTCTGTGCTAGTGAATGGCTCTACTCCTAGACTTGGGTGCTTAAATCTCATGGAGAGATGTTGTGTAATATCCTTGAGCTGTTGACTCCTCCCATTGAGTGAGTCTTCAAAGGCTTTTGCCTTTGTGAGCTCTTCTTTTAAAGCTAAATTTTTATCTGTTAGTTTAGTTATTTCTGATTCCTTTCTACAGATTTGATTTCTTAAATCATAATTTATAGAATACAAATTATCTTTCTTAAGGTCTTCTAACTCCTCCCTAACTATTTTAATTTCTCATTGAACCTTAAGGTAATCACTACAAAATTCCTTAAAGCTATTTTTAAACTCTTCTGAATTAAATTCAAAATTATCAAAAATGCTTAACTGGTCACCTTCATCATCTGAGGAGACACCCAATGCCATCGGGCATGCAACTTCAGCATCTTTTTCTTCACCACTCTCTGATGAAGAGGATCTTAGCTCTGCTTCAGAGTCACTCCAGTTTTTTACAATGAAACCTTTACCCTTCTTCTTGTCTTTCTTCCTGAAAGACTTCTTCTTCTCTTCTTTATTGCTGCTCCTATCCCTTTGTTCTTGTGGACACTCAGGGGTTATGTGCCCAGGTTTATTGCAAGAGAAGCAAATCACTTCCTTCTTTTGATTCTTATCAAATCTGGGTTTTGAGCTCCTCTCTTCTCTTCTAGAGTCTTCTGTCTTGATCCACTTTCTAAATCTCCTTGCTAAGAGACTGAACATCTTATCTTCAGGAGTGGAGGATTATCCTTCAACAACCTTCAGGGCAATACTCCTTTGGATGGGAGTTGAAACTACCTCCTTGTCCTCTGTCTCAGCCCTGCTCT
The DNA here is from genome assembly GCA_033032865.1 of Dactylorhiza incarnata. Classification (NCBI taxonomy): domain Eukaryota; kingdom Viridiplantae; phylum Streptophyta; class Magnoliopsida; order Asparagales; family Orchidaceae; genus Dactylorhiza; species Dactylorhiza incarnata. Next base: position 732,939 of record JAWHQI010000326.1, on the reverse strand, counting down.
TCAGTAGTAGCTCATAAGATTGGAGCTTTCCAAGAAGAGCATCAATAGAGATCTCTCTGTGACATCTGGAATCTCTAATGGCCCAGATCCTTAAGTCCCATGAGCTGGGGAAGTACATGGTGAGTTTATCATCTATTTCTGTCAGAGAAATCTCCTTATCCAGATTTCTAAGCTCATTAACAATGGTGTTGAATCTATCATACATTTCAGCAACACTCTCTTCAATCTTCTTTTGAAAGTTCTCATACTGGGATATGAGAAGGGACTTTCTGTCCTTTCTTTCATCAGAGCTTCCTTCTACCATTCTGGAAAGAGATTCCTGTTGGAGCATGCGTTTCGCACTCCTCCGATTTGATAATAACAAAGTCAAGTTTGTATTTGATTCTATTTTTATTTATGGTGTGCAGGTAACAGGTATGAGATGTTCACATTTCTGCTGGAGCTAAATCTGAATATGGGAAATTTCACTGTCGGAAAATTCCGACAGCCGCTGTCGCCCAGGCGACAGCAGAGAAGTTACAACTACTTCCCTCCCCGGCAGCACGACGAAAGGCAGTTTTGAGCTGTCGGAATTCCGACAGCGATGTCGCCCAGGCGACAGCTCGGAGGTTACAACAACTGCCCATGACACCAGCCACGACCGGCAGTTTTGCGCTGTCGGAAATCCGACATCGATGTCGCCCAGGCGACAGCTCGGCGGTTACAGCAACTGCCCACACGACGGCACTCCAGCGGCAGTTTAGCGCTGTCGGAAAATTCCGACAGTCGATGTCGCCCAGGCGACAGCGATTTTCTATAAAATGACTCCTTGTGTTCGTACATTCCAAGCTTTTGAGAATTCCAAGTCCCTTCCTGAGTGCATACGAATCAGAGAGCTCCAGAACCTCTTCAACTCCCATTTGTGCAAAGATGGATTGAAGATTGAAGACGAGATCGGGCGCGCTTCTACATCAACGATCATCTCGAGGCTTCAACAATCCATTCAGAGATCTGAATTTCTAGGGAGTTGTCCTTTTCATATTGTATTTTCATTTACACACATTTCATTTTGTATTGGTAGAGAAATCATCGTCTTGCGTGCGGCGTCTAAGTCCTTGCGCGGCTTAGGGGAAAATCGCTTCCTTGTGCGGAGCGTCCAAGTCCTTGTGAGGCTTGGTGGGAAATCGTGGCCTTGTGTGCTACGTCTAGATCTTGGGAAGATCTAGAGTATAGACTTGGGCTTGGTCTTGGGAGAGACAAGTGATATCCTTCCGATCCTTGGGAGAAGGATTGGTAAACCAAAAATTATTGTATTTTTTTTATTATCATAATTGTGCCTTGATCTTAAGCATTGTTAAGATCATTTTTTATTGTACACAAATTTCATGATAAATATAATTATGCTCTTTTCACTAATTGCAAATTTGTTTGCTTAAATCTTTATCTTAGAAATTTGTGTTTGGTTTAATACAAAAAGCATTGGTTTAAAATTATTTATAAGTAACTTTTTAGTAAAGTAAAATTTGTCTAAAAATTATTAAGTAAAAATTATATTTTTAAACACACCCTTATTCACCCCCCCCCCCCCCCCCCCCTCTAAGGGCGTCACACGATCCAACAAGTGGTATCAGAGATAGGTTACTCCAAAATGGTTTTACCACTGGGAGTAATGGCGCACAACGATCATGCGTTCGTTGAGGGGCAAGGTATAAGTAGACCACCTTTATTCACGGGCACAGACTATAATAATTGGAAAACACGTATGCGTTGTTTTCTAATTGCGCTAGATATAGAAGTCTGGAATATGGTAGAATCTAGTTACACTTCTCCAACAGTTGTTGTAGGAGATGTAACTATGGATAAGCCCAAAGACAAGTGGGATGACAATGATAAATTAAGATGTAAGAACAATGCAAAAGCCATGAATGCTTTATTTTGCGCACTAGATCGCACTGAATTTAATAGAGTTTGTGCTTGTAATTCTGCATTTGAAATTTGTTAGAAATCACTCATGAAGGTACTTTGCAGGTAAAAGATTCAAAGCTTTTTCAACTGGAGTCTGAATTTGAAAGGTTCAAAATGGAGGTAGATGAAGAGATTGATACGATGTACACACGATTCACAAAAATCGTGAATGACTCAAAGGTGCTAGGAAAGGTGTTCTCAAATGGAGATTTAGTAAGGAAAATCTTAAGATCACTTCCCCCGAAGTTTAATCCCAAAGTGACTGCAATTTCCGAGTCACATGATCTTAAGACCTTACAAATGGAGAGCCTCATTGGGAACTTGAAAACTCATGAAGTTGAATTGAAAATTCAACAACAAGAGTATATGGAGCCAAGGAAGAAGGGATTGGCTCTAAGATCTAAGAAGGAAGAAACTAGTGATTCTGAGGAGGATGAAGAAGATGAGGAAAGTTTATTTGTTAAAAAATTTAGAAAATTTATGAAAAATCCGGAGAGGAGGAATACGTTTAAGAAGTATTTTAAGAATGAGAGTTTTAGGAAGAAAAAAGGAAAGGAAGGCAATGAGGAGGAAGAGAGACCGCCACCGGAGTGCTATCACTGCAAGAAGTTAGGACACATCCGAAGCAAGTGTCCAAAATACTTGAAAGAACTTAAAGAAAAGAAGCACAAAGGGTCGAAGAAGGTGTTGAAGGCGGAAACATGGGATGATACTACTTCTGAGGTTGCAAGCAGTTCCGACTCAAGTAAAGAAGAGGAGGCCAACATGTGATGATGAATTATTTTCTAAATTTTTAAAGACTTGCAAATTTTTTGAAAAATGTTTAAAAGATAATGATCTTCTTAAATCTGAAAATGAAATTTTACTTAAAGAAAACAAAAAATTGTTAAATGAAATTAAGACTATTGGAAAAAGAGATATTTCTTGCCAAGAGTGTGATCACTCTTTGGGAAGAATTAAAGAACTTGAAGAATCTCTTTCCAAATCTCATTCTACAATAAAAGTTCTTACTAAAAAGAATGAGATTTTAGAGAGAGATCTGAAATCTTCAATTTCCATAGTCCATGAGGGAAAGAAATCTTTTGAACGGAGATGCGTAAATCTAGTATCCGAGAATACAAAAATGGGACACCAGATTCATGACTTAACACTAGCCATGAAAAAATTTGGAATGGGCCGTAGATCACTGGATATGATCTTAGGATACCAACGCCATGGATCTGGAAGGTTTGGGCTCGGATAAACATCTGGAAGTTGTCGCCCGGCGACAACCACTGTCGCCGGCGACAGTGAAAAGTCCAGAAAATTCACTTTTAAAAATTCTAAAATTAATGAATTGTTAAATACTGCATCCTCATCCAGTAAAAGTCCAGAAAAGTCATACTCCTCTAAATACATTACATGTGCCAAATGCGATAGATTTGACCACACTATGAACTCTTGCTGGAAGGAAGGAAAAAGTAAAATTAAACAAATCTGGGTGCCTAAGGCTTCTACCTATACTATGGGTGGAACCACTTGGGTAACCAGATCTTTACTCACCTCTTCTTTCTAGGTGTGTTGGCAGGCTAAGGACAAAGAAGACGTGTGGTACTTGGACTCGGGTTGTTCAAAGCACATGACGGGCAATAAAGAGAAGTTCCTTAACCTGGAGATGAAGAAAGGAGGAGTTGTGACATTCGGAGACAATGGAAAAGGAAAAATCATCGGCATCGGAGTTGTGGGTAACGAAATTTTTTCAATTTCAAATATTTTATTTGTAGAAGGATTAAAGCATAATTTGATTTCTATTAGTCAATTATGTGACAAGGGTTTAAATGTTTTATTTGAATCTTCTACAAATTTGTGCAAAATTATTAATTCCAAAACAAATGAAATTGTTTTTACCGCACCTAGATGTCATAATGTATATATGATTAAATTTCTAGATTTTTCAAATTCTACTTTGAAATGTCTGTTATCAAAAAATGATGAATTAGATTTATGGCATAGGCGACTTGGACATACTAGTGCCAAGTTAATTACAAAACTTTCAAAAGATAAATTAATTACAGGTTTACCTTTGTTAAATGGAAATTTATCTTCTTCACTATGTGTGCCTTGCCAAAAAGGAAAATTTTCAAAATCATCTTTCAAAAGTAAAAACATTATTTCTACCACTAGGCCACTTCAATTAATACATATGGATTTATTTAGGCCAATTGGAATTTCTAGCTTAGGAGGTAGAAAATACACATTTGTATTGATTGATGATTATTCTCGTTTTTGTTGGACTTTATTTCTAACCTCCAAATCCGATGCATTTTCAGAATTTTCAAAATTATGTTTGCGTATTCAAAATGAATTTGAGTTAAAAATTAAACGCATACGATCGGATCATGGAGGAGAATTTGAAAATGAAAAGTTTATTTCTTTTTGTACGGAGTTAGGAATTAAACATGAATTTTCCACTCCACGCACACCACAGCAAAATGGTGTAGTGGAGAGGAAAAATAGAACTCTTCAAGAGTTAGCCCGTACAATGTTATCTGAATTGAAATTACCAAAATCTTTTTGGGCTGAAGCGGTTAGGACGGCATGTTATGTAACTAATAGAGTAATGCTTCGCCCTATTTTAAAATTAACTCCTTATGAATTAATTTTTAATAAACAACCAAATGTTTCTTATTTCAAAGTTTTTAGTTGTAAATGTTTTATTTTAAATTCTAAAGATTCCTTAGGAAAATTTGATGAAAAATGTGATGAAGGTATTTTTATTGGCTATTCTTCAACTAGTAAAGCTTATTGAATTTTTAATAAAAGAACAAAAATAGTTGAAGAATCTATTCATGTTAGGTTTGATGAGTTTGCTTCATGTGTAGAAAAGAAAATTACAGGAAAAGAAGATGAACTCCTTCCCACGGTGGAGAATGATGATGAAGAACTTTGAGAAAATGAAGAAGAAAAAGAAGAAGAAAGAGAAGGAGAAAGAGGAGAAGAAGATAGAGAAGAAGAAGAAAGAGAAGGATATGTGCCTCCAAGTGAATTGAGATTCTCAAAGGATCATCCAAAGGAGCTTATCATTGGAGATCCGCAAAAAGGGGTTAGTACTCGTTCATCGCTACATGTTTTATTTTCAAACCTTTGTTTTGTTTCTGAAATAGAACCAAAAGATGTTTCCACCGCTTTAAATGATGAATTTTGGTTTTTAGCTATGAATGAAGAACTTAATCAATTTGAACGTAATAAGGTTTGGAATCTTGTAGAACGACCCAAAAATTGTCCTGTAGTTGGTGCTAAGTGGATTTTTAAAAATAAAATGGATAATGAATCTAGAATTGTTAGAAATATAGCCAGATTAGTTGCAAAAGGTTATGCACAAATTGAAGGGGTAGATTTTGATGAAACTTTTGCACCCGTAGCAAGATTAGAAGCGGTTAGGATATTTCTTGCATTTGCTTGTTTTAAAGGATTTAAATTATATCAAATGGATGTCAAAACCGCATTTTTAAACGGGTATATAAAAGAAGAGGTTTATGTAGAACAACCCCCTGGCTTTATAAATGAGAAATATCCAAATTATGTTTATAAATTAGATAAAGCGCTTTATGTATTAAAACAAGCGCCTCGTGCTTGGTATGATCGATTAACTCAATATTTGTTAAAGCATGATTATAAAATAGGAAGTGCTGATTCTACACTCTTCATTAAGCAAATTGATCATGATTTAGTTATTTTACAAATTTATGTGATTGATTTTATTTTTAGAGCCACTAATGAAGAGTTGTGTAATGAAGTAGTTCAAATTATGAAAAATGAATTTGAAATGAGTATGGTTGGAGAACTTTCATATTTTTTAGGTTTTCAAATTACACAAAAACATGATGGAATTTTTATATGTCAAACCAAATATATTCATGATATGTTAAAAAGATTTGGATTTGAAAATCTTAAGCATGCAAACACTCCTATGAGTACTTCACTAAAATTAGAAAAAGATGAAAGTGGTGTTTCAATTGAACAAACCCTTTATAGAAGTATGATAGGATCTTTATTGTATTTAACCGCATCTAGACCTGATATTATGTTTGCCGTTTGTTTATGTGCTAGATTTCAAGCTAATCCTAAAGAGTCACATTTAAAAGCGGTGAAACGTATTTTTAGATATCTCATAGGAACATCAAAATTAGGTTTATGGTATCCTCATAATGATTCCTTTATTTTGCATGGTTTTTCAGATTCTGATTATGCGTGATGTTCTTTAGATAGGAAAAGCACTAGTGGCACTTGTCACTTTATCGGCCCTTCACTTATTTAATTGTCGAGTAGGAAACAGAATTCTGTTGCCCTCTCTACAATCGAGGCTGAATATATTGCACTAGGTAGTTGTTGTGCCCAAGCTCTTTGGATGTCACAAACGTTAGAAGATTTTGGCATGCAACAAAGTAGTGTAGAATTAAAGTGTGACAATAAAAGTGCTATAGACTTAACTAACAATCCCGTATTACATTCTAGATCTAAGCATATAGATGTCCAACATCATTTTATAAGGGATCATATTAAGAAGGGTAATATAAAAATCAACTTTATAGGCACGGAAAATCAACTAGCGGATATATTCACTAAGCCGTTACCGGATTCCCGTTTTTCTATGCTTAGGCTAGAATTGGGAATTCTAGACATTTCACAATGAATATATCACTATTTAAATCCTATAAAATTAAAAATTAATTATCACAAAACCTAAACAATTTTAAAAAAAAAGCCTAAATTTTAAAATCAAACCATAGAATTTCAAAAGACTTAACAAAAATTCAAACATCATTAATATTACATCAATATTGTTCCAATAAAAACAGTAGAAAACAACATAAGGATCAAGTTCATTAAACAGAAATAGAAATCTGAAGAAGATCCACTTGCTTTAAACTAGATCTACACTTTTCAAACACAAAACTTCAAAAACCTCCACCATTCATCAAAAATCAAAATGAAAACTACATTTTCCTTCTTCTCTACTTTCAAAATCACAAATCCAAAAAAAAAAAAAAATTTAGAGTCAAAAACATAAAAATCAAAAACCATACCTTAGATCTAAATAGACATGATTTCTTTTTATACGGATTTGTTATTATCAAAAGGGGGAGATTGTTGGAGCATGCGTTTCGCACTCCTCCGGTTTGATAATAACAAAGTCCCGTTTGTATTTGATTTTATTTTTATTTATGGTGTACAGGTAACAGGTATGAGATGTTCACATTTCTGCTGGAGCTAAATCTAAATATGGGAAATTTCACTGTCAGAAAATTCCGACAGCCGCTGTCGCCCAGGTGACAACAGAGAAGTTACAACTACTTCCCTCCACGGCAGCACGACGAAAGGCAGTTTTGAGCGGTCGGAATTCCGACAGCGATGTCGCCCAGGTGACAGCTCGGAGGTTACAACAACTGCCCACGACACCACCCACGATCGGCAGTTTTGCGCTGTCGGAAATCCGACATCGATGTCGCCCAAGAGACAGCTCGGCGGTTACAGCAACTGCCCGCACGACGGCAATCCAGCGGCAGTTTAGCACTGTCGGAAAATTCCGACAGTCGATGTCGCCCAGGCGACAGCGATTTCTATAAAATGACTCCTTGTGTTCGTGCATTCCAAGCTTTTGAGAATTCCAAGTCCCTTCTTGAGTGCATACGAACCAGAGAGCTCCAGAACCTCTTCAACTCCCATTTGTGCAAAGAAGGATTGAAGATTGAAGACGAGATCGGGCACGCTTCTACATCAACGATCATCTCGAGGCTTCAACAATCCATTCAGAGATCTGAATTTCTAGGGAGTTGTCCTTTTCATATTGTATTTTCATTTACACACATTTCATTTTGTATCGGTAGAGAAATCGTCGTCTTGCGTGCGGCGTCTAAGTCCTTGCGCGGCTTAGGGGAAAATCGCTTCCTTGTGCGGAGCGTCCAAGTCCTTGCGTGGCTTGGTGGGAAATCGTGGCCTTGTGTGCTACGTCTAAATCTTGGGAAGATCTAGAGGATAGGCTTGGGCTTAGTCTTGGGAGAGACAAGTGATAGCCTTCCGATCCTTGGGAGAAGGATTGGTAAACCAAAAATTATTGTATTTTTTTTTATTATCATAATTGTGCCTTGATCTTAAGCATTGTTAAGATCATTTTTTATTGTACACAAATTTCATGATAAATATAATTATGCTCTTTTCACTAATTGCAAATTTTTTTGCTTAAATCTTTATCTTAGAAATTTGTGTTTGGTTTAATACAAAAATTGCATTGGTTTAAAATTATTTATAAGTAACTTTTTAGTAAAGTAAAATTTGTCTAAAAATTATTAAGTAAAAATTATATTTTTAAACACACCCTTATTCACCCCCCCCCCCCTCTAAGGGCGTCACACGATCCAACAATTCCCAGATCTCTTTTATTGATTGGCAGTTAGCAACTTTCTGGAAAATGTCATCTGACATTGTGGAGACCAGAATATTCACTGCCTTGAGATCACATGCCTTCTGCTTTTTCTCGGCCTCTGTCCACTCACTTCTTTGAGCAATTTCCTATGTTGCAGATCCACTAACATCCTTTTTGTATGGTGCTGGGGGAACTGAGACAATTACATCAAAAATGTCTTCATCAATAGAGTTCAAATAGAGCATTATTCTGGCCTTCCAGAGTGTAAATTTATTTAAGTTACACACTGGTGGTCTTGTTGATGCATAGTCCTTAGAACTCATTTTTCTTTATAAAATAGTTTAACTTAATTTAAATAAAGAAATGAGAGTGAGGAGATCTTTTGATCAAGGTGTTAATCTTTTAATGATCAACCTCCCTCTGATACCAATTAAAAGTGCGCAGTGTGCCTCTGAGTATTCTCTAGAGGTGGGGGGATGGGTGAATAGAGTTTTAAAATGTTTTATACCCTAAAAGTGCAAACAATAAAAAACTACTAAGTACTATGCAATCAACAATACCAAAATAGAATAAAGAAAGTACTGGTTGCAGGAAATATAAACAGAAAATAGAATAATGAGACAACGCAGAAAATCAACACAGATGACACAGGAACTTTTATAAAGGTTCACCAAAATGTGGGTACTCCTCTCTTCTACCTCCCTGGTAGGATTGCACTAACTGTGCCTGAGTCTTTTGATAAGGAGACTCTTAGAACCACTGAGTCTTTTGATAAGGAGACTTTTATAACCATTCTTGATCTTTTGATAAGGAGATCTTGAACCACTGAGTCTTTTGATAAGGAGACTCTTAGAACCACTGAATCCTTAGGAAGAGGGATTCCTAAAACTCTTTTACAGTATGTGAATGAAGAAGAAGAAGAAGAAGAAGGAAAGAAGAAGGAAAGAAGAGAATAGAATTCTATTTTCAGAATTCTTCAGAAGCTATTTCTTGAATGCTGTAGCTTGTGTTTATCACATGATCTGAATGTGATGAACACTTGCTTATGGTTGTGATGATTTCAAGGGTTATGAACTTGATCCTAATTCTCTACATTGTTGTTGTCTTGCTGCTATGAGATGATGAAGATGAAGCAGCTGTGTTCTTCTTTTCCCGTGCAGAGAGAAAGATTTTTGCCAGTGGAAGAAGTTGTTTCAGAATCTTGATCGTTGTTTCTTCGGCCTCAATCGGTATATTTATTCCTTGTCCAATAACATTTGAATTTCTTTCCTCTTCTATTATGTCCTTGGAATGTCGATTGGACAATTGATGTGTCCTTCTATATTTGTTCACGACCCGTCCATCTGATTTGAATAAACTTACAAGAATAGCTTTGCTGTATCTATGGAATAATCCATTCCATTCTTGGAAATAAACGATCCATTGGAGAACCGTCTTCAACATATAGACCTTCTGAAAATGTATTAGAAAGGATAGTAGAGAAACTTATATTTCTGTCTGTATTCGATGCTACGTCGACTTCATCATTCATCATCGATGCTCCTCTGAGTTCGTATCGAAGTAGCTTCGAATTCCTTCTTAGCTCTGGCTGAACTCAGATGTCAATGTTGCATCGAGTACTTATCGACGTATCCATTGAGTTAAAGACTTGGACTTGAACTTGAACTTTTGTGTTGAATTGAAGTCAAAGTTGCGTCGTCGACTTCTAAGATGGCTTCGACAGACTCTTTCTTCTGCATCGAGTTCAATTCGTAGTTGCGTCGACTTCTGATATACCTTTGACAAGCTCTATATTCTGCGTCGAGATCATTTCGACGTTGCGTCGACTTCACTTATACTTTGACATGCAGCCTGATTTATTTTGACTTTTAGTCAGAGCTGCGTCGACTTCTTGTCGAAGTTGCGTCAACTTCAATTAGACGTAAGTTTAACTCAGACTGAATTTGTGATTCTCTTGACCTGTTCTTGACACTCTAAGGTGAGTGTGACATCCTAGGACATCTAATAACCATTTTACCCTTTCTATACAATGTGGGTAATATATCCTAATTGATGAAATCACTTTATGATAATTTGTTAGATAAATCAAAAGGGTTTTTCCCAACACACTAAATCAAGAAATAAGTTTATTCCTGTATCGAAATCAGCTTTTGAGAAGAATAATTGGCGTTTGAGCCCAAATGTTGAATAGTATCCGCATCTCTAGAAGTATCCACACGAATGCCAAAAACACCACACAATCTGTCCAATGAACTCAGGGCTGGGAGATGATCGCTTTTTCTCTCCATCAAAATGCTAATTTCAATTTGGTAGAGACGTGTTCTTGGTGGTTTTACAGTATGAAGAGCTTGAATCATTTATCTATGATGTCAGTTATAAGTCTGCATCCTAAAGTATCATTGGACAAATGAAGCTTAGTGGTAAATAGATGTCCTCCTACCCGGTTGGAAATGGAGCAACATCGAACACTTTTTCCCACATGAGACAAAAAGCCACTTGAACCTCACGTACTATTTGAGGTGCATCAATCTTCCACCACTCCAGTGGAAATTGTAGCTGCATCGGTTCGCCAAACAAAGCTCAAATGGTTGACTACAAATCTACTCCGGGAAATAACACTCATAAAATGTCTATCACTTCAAAGCAACTTTAATCTATCGTGACATTAATGAAAAATATGTTACAACATCAAATGCTTGATCTTAGTCAGCCATAGGCTTAAATTTATTTTTGAATAAAAATGAATCTAATAAACTATTTATTACCCACCTCCCCTAGGAGTTGGCATAAATATAGGTTGCACCCCCTCTATCTTTTGAAGTTACAAAAAATCTCCTCTAGCAGGTTCACATTTTATAGCATGCAAGTTATAAAGAACAACATGATTTAGCCAAATACCCATAATGCTTAAGTTGATTAAAAGTTAGAAGTTGATTGAAATGTATTGTTAGCAAAGAAATTTAACAAAGAATGAAATCAATGCATGATGGTAGGATAGAACAACTATTCAACAAAGTAAAATGTCATGAATATTAGGCAAACATGTTATCGATACAAGAATCACCAATGATGAAAACTGAGAAAATACATCAAAATTTGCAAACAGATAAAAAATAGAGTTTCCAAGAGAATCAATGGCAACCATTGAATGCATAGCTTGTTAGGAGGAAAAATGAGGCAAATGATGAAGTACTTGAATCGAGATTGGAGGGCAACCATACCAAATTCAAATTAATACTTTTGGATTAAAGAAATTCACAAAAATATAAAGAAAATTATATAAAATTTGACTTATATAGAGTACAATAGACTGTAAAGCGCAGCTAAACATATTTCACAACTAGGTTGATCTTACATTGATGTCCTCAGTCAGCTAGTTCTTCAGTTTTACCATATTCAGATAAATTAGTAAAACTAGGTTAGAATAATTTAAAATAATATGAATAACATAGTAATTTTTGTTATCATCAAAAATTGAATGGATGAAGTCCTAAGAGTAAAACAACCCGATCAAGCCTATACTCAACAATATCTAACCTTCCTTAAAATTTTATAACAATTTCATGTTTTATGATTCCTTCTAAAGTAATGTTTACTATCTTAATTCCTTAATGACTAGCATCAGTAGGAGGGTGTAATGACTTTCTCCCATTTGGATTAGTTGCTCATTAATTTCAGTGACATTTTCTTCACAAGATATTCTATGATGATACCTAAATGATATTTCCTATTGATATCATTCTAAACTGTATCCCATCAACGTTCCTCGACTCAAGCTTATGCATTTATTAAGAATAAATCGGTTTGCCAATTTGTAATAGTATATCTTCAAGATCATTTTTATGCATCTAGAAAAGTATCAACTATAGTTCACAAAACATTTTAGATATACATAAAAAAGATAAAATCAAATTTCAAAGTGATTTTGTCACAATTCAGAATATCAATCATATACAACTATAGAAACGTTAGTTTAGGCATTTGTTTGTTGGGAAGATGGGAATTAAGCGGTGGTAAATAGAGGAAGGGTGTTGAAGTCTCAAATTAGACAAAAATAGTATTTTTGAGTTGTCATTGTGGGAATGGCAGATTTATCAAACAATGTTTTTTGAACCGTAACATTTTACTTCCATCAAAATTGGAGCAACAACAACAACACTCAATCCTTTATCCCAGCATAGTCGTGTCGGATATATGGATCCTTTGTCGCCATTGCGCCCTATCTTTAATCATAACCTCACTAATTCCTAAGTACATCATCAAAAATATATATCTTGTACTTCAAAGTTCAATATCCTACAATAAGGGAACTAACCACAACTATGCATAATTGTGCCATCTTCCCATCCACGACATTGGTTTAGGAGATAAAATGTCAGTTAAGGTTAGCTTAGAGATGAGCATAACAATCAGTAAGGACAGAACCTATATAAGAAAAAAAGGCATCTAATAAGCACCCAAAAATTAAAATAAAAGGATCAACTAAATAGAAACAAATCATTTTGAGTCAATTTACCTTGGTTTTGTCAAGGCAAACTTCTATTCTAACAAAATCGGATATGGGTAAATTCTTGCCATTGCCCATAGTAGAGATGAGTGATAGCGGAGAAATATGAAGGTCATCTGAAACCATAAATCTTCTTGAACTGATCATAAAAGCTCCACCATTATCTGCAGTTTCTTTGGTTGTCTCAGGTTTCTCCTCAATGTATTCTGACTCGCTTATTCCATGTATGCATATATGAGATGCACAAGTTTTGCAACTGTTGTCAAAGTAACATTTTACGCAACTCCCCAACACTGTTGGCTTTGTTAGTTTAATCTCTTCCAATTCAAATATTTGATTCTTAATTCCGTAGAAGGAAGGAATTGACTGAGTCAACATGATTCTATAAATTTTTGACTTGAAGAGGTCTACATTCATCCTCTCCGTCGATGAATATAAATTTTGGATGCAACTATCAAGACTGGATATGTTTCCAGAAAGAAATTTGAGCACGGTGCCAAGAGGAAATGTGATAAAGCTGAGCAACTGATTAACAAAATCATCTCCTTTGAAAGTGCATAGTGTGACCTCCGAGTATTCTGTAGAGGGGTGGTGAATAGAGTTTTAAATCTTTCACACTAAATATGCACACACAATAAAATCTTCTAATATTTATGCAATCAGAAAACCAACACAGAATAAATTAAACACAGAATACTGAAATAAAAATAAGTAAAGGGAACACACAGAAATTCACAACACAAAGACAAGAACTATAGTGGTTTCCCAAAATATGGGTACATCCACTCTTCTACCACCTAGGTAGGAATACACTATCCAGTGCCTGAGTCTTTTGATAAGGAGACTCTTAGAACCACTGTGTCTTTTGATAAGGAGACTCTTAGAACCAACTACTGAGTCTTTTGATAAGGTGTCTCTTAGAACCAAAGACTGAGTATTTTGATAAGGAGACTCTTAGAACCAAGAATATCTTTGTTGTCTTTCTAGAGTATTCCATTCCATTCTTGGAAATAAATGATCTATTAGAATTCAAATTACATCATTGGATACCTTCTGAAAAAGCATTAGAAAAGAATACATAAAATATTCTATTTCAGTGCTTGTATTCGACGTAGCGTCGAATTCATTTTCCTTCTAGTCGATGCACCTCCGAGTTCTAAATAGAAAATGCTTCAAATGCCTATTCAGCTTTGAACTAAACTCGGATATCAATGCTGCGTTGAATTATTATCGATGTATCCGTCGAGTTGAAGACTTGGACTTTGAACTTCATCTTCTGCGTCGATTTAGAGTCAAACTTGCGTCGGCTTCTAATAGTGCTCCCACTGACTCCATCTTCTGCATCGAGTACATATCAATGTTGCATTGACTTGGACTTCAGTCTGAGTTACTTCTACTTGTATTCAAAGTTGCATTGACTTTCAGTCGAAGTTGCGTCGACTTCTATTTGATGCAAGTTTAACTCAATCTAATTTTGTACGTATTTTGGACTGGTCTTGACACTCTAGTGTGAGTGTGATATCCTTGAACATGTAATGACCAAATTACCCTCTCTATATAATATGGGTAATACATCCTAGAAAATGAAATCACTTGTATATAATTTGTAAGATAAATCAAAGAATGTTTTTCCCAACAATCTCCCCCTATTTATCTTAACAAATTTTACAAATTGTTCAAGTGATTTCAAACATACCTAGACATAATAATTGAATACAAACAGATATGTAATAAAGAATAATGACATTATTGAGTAGAAGCACGGAACATATAATAAACTTCCAAGTACTCAGATTGTTTTCAATAACTATATCTTGCTGATGATATAATGTAAATTGTGTATATTCACTGAATACATGTACTGTACTATTCTTTGAGAGGAGTTTTCCTTTTTCTTGAGAAGAACAGAGATGTCACCTTTCTGGGTGGAAACAGCAAAGGCTCATTTTCCTATTCATCAGCCATATCACCTTCCTTTCCATCCGCTTATGCATTTTCTTGAGCAAAGTCCTCTTGAGCCATCTGAACAGCCCCTTTAGCAATGTTAGTAATAGATTCTAAGAGCTGTTCAGTGATGAGAGGCTCCCCTGATAATTATCTGTTTGAAGATCTCCCCCTGGGTTGATGCAAGCATCTCCCCCTGAGTTTGTGCAGGGAGCTCCCCTGTATTATTCCTTTTTGGGATACTGTGATTCTATTAGGTCCTCAGGGACTTCCTCTTATTAAGAATGAACTTCAAAATTCTTGTCCTTATCCTGGACACTCTCCTTTTATTGATCAAGCATTTCCTCCTCATGGATATTCTCCCACTTCTTAACCTTTCTTACAAGGGAGGTTAAGAAAGATTTGGTCGCCATTGAGGAGGACACACAAGTTTTGAGTGCCAGGAGTGACTCTTTGACTCTTGTAGCTCAATCTCCATCTGAGAATATTTCCTATTGAATTTTCTTGCTTGATTCAATAGGAGATCAACAAATGTACCAGTGGTCAGCTCCACTTGTTTGCCCAGAAATCCGCGACCTCTCTTATCCAGCCAAAGTGAACCTTTCCAGCGGTCTCAGATTTGGGAGATAGCCTAGATCGCCTGCTTCCCCTTCAGAACTTTCTCCCAAGGCACAAGCGATCAAGCTCCTATTAGAGCGCCAGAACGTACGGTCTGCTCTTTTTTGTTATTTGCACCTCTTTCCTCTGCCACGGTCCTCCTGTACCCCGGGCAGCCCGTAATTTTTGGATCTTCCCATTTGGGCAGCCTCCGTGTATATAAATAGAGGGGTAGGGGGTACCTGAAAAAGGACTTTTGCTTCGAGCTTCAAGCTTACAACCTGTGTAAGTAGTCTCGAATTCTATCATTTTTCTACCTCTCCTCCTGGCCTATTTAGGACCCCCTCTATAGTCCTCTTTTGAGATCAATTCCAGTATTTTTTCCTCTTGTTGATCTCTCCTCTAACATCTACATCATGAGTAACCTGCACTCCGCAGTTTCCTTCTCCTCTCTTCTTTAGTGTGAGTCTTGGAGGTACATTTTTTGTACCAACAGAACTAACTCGCGACCTTCATATTTTGAGTGTTTTGGTGAAATCAGTGGAGATTCAGGATGTTAGACCACAAGTATCATTCTCACCGGTCTCCCAGCGGTCGCCCCTCGAACAATCCGACCTCCTTAGAATATTTGGAGAGTCGTTTTGAGCTTTGTGTCGAGCAAGCACTTCAAGAGGCCGCCCGAGCTCGCCGAGAGACCGCACAGGCTCAGCAAGAGTCTGCCATGCACTTTGAAATCTTGAGTCAAACCCTGTCCGCGATCTCTCAGAAGCTTCTCCCCCAACCAATTCAGATCGCCACCCCTGACCGCTTGGCTGGTGGTCACCCACTTGATCGCGCGACCTCCCAGCCCGCAGCTCCTGTGTGACCTCAAGTTGGAGAATTACCAGCTCGCCAGGATTTCTTTAGAGCAGGAGCTCAGGGACCTCCTTCTCAGGCCCTGGATTTCCAGGAGGATTATGCCTATCCTTCAGCCCCAGTTGTTTCCTTTCCTGCTCCTTTTGATGTTTTTGAAACGGAGGAGCCCTCCCCCTTTACTGATAGAGATTGTTGGGAGCCAATTCCCAACGGCTTTGGAGAACCTCGCCTGCCCATGTTTATAGGGGAGAGTGACCCAATTTCCCATTTTCAAGCTTTCGAGTCCATTGTTGCTCCAAGGACTCTCTCCGATGCTGTGAAATGTAAGTTGTTGATCAGCTCTTTTGATGGACAGGCCCGAGAATAGTTTTACAAGCTGCCTTCACAATCCATCTCGAGCTTCGATGTCCTGAGGCATAAGCTTCTTCTGATGTTCGCAACCTCTAAGAGGAGGAAGAGTGGTCCTGCATCTCTCTTCAAGATCAAGCAGGGAGAATGCGAGACTTTAGCTCGCTTTATTGATCACTTTTAGAAGGAGATTCTCGGAATAAGGGGCGTAAATCCCTCTCGATATATGGTGTCTCTGATCAACGGTCTGTAAGAGGGGCCTCTCAAGTTTGAGGTAACAACCAGAGAGCCTAGATCATATCAAGAGCCGATTAGTATAGCCAACCGCCACATAGAAGGGGAGATCAATAACCGTGTGTTTTCGAATCTGACCAGTAAAGCCATCCAAAAAGGTTCAACAAGTTTTTATCCAACTAAGTTATCGTCCAAACCACCCCGCAAAGAGATCCAGCCCCCTTATCAAAAGGTGAAGAACTCACGTCATTACCACTCTCATCAGGGGAATCAGCAGTTTGAGATTAAAGTGTCCTCATTGCCAATCTCGGCTGTCCTAATTCAGCAATCCACACCAGTCCATCAGATCCAATATCCTCAGCCACCTCTGCCAACCCCTTCTCAACCACTTTTCAACGACTCTCCAAAATCCTTCACCAACCTCGGAATCTCTATGAGTGAAGTAGTTCAGGTTCTTCAAAAGCAACCCTTATACAAAAGGCCTGCACCGATCAACTCTGACCCAAAAACCAGGAATCCGGGACTCTACTGTGAACATCATAGGGAAAGGGGCCATATGACCGAGAATTGTAGAGCTCTCCGCTTGCTGGTTGAGAAGATCTTAAAGGAAGGAAAATTCAAAGATCTGTTCCAGAAGGGAGATCCTTCCAAAGCTTCGACCTCCAAGTGCAAGGAGGTAGATGAAGTTCTTTGGGAATGAGAGGAAGTGGATGATGTTGGCTTTCTCGGCAACATCGGATATCCAGGTGAATGTATAGATCCAAATGACGAAGGTGTCTTAGGAAATCTCTTTTGCATTCACGGAGGTGCAGGACTCGAATATTCTAGGAAAGCTAGCCTCACAAGAGTCTATCAATCTGAGGTTGCCGCTATCTCCTCCTCAGCTCCAGTCCGGGGAACAGTGACCTTCGGGCAAGAAGATCTTTCTCCAACCTCCAACCTTTTGATGATGCAGACGTTATCAAGGCGGTAATCAAAAATTATGTTGGAACATGGTTTCCGCATCTCTTAGTTTGACAATAACAAATCCTATTGTATTTGATCATATTTGTTTTTGTGTTTATAATATGTAGGATCCCGTGCACTCAAATCTCGATAGGAATATGTTGCGCTGTTGCTACCGCGGAGAGTTAGCACTACCGTTGGTGCTAGTGAATCGACGAAATGAGATGCACTCGACGAAATGGTGTTCGACGAAAATAGATGTCGTTTGACGAAAATGCCTTTCGACGAAATGGTATTCGACGAAAGTAGATGTCATTCGACGAACTGGCGTTCGACGAAATGAGATGCGTTTGACGAAAAGAGATATGCTCTACCGCGGCGCGGCATGACTACCGCCCGGCGGTAGCGTTTGGAATCCTCCCGTCTGCATGTGATTGAGCAGCAAATGTGGAAGGAGATATTGGCTGAAGGAAGGTTATCTCGCTATCGCGGAGCATTAGCGTTACCGTGGCGAGGTAGGCAGGGCTCAAAGTTTGGCACTCAAAATTTGCCTAAGTTGCCACGATCCGTGTGCTTAATCATTGCCTAGTATGGCTACCGTGGGGCGGTAGTACTACCGCAGGCGGTAGCGGCTGATTCTATTTAAAGACGCGCGCTTCCTCCATAGTTGCTTGCTGTTACAGAATGAATTGAAGCCATATATTCAAAGCACTCGTGAGAGCCTTCCCCAAGCAGCCCGAAGAACTCCGTCAACGTTTGTGTACGCAAAGAACTTGAAGACCGATCTGATCGCATCTACATCGACATCAAGTTCTTCTTTTGAGGGAGTTTTTATTGTTTGTTTTGTTTTAGTTTCTAATTATAACCTTCATATCTTTTGTTCGGTAGAGGAATTCGCCACACGGCGACTAGGGCCTTGCGGGGACTAGGGGAAATTCGCCTCGCGTTGGTGACTAGGTTTAGGGTGTAGATCTAGGGAGTGCTCGAGGCCTTTCCGGTGAGTGAAGGGCTAGAGCGTCTTGAGGCCATATCTGGTGAGAGATAGGCTAGAGCCAACCGGTCCTTGGGAGAAGGGTCGGTATAGAAAACCCAATATAGCTTTTCATTCGTCGCCTCTTTCCAAGCGTCATTGGGAAAAGATTTTGTAAATAAAATTATTTATTGTTAATAAAAATATGTCTTTCTTCATCTCTATTTTGTGTTCTCTGATTTTCATTACTATAACATAAACAGATTTTCTCTGTCACTAATACCGAGCGGTAACACTACCGCTCGCGATAGCAACAAAGAATCGTTTTATATTTAAATATTCTCGAAAATCTTAGAACCCTTATTCACCCCCCCCTCTAAGGGCGCCTATAGATCCAACATGTGGTATCAGAGGCAGGTTTATTCCAAACGGCTTAACAACTGGGAATAATGGCGTCTCATGATCTCACTTCTATTAGTGGGGAAAATTATTTTGAAGAAGAAAAATCTCTTGCACCACCTTTATTCGAAGGAAGAAATTATAAAGGGTGGAAATTGTTAATGGAAACTTTTATTAAAAATTTAGTTATCGAAGCATGAAATATAGCAATCGTAAGACCAGCAGATGAAACAAATAAAAAGAAATGTCACCTAAATGCAAAGGCGTTAAATAGCATTTTTTGTGCCTTATCTCAAGAAATTTTTAAATTGATTTATTGTTTTTCTAGTGCATACAAAGTATGGAAATTTCTTGAAGAAATGTATCACTTTCCTCTTACAGGTATGGAACGAATGCAAGAATTGGAGAACATACAAGCTTACATAGATGTTCAAGAAAGTTCCTCTCGTGATGGATCAATGGAGCACACATCAAATGGAAGAGAAGAAGAAATACTATATTCGGAAGAGGAGTGCCAAAAAGATGTCAAAGAAATTATATGTTCAAATTGTGCCTCTCCCGAAAGCAGTGTAAGGAATCAAATTCCATTTTTTGTAGTTCTATTTCTAGTTAACAATTACTACAAACTACTAAACGTAATATAAAGAAACAAAAAATGGCTGCTCAATTCGTAATATCTCCTTCCACATTTGCTGCTCAATCAAATTCCATTTTTTGTAGTTCTATTTCTAGTTAACAATTACTACAAACTACTAAACGTAAGATTAAGAAACAAAAAATGACTAATGCAAAACTACGTTTAGAAAATAAAACTTTGAAAGCAAATGTGAATGTAGAATCCAAAAATGAAATGTTTGTATCTCCATCATGCGCTTCATTTGAAAACTCTATATTGTGTTTAGATTGTAATGATATTAAAGAAAAATACAAGGAATGTACAACCCCCGTACCCGCTGAGTGGGATCCTCCCTAGATAGTAGGGGCTCGGGCCGCGTCGGGAACGTCGATTCAGAAAGAGTTTTGTTCATGGAATATAAATCTCTGATTCTATATATGAGTATCTATAAAGATAATGAAGATTTTATAGAGGGTTTTACATAAATGGTTTCATAATCAAATAAATGTAAATATAATATATACATATTATGTATGTGTGCATATGTATAAATTTATATATATTGTTATATATATAGAAGATGGATATAATAGTAGAGAGGCGGGGAAAGAGAAAAAAGAAGGGGTAGCATGTAGGAGGTAGGGTTCAGAGGAAATGGTAGAGTAGCAACCCTAAAAAGGGGGGATCGGCTTCTTCCACGCCGTCCAGATCCATGGAGATACGAGGGCCTCCTCTCCCCTTCGCCGCCAGCAACAGCAGGAGCCCGATCCCTGCTTCCTCTCCTCGCCGCAGCCCTTCTATAGCATTATCCGGCCGGGAGCTCCTCTCTCGTGGCCGTCCGAGGCGAGATCCGGCCGGGAGCTCCTCTCCCGTGGCCGTACGAGGCGAGATCCGGTCGGGAGCTCCTCTCCCGTGGCCGTCCGAGGTGAGATCCGGCCGGATCTCCTCTCCCGTGGCCGTCCGAGGCGAGATCCGGCCGGGAGCTCCTCTCCCGTGGCCGTCCGAGGAGAGATCCGGCTGGGAGCTCCTCTCCCGTGGCCGTCCGAGGCGAGATCCGGCCGAGAGCTCTTCTCCCATGGCCGTCCGAGATGAAATCCGGCCGGGAGCTCCTCTCCCGTGGCCGACCGGAGCGAGGAGTGTCGGGGGCTTCTCTCCCGCCCCTCCTCTTCTTGTCTCCAAATCATGAAAGTGGAGGCATGATCAGATCGTGTAAAGCCACTACGACCGCTAGACGTCGAGTCAAGTGTAAGGTCCTCGGTTGCGACTCCGCCAAGGCACGCGTTAAGGGTAATGAATTTCAACTCGGGCAGGTGAAGCCCTCAATTCTCATATTTGCATGAGAGCCCCTCCCCACCAACGGATGGGGGAAGGGAGCTCTCCGACGGGTTGACATGCGCGTCCCCACTATTAATTGCATTTGTGCCCGGAAGTGCGAGTACGGGTTTAGACATGCTGTGTGAAGCCCATCCGGACGTGTTGAGCCGGATTGGTGATGTTCTGGGGTTCCCGGAGAAGACTCCGAGGAAGTTGTATATTATTATCTTGCAGGTGCGAAATACCGCTACCCCGAGAAAGGGGTTGGGTTGATATGCTTGGGCCCTCTATAATTGATCGAGGTTCAGCTTACCTCTGAGTTGGCGGAGAATTGGCGTACAGGTGTTGCAGAGCTAAGCGGAAGATAGCAGGCCTAAGCCCAAAGCTGTGCCGGCCCAAGAAGGCCTTATTTATTTATATTTCCGGCCTGCGTGCCGAAGTATGGGAATTGATATTCCTGTAAGCTGCGATGAATGAAATTGTTTATCTTTTTTATGTTAGGTGAGTGACGTCCTAGTGGACCACCCTCCTAGTGGGGCCCAGAGGGAAGTTTTCCTGGATGCCCCTGAGGGTCTGCTATTAGCCATTCAGAACAGCGGAGTTACGCTGTTGGCACCCCAATTGGGGCTGCGTATAGTCAGACTATTTGTCAGGATTACGCTCTTGGCGACCCGGATGAGGAATGCTATGAATAGACACAAGAGAGCACCTTTAGGAGGGGGATTCGGTTTGGGATTTCCCCTTAGACGTTTTTGGTTGGCCAAGAGAGCCCTCCAATGGTGCTTTGTCTCAGTCTTTGGCTTCGGAGGGGAAGTGCTTGTTAGTCTTCCGGGTGTGTGGTGGGACCTCCACGCTGAGGTCTTGGGTTTGTCCTTTGAGTTCCTAGTTTTGTGCCTAGATTGTTAGCTTGAGCGAAGTAGGTGTGAGGCCACCCCTCTTTTGGGACCCCGAACTCCACAGAGACCAGTTTCTGGTTTCAACATTTTGGTGCGGTGAGCGTGGAGAGTGGCCAACACTGAAAAGCTCGGGCGGACATCATGGCTAGAGAAGAGGAACTGAGTGATGACCAAGGTAATGCACTGACACCCGCGGGAGGGGTCTCGCAGTCTCAGTCCGAGGGATTCCGGCGAGAGTTTCGGCGGGAGGTCATGGAGACTTTGCGGCACACTTTCCCTTTGATGCTTTACAATAGTTATATGTCATTATTACTGTTTCACCTCATGACTTCATGACAAACCATGTGCTTTTTATTTTTAAAAAATGACTCTTACATGATTATATGATTTCATTTCCAAGCTATCATCGTATTGACACTCCTACTTAGTTGTTTAGACCATTGGAAATTGTTTTCGCATGCCTCTAAGTATGAGAAATTGTTTATCTATCATAATGAACTATCACGTTCACTTCTTTTGATCAACACGTATGTCTTTTTGTTTAATATATACATGGATCATATTTGCTTTAACATAATAAAATAGCACTTTATAAATACAACTTTCAACCTTGATTTGTTAGCACAACAAAATATACACCATCTTTTGCGATTCAAGTGAATTCGGAGATCCTTGGTCTATTACAAAAAAAAATATCAATATCTCAAAATTAAGATATCACAACATCTGTGATCAAAAAATTTAAAATAAAGACAAGGATACTCCACCAAGCACTACTTACCCTCCTGATAAGTCTTAATGAGCATTGTGAGGTTAAGCACCTTGGAAAGAATTGTAAAGTGTCTTGTGCAAAAGAAAAATGGTTTTCTATTCATCTTGTGCTATATCTTCAAAGTCAAAGTTAACTTTATATGCTTATATTATGTTCTACATTTCAATGATCATGTAAATTAAATAACTTCATATGTTTGATCTAAGTATCACATGTACACATTATTATGTTATATAAACATTAATCTCATGAGAATTGGACCGAAAATATTCCATAATTCTATACACTATTGTGTCTTTCTATGATACTTTCAAATGACCTTACTCATGTTTAAGTTATTTTCTTTCATTACTTCATATGGCTATACCGTCACTTCATGAGTTTATTCATACTATGGCATATTCCTATTATTTCGTGGACTTCAATCATTTCCAACAAAGTGCTTCCGCTTACTCTTCATTTCTATATCCTATATCCTTTCCCTTAAGAACTACTCTTTTATCTAATATTAACTTTTGCTAATACCAAAAGGGGGAGAATTAAAAGTATAGAAAGAAAAATCACAAATCTATTACACCTAAATATTCCACCTACACAATACATCATATATTTAGGGGGAGCATATATTTACGGGGAGCATTCATTTAGGGGGAGCTTTCATCTAAAGGGAGATTATTTATTTTAAGAGAAATATATCATGTTATTTTTGTGCACACACCAAATGTTAAAATCAACAATCTAAATAGACATGATTTCTTTTTATACGGATTTGTTATTATCAAAAGGCGGAGATTGTTGGAGCATGCGTTTCGCACTCCTCCGGTTTGATAATAACAAAGTCCCGTTTGTATTTGATTTTATTTTTATTTATGGTGTACAGGTAACAGGTATGAGATGTTCACATTTCTGCTGGAGCTAAATCTAAATATGGGAAATTTCACTGTCGGAAAATTCCGACAGCCGCTGTCGCCCAGGTGACAACAGAGAAGTTACAACTACTTCCCTCCACGGCAGCACGACGAAAGGCAGTTTTGAGCGTTCGGAATTCCGACAGCGATGTCGCCCAGGAGACAGCTCGGAGGTTACAACAACTGCCCACGACACCACCCATGACCGGCAGTTTTGCACTGTCGGAAATCCGACATCGATGTCGCCCAGGAGACAGCTCGGCGGTTACAGCAACTGCCCGCACGACGGCACTCCAGCGGCAGTTTAGCACTGTCGGAAAATTCCGACAGTCGATGTCGCCCAGGCAACAACGATTTTCTATAAAATGACTCCTTGTGTTCGTGCATTCCAAGCTTTTGAGAATTCCAAGTCCCTTCCTGAGTGCATACGAACCAGAGAGATCCAGAACCTCTTCAACTCCCATTTATGCAAAGAAGGATTGAAGATTGAAGACGAGATCGGGCACGCTTCTACATCAACGATCATCTCGAGGCTTCAACAGTCCATTCAGAGATCTGAATTTCTAGGGAGTTGTCCTTTTCATATTGTATTTTCATTTACACACATTTCATTTTGTATTGGTAGAGAAATCGTCGTCTTGCGTGCGGCGTCTAAGTCCTTGCGCGGCTTAGGGGAAAATCGCTTCCTTGTGCGGAGCGTCCAAGTCCTTGCGTGGCTTGGTGGGAAATCGTGGCCTTGTGTGCTACGTCTAAATCTTGGGAAGATCTAGAGGATAGGCTTGGGCTTGGTCTTGGGAGAGACAAGTGATAGCCTTCCGATCCTTGGGAGAAGGATTGGTAAACCAAAAATTATTGTATTTTTTTTTATTATCATAATTGTGCCTTGATCTTAAGCATTGTTAAGATCATTTTTTATTGTACACAAATTTCATGATAAATATAATTATGCTCTTTTCACTAATTGCAAATTTGTTTGCTTAAATCTTTATCTTAGAAATTTGTGTTTGGTTTAATACAAAAATTGCATTGGTTTAAAATTATTTATAAGTAACTTTTTAGTAAAGTAAAATTTGTCTAAAAATTATTAAGTAAAAATTATATTTTTAAACACACCCTTATTCACCCCCCCCCCCCTCTAAGGGCGTCACACGATCCAACAATTCCCAGATCTCTTTTATTGATTGGCAGTCAGCAACTTTCTGGAAAATGTCATCTGACATTGTGGAGACCAGAATATTCACTGCCTTGAGATCACATGCCTTCTGCTTTTTCTCGGCCTCTGTCCACTCACTTCTTTGAGCAATTTCCTATGTTGCAGATCCACTAACATCCTTTTTGTATGGTGCTGGGGGAACTGAGACAATTACATCAAAAATGTCTTCATCAATAGAGTTCAAATAGAGCATTATTCTGGCCTTCCAGAGTGTAAATTTATTTAAGTTACACACTGGTGGTCTTGTTGATGCATAGTCCTTAGAACTCATTTTTCTTTATAAAATAGTTTAACTTAATTTAAATAAAGAAATGAGAGTGAAGAGATCTTTTGATCAAGGTGTTAATCTTTTAATGATCAACATCCCTCTGATACCAATTAAAAGTGCGCAGTGTGCCTCTGAGTATTCTCTAGAGGTGGGGGGATGGGTGAATAGAGTTTTAAAATGTTTTATACCCTAAAAGTGCAAACAATAAAAAACTACTAAGTACTATGCAATCAACAATACCAAAATAGAATAAAGAAAGTACTGGTTGCAGGAAATATAAACAGAAAATAGAATAATGAGACAACGCAGAAAATCAACACAGATGACACAGGAACTTTTATAAAGGTTCACCAAAATGTGGGTACTCATCTCTTCTACCTCCCTGGTAGGATTGCACTAACTGTGCCTGAGTCTTTTGATAAGGAGACTCTTAGAACCACTGAGTCTTTTGATAAGGAGACTTTTATAACCAATCTTGATCTTTTGATAAGGAGATCTTGAACCACTGAGTCTTTTGATAAGGAGACTCTTAGAACCACTAAATCCTTAGGAAGAGGGATTCCTAAAACTCTTTTACAGTATGTGAATGAAGAAGAAGAAGAAGAAGAAGGAAAGAAGAAGGAAAGAAGAGAATAGAATTCTGTTTTCAGAATTCTTCAGAAGCTATTTCTTGAATGCTGTAGCTTCTGTTTATCACATGATCTGAATGTGATGAACACTTGCTTATGGTTGTGATGATTTCAAGGGTTATGAGCTTGATCCTAATTCTCAACACTGTTGTTGTCTTGCTGCTATGAGATGATGAAGATGAAGCAGCTGTGTTCTTCTTTTCCCGTGTAGAGAGAAAGAATTTTGCCAGTGGAAGAAGTTGTTTCAGAATCTTGATCGTTGTTTCTTCGGCCTCAATCTGTATATTTATTCCTTGTCCAATAACATTTGAATTTCTTTCCTCTTCTATTATGTCCTTGGAATGTCGATTGGACAATTGATGTGTCCTTCTATATTTGTTCACGACCCGTCCATCTGATTTGAATAAACTTACAAGAATAGCTTTGCTGTATCTATGGAATAATCCATTCCATTCTTGGAAATAAACGCTCCATTGGAGAACCGTCTTCAGCATATAGACCTTCTGAAAAGGTATTAGAAAGGATAGTAGAGAAACTTATATTTATATCTGTATTCGATGCTACGCCGACTTCATCATTCATCATCGATGCTCCTCTGAGTTCTTATCGAAGTAGCTTCGAATTCCTTCTTAGCTCTGGCTGAACTCAGATGTCAATGTTGCATCGAGTACTTATCGACGTATCCGTTGAGTTAAAGACTTGGACTTGAACTTGAACTTCTGTGTTGAATTGAAGTCAAAGTTGTGTCGTCGACTTCTAAGATGGCTTCGACAGACTCTTTCTTCTGCATCGAGTTCAATTCGTAGTTGTGTCGACTTCTGATATACCTTTGACAAGCTCTATATTCTGCGTCGAGATCATTTCGACGTTGCGTCGACTTCACTTATACTTTGACATGCAGCCTGATTTATTTTGACTTTTAGTCAGAGCTGCGTCGACTTCTTGTCGAAGTTGCGTCGACTTCAATTCGACGTAAGTTTAACTCAGACTGAATTTGTGATTCTCTTCACCTGTTCTTGACACTCTAAGGTGAGTGTGACATCCTAGGACATCTAATAACCATTTTACCCTTTCTATACAATGTGGGTAATATATCCTAATTGATGAAATCACTTTATGATAATTTGTTAGATAAATCAAAAGGGTTTTTCCCAACACACTAAATCAAGAAATAAGTTTATTCCTGTATCGAAATCAGCTTTCGAGAAGAATAATTGGCGTTTGAGCCCAAATGTTGAATAGTATCCGCATCTCTAGAAGTATCCAGACGAATGCCGAAAACACCACACGATCTGTCCAATGAACTCGGGGCTGGGAGATGATCGCTTTTTCTCTCCATCAAAATGCTAATTTCAATTTGGTAGAGACGTGTTCTTGGTGGTTTTACGGTATGAAGAGCTTGAATCATTTATCTATGATGTCAGTTATAAGTCTGCATCCCAAAGTATCATTGGACAAATGAAGCTTAGTGGTAAATAGATGTCCTCCTACCCGGTTGGAAATGGAGCAACATCGAACACTTTTTCCCACATGAGACATAAAGCCACTTGAACCTCACGTACTATTTGAGGTGCCTCAATCTTCCACCACTCCAGTGGAAATTGGAGCTGCATCGGTTCGCCAAACAAAGCTCAAATGGTTGACTACAAATCTACTCCGGGAAATAACACTCATAAAATGACTATCACTTTAAAGCAATTTTAATCTATCGTGAGATTAATGAAAAATATGTTACAACATCAAATGCTTGATCTTAGTCAGCCATAGGCTTAAATTTATTTTTGAATAAAAATAAATCTAATAAACTATTTATTACCCAAACCTCCCCTAGGAGTTGGCATAAATATAGTTTGCACCCCCTCTATCTTTTGAAGTTACAAAAAATCTCCTCTAGCAGGTTCACATTTTATAGCATGCAAGTTATAAAGAACAACATGATTTAGCCAAATACCCATAATGCTTAAGTTGATTAAAAGTTAGAAGTTGATTGAAATGTATTGTTAGCAAAGAAATTTAACAAAGAATGAAATCAATGCATGATGGTAGGATAGAACAACTATTCAACAAAGTAAAATGTCATGAATATTAGGCAAACATGTTATCGATACAAGAATCACCAATGATGAAAACTGAGAAAATACATCAAAATTTGCAAACAGATAAAAAATAGAGTTTCCAAAAGAATCAATGGCAACCATTGAATGCATAGCTTGTTAGGAGTAAAAATGAGGCAGATGATGTACTTGAATCGAGATTGGAGGATAACCATACCAAATTCAAATTAATACTTTTGGATTAAAGAAATTCACAAAAATATAAAGAAAATTATATAAAACTTGACTTATATAGAATACAATAGACTATAAAGCGCAGCTAAACATATTTCACAACTAGGTTGATCTTACATTGATGTCCTCAGTCGGCTAGTTCTTCAGTTTTACCATATTCAGATAAATTAGTAAAACTAGGTTAGAATAATTTAAAATAATATGAATAACATAGTACTTTTTGTTATCATCAAAAATTGAATGGATGAAGTCCTAAGAGTAAAACAACCCGACCAAGCCTATACTCAACAATATCTAACCTTCCTCAAAATTTTATAACAATTTCATGTTTTATGATTCCTTCTAAAGTAATGTTTACTATCTTAATTCCTTAATGACTAGCATCAGTAGGAGGGTGTAATGACTTTCTCCCATTTGGATTAGTTGCTCATTAATTTCAGTGACATTTTCTTCACAAGATATTCTATGATGATACCTAAATGATATTTCCTATTGATATCATTCTAAACTGTATCCCATCAACGTTCCTCGACTCAAGCTTATGCATTTATTAAGAATAAATTGGTTTGCCAATTAGTAGTAGTATATCTTCAAGATCATTTTTATGCATCTAGAAAAGTATCAACTATAGTTCACAAAACATTTTAGATATACATAAAAAAGATAAAATCAAATTTCAAAGGGATTTTGTCACAATTCAGAATATCAATCATATACAACTATAGAAACATTAGTTTAGGCATTTGTTTGTTGGGAAGATGGGAATTAAGCAGTGGTAAATAGAGGAAGGGTGTTGAAGTCTCAAATTAGACAAAAATAGCATTTTTGAGTTGTCATTGTGGGAATGGCAGATTTATCAAACAATGTTTTTTGAACCGTAACATTTTACTTCCATCGAAATTGGAGCAACAACAACAACACTCAATCCTTTATCCCAGCATAGTCGTGTCGGATATATGGATCCTTTGTCGCCATTGCGCCCTATCTTTAATCATAACCTCACTAATTCCTAAGTACATCATCAAAAATATATATCTTGTACTTCAAAGTTCAATATCCTACAATAAGGGAACTAACCACAACTATGCATAATTGTGCCATCTTCCAATCCACGAAATTGGTTTAGGAGATAAAATGTCAGTTAAGGTTAGCTTAGAGATGAGCATAACAGTCAGCAAGGACAGAACCTATATAAGAAAAAAAGGCAGCTAATAAGCACCCAAAAATTAAAATAAAAGTATCAACTAAATAGAAACAAATCATTTTGAGTCAATTTACCTTGGTTTTGTCAAGGCAAACTTCTATTCTAACAAAATCGGATATGGGTAAATTCTTGCCATTGCCCATAGCAGAGATGAGTGATAGCGGAGAAATATGAAGGTCATCTGAAACCATAAATCTTCTTGAACTGATCATAAAAGCTCCACCATTATCTGCAGTTTCTTTTGTTGTCTCAGGTTTCTCCTCAATGTATTCTGACTCGCTTATTCCATGTATGCATATATTAGATGCACAAGTTTTGCAACTGTTGTCGAAGTAACATTTTACGCAACTCCCCAACACTGTTGGCTTTGTTAGTTTAATCTCTTCCAATTCAAATATTTGATTCTTAATTCCGTAGAAGGCAGGAATTGACTGAGTCAACATGTTTCTATAAATTTTTGACTTGAAGAGGTCTACATTCATCCTCTCCGTCGATGAATATAAATTTTGGATGCAACTATCAAGACTGGATATGTTTCCAGAAAGAAATTTGAGCACGGTGCCAAGAGGAAATGTGATAAAGCTGAGCAACTGATTAACAAAATCATCTCCTTTCAAAGTGCATAGTGTGACCTCCGAGTATTCTCTAGAGGGGTGGTGAATAGAGTTTTAAATGTTTCACACTAAATATGCACACAAATAAAATCTTCTAATATTTATGCATTCAGAAAACCAACACAGAATAAATTAAACACAGAATACTGAAATAAAAATAAGTAAAGGGAACACACAGAAATTCACAACACAAAGACAAGAACTATAGTGGTTTCCCAAAATATGGGTACATCCACTCTTCTACCACCTAGGTAGGAATACACTATCCAGTGCCTGAGTCTTTTGATCAGGAGACTCTTAGAACCACTGAGTCTTTTGATAAGGAGACTCTTAGAACCAACTACTGAGTCTTTTGATAAGGTGTCTCTTAGAACCAAAGACTGAGTATTTTGATAAGGAGACTCTTAGAACCATGAATATCTTTGTTGTCTTTCTAGAGTATTCCATTACATTCTTGGAAATAAATGATCTATTAGAATTCAAATTACATCATTGGATACCTTCTGAAAAAGCATTAGAAAAGAATACATAAAATATTCTATTTCAGTGCTTGTATTCTACGTAGCGTCGAATTCATTTTCCTTCTAGTCGATGCACCTCTGAGTTCTAAATAGAAAATGCTTCAAATGCCTATTCAGCTTTGAACTAAACTCGGATATCAATGTTGCGTTGAATTATTATCGACGTATCCGTCGAGTTGAAGACTTGGACTTTGAACTTCATCTTCTGCGTCGATTTAGAGTCAAACTTGCGTCGGCTTCTAATACTGCTTCCACTGACTCCATCTTCTGCATCGAGTACATATCAATGTTGCGTTGACTTGGACTTCAGTCTGAGTTACTTCTACTTGTATTCAAAGTTGCATTGACTTTCAGTCGAAGTTGCGTCGACTTCTATTTGATGCAAGTTTAACTCAATCTAATTTTGTACGTATTTTGGACTGGTCTTGACACTATAATGTGAGTGTGATATCCTTGAACATGTAATGACCAAATTACCCTCTCTATACAATATGGGTAATACATCCTAGAAAATGAAATCACTTGTATATAATTTGTAAGATAAATCAAAGAGTGTTTTTCCCAACAATCTCCCCCTATTTATCTTAACAAATTTTACAAATTGTTCAAGTGATTTCAAACATACCTAGACATAATAATTGAATACAAACAGATATGTAATAAAGAATAATGACATTATTGAGTAGAAGCACGGACCATATAATAAACTTCCAAGTACTCAAATTGTTATCAATAACTATATCTTGCTGATGATATAATGTAAATTGTGTATATTCACTGAATACATGTAAAGTACTATTCTTTGAGAGGAGTTTTCATTTTTCTTGAGAAGAACAGAGATGTCACCTTTCTGGGTGGAAACAGCAAAGGCTCATTTTCCTATTCATCAGCCATATCATCTTCCTTTCCATCCGCTTATGCATTTTCTTGAGAAAAGTCCTCTTGAGCCATCTGAACAGCCTCTTTAGCAATGTTAGTAATAGATTCTAAGAGCTGTTCAGTGATGAGAGGCTCCCCTGATCATTATCTGTTTGAAGATCTCCCCCTGGGTTGATGCAAGCATCTCCCCCTGAGTTTGTGCAGGGAGCTCCCCTGTATTATTCCTTTTTGGGATACTGTGATTCAATTAGGTCCTCAAGGACTTCCTCTTATTGAGAATGAACTTCAAAATTCTTGTCCTTATCCTGGACACTCTCCTTTTATTGATCAGGCATTTCCTCCTAATGGATATTCTCCCACTTCTTAACCTTTCTTACAAGGGAGGTTAAGAAAGATTTGGTCACCATTGAGGAGGACACACAAGTTTTGAGTGCCAGGAGTGACTCTTTGACTCTTGTAGCTCAATCTCCATCTGAGAATATTTCCTATTGAATTTTCTTGCTTGATTCAATAGGAGATCAACAAATGTACCAGTGGTCAGCTCCACTTGTTTGCCCGGAAATCCGTGACCTCTCTTATCCAGCCAAAGTGAACCTTTCCAGCGGTCTCAGATTTGGGAGATAGCCTAGATCGCCTGCTTCCCCTCCAGAATTTTCTCCCAAGGCACAAGCGATCAAGCTCCTATTAGAGCGCCAGACCGTACGGTCTGCTCTTTTTTGTTATTTGCACCTCTTTCCTCTGCCACGGTCCTCCTGTACCCCGGGCAGCCCGTAATTTTTGGATCTTCCCATTTTGCAGCCTCCGTGTATATAAATAGAGGGGTAGGGGGTACCTGAAAAAGGACTTTTGCTTCGAGCATCCAGCTTACAACCTGTGTAAGTAGTCTCGAATTCTATCATTTTTCTACCTCTCCTCCTGGCCTATTTAGGACCCCCTCTATAGTCCTCTTTTGAGATCAATTACAGTATTTTTTCCTCTTGTTGATCTCTCCTCTAACATCTACATCATGAGTAACCTGCACTCCGCAGTTTCCTTCTCCTCTCTTCTTTAGTGTGAGTCTTGGAGGTACATTTTTTGTAGCAACATAACTAACTCGCGACCTTCATATTCTGAGTGTTTAGGTGAAATCAGTGGAGATTCAAGATGTTAGACCACAAGTATCATTCTCACCGGTCTCCCAGCGCTCGCCCCTCGAACAATCCGACCTCCTTAGAATATTTGGAGCGTCGTTTTGAGCTTTGTGTCGAGCAAGCACTTCAAGAGGCCGCCCGAGCTCGCCGAGAGACCGCACGGGCTCAGCAAGAGTCTGCCATGCACTTTGAAATCTTGAGTCAAACCCTGTCCGCGATCTCTCAGAAGCTTCTCCCCCAACCAATTCAGATCGCCACCCCTGACCGCTTAGCTGGTGGTCACCCACTTAATCGCGTGACCTCCCAGCCCGCAGCTCCTGTGTGACCTCAAGTTGGAGAATTACCAGCTCGCCAGGATTTCTTTAGAGCAGGAGCTCAGGGACCTCCTTCTCAGGCCCTGGATTTCCAGGAGGATTATGCCTATCCTTCAGCCCCAGTTGTTGCCTTTCATGCTCCTTTTGATGTTTTTGAAATGGAGGAGCCCTCCCCCTTTACTGATAGAGTTTGTTGGGAGCCAATTCCCAACGGCTTTGGAGAACCTCGCCTGCCCATGTTTATAGGGGAGAGTGACCCAATTTCCCATTTTCAAGCTTTCGAGTCCGTTGTTGCTCCAAGGACTCTCTCCGATGCTGTGAAATGTAAGTTGTTGATTAGCTCTTTTGATGGGCAGGCCTGAGAATAGTTTTACAAGCTGCCTTCACAATCCATCTCGAGCTTCGATGTCCTGAGGCATGAGCTTCTTCTGATGTTTGCAACCTCTAAGAGGAGGAAGAGTGGTCCTACATCTCTCTTCAAGATCAAGCAGGGAGAATGCGAGACTTTAGCTCGCTTTATTGATCACTTTTAGAAGGAGATTCTCGGAATAAGGGGCGTAAATCCCTCTCTCTATATGGTGGCTCTGATCAACGGTCTGCAAGAGGGGCCTCTCAAGTTTGAGTTCACAACCAGAGAGCCTAGATCATATCAAGAGCTGATTAGTATAGCCAACCACCACATAGAAGGGGAGATCAATAACCGTGTGTTTTCGAATCTGACCAGTAAAGCCATCCAAAAAGGTTCGACAGGTTTTTATCCAACTAAGTTATCGTCCAAACCACCCCGCAAAGAGTTCCAGCCCCCTTATCAAAAGGTGAAGAACTCACGTCATTACCACTCTCATCAGGGGAATCAGCAGTTTGAGATTAAAGTGTCCTCATTGCCAATCTCGGCTGTCCCAATTCAGCAATCCACACCAGTCCATCAGATCCAATATTCTCAGCCACCTCTGCCAACCCCTTCTCAACCACTTTTCAAAGACTCTCCCAAATCCTTCACCAACCTCGGAATCTCTATGAGTGAAGTAGTTCAGGTTCTTCAAAAGCAACCCTTATACAAAAGGCCTGCACCGATCAACTCTGACCCAAAAACCAGGAATCCGGGACTCTACTGTGAACATCATAGGGAAAGGGGCCATATGACTGAGAATTGTAGAGCTCTCCGCTTGCTGGTTGAGAAGATCTTAAAGGAAGGAAAATTCAAAGATCTGTTCCAGAAGCGAGATCCTTCCAAAGCTTCGACCTCCAAGTGCAAGGAGGTAGATGAAGTTCTTTGGGAATGAGAGGAAGTGGATGATGTTGGCTTTCTCGGCAACATCGGATATCCAGGTGAATGTATAGATCCAAATGACGAAGGTGTCTTAGGAAATCTCTTTTGCATTCACGGAGGTGCAGGACTCGAATATTCTAGGAAAGCTAGCCTCACAAGAGTCTATCAATCTGAGGTTGCCACTATCTCCTCCTCAGCTCCAGTCCGGGGAACAGTGACCTTCGGGCAAGAAGATCTTTCTCCAACCTCCAACCCTTTTGATGATGCAGACGTTATCAAGGCGATAATCAAAAATTATGTTGGAACATGGTTTCCGCATCTCTTAGTTTGACAATAACAAATCCTATTGTATTTGATCATATTTGTTTTTGTGTTTATAATATGTAGGATCACGTGCATTCAAATCTCCATAGGAATATGTTGGGTTGTTGCTACCGCGGAGAGTTAGCACTACCGTTGGTGCTAGTGAATCGACGAAATGAGATGCACTCGACGAAATGGTGTTCGACGAAAATAGATGTCGTTCGACGAAAATGCCTTTCGACGAAATGGTGTTCGACGAAAGTAGATGTCGTTCGACGAACTGGCGTTCGATGAAATGAGATGCATTTGACGAAAAGAGATATGCTCTACCGCGGCGCTGCATGACTACCGCCCGGCGGTAGCGTTTGGAATCCTCCAGTCTGCATGTGATTGAGCAGCAAATGTGGAAGGAGATATTGGCTGAAGGAAGGTTATCTCGCTATCGCGGAGCATTAGCGTTACCGTGGCGAGGTAGGCAGAGCTCAAAGTTTGGCGCTCAAAAGTTGCCTAAGCTGCCACGATCCGTGTGCTTAATCATTGCCTAATATGGCTACCGTGGGGCGGTAGTACTACCGCAGGCGGTAGCGGCTGATTCTATTTAAAGACGCGCGCTTCCTCCATTGTTGCTTGCTGTTATAAAATGAATTGAAGCCATATATTCAAAGCACTCGTGAGAGCCTTCCCCAAGCAGCCCGAAGAACTCCGTCAACGTTCGTGAACGCAAAGAACTTGAAGACTGATCTGATCGCATCTACATCGACATCAAGTTCTTCTTTTGAGGGAGTTTTTATTGTTTGTTTTGTTTTAGTTTCTAATTGTAACCTTCATATCTTTTGTTCGGTAGAGGAATTCGCCACACGGCGACTAGGGCCTTGCGGGGACTAGGGGAAATTTGCCTCGCGTTGGTGACTAGGTTTAGTGTGTAGATATAGGGAGTGCTCGAGGCCTTTCTAGTGAGGGAAGGGCTAGAGCGGCTTGAGGCCATATCTGGTGAGAGATAGGCTAGAGCCAACCGGTCCTTGGGAGAAGGGTCGGTATAGAAAACCCAATATAGCTTTTCATTCGTCGCCTCTTTCCAAGCGTCATTGGGAAAAGATTTTGTAAATAAAATTATTTATTGTTAATAAAAATATGTCTTTCTTCATCTCTATTTTGTGTTCTCTGATTTTCATTACTATAACATAAACAGATTTTCTCTGTCACTAATACCGAGCGGTAACACTACCGCTCGCGATAGAAACAAAGAATCGTTTTATATTTAAATATTCTCGAAAATCTTAGAACCCTTATTCACCCCCCCCCCTCTACGGGCGCCTATAGATCCAACATGTGTTATCAGAGGCAGGTTTATTCCAAACGGCTTAACAACTGGGAATAATGGCGTCTCATGATCTCACTTCTATTAGTGGGGAAAATTATTTTGAAGAAGAAAAATCTCTTGCACCACCTTTATTCGAAGGAAGAAATTATAAAGGGTGGAAATTGTTAATGGAAACTTTTATTAAAAATTTAGTTATCGAAGCATGAAATATAGCAATCGTAAGACCAGCAGATGAAACAAATAAAAAGGAATGTCACCTAAATGCAAAGGCGTTAAATAGCATTTTTTGTGCCTTATCTCAAGAAATTTTTAAATTGATTTATTGTTTTTCCAGTGCATACAAAGTATGGAAATTTCTTGAAGAAATGTATCACTTTCCTCTTACAGGTATGGAACGAATGCAAGAATTAGAGAACATACAAGCTTACATAGATGTTCAAGAAAGTTCCTCTCGTGATGGATCAATGGAGCACACATTAAATGGAAGAGAAGAAGAAATACTATATTCGGAAGAGGAGTGCCAAAAAGATGTCAAAGAAATTATATGTTCAAATTGTGCCTCTCCCGAAAGCAGTGTAAGGAAATCAAATTCCATTTTTTGTAGTTCTATTTCTAGTTAACAATTACTACAAACTACTAAACGTAAGATTAAGAAACAAAAAATGACTAATGCAAAACTACGTTTAGAAAATAAAACTTTGAAAGCAAATGTGAATGTAGAATCCAAAAATGAAATGTTTGTATCTCCATCATGCGCTTCATTTGAAAACTCTATATTGTGTTTAGATTGTAATGATATTAAAGAAAAATACAAGGAATATAAATCTCTGATTCTATATATGAGTATCTATAAAGATAATGAAGATTTTATAGAGGGTTTTACATAAATGGTTTCATAATCAAATAAATGTAAATATAATATATACGTATTATGTATGCGTGCATATGTATAAATTTATATATATTGTTATATATATAGAAGATTGATATAATAGTAGAGAGGCGGGGAAAGAGAAAAAAGAAGGGGTAGCATGTAGGAGGGAGGGTTCAGAGGAAATGGTAGAGCAGCAACCCTAAAAAGGGGGGATCGACTTCTTCCACGCCGTCCAGATCCATGGAGATACGAGGGCCTCCTCTCCCCTTCGCCGCCAGCAACAGCAGGAGCCCGATCCCTGCTTCCTCTCCTCGTCGAAGCCCTTCTATAGCATTATCCGGCTGGGAGCTCCTCTCTCGTGGCCGTCCGAGGCGAGATCCGGCCGGGAGCTCCTCTCCCGTGGCCGTACGAGGCGAGATCCGGTCGGGAGCTCCTCTCCCGTGGCCGTCCGAGGCGAGATCTGGCCGGGATCTCCTCTCCCGTGGCCGTCCGAGGCGAGATCCGGCTGGGAGCTCCTCTCCCGTGGCCGTCCGAGGCGAGATCCGGCTGGGAGCTCCTCTCCCGTGGCCGTCCGAGGCGAGATCCGGCCGAGAGCTCTTCTCCCGTGGCCGTCCGAGATGAAATCCGGCCGGGAGCTCCTCTCCCGTGGCTGATCGGAGCGAGGAGTGTCGGGGGCTTCTCTCCCGCCCCTCCTCTTCTTGTCTCCAAAGCATGAAAGTGGAGGACTGATCAGATCGTGTAAAGCCACTACGACCGCTAGACGTCGAGTCAAGTGTAAGGTCCTCGGTTGCGACTCCGCCAAGGCACGCGTCAAGGGTAATGAATTTCAACTCGGGCAGGTGAAGCCCTCAATTCTCATATTTGCATGAGAGCCCCTCCCCACCAACGGATGGGGGAAGGGAGCTCTCCGACGGGTTGACATGCGCGTCCCCGCTATTAATTGCATTTGTGCCCGGAAGTGCGAGTACGGGTTTAGACATGCTGTGTGAAGCCCATCCGGACGTGTTGAGCCAGATTGGTGATGTTCTGGGGTTCCCGGAGAAGACTCCGAGGAAGTTGTATATTATTAGCTTGCAGGTGCGAAATACGGCTACCGTGAGAAAGGGGTTGGGTTGATATGTTTGGGCCCTCTATAATTGATCGAGGTTCAGCTTACCTCTGAGTTGGCGGAGAATTGGCGTACAGGTGTTGTAGAGCTAAGCGGAAGATAGCAGGCCTAAGCCCAAAGCTGTGCCGGCCCAAGAAGGCCTTATTTATTTATATTTCCGGCCTGCGTGCCGAAGTATGGGAATTGATATTCCTGTAAGCTGCGATGAATGAAATTGTTTATCTTTTTTATGTTAGGTGAGTGACGTCCTAGTGGACCACCCTCCTAGTGGGGCCCAGAGGGAAGTTTTCCTGGATGCCCCTGAGGGTCTGCTATTAGCCATTCAGAATAGTGGAGTTACGCTGTTGGCACTCCAATTGGGGCTGCGTATAGTCAGACTGTTTGTCAGGATTACGCTCTTGGCGACCCGGATGAGGAACGCCATGAATAGACCCAAGAGAGCACCTTTAGGAGGGGGATTCGGTTTGGGATTTCCCCTTAGACGTTTTTGGTTGGCCAAGAGAGCCCTCCAATGGTGCTTTGTCTCAGTCTTTGGCTTCGGAGGGGAAGTGCTTGTTAGTCTTCCTGGTGTGTGGTGGGACCTCCACGCTGAGGCCTTGGGTTTGTCCTTTGCGTTCCTAGTTTTGTGCCTAGATTGTTAGCTTGAGCGAAGTAGGTGTGAGGCCACCCCTCTTTTGGGACCCCGAACTCCACAGAGACCAGTTTCTGGTTTCAACATTTTGGTGCGGTGAGCGTGGAGAGTGGCCAACACGAAAAGCTCGGGCAGACATCATGGCTAGAGAAGAGGAACTGAGTGATGACCAAGGTAATGTGCTGACACCCGCGGGAGGGGTCTCGCAGTCTCAGTCCGAGGGATTCCGGCGAGAGTTTCGGCGGGAGGTCATGGAGACTTTGCGGCACACTTTCGCTGTGCGTGCCGAGTGCTCACCACCACAAGCCCTAGTTGATCGTGACACCATCTTGGGGCGAGTGTTCATGTTCCAGGTAATTCTTCGAGTACTCTTCCATAAGTGCGGGTATTCAGGTAAATGAAGGGGGATTCATTATGAGATTTTCCTTTTCCTCTTTGAGCATTTTGCCTTTTGAAGTTCTTTTTCCAAATCCATTACCAGGTTTTCATTTTCCTTAATTTCCTTCTCATGTGAAAGATACTCAATGAAATTTAATCCTTGTCAGGGGGTTGGGCCGAAGTATATAGGAAAAGGTTTAAGTACCTGCACGATGTCAAGTATATCTTTCAATTGAACTTTAAAATATCTTTTAGAATCATAAGGCTCTTGAAATCCGAGTAATTGCTGACCCCAATATCATGAGCAAAGCCAGAATCTGTCCTAAAATCTAACCATGTCAATCGAATCATTGAAGTCATCTCATCCTTTGATTACAATTCAAGCCCCATGTTCTCCAGTTTCCCTGCTCTAATCCAAAATATTGGATGAGGGTTATTTCGGTCGAAGGAGAATGAGTGATATTGTCTGATTAATGTTATTATGCCGGAAAATATACTACGTGCCAATCTTCTTCTGAACTTTTTTCTACTTGAAGTGATCCCAAAAAATGTATATACCATTTTTCTCCCCTACGACATTCACTTTTGCACAAGCCTAATATACGTCATAAAGAAATTCTAGACGTAAGACGAAGAGATCTGGTACTAGCAACTAATGTTGTGTAGTGAATCATTGAGAGGTTTCGTGGTTCAATGTCATTTTTTAGTAAAATGGAAAATGCAAAGTCTCTTCAACCGGATAAATTCTCATTTCGGAGGAAACATTGTCATCTCAGAGTTTTCCTGTGAGCATCTATTAACATCGTGTTTAAAACTTTTATTTTCTTGTATCAATTAAGTGGTGATATAATTCGCTCGGGGTAGGGTGGCCAGATTGTGATATCTGGGTTCGCCACGGGCCGAAGGAATGAGGAAATTAGTCTGGATTCTCATTTAAGATTGTATATCCAATATGCCTCTTAGATGTAGGACCGAGGTGAACACATATCTTATCATGTCATAGAATGAACGAGAATATGAGAGGATGAGGGAGAAGAATGTGACCCACACCCCCACTAGTACTATATTAAAACTAAAACATTTTTGGGCCATAGTACTAATATGTCATTTTAAATTTCATGTTTGATTTGATTTACTGTGCTCAAAGATGTTGTCCTATACGAGCGCAGTTGTTATCAACACTCTGGAGGAACTTTAGTTGTTACTAAGATATCCGGGCGAACGCTCCGGTTGTAGGCAATTATCCGGGTGCACCCCTGTAAGTACGGGTAATCAAGCGGGTATCCGAGTTCTCAGGTATGGAGTACTCGCATAAATTCGATGCACTGATCCTCCACTCACCCAAGTTGGACTCGCATAAGTTATACTCACGTGCTTTTTTTTCGATTCAACCATTTTCTATTTGTGAGTGCTCCACTCGCAGGAGGCGAGATGACCCACTCCAAGCGACCTCGTTCTAGGGGGACTTGATGCCTAACGAGATGAGAATAGGCGCGAGCCTGAGCGAGGGGTAGACCAATAAAGACTTAAAACGAAATTATGAGGAAAGACAGGAGGTATTTGGGTATTATTTCATTCAAAGATATGTGGCGTTGCATCACATTAGTTTTCTTTTCCGGACTATTTCATAAAAAAGCATGATCCATAATATCTCAGACTCCTAGGCTTCTCATATTCAAGTCATGCACGACGTGTTAAATATTACATGAACAATATGAATGCAACTACATATAGCAAGTCAGGCGAGACACAATATATTATATTTACCTCATTTAGAGTGAACATCCTCGCTAATGATTCTAACGGTAGAATAAGCCAAGTATATTGACTATACTAATCTCAAAATATGGTAAATTTGATAAAAAGCCCCTAGGAATTCATGGGGGGCATCGAATTGCCTGAGAGTTAAGTTCAATAATTGTATAGCCAGAAGAGTAAGAGACATCATTAATTAGCTTAGAAAGAATATACTATGTTGGGAGACCTAGATGGTGGTTGCGACAGCTGTTACTGTCATTCTATAAAAGGCCGCAAGTGGGAAAAGGGATCAAGAGAGTGATCTGCAGTAAGCGGATCCGGATAACGATAATGAGGTTTGGACTATGATAACAAGCCTCTATCTGGCCCACCATCACACCCGCGGGACATGGGGGAGAACATTGAAACTAGAATTTTTTACTCTGCCACACTACTCGGGAGAGGAGATTGAGAGAGAAAGTAACTTTAGGATGCTGAATTTGTTCCATCACTAACAGTTACAATATCTCTACGCATAAGCAAATACTTAAAATAAATTAAGAATTAAGCGGTGTGATATGCTAACCTCATAACAGAGTACCCCAACGATCACACTGGTGATACAGCTAATGTTAAAATGATAGTAAGTTAAATATGCTAACCACTAGCCCAAATATTTTATTGACCGAGTTTTGTTGAAGAAATGTAAAATTACATACGCTACTGTTAAGCTTTTTATTTAAGGTGTAAGTCCTCTTCAAAAATAAGGGTAAGAACCATACAGATTGTGTTTTACTTGGTCTTATGGCCAGTTTTACACTTAACATTGAAGAAAGTTATTTGCATCTCAAATTAGGCTGTGTTAGTACTTTTTACTTGGTTCAAGAATTGTACGCTCAATAAGGCTTAGTCCGGCCTGCACTATGATTTTGGCTTCACAAGGCTTCCGATTTTGTTCATCATGTCGCTCTTGCGATTTTGCCCCATTATGTGAGCGTCGTTCTCATGATATTCTGGGTTATGCCTAGATTATTTTACCCTATCCATTGTCGAGAAGTTGATAGCGTTTTAGAAGCTCAACCCCAACTGGGAAGGGCCATATTTTGTAAGTGAAGTGCTAAAGTCAGGAGGGTACCACCTCCAGGATGTGGAAGGGGTACCCCTCGGTCGAGCCAGGAGCGGGGATGACTTGAAGCGTTTCTATCCATAAAATTCTTGTATACATTCATTCTTATATACCATTTCGCATGTATTGTTTTTATACTAACCATGAGTTCAGGGTGATAAGTTCTTTATGCTGGATTGCCCCAGATCGATTCCGCTGCCGGGCTCTCATATACGGTGGGTCAGGTTGATCTCTGGAGAGGTTGGCAAGGTGATAAGTTCTTTATGCTGGAATGCCCCAGATCGATTCCGCTCTCGGGCTCTCACTAGACGGGGGGTTCAGGTTGATCTCTGGAGAGGCTGGCAAGGTTGTATATGTTTGGTGCTGGAATGCCCCAGATCGATTCCGCTCCCGGGCTCTCACTAGACGGGGGGTTCAGGTTGATCTCTGGAGAGGCTGGCAAGGTTGTATATGTTTGGTGCTGGAATGCCCCAGATCGATTCCGCTCCCGGGCTCTCACTAGACGGGGGGTTCAGGTTGATCTCTGGAGAGGCTGGCAAGGTTGTATATGTTTGGTGCTGGAATGCCCCAGGTCGATTCCGCTCCTGGGCTCTCACTAGACGGGGGGTTCAGGTTGATCTCTGGAGTGGCTGGCAAGGTGGTATATGTTTGGTGCTGGAATGCCCCAGATCGATTCCGCTCCCGGGCTCTCACCTAGACGGGGGGTTCAAGATAAGTTCTTTGTGCTGGATTGTCCCCGAGACGGTTCCACTGACCAGGTTCTCGCTAGCCGGCAGGGTGGGTATACCTCTCGGGTGGACGGTTTGAGAAAAGCTATTTTTGAAAGTGTCTCTGAGGCATTTCCACTGACCGGGCTCCCATTAGCCAGCGAGGTGGGTAGACCACTCAGGTGACCATTTGAGGAACAAGTGAACCTGGTAGGTAAGCTCCAGTTGTAGAGCCCCCTTCGTCTCCGAGTGGGGGAATCCCACCAAGTTTTTTCTCGGGTCGGCTCCCACTCGCCGGATACTTGGGGTTGGACGTTTCTTTCCGGGCGAGTAACTCACCCGGAAAGAGCGGGGATTATGTACAACCCCCGTACACGCCGAGTGGGATCCGCCCCAGATAGTAGTGGCTCGGGCTGCGCCGGGAACGGCGATTTAGAAAGAGTTTTGTTCAAGGAATATAAATCTCTGATTCTATATATGAATATCTATAAAGATAATGAAGATTTTATAGAAGGTTTTACATAAATGGTTTCATAATCAAATAAATGTAAATATATATACATATTATGTATGTGTGCATATGTATAAATTTATTTATATTGTTATATATATAGAAGATGGATATAATAGTAGAGAGGCAGGGAAAGAGAAAAAAGAGGGGGTAGCATGAAGGAGGGAGGGTTCAGAGGAAATGGTAGAGCAGCAACCCTAAAAAAGGGGGATCGGCTTCTTCCACGCCATCCAGATCCATGGAGATACGAGGGCCTCCTCTCCCCTTCGCCGCCAGCAACAGTAGGAGCCCGATCCCTGCTTCCTCTCCTCGCCGCAGCCCTTCTATAGCATTATCCGGCTGGGAGCTCCTCTCTCTTGGCCGTCCGAGGCGAGATCCGGCCGGGAGCTCCTCTCCCGTGGCCGTCCGAGGCGAGATCCGGTCGGGAGCTCCTCTCCCGTGGCCGTCTGAGGCAAAATCCGGCCGGGAGCTCTTCTCTCGTGGCCGTCCGAGGCGAGATCCGGCTGGGAGCTCCTCTCCCGTGGCCGTCCGAGGCGAGATCCGGCCGGGAGCTCCTATCCTGTGGCCGTCCGAGGCGAGATCCGGCAGGGAGCTCTTCTCCCGTGGCCGTCCGGGATGAAATCCGGCCGGGAGCTCCTCTCCCGTGGACGACCGGAGCGAGGAGTGTCGGGGGCTTCTCTCCCGCCCCTCCTCTTCTTGTCTCCAAAGCATGAAAGTGGAGGCCTGATAAGATCGTGTAAAGCCACTATGACCGCTAGACGTCGAGTCAAGTGTAAGGTCCTCGGTTGCGACTCTGCCAAGGCACGCGTCAAGGGTAATGAATTTAAACTCGGGCAGGTGAAGCCCTCAATTCTCATATTTGCATGAGAGCCCCTCCCCACCAACGGATGGGGGAAGGGAGCTCTCCGACTGGTTGACGTGCGCGTCCCCGCTATTAATTGTATTAGTGCCCGGAAGTGCGAGTACGGGTTTAGACATGCTGTGTGAAGCCCATCCAGACGTATTGAGCCGGATTGGTGATGTTTTGTGGTTCCCGGAGAAGACTCC
Organism: Dactylorhiza incarnata; assembly: GCA_033032865.1. Taxonomy (NCBI): domain Eukaryota; kingdom Viridiplantae; phylum Streptophyta; class Magnoliopsida; order Asparagales; family Orchidaceae; genus Dactylorhiza; species Dactylorhiza incarnata. The sequence continues at coordinate 689,214 of JAWHQI010000326.1, read as the reverse complement.
GAGGAAGTTGTATATTATTAGCTTGCAGGTGCGAAATACCGCTACCCCGAGAAAGGGGTGGGGTTGATATGCTTGGGCCTGCTATAATTGATCGAGGTTCAGCTTACCTCTGAGTTGGCGGAGAGTTGGCGTACAGGTGTTGCAGAGCTAAGCGAAAGATAGCAGGCCTAAGCCCAAAGTTGTGCTGGCCCAAGAAGGCCTTATTTATTTATATTTCCGGCCTGCGTGCCGAAGTATGGGAATTGATATTCCTGTAAGCTGCGATGAATGAAATTGTTTATCTTTTTTATGTTAGGCGAGTGACGTCCTAGTGGACCACCCTCCTAGTGGGCCCAGAGGGAAGTTTTCCTGGATGCCCCTGAGGGTCTGCTATTAGCCATTCAGAACAACGGAGTTACGCTGTTGGCACCCCAATTGGGGCTGCGTATAGTCAGACTGTTTGTCGGGATTACGCTATTGGCGGCCCGGATGAGGAACGCTATGAATAGACCCAAGAGAGCACCTTTAGGAGGGGGATTCGGTTTGGGATTTCCCCTTAGACGTTTTTGGTTGGCCAAGAGAGCCCTCCAATGGTGCTTTGTCTCAGTCTTTGGCTTCAGAGGGGAAGTGCTTGTTAGTCTTCTGGGTGTGTGGTGGGACCTCCACGCTGAGGCCTTGGGTTTGTCCTTTGAGTTCCTAGTTTTGTGCCTAGATTGTTAGCTTGAGCGAAGTAGGTGTGAGGCCACCCCTCTTTTGGGACCCCGAACTCCACAGAGACCAGTTTCTGGTTTCAACAAGGAACTTCAAAAGAAATTTATTTGTGTAAAAGAACACAATGAAAAATTGTCTTTAGAAAATTCAACTTTGAAAAATGATTGTGCTATGTGTACAAGTTATAAAATTGAAATTAAAGATATGGATGAAACATTTGAAGAATTTAGAAATAACAATCAAAAACAAATTGACTCTATTGTTTCCACTCTGAAGAATAGCACAATTGCATATAATAAAGCTAGACACAATCTCAAAGTTAAAAACTACGAATTAGAAAATAAAATTAACTTGCTTAAGGAAATTATAAGGAAAAATTCTCAACACATAAATTCAAATTGTTGGAGCATGCGTTTCGCACTCCTCCGGTTTGATAATAACAAAGTCCCTTTTGTATTTGATTCTATTTTTATCAATGGTATGCAGATAACAGGTATGAGATGTTCACATTTCTGCTAGAGCTAAAATTGAATGTGGGAAAATTTCACTGTAAGAAAATTCTGACAGCCACTGTCGCCCATGCGACAGCAGAGAAGCTACAACTACTTCCCTCCATGGCAGATCGACGAAAGGCAGTTTTGCGCTGTCGGAAATCCGACAGCGATGTCGCCCAGGCGACAGCTCGGCGGTTACAACAACTGCCCACGACTCCACCCACGACCGACAGTTTTGCGCTGTCGGAAATCAGACATCGATGTCGCCCAGGCGACAGCTCGGCGGTTACAACAACTGCCCACGACTCCACCCACGACGGCACTCCAGCGGCAGTTTAGCGATATCGGAAAATTCCGACAGTCACTGTCGCCCAGGCGACAGTGAATTTCTATAAATTGGTTCCTTTGGTTCGTGCATTCCAGGCTTTTGAAAATTCCAGTCCCTTCCTGAGTGCATACGAACCAGAGAGCTCCAGAATCTCCTCAACTCCCATTTTGTGCAAAGAAGGATTGAAGATTGAAGACGAGATCGGGCGCGCTTCTACATCATCAATCATCTCGAGGCTTCAACAATCCGTTCAGAGATCTGATTTTCTAGGGAGTTGTTCTTTTCATATTATATTTTCATTCACATATTTTTCATTTTGTATTGGTAGAGAAATCGTCGTCTTGCATGCGGCGTCTAAGTCCTTGCGCGGCTTAGGGGAAAATCGCTTCCTTGTGCGGAGCGTCTAAGACCTTGCGTGGCTTGGTGGGAAATCGTGGCCTTGTGTGCTACGTCTAGATCTTGGGAAGATCTCGAGGATAGGCTTGGGCTTGGTCTTGGGAGAGACAAGCGATAGCCTTCCGATCCTTGGGAGAAGGATTGGTAAACCAAAATTGTAGAATTTTTAGTAAATATAATTGTGCCTTGATCTTAAGCATTGTTAAGATCATTTTTATTGTACTCAAATTTCATGATTAATATAATTATGTCTCTTTCTTTAATTATATATTTGATGGCATAATCTTTGTCATAGAATTTTGTGTTTTGGTTTAATACTAAAATTGCATTGGTTTGAAAGTATTTAGAAGTAATTTTTTAGTAAAGTAAAATCTCTTTAAAAAAAATTACTAAGTAAAAATTTAATTTTTAAACACACCCTTATTCACCCCCCCTCTAAGGGCGTTATACGATCCAACAAGTGGTATCAGAGGCAGGTTACTCCAAAACGGTTTTACCACCGGGAGTAATGGTGCACAACGATCACGCGTTCGTTGAGGGGCAAGGAATTAGTAGGCCACCACTTTTTACGGGCACAGACTATAATTATTGGAAAACACGTATGCGTTGTTTTCTAATTGCGCTAGATATAGAAGTTTGGAATATGGTAGAATCTAGTTACACTTATCCAACAATTGTTGTAGGAGATGTAACTATGGATAAGCCCAAAGATAAGTGGGATGATAATGACAAATTAAGATGTAAGAACAATGCAAAAGCCATGAATGCTTTATTTTGCGCACTAGATCGCACTGAATTTAATAGAGTTTGTGCTTATAATTCTGCATTTGAAATTTGGAATTTATTAGAAATCACTCATGAAGGTACGTCGCAGGTAAAGGACTCAAAGCTATTTCAACTGGAATCTGAATTTGAAAGGTTCAAAATGGAGGTAGATGAAGAGATTGATACAATGTACACACGATTTAAGAAAATCGTGAATGACTCAAAGGTGCTAGGAAAGGTGTTCTCAAATGGAGATTTGGTAAGGAAAATCTTAAGATCACTTCCCCCAAAGTTTAATCCTAAAGTGACTGCAATTTCCGAGTCACATGATCTTAAGACCTTACAATTGGAGAGCCTCATTGGGAACTTGAAAACTCATGAAGTTGAATTGAAAATTCAACAACAAGAGTATATGGAGCCAAGGAAGAAGGGATTAGATCGAAGATCAAAGAAGGAAGAAACTAGTGATTCTGAGGAGGATGAAGAAGATGAGGAAAGTTTATTTGTTAAAAAATTTATGAAAAATCCGGAGAGAAGGAATTCGTTTAAGAAGTATTTTAAGAAGGAAACCTTTAGGAAGAAAAAAGGAAAGGAAGGAGATGAGGAGGAAGAGAGACCGCCACCGGAGTGCTATCACTGCAAGAAGTTAGGACACATTCGAAGCAAGTGTCCAAAGTACTTGAAAGAACTTAAAGAAAAGAAGCACAAAGGGTCGAAGAAGGTGTTGAAGGCGGAAACCTGGGATGATACTACGTTTGAGGATGCAAGCAGTTCCGACTCAAGTAAAGAAGAGGAGGCCAACATATGCTTAATGGGAAAGAGCGTCATATCTGATGACGAATGCAGTGTCCAAAGCGACACTGAGGTAACTCCTCCAACCTATGATGAATTATTTTCTGAATTTTTAAAGACTTGCAAATTTTTTGAAAAAAGTTTAAAAGATAATGATCTTCTAAAATCTGAAAATGGAATTTTACTTAAAGAAAACAAAAAGTTGTTAAATGAAATTAAGACTATTGGAAAAAGAGATATTTCTTGCCAAGAGTGTGATCACTTTTTGGGAAGAATTAATGAACTTGAAGAATCTCTTTCCAAATCTCATTCTACAATAAAAGTACTTACTAAAAAGAATGAGATTTTAGAGAGAGATCTGAAATCTTCGATTTCCAAAGTCCATGAGGGAAAGAAATCTTTCGAACGTAGATGAGTAAATCTAGTATCCGAGAATACAAAAATGAGAAACCAGATTCATGACTTAATACTAGCCATGAAAAAATTTGGAATGGGCCGAAGATCACTGGATATGATCTTAGGATACCAACGACATGGATCTGGAAGGTTTGGACTCAGATACACGTCTGGAAGCTGTCGCCCAGCGACAACCACTGTCGCCAGCGACAGTGAAAAGTCGAGAAAATTTGTTTTAAAAAATTCTAAAATTAATGAATCATCAAATACTGCATCCTCATCCAGTAAAAGTCCAGAAAAGTTATACTCTTCTAAATACATTACTTGTGCCAAATGCAATAGATTTGGTCACACTACGGACTCTTGCTGGAAGGAAGGAAAAAGCAAAATTAAACAAATCTGGGTGCCTAAGGCTTCTACCTATAGTATGGGTGGAACCACTTGGGTAACCAGATCTTTACTCACCTCTTCTTTCTAGGTGTGTTGGCAGGCTAAGGACAAAGAAGACGTGTGGTACTTGGACTCGGGTTATTCAAAGCACATGACGGGCAATAAAGAGAAGTTCCTTAGCCTGGAGATGAAGAAAGGAGGAGTTGTTACATTCGGTGACAATGGAAAAGGAAAAATCATCGGCATCGGTGTTGTGGGTAACGCAAATTTTTCAATTTCAAATGTTTTATTTGTAGAAGGATTAAAGCATAATTTGATTTCCATTAGTCAATTATGTGATAAGGGTTTGAATGTTTTATTTGAATCTTCTACAAATTTGTGCAAAATTATTAATTCCAAAACAAATGAAATTGTTTTTACCGCACCTAGATGTCATAATGTATATATGATTAAATTTCTTGATTTTTCAAATTCTACTTTGAAATGTTTTCTATCAAAAAATGATGAATTAGATTTATGGCATAGGCGACTTGGACATGCTAGTGCCAAGTTAATTTCAAAACTTTCAAAAGATAAATTAATTAAAGGTTTACCTTTGCTAAATGGAAATTTATCTTCTTCACTATGTGTGCCTTGCCAAAAAGGAAAATTTTCAAAATCATCTTTCAAAAGTAAAAACATTATTTCTACCACTAGGCCACTTCAATTAATACATATGGACTTATTTGGGCCAATTGGAATTTCTAGCTTAGGAGGTAGAAAATACACATTTGTTTTGATTGATGATTATTCTCGTTTTTGTTGGACTTTATTTCTAACCTCCAAATCCGAAGCATTTTCAGAATTTTCAAAATTATGTTTGCGTATCCAAAATGAATTTGAGTTAAAAATTAAACGCATACGATCGGATCATGGAGGAGAATTTGAAAATGAAAAGTTTATTTCTTTTTGTACGGAGTTAGGAATTAAACATGAATTTTCCGCTCCACGCACACCACAGCAAAATGGTGTAGTGGAAAGGAAAAATAGAACTCTTCAAGAGTTAGCCCGTATAATGTTATCTGAATTTAAATTACCAAAATCTTTTTGGGCTGAAGCGGTTAGCACAGCATGTTATGTAATTAATAGAGTAATGCTTCGCCCTATTTTAAAATTAACTCCTTATGAATTAATATTTAATAAACAACCAAATGTTTCTTATTTCAAAGTTTTTGGTTGTAAATGTTTTATTTTGAATTCTAAAGATTCCTTAGGAAAATTTGATGAAAAATGTGATGAAGGTATTTTTATTGGCTATTCTTCAACTAGTAAAGCTTATAGAATTTTTAATAAAAGAACAAAAATAGTTGAAGAATCTATTCATGTTAGGTTTGATGAGTTTGCTTCATGTGTAGAAAAGAAAATTACAGGAAAAGAAGATGAACTCCTTCCCACGGTGGAGAATGATGAAGAAGAACTTGAAGAAAATGAAGAAGAAAAAGAAGAAGAAAGAGAAGAAGAAAGAGGAGAAGAAGATAGAGAAGAAGAAGAAAGAGAAGGATATGTGCCTCCAAGTGAATTGAGATTCTCAAAGGATCATCCAAAGGAGCTTATCATTGGAGATACGCAAAAAGGGGTTAGTACTCGTTCATCACTACATGTTTTATTTTCAAACCTTTGTTTTGTTTCTGAAATAGAACCAAAAGATGTTTCCACCGCTTTAAATGATGAATTTTGGTTTTTATCTATGAATGAAGAACTTAATCAATTTGAACGTAATAAGGTTTGGAATCTTGTAGAACGACCAAAAAATTGTCCTGTAGTTGGTGTTAAGTGGATTTTTAAAAATAAAATGGATAATGAATCTAGAATTGTTAGAAATAAAGCCAGATTAGTTGCAAAAGGTTATGCACAAATTGAAGGGGTAGATTTTGATGAAACTTTTGCACCCGTAGCAAGATTAGAAGCAGTTAGAATATTTCTTGCATTTGCTTGTTTTAAAAGATTTAAATTGTATCAAATGGATGTCAAAACCGCATTTTTAAACGGGTATATAAAAGAAGAGGTTTATGTAGAACAACCCCCTGGCTTTATAAATGAGAAATATCCAAATTATGTTTATAAATTAGATAAAGCGCTTTATGGATTAAAACAAGCGCCTCGTGCTTGGTATGATCGATTAACTCAATATTTGTTAAAGCACGATTATAAAATAGGAAGTGCTGATTCAACACTCTTCATTAAGCAAATTGATCATGATTTAGTTATTTTACAAATTTATGTTGATGATATTATTTTTGGAGCCACTAATGAAGAGTTGTGTAATGAAGTAGTTGAAATTATGAAAAATGAATTGGAAATGAGTATGGTTGGAGAACTTTCATATTTTTAAGGTTTTCAAATTACACAAAAACATGATGGTATTTTTATATGTCAAACCAAATATATTCATGATATGTTAAAAAGATTTGGCTTTGAAAATCTTAAGCATGCAAACACTCCTATGAGTACTTCACTAAAGTTAGGAAAAGATGAAAGTGGTGTTTCAATTGAACAAACCCTTTATAGAAGTATGATAGGGTCTTTATTGTATTTAACCGCATCTAGACCTGATATTATGTTTGTCGTTTGTTTATGTGCTAGATTTCAAGCTAATCCTAAAGAGTCACATTTAAAAGCGGTGAAACGTATCTTTAGATATCTCATAGGCACATCAAAATTAGGTTTATGGTATCCTCATAATGATTCTTTTATCTTACATGGTTTTTCGGATTCAGATTATGCGGGATGTTCCTTAGATAGGAAAAGCACTAGTGGCACTTGTCACTTTATCGGCCCTTCACTTATTTCATGGTCGAGTAGGAAACAGAATTCTGTTGCCCTCTCTACTACCGAGGCCGAATATATTGCACTAGGTAGTTGTTGTGCCCAAGCTCTTTGGATGTCACAAACATTAGTCGATTTTGGCATGCAACAAAGTAGTGTAGAATTGAAGTGTGACAAAAAAAGTGCTATAGACTTAACTAACAATCCCGTATTACATTCTAGATATAAGCATATAGATGTCCGACATCATTTTATAAGGGATCATATTAAGAAGGGTAATATAAAAATTAACTTTATAGGCACAGAAAATCAAATAGCGGATATATTCACTAAGCCGTTACCGGATTCCCGTTTTTCTATGCTTAGGCTAGAATTGGGAATTCTAGACATTTCACAATGAATATATCAGTATTTAAAGCCTATAAAATTAAAAAATTATTATCACAAAACATAAACAATGTACAAAGAAAAAGCCAAAATCTTAAAAATCAAAACATAAAATTTCAAAAGACTTAACAAAAATTCAACATCATTAATATTACATCAATATTGTTCAAATAAAAACAGTAGAAACAACTTAAGGATCAAGTTCATTAAACAAAAGCAGAAATCTAAAGAAGTTCACTGTCGCCCAGATGACAGTGGATGTCGGAAATTTCCGACATCGCCCAGTAGCAGCAGCAACATAAAACTACTCTGAATCTTCATAACCAGCCCCGCTGCTCTCTGGAAAATCTTCTGGAGGTCCTCGTCTCACAGCTTTGCCATGGTGAGTCCGCCTCACCGATTGGCGTGGCGATTCTTCATCCGGTACTTGCCATTCGGCTTCTTCCTCCGGAGTTGGCTTCAACTTCAGACCTTTGACGAGAAACTTCATACACTTCTGCATTCGTCTACGGTCCTTTTTCACTTCTTTCTTGTGATCCTCTAATGAATCACGCAAATCATCAATGGACTATCGTAGTGATCCTGCCCTAGAAATGGTCGGCTCTCTAATCTCAATCCCCGGATGAGCTTTTCTCTGCGGCTTCTTCACCTTCATTGAACCCGTATAATATATTTCCGGATAACAATCATCCAAATAAGCACCTTGCACTATCCATCCATACTTCTTATAGAGTACACGCTGTATTACCGCCCCCATTGGCAGCGTATGAACCTTCACCCATCTTGGATGCTTTAATCTATACGCATACCTAATCTGGGAGAGTATGAAGTCCGCCACATCAAAAAGCTCATCCTCCATAATATAGTATGTAATGAGGGTCAACTGAGCCGTAATACTTCTTGTGTCTCCACTCTTCAACATCACTGAATTCCTTAATATATCTTGGACTAAGAAAGCATCCGGAGTAAGTGACGTAACTTCAGTGGTAAGAGTCTTCTTTTGATTCCCATGTAAACTCATGTTTATAAGGGTCCAATCTCTATCCTTTCGATAATTCTCCACTATATCAGGCATATTCTCACTCATCACTAGTACAAATTCCTCTCGTAGATCAACATGTGTTATTTCCACATGTTGACCTTGGATCCTTGATCTCACTCCTCCATCCAATTCAGTAAAATTTGGGTCTTCCAAATGGTTATAAAATTCACGAATGAAAAAGGAAGAAAACCCCTCTGGTGTGATTATTGAAATTATACCTACGTTCGCAAGCCGATCATAGATATGATCGTGCTTTGGCGACTCAAATTCCACATACTTCGCTATTCCAAAAATAGCCTTCTCCACTCTAGGAAAAACTTGATATGAACTACGTGCATCTTCCAAAGTACTCTTTCGAGCTTTGGAACTGGAAGCCATTCTGCAAATAACATACAAAAATTTTTGATTAAACGTGGTATCATATTGTGCACTGGCACACTGTCGCCCAGGCGACAGTGACTGTCGGAAATTTCCGACAGCACACCAAGTGATTTCTCTCAAAATTTTTTACATATCCTTCCAGATCTACTCAAAATCAATGTTATTTCAACATCACGTTTTAAAAAAAATTATGTTTTTCAAATCAACATATTCTACAAATCCTTTACTATTCATCATCTTCAACACTCTACACTAAACTAGATCTACAAAAATCCTTTAGAGAATGAACAAATGGAACCCTTCATCACAAAAATCATAAAATCAAAAATTTTAACAAAGATCCAACAAGATCCACTTGTTTTTAAACTAGATCTACATTTAAAAAAAAAACTAAACTTCAAAAACCTACATCATTCATCAAAAATTAACGTGAAAACTACATTTTCTTTCCTCTCTACTTTCAAAATAAAAAATCCAACAAAAAAATAGAGTCAAAACCATAAAAAGCAAACTCCCATACCTTAGATCTTGAGATGTCGCCGATTTCCGACAGCCCTCTCTCTCTCTCAACAGTCCAGAAAAATGAAGCACAATAGGGTTTGACTCGGTCTGATGCCCTATTTATACTTTTGGCTGTCGCCCAGGCGACAATAGGTGTCAGAATTTTCCGACAGCTCCCATTTTGACAAAACTTCAATTTTGGGTCCCTTTGATGATTTACAATAGTTATATGTCATTATTAATTCTTCACCTCATGACTTGATGACAAACCATGTGCTATTTATTTAAAAAAATGACTTACATGTTTATATGATTTCATTTCCAAGCTATCATCGTATTGACACTTCTACTTAGTTGTTTAGACCATTGGAAATTGTTTTCGCATGCCTCTAAGTATGAGAAATTGTTTATCTATCATAATGAACTATCACGTTCACTTCTTTTGATCAATACATATGTCTACTTCTTTAATATATACATGGATCATATTTGCTTTAACATAATAAAATAGCACTTCTTAAATACAACTTTCACCCTTGATTTGTTAGCACAACAAAATTACACCATCTTTTGCGATTCAAGTGAATTCGGAGATCCTTGGTCAATTACAAAAAAATATCAATATATCAAAATTAAGATATCACATCTGTGATCAAAAAATTTTAAAATAAAGACAAGGATACTCCACCAAGCACTACTTACCCTCCTGATAAGTCTTAATGAGCATTGTGAGGTTAAGCACCTTGGACAGAATTGTAAAGTGTCTTGTGCAAAAGAAATATGTTTTTCTAATCATCTTGTGCTATATCTTCAAAGTCAAAGTTGACTTTATATGCTTTTATTATGTTCTACATTTCAATGATCATGTAAATTAAATAACTTCATATGTTTGATCTAAGTATCACATGTACACATCATTATGTTATATAAATATTCATCTCATGAGAATTGGACCGAAAATATTCCATAATTCTATACACTATTATGTCTTTCTATGATACTTTCAAATGATCTTACTCATGTTTCAGTTATTTTCTTTCATTACTTCATATGGCTTTATCGTCACTTCATGAGTTTATTCATACTATGGCATATTCCTATTATTTCATGGACTTCAATCATTTCCACAAAAAAGTGCTTCCGCTTACTCTTTCTTTCTATATCTTATATCAATTCCCTTATGAACTACTCTTTTATCTAATATTAACTTTTGCTAATATCAAAAGGGGGAGAATTTAAAGTATAAAAAGAAAAATCAAAAATCTATCACACCTAAATATTCCACCTACACAATACATCATATATTTAGGGGGAGCATATATTTAGGGGGAGCATATATGTAGGGGGAGCTTTCATTTAGGGGGAGTTTTCATCTAGAGGTAGATCATTTATTTTCAAGAAAAATATATCATGTTAATTTTGTGCACACACCAAAGGTTAAAATCAACAATCTAAATAGACATGATTTCTTTTTATACGGATTTGTTATTATCAAAAGGGGGAGATTGTTGGAGCATGCGTTTCGCACTCCTCCGGTTTGATAATAACAAAGTCCCTTTTGTATTTGATTCTATTTTTATCAATGGTGTGCAGATAACAGGTATGAGATGTTCACATTTCTGCTGGAGCTAAAATTGAATGTGGGAAAATTTCACTGTCAGAAAATTCCGACAGCCACTGTCGCCCAGGCGACAGCAGAGAAGCTACAACTACTTCCCTCCACGGCAGATCGACAAAAGGCAGTTTTGCGCTGTCGGAAATCCGACAGCGATGTCGCCCAGGCGACAGCTCGGCGGTTACAACAACTGCCCACGACTCCACCCACGACCGGCAGTTTTGCGCTGTCGGAAATCCGACTTTGATGTCGCCCAGGCGACAGCTCGGCGGTTACAACAACTGCCCATGACTCCACCCACGACGGCACTCCAGCGGCAGTTTAGCGATGTCGGAAAATTCCGACAGTCACTATCGCCCAGGCGACAGTGAATTTTTATAAATTGGTTCCTTTGGTTCGTGCATTCCAGGCTTTTGAAAATTCCAGTCCCTTTCTGAGTGCATACGAACCAGAGAGCTCCAGAACCTCCTCAACTCCCATTTTGTGCAAAGAAGGATTGAAGATTGAAGACGAGATCGGGCGCGCTTCTACATCATCAATCATCTCGAGGCTTCAACAATCCGTTCAGAGATCTGATTTTCTAGGGAGTTGTTCTTTTCATATTATATTTTCATTCACATATTTTTCATTTTGTATTGGTAGAGAAATCGTCGTCTTGCGTGCGGCGTCTAAGTCCTTGCGCGGCTTAGGGGAAAATCGCTTCCTTATGCGGAGCGTCCAAGACCTTGCGTGGCTTGGTGGGAAATCGTGCCTTGTGTGCTACGTCTAGATCTTGGGAAGATCTAGAGGATAGGCTTGGGCTTGGTCTTGGGAGAGACAAGCGATAGCCTTCCGATCCTTGGGAGAAGGATTGGTAAACCAAAATTGTAGAATTTTTAGTAAATATAATTGTGCCTTGATCTTAAGCATTGTTAAGATCATTTTTATTGTACTCAAATTTCATGATTAATATAATTATGTCTCTTTCTTTAATTATATATTTGATGGCATAACCTTTGTCTTAGAAATTTGTGTTTTGGTTTAATACTAAAATTGCATTGGTTTGAAAGTATTTAGAAGTAATTTTTTAGTAAAGTAAAATCTCTTTAAAAAAAATTACTAAGTAAATATTTAATTTTTAAACACACCCTTATTCACCCCCCCTCTAAGGGCGTTATACGATCCAACACAAATTACCATGCAAAATCCAAAGGCAAGTTAAATATGATTTTTCATAATTTATCCAAGCAAAACATAGGAAATGAAAAGCAACAAAAGCTTTTAAATGAAATTCCAAAACTTTATCATCATTAACATTTACAACATAATTATTCTCCCAACCAAAAATTAAATGCAAACAAATTTCCTTCAAATTACAAATTCAAAAATCATTTTTATTCAAATATTCAAGTAAATGATTATGGAAATTTGAAAACTAAAAATAATGTTTGTCCAAGGTATGAATGGAGACCCATACTTAAGAATGACGCAATAATGTCAAAAGAAAGGGTCCATCCAACCTTGTCTCCCCAAAAGTCAACATGTTATATTTGGTTACCCAAAGGAACCATCCCACAGGGTCCCCTTTGGATACCTAAAACACTTATTCATTAGGTATCGCCAAATGCATGAAGTAGAATATTTTCAAAATAAAATATACAATTTTCTACTTCATGATATGCTTTAATGTCTTTTAATTTTTCCTTTTTTTCCTTTATTTTAAGCTATCATGTCATGGTCATCTAATATATTGTTGGAAATATGATTTGATCTTTTAAAGCTTAATGAGATTATAAATCAAATTGATCAAAATTCAAAGTCATATTTTATTTTGATGATCTATCTATCTTTCTTAAAATCATTGCCTACAATCATCTTATACCATCATTATAAATTAGATACTCAACTTGCTATAAGATATTACAAAAAATAATAATAAAAGGATTCATTATGAATAATGTGTCAAGAATCTTTTTTATGCAAAACCAAAGATCAATAAATTTAAGTAATAAATGCAACAATATTATTTCAAAACTTTATTTATGTGACCTTTGTCTTTGATGTGATTGTATTATGTCTAAAGATTGCATGTACATTTTTTTCTTTGACTATAAAATAAATCTTGCTCATATAAAGGTTCATTATTTCGTTCTAGGTCCTAAGAAAATCAAATTGAAATTCCTCTTTGTGTAGATACAATACTAGCATCTATCAAATTGATCTATATCAGTATGACTTTGCACCAAATCTCATTATCTCAGCATCACTTCCTAGTATAAGTTTTCTTTTGGTGCTCATAATAGATATATCACTTAAATGTCATGCTAAATCAAAAGGTAGAAAAACTGTGAGTCTAAAATTTTTAACTATAAAATTCAAACAACATCATAGTTTATAAATCAATTGCTAAGACTTGAATTAAGTGTCCTAGACCTCTCGGGTTAAGTAAAATACGAAAACGCAATCGTTTCATGCAAACTTATACTACCTAGACATCTCATAAAATTCTAAAATTTCTGCATGAACCTACCATTGGTACACTTAATCAAGATCAACAATAAAAAATTTCAAAATCTCAAAAAATCGTGTGTTGTATTTCGCGCTAGCGATAGAGCCGGCGCTAGCTCGATGCTCTGATTTTCTGTCTTTTTTAAATTTCATAAAATCAACAAAAATATGTATTTCTATATTTCCTACTTATTTTTGCTTTACTGCATTTCATTAATTTTAAAAAAATTAAAATACAAAATTACAAAAGCCAAAATTACAAAAACATTTATTTTTTGTGAGTATTTGTCTTTTTTGTACAAAAAAAAACAAAATCAAATACAAAAATGTAAAATCATTTTTATATCAAAAAACCTGTATGGCGCAAGCTCGAGGCTCTGATTTTTTGTCTTTTTTAAATTTCAAAAAATCAACAAAAATATGTATTTCTATATTTCCTACTTATTTTTTGCTTTACTGCATTTCATTAATTTTAGAAAAATTAAAATACAAAATTACAAAAGCCAAAATTACAAAAACATTTATTTTTTGTGAGTATTTGTCTTTTTTGTACAAACAAAAACAAAATCAAATACAAAAATATAAAATCATTTTTATATCAAAAAACTGTATGGACTCTATTGTAAATATCAAGCATGATTTCTTCTATCATTTAAGACCTTCTACAATGTTGTGATTCATATTTTCAAACTACCTTGAACATTGTCTTTATCATGCTTTGATACTTCTAAACACATGTGCATAAATTATATTGTAAAAGTTGTGTAGAGCCAAGCTTAGCATGCATCTAAGTATGAGTAAATATTTTATGTTTGATAATGATATATTTATTCACTCACTTATTTTGGCATTGTCTACATATGTTTTTAATCTAAGAATGCTTGTGTATGTTTTGTAATAGTACAATGAATTAAAATTGCACAAGTATCTTACCTACACTATCTTTATTTGCACTTTTAAAAAAATTAAGAAAAGTGGTTTTTTGTTTTCATACATTATATTGGTTTGCAAAACAAGTGTATTCAGAGATCTTTGTACAAAAAAATCATAAAATAAATTGACAAAGATAACTCCACAAAGCACTACTTGAACCTCCTGATAAGTCTTACTAAGCATTGTGAGGTTGTGCACCTTTGTAAGAATAGTAAAGTGTCTTGTGCAAACCTTATCTTTCTTTCAAAAATAAACCACTTACTCTTAGGTACACCGGATCACTAGTCTCAATATTAAAATAAAATAAAATTTGTGATCCCCCAAGCACTACTTTGCACCCTGATAAGTCTTAATGAGCATTGTGTGTGCAAAACACCTTGGTAGTTGTACATCTTTGTGTGCATTGAAGTGTGTGGAAGTAAAATTATTTGTGTTTTATTGTGCTCTTTACTTTACATATTTCTTGTATTTTTGATTAAAACATTTGTTTATTCTATTCAAAATACACTTATGTGCACATCATTATCTTCCATAACACTTCTTCTCATGAGTATTGGATACTAATGTTAATTCTATACTACTCTTTATTTATGAAATGCACTAGATAACCTAGCATGATCTCTACAATGTTTGGTATGTCTTGAATTTGTGAATTACAATAACATTGTAGTAGTCTCTTATTGATATATTTATTTCATGCCTGGTTACTTTATTGTCAAAAGATTTTACAATAACTTGATTTGCAAAAAACATCTTTTTTTTTTAATTTAACTCATATTTCTTCTTATGAATAATCATGATTACAAAAAAGATGTTTCTTGTATCTCTATAAGTTTTCCGCATCATCACCATATATTCTTACCTTGCGCTTTCATACTTATATCAAAGTCTTAAATATCAAAATTCCTTTTTCAACAAATGGTATACTTGCTTGGTAGAATTTATATTGGTTGCTCTAAACATGAAAATATTGTAATGCTAAAACTCTGATTTATTAATGGATTTCAAATTAGCTATGTGACCTTTTCTGTAAAAATTGAAATAAAAAAAATAACAAGCCCATAAGCTATGAACTCATCATTAGATTCAAACGCTAACTGTTTCCAATTATTATTATCCCATGATTACATATGTCACCATAGCGGGGGCGTGGGGTTGTAGACATTAGATTACCTGACCTCTAAGTCATGTCTTGTCCTTAACCGGGGAGTGTTCCAGTAGGGCCTTGCGAGGCACTGGTGTCACAACCCGCATTTTCTCCGAATTTAGGAATATCAGAGTAAGAGAAAATATGCGTCATGATGCCACGTCATGCAGGAGACAACTGCAGACGCTCAGGCGAAAACCTATTACTTACTTAATCAAAAAATGTTTACATGACAGATCATCATTTGAAATCATTTATTTGAGTTTGGGGGGGGGGGGGGGTAGGAACTGTGTCTCCCAGTTCTTGGATCAACTAGTCCACCGAGAAAGTATATGTAATTGCAGCGGAAATACTTGATTTAGTTCACTTAAGGTCCTAAATGCACGTGATGACAGGACATAAAGTAAATGATATGCACATATCTAGGCATAGTATAAGTACAGAAAATATCTTCTAAGCGACTTTAATGATAAGGATTTCGTCTTAAAAAGAATGCAATGAGGATGAAAGAAAAACTATTTTATAACTATAGTGCACCTAGACATAAATCATTCCCAGAAAGTGCAAGATACAAAAGATCTAAAAGTAGTGGCATTCAACTAGCAAATAAACTCTAAGTAAAAAGCGCACAATGGCGTCAACAACATGACACTAACCCATTGGCTCCAACTGTTATGTCTGAACGCAAGAAGGAAACTAAAGACAACTACCTCGCAGCAGCGGGGTAAACAACAACTAAAAGCTATGAAACTCCAGGCTACACCTCTAGCCGCTACGACTCTGAACCTGAGGCATTCAATAAAACAAAGAACACATCAGCAAGGAAGTTACAAGTGGCAGATAAATAAGCAGAAAAGAAATTAAGGCATAAGGCGTACCAACCCAAGCCAGATTTACCGAAGGAGAAGCTCCAAACAAAGAACTAACAAAGTACCGAGTGCACCAATATCTTATAGAGGAACAAGTATAGTTCAATTATCTTGTTACATTATTTAAAGAGACTGATCAGCTCCAATTAAACGGTTGGCGGTCCTTTATCCTCTGCCAACCCAAAAGGCCAAAAAAATACACGGGTGGTGATACTTTATCCACTGCCACCCAAAAAGCCAAAACCAGGTGGTGGTACTTTATCCACTGCCACCCAAATATAATTTAATTAAAATTTAGTTAAGGTACGGGACGCAACCCGAGATAACAGCACCCAAAACACCTTAAGAATAGAGTTAAAATGATATAAACACTACTCAAGACGATTCATAAGAGAAAACTCATAAGTTATCTAATCACAACGGGTACAAGATTTCATGAGAAAGGAGGAGTCCAAGACTTAGATCAAGAGTTCAGAACTAGGACCTATGGTTTCTCGAGAAAGGTAGGAAACTTCTCGAGAAACAACCAGGAGAGACAAACTGGGATTTCTCGAGAAATAGGGGGGAAGCTGCACTGGATTTCTCGAGAAATAGGGGAAGGATGCACTTGGATTTCTCGAGAATTACGGGGACTGGACAATGATTTCTCGAGAATTATAAAGGGGAACAGCACAAGTACTTCTCGAGAATATAAAGGAAAGCAGACTTTTCGAGAAAAGGAAGAAGGAAACAAAAACCAGGTCGTTCGTCAAACACCGTTCGACGAACGCAAGACCGTTCGTCGAACGCTGTTCGACGAACACAAGAACATTCATCGAACGTAGGAACGTTCGATGAACACAAGGCTGTTCATCGAACGCCCGTTCGACGAACTCAAGACCGTTCGGCGAACGCCCATTCGACGAACTCAAGACCGTTCGTCGAACGCCCGTTCGATGAACTTAAGACCGTTCGTCGAACTCAGGAACGTTCGTCGAACGCAGGAAAAAAGGGAAAACTGCATGCAAAGAGGAAAAGTAAGGCCGATTTCTCGAGAAATTAAATGCTACAACAAGGAAAAGTAGACAAGGATGAATTCTTGAGAACTAAAATGCTACAGCAAAAGAAATAAATAAGGCTGACTTCTCGAGAAATTAATGAAATCAGGAAGGCTCCTCGAGAAATTAAAGAAATCAGGCAGAAATGACACTCTTCGAGAAATATAAAGCATTTCTCGAGAAAAGTAATCAAACAGCAGGGGAAAACTAAAACAGAAGGGAGGAGTTGTCGACTGTCAAGCAAACACTCGAAAATAAACATGCTAGAAGCACAGCCAGAATCCATAAACAAGGTAAACAGTGCATCAAGAAAATGAGATAGAAGGAGGAGAAAGCCACTTCCCTTAACCTTGCGAAAACTCAAAGTTCTCCGCTCCCAAGCTATGGATCGGCAAAGAACTCACTCAAGCACAACAACCTGAAACTTTTCGGACCAAAAAGGACCAAAAAGGAGGGTTAGGTCACTACCCTAACTACAAAAATTCCACTAAACGGAAAAATCTTACCACTAGAACAAAGATCTCGCCGAGAGCTTTCCCAATTCACTCTCCAAACACGATTTCGACCACTACAGCCTTCGAATCGCCGACCGGAAGCTCCACGACACTCCGCACTTGCCTCTCTCGCTCGGCAGCTGGTTTGGTTTGACAAAAGAAGAAGAATAATAGGGAGAGAATTTTAGGTATTTATATAACCCTAAATTCCATATTTAAATAATTAAATAATTCTCCCCTTTTTACTTAAGTAGTGAGGACGAGCAAAATACCTCGGATTTTCATGAAAATCGCACCTAAACTGAAAATCGGCGCTACGAAGCCAACGACGAAGTCAGATTTCAATTCCGACGAGCCAATCTCGGGATAAAGTTTCACGAAGCTAAAGTCTTGACAACTACACAAAATCTTCTCTTCAACTCGAAACGACGCGAAAACTCGCATGCTCGATCTAAATTAAATACTTTAACTAAGCTAAGGCTCAAAACTAAACCTGACGTAATGCCCTTATGCCAAAATTACGCCACAATGGTCATTTAAATAATTAACGAAAATCAAGGACGTTACAGTCACTCCCCCTAAAAAGAAGTTTCGTTCCAAAACTTGAAATCCAAAGATCAAGAAAGATACTCAATTAAGTCCAAATGTTATCTAACGAATGATTTACCTGAAAACTAAGAGAAGAGGCTAGGATGAGTCTCTCTCATGGCAGACTCCAGCTCCCATATTGTGCTTTCGACACTATGATTCTTCCAAAGAACCTTAACCATCGGAATCGTTTTCCTCCGCAACACACGCTCTTGAGTCTCCAAGATTCGAACAGGCTCTTCAAAATAAGAAAGATTGGGCTGCAATACGGGTATCGAATTAAGAACAAGACAATCACTACGCAAACACTTCCTCAACTGGCTCACATGAAACACATCGTGAACATTAGGGAAGGAAATCGGCAAATCCAATCTATAAGCGGACACTCCGGCACGCTCAACAACTTGGAAAGGGCCCACGTACTGGTGGTCCAACTTGTGGTTCCTTCGAAATCTCTTAACGCCCGGCATCGGAGAAACTTCCAAGAACACTAAATCTCTAACGGAAAACTATAGATCCACCCTCCTCCGATTGGCAAACTTCTCATACCGCTCCTGAGCAATACGAAGCTTCTCACGGATATGAGTCACCGCAACGCTCATCTCTTCCAAAGCTCCTGGGCCTAACAACGGGCTCTCACCAACCTTGGCCCAAAACAAGGGAGTCCGAAAACGCCTCATATACAAAGCCTCAAAGGGGGCCATCTGCAAGATTTCTTGATAACTGTTATTGTAGGCAAAATTCCATCAACCCAAGACACTTATCCCAAGCTCCTCCATGATCTAAAATATAGCACCTGATCATATCTTCCAAAATTTGATTTACTCTTTCTGTCTGACCATTGGTCTGAGGATGATAAGCAGTAGAGTATCTGAGGTCAGTTCCCAAAGCTCCCTGCAAACTCTTCCAGAAATGAGACATATACCTGGAATCCCAATCTGGCACAATACTCACGGGCACGCCGTGCAATCTGATGACTTCATCCAAGTAAAGCTCTGCTATTTTCTCCATGGAAAACTGGTCTTAAAAGGTACAAAGTGGGCACACTTTGTCAATCTGTCAACTATGACCCATACCGAATCGTGTCCTGCGGGAGATCTCGGCAAACCGGTAATGAAGTCCATTGAAATACTCTCCCACTTCCAGGTTGGAATATCCAATGGGTTCAATTTTCCACCAGGCCTCTTATGATCTGCCTTAATACGCTGACAGGTTAAACATTCAGAATCATACCTTGCTATATCACTTTTCATACCTGATCACCAAACAATCTGCTTCAGGTCTTTATACATCTTTGTGGAGCCAGGATGATATGAAACACTAGAATCATGTGCTTCACTGCTGATTTTTGTTCGAATATCCTCAAACGTGGGAATACAATATCTACCTTGATACTTCAAAGTATCCTTATCATCAATGGAAAAATATGGCAGCTCACCTTTTTCAGTTCTATTCCGGAGATGTTGCAAATCAGGATCTTCCTTCTGATGCAGTCTAGTGAGGGTGATCCAAGAGGGCTCTCCAGCTTCTAAACTCGAAGGCGTGGTACTACTACCGACAGAGATATCCATCAACATAAACTCCTCTACTAAGGACTGCACAGAGAGATTGAAGATATGCGCGGTCTTTCTGCTCAGGGCATCGGGCACCACATTAGCCTTACCCGGATGATAGAAGATATCATCTTCGTAATCCGCCACATACTCCAACCACCTGCGCTGGCGCAAATTTAGCTCCTTCTGGGTAAAAACATACTTCAAACTCTTGTGATCTGTATAAATTTTGCATGACACTCCATAAAGAAGGTGTCTCCAAATCTTTAGAGCAATAATTACTACCGCAAACTCTTAGTCATGTGTTGGGTAATTCCTTTCATGAACTTTCAGTCGTCTGAATCCATACACGATAACCTTTCCTTCTTGCATCAAAACACAACCAATACCAACATGAGATGCGTCTACATAAACGTCATACTCAACTCCCTCGGTCGGTAAAGCCAAAACAGGAGCACTGCACAAATGCCTCTTTAATTCTTGAAAAGCTCCTTCACAGGAATCGCTCCAAACAAAAGCTGCATTCTTCTGGGTAAGCTTAGTCAGAGGTGCTAACAGCACATAAAATCCTTTCACGAATCTCCTATAATAACCTGCCAACCCTAAGAAGCTCCTTATCTCCTTAGGCTTTGTAGGCGTCTTCCAATCCAAGACAGCAGAGATCTTTGTCGGGTCAACAAAAATTCCATCCTTGCCCACTACATGACCCAGGAAAGACACCTGCAAAAGCCAGAATTCACACTTACTCAGCTTCGCATACAGCTTGTGCTCTCTAAGAGTAGACAATACTAAGCGCAAATGCGTAGCATGCTCCTCAGCACTTCTGGAATATACCAACACATCATCGATGAAGTCTACAACGAAATGATCTAAGAAGTCCTTGAACACACGGTTCATCATATCCATAAACGCAGAGGGTGCATTAGTCAAACCAAATTACATCACCAGAAATTCAAAATGACCATATTGGGAACGAAAGGCAGTCCGAGGGACGTCCGACTCACGGATCATCAACTGATGGTAACCTGAACGAAGATCAATCTTTGAAAACACTGAACTACCACGCAACTGATCAAACAAATCATCGATTCGCGGCAACAGATATATGTTCTTTATGGTTACCTTATTAAGCTCCATATAGTCTATGCACAACCTCATAGAACCATCCTTCTTTTTCACGAACAACATTGGAGCACCCAGGGCGAAGAACTTGGCCTAACGAATCCGCACTGCAACAGTTCATCTAACTGGGTACGCAACTCTTCTAGCTCGCTCGGGGCCATACGGTATGGCGCCTTAGCAATAGGATGAGTACCAGGCTCCAGATCAATAACAAATTCCACATCTCTCTCAGGCGGAAGACCAGGAGGACTAACTGGGAAAACATCAGGAAAATCACACACCACCGGAACACCCTCGATACACAGCAAACCACTAACAGTTTCTAACTCAGAAACAAAGTAAGCAAAATAACCGAAATCTAAGAGTTTCCGAGCACATACCACAGAAATAATTGAGGAATCCTAGCCTGGGAAACCATACACACTCATGGGTTGACCGTTGTCCATATTGAAGTCCAAACGTTTAGCCTTGCATTGGATAAACGCATCATATCTGGACAACCAGTCCATGCCCATTATCACATCAAAATCTTCCAGGTCTAGCACTTTTAAATCCGCAAAAGCTAAGAAGTCACCTAGGAGGATATGACAATTCTGGATACCCTGGTTCGACACCATAGAGTCGCCAGAAGGAAACTTAACGTGAAACGCATCGCTAATCTGATCGAGGATCAAACGATGACGCTCTACAAAAGTCCTAGCCACGAACGAGTGGGTAGCACCAGAATCAAAAAGGACTCGCGCCCAACGGTTCCTTACCATAAATTCTCCTATAGCAATCGGATACATAACTAGCCGAACAGAAAATTTAAAACTAAGGACAAAGGCTGAGAGTTAAATTAAGGCCTAACCTGAAATCACTTGGGTGGAATTCTGAGCTTCTCCCCTAGTCACCACATTCAACTTGCCGTTCCCTCTATCTTGATACTGCGGTTGTGGCAGCGGCAAAGCCCGAAGTGGTACTGGATGTAGAGGCGGTTGGGAACGCGGGCATCTAGTCTTAACATGCCCCTTCTGTCCACACTGAAAACACACCTTATCCTTAGACCAACAATGGGCAACATCATGCCCATTTCGCTTACAGAAGGTACAAGTCAGATATCCTCTGGGAGCGCTCTGTATTGCTGACACTTGCTGCTATTTCTTAGCTCCCAACCTCTTGAAACATTTCTCGAACGGAAGGCCCGGGCGACCACAGAAACTACAAACTTCGCTACTTCTTTTCTTTGGAGCCGGGCTAGATGCCTTGGGGGTTTCCCCCTCTTCGACTTTCCTCTTGTCCTTTTTCATTAATGCACCTCTATTCTTGGCGTTGTCGATTTCCTCGACTTTCAGCGCTGCTTCTACTACTTCGGCATAACTTTTAGATCTGTAAGCGCTAGCAAATTGCAGAATGTCGTTATGAAGTCCTCCAAGAAAACGCTTTACTCTTCCTGCCTCAGAAGCCACTAAATCTGGAGAAAATCTGCTCAACTTACTGAATTCAATCTCATACTCACCAACCGTGAGTTGCCTTTTCTTTAGGTGCAGAAAATTATTCATTAAACGATATTGCTCCACCGACGGCAGGAACTTCTTTAACACCAATGCCTTAAACGACTCCCATGAACATCCGTCTACGAGGTTTTCCCTCTGCCTGATCCACCAGCTCTTAGCAAGTCCCTTCAGCTGGTAAGCGATAACCTTCACTTTTTGGTCTGTAGAGATTCCCGAGTACGAAAACATCTCCTCAATGGCAACAAACCAGTCATCCAATGCCATGAAATCAGCTCTTCCGTCAAATGTAGGAGGACTCAACCTTTGAAAGTGCGAAATGAAATTCATTTCCGGAGGTATTGCTACTGGGGGTACCAAGGGAGCAGGAGGAGAAGGCACTACCTGTCCTACTACGGGGGCCTGCACTGCGGGTTGCTGCCTAGCACCGGCAGACAACAATGCCTCAACTTGCGATTGCATCGCAACCATCTGCCTAGTCAGAGCCTCATTGCTCTGGCGCAAACTCTCGATCAAAGCTTCACTCTGCGTACCTGAAGACTCACCCTCCGATTAGGTGGTCAACCTCGTTGGAACACGCCTTCGAGACATCTCTGCTAATACGCATAAACCTATAATTAAAACTTAACCTTACACTAGGACAACACTGTTTGGTTCAGAACATACATGTATAGATACTTGCCATTTCCACTACTTTTCTCTGGGATATTTTCATGATGATATGCTAAATTCGGGAACGATACTACATCGCCCCCCTTGACTCATGTGCAAAGGGCATGAATGCATGAATTTTTCTGTTCGTTTCAAAATCATGTGTGTACGTGTGTCATCATAAAAGTCTTTAACTTCGCACGTGTGCTTATGCAATGCTATGTAAGGTATGTTGTGCTATGCATTCTAATAAAGGCCTTAATGCATGTTATGAGCGGCGTTCACATGAAATATTATGCATCCCATACTACATAATATCGCATGTAACAAAAAGAAAACGTGCTAATGGGCATCCATGTGATGATGGTTATGCATCCCTTACTACATAACCGTCACATGTTGCCACCTATGGTGGATCCATATACAGACACATATTATGCATCCCATACTACATAATATGCCATGTTTACTTCTTATCATGCTATGAGTGTAGTGTTCATGATTTGGCCAAGACGTACTGATGACACATCGGTGTGTGTATGCAATGAAACCAAACAACTATACTATATCAGAATTCGTTTCTCGACCGACTTGTCGAACAACCTCCCTCTGATACCAACTATCACAACCCGCATTTTCTCCGAATTTAGGAATATAAGAGTAAGAGAAAATACGCGTCATGATGCCACATCATGCAGGACACAACAGCAGACGCTCAGGCGGAAACCTATTACTTACTTAATCAAAACATGTTTACATGATAGATCATCATTTGAAATCATTTATTTGAGTTTGGGGGGGGGGGGGGTAGGAACTATGTCTCCCAGTTCGTGGATCAACTAGTACACCGAGAAAGTATATGTAATTGCACCTGAAATACTTGATTTAGTTCACTTAAGGTCCTAAATGCACGTGATGACAGGACATAAAGTAAATGATATGCACACATCTAGGCGTAGTATAAGTACAAAAAATATCTTCTAGGCGACTTTAAAGATAAGGATTTCAGCTTAAAAAGAATGCAATGAGGATGAAAGAAAAGTTATTTTATAACTATAGTGCACCTAGACATAAATAATTCCCAGAGAGAGCAAGATACACAAGATCTAAATGTAGTGGCATTCAACTGGCAAATAAACTATAAGAAAAAAAGGGCACAATGGGCGTCAACAACATGACACTAACCCATTAGCTCCAACTAGTATGTCTGAACGCAAGAAGGAAACTAAAGATAACTACCTCGCAGCAGCGGGGTAAACAACAACTAAAAACTCTGAAACTCCAGGCTACACCTCTAGCCGCTACGACTATGAACCTGGGGCATTCAATAAAACAAAGAACACCTCAGCAAGGGAGTTACAAGTGGCAGATAAATTAGCAGAAAAGAAATTAAGGCATAAGGGGTACCAACCCAAGCCAGATTTACCGAAGGAGAAGCTCCAAACAAAGAACTAACAAAGTACCGAGTGCACCAATATCTTATAGAGGAACAAGTATAGTTCAATTATCTTATTACATTATTTAAAGAGACTGATCAGCTCAAATTAAACGAGTGGCAGTCCTTTATCCTCTGCCAACCCAAAAGGCCAAAAAAATACACGAGTGGTGGTACTTTATCCACTGCCACCCAAAAAGCCAAAACCAGGTGGTGGTACTTTATCCACTGCCACCCAAATATAATTTAATTAAAATTTAGTTAAGGCACGGGACGCAACCCGAGATAACAGCACCCAAAACACCTTAAGAATATAGTTAAAATGATATAAACACTACTCAAGACGATTCATAAGAGAAAACTCATAAGTTATCTAATCAAAACGGGTACAAGATTTCATGAGAAAGGAGGAGTCCAAGGCTTAGATAAAGAGTTCAGAACTAGGACCTAGGGTTTTTCGAGAAAGGTAAGAAACTTCTCGAGAAACAACCAGGAGAGAAAAACTGGGATTTCTCGAGAAATAGGGGGGAAGCTGCACTGGATTTCTCTAGAAATAGGGGAAGGCTGCACTTGGATTTCTCGAGAATTAGGGGGACTGGACAATGATTTCTCGAGAATTATAAACGGGAACAACACAAGTACTTCTCGAGAATCTAAAGGAAAGCAGGCTTTTCGAGAAAAGGAAGAAGGAAACAAGAACCAGGCCGTTCGTCAAATGCCGTTCGATGAACGCAAGACCGTTCGTCGAACGCTGTTCGACGAACACAAGAACATTCGTCGAACGCAGGAACGTTCGACGAACACAAGGCCATTCATCGAACGCCTGTTTAACGAACTAAAGACCTTTCGGCGAACGCCTGTTCGATGAACTCAAGACCGCTCGTCGAACGCCCGTTCGACAAACTTAAGACCATTCGTCGAACGCAGGAACGTTCGTCGAACGCAGGAAAAAAAGAAAAACTGTAGGCAAAGAGGAAAAGTAAGGCCGATTTCTCGAGAAATTAAATGCTACAGCAAGGAAAAGTAGACAAGGCTGAACTCTCGAGAACTAAAATGCTACAGCAAAAGAAATAAATGAGGCTGACTTTTCGAGAAATTAATGAAATCAGGCAGGCTTCTCGAGAAATTAAAGAAATCAGGCAGAAATGTCACTCTTTGAGAAATATAAAGCATTTCTCGAGAAAAGTAATCAAACAGCAGGGGAAAACTAAAACAAAAGGGAGGATTTGTCGTCTGTCAAGTAAACACTCGAAAATAAACATGCTAGAAGCACAGCCAGAATCCATAAACAAGGTAAACAGTGCTTCAAGAAAATGAGAAAGAAGGAGGAGAAAGCCACTTGCCTTAACCTTGTGAAAACTCGAAGTTCTCCTCTCCCAAGCTATGGATCGGCAAAGAACTCACTCAAGCACAACAACCTGATACTTTTCGGACCAAAAAGGACCAAAAAGGAGGGTTAGGTCACTACCCTAACTCCAAAAATTCCACTAAACGGGAAAAGCTTACCACTAGAACGAAGATCTCTCCGAGAGCTTTCTGAATTTACTCTCCAAACACGATTCCGACCACTACATCCTTCGAATCGCCGACCGGAATCTCCACGACACTCCGCTCTCTCCACTCTCGCTCGGCAGCTGGTTTGGTTCGACAAAAGAAGAAGAAGAATAGGGAGAGAATTTTAGGTATTTATATAACATATTTAAATAATTAAATAATTCTCCCTTTTTTACTTAAACAGCGAGGACGAGCAAAATACCTCGGATTTTCATGAAAATCGCACCTAAACTGAAAATCGGCGCTACAAAGCCAACGGCGAAGTCAGAATTCAAGTTCGACAAGCCAAACTTGGGATAAAGTTTCACGAAGCTAAAGTCTTGACAACTACACAAAATTTTCTCTTCAACTCGAAACGCCGCGAAAACTCGCACGCTCGATCTAAATTATATACTTTAACTAAGCTAAGGCTCAAAACTAAACCTGACGAGCTGACGTAATGCCCTTACGCCAAAATTACGCCACAGCGGTCACGTAAATAATTAAAAAAAATCAGGGACGTTACAGTCACTCCCCCTAAAAAGAAGTTTCGTCCCGAAACTTGAATTCCAAAGATCAAGAAAGATACTCAATTAAATCCAAATGTTATCTGACGGAAGATTTACCTGAAAACTAAGAGAAGAGGATAGGATGAGTCTCTCTCATGGCAGACTCCAGCTCCCATGTTGCGCTTTCGACACCCTGATTCTTCCAAAGAACCTTAACCATCAGAATTGTCTTCCTCCGCAACACACGCTCTTGAGTCTCCCAGATTCGGACTGGCTCTTCAACATAAGAAAGATTGGGCTGCAATACAGGTACCGAATCAAGAACAAGCCGATCACTATGCAAACACTTCCTTAACTGGCTCACATGAAACACATCGTGAACATTAGGGAAGGAAACGGGCAAATCCAATCTATAAGCGGACACTCCGACGCGCTCAACAACCTGGAAAGGTCCCACATACCGGGGGTCCAACTTGTGGTTCCTTCCAAATCTCTTAGCGCCAGGCATCGGAGAAACTTTCAAGAACACTAAGTCTCCAACGGAAAACTCTAGATCCACCCTCCTCCGATTGTCAAACTTCTCATGCCGCTCCTGAGAAATACAAAGCTTCTCGCATATATGAGTCACCGCAACGCTCATCTCTTCCAAAGCTTCTGGGCCTAACAACGGGCTCTCACCAACCTCAGCCTAAAACAAGGGAGTCCGGCAACGTCTCCCATACAAAGCCTCAAAGGGGGCCATCTGCAAGCTTTCCTGATAACTGTTATTGTAGGCAAATTCCATCAACCCAAGACGCTTATCCCAAGCTCCTCCATGATCTAAAATATAGCACCTAATCATATCTTCCAAAATTTGATTTACTCTTTCTGTCTAACCATTGGTCTGAGGATGATAAGCGGTAGAGTATCTGAGGTCAGTGCCCAAATCTCCCTACAAACTCTGACAGAAATGAGACATATACCTGGAATCCCGATCTGACACAATACTCACGGGCACGCCGTGCAATCTGATGACTTCATCCAAGTAAAGCTCTGCTATTTTCTCCATGGAAAAAACGGTCTTAAAAGGTACAAAGTGGGCACACTTTGTCAATCTGTTAACTATGACCCATACCGAATCGTGTCCTGCGGGAGATCTCGGCAAACTGATAATGAAGTCCATTGAAATACTCTCCCACTTCCAGGTTGGAATATCCAATGGGTTCAATTTACAACCAGGCCTCTTATGATCTGCCTTAACACGCTGACAGGTTAAGCATTCAGAAACATACCTTGCTATATCACTTTTCATTCATGACCACCAAATAAACTCCTTCAGGCCTTTATTCATCTTTGTGGAGCAAGGATGGTATGAAACACTAGAATCATGCTCTTCACCACAGATTTTTGTTCGAATATCCTCAAATGCGGGAATACAATATCTACCTCGATACTTCAAAGTATCCTTATCATAAATGGAAAAAATCTGGTAGCTCACCATTTTCAATTCTATTTCGGAGATGTTGCAAATCAGGATCTTCCTTCTGATGTAGTCTGGTGAGGGTGATCCAAGAGGGCTCTCTAGAAGGAAACTTAACGCGAAAGGCAACGCCAATCTTATCCAGGATCAAACGATGACGCTCTACAAAAGTCCTATCCACGAACGAGTGGGTAGCACCAGAATCAAAAAGGACTCGCGCCCAACGATTACTTACCTTAAATTCTCCTATAACAATCAGATACATAACTAGTCGAACAGAAAATTTAAAACTAAGGGCAAAGGCTGAGAGTTAAATTAAGGCCTAACCTGAAATCACTTGGGTGGAATTCTGAACTTCTCCCTTAGTCACCACATTCAACTTGTCGTTACCTCTATCCTGATACTGCGGCTATGGCAGCGGCAAAGCCCGAAGTGGCACTAGCTGCAGAGGCGGTTGGGAATGCGGGCATCTAGTCTTAACGTGCCCCTTCTGTCCACACTGAAAACACACCTTATCCTTAGACCAACAATGGGCAACATCATGCCCATTTCGCTTACAGAAGGTACAAGTCAGATCTCCTCTGGGAGCACTCTTTATTGCTGACACTTGCTGGTGCTTCTTAGCTCCCAACCTCTTGAAACATTTCTCAAATGGATGGCCCGGGCGACCACAGAAACTACAAACTTCGCCACTTCTTTTCTTTGGAGCCGCGCTAGATGCCTTGGGGGTTTCTCCCTCTTCGACTATCCTCTTGTCATTTTTCATTAATGCACCTCTATTCTTGGCATTGTCGATTGCCTTGACTTTCAGCGCTGCTTCTACTACTTCGGCATAACTTTCAGATCTGTAAGCGCTAGCCAATTGCTAAATGTCGCTACGAAGTCCTCCAAGAAAACGCTTTACTCTTCCTGCCTCAGAAGCCACTAAATCTAGAGCAAATCTGCTCAACTTACTGAATTCAATCTCATACTCACCAACCGTGAGTTGTCTTTTCTTTAGGTGCAGAAAATTATTCATTAGACGGTCTTGCTCGACCGACGGCAGGAACTTCTTTAACACCAATGCCTTAAATGACTCCCACGAACATCCGTCTACGAGGTTTTCCCTCTCCCTGATCCACCAGATCTTAGCAAGTCTCTTCAGATGGTAAGCGGCGACCATCACTTTTTGGTCTGCAGAGATTCCCGAGTACTAAAACATCTCCTCAATGGCAACAAACCAGTCATCCAATGCCGTGAAATCAGCTCTTCCGTGAAACGTAGGAGGTCTCAACCTTCGAAAGTGCGAAATGAAATTCATTTCCGGAGGTATCGCTACTGGGGGTACCAAGGGAGCAGGAGGAATAGGCACTACCTGTCCTACTAGGGGGTCCTGCACTGCGGGTTGTGCCTAGCACCGGCAGACAACAACGCCTCAACTTGTGATTGCATCGCAACCATCTGCCTAGTCAGAGCCTCATTACTCTGGCGCAGACTCTTGATCAAAGCTTCACTCTGCGCACCTGAAGACTCACCCTCCGATTGGGGGGTCAACCTCGTCGCAACACCCCTCTGAGACATCTCTGCTAATACGCATAAACCTATAATTAAAACTTAACCTTACACTAGAACAACACTGTTTGGTTCAGAACATACATGCATAGATACTTGCCATTTCCACTACTTTTCTCTGGGATATTTTCACGATGATATGCTAAATTCGGAAACGATACAACATCGTCCCCCTTGATTCATGTGTAAAGGGCATTAATGCATGCATTTTTCTGTTCGTTTCAAAATCATGTGTGTATGTGTGTCATCATACAAGTCTTTAACTTCGCACGTGTGCTTATGCAATGCTATGTAAGGTATATTGTGTTATGCATTCTAATAAAGGCCTTAATGCATGTTATGAGCGGCGTACACATGAAATATTATGCATCCCATACTACATAATATCGCATGTAACAAAAAGAAAACGTGCTAATGGACATCCTTGTGATGATGGTTATGCATCCCATACTACATAATCGTCACATGTTGCCACCTATGGTGGATCCATATACAGACACATATTATGCATCCCATACTACATAATATGCCCCATTTACTTCTTATCATGATATGAGTGTAGTGTTCATGCTTCGGCCAAGACGTACTGATGACACATCGGTGTGTGTACGCAATGAAACCAAACAACTATACTATATCAGAATTTGTTGCTCGACCGACTTGTCGAACAACCTCCCTCTGATACCAACTGTCACAACCCGCATTTTCTTCAAATTTAGGAATATCAGAGTAAGAGAAAATACGCGTCATGATGCCACATCATGCAGGAGACAACTGCAGACGCTCAAGTGGAAACCTATTACTTACTTAATCAAAACATGTTTACATGATATATCATCATTTGAAATCATTTATTTGAGTTTGGGGGGTAGGAACTGTGTCTCCCAGTTCGTGGATCAACTAGTCCACCGAGAAAGTATATGTAATTGCAGCAAAAATACTTGATTTAGTTCACTTAAGGTCCTAAATTCACGTGATAACAGGACATAAAGTAAATGATATGCACATATCTAGGCGTAGTATAAGTACAGAAAATATCTTCTAGGCGACTTCAAAGATAAGGATTTTAGCTTAAAAAGAATGCAATGAGGATGAAAGAAAAGCGATTTTATAACTAGAGTGCACCTAGACATAAATCATTCCCAGAGAGAGCAAGATACACAAGATCTAAAAGTAGTGGCATTCAACTGGAAAATAAACTATAAGTAAAAAAGGGCACAATGGGCATCAACAACATGGCATTAACCCATTGGCTCAAACTAATTTGTCTAAATGCAAGAAGGAAACTAAAGACAACTACCTCGTAGCAGGGGGGTAAACAACAACTAAAAACTCTGAAACTCCTGGCTACACCTCTAGCCGCTACGGCTCTGAACCTGAGACTTTCAATAAAACAAAGAACGCCTCAGCGAGGGAGTTACAAGTGGCAGATAAATAAGTAGAAAAGAAATTAAGGCATAAGGGGTACCAACCCAAGCCAGATTTACCGAAGGAGAAGCTCCAAACAAAGAACTAACAAAGTACCAAGTGCACCAATATCTTATAGAGGAATTAGTATAGTTCAATTATCTTGTTACATGATTTAAAGAGACTGATCAGCTCCAATTAAACGGGTGGCGGTCCTTTATCCCCTGCCAACCCAAAAGACCAAAAAAATACACGGGTGGTGGTACTTTATCCACTGCCACCCAAAAAGCCAAAACCAGGTGGTGGTACTTTATCCACTGCCACCCAAATATAATTTAATTAAAATTTACTTAAGGTACGGGATGCAACCCGAGATAACAGCCCCCAAACACCTTATGAATAGGGTCAAAATTATATGAACACTACTCAAGACGATTCATAAGAGAAAACTCATAAGTTATCTAATCACAGTGGGTACAAGATTTCATGAGAAAGGAAGAGTCCAAGGCTTAGATCAAGAGTTCAGAACTAGGACCTAGGGTTTCTCGAGAAAGGTAGGAAACTTCTCGAGAAATAACTAGGAGAGACAAACTAGGATTTCTCGAGAAATAGGGGGGAAGTTGCACTGGATTTCTCGAGAAATAGGGGAAGGATGCACTTGGATTTGTTGAGAATTACGGGGACTGGACAATGATTTCTAGAGAATTAAAAAGGGGAACATCACAAGTACTTCTCGAGAATCTAAAGGAAAGCAGGCTTTTCGAGAAAAGGAAAAAGGAAACAAGAACCAGGTCGTTCGTTGAATGCCGTTCGACGAACGCAAGACCGTTCATCAAAGGCCGTTTGACGAACGCAAGACCGTTCGTCGAACGCTATTCGACGAACACAAGAACATTCGTCGAACGCAGGAACGTTCGACGAACACAAGGACATTCGTCGAATGCCCGTTCGATGAACTCAAGACCGTTCGTCGAATGCCCATTCGACGAACTCAAGACCGTTCGTCGAATGCCCGTTCGACAAACTTAAGATCGTTCGTCGAACGCAGGAACGTTCATTGAACGCAGGAAAAAAGGAAAACTGCAGGAAAAGAGGAAAAGTAAGGCCAATTTCTTGAGAAATTAAATGCTACAGCAAGGAAAAGTAGACAAGGCTGAATTCTCGAGAACTAAAATGTTATAGCAAATGAAATAAATAAGGCTGACTTCTCGAGAAATTAGAGAAATCAGGCAGACTTCTCGAGAAATTAAAGAAATCAGGAAGAAATCACACTCTTCGAAAAATATAAATCATTTCTTGAGAAAAGTAATCAAACAGTAGGGGAAAACTAAAACAGAAGGGAGGAGTTGTCGACTGTCAAGCAAACACTCAAAAATAAACATGCTAGAAGCACAACGAGAATCCATAAACAAGGTAAACAGTGCTTCAAGAAAATGAGAAAGAAGGAGGAGAAAGCCACTTGCCTTAACCTTGCGAAAACTCGAAGTTCACCGCTCCCAAGCTATGGATCGGCAAAGAACTCACTCAAGCACAACAACCTAAAACTTTTCGGACCAAAAAGATGGGTTAGGTCACTACCCTAACTCCAAAAATTCCACTAAACGGAAAAAGCTTACCACTAGAACGAAGATCTCGCTGAGAGCTTTCCGAATTCACTCTCCAAACACGATTCCGACCACTACAGCCTTCGAATCGCCGACCGAAAGCTCCACGACACTCCGCTCTCGCCTCTCTCGCTCCGTGGCTGGTTTGGTTCGACAAAAGAAGAAGAAGATTAGGGAGAGAATTTTAGGTATTTATATAACCCTAAATTCCATATTTAAATAATTAAATAATTCTCCCCTTTTTACTCAAACAGCGAGGACGAGCAAAATACCTTAGATTTTCATGAAAATCACACCTAAAATGAAAATCGGCACTACGAAGCCACTAGCGAAGTCAGAATTCATTTTCGACAAGCCAAACTCGGGATAAAGTTTCACGAAGCTAAAGTCTTGACAACTACACGAAGTCTTCTCTTCAACTCGAAACGACGCGAAAACTCGCACACTCGATCTAAATTACATACTTTAACTAAGCTAAGGCTCAAAACTAAACCTGATGAGCTGACGTAATGCCCTTACGCCAAAATTACGCCACAGCGATCACGTATATAATTAACGAAAATCAGGGACGTTACAACTGGGGGGAATGAGTGCTAGGTTGAGGTTTGGCTAGTGTTTGCATATGGGACTAACACCCCATCCTACGAAATGTATGCAGCTCCACATTCCCATCCATCACTTAGTACGGGGCTAGGGTGTAGACATATTGTGTGGGTAGATTGGTTACTTGGAAATCATTACCTTTTTTATGCTTAAAATTTTTATAAACCAAAATCCTTCGTGTTCTCGAATTGCACACCATCTATTTTTCTCTACTAGAAACTACACATTTTTTTCTATGCTTTAGATTCCTATAATGATGGTTTCTTCTACAACTGGTGCACACTGCTTTCAACCTCTCTACTACTTATTCGCTCAATCATGAATATTTCATTTTCAACAAGTGTGTTATCTTGAATTATCACTGCTCTTTCACTCCTACACCTTTTTTCTCTTCCCTACGTATTATCTCATTCTCATGCTCATGTCTTCTCTACTAAAAAAACATTACATGCCTTCACTTTTGTCTTTCTCTCCACCCTCTTTTGATAATACCAAAAGGGGGAGAATAAATTTGAAAAAAATTTGAAAGAAATTCACATATATGGGGAGTAGATTCAAAGGATGTTCTGTGGTAGGGGGAGAACTCATTTAGGGGGAGATTTCATTTAGGGGGAGCATTTGAACAGGCCTAATTTTCATGCTATCCATGTTAGTTTTTATTACAAACACAAATTCCTATCACTTGAATTATTTCTTTCTAAGGGGATTTGTTATTATCAAAAGGGGGAGTTTGTTGGAACATGCTTTCCGCATCTCTTGGTTTGACAATAACAAATCCTATTGTATTTGACCATATTTGTTTTTGTGTTTATAACATGCAGGATCCTGTACATTCAAATCTCCATAGGAATATGTTGTGTTGTTGCTACCGCAGAGCGTTAGCATTACCGCTGGCGCTAGCGAATCTACGAAATGAGATGCGCTCGACGAAATGGTGTTCGACGAAAATAGATGTCGTTCGATGAAAATGTCGTTCGACGAAATGGTGTTCGACGAAAGTAGATACCGTTCGATGAACTGGCGTTCGACGAAATAAGATGCGTTCGATAAAAAGAGATGTGCTCTACCGCGGCGCGACATGACTACCACCCGGCGGTAGCTTTTGGAATCCTCCCGTCTGCATGTGATTGAGGAGCAAATGTGGAAGGAGATATTGGCTGAAGGAAGGTTATCTCGCTATCGCGGAGCGTTAGCATTACCGCGACACGGAAGGCGGAGCCCAAAGTTTGGCGCTCAAAAGTTGGCTAAGCTGCCACGATCAATGTGCTTGATCATTGCCTAATATGGCTACCGCGGGGCGGTAACGGCTGATTCAATTTAAAGACGCGTGCTTCCTCTGTTGTTGCTTGCTGTTACATAACGAATTGAAGCCATATATTCAGAGCAATCGTGAGAGCCTTCCCCAAGCAGCCCGAAGAACTCCGTCAACGTTCGTGAACGCAAAGAACTTGAAGACCAATCCGATCGCATCTACATCGACATCAAGTTCTTCTTCTGAGGGAGTTTTTAGTGTTTGTTTTGTTTTAGTTTCTAATTGTAACCTTTATATCTTTTGTTCGGTAGAGGAATTCGCCACACGACGACTAGGGCCTTGCTGGGACTTGGGGGAAATTCTCCTCGTGTTGGCGACTAGGTCTAGGGTGTAGATCTAGGGAGTTCTCGAGGTCTTTCCGGTGAGGGAAGGGCTAAAGCGGCTTGAGGCCATATCTAGTGAGAGATAGGCTAGAGCCAACCGGTCCTTGGGAGAAGGGTCGGTATAGAAAACCCAATAGAGCTTTTTATTCGTCGCCTCTTTCCAAGCATCATTGGGAAAAGATTTTGTAAACAAAATTATTTATTGTTAATGAAAATATGTCTTTCTTTATTTCTGTTTTGTGTTCTATGATTTTCATTACTATAACATAAACAAATTTTCTCTGTCACTAACGTCGAGCTGTATCAATACCGCTCGCGATAGCAACAGAGAATCGTTTTTCATTTAAATATTCTCGAAAATCTTAGAACCCTTATTCACCATGTTGGGTATATTGTCCTCAATATTACCTTGATTTGAAGAGGCATCACTCTCAATGCTAAGGACATATTGTATTTAACAAAGCTATACTTGTGTAGGATATACAGGCACATGTAACTCAAAAGGAAGGGCCAAACATGGCCTTAGATGAGAAGAAACCATCCACAACGAGATGAAGATCTGTCTCAGCAGATCCGCTGAGACGAAGGGTCATAACCGCTGAGACAAGGAGCCATCTCAGCGGATCCACTGAGAAGGAGACTGGAGCAACCGCTGAGAAGGGGACTGGAGCTGCCGCTGAGACTGGAAGCTGTCTCAGCCCAACCGCTGAGACTGGATGCTGTCTCAGCCCAACCGCTGAGACAGATCCAAATGTGCTGACGGGATCTGCTTTTGGCGCAAATGACAATTGAGAGGGAAAAACAACTCCAATCTGACCCATACTGTGTCAGGAGGATTGATATAGCCGTTGAAGCCTTCTGGAGATATAAAAGAAGAAGCTAGGGCACAACAACAAGTACTGTTTGATTGAAAAAGCCTTTGATGTACGCCGCAATCAAGCATTCACGTTTCAGCCAGTTGAAGTTGTTCTTTGCAGCTGAAATTAATCTTCTAAGGGAGATTAGTTAGCTCTTCCTGTATAAACTCAAGAAGGGCAAGTTGATCTTCTGCTTTGCTGAAGGAGAAGATCAAGGTGAGACAAATCTGAAGCTGTTGTTTTCAGATCTGAAGAAAGGATTCAGAAGACCTAAGAGTAAACCTTTTGTCTTTTGTATCTAGCTCAAACTCTATTATATCTTTGTAAGGCATTATTGCCTGAGTGAAAGGTTGTTGAGCCTGCGTGTAAAGCTGTGTTGACAGCTTGAGTGGTAGGACTTCTTGATAGGTCTGAGGTAGGAAATCTGTGGGATTTCTGAGTGGTAGGAGTTACATAACTCTGAGTTGTAGGGCTGCTGTGCCTGAGGGGTAGGGCTGTTGAGCCTGAGTGTAGGGTTGTTGAGCCTGAGTGTAGGGCTGCTGTGCCTGAGGTAGGATCACTATTGATCTGAGAAGTTCTGAGGAACTTGTGGTGTAAGCTCAAGGAGCCGAGATTGGAGTTTGTGGCCTTGTCTAACTCACTGTTAGAAAGGTGAAGGGGGAAAGAGGACTACTCAAGACACCCGGTCTTGAGGAACCTCTATACATCCTTGTGTGCTTTCTGTGATTGTGTTTTCTGCAGCTAGAATCATTAGGTTTAAACAAAGAAAGTAAGTAAAACCTATTCACCCCCCCCCCCCCCTCTAGGTATTATTGACTACACCTATATAAACTATCAAGTGGTATCAGAGGTAGGTTGATCAAAAGGACTTAACAGTCTGATCAGATCCTATAAAGGAGTAGTCAAATCTGAAATCAAATGGCCAACAGTGGAATGAAGAAGGAGTTGGGGTCAATGAAGTTGCCTATATGCTCCAAAGAAAACTTTGGCATATGGAAGCAAAGGGTAAGGCTATTCATGAAAGCATCAGACCCAAGGATCTTTTTGACTGTCAAAAATTGTCTTTATACCTTTGAGAAAGTCTCCACTATTGAACCTACTAGAAAAGTACTTAAGGTATTTTCTGAACTGACCAATGATGAGATAGCACTATACACTATGGACAAGAGAGCCCAAAACATAATAGTAAATGCCATTGATGAGACTACATTTCAGAACTTGGTACACTGCCAAACTGCCAAGGAAATGTGGGACAGATTGGTTGTCTATATGGAGGGAACAGCTGAAGTAAGGGATGATAGAAAGTCACTCCTCAATCAGGAGTATGAAGCCTTCAGACAGCTGAGCCAGGAGAATATCTCCATGTGCTATGAAAGGTTCTTTAGGATTGTAAATGAACTAAGAACCTATGGAAGGGTGTTCACATATTATGAACTTAATGACAAGTTCCTTATATCTCTAACTAGAGAATGGGACACTAAAATCTGTGCAATCAGGGAAGGGGCAAGACTTGGAGAAACCCCCACCCATACACTGTTTGGGAAACTGCTCTCATATGAGATGCAGCTTTCTGCAAGAAAGTAGGAGGACTCTTCCTCCAGGGCTCACACAAGGGAGAGATCTGTTGCTCTCAAAGCTGGAAGCTCTAAGAGGAACAAGGTTAGAGTGCAGTCACCTCCAAGAAAGGCTGCTGAATCAGAGAAATCTGAGAGCAGCAAATCAGACAGCTCCTCTTCTGATGAGGAGTTTGCTGCCTTCACAAGGCAGTTCAAGAAGATGATCAAGAGGAAACAATGGAAGAACAAACCTTCCTCCTCTTCTCATCCCAAGAAGGATCATTACAGATCTGAGAGGCAACATCTCAAAGGGGACATGTATGACTCTAAAACTAGTAAACATGTTTCAACTAACATAATTTGTTATTGTTGTAGTAAGCCTGGACATGTCATTGCTGACTGCCCAGTCAAGAGAAAGGAAAGAGGTGACAATAAGCCTCATCACCAGAAGGAGAGGAAGGGAGAAAAATCCTTCCTAGCTAAGAAAGGCAAGAGCTAGAGTGAATCTGAATCTTCATCTTCAGATTCAGATGGTGAGGAGGAAGCCTACTTGGGGCTGTTTGCTGATAAGGAAGAAGAAGACTATCCTGCTACCAGGATAGGAATAAGGGCCCCTCTATCACATTCAGATAGTGATGAAGAGGAGGATGAGGTCACTCTTGATGACCATGGGTTGATGGCTATAACTGAAGATGAGGACAGCCAAAGCAATTCAGTACATGAGCAGGTATTGATACACTGCATTTCTTCTTCCTCTGATTATGAAACAGGTCCAGAATCTGAATCTCCTCCATCTAAAGTTGGAAGTGAATCAGATTCTGAGGAGGATGTCAATCAATTGATTGATAAGTATGGTGCACTCCTAGAAGCTCTGAAAAAGATCATATTGCTATCCAAGAGGCAAGCTCAAGAAATTACTTCCCTAAAGCAATCAAAATCTTAGTTCATTGAGCATGCTACCCAGCTAGCTCTAATGAGCAAGAAGATTGGCAAGCTAAGGGGAATGTCAATCATCCATGTGGGCACCATAAGCCACAAGAACAAGATCATTAAGGATCTTGAAGAAAAGCTCCTCAAGGAGAGGATGCTAGTGGCTAAGTTCTCCAAGCCCAAGACAGTGCTGCCTATTATTGACACCTTCAACTCCCAGGACATGAGAGGTGTTGGTTTCAACAAGGAGGCAGCTACTAGCAACACTAAGGGAAAGGTTAAGGACTCAAAAGAATCTAAGACCTCCTTTATGAAAGTCTTGATGCCTTCAAACAAGTATGACCAAGAAAGTGTTCATGGTCACTTATTAATTGGAAGATCCAATAACTTGAGCAAAAATGCTCACAGCTATGGATATAGAAAGGAGTTAGGCTTAAGTGCCTTCAAGGCTCTGCATGAGGAAATTCAAATGGCCCATTATGGACCTTTTGTTTTTGGAACCTCAGCCCCTTCACTCAAGATAACCAAGGCTGTCAACTCTAAACATTGTTCAGCAAAGTCCATGGTTGTTGACTGTCCTGTAACCAAGCCAAAAAGCCCAGTTTCTGGTGCCATCCACACATGTTTAGCTGCCAAGCTAGAGGGTGTTGATGTCAAACAAAAACTGGCTGCCTTGACTGATTATAGGAAGGTAAAAAGGTAGGCCTTTACTGATAAAACAAAGAAAACAGCAGCTGTGCCCTCTACTGAACAGAAACAGGAAGCTTCATCTTCTAGGACTGTTCAGAAGAGGAGATATAATATATATGAGTGTTGGTGCTGTGGCAAAGTGGGACACTTTGCAATTGATTGTTGGCACAACCCCATTGTGCCAAAGGCAAGGATTGAACCTCAAGCCAAACCAACCCTTTCTAGGAATATCCCCTATGGTGTTAACATGAACCTAGGACCCAAAGTCAGTTGGGATCCTAAGGTACATTAAATTTTGTGTTGCAGGTTAGTTCAAGTACCTGTCTCAACCAAATATGGTACTTGGACAGTGGGTGCTCAAGGCACATGACAGGAACTAAGGATCTTCTAAAGGATTACCATCCAGTGAAGAATGGACCCAAAGTTATCTTTGGTGGATCTGAAAAGGGAGTCACCAAGGGATATGGTATGATTTCAAATGGCATAGTCTCAATCACAAGGGTAGCTTATGTTGAAGGGTTGCAACACAACCTTGTAAGAATAAGCCAACTATGTGACTTAGGCTATGTCATTGAATTCCACAATGACAAGTGCTTGATCAAAAAGTCTAATGACTTGGAGACCATTCTCTCAGGCACTAGGAGTGAAAATGTTTATTGCTTAGACATCATTTGCAATTATTCTATCTCTTCTGTGTGTCTTGTAGCTAATGAAAGTGAGTCACTTTGTGTCCAATGGCACAAGAGACTTGCCCCCATTAACTATAAGACAATGTATAGATTATTTTCTAAAGACCTTGTTAGAAATAGCCCTAAACTAAAATGTGTTAAAAGTGGTCCCTGTCATGCTTGCCAAATGGGTAAGCAAACTAGGGCCACCTTTAAAAGTATTGGCTCCAAGGATACTGAAAGGTGTGTATACCTATTGCACATGGACTTGTTTGGTCCTTTGCCAATACAGTGCCTAGGTGGGAAGTTGTATACCTTGGTAATTGTAGATGATCATTCAAAGATACATGGGTATTCTTCCATAAGAAGAAGTCAGATACCTTACATGTCTTTATAAATTATGTCAAGGCTATTCAGAATGATCTACTATGTACTGTGGTCAGGACAAGAACTGACCATGGCACAGAATTTCAATCTGAAGCCATGACAAACTTTTGTCAAGAATTTGGTATCACACAAGAGTTCTCCTCCCCAAAGACTCAACAGCAAAATGGTGTGGCTGAGAGGAGGAATATGACCTTCATAGAAGCTGGGAGAACATTGCTTAGTGACTCCTCACTCCCAGAATACTTCTGGGCTGAGGCAGTCAATACAGCCTGTTATGTTCCCAATAGAGCATCCATCAATAAGGTCCTTGGGAAAACTCCTTATGAGATTCTGAAAGGCAAACAACCAACAATTTCCTACTTTAGAATCTTTGGTTGCAAATGCTACATTCTAAATAATGGAAAATCTCAATTAACAAAGTTTGCAGAAAAATGCAATGTGGGGGTTCTTGGTATCAAAGCGAGGGTTTATAACAAGAAAACCCATGTTATAGAAGAATCTATGCATGTTGTATTTGATGAGACCAGCCTTCTCTACAAAGAATGGTCTAGTTCTTCTATTGTGACAGGAAATGAAGAAGGGATGCATGAGCTGACTGTCCAAGACAAGCCCAGCAGCAGCAACACACAGACATCTGCTGCAATTCCTGAAGAAGAAGAGGTACAAGATGAAGTCATAGCTGAACCAGTGGAACAAACACAGCCACCAGAGGACCCTCTTCCTGCTGCTGCAAGGCACCTGAGAGATCATCCAAGAGATCTAATAATTTTGATTCATACCCAAGGCATATTGACAAGAAGCAGAGCTCATAATGAAGCACTATTCTTGAGCTTCCTTTCTCAAATGGAGCCCAAGAAGTTTGAAGAGGCCAATCAGGACACCTTCTGGATTGAAGCAATGCAAGAAGAGCTCCTACAATTCAAGAGATGCAAAGTATGGAAGCTGGTGCCAAGACCTCAAGGACATAATGTGATTGGCACTAAATGGGTATACAGGAACAAGCTTGATGAGAATGGTACAATCATCAAGAACAAGACCAGATTAGTAGCCAAAGGATACAGGCAAGAGGAAGGTATAGACTTTGATCAAACCTTTGCACCAGTTGCAAGGTTGGAAGCAATTAGTCTATCCTTGCCTATGCTGCCCACAAGGGGTTCAAAGTCTACCAGATGGATGTCAAATCAGCCTTTCTCACTGGAGACTTGAAGGAAGAGGTATATGTTGAACAACCTTCAGGTTTTGTGCATCCAACCCTAACTTCTCATGTTTATCTTCTTAAGAAAGCACTATATGGTCTCAAGCAAGCTCCAAGAGCTTGGTATGAGACTTTGTCCAACTTTCTCCTCAAGAACAAGTTCATGAGGGGAAAGATTGATAGCACATTGTTTCTTAGGGAAACAAGGGGCAAGTGTCTCTTAGTCCAAATCTATGTTGATGACATAATCTTTGGGTCCACTGATGACAACCTCTGCAAGAGATTTGCCAATCTAATGCAGGGGGAGTTTGAAATGAGCAGTATGGGTGAGCTCAAATATTTCCTTGGGCTCCAATTGAAACAGTCTGATGATGGAATTTTCATCTCCCAGACCAAGTACACTAAGGAGCTCATCAAGAAATTTTGGATGGAATCAGCCTCCACCATGAGAACACCCATGGGGTCCAATGTATCATTAGACAAGGATGAAAAGGGAAATGCCTTTGATGAGTCCATGTACAGATGCATCATTGGATCCCTATTATACTTGACTGCTAGTAGGCCAGACATTATGTATTCTACATGTGTTTGTGCTAGGTATCAAGCGTGTCCTAAGGAATCTCACTACACCTCTGTGAAGAGGATTCTGAGATACCTTAAGGGCTGCTTGCATCTTGGCCTTTGGTACCCTAAGAACAATGACTTTGAACTAACATGCTTTTCAGATGCAGATTTTGCAGGTTGCAAAGAAGACAGGAAGAGTACAAGTGGTACTTGTCAGTTCCTAGGGAGAAGATTGATATCTTGGAGCAGCAAGAAACAAACCAGTGTGGCAATATCCACAGCTGAGTCGGAATACATTGCTGCAGGTAGCTGTTGTGCATAACTCCTTTGGACACAACATCAATTGGAGGATTACAACCTCAAGGTAAGGGAATCGCCTTTATATTGTGATTCATCCAGTGCAATATCTATTGCTAAAAATCCTGTCTCTCATAGCAGGACTAAGCACATAGAGATTAGATATCATTTTATTAGGGAACATGTAGAGTATAAAGACATCTCTCTTGAATTTGTCCCAACTGACAAACAAGTAGCTGATATCTTTACAAAGCCACTGGATGAATCTAAATTCAATGCTTTCAAAATTGATCTTTGCATGCTTTGTATAGAATAGTTCTAAATATATGAGTAATAGCTGTCACTATTGATGATTATACATGGTGAATTATCAAACTTTACATTATTGTACACTAAAACTTAGTGACATGACTAGGACACATCTTCAGCCAAATTATCTACATTAGGTCTAATCTTTATGATCAGCTAAACTGCAGGAGTATATTCAGCTGAATCAGCTGAGAAAAATCCCAGCTGAACCGCTGAGACGAGCAAACTGTCTCAGCGGCCTAGGTCTCCGTCTCAGCTGAACCGCTGAGACGGGGTATGTTCAATATGAAATTTGATAATTAACCCAAAACTCCTTAACACAATAAGGTAATTAAGTCTAAAAGCCTAGGGTTAATAAAAACGAAACTAAAATTCTATTCTCTCCCATCTCAGCACCTCGATTTTCTGATTCCATGGCGCCAAAAAGCTCAAAAGGTCTCCTGGAGGGCTATGAAATAGTAAGAGATGGATTCTCTCATGCCTCAGAAGAAATAAGACACGTGATTCATCTAATGGAAGCTCAAGGTCTGGAGCACATGCTGTCTGAACCGTGCTGCATTCTCAGAACTGAAGTTCTGGAATGGTTCAACAATGTCAAATTATCTCCTTCCAAAACCATCCTGAAGTCCAAGATAGGAAGTGAGAAGATAAAGATTACAGCTAAAAGGTTGGAGAAGGGGCTGAAATTAACTCCCTGCAGTAAAACTGAAGAGAAGGAAATATCTGAAAAGGATAAGAGGACTACCCTAAAGTGGACAGGATACAGTGATACTAAAACCAGTTGTCTAAGGAGGAAGTTCTTCAATCAACAGGGGAAGCTATTGTCTGATATAGTGGGCAAAGCTATCCTATGCAAGCCTGGTTCACATGACACTATCTCACAGTTCATGTTTGAATTTATGACTAGGATAATTCTGTCCAAGAGAACCTCATGGGGAGAAGTTATCTTTCAAAGGATAAAGGAATCTCTACAAGCCCCCAATATGGGAAGAATTCTATCTCTGTACCTACAGAATAGTCATTCAGAGACCTTTGCAAACTCGAAGGGGTCAAATCTCCATTATCTCAAAAGAATGGACATTAAGACTCTGGATAGATTCTCTAGAGTGCTCCCTATGAGCCAGCCATCTGTGGCAAAGGAAAAGAAGAAAGATTCATCTCAGCACAAATCAGACTCATCCTCAAAGTCAAATGGGTCTGAAAATGAAGATATTCATGGGTCTGATCGTAGATCTGGCAGCAACCCAATGAACATTAATAATGAAGAGGTCCCCAGGACAAATGAGGAGCCCCAAGGAAGAGTTGTGCCCAATCCTGAGCCAACCCAGATGAATGCTGATCTAGCTGTTCATAAAGCTGAAGATGAATTTCCCAACTCACCTATACATGGTAAATTAGGACTTCAGTTAGGCCTCTCTTCTCTATCAATAGTATAGTCTAGGTGTCTAACTCATCAATCATTTTTCAGGTGACCTTAGACAAAATTCTCCTCCTATGGATGCCCCAAGTGAGGGGGAGCATATCCCTGCCTATGAAGGAGGAGGTGGGTATGCTAG
The DNA here is from genome assembly GCA_033032865.1 of Dactylorhiza incarnata. Lineage (NCBI taxonomy): Eukaryota > Viridiplantae > Streptophyta > Magnoliopsida > Asparagales > Orchidaceae > Dactylorhiza > Dactylorhiza incarnata. The sequence goes on along the minus strand of JAWHQI010000326.1, from coordinate 645,113 downwards.
TGAGGGAGAATATCAACATGAATTGGTATCACCTAATGCCCCATCTGAGGGGGAGCAGATCCCTGATAATGAGAGGGCTAATGCTCAAAGTGGAGCTGAAATGATGGTTGAAAAGGAATTAGCCCAGGAAAGGCCAGTTACAGCTCTGGACACATCTGATCTGTTAAACTCAATACAAATAATGATTGAGGGTCAGATGTTGTCTATGAAAGAGATTGTTGCTGAAAAGGTTCATGATGTCTCTGCCTAGATACGGAATGAATTGTATACAACAAGAGCTGCATTGACTCAGGAGATCCAGGCCAGTGAGCAAAGAATGGAGTCAAGAGTGGCTGAAGTGAGAACTGAACTGAATGACCAGGTTAATGATGTCAAAACTGCATCAGATCATATCCTTCTGCAGATGACAAGATGGTTTGAAATGGCCAAAAATATTGTTGCTGCCCAGCACACAGTTCTGAAGGATATTGCAGACCATCAAGGGGATTCCACAAAGGACATCATATATGTAAGGAATCAGCTCTACAAAAATGAGAATGTCTGAGAAAAATCTGTTGCCAGAATGGCACAAGTGGTCAACACATCAAGCAGCCAAGTCAAGTCCCACATTGACAAGGCAAAGGAATGCATTTTGGATGATGTGGACAGCACCTTTTAGACTCTCTCTCAATCCATATTGGATCAACACTGTGAAATTAAGAAGAAGATAGTGGAACATAGCAAAGAAGGAGAGGAGAAGATACTCAATCTACATGCTAAGCTGAAAGGAGCTCACATACAGCTGTATAAGAACATGGAGTCCTCTCACAAACTGATACTCTCCAATCAAGAAGAAGCCAGCAAGCAAATGGTGGAAGTGGTCAACAATGCCTCCAGTGCTATTCAAGAAAATATCCTTACCATGGTCAGAAAGGTCACTGATAATCAATGGGACTCAAGCTTAAAAGTGCAGCAAGGAACAAGAATTGCTTTGAATCTGCCCATCTTGAACCCTAGCAGAGATGAAGACTTTGACTTCCAAAGTCAATCAAATTTGATTGCTGATAAGAGAGCAGCAAAGAGGAGAAGGGTAGAGGGTATTCAAACTGCTGAAGAATATATGGCACAGAAAAGAATGGAAAGATTAGAGGATCCACTCCATGAAGATGACAATCTGGAGTTGGACACAATTGTTGTCAATACCTGGGTGAGCCATGGAAATCCAATGAAGGACATTGACCATGTCTATTCAGCTGCTGAGTGGATCAAACACCTTGAAAGGGAATCTTTAAGGGAAAGGATTCTCAAAGAAAACATGGTAAGAAGGGAAACTCCTTTAAGAATTCCCTCCAGATATCTTCCCAAGCCACTTCTGTACTTCTGTACAACTATAAGTTGATTTTTCTTTTATATATCTGTACTGAACATTTAAAGTGAAATGATATTTCATATTCTGATCATAATATTGTGTTTGTTACTATTGATATATGTACTTTGTATTTATTCTCTTTAGTATTCACTACCTTAAATGAGATGTTCAAATTGAAATGGATCAGCTATTACAGAAAATAGCTCTCCAATTGAGTGGGAGTAAATTCCCTACTCAGGTTGAGGGGAAGTTGGCAAATGCTAAGAGTGTACAGGTTAGCCTATAGATTGATCCAAAGGGATCTACAAATATTGTCCCTCTATCCATAGCAAGTTAAGGTTGAAAAAGCCAGAAAGGGGGAGATAGGGCCAGTACCAATGCTGGAGAAAGGGGAGAAAGGGGGAGAAAGGGACAGTGCAAATGCTTATGCTTAGGGTGTTAGGTCCTATGCTTCACAGATCATTTTTTTTTCTGTGATAAGATTTTTATTGTTAATGGACCTTAGCATTGGGGATGTTCTGCCTTCTTCAAATAGGGGGAGATTGTTGGGTATATTGTCCTCAATATTACCTTGATTTGAAGAGGCATCACTCTCAATGCTAAGGACATATTGTATTCAACAAAGCTATACTTGTGTAGGATATACAAGCACAGGTAACTCAAAAGGAAGGGCCAAACATGGCCTTAGATGAGAAGAAACCATCCACAAGGAGATGAAGATCTGTCTCAGCAGATCCGCTGAGACGAAGGGTCATAACCGCTGAGACAAGGAGCCATCTCAGCGGATCCACTGAGAAGGAGACTGAAGCAACCGCTGAGAAGGGGATTGGAGCTGCCGCTGAGACTGGAAGCTGTCTCAGCCCAACCGCTGAGACTGGATGCTGTCTCAGCCCAACCGCTGAGACAGATCCAAATGTGCTGACGGGATCTGCTTTTGGCGCAAATGACAATTGAGAGGGAAAAGCAACTCCAATCTGACCCATACTGTGTCAGGAGGATCGATATAGCCGTTGAAGCCTTCTGGAGGTATAAAAGAAGAAGCTAGGGCACAACAACAAGTACTGTTCGATTGAAAAAGCCTTTAATGTACGCCGTAATCGAGCATTCATGTTTCAGCCAGTTGAAGTTGTTCTCTGCAGCTGAAGTTAATCTTCTAAGGGAGATTAGTTAGCTCTTCCCGTGCAAACTCAAGAAGGGCAAGTTGATCTTATGCTTTGCTGAAGGAGAAGATCAAGGTGAGACAAATCTGAAGCAGTTGTTTTCAGATCGGAAGAAAGGATTCAGAAGACCTAAGAGTAAACCTTTTGTCTTTTGTATCTAGCTCAAACTCTATTATATCTTTGTAAGGCATTGTTGCCTGAGTGAAAGGCTGTTGAGCCTGTGTGTAAAGCTGTGTTGACAGCTTGAGTGGTAGTACTTCTTGATAGGTCTGAGGTAGGAAATCTGTGGGATTTCTGAGTGGTAGGAGTTACATAACTCTGAGCTATAGGGCTATTGTGCCCGAGGGGTAGGGCTGTTGAGCCTGAGTGTAGGGCTGTTGAGCCTGAGTGTAGGGCTGCTGTGCCTGAGGTAGGGATCACTATTGATCTGAGAAGTTCTGAGGAACTTGTGGTGTAAGCTCAAGGAGCCGAGATTGGAGTTTGCGGGCTTGTCTAACTCACTGTTAGAAAGGTGAAGGGGGAAAGAGGACTACTCAAGACACCCGATCTTGAGGAATCTCTATACATCCTTATGTGCTTTCTGTGATTGTTTTTTCTGCTGCTAGAATCATTAGGTTTAAACAAAGAAAGTAACTAAAACATATTCACCCCACCCCCCTCTAGGTATTATTGACTACACCTATATAAACTATCACACCCCCCCCCCCCCCCCCCCCTCTAAGGGCTCCTATAGATCCAACAAATTATACTGTGGATAAGATCTTGGTAGATACCGGATGTTCGGTGAATGTTCTATTCAAACCTGCTTTCGAGGCACTGAAGACCAGGAAGGCTCTACTCTCCACTAAAGGGCCGCTATATGGCTTCACATGAGAGAAGAAGGAGGTGGAGGGAATTGTAACCCTCTCAGTAACATTAACAGGCATTGTAAAATTGGTGAAGTTCATAGTCGTTGAAACTCTGAGCAACTACAATGGAATTTTTGGAAGACCAGTCCTAAACGAATACCAAGCAATAATTTCAACCTATAATCAGGCCGTGAAGTTCTCTTTGAATGGTAAACAATACCAGATTAGGAGCGATCAGAGGAAGGCTATATAATGCTACATTAGGATTGTCAATGTGATCGAATTATCTCTTCTCCAGATAATTGAGATCTCCCCAGCACCTCAAACTCTTTACTAGGTCGAAGTAGCAGAAGAGATAGAAGAAGATGCAAAAGATGGAGCTAGCTTGGAACCTGCCCAAGCAATTCAAACCGTACCCAACAGCAAAGAATATGAAAGTAAGAAGCTTTCGATCAACGCTGAATTTCCCAAAGATGATAAGGATCAGCTCATCTCCTGCCTCCTAAAGAACCTGGATGTCTTCTCTTGGTCGGCGCATGACATGCCAGGAGTTGATCCAGATGTTGCCTGTCACTACCTCGATATCGATCCTAACTTCATTCCAATCAAAAAAAAGAAAAGAGCAGTGGCAGAGACTCTCGCTCAGCCAATTCGGGAGGAGGTAGAGAAGTTGTTGAAGGCCAAGTTCATTCAAGAGATTCAAATCCCAGATTGGGTATCTAATGTAGTACTTGTGAAAATGCTAGCGAAAAGTGGCGGATGTGTGTAGACTTTACCAAACTTAATAAAGCTTGACCTAAAGATTGCTACCCCTTGCCTTGATGCGTGAATCTTGCACACCGCTGATGAGTACTTTTTGTACTCATCTTTTAGTATAAGTTTAATATATTTTTAATATGAAATTATATAGTGTTTTATGCTTTTCTTAATTAAATTATTATCTTTTCAATTTTATAAACTAACTCAAGCCTTTTTTGTGTTTTTCAGGATTTCTGGGCATTTTGAGCAAAATTGTCAAGTCCACGCCCAAGGTCACGGGCGTGACCAAGGGCGTGACAACCAAAGATTTATTCTAGACCTGCCTCCGCTACCCAGAGTCGTTCCGTGAAGAATTCGCCAAGTACACGCCCCAGGTCATGGGCGTGACCAAGGGCGTGACCCCTGGCTGCTGCGTTCGACGAAAATTCAGGAGATCGACGAACAGGCGAGTGTTCGATGAATGTTCAAAATTGTCAAGTACACGCCCCAGGTCACGGGCGTGACCAAGGGCGTGACATCCAAGTCACGGCCGGGACCCCGCCACCAGCTGCCAATATGCCTGCCACATCATTTAAAGTTACATGCCCCAGGTCACGGGCGTGACCAGTGGGCGTGACATTTAGTCACGGGTGTGACTCGCCCTGCGCGCCTTCCCGCCAAAGATTTCCCGCCAGCAGCACATTTAAAGATTACACGCCCCAGGTCATGGACGTGACCTAGGGCGTGACGCATCCGAAACGCCTGCATTGTGTTGGAGTTTCTGAGGTGATCTCAAAGCAAACAATAGTTAGTCTTGCTGCCAACGCAATATGAGCCTATAGGGTCACACAAAAAAGCGTTTGGAGAAATTGGAGAAAGGATTGTGTTGGCCTTACTCATATTGGATATGAGTGGAGGACCAATCCTGTGACTGCTTGGAATTAAGTTGAGAATGTCTCAACGGGAAATAGTTTAAAGGGTTTAAACGAACGGATTTACACTAGATAATTCGGCTAAAGGCATTAACCGAATTCGACTAAAGGTTTTAGACGAATTCAGCTAATGGCAAATTCGACTAAAGGGTTTCGCCGAATTTATATAGTCGAATTCGTCGAAATGGTTTCGCCGAATTCGGTTATAGTGAATAGCCGAATTTATATATAGTCGAATTCGTCGAAATGGTTTCGCCGAATTCGGTTATAGTGATTAGTCGAATTCGGTTAATGTGATTAGTCGAATTCGGCGAATTCAATCTGGACAGTTTTTCCTCTGGTCTGCGGATAACCGATTTTATGCCTTGCTTATAAAAGGAACGTGTTTAGGGCTTCGAATAAGATGGTTTTTCCAGATCGAGCCCTTTAGCGAGAGAACAGACGACGGAAGTGTTCCGGCTGTTCTCGTTCCGTCTGCCGATCATCGTTCTGCCGCCGCTAGTCGCCGCCGCCGGTCGCCGCCTCCTCTGGATCGGACCTAGCAGTCTGTGAGGACGTTGAGAGCATCCTTCTCCGACCTAGTTCTTGTGCGACAAGAAGCTAGGGTTCTCAATCGTTCGTGTGGACTTCTGTAGAGGGATCAATCTATTTCGATCCTTGAAGAACTCAAAGGCAGATTTCGGATTTCTCTTTGGAGCACCTTGGTTGAGTATTGACTCAATCCCGCGAAGGTATATTGTATTTGCTTTGCTTAATCTCTTGAATCATGAAAACCGCAAGATCCGTTGATCTTTTTTTGGGTTGTTCTTGTTCATTTCCGCTGCACATATTCGATATGTCATCCCTTATGAAGGGGTACAGAAAACCCAACAGTGGTATCAGAGTGAGGTTGCGGTTAAGTGCGTGTAAATTGGGACATTTGGAAGCGTTCTAAATGCCCTAATTTCCTCTTGGAATATCACATTTGATGTGATTTTGTGAGGTTTCTGGTGGTGGGATTTTGTGAGACCATCGCCAGGGGCGCTGCCCCTTGGTCCCCGTTAGGGGCTCTGCCCCTAAGACCCCGCCAGGAGCCCGGCCCCTTGGAACCCCGCCAGGAACGCATGTGATTGCGTTGTGATTTTCATGTTTCAGAGGTTGTTTCTCCTGTGCAGTAACCGTCCCTCAAAATGGTTTGTGAAACCAAATGTTTAGATTATTGAATCTGACATGAGAGACGAGTTTGTCTACTGCACAAGTGGAGTTGCTTTGTGATGAGTCCCAAATATATACACATTTATGGACTCATCTGGGCCGATTTTCTAGTCTATGCACTTCACATTAGACATGTTTTCACTCATATTTGATACTCTATGCTAAGTGCACCTCTAGGCCCGTTTTTGGTGTTATTTCATGTTCTGCATCTCTAGTAGTTTTCATGCATTGTTAAGTGCCACTTTCAGTGGGTGGATTCGTGGTTCTGCTGGAACAGGAGTTGTGCAGGTGTTCCCGGTACAATTCTGTACAGGTATACTGCGCACGATCACTGGTTTTATTGCGCACGACCACTGGTCGTGCACCGCTGATCGTGTGCACTTAACCCTATTTTTCGAGTTCTGTCTCGGGTAGTGCGCACGACCACCTATGATAGTGCGCATGACCACCGGTCGTGCGCCACTGTTCGTGCGCACTTAACATCAATTTTATGAGTTCTGTTTCAGACATTGCGCACGACCGCCTACGATAGTGCGCACGACCACCGGTCGTGCGAACATGGTATTTTATAAATTTCTTACTTTGCAGGCTCCACCCAGGTAGGCGCACGATCACAGAACTCCAGCGCGCATGACCACTGGTCGTGCGCCAATGACCGTGCGCAGTATTTATTCCAGCGCCTATATAAGATCCTGATCCGCAGATTAGGGATAACCCGGTTCCGGGAGCGCGATTTACAGTCCGTACGCCGTCGTTTTCCACTTCCAGCCACCTCCACCTCATCTTCTCCGCAAGGGGAAGTCATCTCCAGCCATTCTAAGCAATCCTCCATCATCCGGGAGCATTCTCCGCCCTCCGCAAGCACTCAAGCAAGCCATCTCCAGTTCTGTCCGGTGAAAAGAATAGTCATCCTGAGGTAGAAGACGACGGAAGCACGTGGAGAGGTCGTGACAGTCTCTCAATGCCGGAAGCACAGTCTGCCCGAGTCTGGAGGTAGCTTGACAAACTACCATTCCGGCCGTGAACGACCGCTAGTCTTCGTCCATTGGTTGATTTCTTCCTCCCCCCTTTGTTGTACTTCTTTGAATCATTTAAACTTGAATATCATGATGTTTAGTTTAAATGCAATGGTTGTTTCTTCTCCGTTCTTCAGTATTTGTTTGTGATACGTCTCACCTCCACTCACTCACTCACGCACTCATCGTGTTCGATTCGCATTAGCAAGAGCTAACGGCGATTTGTGAAGAGGTGTTTGCGACCCTCACTCTCCACACTAGTAATCACTTCATTCGCATGCGTACCGTCCATCCGCCTCACGAAGCTCGGCATCGCGGCCGCTGCACCCATCTCACCTTGCGAAGCGGTGATTTCGACCCGCATTTCTTTTATTGTTGTTAACAGTAGGAAACCAAATCAAAACCCCACTGTCTGTGTTTGTTTTTGCTTGTGTAATAATTGTCACACAACATGATTCGTTCACCCAACCTGCATTCCTCAAGAGACCGACACTCGGGGATCCTATTCCCAACATTTATTACTTGCGCGACCAGTGCACTTGCCGAACATCGCATCAAGTTTTTGGCGCCGTTGCCGGGGAATGTTCAGGCGTGTAACGTCTTGAGTTGTGAACCTTTGTTATAAGATCAGTTGTTTTTGATTTTCCTTGTTTTGTTTTCTTTAGGTTGTGATTGTGCATGCAGAGACAAGCCGCAGGGGAACTTGTACCCTTTGATCCCGAGATCGAACGGACCGCTCGCGCACGAAGGCGCGCAGCAGCTGTACATGCGGCAATGGGTGACAACATAGACCCAGATAATGTTGAACCAAGAGTGCCCAACGTGGAGAAGCACCATCCTGGAGATGAGCAAGAGGTAGTTAGGCCTCGACCCCGAACGATGAGAGATTACACCACTCCGACAGCTGGGAGTGTGTATCCTGGGTTTGTTCCCAATATTATGAACAACCAGTTTGAGATCAAACCTGCGATCTTGAACATCATCCGTAACAATGCTCAGTTCTCCGGGATGGCCAGTGAAGATCCGCACTTGCACCTGGCAGAGTTTTCCGATATCTGCGGAACTTTCCGCTACGCTGGTATTCCTGACGATACAGTCAAGCTGCGACTGTTCCCATTCTCACTTCATGACAAGGCCAAGGTGTGGCTCCATTCTATTCCTCCTGGGACCGCTGCGACTTGGGATTCTCTCGCATCCAAGTTCCTGGCCAAATTCCACCCCGTTGATAAAATTGTAAGCCTGCGGTGGGAGATCGCCACCTTTCGCCAAGCTGACCAAGAGACCCTTGCCGAGTCATGGGAGCGCCTTAATGTTCTTCTCCGCCGCTGTCCGAGCCACGAGCTCCAACCTTGGAACGTGGTAGAGACATTCTACTTCGCGATCGAGCCCAACTGCCGGGAAATGATAGATGCTGCTGCGGGTGGTACTCTAATGAACCATACTCAAGAAGAGGCTCTTCGAATTCTGCGAGACACCGCCTCCCACAGCACATTTTGGACTGCCGGGAGAAATGCACCGAGAAGCGCCTGTGGTCTCTTCGTGGTCGACTCGCTTCCGCTTACATCCGCACCGGCTGCTGTTATTATGTGTGAAGGATGTGGAGGCGGAGGACACCACGCGTATGAATGCTCGGGCAGTGATCTATCAGGTGACTTCTCGCACTTTTCTTTAAACGAATCTATTAATTTTGTTGGTAATCAATCTAAGGGGGTGTCGTTTAATAACACATATCATCCGAGAGTGAGAAGTCACCCAAACTTCTCATGGAACTCCAACGCACCTGGCCAACGATGGGCACCGGGGCAGCATCAGAATGATGCGTACGCTTCCGGGAGCCAACCAAGGCCACCTCATCCGGAATATAACCAAGGCCCCCCAGCTCCCAAAAAGAGTAACTTGGAGGAGATGATGGAAAAATTCATGCAAGCGGCTAACTCAAACATGGTTAACCAAACCGCGTCCATGCGGAACATGGAAACGCAGCTGGGCCAATTGGCCCAAGTGCTAACCGAGCGGTCGCATGGGACTCTTCCTAGTAATACCGAAAAAAACCCAATAAACCAAGGGAAGAGTCTCGGCGACGCGGAAGTGGGTCATCCGCGTGAGTTTGTAATCTCCTGTTCCATTAATAAAATTGAAACTAAGGCTTTGTGTGATTCTGGCTCCTCCCGCAACATCATTGCTTTGCAAGACGTTGATAAAATGCAACTTGAAATTAACATGGAGGACCGAAAATCTCTTGTGTTCGCAAATGGTACCGTCATACAATCGGAAGGGGAAGTTAAAATGTAGAAGTTATAGTTGAGGGGCAGTGGTGGTTGCTGATTTTCAAGTGTTGGGACCCCGGGAGAATCACTCCATCCCTATCTTGGGTGTACCGTTCTTGAAAGAGAGCGGTGCCACCTTTGACTTTTATGCGGGTTGTGTCCTCCTACCCAATAAGGTGCCTTTGCCCACTTGCCCTAAGACTATAACTGAAACATCCATCTGCCCCCTCCTTTTATTTTTGATGAATCACTGAGTTGTGCAGGGGATAAGAAAGATAATGGATCATCTGAAGGAAAAAAGGAAGAGTACCAGTCAAGCGGAGAGGAAAAAGTAGATTCTCGAAGAAACTATGCTTCCAAGAGGGAGGAGGACAGCAGTCCTGAACTTATTGAGCTGAACTTGATTCGGGATGACATCCCATTATTCTCTTGCATTGAATCGTGTAATAAACTAGTTAAGCGTTCCATTTCTTGGGCTGATCCGGTCGTCACTGCGGCGACGGAAATGACACCACCCACTGCTCGATTGGGAGAATCTGAAAACATTCAATGTTGGCAGTCTCCGACTGTCGCTAAACTTAAACACGAGAAGCGTCTGCGCGATGCGCACTTTGCCGTTCTCCGTAGCAAGATGGCGGAGGTTAGGGGAACACTGGGTGACACCAGTGTTGGCCCTAAAGCCTTCACCTCCCACCTACAAGCTACGGGAGACGGGCACCATAAAAGCGCCTACAGCTGATTTTCTTTTTATCTCTTATTTTGTGAAACTCTCTTTTTCATGCACTTTTTATTTAATTTCTGCACTCTGTAAACAATTATAATACAGGTATTTGGTCCAGCTTAAGGACATAAAATAAAAGCGCTGCTGGGAGACAACCCAGATTTGCTGATTTCTGTTTTTCTAACATGTTTCAATTCAGTTTATATATATTTTTGCTGCTTTTAGTTGTGTCGTTTGCAGGCGAGCTTTGTTCTTTGCGATGGCGGAAGCTGTGGATTGCTCATGAAAATTAACGCCAATCGTCTGGTATGCTCAATTTTGAGCATTGGGTAACACTTCTTCCCCGCTAGCTTTCAGTTTTTGTGATGCAATGTTTAGATTAAGTCTGGGGGAGAGCACGTTGTTATCCACTTTGCGCACGAGTTGCACCGCATGCTAGAAGATTGTTTAAATTTTTCGTTGCCATCGTCATTATTCCATGCTTCATACACCACTTCACCCACATAAGCGCGCACTTACCTGATTGTTTCGTTTCCGAATAAATTATTTTGGCTTGGAATGTGAATTAGGGTGTTAGCTTAGGAATTACTAATTGGAGTGCGATGTTGACTCGCGTAGTGTTCTAGTCGCATCCGCATGCTATAGTAGAATTTGAGTAAAACTAGATTATTTCTATGCGTTTAATTTATGATTAGTATTTTTGTGTAGTTTTAGATTTGTTATACTCAAATGGTGAATGTGAACGAAATTGGCGATAACCCGGTGTTGTGTGTATACGAGCACTAGTTGTGTGTTGCTCGAGTCGGGAGGAAGGTTTACCTTTCTCGTGGGCTAAGAACTTGCCCCAAACTACTCTTGAAGCATGGGTGCGAGCGATTCTTCGAGTTAAATGTGATGTAGGCCACCTTTTGGCTAGTTTGAGCTTTGTCTTCCCATATCCTATTCGCTCACCTTTGCAAGCCAACATTTGCGCCTACCACTTCTTTGTTTCAGCTCCTCTTCCATTCACCAAATCCTAAAAGCTTATCCTACTTTCGCAACCAATTTGCTGTTTAACTGCACTCATGTTTTTGATTTGGTGTGATGTTTGGAATCTCTGTGATGTGAAGGAAAAATAAGTTTTATTTGCTGAATATGAACCAACTGGAGGATAAGAAAAAAGACGAAAAATATGTTATTGAAATGAAATTCTAAAAAAAATTGTATTGAAAAGATATCCTCCCAAGCGCAATAGAAAATATGTTGGTATTTGTGAAGTAGGCCGTGTGCACTCCTAGTTTTCATGATAAGTCTGGGGTGTGTCACACGAGCTTTGTTCTTGGTTTTGTTTGGTGCAACGTTCCGTTGACTCATTTGGGTTGCGTAGCCTTCGTCTTTATCTTCGAATATCATACCACAACCTAAGCCCCAATATGATCCTAAAGCCCTACTTATTTATCTCATGAGTTTGCTAGCGCCGTGGAGAGAGTGTGACCGGGCAAGCTTATGGTTCACGACGTTGATGGATTTCAGCGGAGTTATTCCTGAACCCCAATCTTGTGCAACACCCACCTTAGTGGCTTGTTACTTTCACTTCGGGCATGATCATTCAAGTTCTTCACAGTTCACCAACTGAGTATTGATAAATCTTTCATTACTCTCTAATACTTTTGTAAATTAATTAGTATAGTTAGAATCTCTTTTTACTAAATTTCTATTTGCATGCGTTTGTTACTTCGCACCGTACTCCTTTGTGTAATTTCCTTTGTTAACAACCATTTTCACACTCCACCGAATTCGTTTGCTCGGGACGCACAAACAGTTAAGTCTGGGGGTGTGATGAGTCCCAAATATATACATATTTATGGACTCATCTGGGCCGATTTTCTAGTCTATGCACTTCACTTTAGACATGTTTTCACTCATATTTGATACTCCATGCTAAGTGCAGCTCTAGGCCCATTTTTGGTGTTATTTCATGTTCTGCATCTCTAGTAGTTTTCATGCATTGTTAAGTGCCACTTTCAGTGGCTGGATTCATGGTTGTGCTGGAACAGGAGTCGTGCAGGTGTTCCCGGTACAATTCTGTACAGGTATACTGCGCACGATCACTTGTTCTATTGCGCACGACCACTGGTCGTGCGCCGCTGATCGTGTGCACTTAACACTGTTTTTCGAGATCTGTCTCGGGTAGTGCGCACGACCACCTACGATAGTGCGCACGACCACCGGTCGTGCGCCACTGTTCGTGCACACTTAACATCAATTTTATGAGTTCTGTTTCGGACAGTGCGCACGACCGCCTACGATAGTGCGCACGACCACCGGTCGTGCGCCACTTGTCGTGCGAACATGGTATTTTATAAATTTCTTACTTTGCAGGCTCCAACCAGGTAGGCGAACGATCACAGAACTCCAGCGCGCATGACCACTGGTCGTGCGCCAATGACCGTGCGCAGTATTTATTCCAGCGCCTATATAATGTCCTGATCCGCAGATTAGGGATAACCCGGTTCCGGGAGCGCGATTTACAGTCCATACACCGCCATTTTCCACTTCCAGCCACCTCCACCTCATCTTCTCCGCAAGGGGAAGTCATCATCAGCCATTCTAAGCAATCCTCCATCGTCCGGGAGCATTCTCCGCCCTCCGCAAGCACTCAAGCAAGCCATCTCTAGTTCTGTCCGGTGAAAAGAATAGTCATCCTGAGGTAGAAGACGACGGAAGCACGTGGAGAGGTCGTGACAGTCTCTCAACACCGGAAGCACTGTCCGCCCGAGTCCGGAGGTAGCTTGACAAACTACCATTCCGGCCGTGAACGGCCGCTAGTCTTCCTCCATTGGTTGATTTCTTCCTCCTTCCTCCCCCCTTTGTTGTACTTCTTTGAATCATTTAAACTTGAATATCATGATGTTTAGTTTAAATGCAATGGTTGTTTCTTCTCTGTTCTTCAGTATTTGTTTGTGATACGTCTCACCTCCACTCACTCACTCACGCACTCATCGTGTTCGATTCGTGTTAGCAAGAGCTAACGGCGATTTGTGAAGAGGTGTTTTCGACCCTCACTCTCCACACTAGTAATCACTTCATTCGCATGCGTACCGTCCATCCGCCTCACGAAGCTCGGCATCGCAGCCGCTGCACCCATCTCACCTTGCGAAGCGGTGATTTCAACCCGCATTTTTTTTATTGTTGTTAACAGTAGGAAACCAAATCAAAACCCCACTGTCTGTGTTTGTTTTCGCTTGTGTAATAATTGTCACACAACGTGATTCGTTCACCCAACCTGCATTCCTCAAGAGACCGACACTCGGGGATCCTATTCCCAACATTTATTACTTGCGTGACCAGTGCACTTGCCGAACATCGCATCACTTTGCTTATGTTCAATGCATGCAAACCTGAAAATCTAGAAGTGTTCTAAATATTCAGATTTAACCCCCTTTTATCAAACTGTTGATAATCCTTTTATGTGCAAATAGGGGATGCATTTGTTTTGTGTATGTGTGCATGGTGATTAAATGTTAATCACGATGAAACGTTCATCTATTGAAAAATAAAATCCCTTATCCAATATTAAGTATTCGGATGCCTTCCGATGGATGACACTCTTCCTGCCTCGATCGATGAAGTGTGGGCTTGCCAAAGCAAGGTGCATTAATCTATCTTGGTAAGGGTGCGAGCGGATAATTGTGATATCCCACTGTCGACATCGGGTCAAGCTTAACTAGGTGACCTCAAATGTTGAGTGCCTAGAGGCATAGGGTTGGCATGCTCCATATGATGGATGCGAATAAAGAGTTATTCACCAACCATACAAGAGTTGCATAGTGATGCAATTGACAAATGTTGTCTACCTAAATAACCGCATTATGAGAGGAATGCCAAAGCAGACTCGTGGTGTTGGTGAAATACGGATCTTGTCCACTAAGAGAGTAGCTCGCATAAACTCTCTGAATCGATATCAAGGGTTATCGATTTGATTAAAAATAGTGGGAGCTCTTTAATAAAAGTCCTTACTAAAATTATATAAAATGTATTTTGAAATATAGTACTAAAATTTCACTTTGCGAAATTCCTTGTAGAATATCCATGGCAAGTGGATCTCACTCCGCCTTGTCCCTGAGAGCGATCCTTGAGAAGGATAAGCTAAATGGGACAAATTTCCTTGACTGGTATAGAAACCTGAGAATTGTTCTCAGGCAAGAGCGCATGCTTTATGTCTTGGAAGAAGATCCCCCTGAAGATCCAGCCTCTAATGCACCACGTGCATATAAAGATATTTATAAGAAGTATGGAGATGACTCCTTGGATGTTGAATGCCTTATGCTCGCGACTATAAACTCTGAGCTTCAGAAGCAACATGAGAACATGAGTTGTTATGAGATGGTTGAGCACCTGAAGAAAATGTTTCAAGGGCAAGCTCGCCAAGAAAGGTTCGATATATCCAGGGCGTTATTTCAGTGTAAAATGGGAGCTCGAGACCCAGTAGGAACTCACGTACTCAAGATGATTGGGTATATAGAGAGCCTTGAAAGACTGGGGTTACCTTTGAGCCAAGAGTTGGCCACTGATCTGATCCTGCAATCGTTGCCGGACCGTTACGAGCAGTTTGTCTTAAATTACAATATGAATGAAATTGACAAGACACTGCCCGAGCTCCTAGGCATGTTAAGAACTGCCAAGATCAACATGAAGAAGACCAAGCCTGCTAGCCCCATACTGATGGTGCATAAAGGCAAGGGCAAGGTCAAGGGAACCAAGAAGACTAAGGTAGGACCTAAGTCACATCTTGATCCCAAGTCTTCAGCACTGAAAAAGAAAGGATTGGCTAAGGAAGGGAAGTGCCACCATTGTGGTAAGGCAGGGCACTAGACGAGGAACTGTCCTCTGTATCTAGAAGATCTGCAGAAGAAGAAGGGAAGTATGACTTCCACTTCCGGTATTTTCGTTATAGAAATAAACCTTTCTGCTCCTTCATCCTGGGTATTGAATACCGGATGTGGTTCTCACATTTGTATAAATGTGCAGGAACTGAGAAGGAGAAGAATGCTGGGTAAAGGGGAGGTAGACCTGCGCGTCGGGAATGGAGCAAGAGTTGCTGTCGTCGTCGTTGGTGTTTACTATCTTTCTTTGCCCACAGGGCTTGTAATAGAACTAGATAATTGTTATTATGTTCCTGCCATAACTAGAAACATTATTTCTATTTCATGTTTGGACATGATTGGTTTTTCTTTCGTAATTAAGAACAATTGCTGTTCTATTTATAAGAATGATGTTTGTTATGGCGTAGCCCAAATGTTTAATGGTTTATATGTTTTGAACTAAGACAATCTGATCTATAACATAGAAAATACTAAAAAACTAAAAACAAATGACTTGAATCCTACGTACCTTTGGCATTGTCGTTTAGGTTATATAAATGAGAAATGCATATCCAAGCTCCATAAAGATGGACTACTGGACTCATTTGATTATGAATCATTTGAGAGATGCGAGTCATGTTTGTTGGGCAAGATGACGAAAGCTCCTTTCACTAGCTGTAATGAGAGGGCTAATGATCTCTTGGGTATAATACATAGTGATGTATGCGGACCCATGAGTTCTATGGCTAGAGGTGGGTTCTAATACTTCGTTACATTTACTGATGATTTCAGTAGATACGGATACGTGTTTCTTATGAAGAACAAATCCGAGACATTTGAAAAGTTCAAAGTGTTTAAGAATGAAGTAGAAAACCAACTGGGAAAAAGGATAAAAGCACTCTAATCTGATCGAGGTGGCGAATATCTGAGTCATGAGTTTCGTGATCATCTGAAAGAGTGTGGTATTATATCACAGCTTACTCCACCCGGAACACCTCAACATAATGGTGTCTCTGAGAGGAGGAATCGTACCTTGTTAGACATGGTGCGATCGATGATGAGTCATGCAGATTTGCCCGTTTCCTTTTGGGGTTTTGCTTTAGAGACTGCTGCTTTCACACTAAATTGAGTTCCAACGAAAATGGTTCTAAAGACACCATATGAGATATGGACTGGGAAGCGTCCTAGTATGTCGTTCATCAAGGTCTGGGGCTGTGAGGCATACGTGCGACGTCAAATGCCTTACAAGCTGGAACCCAAATCGGATAAATGTTATCTAGTGGGGTATCCTAGGGAAACCAAAGGATACTACTTCTACTTACCATCTGAGGGCAAAGTGTTTGTCGTAAGGACTGGTGTCTTTTTGGAGAAAGAGTTCTTATCTAGAAAGACTGCAAAGGTAGAACTTGAAGAAGTTCAAGAGCCACAAACAATGAACGAACTAGAATTGGAACCTGAGCAAGGACAACAAGAAGTTGTAGCTGGAGAGCCTGCTCAAGAAACACAAGTCCTACGTAGATCTGGTAGACCAAGATTTGAGCCTGAGAGATATGGATTTCTCATGTCTCAAATAGGTAGTGTGTTGCTTATGGATCATGATGATGAGCCTGCAACCTACCAAGAGGCTATGAATGGACCCGACTCCGAGAAGTGGCTTGAGGCCATGAAATCTGAAATGGACTCCATGTGCATAAACCATGTTTGGACCTTGGTGGAACCACCTGAAGGGGTACGACCCATAGGGTGCAAGTGGGTCTTCAAGAAGAAGACCGACATGGATGGGAATGTACAGACAAAAAAAGGTCGGCTGGTGGATAAAGGTTTCAGGCAAATTCATGGTGTTGACTATGATGAAACATTTTCCCCTGTAGCAATGGTCAAGTCCATCAGAATTCTACTTGCTATTGTTGCGTATTATGACTACGAGATCTGGCAAATGGACGTCAAAACGGCTTTTCTTAATGGAAACCTCCTTGAGGAAGTGTATATGACACAACCCGAGGGTTTTGTATCTCCAAGTGATGCCACTAAAATATGCAAGTTGAATCGATCCATTTATTGATTGAAACAAGCTTCTCGAAGTTGGAATCTGCGTTTTGATGAGAAGATCAAAGAGTTTGGTTTCATCAAGAACGAAGATGAGCCTTGTGTTTACAAGAAGATTAGTGGGAGCATTGTTGTCTTCCTGATATTGTTTGTAGATGACATACTGTTGATCGGAAATGACATTCCGACCCTGCAAGTTGTTAAGAACAACCTAGGGAAGAGCTTTTCTATGAAAGACTTGGGTGAAGCGACTTATATACTTGGTATTAAGATCTATAGAGATAGATCGAAGAAGTTGTTGGGTTTGACCCAGAGTACATACATTGACAAGGTGTTGAAACAGTTCAACATGCTTGAGTCCAAGAAAGGATTCTTACCCATGTCACATGGTGTGAGTCTCTCTAAGGACCAGTGTCCAAAATCTTTGGAAGATAAGGACCGCATGAAGATGATTCCATATGCTTCGGCAATTGGATCAATAATGTACGCAATGTTATGTACTCGACCCGATATCTCATATGCTTAAGCATGACTAGCAGGTATCGGTCTGATCCGGGTGATGGTCACTAGATCGCAATCAAGAATATCATAAAGTACTTGAGAAGGACTAAGGATACATTCTTGGTGTTTGGTGGAGAGGAAGAGCTCATTGTAAAGGGTTACATGAATGCAAGCTTCCAGACTGACAGAGATGACTCAAAGTCACAGTCAGGTTTTGTGTTTTGCCTTATTGGAGGAGCTGTAAGCTGGAAGAGTTCTAAGCAAGAGACAGTTGCTGATTCTACAACTGAGGCCGAGTATATCGCTGCAGCGAATGCGGCGAAGGAGGCTGTATGGATTAGGAAATTCATCAGCGAGCTTGATGTAGTTCCTAGCATTGTTGATCCCGTAGTTCTCTACTGTGACAACAACGGTGCAATTGCATAAGCTAAGAAACCTAGATCTCATCAGCGCTCCAAGCACATACTTCGGCGCTTCCTTCTTATTCGAGAGATTGTCGATCGAGGAGATGTGAGCATATGCAGAGTACCAACTGAAGAAAATATAGCAGATCCACTAACAAAGCCTCTTGCGCAAAAGAAGCATGATGGTCATGTTTGATCAATGGGTATTAGATACCTAAATGATTATCTTTAGTGGGAGCCTTGTGGATTGCATATTTGTTGGTTGTTTGTTCATTGGATGAATTGTAAAATGTACTATGTATTTCATTTTATATTTATGGCAAGTTCTTTTATTATGTCATTTATATCTGTCTGATAAGATTAATTAGCATAATAAATGCCCTTAGAGTGTTTGCTTCCATAGGAATTCAAGTACGTGACTTGAATGTGAGGATCTATGTTTAAATGAAGCTTCATTCTTAAATGGTCCCTGGTCGAGGTATCATCCTAGAAGCTAAGGGCGATGATGATACATTGAGACTAGCATGTGCGTTGACTGATGACCGGTTCTCATAGGTCATGATATTGTGATATCAAGTCATCACATGGGTACTTGTTAGTGAACAAGTTGTACTGGACAGACCCACCTTGAGACTACTTTGTGGATTGTAATATGAACGTGTCACAAGTATGTCTCATATGATAATGGTGTTTGTGGTCCTTTGACCTGAAGTCATAGCATTCATCAGGTGAGGAAGAGCGTACTTTGATGCCATCTAAAGTCTTCTATTGAGAAAGGTTGACGATAAGGTTGGTTGTTGGGTATGTTACGAATTATTTGGATGTTTGTGTGTGAGCAGAAATGGGATTTTTCCTCCTGTATGACAGGAGTTACATCCATGGGCCCCTTGATGGAATGAGACTGAGAAATGCATGGCCATGCTTGGTAGAGTCAATATGTGATATTGAGCTCACCAATTTGCAGACAGTCTATTCTGGATCAAGAAACTAGGATTGAACAATTATTAGGGTGACACGGTCCATGCCTCTAGTTCTATCCGGATGTAAAGGACAAAGGGACATGACAACACTGATACATTGGTCATGACAGGCTTATATGAGTTATGAACTCTTATTGCTTGAGTAGCAATGATGTATTGCTAGATGCCGCTCATTGTTGTGAGACTTTTGTTGATACTTTGTGATCAAGTGGGAGACTGTTGGAGTTTCTGAGGTGATCTCAAAGCAATCAATAGTTAGTCTTGCTGCCAACGCAATATGAGCCTATAGGGTCGCACATAAAAGCGTTTGGAGAAATTGGAGAAAGGATTGAGTTGGACTTACTCATATTGGATATGAGTGGAGGACCAATCCTGTGACTGCTTGGAATTAAGTTGAGAATGTCTCAACGGGAAATCGTTTAAAGGGTTTAAACGAACGGATTTACACTAGATAATTCGGCTAAAGGCATTAACCTAATTCGACTAAAGGGTTTCGCCGAATTTATATAGTCGAATTCGTCGAAATGGTTTCGCCGAATTCGGTTATAGTGAATAGCTGAATTTATATATAGTCGAATTCGTCGAAATGGTTTCGCCGAATTTGGTTATAGTGATTAGTCGAATTCGGTTAATGTGATTAGTCGAATTCGGCGAATTCAATCTGGACAGTTTTTCCTCTGGTCTGCGGATAGCCGATTTTATGCCTTGCTTATAAAAGGAACGTGTTTAGGGCTTCGAATACGACGGTTTTTCCAGATCGAGCCCTTTTGCGAGAGAACAGACGACGGAAGTGTTCCGGCTGTTCTCGTTCTATCCGCCGATCGTCGTTCCGCCGCCGCTAGTCGCCGCCGCCGGTCGCCGCCTCCTCTGGATCGGACCTAGCAGTCCGTGAGGACGTTGAGAGCATCCTTCTCCGACCTAGTTATTGTGCGACAAGAAGCTAGGGTTCTCCATCATTCGTGTGGACTTCTGTAGAGGGATCGATCTATTTCGATCCTTGAAGAACTCAAAGGCAGATTTTGGATTTCTCTTTGGAGCACCTTGGTTGAGTATTGACTCAATCCCGCGAAGGTATATTGTATTTGCATTGCTTAATCTCTTGAATCATGAAAACCGCAAGATCCGTTGATCTTTTTTTGTGTTGTTCTTGTTCATTTCCGCTGCGCATATTCGATATGTCATCCCTTATGAAGGGGTACAGAAAACCCAACACATTGAAGCCAGAACGCGCCCTCTCCGCACCAGCATCGATCACGCTCCTTACACGCCCTTGGTCACGGGGGTGACCAAGGGCGTGTAACATCAAATTTCTGTCTATTTAATGGGAGCTTCTCCAGAACTTCAGGGACCAATTTTTAGGACTTAGACTCTTCTTTTCATGTTTTATTTTCATGCTTTAGTAGTTCTTGTAAGTCCTTTTCTTACTAGCATTTGTAATTTCTCAATTCCTTAGTTGTAATCTCTTTTGCATTTCAATAAAATAGTTCTCTTTCTCTTTTCCACTCTCTCTTTTATGATGTACTCATTTATTTTCGTTAATTCCTCCATCTCCATGAGTAGCTAAATTTCTATTGGTACTCAGCTGAGATGATCCAAGGAAAATATAATTCATAATTTAGTCTAGAACTTCTTTTCTCTTTTTTAGATCGCTTAAGATTTATCCTTGAATTTAATTTGATTGAGATTATATTATCGATATATAATTCTCATTCTTGTTTTCGTAGTCCAATAACCGAGAGGTCTTGAGTTCGAATCGATCATTTCAAGGATAAAGAGATTTGAATGCACTCCTCGAGAGAGGACGACATAAATCTCCCGGATTGGAGTCATATCCAATAGCGGGGTTCATTTCGATAAGGCGAGTTTTAAGGGTTTCGATTCTAGAACGAGAGTTCGATTGATCAACCTAAACTCAGTTGAGCGCATCCTCGAGAGAGGTGCATTTATAACTCGGTAACCTCCACGGTCAAGCAATTCTTTTAAGAGAATTAGAAGTTTTATTTCTTAATTTATTTATTTTTTCCAAGGTGATTCAAGGTTGATTGCTAATCCTTTAATCATAGTTTTAAAAAGTTATTTCTCTTTCTCGCAACAACCAACCCAAGTTTTATTCGATAAAATAATTGAGATTTTCTTGAAGAGTACTCAACCGCCCCGAGTCTAATACGACCTTGGTTTTTATAACCTATACTACATTCGATGCGGTACACTTGCGGTTATCGTTTGCGGATATAGTTTTGCGCATCAATTTTTGGCGCCATTGCCGGGGACACGGTTGATATTTCGAAAAAAGAGATATTTATTAATTTTATCGTTCTCTTTCTTCCCCCCCTTCTCTTTAAAATTTTAAAAAAAAATATTAAAAAGCGTAATCTAAATTCTCGGAAAGGACGCTTTGGTCTTGAATTCCCATCATAGCCTCTAGTACCTTGCGAGCCCTTCACCGGGTTGACCTTGGGAAGTCCGGGACTAATTTAACCCACTTTTTGAAAAAATTTATATAATAAAAATATTTTTAAAATTCCATTCATTTGAGTAAAGGTTGTTCCCTTTTTTATTTTTATTATGAAAGAATCTGAATTGGCCGTTAAGGTTGCCGAGCTTCGAAACCAACTTTATCTCTTACAAGCCGCGTGAGGACGCCAATTTAGTTGTCATTATTGTGGTGCGCCTCATCATAGTGAGGAATGTTATTTACATTCATATTCTCAAAATAATTATTATGAAAATAATTATCCTCAATATTATGCAAATAATTTTGATCATAATTTTTCATCTTTTAATGAAAATAATTTTTTATACTTTGATGAAAATAATTTTTCTAATTTTAATGAGAATAATTTTTTGGCATTTAATAATTGTTCTTCTAGCTCCGAAGTAGATTATTCCTCGTGGCAAGCTCACCCGGATAGTTCTCGGAGCAATGAAGATAAATCTTTAGATCTGAATTTTTGTTTTTCTTCTTATACACCGCAATTCTCGTTCTCTAATTTTGGGGAAATTCCGCAGATCCAAATAGATACTCCCCCCCCCCCCAAATTTCGAGGAAAATATAATTTCGTCTAGTGTTTTTTCTAATTTTCACGAGAATAATTTTTCGGCTTCTAATAATTTTTCTTCTAGCCCCGAAGTAGATTATTCTTGGTGGCAAGGTCACCCGGATAGTTTTCGGAGCGATGAAGATGAATCTTTCGATCCGAATTCTTGTTCATCTTCTTTTGCGCCGCAATTTTCATTCTCTAATTTTGGGGAATCTCCACCGAATCCATTTGATACCTCCCCTCAAAATTTAGAGGAGAATTTTATTTCTTCTAGTGTTTCTTCTCGATCTTTGGATAAATTAGTTATGGAGGAACATGTGGTTTCATGTAATCCCATAACTTCTTTTACCAAAGATGAAGAAAACTTATTATACCAAGAATTCCTTAAAGTTATGGGCACACCGGATGAAATAGAAGAAGAACAAGTTTCTTCCCCTACTCCACCCGAATTTTATTTTCTTTGTCATGAATATTCGCGAATTTCTTCTATTCAACCAAAAATTCATGAAAATTTTGTGTCCGAAAATTTTATTCCGCTTGGTAATGCACTAGATTTCTCTAAAGAAAATTTTATTTTAGAAAAGGAACAACCAGAGCTAAATCAAATATTTTCGCAAGAACCTCCTCCTTGCGAAACATTTTCTGACTCGTTTATTTGTGATTCTCTGTATTCTAATAATTTTTAGGTTAAGGATGAGCCGTTGCCACCCCAAATAATCAATGATCCATATGCCGCTCATCTTTATTTTTCCAAATCACCTCAGGTATGTATAGGGGATTTGGATTTACATATTCAAATTCAAGGACAAAAGGAGAATCACAAGATAAATGGAGGAGTAGCCGGGCGACTGACGCCGACAAATTCACCTACGCGTGAATTAGGGGAGTTGCATGTTCACTTCTCTTTTAAATTTCCGTTTTCCTAACAATAACCGTCTAGCTTAAAGACGGGAAAAAGAAAGCGCTCTTGGGAGGCACCCCTTGCTTATCTTTATTTTAATGTATTTTTCTTTTAAAGTTTATTTTCTTTCAAGTATTCTTCATACTTAGTTTTAAACATTGGGGACAATGTTTAATTTTAAGTATGGGGGTGTAGCATTGCTTTCTTTATATTTCTATTTATTTGAAAGAAATTAAAAAATACATAAATATTTTTTTTAATAAAAATAAAATTTCTTGGAAATGACGCTTTTGGCTTGAATTCCCATCACAGCCTCTAGTACCTTGCGAGCCCTTCATCGGGTTTTACCTTGGGAAGTCCATGAAGAAAAAAAATTAATTTTTTTTGCTGAATTTTTATACTTACTCATATGCAAAATCCTTAGTAGATTTGCTTTTGTATAGTGCCGTGGGGAATTTTTATACTTCAATAGATTTTGATTTTTGGAATAAAATTGTTGACTCATGTAGTGTTCCTAGTTAAGCGCACGCGTTTGTAGAATTCTATGTCAAATTAACTATTCAGCATAAAATTAGATTTATGTTTTTCTAACTGCGAGAAAATAATTTTGTTTTACTCTTACCTTGAATCCGGTAGAATTTGAGAATAATTCAAGTGAGTATGTAGAAGCTTACTAGAGAAATATTACACATTTTGAACAGATGGGTATTCTTTCTCGATGGCTAGACCTTGCCTCTAGCGATTCTCGAAGCATTTGCATAGGTTTGTCATAGTTTTTAGAAGTGATTTAGGCCATCTTTTGATCGTTTGTGCTTGTTTGCCCACCTTTAAAAAAAATCATTGTTTAAACACTTTGGGCCTTTCCTTATTTCCTTTGCTACCTCCACCTTTCATTTTCACCAAAGCCAAAATATCCACCCCATGGTCACACTAAATATTTGAGATTTATTACAATTTTGCAATGGTTCTATTGTGAAAATAAGGAAGTTGCAACTTCTTATTTGGAGCTATAATAAAAAAAATGTGAAAAATTATTTTGTTGGACAATTATGAGAAATAAAGAAAATTATTCAAGGCTTTATGCTTGAAAAATAATGAGAGTTTTTGTATGTTTTGCTTCATGACAACTCTTATGCGAGGTTTAAATTTTGATAATTTTACTCTCACCTTGGTTTAGTGTGATCCTTAGCCATCATATTTTATCTCTTTGATTTCCAATCCCAAATCATATACCTAAGCCAAGTTTCACTCCTAATGAAAGCCCTTTTGATCTTTAAGCTATGACATTATACTTGTGTAGTGGAGAGAGTGCGACCGGGCAAGCCTATGGCCATCGTCATTGATGGATTTCTTTGGAGGCTATCCCGAAGCTCGATTTTGGGTAATATTGATCTTAGAAAACACGCTACCCGCTCCCTGAATAACATTCGAGAATTTACCGAACTTTCAACTTAAAAGTAAAAGCAGTATGTTAATTCGCATTGCTGAAAATTATAAGCTAATCATTATGCTGAATAGGTTTTTCAACCAGGATCTCTACACGTAGGCCTAAGACTTCGCATTTTTATTCCTTGAGTTCAAATTTCTTTTTCTAGTATTTAAATTTCTCTACACCTATGAAAAGTTATTTGCTCGGGACTAGCAAATGAGTAAGTATGGGGGTAATTGATGAGTACTTTTTGTACTCATCGTTTAGTATAAGTTTAATATATTTTTAATACGAAATTATATAGTTTTTTATGCTATTCTTAATTAAATTATTATCTTTTCAATTTTATAAACTAACTCAAGCCTTTTCTGTGTTTTTCAGGATTTCTGGGCATTTTGAGCAAAATTGTCAAGTACACTCCCAAGGTCACGTGCGTGACCAAGGGCATGACAGCCAAAGATGTGTTCAAGACCTGCCTCCGCTACCCAGAGTCGTTCCGTGAAGAATTCGCCAAGTACACGCCCCAGGTCATGGGCGTGACACCTGGCTACTACGTTCGACGAAATTTCAGGAGATCGACGAACAGGCGAGTGTTCGACGAATGTTCAAAATTGTCAAGTACACACCCCAGGTCAGGGGCGTGACCAAGGGCGTGACATCCAAGTCACGGCCGGGACCCCGCCACCAGCTGCCAGCATGCATGCCACGTCATTTAAAGTTACACGCCCCAGGTCAAGGGCATGACCAGTGGGCGTGACATTCAGTCACGGGCGTGACTCTCCCCGCGTGCCTTCCCGCCAAAGATTTCCCGCCAGCAGCACATTTAAATATTACACGCCCCAGGTCACGGGCGTGACCTAGGGCGTGATGCGTCCGAAATGCCTGTATTGAAGCCAGAATGCGCCCTCTCCACACCAGCATCGATCACGCTCCTTACACGCCCTTGGTCACAAGCGTGACCAAGGGCGTGTAACATCAAATTTCTGCCTATTTAAAGGGAGCTTCTCCAGAACTTCAGGGACCAATTTTTAGGACATAGACTCTTCTTTTCATGTTTTATATTCATGCTTTAGTAGTTCTTGTATGTCTTTTTCTTACTAGCATTTGTAATTTCTCAATTCTTTAGTTGTAATCTCATTTGCATTTCAATAAAATAGTTCTCTTTCTCTTTTCCACTCTCTCTTTTATGATGTACTCTTTTATTTTTGTTAGTTCCTCCATCTCTATGAGTAGCTAAATTTCTTTTAGTACTCGGCCGATATGATCCAAGGAAAATATAATTCGTAATTTAGTCTAGAACTTCTTTTCTCTTTTTTAGATCGCTTATAATTTATCCTTGAATTTAATTTGATTGAGATTATATTATCGATATATAATTCTCATTCTTGTTTTCGTAGTCCAATAACCGAGAGGTTTTGAGTTCGAATCGATCATTTCAAGGATAAAGAGATTTGAATGCACTCCTCGAGAGAGGACGACATAAATCTCCCGGATTGAAGTCATATCAAATAGCGGGGTTCATTTTGATAAGGCGAGTTTTAGGGGTTTCGATTCTAGAACTAGAGTTCGATTGATCTACCTAAACTCAGTTGAGCGCATCCTCGAGAGAGGTGCGTTTATAACTCGGGAACCTCCACGGTCAAGCAATTCTTTTAAGAGAATTAGAAGTTTTATTTCTTAATTTATTTATTTTTTCCAAGGTGATTCAACGTTGAGTGCTAATCCTTTAATCATAGTTTTAAAAAGTTATTTCTCTTTCTCGCAACAACCAACCCAAGTTTTATTCGATAAAATAATAGAAATTTTCTTGAAGTAAGAGTACTCAACCGCCCCGAGTCTAATACGACCTTGGTTTTTATAACCTACACTACATTCGATACGGTACACTTGCCGTTATCGTTTGCGGATATAGTTTTACGCATCAACCGCTATATGCGGTAGCAAGACTGCGGCACGAAACGATAGTGTACCGATCATTCAAGTAATATAAAATGTGGGAGTGAATCCCCAAGTATCGAATCTCAAAGTAACACTGTAAGGTGGAATTATCTATCGAGGAAGGACTTGAGATTGAAGTCCTTTAGGTCGGATGGATTGCGGAAAAGGGGCGATTTGGATTGTGGAAAAATAAAAGAAAAGAATTAGACTACTCCTATGCAGGCCGCTATGCGCTGCTTCGCCGGGCGGATGGAAACTATGCAGGTCGCTATGCACTGCTTCGCAAGGCATATGGAGGAATAAGCAAGCGGATGAGGTGAGTGTAACTGCGGAAAGGTTTGAGGGTTTCAAGCACCTCATCAGCAAGCACGCAACTAGAAATTGCTAGTGCGGCACATGATCGTGATGGGTAAATGGATGGTGGAATGGGGCGCTCCTCACTTGCATAGAACACAGAGATTACTTCATATAGAAATGAAATATACTAAATAACATAACAAGGATTAACACACATTATTCATACACATAAATGATAAAGGAAAACAGTACTACAATATGAAGGGGTTGAGATTACAACCAAAGAGGCGGATACTCATCGGAGGTTCACGGCCGGAATCTAGGGTTGTCAATACTTGTTCGAGCTCAGGCTCCAAATGCCATCTGGGGTACGGAGAGGAGTTGTCACTTCCTTCTAGTTGACCCGTCTTCTCTGTCAATCATCTTCAATTCTGACCTTGCCGGAGAAGTTCACATATGCAACAAGGAATCCCTCAAAATGGTGCTTTGGAGGCGCATGAACAATGGAGGAGGCCAAGAGGATGCTCCGACTATTGATTTGCAAGAGAATGGCGGCCGGAACTCCTCCCGAAGGTGGGAGGCGATGGAGCGACGAAAATGGTGGGCTGGTGCGGAAGAAACTACGCTCCCCTAAAAAATGAATTATCCCCGGGTCGACAGCTACTGCGCACTTAAATAGAGGTATTAAATTAAGAAACGCACGACCATGCATTTTGGGCCATGCAATTTACAGAGATAAACAGTGCCTGGAGCTATAGGAAGGTCATGCGTTTTTGTTCACGCACGAGTGGAATGCTCGTGCGCAACCAAAAACGCACGGGGTAGGACTGGTCACAGATTTTACCCTCTTCCACGTAGGTCGTGCATTTTCCTTCACGCACGATTGGATTCAATCATGCGTTAAGGAAAATGCACGATGAACATCATCACAAACAGCTCTGAGTAAATCGCACAATCGCCAAGATCGTGCATCAACAATAATCGCACTGTCGTGCGATTTACCCAGACTGCAATGCTCAGCTCAAGGGCACAATCCACCTGTACACATTCAAAACCAAAGCTCCAACCACATAGAAAATAAGACTAACATCCATAATAACAGCAAGAAAGGCATGGGGAGCCCCTAAAGGCATACCCCCAACACAAAATGCGCAATTGCACACCCCGATATGCGAAAAGAGTGCACTATGTGTGAAATGATAACTAAAGTAAATATGAGCGCTTTAACGCTAAAAAGGCAGTGCACGAGTGAGAAAATAGGCCCAGATGAGTCTGAAAAATCCTATATAATCGGGACTCATTACACCCCCAGACTTAACCATTTGCGCATCCTGAGCAAACCATTCTATGCAGATAGGGAAAATAGTTAGCTAGCACGGAAATTGTGACATGGAATACCATGCGAAGTCGCGCTCACATGCACAGAAATACAATTGAATAGATTTCTAATTATACAAGATAGTTTATAAATTTCTACTATAGTAAATGTCTATTACTACAACTCAAAATATGAATCACGGTGAATCATTCGGTCACGCATACGGAGAAAGTAGAATAATCGCTGAGATGAGCCTTGCCCATGTTGAGATTTGGGAAAACTCCATCGAAATCTGATAAGTAGTATTTTCATAACTTTTTAATAGAAAATTTTGTAAATATTTAACTTGTATTTTCCTTTTTTATGTCATTTCTAGGTCATAAGTGTTTATTTTGAAATTCTGTTTCTAATTTAGCTTATATTCAATTTTTGCAGAATGTTGGGACAAATTGGAGAAATTGACAAGTACACGCCCTCAGTCACGCCCGTGACCAAGGGCGTGTAACCTAAAGATCAGTCCAGAGTCGATGCCGCGCCAATTGAGCTAGTCCACAGCGAGTCACGCCCTCGGTCACACCCGTGACCAAGTGTCACGCCCGTGACTAGGGGCGTGTAATATTAGAATCTTCCCAGCTGGTTGCTGACGAGATGTGGAGATGCTGTCGAGAAGTCAACCTAAGTCACGCCCGTGACCCACATGTCACGGCCGTGACTTGCCCGCGTGATCCCTGCTCTGCCGCCGCACCGTAAACAGCCCACGCTGCATTAAATGAAGCCGTCCAAAGTCACGGTCATGACCCAACATGTCACGCCCGTGACATGTCACTTTTCGCCGCACCGTCCAGAAAGCCCACGCCGCTGTCAGATCCGATGTGAATAGTGCAGTCACGCCCTTGGTCACGCCCGTGATCGAGGGCGTGTAATCTTAAATTTTTGCCTATAAATTCAGAGGCTCTCCTTGAGTCCAGAGTTCAAAAATTTGGAGTGGGAGAGGTGCTGTTAGAGCTGAGAGTGAGTTTTTCAAGTGCTTGTTCATGTCTT
This sequence comes from Dactylorhiza incarnata, assembly GCA_033032865.1. NCBI lineage: Eukaryota > Viridiplantae > Streptophyta > Magnoliopsida > Asparagales > Orchidaceae > Dactylorhiza > Dactylorhiza incarnata. Next base: position 616,149 of record JAWHQI010000326.1, on the reverse strand, counting down.
TTCTTTAGCTTTCATGTTCTCCTATTTCCTTTCATGCAATATTTTTAAATTTTCATGTACTAGTTTTCTTAAGCTTGTAACCTTCATTTTTCATTAGCTTTGCACTCTTAAATTAAGGCTTGTAATAGTTTTTTGATTTTCAATAAAAATTAGTTTCCTCTTTCATGTTCTTTTTCTCCTTAAGTAATTTCTTCCTTTCATGCAATGTCAATTTCTCTTACCTTTCATGCAATGTTTGATATTTTCATTTAGCTTGCAATTAGTTTTAATTTTAGTTAAGCAAAAACAAACCTCAAATTTTCGTCGATAAGATAATGGTGATTTTCCTCGAAGTAGAAGTAATCAACGCGCCCCGTGGAATACGACCTTGATATTCCTAAATATCATATACTATAGACGATAAGGTACACTTGCCTTAATCGAATATAGTTTTGGAGAAAAATATTTAACCTTCGCTTAAATTTCAAAACCGCAAATTTATATCAAGTTTTTGGCGTCGTTTCCGGAGACTTTGCGTGGATATTTTGAAAAGAGGATAGCTATTAATTTTATCATGCTTCTTTTTATTTTATTTTGCTTTTTCTAAATTTCAAAAAGAAAAAAATTTTCTCTTTTTCTTCTTCCTTTCTTCTCTTTTTAGTGTATGACCCGAGGTAGCACTTCGATTCTTCCTTTTGATCCGGAGATCGAGCGAACCCTTTTGAGGCACCGCCGTTCTCGTGATCAGGGAAGTCAAGTAGAATCCGAAGAGTCGATCGGGGACACTAACACAACAAAAATGGATCATAATCTTAATCCTCCTAATCTTAACGAGCCAAATCCTGATGAGGACGCGCAACGGACCATGTCCTATTATGCGCGGCCGAATTTGGAAGGCACACAATTGAGTATTGTTCTCCCCACGGTGGCGAACAATAATTTTGAGATCAAGTCCAGCATCATACAAATGGTGAAACAATCGGTGACCTTTGATGGTCAACCGGACGAGGATCCAAATTCACATATTTCTTACTTTCTTGAAATTTGCGACACTTTTAAGATCAATGGCGTCACCGATGATGCCATTCGATTACGTCTCTTTCCTTTTTCTTTGCGGTCTAAGGCCAAGCAGTGGCTGGGCTCCCTACCTAGGGGATCCATCACTACATGGGCCGAAATGGCGGAAAAATTTCTCAATAAATATTTCCCGCCTTCAAAGACCGCTAAATTGCGCGCGGATATTGCGTCGTTCATGCAAATCGACTCGGAGACTCTCTATGACACATGGGAGTGCTTCAAGGAGCTTTTGCGTCGATGCCCTCACCACGCACTTGCCACTTGGCAACAAGTGCAAATATTTTATAATGGCTTAAATCTCCAAACGAGGCAAATGATTGATGCGGCCGTCGGGGGGACATTAAATAACAAAACCCCGGTCGCCGCTCAAGAGCTTTTCGAAGAGATGGCCACAAATGCGTACCAATGGAACATGCCCCGAGCGCGGCCTAATAAGCCGGCTGGAATTTTTGAAATAGACGCAAACGCGAACTTGGCTTTACAAGTTGAGCGCTTAACGAAGCAAGTGGCGGAGATGTCTACTTCCTCCGCCACTCCTCCTTGGGCTAATAACGTTTGAATTGAAGAACATGTTGACTACATGGGAAATCCGCCTTGGCCTTCCTATAACCCCAACACCGTTCCGTATAACAACACATACAATGCGGGTTATAGGAATCATCCGAATTTCTCATGGAGCAACCAAGGAAATGCTCAGCGTCCTATGAATTTAAATCAACCTCCCCATAATCAACTTCTTAACTTAACTCCGCCTCCAAATTTGATTTCTCACAATTTTAATTCCACCGCAACAACAAAAACTCTCTCCGATTGAAGAGGTTTTTGCAAAATATGTTGCTACAAATGAAATGAACATTCGGAACCTTACCGGATCGATCAAAAATTTAGAGAACCAAGTGGGCCAACTCGCAAAGATGATTTCTGAGCGTCAACAAGGAGCACTACCGGGGAATACCGAGAAAAATCCAAAGGAGAGCGCGCACGCGATTACACTCCGAAGCGGGAAGGAGGTGGTTCAAAAACAGGACGAACCCAAGGTAATTTCCTCTCCTCCTCCTCCTACTTATTCATCTTCGAATTTGCCCGCTACGATAGCTCCGCACACTTCTATTTTAAATCCGCGCGCTCCTAATTCTAATATTCCGTATCCATCTAAATTTAAAAATGAAAGCGCCGAAAAAAATTATAAAAAAAATTTAAATGTTTTAAAACAAATCCATATTAATGTACCTTTCTGCGAGGCTATCTCTCAAATGCCTAAATATGCGAAATATCTTAAGGAGTTGCTCTCCAATAAGAAAAAGTTAGAAGATATTTCGCATATTTCTTTAAACGCAGAATGCTCTGCGGTTGTACTCAACAAATTGCCTAAAAAAGCAAATGACCCGGGACGGTTTTCCATCCCATGTCTATTTGGAAATTCGTTAGTAAAACACGCCTTAGCGGATCTTGGAGCAAGCATCAACCTTATGCCGTTTTCTTTGTTCAAAAAGCTAGGTCTAGGGAATCCAAGGCCCACTCGAATGAGCATTCAATTAGCGGATCGTTCTTTAAAATATCCGATAGGAATAGTGGAGGACGTGCTCGTCAAGGTTGACAAATTCATTTTCCTGGTGGATTTTGACATTCTTGACATCGAAGAGGATGTCGAAGTACCCATCATACTCGGTCTCCCCTTCCTTGCCACCTCCTGCGCTATTATAGACGTAAGTAACAGAAAGCTCCTCCTACGGGTTGGAGACGATGAAGTTACTTTCGGCATAAATTCCTCGATGTGGAACACGCTAGAAAACGATGATTCGTGTTTTTACTTGGAAGAGTGTTGTGAGTTTGATTCATCCCTCAAGTTAGTTTCATCAGCGAGCAGTGATTCCAAGCCCGTAGAGCTCTTTTATGATGAAGAAGAAGTTTCTCACCCCACACCACCCGAACCATTACTTTTAGAAAAATTAAAAATCAAGACTTCTAGCTTATGAAGAACCACCCGAATTAGAGTTAAAATAACACCCCCCTCACCTTAAATACTTGTTTTTGGAAAAAGAGTCTAAGCTACCCGTCATCATTTCATCCGATCTTAGCAACTCAGAAATTTCTGAGTTGACTATAGTCTTAAGAAAGCACCGCCACGCAATTGCTTGGCAATTATCGGATATTAAGGGTATAAACCCATCTTTTTGCACTCATAAAATCTTACTTGAAGAAAATTCCCGCAACTCAGTCCAGCCTCAACGACGACTAAACCCGAACATGAAAGAAGTCGTTAAGGACGAAGTTATAAAACTTCTGGACGCGGGAATCATCTACTCGATATCAGATAGTACTTGGGTTAGCCCAGTACAAGTCGTGCCAAAGAAAGGTGGTGTCACGGTAGTTGCGAAAGAAAATAACGAATTGATCCCAACCCGTACTGTTATGGGTTGGCGGATGTGCATCGACTATCGGAAACTAAATGATGCCACCCGTAAGGATCACTTCCCTCTACCATTTATCGACCAAATTTTAGAGTGCCTCTCGGGTCACTCCTACTACTGTTTTCTCGATGGTTTGTCGGGATACTTCCAAATCCCGATTTCGCCCGACGACCAAGAGAAAACCACTTTCACTTGTCCCTTTGGCACCTTCGCTTATCGAAGGATGCCATTCGGTCTTTGTAACGCGCCAACTACATTCTAAAGATGTATGCTGGCAATATTTGACGAGTTAGTGGAGTAGGTGATGGAAGTATTTATGGACGACTTCCCCGTATTGGGAAACTCATTTAAAAACTATTTAAAAAATATCGAGCGCGTGTAGTAGCGATGTGAGGAAACGAATTTAGCACTTAATTGGGAAAAATGTCATTTTATGGTCAAGGAAGGACTAGTGCTTGGCCATAAAATTTCGGGCAAGGGGATCGAGGTCGATAGGGCCAAGATTGAAGTAATTGAAAAGCTCCCCCCTCCAACAAACGTAAAAGCTATTAGGAGTTTTCTAGGCCACGCGGGGTTCTATCGGCGCTTTATACAAAATTTTTCCAAAATCATAAAGCCGTTAACCCATCTTCTCGAGAAAGAATAATCTTTTCTTTTTAACGATGAATGCAATTTAGCCTTTCAACTTATCAAAGAGAAACTTATAAACTCCCCGATTCTAGTCTCCCCAGATTGGTCGCTCCCTTTTGAAATCATGTGCGACGCGAGTGATATTGCGGTTGGTGCCATTTTAGGCCAACGGGTGAGTAAGTATTTTCACCCGATCTATTATGCGAGCAAAACACTCACGTCGGCACAAGCAAACTACACTACGACCGAGAAGGAACTTCTAGCAATCGTTTTCGCCTTCGATAAGTTTAGGTCGTATATCACTCTCTCAAAAGTTATCGTCTTCACAGATCACTCCGCGCTTAGGTATCTCTTAAGTAAATCGGAAGCCAAGCCTCGTCTCTTGCGATGGATCCTCCTCTTGCAGGAGTTTAATTTAGAGATCCGGGATAAAGGAGGAGCCGAAAACATGGCGGCTGATCACCTTTCTCGTTTAGAAAATCCCTCCTCGAAAGCATTAATAGAGGCCGACATCAACGATAAATTTCCCGAAGAGCGCCTCCTAGCTCTCGAAAATATTAATTCATCTTCTACACCCTGGTTTGCGGATTTGGCTAACTATTTAGTAGCTCGGGCCCTGCCAAAAGAATTCTCAAGTCAGCAAAAGAAGAAATTCTTTTCTGATTTAAAGAATTACTTCTGGGAGGACCCCTTTTTATTCCGTGTATGCGCAGACCAGGTTGTGAGAAGATGTGTTTCAAGTGAGGAAGGCTTTAAAATTTTACGTCATTGTCATGAGGGACCCACCGGTGGTCATTATCATTCGAACCGAACCGCGAGGAAGGCGCTGGAGGCAGGCTTTTATTGGCCCATGCTCTTCAAAGATGCTCACACCCTTGTGAGTACTTGCGACAGCTGCCAGCGGTCGGGGAACATCTCTCGCCGGGATGAGATGCCCCAAAACATTTTCTTAGAATGCGAAATTTTCGACCTTTGGGGTATCGATTTTGTTGGTCCTCTCCCTCCCTCTTTTTCAAATAAATATATTCTAGTGGCGGTCGACTACGTATCAAGGTGGGCGGAAGCGCAAGCTCTCCCCACCAACGATGCGCGAGTCGTCGTTACTTTCTTAAAAAAAAATTATTTTCTCGATTTGGCACGCAGCACGCTATTGTGAGTGATCGGGGCACCAATTTTTGCAATAGTCAATTTACAAAATTTTTAGCAAAATACGTTGTCACGCAAAAATTATCCACCGCATATCACCCACAAACGAGCGGCCAAGTCGAAGTTGTTAATCGAGAATTAAAACGGATTTTAGAAAAAACAGTTTCTATTAATCGGAAGGATTGGGCAATAAAACTAGATGATGCGCTATGGGCCTTTTGAACGGCGTACAAGACCGCTATCGGTTGTACACCGTATCGAATGGTTTATGGCAAGGCTTGCCACCTTCTTGTCGAATTAGAACACCGCGTATTTTGGGCGCTTAAATTTTTAAACCTCGATTCCACTCTAGCGGGAGAACAAAGAAAATTCCAAATGAACGAATTAGATGAGTGGAGAGCGAATGTGTATGGGAGCAATAAATTATATAAGGAGCGAACAAAGTTTTTTCACGATAAGCATATAAAATTTCCAAAAACATTTTCGCCGGGCGATCTCGTCCTCCTTTATAATTCCCGCCTTCGCCTTTTTCCGGGAAAACTAAAATCCCGATGGTCCGGACCCTTTATTGTTAAAGAGGTTTGGTCCTATGGGACAATTTTAATTTCCCACCCGGAAAAAGGTACCTTCAAAGTTAACGGGCACCGCCTTAAATTATATCTTCCGGGAGAATTAACTAATGAAAAGAGTGATTCGATTGTATTTCAACCAATAATATGATCGGCAAGTGGGTCAAGCTACGCGACCTTAAACAAAGCGCTTTTGGGAGGCACCCCAAAGTTATCTTTTTATTATTTTCTTTTGTTCTTTAACATATTTTGTAGGTAATCGTCGCTTCCCCGCGCAAACTTCAAAAAATCAGGGAAGCCCTTTCTCTTTCTTCCTTCTCTTTTATCATGCATTTTCTTTTTGTTTTGTCATGCACTTTTTTTTCTTTTACTTCATACTTAGTTTTAAACATTGGGGACAATGTTTAACTTTAAGTATGGGGGTGGAAATAGTTCATTGTAAATAGTTGTTAAACTAGAAAATTCTCAAAAAATATATATATATTTTCTTATGTTTTCTTCTATTTTAGCACTTGTAAAACCCAAAAACTCAAAAAAATTAGAAAATAGAAAAATTTAAATCTTGGAAAGGGACGTTTGGGACCTCACCCCATCTCACCTCCTAGTACCGTGAGAACCCTTCACGGGGTATACCTCGGGAAGTCCAAGAATTAACAAAAAATAAATTGTTAGCTTTTTAATATTTGTTTTTGTTTATTTCTTATCAAAAATTAAAAAAAAGATAATATAAAAATTCAAAAAAATATATGAAAAAACTTAAAATACAAAAAATTTAAATCTTACACCTCTCCTATTTGTTGTTTTTGTGATTTCTTAGAAATCTAGTTGAGAATGTTTATAAGCATGTTTAAGTTTTTAATTGGCTAAAATTTTGCTTATCATAGTTTATTAATTTTAAATTTGAGGTAATCTTGATTTAAGAATCATCTTATGATTTTAAATTGATTAGAGAATTTATTTAGCATGACTTCTCTTTTTATTTTTAAATGGATTCATTTTGTAGTAAATTTCATAAACCTCTTTAGATTTCAATTATATTTTCTTCTAACTTTTTAGATCTTAGGAAATTTAATGTTACTAGAATTTGCTCACAATATAATTTAAAGCTAGCTAGATTTATTTCCCTTCCTTACCCCCCTTTGTGGCATATACAAAAAATGAAGTTTAAAAGATCATATGTCATGGGAATAAGAGGATAAAATTCATTATTCCCTAAAACACATGCACCCAAAATATTTGAAAAGATTATATGGCATGGAGTAAGAGGATAAAATTCATTACTCCTAAACCATATACATTTTGGGTTGTTATTAGAAGAGAAAAAGTTATATTAAGGTGAGAGGATAAAATTCATTACCTCAAATCAAAGATCTAATCTCATGCCAAATTTTATGAAATCCCCCTTAGCCAATTATCATTGTTCTAGTTTTAGTCGAAAATTATAGAGAGAGCAATATTTAGTAATTTACTTTTCCTTAAGTTTCTTTTAAGGTAGAGTTCTTATAATTTTAATTTAATTTAGTTTTATAATTTCTACAATTTTGTCAAACTACTTAATTTTCTTGAGAAGTTCTTGCCTAAACATTTTTCCCTCTTTTCAAATCATCATCATAATTTAGGACTTAACTCCCCCTTGAATTTACTCTTAACTTAAATTTTGGTTAAATGAAATTTTAGTTTTAAATTAAAATTTTTTTTAAGGATGTCTTATAAATTATGTCTCACACTTTTGCTCTGGAATAGCAAAACCTCAAGTATGGGGGTATTTGATAAGTAGTATTTTCATAACTTTTTAATAGAAAATTTTGTAAATATTTAACTTGTATTTTCCTTTTTTATGTCATTTCTAGGTCATAAGTGTTTATTTTGAAATTCTGTTTCTAATTTAGCTTATATTCAATTTTTGCAGAATGTTGGGACAAATTGGAGAAATTGACAAGTACACGCCCTCAGTCACGCCCGTGACCAAGGGCGTGTAACCTAAAGATCAGTCCAGAGTCGATGCCGCGCCTATTGAGCTAGTCCACAGCGAGTCACGCCCTCGGTCACGCCCGTGACCAAGTGTCACGCCCGTGACAAGGGCGTGTAATATTAGAATCTTCCCAGCTGGCTGCTGACGAGACGTTGAGATGCTATCGAGAAGTCAACCTAAGTCAGGCCCGTGACCCACATGTCATGGCCATGACTTGCCCGCGTGAACCCTGCTCTGCCGCCGCGTCGTAAACAGCCCATGCTGCATTAAATGAAGCCGTCCAAAGTCACTGTCGTGACCCAACATGTCACGCCCGTGACATGTCACTTTTCGCCGCGCCGTCCAGAAAGCCCACGCCGCTGTCAGATCCGATGTGAATAGTGCAGTCACGCCCTTGGTCACGCCCATGACCGAGGGCGTGTAATCTAAAATTTTTGCCTATAAATTCAGAGGCTCTCCTTGAGTCCAGAGTTCAGAAATTTGGAGTGGGGGAGGTGCTGTTAGAGCTGAGAGTGATTTTTTCAAGTGCTTGTTCATGTCTTTTCTTTAGCTTTCATGTTCTCCTATTTCCTTTTATGCAATGTTTTTAAATTTTCATGTACTAGTTTTCTTAAGCTTGTAACCTTCTTTTTCCTTAGCTTTGCACTCTTAAATTAAGGCATGTAATAGTTTTTTGATTTTCAATAAAAATTAGTTTCCTCTTTCATGTTCTTTTTCTCCTTAAGTAATTTCTTCCTTTCATGCAATGTCAATTTCTCTTTCCTTTCATGCAATATTTGATCTTTTCATTTAGCTTGCAATTAGTTTTAATTTTAGTTAAGCAAAAACAAACCTCAAATTTTCGTCGATAAGATAATGGTGATTTTCCTCGAAGTAGAAGTAATCAACGAACCCCGTGGAATACGACCTTGATATTCCTAAATATCCTATACTATAGACGATAAGGTACACTTGCCTTAATCGAATATAGTTTTGGAGAAAAATATTTAACCTTCGCTTAAATTTCAAAACCGCAAAATCTATATCAAAATCCATCAGTGTCGGAGACCAAAAGCTCGCCCGGTTACATTCTCTCCACGACACTAGATTGGTTCGTAGTGTGAGTCAGTAGGACTTTAGATTTTAAATGGGGCTTGGGTTATGGTGAGGTAAACAAAGATAAATACAGAGGCTTGGTACACCTAAACCCAAATGAGCTTTATTACAACTCCCCGCACACCAACATCGAATGCAAGTGCACCACACCCCCAGAATTAGACTTTTGCAAAATGGGTGTGTGCACCACCTATTCCCAATATTTCATATAATATTCAATTTAGAATTTTTCTCATTTAAACATTTTGTTTCAATCCATATATATTGTTTTCTTTCTTTTTCTTTTTCTTTCTTTTCTTTTCAGCACATATTCAATGAACACATCCACAATTTCCACTATAAAAATTACCACATCAACACCCCAAGAATGAAAATAAAACAAGACTAAAGCTCATATTTGGGTGTGCGACTAGGATCGGCATTTAAGCTTTGGTGAGATAAAAGTGGAGTTGAATCAAGGAGGAGGGGTAGGCACAAATGGGCTAGCGAGGGAAGATATCAGGAATGGCACAAAGGCTCAACCGTGCCAAAATGATAGCCTACGTCATTCTCGCGCAACAGAACTATCCTATGCCTATGATTCAAGAATCGCTTGGGGAAAGATCTTAGCCCCCGAGAAAGATTATCCTTCCTCCCGGCTCGAGCAATATGTGTCTAATGATACTTTACACGCATCCCTATGCTACCTTTTGATTCACACGGATTCACCAATTTGAGTAGAGTAAACAACATTTACACTAATAGAAAAATATAAAACTAAAAGTATAAAGAGAAATCTACTCTATACGGATTTCTATGCAAACCATGAGCACTCGACTAGGATCACTACATGAGTCGACATTTTATTCCAACTAACAATCCTAAGCCAACACAGAGATTTTCTCAATCACACAAAAGAAACGAGTTGAACTCGTAACGCATTTACGGCCCAAGAATATGAATGAAATCTTCTAGTATGTTGTGCTTTGATTGAGTGCACAGGTACACGCATCGCACTCCCAACCCCCAGACTTAAATGAAAAGCAGGTAGGCATATACTTTAAGCAGAAATTAACAAGAGGGGAAATGAGAAAGCGTTACCCATGCACCATGGTAGACATACCCGAAGATTGCATTAAATTTGAAATATAGAGCTAACCCATATCAAAGGGTATCCACCTGCGGAAAGCATCAACTACCACCACAAAAAAAATTATGAATAAAAAAAAGTATAATAAGAAAAAAAAATTTAAATAATTAAACTACTCTAGCAACACGCAGATGGAAAAGGTAAGCACACAACAAAAGGGAAGGAAGCAATAGCAAAGATTAAACCAACATGGGGACGAAGCCCCAGAAGAGTAAAGTACAACATAAGTTGTTGACAACATCTAATCTAAAAAAACAAATAAACATAGCAACAGCTGCTGCACAAGAAACTTCCAGAGAAGCTAAACAAGAATCAGAAAAGAGATCTCATCAGGAAGGCGGTGAAGAATTAGAGGGAGGATCAGGAGGCAGGGGACGATTCCTCCGCTGGTAGCGCATTCGGATAGGATCAGCAGGCGGAGGAGCAATACCTAGATGAGCCCAAATCCGCATAAAACACTAATGCTGGATCAACATGGACTGCTCCAGCAAAGAAAGGCACTTGACAACTACAGGACTGACCTCCTCCTCGACTTGACTGGGGTCACGCCTCCGACGAGCAGAGGTAGATGGTCTAGGAGCAGCAGAGGCAGGACGTGCATAACCCGTTGAAGAACTACCCTTAGTAATATCGAATAACTCATCCTCATCAAGCAATCCTCTCCCAAGAAGAACATAGGTGAAGCCATAACCAGAATGCACTCTTTTCACAAGCTTGAATGCCTGCATCATGCCCAGGGTAATACTTTATCCCTCGGTTGCAACAGCCATCCGGGGTTCACCCTCCATGATGCCAAGGCCCTTCGCAATCCTGGAGACATAATGCTCCCCACCAATTGATTTTAATGGAGCATATGATGCCTGATGCAGGAGGTACTGAGCGAGTACCCTGCCAAGATACTGGGGAACCTGCTGATGCATGCTATATAGGTAAAGGAGGTCTTGCCACCCCGCTACGTTGCGGCTCATTGTTCGAGCATTGATGGAATGCCCGATCAAGTGCTACACGTAGCGCGGTGCAGGTGAAACTATACATGTGTACTTTGCGGCGCGAGCCTCATATTGCACATCCCGTTCCATGATCGTCTGCCAGAATTCTTTGGGAGAGACGTCCATGGGGAACTCGTGAGGACAGGTGAGTACATCCGTGTTCTTGAGTTCCGCCTGGGTGTAGATCCCAGCATAGACTGACAGCATGCCTGGACCCATGGTAAAGGTCTTCCCAAACATCCAAAACGAAAGCGTAATGGGCTCCCCGAATATTTCATCCACCACCTCACGACAATGGAGGGTGGAGAGGAATTCGAGGGTGAGTTTGGCGTACCCATCATTCGTAATGGAGAATAGGTTTGCCCAAGAGCCCACCTCAAGAAGTCGTCTCACCGCCGCATCGAGGTCGATGGACTCAAGCTCCGAGAAGGAGACAATACGAAAATTATGAAGCTCTTTCCCCTGCAAAGTTTCATACCTAGTGCGTTCCTCCCGAGCTTCGAAGGTGAGCATCTCCGCGGTGGAGATTTTGGCCCGACGAGGAACAAGAGCTCCAGAACCACGCACATTCCTTCAGAATTGCATCTTTGGCCCTATGGTGAGCTTCGATCAAGCTTCAGAGAAGAGTGTCATGAAATTCGGTGGCAGAGACGAGGGGAATCGGCGATGGCGACAAGGGATTGTCGATGGCAATAATTCGGGATGAACGAAGAATGAAAAACCCTAAAAATCGATCGAGATGGCCAGTAGGAGTTTTAATCAGGCAAAAATGCACGATCGTGCCACTTTGGCAGGCGCACAATCCCAGATCGTGCAATCTGTAAAATCACACTGTGCAAAGTTTTGGATCAAAATTGTTGTACCCACAAAATGAAACATAACAAGATGACTTACGAACGACACGAGCAGAAATTCAGAGAGTTAACAACAACAGACTGAATCCTGAAAGCTAGACCCGACAGTTCAAAAGCAACAATGCAATACGATTATAAAAAAAATTAGATCTACTCCTACTCCTAGATAAGTACTGGGGTTACTGTCATCCCAGCTTTACTTATTAAAATAAATTGCCATATTAACTTATTGGCCTATGAAACAGGAAAGATACATGCAACTGTTCTATTCTCCGCTTCGGTAGTGGGTACTGATACAGGGACAAGACAGTCACCCCTCTACCAACATAATCTTACCTTTGCCTCACAGGTAGAGGGAAGAGGAAGTAGGAAGAAGATGAGGGATCCTCGCACAACCCACCAAAGACATCCTTGCCGAGCATGGTTCCCTCAACAGGGGGGAGGTCAAAGTCCTCCAGCAGTACCCATGAGAACAAAACCTGCATAGGCTCAGACAAAGAAAGGTGATTAGGAACTAAAAAGGAGGATAAACATAAATAATTATAGCAAGGGGGAGTGATCCCGGTCTCACTCCCATCAGGTTTTCCAGAAAACTTATTGCCCGCTGCATTAGAATCAGTGTAGGCATAATATGAACCGCTAGGAGCATCAATGATAAGTTGGACCATCTCCTCTGGTGATGATGTAGAAACCTCCTCACTAAGGAAAATATCCTCCTCAGTGCAACTCAGCACAGCTTCGGGTTCCATAGGATCATCCCGCACATCTAAAAATTCGGCAATAAGAGCAGAAGATACATGCATACTGATACAAGAAAATATCTGAGTAGAAATATGACTCAAGATAGAGTCCAAAAGGAGGGAAGAAATATCCTCAGATACAGAATCCATAGGAAAGGATGGCACCATAGAGGAAGAAAACTCCAAAATGTCGTCATAGTGATCAACAATGACGCTAGTGGACACATCCGTCATGCTCCCATGAGGACACGGGGACCTGGCAGATATGTCCTCGATGATTGAAGGGATAGTGTGATACCGAAAAGGTGGAATGGTGATGAGTATCTCATCATCCTCTTCCAATTTAAATTTCCATTTCTCACAGTCCTTCAATGTGTGATCAAAACTCTGACAGAACAATCAGCGCTTCGAGGTAGGTTTTGACCATGGAGAGGCCAAACCACCCGGTGAAGGCGATGCTCGTGATGGAGACACATAATTATAATATGTAGGTTCATTGTATGAAGATCTAGATTCTCCGTACGATGAACTATACAGATTATGATTAAGGCTTCCTAAATGACAAGCATCACTAGAATGACTTAACGATTTACACCATCTACATTGTTGATAAGCATACATATTGGTGCAAAGATGGATTCATAAATAATATAAGCTAAAAAATAACTCAGTATGCACGAAGGAAAAATTAAATCAACAGAAACCTGATTTTTGAAATACTTAAAAACAGATAATAAGAGTATTTACAAACACTAAATTAAAACAAATGATATATACAAATGGAAAAGACTTTATCGCTTGCCGCTCTTTCTCAAGCAACTCACACGACTGTGTTCCCCGGCAATGGCGCAAAAAACTTGATGCGTGAATCTCACACACCGCTATAGGCGGTAGCAAGACTGCGGCACGAAACAGCAGTGTACCGATCGTTCAAGTAATATAAAATATGGGAGTGAATCCCCAAGTATCGAATCTCAAAGGAACACAGTAAGGTGGAATTATCTATCGAGGAAGGACTTGAGATTGAAGTCCTTTTGGTCGGATGGATTGCAGATAAGGGGTGATTTGGATTGTGGAAAAATAAAATAAAAGAATTAAACTACTCCTATGCAGGCCGTTATGCGCTGCTTCGCCGGGCGGATGGAAACAATGCAGGCCGCTATGCAATGCTTCATAAGGTGGATGGACGAGTAGGCAAGCGGATGAGGTGAGTGTAATAGCGGAAAGGTTTGAGGGAGGCAATCACCTCGTCAGCAAGCACACAACTAGCAATTGCTAGTGCGGCACATGATCGTGATGGGTAAATGGATGGTGGAATGGGGCGCTCCTCACTTGCATAGACCACAGCGATAACTTCACAAAGACATGAAATATACTAAATAGCATAACAAGGTTTAGCACACATTATTCATACACATAAACGATAAAGGAAAATAGTACTACAATATGAAGGGGGTGAGATTACCACCAAAAGGGGCGGAGACTAATCAGAGGTTCACGTCCGGAATCTAGGGTTGTCAATCCTTGTCTGAGCTCGGGCTCCAACTGCCGTCCGATGTATAGAGAGGAGTTGTCACTTCCTTCTAGTTGACCCGTCTTCTCCGTCAATCATCTTCGATTCTGACCTCGCCGGATAACTTCACATATGGAGCAAGGAATCCCTCAAAATGGAGCTTTGGAGGTGCATGAACAATGGAGAAGGCCAAGAGGATGCTACGACTATAGATTTGCAAGAGATTGGCGGCCGTAGCTCCTCCCGAAGGTGGGTGGTGATGGAGCGACAAAAATGGCGGGCTTGTGCGGAAGAAAAGACGCTTCCCTAAAAAATGAATTATCCCCGGGTCGACAGCTCCTGCGCACTTAATTAGAGGCGTTAAATTAAGAACGCATGATCAAAATGCACAACCGTGCATTTTGGGCCATGCAATTTAGATTGATAAACAGTGCCTGGAGCTACAGGAAGGTCTTGCGTTTTTGTTCATGCATGAGCGGAATGCTTGAGCGCAACCAAAAACGCACGGGGTAGGACAGGTCGCAGATTTTACCCTCTTCCAGGTAGGTCGTTCGTTTTCCTTCACGCACGATTGGATTGAATCGTGCATAAAGGAAAATGCACGATGAACATCATCACAAACAACTCTGAGTAAATTGCACGATCGCATCGTTCGTCCATCAACAATAATCACACGGTCGTGCAATTTACCCAGACTACAATGCTCAGCTCAAGGGCAGAATCCACCTGTACACATTAAAAACCAAAGCTCCAACCACACAGAAAATAAGACTAACATCCATAATAATAGCAAGAAAGGCATGAGGAGCCCCCAAAGGCATACCCCCAGCACATAATGCGCAATTTCACACCACGATAGGCGAAAAGAGTGCACCATATGTGAAATGATAACTAAAGTAAATATGAGCGCTTTAACGCTAAAAGGGCAGTGCACGAGTGAGAAAACAGGCCCGGATGAGTCCAAAAAAACTTATATAATTGGGACTAATTACATAGTAATGGTGAAAAATGCCAGCAAAAAGTGGCGGATGTGTGTATACTTTACCAAACTTAATAAAACTTGCCCTAAAGATTGCTACCCCTTGCCTCAGATAGATTGTTTAGTTGATTCGGCGGTGGGGTTTTCTTGTATGAGTTTTTTAGATGCATTCTCTGGTTATCACCAAATAAGAATGCATAAGCCCAATATTCCTAACACCTCATTCATCATGAATGACAGATGTTCCTGCTATCTCGTAATGCCTTTTGGGCTAAAGAACGCTGGTGCAAATTATCAGAAAATGTTGGACACCATTTTAAAACCCCAGAAGGGAGAAATTTTGAAGTTTATGTCGACGATCTCTTAATCAAAAGCAAGCTTTTCTCAGCTCACCTTAATGACCTAAATGAAATATTTGCAACCCTCCGAACCTTCAATATGAGGTTGAACCCATTAAAATGCATTTTTGGAGCTAGTAAAGGAAAGTTTCTTGGCAATCTCCTTACTCTGGAAGGGCTAGAGCCAAATCCCGACAAGGTGAAGGCTATCCTAGAAATGTCACCTCCCAAGACCCCTAAGGAAGTTCAGTAGTTGGGTGGGAGGATGGCAGGTTTGAGCCGTTTCATCTCTCGTTGTGGAGATAAAAGTGCTCCTTTTTTCAAAACTCTCCGTGGAGGGGCCAAGTTTGAATGGACAAGGAGTGTGGTGAAGCTTTCAGCTAGCTCAAGAAACAATTGACATCAACTCCCTTACTACAGAGCCCGAGGGAGGTAGAAGACATTTTTATATACCTTGGAGTTGGCTCTGATGTCATCAGTTCGGTTTTGGTCAGGGAAGAAAAGAAGAAGCAATTTCCAGTTTATTACGTAAGCAAAATTTTAAAGAGTGCGGAAACCTGATACACAATTCTTGAGAAGATGGCCCTAATGCTCGTGACTTCGACACGAAGGTTGAGACCTTATGTCCAAGCCCCATTCGATATAAGTTGTCACTGATCTCCCATTAAAGAATGTTTTAGAAAAATTGGAGCAATCAGGTAGATTGGCAAAGTGGGCAATAGAACTCAGCGAAATTGACATCTGTTATATTTCCAGAGTAGCGATCAAAGCTCAGGTATTAGCAGATTTCATAATCGATGCGAAGGAGGTTAGCTCAGAGAAAGAAGTTGGTACATCTCTTGCCTAGACAATTTTCGTTGATGGAGCCTCGGGAAGAAATTCTTCTGTAGCTAGAGTTATCCTGATCAACCCAAATGGAATTAGGCTGGATCAACCCTTGAAGTTTTATTTCCCAACAATAAACAATCAAGCATAATATGAAGCTCTCCTCGCCGGTTTTAGGTTCGCAAAAGAATTAGGAATCGAAGATGTTCAAGTCAAAACAGATTCTCTGTTAATGGCATCTCAAGTAAATGGAAACTTCGAGACCAGGAACCACATTTTTAGGCAGTATCAATCTCTAGTAAAAATTTAGATAGGTAGGTTCAAGAGCATTACAATATAACATATCCCAAGAGAAGAGAATAAGGAAGCGGATGAGCTAGCAAAACTTGGTCTTCCTTCAGGAGGAACTACCTCAGAGTTATTTCGTCCAGCTATCGAGGAGGGAGAAGTTATGTAGATAGATCAACATCCGTCTTGGATGGACCCTTTCATACTTTACCTCTCGATTGTAGAATTTCACTCAACGGTAATAGATAGAAAAAAGGTATAAACTTAAAGCAGCCCATTATTATCTTGTTGCAGGAATTCTTTACAGAATAACTTTTCTTTCACCGTTGGCACAATGTGTTTCCGAAGAAGAAATTCTAATTATCCTTCAAGAGATTCATTCAGGAGAATGTGACAGTCATTCCGGAGCTAGAACCTTAGAAAAGAGGATTCTAAGACAAGGATATTTTTGGCCTCAAATGAGGAAGGATGCAGAAAAATTCGCAAAGAAATGTGTTCAATGCCAGAAGTTTGCTCCTCTACAGCATCAGCCAGCCCAACAACTTAGGTCAATAGCCACCCCATGGCCGTTTGCGATTTGGGGGATGGATTTGATTGGACATTTTCCCTTAGCAAGCGGTCAACGCAGGTTCATTCTAGTGATGATTGATTATTTCAGTAAGTGGATTAAGGCAAAGGCGCTAACAAAGACTACTACCCAAATAGTAAGGAATTTTATTTGGGGAGAGATAGTTTGTAGACACGGAATTCCCATGGAAATCATCACAGATAATAGTCCATAATTCAACAACTCAAGTCTTATAAATTTCTGTGATCAGATCGACACTGGGTTGTGATTTGCCTCTGTACATCACCCACAGAGTA
Organism: Dactylorhiza incarnata; assembly: GCA_033032865.1. Classification (NCBI taxonomy): domain Eukaryota; kingdom Viridiplantae; phylum Streptophyta; class Magnoliopsida; order Asparagales; family Orchidaceae; genus Dactylorhiza; species Dactylorhiza incarnata. The sequence continues at coordinate 598,751 of JAWHQI010000326.1, read as the reverse complement.
ATGGTCAGGTAGAAGCCGCCAATAAACTTGTAATCAACCTCCTCAAGAAGAAAGTGGAAAATCTCAGAGGTAATTGGGCGGAACAATTACCTTCATTATTATGGGCTTTAAGGATAACTCCAACCTCAGCTACTGGAGATACTCCTTTCAAATTATCTCACGGCTCAGAAGCTCTTATTCCCGTTGAATTTGAAGTTAAGAGTCCAAGAGTATTATTATCTCAGCAACATCAAGATAGCTGGATGGAAGAAAATGATGAAGAGATGGAATGTAGCCTTGATCTCATTGAAGAACTGATAGATACGACAACTATCAGGCAAGAGGAAGTAAAAAGGAGATGGTCAAATATTTCGACAAAAATGTTAGAGTTAAAGAATTTACTGTTGGAGACCTGGTCCTCAAGAAAGTTGACACAGTAGCAAGATCTGGCTCGGTTGGGAAGCTTAATCCAAATTGGACAGGGCCATTCATTGTTAAAGAAGCTCTCAAGAATGGAGCATACGGTCTCTAATCTTATGAAGAGGAAGATTTATCTCACACTTGGAGTGGAGATGATCTCAAACGTTTCTTTTCTTAAAACTTGTATTTTCTGTCTTTTTCTTTCTTTCCTTCTTTCATGCAGGTGTTATAGTGATGTGGATGTAAATTCTTGCTTCATGCATGTTAGAAAGAAAGCCTTGAGATATATTGGCTAACTATTGAAGGCTGAGGTCCTACAAAGAGAGGTATCGACGGATCCTACTTCATTCCCCCTCGACTTGAAGCTTGAGTAGTAAATCTGCCAGGACCACAGGTAGCGGGGAGATTTCGCATCTTTGAAGCAGTAGCTCGCCAAGCTCGTGCGGAGGAGCTTTAGGATGCCGTGTCATTGCTGATATCTGACACACCTCTGCATCAAGGGAAGTCTAGGTGAATGTTCAGCTCTATCATACATTGTAGAAGGACATCATTACAGCCTTGATGATCTTTCCAGGGAAAGCAATGTCGGTGTAACCCCTGCAGTATGACCGCACCTGCCCTATGGATCATCTTGTTCTATGACCCTCAAATGCTCATTGGTGTGAGGATAGCCAAGAGGAGGTCAATTTCATTTGTGGCCGTCATCTAAGCCCTTGAGTGGCTAAGATGGAACAACCTTAAATGATTTCTTAAGGAAAGCAATGTCAGTATGGCCTCCGTGGTATAACCACACCTGCCCTTTTGATCTTTCAGAGATATTATTCTCTCATTCTCTATCTCTTTTTTAAAGTGTTAAAATTGTGATGATCTCTCAAGGAAAGAAATGATGGCAAAGCTCTCGAGCATGATCGGACCTGCCCTTTTTATCATTATAGGTCCTATCTCTCAAAACTTTTTCTGTCTCCGGGCGATCTAATAATTAAGGAGATCGCCAATTTTGAGATGACTTCTTGGGAATGGAGCGGTCTGAAATTTTGGTGGCCGCTAGTTTTGGGTTTTTTCTGGTGAGTCGGTCTGTAACATCTAAGACCGCAAGCTGTGATTATATCGCTATATTGAAAAATGGTTTGAAGCATTTGAGATAACTAGCCATGATTATTTTATCAAAGTGGTCAGGAGTATTTGAGACCGCCACCTGGGTTTTCTCCAAAAATTCTTCTAATCAAGAAGTCATCAGAGACGTCTGGAATCATCATCTGAAGACTTGTCTAATGTTCTCTTATAATAGGCAGCCTGGAAAAATTGAGATAACAGATTATCTACCATGAAATGGTTCATCTTCCCAAGCGACGGTCTCAATTATTGAAGATCGCATCCTATATTTTTTGAATCAACATCTACGAATTCACTTTTTATCTTGACAGATGTTCAAAGATAGAAATCAACAGCCATAAGTGATCTTGTTTATCTTCAATGATCTCACAATCTCATTCTTGTTTAACTAAAATTGTTTATCTCCCAGAGACATCGGTCTGGAAAATATGAGATCACCGTCAGATTCTCTCTGGATTCAATCAAGAATTGTCTTAAAGGGGAAGAGCAGATCACTTATAGTTTCCCCATTATCTACCTTCATGTCAACCGGCCTGGCAAAATAAAGATTGTGGGTTCACCTTATAAATGTCTTATAATAATCAGAAATCTGAGAGATCGCTGGTTATCAATTATGAAAGGGTTGTATCTTCTAAGGAGCGGTCTCAACCATGGAAGATCATATCTTATGTTCACACTCGAAGTTAATAGGAATCAATATCTATGAATTGACATTATCTTGGCAGATCTTCAAGGTCGTAGACCGCAAATATGATAAGCAGTCTCATATAGGAGTATTATAAATAGAAGACCGCCGGTCTTAAGAGATCTTGTCCATATTTAGCAATCTCGTGATTTCGTTCTTGCTTAATTGAAGCTAATATTTCACCTCCCAAAAATGCGATCTAAGAAGTATGAGGTCGCCTTTATCAAACTACTCAATATAAAATATATAAAGGCAATTGTGTCGAGCTAGATAACATCCAAAGCATTGAGATCGAATAACAGTTCTACCTCATTACAACGAGATTGCAAATAGTACAATCGACATATAAAGAAAAATACAAGAAAAACATTCATTCATAGAAGAGACAAAGGTACATCAATTTTTTATTTTTCTATTTCAATGTTCATTACATAAGATCGTGCAGTCACAAAAATCCGCGGTCGCAAAATGTAAAGATTACAACTAGATCTACTGGCTCCTCGATCTATTTGAAGACCGCTCATCTGACGACGAGGAGTCGATCTCTTCAGAGGACTCTTCTAAGCTTCCTCCTTGAACTTTAGATCCAGAACTTGAGCTCGCCCCAGAGCTCTCTTCCTCGCCTACAACATATTGACTGCCACTCACCCTTGTTGGATCGGTAGGCTCCTTTAGAGGGGGGTGAATAAGGGTTTTTAAAACTTAGGTTATATTTGAATATCTTAAAATAATAAGCGATTACGATGATGATAAAATAAAAGCACACTAAGTAAAATCAAATAGAGACATGTTTTATTAATATGAAATATAAGGTTTACAAAAGTTGATTTCTATAGCGCTAAAAATCGGTGGCGAACAATAATAAACTCTTTTTGTTTTATATCCCGACTCGCAACCCCACAAACCGGTAGAGCTAGCCTACCATTCCCCGGATTCGGCCTCAAGCCCTCTTGCCAATCCAACCTCGGATATGGCCTTGAGCCCCCTAGACCTAACCTAGATCTAGTCGCCAACATGAGGTGAATTTCTGCCCTAAGTCCTACCCAGACCTAGTCACCAACACGAGGCAAATTCTCTAACGGTTTACAAGGAAAATGAAATGATGGTAATAAAAACTCTCTCTTGAAGATCTTCTGAAGTAAGAGATAATGATCCGCTGTAGGATGAGCATTGTTGAAGCGGGCGTCGTGTGGATTCGGCATGAAGAGGTCCTCCTTCAGAAATTTGTAGAGCTTTGGTGGGAGATCAACTTTCGGCCAAATTAGGCTCTGGAATTCTAGCACTAAACCTCTCTCTCTGATCTGTGTCCAAAATGAGAGAAGATGGGTCCTATTTATAGCCTCAGCGCTAGCGCCTGCACTAGCGCTACCGCCGGCGCTATCCCAGATTAGGCATTATTCTGCGCGGGAGAATCTTCAATTCGAGGATACATTTATCTCATGCCTTCTGTGCCCGCGCTATCGCCTACGCTATCCGCTACCGCCAGGCGCTATCTCCTTCTATATGTGCTCCAGAATTGCGCTAATCAACACTAGCGCCGGGCGCTAGGTGCTACCGCCGGCGCTATTGGGCATGTTGGAATAATTGGCCCAATTTTGGGGGCAACCTTCTTATGACATCCTTGAGTCATATGGACTTTGTTTCCTGCACACTTAAACACACAAGATCAAATACACATAGTATTTGTTATTCTCAAACCTAGGATATGCGGAAGACAATGTTCCAACAAACTCCCCCTTTTCATAATAACAAATCCATTAATGATAAATCAGAGCATTAATATATAAGCATGATGAAACCTACTTGTGTGTGTGTGTGTGTGTGAGTGACAACTTAGGATAAATATTGATTGTAGAATTTTAGAATTGCTCCCCCTAAATACATGCTCCCCCTAAGTGAATGCTCCCCTAATATGAAATCTATTATCTTAATTAATCATGTTAGTCTTTCATTTTGATAGCGGATTTTTTTTATCATGTTAGATCTCGCCCTTTTGTTACTAGCAAAAGTGGGTAAGGAAGCAAAACACATAAAAGTGTTGATGATAAAATAAGGCATGATCGAGCTTTGAGAGAGAAGAAAATGATAAGGAGTTTTAGAATAATTTTCATAGAAATAAATTAGAGTTTTTAGCATAAGTATGGTTACAGAAATAAATCAGAGTTTTTAGCTTTAAAAAGGAATGATATAACATTTACCATGCAAGTCTACCATTTAAAAAGTTTGACTTTGAAAAAACTTGAGATAAGCATGAAAAGAACACAAGGAAAACGTAATGTAGCGGAAGACTTATAAAACTACAACAAACATAATTTTGTAAGACATGATGATTCATAAAATGAAAAAGATGTCTATGTTTGTAAATAATTTTTCTTTAACAAGATTATCATGAAGTAACCAAGCATGAAAAAGAGACTACTACAATGTTATTCTAATTCATAAAGTCAAAACATACCGAACATTGTAGAGAGCATGCTAGGTTATCTAGTGCATTTAGATATAAAAAGTGTTATTGAATTAGCATTAGAGTCCAATACTCATGAGAAGAAGTGTTATGGAAGATAATTATGTGCACACAAGTGTATTTTGAAAAGAGTAAACAAATGTTATAATCAAAAATACAAGACAAGTGTAGAGTAAAGTGCACAATAAAACACAAATAAGATTACTTCCACACACTTTTTATGCACAAAACAAATGTACAACTACTAAGGTGCTTTGCACACACAATGCTCATTAAGACTTATCAGAGTGCAAATTAAGTAGTGCTTGGTGGACCATATAATTTGAATTTTTTAGTTTTGTTTTTGATCCATTGTACTTAAGAATAAGTGGTATTTTTTTAAGAAATGAAGGTTTGCACAAGACACTTTACTAATCTTACCAAGGTGCTCAACATCACAACGCTTATTAAGACTTATCAGGAGGTTCAAGTAGTGCTTGGTGGAGTTAACTTTGTCATGTTATGTCATTTTTGTTTTGTTTTGTACAAAGTTCTACGATTACACTTGCTTTGCAAACCAATTAGATTTTGAAAGTATAACCACTTTTCTTTATATTTAATAGTGCAAATAATTGTAGTGTAGGTAAGATACTTGTGCAAATTTAATTCGTTATACAATTATAATACACAAGCAAGCATTCTTAGATTAAAAGCACTTGTAGACTTTGCCAAAATAAGTGAGTGAATTAGTATCATTATCAACCATAAAGCATTTACTCATACTTAGAGGCATGCTACGCTTAGTTCTACATAACTTTTACAATACAATTTGATGCACAAATGAGTAGATATATCAAGGCATGATAAAAACAATGTTCAAAGTAGTTTGAAAAGATGAATTGTAACATTGTAGAAGGTCTAAATGATGGGCTAAATCATGCTTGATTTTCAATGAAGTCCATACTGTATTTTTGATATTTTGAAGAATAATTTTGATTTAAAGTTTGAACTTATAAGATTGATCTTGGACTTCCCGAGGTCTACCCTGTAAGGGGTTCGCCCAGTACTAGGAGATGTGATGGGATGATAGCCCAAATCTCCCTTTCGTAAGATACATGTAAATAGAAAATTTAAGTTCAAAAAATACTTGTTGATACTTATTTTTGTTTTATATTTTTGTATTTGATTTTTGCATATAGAAATAGAAATCAAACAAATAACCAAAGTAAGAAAAATATTTTTTGTAATTTGGCTTTTGTAATTTTGTATTTTCATTTTTCAAAAAATCAATTATAGGCAGAAATGCAAAAATGAGTAGTACATATAAAATAATATATTTTTACTAATTTTTCAAAAAATTTAAAATTACAAAAAATCAGACACTTGAGCTAGCGCCGGCGTTAGGTCTTATCGTCTGCCTTAGCTCACAGAGAGTGCTTATTTTAATCATGTAGCCTAGATTTTCTTCAATTTCACTTCCGATTTTGCTTAATTATGTTTGTGCAATGTAAGACCTGTCTAATGAAGTGAAAAGATGAGAAGAAATCACAAAAAGTTGCGGAAGTTAATATTTTAGAACATGGGTTTCATATTCATTAAAGCTCCAAATTCATTAAACCTTAATTCTTGAGTTTTTCACAACCATTTATGCTTAATATTAAAGGATATGCAAACAAAGAAGACATGATTGAACAAAACAGATATGCATGATTTTATTGATAATAGATTGGTCATTTATAAATGAAAAACTTACTTTTACTTTTAATTTAATTTGATTTGTAAACTTCATTTAGGCTTTTAGGGGTCAAAATCAAATTTCTAATATTATATTAGATGACCATGTCATGATATATATTTTATTATATCTTCATTTTGATTTTTCTAATGCTTATATTTATCAATATAATGTATGTTGAAAATGATAGGAAATGTAAGCACAAGATATCAGTTCGAATTGGCCAAATAAGCATGAGTTGAATGATTAGTACGAGATGATGTTTTTGCAAAGAGTTACATGGATATGCCCTAGATAAAAGTACCCAGCCTGTATATCTTGGTAAACATATAAAGCCTAACATAGACACAAATATTCTTTAGGTGACAATGTTAGTATGATAAGTTTGAGATTAATGTTATGCCAAAGTTTGATAGTGTTTCAACTTATAGACCTAGAATGATGTGAAGATTCTATTTGATTTGATCTTATTGATATCAAGATGATTCTAAGGTCTAAACTTGAAATAAATCACAATACACACATAATACACCAACCATGGTAAACAATTATAATACCAATTGTTATCATATAATTCATATACATGTGATAGAGATAGTTATTTTTGGATGATTTTTTATATGAATTATGATATATGATTTTTAGAGAATTTTATCAAAGGACATCAATAGATCATGGTGGTGCGTGTGGCATCAGTATTTAAGACAATTAATCTTTCAATATATCTTTTGTGATTTTCTTTATAATTTTGATAAATATCTCATAACAAATTTAGAGTTTGATTCATATTAATATAAGATATTTATTTGTATAATAAGCGTGTGGAATATAAGAATAATAGATAGGTCATCAAAATAAAATATGATTTCAAATTTTGATCAATTTGATTTATAAACTCATTAAGTTTTAAGAGATAAGATCATAATTCCTATAATATATAAGATGACCATAACATGATAGCTTTAAAAAATTAGAAAACAAAAAAATTGATAGACATTAAAGCATATCATGAAGTAGAAAATTTGTATATTTCATTTTTGAAAATATTCTACTTCATGCATTTGGTGATACCTAATGAATAAGAGATTTAGGTATCCAAAGGGGACCAAGTGTGGTGGTTCCTTTGTGTACCCAAATATAAGTGTAGGTTTGTGGGTAGTTAGTGATGAATGGGTCTTTTCATGTGAAGTTAGTGTTTCATTTTTAATTTTGGGTCTCCATTCAAACTTTGGTTTAATGTTATTCTTATATGTCAAATTTCCATTGTGATAATCTTTATATTGATGATTATGATTGTAATGATTATTAAAAGTATTGTTCATAAGAAATTTGTGTAGTTTTATTTTTAAGTTGGGAGAAACATGATTTTGTAAATAATGGTGATTTTGATTTACAAATCCTTTGTGTTCCTTACTCCCATTATTAAACTTAGTTAAGATGTTCATATTCATATTCGACTTATTTTTAGATATAGTTTGATATTGTGAATTTGTATTTACAATTTTCATAAGCAAGTTGATTTTTGATTTTAATTCATCATTCTTGATCTTTAGATTATGCCTAGATTTATTATAAGCTATTGTTCTATTTTTAAGAGTAGAAACAATAGAGCCAATATGATTTTGATAGTCATTTCTAAATTCCTCAAATGTTTCGTCCATCTCTTTGATTTCAATTTTATAATTTTGGCACGTAGCACAATCACTTTTCAAAGATGAATTTTCTAAAATTAATTTTTCTTTATGTTCTTTTACACAAATAATTTCTTTTTCAAGTTCCTTAAATTTTTCCTTAATATCATTACAATCAAAACAAGGTTTTGTATTTTCAATTGAAGTGACATGGGTAAAACTAGATAAATCAGAATTTGATTCTACTTTAACTTTTGCCTTTAAATCTTTATTTTCTAAGCGCAATTTGCAATTCGCATTTTTCAATTTCTTGATCTTACGTTTAGCCATTTTTAGTATATTGAAACTAGAGATAGAAGTTATCACACAAGAAGAAGAATTAGACTTTCTTACAGCGCTATTGGAAGAGGTAAAATGTGAACATGAAGTTCCTTTGTCATCTTTTAGACCTTCCTCCATCATAGATGAATTTTCATCTTCTTTTTCTCTTGATGTATTGCTCTCTTTTTCTAAGTTGATTTCCATGATCTCGATGGTTTTGCTATGAGAGAGATCTTCTTGAATAATGGTGGATGCTTGTATGTCCTTCTCCTCCTGTGTTTGTTCCATACCTGCGAGAGGAAGATCATACATTTCTTCAAGAAATTTCCATACTTTGTGTGCACTAGAAAAACAATATATCAATTTGAAAACTTCATTTGATAGACCACAAAATAAATAATGTTTGGCTTTTGCATTTAGATGACGTTCCTTTTTATTTTATTCATCCGCTGGTCTTACAATTGCTAAATTCCATGCTTCGATATCTATAGTTTAAATAAACTTTTCAATTAAAACTTTCCATCCTTTATAATTTGTCCCTTTAAATAAAGGTGGTGCTAGTGAATTTTCTTCTTCATAAAAATTTACCCCACTAATAGAAGCGAGATCATGAGACGCCATTATTCCCAGTTGTTAAGCTGATTGGAATAAAACCTCTCTGATAACACTTGTTGGATCGGTAGGCGCCCTTAGGGGGGGGGGGGGGTGAATAAGGGTTTTTAAAACTTATGTTATATCTGAATTTCTTAAAATAATAAGCGATTAAGATGATGAGAAAATAAAAGCACACTAAGTAAAATCAAATAGAGACATGATTTATTAATATGAAATATAAGGTTTACAATTGTTGATTTCTATTATGCTAGTAATCGGTGGAGAACAATAATAAACTCTTTTTGTTTTATATCCTGACTCGCATCCCCACGAACCGGTGGCCCTAGCCTATCCTTCCCCGGATTCAGCCTCAAGCCCTCTTGCCAATCCAACCCCGGATATGGCCTTGAGCCCCCCTAGACCTAAACTAGATCTAGTCGCCAATATGAGGTGAATTTCTGCCCTAAGTCCTACCCAGACCTAGTCGCCAACACGAGGCGAATTCTCTAACAGTTTACAAGGAAAATGAAATGATAATAATAAAATTTCCCTCTTGAAGAACTTCTGAAGTCAGAGACGATTATCCGTTGTAGGATGAGTGTTGTTGAAGCATACGTCGTTTGGATTCATCGTGAAGAGGTCCTCCTTCAGAAATTCGCAGAGCTTTGGTGGGAGATCAACTTTCGGCCAAATCAGGCTATGGAATTCTAGCACTCAACCTCTCTCTCTGATGTGTGTCCAAAACAAGAGAAGAGGGGTCCAATTTATAGCCTCAGCGCTAGCGCTACCGCCAGCGCTATCCCAGATTAGGCATTATTCTGTGCGGGAGAATTTTTAATCCGAGGAAACATTTCTCTCATGCCTTCTGTGCTCCGCGCTACCGTCTTCACTATCCGCTACCGCCAGGCGCTAGCTCCTTCTATATGCACTTCGGAATTGTGTTAATCAACGATAGCCCCGGGTGCTAGGTGCTACCGCCGACGCTAGTGGGCATGTTGAAATTATTGGCCCAATTTTGGGGGCAACCTTCTTATGTAGTCCTTGAGTCATATGGACTTTGTTTCCTGTACACTTAAACACACAAGATCAAATACTCATATGATTTGTTATTCTCAAACCTAGGAGATGCAGAAGACAATGTTCCAACAACCCTGTCCACATCGACGATCTCCACATCTTCTTCTTCTTCAATGTCTGTCTCCTCTGCAGTCATCGATTGCTCATCTATTACCCTCGCAGCATCAGGGAAGAGATCGACAAATTTGACATCTTTGTATTCTTCAGTAAGACCGCTGCGGTCACAAAGCTCCGAGATCACCTGTTCTGCGGTCTCTTTTATGTGCTGCATCAGAGCTTTCTGGAAATCTTGGTTATCTAGATCATATGCTGCTTTCTTTGATTGCTGCAGAAGAAAACAGTTAGACCGCACGATAATACAAAAGGAGTTAGATACCTCAAGAAAAATTCTTACCCTTCGCTCTTCATGCAAGAGCTCGATTTCTTTCAAGTACCATTACAGAGACCACCCCATATGGTGATTCAAGACCACTCTCCTAGCGGTCGCTTGAGTGCAGACATCAGTGAGCATCTCGATCTCAAAATCATACGCCTCTTTGAGGTTATTTTTTCCATAAAGGGCCGAGGTGATCGCAAAAGCGTGGCGAGTTAATTTTTCACTCCAAAGACGGAGATCAGTGGAAAACCTCACGGTCTTCCCTTTTGCACCCTTGAGATGGGATTTTCCCTTGATGTCCTTTTGTTTCTTCATGAAGCTGACCAAAGGAAACTATTCGCTAGCGGCCTCAGATGTACCATCGGCCCCAGCGGTCTCGCGCTCTTGATCTCACCTTTTTTCTTTTTTCCCTCTAGGTGAGCAACTCTTCAGCTGGTGCCACCGGGTCGGCTGCAGGGATCACAATGGTCGTTGGAATAGAAAAAGTTAGAAAATTTGGAAAAATTGTGGAAAGGTCATATAAGACCGCAGGAAAATTACTCACTTTCTTCCCGAGAAATTTCAGCGATCGCAGGTCAGATCGCCAGATAATGGAAAAGATCTAGTCACTTGCCAGCCAAAAATCCAAAATTCTCAACTCCTCTTCTGAGATTGTCTTATTCTCCCTGAAGATGCCTTCTGCCCTCGTAGATGGCTGGCCTCTGAGACCGCCGAGATCGCCTTCAAAAACAAGAAACCTTTCTGTCCAGAATGGGACTTTATTGTGAAGATTTAAAATTTTAATACCTTCACAAGAAAAATATATTAAACCCATAAATTCCTCTTTCTTCTGTCCTTCTTTCAGCACTTTCATAGTAAAGGTCACACGGAAGAGTGCCATGGTGAACTTGATCTTTTCTGATCTCAGGTAATTGATGAAAACATTAATGAGACCGATAGAATTTGGAGGTAGTTGAGCGAGAACAAGTCCATAATATTCCATCACATTGAGAATTTCCCAAGGGAGAGGGAATTTCAGCCCATGATCGAAGTAATCAATGGGAATAAAGTACTTATTTTCTTCTCTAGAATTTAATCCTTCATTTTTGATGGGCGGTCTCACAACAATCCTATTTTGAATCATGTGTTTTGCAAGAAAGGACAAATATTCATCCTTGGAAAGATGGCAAGATTTGTGATCGGCCTCCAAGAATACCTCAGCAGAAGAAGCTCGCGCGGACACCATAATTAGAGTTCACTGAGATTGGTGCTTAGGGCGCATTCAGAAAGTATGAAATGAGAATTCTAAGGCCAGGTATTTATAGAAACATATTGATATTTTTGTAATGATGACTCCCACTAAAGACCACCCAGTAAATTACGCAGACCGCTAAAGCTGCATAAGATGTGAGAGAGCACTATATATTCATTCTCCAGTAAAGCAAGACCGCATTATCTCAGGCAGTATATATATAAAAATATATATGAAAATAAAAGGTAGACGAGCATCACACAATGATAAAAATCAAAATCACAGCATCATAAGAGACCACATCAAATTGTCATCATATATAACAACACATTCTCATATTGTTCAAATAATTGTCTTCGAGTCCGCATCAAGTAATAATTTTATCTCCTATGCTGGCATTTTCTCCCAACAAAGGCTACGATGTCCTGCATCTCATTCACATCGGTGAAGACAGATGTTATACTATGATTAGTAGACATCGCAGCTCGATGAATTTTTGACATCTCCTTATCCACCTGCTCCATGGGGATGACTAAAATCTCTGAAGTCGGTCTCTCTTCCATGTGATCGCCAGAAGTTCCCAACCTCATTGCCATCTTTGCAGGACTGATGACTTGTTTTAGTCATCGCTTTTTAGTTTAGTTTAGTTTAAGTTTTCCTAAATTTTTAATATTAAATTAATCTATTTTATTGGATATAATTTAATATTTCATAATATGAATTAATTTTTGTATGTTATGTTTGGGTGTTATTTTTAATTTATTGTTATGTGTTTGCATGTTTGTTTGTATGTTTTTGATGTTTCATGTTTTGGTTAATTTTTATTTTATGTTTCGATTATGTTATGACATAATTTAAGTATTATATTTTAGGTATTATGTTATGATATTTTTGTTTGTGTTATTATATTTTAAACTAATTTATTGTTTTATTTTTATTTTATTTTGTAGGAATGTCGTCGCCGCCACCTTTGCATGAAGTCGTCGCGTTCGTCTTTGTGTGCCCATCCATGCCGCCATCGTCACCGCAACGCCATCGTCGCTCCGTCAATAATTATACCGCAACGCCATCGTCGCGCCGTCAATAATTATGCCACCACCATCGCCGCCATGCTCGGCCACCTTGCTGATTTGGTGCAGCCCGTCCACATGCAGTTCAACACCAAGCAGCCCGAGAACAACCCAAATCGTAGCAGCTCCTCCATCCAAGTGCAGCCCAATGTGCTGCAGCCTTCCTCCATGCATTGGCCGACCTCATTGAAGAAGTACAACAGTCCACCTTGGAGCAACGTGAGCCATGTAGCAGCCCGTGTGCCACCTCTTGAGGCCCAAATCGTGAGCCAGCACTTTGATCCAGCTGGCCCACTTCCTCCTTGTGCAACCCGTGAGACCCATGAGGAGATGCCAGCTGCCACCTTGAATAAATCATCCTCCCCATGCATGCATTGGCCGGCTACTCTCTCTCTCTCTCCCTTCTTTACTCCTCATCCATCCCCCCTCTTTTATTCTAATTTTCTATTTTATTTTCTTAAATATCATTCATGCATGAGACCCCCTCTCTCTCCTCTCTTCTCTCTCTTCCCATTTATTCCATGCATGCATCTCCCCCTTTGTCTTCCTCCATCTAGAACCTTCCCCCTCTCCTATAAATAGAGCCCTTGTCTCAAGCATTGGGAGAGGTTGGAGAGTGGAATGCAAAAGAGAGTTCTAGTCTAAGTCTTGAGAGTTCTTTTTGTTAGTGTTATTTTTGACTCATTGTACTTTTTTTAGTAGTTTAATATTGTCTTTTTAATATTGTTGTGTACCTCTTTCCTTTATCATCAATGAAAATGTTTTCTTTCTTCATTATTGTTGTTTCTATTTCGATTATGCGTAGCTAAATCTTCTTTAGCGTTCGATCGGGAGGATCCATGAAATGAGATGAGATTTCTTTTTATGACTTAGTTTTGCTTTTGTTTAAATTATTCTCGATCCTTCTTTGAAATATTTTGCTCCGACTCCGTATTTCCGGTATGCGGTAGTAGGCCCTTGATCTCATTTCATAGTAGTCGAGAGACTCATTGATTTGAAAGATCGCTCAAAGAAGGAAGGAGTTGCACGCACTCCTAGAGATAGGATGACGTAAATCCTCCGGATTGGAGTCAAATCCAATAGCACGGTTCACTTCGATAATGCGACTTTAGACCTATTTGATTTGCAAAGAGATTCCGATTAAACCGTCTTTAATTTAGGAGATTTAGTGCTCTAGCGAGACTATCTCTCATTTTCGGAACCGTCACGGTCGAGAATTATTTTGCAATCGTAGAACTAAATTTTATTTCTCTCTCGTCTCTTTTCATGGTGATTCTTTGATCGAACGCTAGTTTCCTCTTCTGAATTTATGTTTAAGTAATCTCGTAGTTTGATTTAGAAATCCTCAAAATCACCCAACAATCGTACGGTAGGATAATAGTTGGAAGCGTGAGTAGTAATACTTGACAGCCCCGTGTTTTAAATACGACCTTGGTACTACAATTCGATAGGTACACTTGCCTCTTCGGGTTGATAGTCAATCTTAATCACCAAGGACCGCTTCTCAGTGATGCGACTTTAGCGGACAGAGCAGCGGCCTTCCCCTTGTAATATTCTGTTGAAATTGTTGAAGTGGAAGTTTGGAGGCTTTTAGACCTGGGCGGTCTGGGAGGAGGTCGGGCGGTCTGGCGAGATCGCGCGACTTGGTGGTCTGCCTCTGCGGTCTGGCTTGTCTTAGCCTAGCTGCGGTCTCCTGGCATGACCACTAGTATCTGGTCTAAGGCGGCTGAAGGTGAAGGCCGCGTGGTCTGTCTCTGACCGCGTGGCGGATTGATCATTTTCAGGGTTCTTCCAGGATGCGGTCTGGTGGCTGACTGGGTTTTCTGGTAGTGTACGCGGACTAAGGAGATTAGTCGCGCGGTCTTAGGAGGAGACTGGTATGCGAGCTGGTTGCTGTTCGCGGTCTCAGGTGGAGACCGGCATGCGGACAGAAGTTCGCGGGTTGATGGCGAACTGGCTGTGTTCGCGGTCTCTGGCGAACACAGGGGGTGAACAGCTTTGGGCGGTCTGGCGATCTACTTTGGAGTCGCGATCTGCTGTGAGAGTGGCGGTCTCTCATGGTCGATGTTGAAGCTGGCGAGTTCACCAAAAATGAAGTAGGAGTTCTATTGCTGATCGCGCGGTGTGACCGGTAAGGTCGCGCGGTCTGGAGGGTGGTGATCCTATCTCATAGGGTGGTGACTGGATCAGGTCTCACGCCTATAAATTGGACCCATCGGCATCAATAATTAAGACACACCAAGTGTAAGATGAGTTCGCTTCTTTCCTGCGGTCTCTATTTGTTTGACCGGGCGGTCTGCTGATTGAATTCCTCTTGTGCAGCTTCTGCGGATAGTGCGGGCAGCAGCGATCACCTCTTCCTCTGAAAGTGTTCGGGCGGTCTGCGGCTTGGAGTTGTGGTGCTGGAGTTCAGGAGAATCAGGAGTTCGAAAAGGAAGGGTGCGGTGTGATCAGCGGGTTGGTGTTGTTCTGAGATCGGCAGCGGGTTGCAGTCTGGCGGGTTGCTGAGGTCGCAAGGGAGACTGCACGGTCTCAAGTTGTCTTCAACATTGTATCTTTTCCTTTGGTGTTTGTGCTGGCGAAATCATGTCTCGCCAAGCATGCCTTGCCTTGTAATTGAAGTACTGCTATCAATAAAGATCACTTGTTTGCCTAAAGTTGTTTCTGGTTATTTTGGCTAGCATCTCTAAGTTTACTAGCTCCTGCTCGCTCCATAAAGGTATTTCAAAAAATTTAACATGGTATCAGAGGTAGGTTGGAGTGGTTGAGCAGTGAGCAACTTAGAGTAGCCATCGCCTTTGTGAAGAAGGAACCAGTGGTAGAGCAATGGAAGCAAGAGGTCTTGGAATTGAGATGCTTACATCGACTAACTTCAAAAAGTGGAAGTCGTGTATGCAAAGCTATCTTATAGGTGAGGACCTCTGGGAGGTAGTTGGAGGAGGTCAGACGCAAGAAGTTGTCCCGGAAGGGGATAATGGGGCAGAGGTGAGAATTGGAGGAGGACGAATGCGAAGGCAGAGTTCACTCTGAAGAGAGCAATTTCACCTGATCTGTTTGATCACATTTTGGGGTATGGATCAGCGGCGGAGATCTGGAGAGCCCTGGATGGGCTGTTTAACAAGAAGAATGTAGCAAGGCTACAGTTCTTGGAGAATGAGCTGGCAAGGTCGGCTTAGTGTGATCTTTCTATATCCACTTTCTTTCTGAAGATGAAGAACTTGTGCGCTGAAATCTCAGCATTGGATCCTGATGAGCCTATCTCTGAGGCGAAGCTGAAGAGGCACATCATCCGCGGTTTGCGGAAGGAATATGTTGCCTTTGTGACGTCGGTGCAGGGATGGGCAAATCAGCCGTCTTTGTTGGAGCTGGAGAACTTGCTTGCATCGCAAGAAAGTTTGGCAAGGCAGATGGCGGGGATGTCAGTGGCTTGGGGAGATGGCGAAGTGCTCTTCTGTCACAACCCGCATTTTCCCGAATTTAAGAATATCAGAGGAAGAGAAAATACGCGTCATGATGCCACGTCATGCAGGAGACAACTGCAGACGCTCAGGCGGGATCCTATTACTTGATAATTGAAAACGTGATTTCATGATAATCATTATTTGAAATCATTTATTAGGGTTTAGAGTAAGAACTGTGTCTCTCAGTTCGTGGATCAACTAGTCCACAGAGAAAGTATGTATAATTGCAGCGGAAAATACTTGATTTAGTTCATTTAAGGTCCTATATGCACGTGAAGGCAGGACATAAAGTAGATGATATGCACATAACTAGGCGTAGTATAAGTATAGAAAATATCTTTTAGGTGACTTTAAAACTAAGGGTTTTCGTTAAAACTGATGAGATGAGGATGAATGAAAAGCCATTTTATCGCTATAATGCACCTAGTCATAAATCATTTCCAGAGAGTAAGGTATCAGATCTAAAAACAGTGGCATAAACTGGTAAGTAAACTATAAAGTATCAAAGAGGCACAATGGGCGTCAACAAGCTGACACCAACCCGTTGGCCCAACTAGCATGTCTGAACACAAGGAGAAGCAAACAACAACTACTACTACCTCGCAGCAGCGGGGTAAACAGCAGCTAAAACTCCCGAAGACTTCGGGCTACTCCACTAACCGCTACGGCTCTGAACCTGAGGCATTCAATACAACAAAGAACGCCTCAGCAAGGAATTACAAGTGGCAGAAAACTAACAGAAAAACAAGCAAGGCATAAGGGGTACCAACCCAAGCCTGATTCACTGAAAAAGAAGCTCGGAAACAAGGAGCTAAGCAAAGCACCAAGTGCAACCAAATATCATAAGTAGGAACAAGTATAAATTAATTATCTTGTAAATTTTAATGCATGAGACTGATCAGCTCAAATTAAATGGGGGCGGTTCTTTATCCTCTGCCACCCAAAGCCTTAACTGGTGGGGATTTCTATTACCCAACCATCCAAACACGGCCCTCGGGACCACAAGCCAAGCCTGCGGTTCACCTTTAAAATGGCCACCGTGCAAGGCTACAATAGAAACCCCACTGTCCCCCAAACACCACTACTGTGTAAGGCTAAAGACAACGGATCTTATTAATTAAATTTCAATTTAAAACACGGGACGAAGCCCGAGGAACAATCCACAGGGATACCCTAAGAGATAGGGTCAAAGCAAGGTACACACCGATCAAGATGAATCATAAGTGAAACCAAGGATTTGCAAGATCACAACAGGTTTAGAACTTAGATCGGAGGTAAACATGATCGAAGACGCAATGCAGTTATTAGCAACATCACCGCATACTGCTAACATCACAAATACTAAGAAGAAACACCCTAAGGATAGGGTCACCATGAGATAACTACTGATCAAACGATTCATAAGGGGAAACTCGTAGTCATTGAACCAAAAAGGCAAAGGGGTTCAAGCTCGAGGGATTCATGATCAAGGACACCCAAGAGACTTGGGCAAAACTCCTTGTGCCCTTGTAAGAGGCACAAGGTTTCAAGAAGGAGGAGAAGTAATCAGAGGCATAACTCATGACGAATCATAAGAGTAAACTCAAACATTATCAGACCACAACGAGTAAGAGAATTCAAGCAAAAAGGGATTCAAGATCAGGAGCACCGAAAGGTCACTGGCCATCATCCATGTGCACCCGAGGGGACACGAGATTCAAACATAAAAACTCAACGAAATCACATGCGTTCCAGGCGGGGTTCTTACCATCAATTATCGAGAAGAAGAGGGACAACATTCAAGGCAGCACTTCTCGAGAACTGGAAGGATTTCTCGAGATAAAGCAAGGGATTTCTCGAGACATTTGAATGTTTTTTTTTCGAGACATAGAATTAAGAGCATGCGGAGAAGATGGAAGATTGACTGTGTTGGTAAAGGTTACCAATCACCACATCGAATGGGGGAGGTCCAGAAATTGTTGCTGTTTGAATTCGTCGGAATTCGTCGGGATTCGTCGGGATTCGTCGGGATGTCCCGTGAAATCTCGACGAATTGATACAGAAAACTTTAAACTCGGCAGAAGTTGCCGTCTGATATGATTCATCGGAATTCGTCGGGATTCCACGGAATGTCCCGTGAACTCTCGACGAAAAGCAACAGAAGCCCCTATCCTGCTGTGTGGTCTGCGGATAGCGATTCTCCTAGAAGCTATTTATCCTTTGGGTATAAATAGGACGGTTTTCTCCAGGGAACAACTACCCGATTCATAGCAAAGGAAGAATAATCAAGGAAGCTTACATTAACACTCCAAAACTTAAGTTAAACCGAGCGACATGAAATCGACACGAGCGAAACAATACTTCAAGAACAGAAAGAGAAGGAGGAGGAAGCCACTTGCCTTAACCTTGCAAAACTCGAGATCCTCCGCTCTGAAGGCTAAGGAAACACTCAAGCACGAAATCCTAGAACGATTCAAACCAAAAGGAAGAGTTAGGTTACCGCCAAATCTCCCAAAACTCCACGAAACGAGAAAAGCTTACCGCTAGAACGAAGATCTCGCCGAGAGTTTTCCAAATCTTCAAACAACACTCGATTCCGACCACTATAGCCCTAGAAATCGCCAGTTGAAAGCTCTCCGAAGCTCCGCTCTCGCCCTAACCCTCGGCGGCTTCTTTTGATCGAGGAAGGAGATAATGAATAGCAAGAGGAGTTTTAGGTATTTATATAAAAACCTAATTTAATATTTAATTAATTAAATAATCCTCTCATTTACTTAAACCACGAGGGCGACCAGAACAACTCGGATTTCTACGAAATTCGCACCTTAGCTGAAAAACGGCGCTACGAATCCAACGGCGAAGTCAGAACTCAGTTCCGACGAGCCAAACTCCGGATAAAGCCTCCCGAAGCTAAAATCTTAATAATTACTCAAAACCTTCACTTTAATTCGAAACGACGCGAAAACTCGCACGCTCGATCTAAATTACACGCTTTAACTAAGCTAAGACTCTAAACACTACCAAAAGAGCTGACGTAACGCCCTTACGCCAAAATTACGTCACAGCGGGTACGTAAAATAATTGACGAAAAATAGGGGCGTTACAGTCACTCCCCCTAAAAGAAGTTTCGTCCCGAAACTTGAAATCCAAAGATCTAGAAAGATACAGAATCAAATCCAAAGATTAAATGACAGCAGGATTTCCTGAAAACTGCTTTTATACTCAAAATCCATTTATCCAAGATGCTTAACACAAGCTCCATCATAACCCACAAAATAACAATCTAATCACATCTTCCAAAATTTGATTCATTAATTCCGCCTGACCGAGGCATAAACCTAGAATTCTAACCTGACACACGGCTTAAAGGGCACACCAAGCAACCTGACGACTCCTTCCAAATAAAGCTCTGCTATTTCTCCAAAGAATATCTGATCTAAAAATCGCACAAAGAGAGCACTTTTTGCCAAACCGACAACTGGGACCCATACAGAATCATGTCCTCCGGGGAATCTAGGTAACGAAGTCCATTGAAATACTTCCCCACTTCCAGCTGGAACATCCAACGGGGTCAAACTACCTCCAAGCCTAATTGATCTACCTTAACGCGCTAGCAGGTATAACATTCCAAAAAAAAACACAATTGGCTAAATCATACTTCATACCAGACTGCCAACAATCGGTTATCAACCAAAATCACGCGCCTCACTACAGATCTTTGTTCGAATAACCTCAAACGCGGAAATACAATATCTACTCTAGTACTCAAGGTATTTCATCATCAAATAAGAAAGATATAGAAATTCTCCCTTTTTCTCAATCCTACTCCGGAGATGTTGCGAGTCAGGGTCTTCCTTCTGACGCAGTTCTACAAGGGCAGACCAAGAAGGCTCTTCAGCCTCTAAGCTCGAAGACGCGGTACTACTACCGACTGAGATATCCATCAACATAAACTCCTCTACTAGGGACTGCACTGAGAGCATGAAGATATGCGCGGTCTTTCTACTCAGGCATCGGCCACCACATAAATCCGCCACATACTCCAACCACCTCCGCTGGCGCAGACTCTGCTCCTTCAGGGTGAAGACATATTTCAGACTCTTAAGATCCGTATAAATCTTGCATGACGCTCCATAAAGAAGATGTCTCCAAAGCTTCAAAGCATAGATCACTACGGCGAACTCTAAGTCATGCGTAGGGTAATTCTTTTCATGAACTTTCAATTGTCTAGACCCATAAGCAATTACTTTTCCTTCTTGCACCAAAACGCAACTTAATCCAAGGCGAGATGCGTCCACATAAACTGCATACTCAACTCCTTCGATCGGTAAGGCCAACACAAGAGCACTACCCAAATGTTTCTTTAATTCCCGAAAAGCTCCTTCGCACTAACCGCTTCAAACAAAAGCGGCATACTTCTGGGTAAACCCGGTTAAAGGTGCCGACAGCACTAAAAATTCTTGAACAAAATCTCCTGCAGAACCCAGTCAAACCTAAGAAACTCCTTATCTCCTTAGGCGATGGAGGCATCTTCCAATCCAATACAACAGAAATCTTAGCAGGGTCTACAGTAATTCCATCTTTGTTCACCACCAGACCTAGAAAGGATACCTGAGGAAGCCAAAACTCACACTTACTCAACTTTGCAAACAACTAGAGCTTTCTAAGAGAAGGCAATACTAAACGCAACAGCGCAGCATGCTCTACAGCACTACTGGAAAATACCAACACATCACCGAAAAACATGGCAACGAAAAGATCCGGAAAAACCTTGAACATACGGTTCATCAAGATAAAAAACGCAGAGGGTGCATTGCAATAAGACAAGCACCAGGCTCCAAAACAAAAACAAACTCCACGCCTCCAACCGGCGGGAGACCAGGAAGATCATCAGGAAAAACGACAGGAAGCTCTCGCACCACTAGGACATCCTCGATACGCGGCGAACGCCTAACAGTTTCTACCACAGAAACAAGGTACGCCAACAACCGGAATCTAACAGCTTCCGAGCACACACCGCAGAAAATATCGGGGAACACTGGCACGGAGGTCCTAGAAAATACTCAAGGGATGACCGCATCAAAACTGGACAACAGGTCCGAACCCAAAATCACGACAAAGTCTTCTAGATTCAATACCTTAAGATCAGCAAAAGCCAACAAATCTCCTAAGAGAACGGGCAACTCCGGACGCACAGGTTCGAGGATACCAAAATACCGAAAGGAAACTAAACGAGGAACGAATCGATGCCCAACTCAGGGGTCATACGGTGACGCTCAACGAAATTCCTTGCTACGAACGAAAGGGCAGCACCCGAATCGAAAAGATCTCACGCTCAACAATTCTTTACCTTAAATCACCCTATAAGCGCGAAAAGAGAAACTAGTCTAATACAGCAAAGCTAAGATCAAGTCAAAACTTAACAGCTAACTCGAATATCTAACCTGCGATTACTTGGGTCGAAGACTGCTCTTGCTCCTGGGTCAACACATTCAGCTTTCCTCTTCCTTCATCCTGATTGCGGCGGCGACACAGCTCGAAGCGGGACTAGCTGCAACTGGGGGTGAATCAGCGGGCATTGGAACTTCATGTGCCCCTTCTGCTTGCACTGGAAGCAGACTTTATCTTTGGTCCAACACTGGGCCACATCATGCCCTTTCTGCTTGCACAACAGGCAACACACCCCTCCCAAAGGAGTACTCTTGATTTCAAACACTCGCTGCTTCTTCTGAACTCCCTTTCTCTTGAAACACTTTTCATAAGGATGGCCAGGGCTTCCGCAGAAACTACAGACATCGCCACTTCTCTTCCTTGAAGCGGGGCCAGATACCTTGGGGCCTTCACCATCTTCGACTTTTCTCTTGCCCTTTCTCATCAAAGCACCTTCATTCTTAGCGATAACGATGGCCTCGGCTTTCAAAGCTGCTTCCACTGCCTCAGCATAGCTCGCCCATCCATGAGCACCGGCTACATGCTGACTATCATTACGAAGTCCTCCCAAAGATTGCTTCACTCTTCCTTCCTCTGAAGCTACTAGACCTAGAGCAATTCTGCTCGGCCTCCTGGGTTCAATCACAAATTCACTAACACCGAATTGCCTCTGCTCCGGGTGCAGCAAATCATTCACCAAACAGTCTTGCTCAACCGACGGCCGAAACTCCTTTAACATCATCGCCTTGAATGACTCCCACGAACATCCATCTACGAGGTTTTCCAATTCCCTAATCCACCAGCTCTTAACAAGACCCTTCAGCTGGTAAGCGGCGACCGCTACCTTTTGGCCTGCAGAGATTCCTGAGTACTTAAAAATATCCTCGATGGCAACCAACCAGTCATCCAAAGACAAGAAATCAGCTCTTCCGCCAAACGTAGGGGGTCTTAATCGCTGAAAATGCGATATAACGTCCATTTCTGGAAGCATCTCTACAGGTGGAAACAAGGGAGCAGGAGGAGTAGGTACCGTCTGTCCTACTACTGGGGCCTGCGCTACGAATTGCTGCCTAACACCGGCAGACAACAACAACTCAACCTGAGATTGCATCGCAACCACCTGCTTGGACAGAGTCTCAAAACTTTGCTGCAGACTCTCAATCACGGCTTTACTCAACGCACCGGAAGACTCGCCTTCAAACAGGGGAGTCGACCTAAACGCAACACGCTTCGGCGCCATCGCTGCTAAAACGCATAAACCTCTAATCAAAACTCAACCCTACACTAGAACTACACTTCTTGGTTCAGAACATACATATACAGATACTTGCCATTGCCACCACCTTTCTCTGGGATTTTCATGATGCTATGCTAAATTTGGGGATGACACCATATCATCCCTCTTGACTCACATGCAAGGGTCATGAATGCATGAATGTTCTGTTCATTTTGAAAATCATGTGTGTACGTATGTCATCCTGTAAATCTTTAGCTTGGCACGTGTGCTTATGCAATGCTACACAAGGTATGTTGTGCTATTCATTCTAATAAAGGCCTTAATGCATGTTATGAGCGGCGTACACATGAAATATTATGCATCCCATACTACATAATATCGCATGTAATGAAAAATAAAACGTGCTAATGGGCATCCATGTGATGGTGGTTATGCATCCCATACTACATAACCGTCACATGTTGCCACCTATGGTGGATCCATATACAAACACATATTATGCATCCCATACTACATAATATGCCCCGTATACTTCTTATCATGCTATGAGTGTAGTGTTCGTGCTTTGGCCAAGACGTACTGATGACACATCGGTGTGTGTATGCAATGAAACCAAACAACTAAACTATATCAGAATTTGTTGCCCGACCAACTTGTCGAACAACCTGGCTCTGATACCAACTGTCACAACCCGCATTTTCCCGAATTTAAGAATATCAGAGGAAGAGAAAATACGCGTCATGATGCCACGTCATGCAGGAGACAACTGCAGACGCTCAGGCGGGATCCTATTACTTGATAATTGAAAACGTGATTTCATGATAATCATTATTTGAAATCATTTATTAGGGTTTAGAGTAAGAACTGTGTCTCTCAGTTCGTGGATCAACTAGTCCACAGAGAAAGTATGTATAATTGCAGCGGAAAATACTTGATTTAGTTCATTTAAGGTCCTATATGCATGTGAAGGCAGGACATAAAGTAGATGATATGCACATAACTAGGCGTAGTATAAGTATAGAAAATATCTTTTAGGTGACTTTAAAACTAAGGGTTTTCGTTAAAACTGATGAGATGAGGATGAATGAAAAGCCATTTTATCGCTATAATGCACCTAGTCATAAATCATTTCCAGAGAGTAAGGTATCAGATCTAAAAACAGTGGCATAAACTGGTAAGTAAACTATAAAGTATCAAAGAGGCACAATGGGCGTCAACAAGCTGACACCAACCCGTTGGCCCAACTAGCATGTCTGAACAAAAGGAGAAGCAAACAACAACTACTACTACCTTGCAGCAGCGGGGTAAACAGCAGCTAAAACTCCCGAAGACTTCGGGCTACTCCACTAACCGCTACGGCTCTGAACCTGAGGCATTCAATACAACAAAGAACGCCTCAGCAAGGAATTACAAGTGGCAGAAAACTAACAGAAAAACAAGCAAGGCATAAGGGGTACCAACCCAAGCCTGATTCACTGAAAAAGAAGCTCGGAAACAAGGAGCTAAGCAAAGCACCAAGTGCAACCAAATATAATAAGTAGGAACAAGTATAAATTAATTATCTTGTAAATTTTAATGCATGAGACTGATCAGCTCAAATTAAATGGGGGCGGTTCTTTATCCTCTGCCACCCAAAGCCTTAACTGGTGGGGATTTCTATTACCCAACCATCCAAACACGGCCCTCGGGACCACAAGCCAAGCCTGCGGTTCACCTTTAAAATGGCCACCGTGCAAGGCTACAATAGAAACCCCACTGTCCCCCAAACACCACTACTGTGTAAGGCTAAAGACAACGGATCTTATTAATTAAATTTCAATTTAAAACACGGGACGAAGCCCGAGGAATAATCCACAGGGATACCCTAAGAGATAGGGTCAAAGCAAGGTACACACCGATCAAGATGAATCATAAGTGAAACCAAGGATTTGCAAGATCACAACAGGTTTAGAACTTAGATCGGAGGTAAACATGATCGAAGACGCAATGCAGTTATTAGCAACATCACCGCATACTGCTAACATCACAAATACTAAGAAGAAACACCCTAAGGATAGGGTCACCATGAGATAACTACTGATCAAACGATTCATAAGGGGAAACTCGGAGTCATTGAACCAAAAAGGCAAAGGGGTTCAAGCTCGAGGGATTCATGATCAAGGACACCCAAGAGACTTGGGCAAAACTCCTTGTGCCCTTGTAAGAGGCACAAGGTTTCAAGAAGGAGGAGAAGTAATCAGAGGCATAACTCATGACGAATCATAAGAGTAAACTCAAACATTATCAGACCACAACGAGTAAGAGAATTCAAGCAAAAAGGGATTCAAGATCAGGAGCACCGAAAGGTCACTGGCCATCATCCATGTGCACCCGAGGGGACACGAGATTCAAACATAAAAACTCAACGAAATCACATGCGTTCTAGGCGGGGTTCTTACCATCAATTATCGAGAAGAAGAGGGACAACATTCAAGGCAGCACTTCTCGAGAACTGGAAGGATTTCTCGAGATAAAGCAAGGGATTTCTCGAGACATTTGAATGTTTTTTTTTTCGAGACATAGAATTAAGAGCATGCGGAGAAGATGGAAGATTGACTGTGTTGGTAAAGGTTACCAATCACCACATCGAATGGGGGAGGTCCAGAAATTGTTGCTGTTTGAATTCGTCGGAATTCGTCGGGATTCGTCGGGATTCGTCGGGATTCGTCGGGATTCGTCGGGATGTCCCGTGAAATCTCGACGAATTGATACAGAAAACTTTAAACTCGGCAGAAGTTGCCGTCTGATATGATTCATCGGAATTCGTCGGGATTCCACGGAATGTCCCGTGAACTCTCGACGAAAAGCAACAGAAGCCCCTATCCTGCTGTGTTGTCTGCGGATAGCGATTCTCCTAGAAGCTATTTATCCTTTGGGTATAAATAGGACGGTTTTCTCCAGGGAACAACTACCCGATTCATAGCAAAGGAAGAATAATCAAGGAAGCTTACATTAACACTCCAAAACTTAAGTTAAACCGAGCGACATGAAATCGACACGAGCGAAACAATACTTCAAGAACAGAAAGAGAAGGAGGAGGAAGCCACTTGCCTTAACCTTGCAAAACTCGAGATCCTCCGCTCTGAAGGCTAAGGAAACACTCAAGCACGAAATCCTAGAACGATTCAGACCAAAAGGAAGAGTTAGGTTACCGCCAAATCTCCCAAAACTCCACGAAACGAGAAAAGCTTACCGCTAGAACGAAGATCTCGCCGAGAGTTTTCCAAATCTTCAAACAACACTCGATTCCGACCACTATAGCCCTAGAAATCGCCGGTTGAAAGCTCTCCGAAGCTCCGCTCTCGCCCTAACCCTCGGCGGCTTCTTTTGATCGAGGAAGGAGATAATGAATAGCAAGAGGAGTTTTAGGTATTTATATAAAAACCTAATTTAATATTTAATTAATTAAATAATCCTCTCATTTACTTAAACCACGAGGGCGACCAGAACAACTCGGATTTCTACGAAATTCGCACCTTAGCTGAAAAACGGCGCTACGAATCCAACGGCGAAGTCAGAACTCAGTTCCGACGAGCCAAACTCCGGATAAAGCCTCCCGAAGCTAAAATCTTAATAATTACTCAAAACCTTCACTTTAATTCGAAACGACGCGAAAACTCGCACGCTCGATCTAAATTACACGCTTTAACTAAGCTAAGACTCTAAACACTACCAAAAGAGCTGACGTAACGCCCTTACGCCAAAATTACGTCACAGCGGGTACGTAAAATAATTGACGAAAAACAGGGGCGTTACATCTTCTCGGGGAAGAAGAAGAAGTGGGACAAGAAGAAGAAGACCACTGGAGGAGGCTATGGGGCTTCAACTTCTGGGCAGCAGGAAAGGGGGTATGCTCCCAAGGCTGACAGGAAGAAGAAGGGCGAAGGTCCGAAGTGCTTCAAGTGTGGCAAGTATGGCCACATCAGGAAGGATTGCAAAATGGTTACTCAAGCTGGGCATGCTGCTGAGAAGGAGGAAGCTGAGGCCAGGCACATTGATGGAGGATGGGGAGGAGCCTTCTCGGCTTCTGTTGGAGCCTCGGCTCCTATCAACTATCAGGAGGACTGGATCGTGGACTCGGGGTGTGGTCATCACCTCACCGGAGATGAGACAAAGCTTTCATATGCACAGCCCTATACAGGTAACAATGCAATCATTACTGCTGATAATACTGTGCATCCAATAGAGAAGGTGGGGGTTGTTTCCTTGGGCAGTGATAGAGGGCCACTTACTTTGAAGAGTGTCTATCACGTGCCTGGTATGAGGAAAAACCTCTTCTCCGTGACCAACGCTGTAGACGCTGGGTATCACATTTTGTTCGGCCCAACAGAAGTAAAGTTTCTACGCAATTTTGAGGCCGTAAAGGCCGAGGTCGTCCATGTTGGGAGACGGGCAAAGGACTTGTTCGTTTTATCGACAAGTTCCTATGTCGACAAGATGAAGACGAATGATGGTGCCGTTATATGGCATGAGAGGTTGGGGCATGTAGGGATGGACAAGCTGAAAGCAATGGCGGTGAGAGGTCTGGTCAAGGGCCTGCCAAGTCTATCCTCCTACGGAGAAGGTCATGTTTGCGAGGGATGTTAGTTCGGCAAGTCTCATCCACTACTGTTTGACAAGTCACAGACAAGGAGTAGTCTACCGTTGGAGTGCATCCACGGTGACTTGATGGGACCAACGTCTACCCCAAGCCTCGGAGGCAGCAGATATATGCTGGTGTTGATCGATGATTACACCAGATATGTCTGGGTATTTTTTCTGAAGGAGAAGGAGGAGGCATTTGCCAAGTTTGTGGAGTTCAAGGAGCTCGTGGAGGGTCGGCTAGGACAGCGGGTGAAGAAGCTGAGGACTAACAACGGAGGGGAGTTTACCTCCAGTGAGTTCTTTACTTTTTGCAGGAAGGCAGGCATCCGGAGAGAGCTCACTTGTGCACATACTCCACAGCAGAATGGAGTTGCAGAGCAGAAGATCCGTCATCTGACGGAGTCCTGCAAGTGTTGGCTGCATGCCAAGAGTATCCCAAAGTCTTTCTGGGCGGAGGGAATGTCTTGTGCTGCCTACGTCATCAACAGGATGCCTCTAAGCCCCATCTACATGTTGACCCCACATGAGATGATGTTCAAGGAGAAGCCAAGCGTGGCACACCTTCGGGTGTTTGGCTCCACCTACTACGTACACGTTCCAGATGCTCTGCGGACAAAGCTAGATGCAAAAGCAAGGAAGCTAGTCTTTGTCGTATATGATGAGCAAAAGAAAGGTTGGAAGTGCATGGACCCAGAGACGTGGAGATTTGTTGTATCTTGCGACATCGTGTTCGATGAGGTGACATCTTACAAGGGATCTTCTGGTGTGGAGCTACCAGAGAGCAGGGTGGAGGAGCCGGAGAAAGCTGTGGAGGATCTTCAGGTGGAGCTACCTGTGTCACCAGGTGGTCCATCTCCTTCTAGTTCTGAGATGGAGGCTACTGGTTCAGGGAGCAGGGTGAGCAATGCTCCTAGCACGTCTGGAAGAGGAGCTAGGGAAGAAGCAGCTGGAGATATTGCGGTTCAGGGGAAGGAGCTGAGGAGGTCGAAGCGAACTATCATTGCCCCTGATCGCTATACAGGAGGAAATATGGTGAGCTTTGTCTCATGTTTCTTTGCTGGTCCCTTGGATGAGAGGGAGCCGTCGAGCATTGAGAAGGCCAGAGGCGTGAAGGAGTGGGACATTGCTATGCAAGAAGAGATGGCAGCTCTCGAGAAGAATGAGACCTGGTCTCTTGTGCCCAAGCCCAAGGGCACCACTCCTGTTACATGCAAATGGGTCTACAAGCTCAAGAAGAAAGCTGACGGCAGTATCGAGCGGTACATGTACAACCCGTATTCGCCGAGTGGGCCCCTCAAGCCAAATGGCGAGACCTGGGTCAGCCCGATCATTTGCCCCGGCTAGGAGAAGGAAGTACCCCCGGTTTGGTGGGGGTAAGTTGCAGAAGAGAAGGAGCTAGGTGAGTGGTGCTCTCACGGACCATTCGCCCGGAAGCGTGGGCACTCGCCCAGCTAGGCGGGTGCCCGGCGAGTGGTGCCCTCACAGACCACTCGCCCAGGGTGATTTGAGGGGGAAATGACCCTAATACCCCTGGTGGGCTGCGAATAGCCCTTCGGAACAGCGGAGTTAGGCTGTTAGCAGACCAATTTGGGGTGCTGTTAGTAAAATTAAAAGGCGGATTCATGTTATTTGCAGACCAGCCTAGAAAAATCTATAAATAGACCCTTAAGGGCACCTTGGAGGAGATCCAATTTTTAGAGAATCCTCTCCTCCAGGCTAGTTTTTTGTCGGCTGCTAGTGCCCTCCAAGGTGCCCGGTTGAGCTCTGGTTTGGGAGGGGAAGCTCTCTAAGATCTTCCGGGTGTGTGGCGGGACCTCCTCGCTCCAGCCTTGGGTCTATTCATATTCTCACATCCACCGTCAAGAGAGTCTAGTGAGGGAGAAGTAAGCACCGGCTACACCCCCAGTGGGTCCGAACTCAAGAGACTTATTGCAGGTTTCAACAGTACAAGGCTCGCCTTGTAGCTTGGGGGTTCTCGCAGTAATACGGTGAAGACAATGAGGAGACTTTTAGTCTGGTGGCAAAAATGACTTCAGTTCGATTTATCATTGCTTTGGCGGTGTTCAGTGGATGGGAGATTTGGCAGCTCGACGTCAAGAACGCCTTCTTGTACGGCGAGATTGACAAGGATATCTTCATGGTTCAGCCACCAGGTTTTGTGTCTGAAGTTTTTCTGGAGCATGTATGCAAGCTGAAGAAGGCCCTGTATGGGTTGAAGCAAGCGCCGAGGGCGTGGTACGGGAAGATCGCAGAATATCTCTTATTCTGTGGATTTTGTGCTTCAGACTCAGACTCAAGCTTGTTCGTCAAGAAGAGCGGGGAGCTTCAGGTCATCGTGCTGTTATTCGTCGACGATATGATCATGACGGGGAACTCGAAGGAGGAGGTAGCACAGCTTCGGGCCGAGCTGTCCATCAGGTTCGAGATGAAGGACTTAGGTGAGCTTCACCATTTCCTTGGACTCGAGGTGCAGAGGAAGGAAGGTGGAGTGCTGGTGACCCAGGCCGGATATACGGAGCGGATCGTGGGGCGATTCGGCATGAAGGAAGGGAAGTGCACCTCCACACCTCTGGAGAAGGCTATGAAGCTTCAGAAGGATGAGGGGAGGATTATGCAAGATCCGTTGGTGTTCCGAGCTCTGGTCGGGAGCTTGATCTATCTGACAATCACGAGGCCGGATATTGCATATGCAGTTGGCAGAGTGAGTCGGTATATGGCGGAGCCACGGGTACCTCATCTGCTAGCAGCCAAGAACATTCTGAAGTATGTCAAGGCGACCTCGGACATGGGTCTCCTATACAGGAGGGATGCGGGCTTCGAGGTGCATGGGTACATGGATGCTGATTACGGGGGAGATTCGGATAATCAGAAGTCGACATCTGGATTCGTCTTCATGGCGGGCCCTACAGCTATATCATGGTGCAGCAAGAAACAGGATTCCGTATCGGTCTCCACCATGGAAGCGGAATACAAGGCTTCAGCCTCGGCAGCTCAGGAAGCCATATGGCTTAGGAGGTTGGTGGGAGGCGTCCACAAGGAGGTTCGGGAGCCGACTCTGCTACGCGGTGACAACGAGAGTGCTCTCAAACTGGTGACTAATCTAGTTTGTCACGCGAGGACCAAGCATATCGAGATCGAGCATCACTTCATACGGGAGAAGGTGCTGGAGGGGTCTCTTTCGGTCGAGCATGTGCGGAGTGCGGACAATGTCGCAAACATCTTCACAAAGGCGCTGGCAAAGGGGCCGTTCACACGGCTAAGGAGCCTATTGGGGCTGGTTTCAACTTCCCACTTCAAGGGGGAGTGTTGAAATTATTGAAGTGGAAGTTTGGAGGCTTTTGGACCTGGGCGGTTTGGGAGGAGGTCGGGCGGTCTGGCGAGATCGCGCGACTTGGCGGTCTGCCTCTACGGTCTGTCTTGTCTTAGCCTAGCTGCGGTCTCCTGGCATGACCACTGGTATCTGGTCTAAGGCGGCTGAAGGTGAAGGCCGCGTGGTCTGTCTCTGACCGCGTGGCAGATTGATCATTTTTAGGGTTCTTCCAGGATGCGGTCTGGTGGCTGACTGGGTTTTCTGGTAGTGTACGCGGACTAAGGGGATTAGTCGTGCGGTCTCAGTTCGCGG
This sequence comes from Dactylorhiza incarnata, assembly GCA_033032865.1. Lineage (NCBI taxonomy): Eukaryota > Viridiplantae > Streptophyta > Magnoliopsida > Asparagales > Orchidaceae > Dactylorhiza > Dactylorhiza incarnata. The sequence continues at coordinate 567,724 of JAWHQI010000326.1, read as the reverse complement.
TCTCAGGAGGAGACTGGTATGCGAGCTGGTTGCTGTTCGCGGTCTCAGGTAGAGATCGGCATGCGGACAGAAGTTCGCGGGTTGATGGCGAACTGGCTGTGTTCGCGGTCTCTGGCGAACACAGGGGGTGAACAGCTTCGGGCGGTCTGGCGATCTACTTTGGAGTCGCGATCTGCTGTGAGAGTGGCGGTCTCTCATGGTCGATGTTGAAGCTGGCGAGTTCACCAAAAATGAAGTAGGAGTTCTATTGCTGAACGCGCGGTGTGACCGATAAGGTCGCGCGGTCTGGAGGGTGGTGATCCTATCTCATAGGGTGGTGACTGGATCAGGTCTCACGCCTATAAATTGGACCCATCGGCATCAATAATTAAGACACAACAAGTGTAAGTTGAGTTCGCTTCTTTCCTGCAGTCTCTTTTTGTTTGACCGGGCGGTCTGCTGATTGAATTCCTCTTGTGCAGCTTCTGCGGATAGTGCAGGCAGCAGCGATCACCTCTTCCTCTGAAAGTGTTTGGGCGGTCTGCGGCTTGGAGTTGTGGTGCTGGAGTTCGGGAGAATCAGGAGTTCGAAAAGGAAGGGTGCGGTCTGATCAGCGGGTTGGTGTTGTTCTGAGATCGGCAGCGGGTTGCGGTCTGGCGGGTTGCTGAGGTCGCAAGGGAGACCGCATGGTCTCAAGTTGTCTTCAACATTGTATCTTTTCCTTTGGTGTTTGTGCTGGCGAAATCATGTCTCGCCAAGCATGCCTTGCCTTGTAATTGAAGTACTGCTATCAATAAAGATCACTTGTTTGCCTAAAGTTGTTTCTGGTTATTTTGGCTAGTATCTCTAAGTTGACTAGCTCCTGCTCACTCCATAAAGGTCTTTCAAAAAATTTAACATATTCGACATCCTTTTCAGCTTTTTGAAGCGCCTGGGAGAGCTCAGCATTCTTCAGATCGCATTCCTCGCGGACTCGCTTTTCGTTGGCGCGAAGCCTCTCTTCAAAGTCAGTGGTCTGAATCTGGAGTTGATCATCCCGAGCGCAAAGCTGATCATCCTAAGCACAAAGTTGATCATTTTGAGACCTTTCCCGAGTCAGCATGACACGGACATCCTCAAACATCGGTTTAAGGATGTCAGCGAGCTTGGCAGGAATCACCATCTCTTGCGGAAGCTCTCCTTCCTCAGAAACCTCCACGACCTCATTATCTGCGATCAAAAGAGTTTGATAATTAGCTCAACTGCAAATAGTTCAAAAATAGAAGAGTTCACGTAAAGAGAGTACTTGGAAAGAAATCAAGACCACATCCATGTAAGGTACTTTCAATATCTTTTGTTACCATGGGTTCTGCGGTCAACAAAAGGTGGTATGATCCCCTTAAGAGCTCAAGGTCCATTCTTTTCAATTCCCTCTTTTACGATCTCTCTCTCTTTTCTCCTCCTTTTTAGTTCTATGTTGCTAACAAGAATGTCATATGTTTCATTGATGACGATCTCACGCTTTCTCTCTGGAGATCTAGGTCGAACATCAGGCAAGGGAAGGAATTCCAACGATCTCTTAGCTATTGTCATCTTACCAATTTGCAAGGAAGAGACCGCCGATGCGCGATCTGCCGCTGCTTTGTTTATTTTATCAACCTGAGCAGCAGAGGGGTTCGCTGGATCGCGAGAAAGTGCAGTGTTCTCCTTTTTTATCTGTCGAACTCTCTCGTCAGAAATCTTTTTCTTCTCCTCTACAGCTAGTAGAATAACCTTTTTCTTTTCCTCCTATTTCTTCTCAGCGGCAAGCAGAGCTGCCTTCTTCTCTTCTTCTTCTTTTTTCTTCTCTGCGGCGAGCAGAGCTACCTTCTTCTCTTCTTCCTCTTTTTTCTTCTCTGCGGCAAGCAGAGCAGCCTTTGATGCGCAAATCTAGCACATCGCTATAGGCGGTAGCAAGACTGCGGCACGAAACGGCAGTGTACCGATCATTCAAGTAATATAAAATGTGGGAGTGATCCCCAAGTATCGAATCTCAAAGGAACACAGTAAGGTGGAGTTAACTATTGATGCGCTAATCCTACACACCACTATAGGTGGTAGCTAGACTGCGGCACGAAACGGCAGTGTACCGATCGTTCAAGTAATATAAAACGAGAAGTAAATCCCCGAGTATCGATCTCGGAAGGAACACAGTAAGGTGGAGTTAACTATTGAGGAAGGACTTGAGATCGAAGTCCTTAAGGACGGATGGATTGCGGGAGGCTTGGTTTGGATTGCGGAAAACAAAATAAAATAGCTACGACTACTCCTATGCAGGCCTTGAGCGCACTGCTTCGCCAGGCGGGATGGAAGACTACACGGGCCGCAATGCACCGAATCGCTAGGCGGATGGACGAGTAGGCTAGCGGATGGGGTGGAGAGAGCGGCGGAATGAGGGTCGCAAGCACCTCTTCGCAAAGCACACCACTAACAATTGTTAGGGTGGCACAACACAACAACAATCCACACCACAAGGCACACCTCAAATGATAAGCAAGAACACCCAAATTACATAGACATAATTAAGTACAAATGCTCATAGTCAAAACACCCTTCATCAAATATATAAGAAATACAACTAAACTATCAACTACAAGGGGAGGTAAGTGTGCGAAATCGACCGACTCCGAAGTCTTGTTGAGGATTCACGGAAGGAAACGCCGGGTTGTCAATCCGCGTCCAAGCTCGGTCCTCAACTGCGTGCGGGGTAGAGAAGGTTGTCACTAAATGGACCCGTCTTCTTCGTGTCACGAACCGGAGGAATGATCACAAGCTGCTCCAATCTTGAAGAAGAAGGCTAGGTTGACTTTCTTCTTGAAGCCCAAGGATGAAGGAGGAGGCCAAGAGGAAGCTTCGATGACGATTTGGCGTTGAAAGCTTGCCCGGAGATCCTCCCTAAGGTGGGCGGCGCTGGAGGAGTTGGAACCCCCCGAAATAGGCGGAAAAATGGCGGACTGGAAGTGCTCCCCGACCTAAAATCGCGTCTTTCTATTTATAGACGGAGCAGAAAAAAATAATGCGTACGGTCAACGGCGCACGACCAATGGTCGTGCGCAAAGAAATGCCTCTGATCGTGCGCGATGAACCTGTAGCATAGCCAGATCTGCACAAAATCGCATGGTCAGTGGCGCACGACCAATGGTCGTGCGCGAAGAAGGCCAATGATCGTGCGCTGTCACTCAATCAGGGACGGGAATTAACGCACGATCAGTGGTCGTGCGCCTAGTCGTGCGAGAAGGAAAACGCACGACCAGTGGCTTTTTCGACCGAAAATCCCCTAGAACCCATCCCGACTGTCGCACAACCCTTGGACCTGCATGAAAATATACTAGACCACAGAAATACATGAAAACACACCAAAATGGGCATAAACGTGCACTAAGCAATGAAATGGGCAACGTGATCAAATAGAATTGAATATAGGCCTAAAGTGAAGTGCAAATGCATGAAAACTATCCCAGATGAGTCCGGAAACCACTATAAAAACTGGACTCATCACACCCCCAGACTTACCTGTTTGCACGTCCCGAGCAAACACATCCTAAGCAGGCGGGGAAAAATAAATAGCTGGCTTAAAATTACACCGAGGAGTATCATGCAAAGTCGCATGCTCACGTGCATAGAGAAATAGTAGATAGGGTTTCTAATTATACACATAGTTTATATATTTCTAACGGAGTAAATAAATATTACTACTACTCATAAAAGTGAATCACGGTGAATCAATCGGTCGCGCATACGGGAAAGTGAAATACACGCTGAGATGAGCATTGCCCAAGCTGGGGTTTGGGATAAACTCCACCGAAATCCATCGGTGTCGGAGACCATAAGCTCGCCCGGTTACATTCTCTCCACGACACTAGATCAGTTCAGAGCGTGAGTCGGTAGGACTTAAGGTTTTTCAGGAGGCTTGGGTTACGGTGAGGTAAACAATGATACACATGACGGCTTAAAGCACCTAACCCCAAATGAGCTTGAACAAAAACTCTATCCCCGCAGCAACAAAAACACGCGGATTCACCACACCCCCAGACTTGGATTTGAACGCATGGGTATGTGCACCGCCTACTCCAAAATACATATCTCAAAGAGATTTTCAATTAAACTCCTTCTCATTTTTTCTTTTTCCGTTTTCATTTCTTTTTCTAATTATATATTTTTTAAATTCAGCAAATGTTCAAGGGAGTACAACCACATCTCCAAGTTTAACATCACCACAGCAACATTCCAAATACAAATTTGAAAACAGTTAAAGCTCAGCTTTGGGTATGTGACTAGGATCGGCTTTTTGGTTTTGGGTGGAATAAAATGTGGGGCTGAATCAAAGGGATGGGGTAGGCACAAATGGGCTAACGAGGATAAGATATCAGGATTGGCACAAAAGCTCAACCGGGCCAAAATGATGGCCTACGTCATTCTTGCGCAGCAGAATTATCCAATGCCAATGTTTCAAGAATCGCTTGGGGCGAGTTCTTAGTCACCAAGAAAGGTTATCCTTCCTCCCGGCATAAGCAATACACGTCTAGCGATAACTTACACACACCCATATGCTACCTTTTGATTCCTACCGGATTCACCATTTGAGTAGAGCAAACATCATTTACACTAACAGAAATGTATAAGACTAATAATATAAAAAGGAATTTAATCTACACAAATCTTCATGCACACAAAAGCATTAGACTAGGAACACCGGAGTCAACATATTACTTCACTATATAATTTAAAGGCCAGCACAATGATTTGCCCGAACCTTACTCACGAAGTGAGTTTAGCTTGCGGCACGCAAATAGCTAAGCATACGCTCAAGTGGGTGCAAGTGGTGTGTGTTGCAATGATCTGGATAAAATAAATCAATAAAAGCTTCGAGTATGCATATGCAGTGTGCACGTGAGCGGGTAAACACAACTACTCTCCCCCGGACTTAAATTATGCATTAAGATATTCTAAAACAAAGTTAGGGGAAGAGGGTACCCAATGCTCAGCAAGTGAGCATACCAGAAGACGCGTAAAGAACAAGACCAGGCCGCACCTCCGCCATACGAAGAATCACGACCACCGCCTTCCATAGGAATGCCCTGCAGGGGTAAGCTCCGCAAAAACAAAAAGAAAATAGAAAAGCTAAAACTGAATTGAAATTTAACTAACTATTCTACTTAACGAAAATTACAATGCAAGAAAATTAAGATAAGTACTGTGTTTATTGCCTTCCCAGCACGACTTGTTTGGCATTTGTACAGTTCTAGCTTATAGGCCTATGGAATAAAAAGTGCACAGGTAATTGTTCCATTATCCATTTCGGTGGCCGGTACCGATACGGTGATAAAACGGTTACCCCTCTACCTGTATAATAATACCTGCTCAGCACAGGTAGAGGAAATAGGAAATAAGAGGAGGAGGAGGCCTGGTCCTCACTCATCTCACCACAAAATAAATCCTTGCCTAGCAAGGTATCGTCTTCAGGGCGACAGCAGGAGTAAAAGGCGATGAATGAGGCTTCCTCTATGGAGAGGGGATCAACCTCCTCACATGAGAGGATACACTCATCATTGACTTGAGCAGAATGCTCCAAGTCCTCCTGAAGTACCTGCGAAGACTTAACCTGCACAGGCTCAGATATAGAAGAAAGGGGGTCAAGAAATAAAAGAGAAGAAGAACATAAATAACAATCAAGCGGAGGAGTGGTCCCGGACTCACTCCCAATAGGTTGGGAAAGTAAAATAATGTTTGCATTGTCATCAATGCTACAAGGCTCGGCGGGATCAACAAGGGCCCTGCCTAGGATTTGGACTTCCTCCACCGGTGCTGAGGAAAGCTCCTCTTCACCTAGAAGGTTGTCCTCCTCCATAGGAGTAGGCACAATATATAGATAGCCAGCCTCATCTTGCGACACATCATCAACAATGTCGTCGGAGACGAGCGTAGTAGAATGCACAACAGGGGAAGGAATGGTGCTTGGATGAAAGTCAAGCTCTGATTCCTCACAACGAATCAAATCTACGCTAGATGATGGATGCACAGGGGAGATAGGCTCGGCCATGTCAGAGCCTAGATCAGCCACGCATCTGGTGACTGTGTCCACATCATACCCTTCACAAGATGAAGGTGACACAGACACATAATCGGATGTTGAAGGTGTGCTGCCGGAAGTAGGACTCGGGACGATCCGGATATCCGGCTCATCATCCTCGTCCAATTGGCGAAGATACTCGGCACAGTCCTTCAGGGCGTGATCCATGCTTTGACAGAACAAGCACCGTTTTATATTACTCCTTGGTCTTTGAGGGGACGGGGAGGAATATAAAAATGGTGTATGCGGCGAGGACGAGTGGCCATAAGACTTGGGCACAGGGCATGAAGAACCATAGGAAAATGGTGCTCCGTACACTGGGCCACGAGAATTATGCCCACCATCTTCCGTAGGGCATCTATCACTAGCGTGAGAAATATCTCCACATAAACGGCAACGAATATTAAATGCAGCCCACATTATATGGAGATAGCAAGCTTCACAATAAAGACACTATCGTGCAAACTGTTACACCTAACAGTAATTTACTAAACAACCTATTTAAAAACAGGAAAATAGAATAAAACGAACTGAAATAAAAATAAACGACGCAATTTACAAATGGGAGGGCTTCTACCTCTCGTCTCCATCTCCAGAAAACTCACACGTCTGTGCTCCCCGACAACGGCGCCAAAAACTTGATGCGCACATCTTAGCACACCGCTAAAGGCTGTAGTAAGACTGCGCCACGAAACGGCAGTGTACCGATCGTTCAAGTAATATAAAACGAGGAGTAAATCCCCGAGTATCGATCTCGGAAGGAACACAGTAAGGTGGAGTTAACAATTGAGGAAGGACTTGAGATCGAAGTCCTTAAGGTCGGATGGATTGCGGGAAGCTTGGTTTGGATTGCGGAAAACAAAATAAAATAGCTACGACTACTCCTATGCAGGCCTTGAGCGCACTGCTTCGCCAGGCGGGATGGAAGACTACACGGGCCGCAATGCACCGAATCGCTAGGCGGATGGACGAGTAGGCTAGCGGATGGGGTGGAGAGAGCGGCGGAATGAGGGTCGCAAGCACCTCTTCGCAAAGCAACCCACTAACAATTGTTAGGGTGGCACAACACAACAACAATCCACACCACAAGGCACACCTCAAATGATAAGCAAGAACACCCAAATTACATAGACATAATTAAGTACAAATGCTCATAGTCAAAACACCCTTCATCAAATATATAAGAAATACAACTAAACTATCAACTACAAGGGGAGGTAAGTATGCGAAATCGACCGACTCCGAAGTCTTATTGAGGATTCACGGAAGGAAACGCCGGGTTGTCAATCCGCGTCCAAGCTCGGTCCTCAACTGCGTCCTGGGTAGAGAAGGTTGTCACTACCTTCCAGTGGACCCGTCTTCTTCGTGTCACGAACCGGAGGAATGATCACAAGCTGCTCCAATCTTGAAGAAGAAGGCTAGGTTGACTTTCTTCTTGCAGCCCAAGGATGAAGGAGGAGGCCAAGAGGAAGCTCCGACGATGATTTGGCGTTGAAAGCTTGCCCGGAGTTCCTCCCTAAGGTGGGCGGCGCTGGAGGAGTTGGAACCCCCCGAAATAGGCGGAAAAACGGAGGACTGGAAGTGCTCCCCGACCTAAAATCGCGTCTTTCTATTTATAGACGGAGCAGAAAAAAACAACGCGACGGTCAACGGCGCACGACCAATGGTCGTGCGCGAAGAAATGCCTCTGATCGTGCGCGATGAACCTGTAGCATAGCCAGATCTGCACAAAATCGCACGGTCAGTGGCGCACGACCAATGGTCGTGCGCGAAGAAGGCCAATGATCATGCGCTGTCACTCAATCAGGGCTCAATCAGGGACGGGAATTAACGCACGATCAGTGGTCGTGCGCCTGGTCGTGCGAGAAGGAAAACGCACGACCAGTGGCTTTTTCGACCGAAAATCCCCTAGAACCCATCCCGAGTGTCGCACAACCCTTGAACCTGCATGAAAATATACTAGACCACAGAAATACATGAAAACACACCAAAATGGGCATAAACGTGCACTAAGCAATGAAATGGGCAACGTGATCAAATAGAATTGAATATAGGCCTAAAGTGAAGTGCAAGTGCTTGAAAACTATCCCAGATGAGTCCGGAAACCACTATAAAAACTGGACTCATCAACTATCGAGGAAGGACTTGAGATTGAAGTCCTTTAGGTCGGATGGGTGCGAAAGGGGGCGATTTGGTTTGTGGAAATAAAATAAAATACTACAACTACTCCTATGCAATGCCGCTATTCAATGCTTCGCTTGGCGGGATGGAGACTAGGCAGGCCTTGAGCGCACTACTTCGCAAGGGCGGATGGACGATGATGGCGCGTCCCCTCTGACACTCCTTGATGATGATGACCCGGCTACCACGGCGCTGCGCCACAAAGATCTGAGGCGCTATGATGATGCTATTGGAAATCCACGTTATAATCTCCGCCCGCGGCGTGCCAAAACCACCAAGAAGAATTAGACTTTTTATGCATGCACTTTTATTTTATATTAATAAATATAAAATTATTTCATGATGATAATTTTATATTTATTAAAATGGTTGTAATTTTTAATTTTTAATTTTTAATTACATGTTGGTGTGTATTTAACCATGCGGATGGATGAGATTTCATCTCCATCATGGATGGTTATTATTTTGTGTAAACTCCTATTTAAAGGGGTCCTTATGATGGAATGAGCATTGAAGATTAAAGCAAACCCTAAATCACTCTTGGGAAATTTCGGCCAAGGTGGTGCCTCCCCCTTGCCGCCACCCTTCCTCTTGGTGTGACTCCAAGGCCGCCTCCCTCCATCCTCTTCGGTGCGACTCCGACGAGACTTCCGCGGTGCGACTCCAAGGAAGAAAGGGTGCTTCTCCGTTCGGTGTGACGCCGGTGGAACCGTGGAGAGAGAGATTCTCCCAGCTTATCTTGTATGTTCATCTTCTTGGTTGGGTAACCCCTCTCCTTGCTAGTGATTCTTTATACGCTTAGTTTGTGGAGGTTTTGTCGAATTGTTTTATCCGTGGCTTTAATTTTCTCTCTTGCAAAAATCTGAAATCTAAGTATTGTTATTGAATCTCTTGTTGTTCGGATCGGGTAGATCCGGTGCAGGAGCGAAACTTGGCCTAGCCTTGATTTGCTCTCCAAGATTGGCGCACTTGGCACTAACAAGGGAGTTAATCTCAACTAACGCTTTATCGCCGCTTGAATGTTTACCACCGCTCCAAGAAAATTGCCGCTGCATTTTGAAATGAATCGATTGATGGAATAGATGCTTGTGTAGGTGCGGTTAGTTGTGTGCTTGTTGGAGAGGTAGGTCTTAAGGACGTTGTATCGAGTGCGGCTTACGGTGATTTGTGTGCTTGTTGAAGAGGTAGGTCCTAAGTACGTTGTATCGAGTCCCGCATATTTTTATCTTTCGGATTTGGAGGGCCAACCGACCCCTTTTCGTTCGTTTTTGGTCGGATCCCTCCATGTTAATTTATGCTCTGTGATGAATGTTTGTTCCGTTATCGTAACGTCCACGTCGCCACGCTACCCCTACATCAATTTTGGTATCAAAGCCGGTCGTTTCAACTCCCACGTTGTAAACATCCTCGCTGCGATCCTTGTTGGTCGTTCTAATCAATAGGAAAATCTGAAAAATTTCGGATTGGTCTGCGTTTAGCAAAATCTCAGAAATTTAAAACTTGTCAGAAAATTCTGAAATTTTTTCTGTAGCTTCCTGCACGTATTTCCAGCAACATTAAAACTGAAACTTTTTCGATTCGTCCTTGTTAGGTCGGCCTAAAAATTGGAAGCGTCGTAATTCTATCTAGGTGGTGTGCGAATAGCGGTCTGAAATCTGAAATTTTTGTCAAACTTCAAAAAAAAAAAAATTAACGATCTCCGTATTACGCACATCAGGAATCTATAAAATATCATATGTTCAATCTAGCTACAGCCCTAGGAAAAATCATCTTCCCAAAATTTTCCTGAACCTGAATGCGAACTAGGCTAGGCACGGAGTACACGACACCGTCTACATCTAGAATGGCCGTGAATCAGCACAACGATCCCAACACCGAGGCCATAGCAGGCCTACGCACCTAGCTGACTGACCTTAGGACGATGCTAGAACAAATCTTACGGAATCAAGGAGGACCGCCACCACCACCCGGTGATGTTGAGGGGCCCAACCGGCACCAACCGGTCACTGATTCGGATTCTGATGGGGGCTATCCCCGAGTCCCTCCTCGAGAACACCGCCCCGAGCGTGGTTTCGATATCACTAGAGCCATCAAGATTGATGTCCCCACCTACGATGGCATGGGAGACCCCCAGGTCTTCCTTAGCTGGGTAGTTGATATGGAATGTTACTACCAGTGGCACAATCTCACGGATCTCCAAAAGGTCCAAGTCGCCCGCATGAAGTTGACAGATTGTGCGAAAACCTTTTGGCTGAATGAGGAAAGGAGGTTGGGAGCCGGACAGGAAGTCCCGCCTATCGGATGGGCGGTGATGAAAAATTTGCTCACCGACCAATACGTTCCCGCTTACCACCGAACCCAAATGTTCGATGAACTAGCCACCCTGCGGCAAGGTTCAAAGTCGGTGGCCGAGTATATGGGAGAATTGAAAGACCGTATGGTGCGTTGCGAGCTTAGGGAACCCCCAGAGGTCACATTATCCAGGTTTCGTAAGGGGCTTCAACCCGACATCCAGCGGAAGCTCTTGCGCTATGGGCACACAGATCTGAACACGACTTTCAATGCTGCCCTAGACATTGAAAAACAATTAGCCGCCAAGGCTCACTCCCGTTATTCCCACACGAGGAATAAGACCACCGTTGGAGCGTCTTCTTCCACCTATCCGGACAGGGGAAAATCTAGAACCACCGAGTCTAAATCCGTCGGGATCGCAGCTAGGAACACTAGGAACCCCACGAGTGAGCGTGTTCCCATTGGGAAAGTTAGCAAGGCCAATACCATGTGTTATTCTTGCGGTGTTCAAGGCCAATATGCCTTTGAATGCCCAACTAAGACTAAGGCTGTAGCCCTCTTAGACATGGCCGCCGATTCGACTGATTATGTGTATGAGGCCGCTGAGGAGAGCGACCCCGAAGGGGTCCCAAGCGATTTGGAAGACGATCCCCCCTCATGGTGATGCGTTGTATTCTGACCACTCCACGTCCACTAGATGAATGGAGGAGGACGAGTATCTTTTCTCTGATCTTTAAGAGTGGTGACAAGCTGTGCAAGCTCATTATAGATAGCGGTAGCTGTGTGAATGTTATCTCTGAGAACGCCGTTAAGCGTATGAATCTGACCACAGAACCACACCCCACACCCTATCAGGTAGCTTGGATTAGCAAGGTTACCGTCCCGGTTAGCAAGCGTTGCCTGGTCCCTCTTACCTTTAAATCTTACACGGATGAGGTCTGGTGTGACGTCCTTCCCATGGATGCGTGCCACGTGTTATTAGGCCGCCCTTAGCTTTATGACCGTGACGTCACAAATTTCGGTCGAGCCAATACTTATGAATTCAAATTCAACGGTAAGACCATCACATTGAGACCGACCGTTCCGAAGGAGCCGGTTGCTTTGGCTAAGGACACTACTGTCCCGGCCGAGAGGAAGGCTTTGAGCCTAGTTGGTAGTAGAGAGTTTGTGAGAGATCCTTTTCTTGAGGGAGTTATGTACGCTTTAGTTCTTCTGAGTGCGAAGGGTGAATCGGAAGCGTTGGAGGAGTTGCCTAGGGAGTTACGGGCACTTTTGGATGAATATAAGGATGTGTACCCAGACGAGTTGCCTTCTGTGTTACCTCCCTTGAGGAACATACAGCATGCGATAGATCTCATTCCGGGTTCGTCCCTGCTGAACCAACCCCACTATAGGCTTCATCCCGCGGCCCACAAAGAGCTGCAGACTCAGATCGAGGATTTGATGAAAAAGGGATTCATCAGGACTAGCATGAGTCCTTGTGCGGTGCCAGCCCTTCCCCCAAGAAGGATGGTACGTGGCGAATGTGTGTTGATAGCCGCGCTATCAACAAAATCACTATCAAGTACCGATTTCCTATACCGCGCTTAGATGATCTTCTAGATGTCTTGTCTGGCGCCACGATATTTTCTAAGTTAGATTTACGGAGCGGCTATCACCAGATAAGGATCCGCGAGGGAGATGAGTGGAAGACGGCGTTCAAGTCTAAGGATGGGTTATACGAGTGGCTTGTGATGCCCTTCGGGCTATCCAATGCCCCCAGCACATTCTCCCGGATGATGATGCATGTCTTTCAGCCATTCATGGGGAAGTTCGTAGTTGTCTACTTCGATGACATCTTGGTTTACAGCACTACTACCACCGAGCACATCTCCCACATGAGAGTGGTTCTTTCCACCCTACAGAAGGAAACTTTATTTCTGAATATCAAGAAATGCACTTTCCATGTTACGGTGGTGGAGTTTTTAGGCTACATCGTTGGAACGGAGGGCATTAGGGTCGACCCTAGCAAGGTTAAGGTGATTAAGGACTGGCCCGTGCCGACCACGATACGTGAGGTGAGGAGCTTCCATGGGTTGGCAACTTTCTACCGCCGTTTCATCAAAGAATTTAGCAGCATCATGGCCCCCATTAGTGACTGCATGAAAAAGGGTGAGTTTACTTGGACGAAGTCCGCCACCTTCGCTTTCCAACGCATCAAAGAGCTTATGACTGAGGCACCCGTCTTACGTCTACCTGACTTCTCGAAAGTCTTTGAGCTTACATGTGACGCTTCGGGCATGGGGATAGGAGGTGTCTTGAGTCAGGAAGGGCACCCTGTGAGTTTCTTCAGTGAAAAGTTGGCGGGCGCTAAATTGAATTATTCCAACTATGATAGGGAATTTTATGTTGTCATTAGATGCTTGCACCACTAGCGACATTATCTCCTCTCTAAGGAGTTCGTGATCCTCTCTGATCACGAAGCATTACGATTTATCAATGGCCAACATAAAATCAGCCAGCGTAACGCCAAATGGGTATCCTTCCTACAGGGTTACACGTTTAATCTCAAACATCTTAAGGGAGTGGACAATCGGGTTGCGGACGCTCTTAGTCGCCTAGCCCTTTTAGTCACCACTATGGATGTTAACGCTGTCGGGTTCGAGCGAATCAAAGATGAGTACGCTACATGCCCGGATTTTCAGGATTCTTACCTTTCTGCCCAGGATAGTTCCCCCACCACGTTCGTTATCAAGGATGGTTACCTCTTTAGGCATGGGAAATTATGTATTCCGCAGTCATCTTTACGCCTCCATATCATCTGGGAACTGCATAGTGGCGGGTTGAGTGGCCACTTCGGTAGGGATAAGACTATCACCCTGGTTGAGGAAAAGTTTTATTGGCCAAATCTGAAGGCAATGGTAGGACGGGTAGTGAGTAGTTGCCGTACTTGCCAAGTTTCCAAGGGCACCAAAACCAACGTCAGGTTATATACTCCGTTTCCTATACCATCCGTACCTTGGGAGGATGTGAGCATGGACTTTGTCTTAGGCCTACCCACCACTTTTCGCCGTCACGATTCTATCTTCGTAGTTGTGGATAGGTTCTCCAAAATGGCATACTTTATACCATGTACTAGAACCGACGACGCATCTCATATCGCAAAGCTATATTTTAAGGAAGTCGTTAGTCACCTAGGAGTGCCGAAGACAATTGTCTCGGATAGGGATGTTAAGTATACGAGCTACTTTTGGAAGACACTTTGGATCCTAATGGGTACCAAACTATTGTTTTCCTCCGCCTATCATCCTCAAACCGATGGGCAAACTGAGGTGGTTAACCGGAGCCTAGGGAACCTTCTTAGATGTCTCGTGAGTGATCATAAAGGCACATGGGATCTTATTCTTCCCCACGCTCAGTTAGCCTACAACAATTCCAAAAGACGGTCCACCTGTTTGTCGCCAAATGAGATTGTCCACGGGTACAAGGCCCCTGTGCCTCTTGACTTGGTTCCCTTGCCCCCAACATACAAGGCAAGTCAATTTGCACAATCCTTCGCCCAACATATTCACGACCTTCATGCACGTATACGAGCTACCTTGACTGCTCAGTATGATTCTTATTAGTCACACGCCAATATACATCGGAGAGTGTCACACTTCAAGGTTGGCGATTTGGTCTTAGTACGATTAGTTCCCGAACGATTGCCATCTGGCACCGTTAGAAAGTTAGCACCTAAGCGCGCCGGCCCTTTTCGGATCATCAACAAAATAGGTGACAACGCTTTTGTTTTGGATTTGCCTGCCGAATGGGGAATCTCCCCTATTTTTAACGTCTCGGATTTAACGATGTTCGTATCGCCTCCACATGAGTTGAATTCCTTGACGTCTTCTCCTTCCACCAAATCTTCTAATGGGTTGGGGAGTGGTAGTACGGATGACCTATCTCTATCGGTTCCCACAGGTATTTCACCTGATGGTAAGTCGCATACTTTTATTCCTACTGCTGATATGTTTCCCAGGTTTCCGAAGACTTTTCTCACTCCGGACATGATACTGTCTGCGGAGCCACTTACTACCTCGGAGGGTGCTACTTACCGCTTCCTCATCCGTTGGCGTGATCACCCTCCTTCAGACGATTCTTGGGTCCTCGCGACAGAGCTTCAATGACTGGATGCTGATCTTCTCCGCCGCTACATTTCGGACCACGCATCGGAGATGCTTGATTTTGAGTGGGGGAGGATTGATGGCGCGTCCCCTCCGACACTCCTTGATGATGATGACCCGGCTACCGAGGCGCTGCGCCACAAAGATCTGAGGCGCCATGATGATGCTGTTGGAAATCCGCGTTATAATCTCCTCCCGCGGCGTGCCAAAACCGCCATGAAGAATTAAACTTTTTTATGCATGCACTTTTATTTTATATTAATAAATATAAAATTATTTCATGATGATAATTTTATATTTATTAAAATGGTTGTAATTTTTAATTTTTAATTTTTAATTTCATGTTGGTGTGTATTTAACCATGCGGATGGATGAGATTTCATCTCCATCATGGATGGTTATTATTTTGTGTAAACTCCTATTTAAAGGGGGTCCTTATGATGGAATGAGCATTGAAGATTAAAGCAAACCCTTAATCCCTCTTGGGAAATTTCGGCCAAGATGGTGCCTCCCCCTTGCCGCCCCCCTTCCTCTTGGTGTGACTCCAAGGCCGCCTCCCTCCATCCTCTTCGGTGCGACTCCGGCGAGAATTCCGCGGTGCGACTCCAAGGAAGAAAGGGTGCTTCTCCGTTCGGTGCGACGCCGGTGGAATCGTGGAGAGAGAGATTCTCCCACCTTATCTTGTGTGTTCATCTTCTTGGTTGGGTAACCCCTCTCCTTGCTAGTGATTCTTTCTACGCTTAGTTTGTGGAAGTTTTGTCGAATCGTTTTATCCGTGGCTTTAATTTTCTCGCTTGCAAAAATCTGAAATCTAAGTGTTGTTATTGAATCTCTTGTTGTCCGGATCGGGTAGATCCGGTGCGGGAGCGAAACTTGGCCTAGCCTTGATTTGCTCTCCAAGATTGGCGCACTTGGCGCTAACAAGGGAGTTAATCTCAACTAACGCTTTATCGCCGCTTGAATGTTTACCACCGCTCCAAGAAAATTGTCGCTGCGTTTTGAAATGAATCGATTGATGGAATAGATGCTTGTGTAGGTGCGGTAAGTTGTGTGCTTGTTGGAGAGGTAGGTCTTAAGGACGTTATATCGAGTCCGGCTTACGGTGAGTTGTGTGCTTGTTGAAGAGGTAGGTCCTAAGGATGTTGTATCGAGTCCAGCATATTTTTATCTTTCGGATTTGGAGGGCCAACCGACCCCTTTTCGTTCGTTTTTGGTCGGATCCCTCCATGTTAATTTATGCTCTGTGATGAATGTTTGTTCCGTTATCGTAACGTCCACGTCGTCACGGTACCCCTACATCAAACGAGTAGGCAAGTGGAATCGAACTGTGCAGGCCTTGAGCGTGCTGCTTCGTTAGGCGAATGGATTACACGGGCCGCTATGCCACGCGTCACTAGGCGGATGGGCGAGTAGGTAGGTGGAATGAGGGTCGCAAGCACCTCGTCGACAAGCACGCCACTAGCAATTGCTAGTGCGGCACACAAACATGACAGCGGGATGGAGGATGGAATGGGGCGCTCCTCACTTGCATAAACCACACATAACGATTTCACATAGACATGAAATATTAAATGACAAAACAAGGTTTAGCAAACATTGTTCATACACTCAAATAATAGAAGAAAAACTGTACTACAATATGAAGGGGGTCGAGATTACAAGCAAAGCACGGAGACTCATCGGAGGTTTACGGCCGGAATCTAGGGTTGTCAATCCTTGTCTGAGCTAGGGCTCCAACTGCCGTCCGGGGTCCGGAAGAGCTGTCACTTTCTTCTATTATACCTGTCTTCTCCATCAATCTTCTTTGGCCACGATCTCACTGGAGAACCTCACAAGTGCAGCACGGAATCCCTCAAAATGGAGCTTTGGAGGTGCACGAACATTGGAGGAGGCCTAAGGAAGCTCCGGCTTGAGATTTGCAAGATAATGGCGGCCGAAGCTCCTCCCAAAGGTGGCGGTGATGGAGCGGCGAGAATGGCGCAGAACTAGAGCTCTGGGCGCGAGGAAAAAGGTTGATCCTGATTAGCGCGGAAATCTGCGCTTTTATAAAAAAAATAGTCAGAAATTGGTCACGCACGGTCGAACGCACGACAGTGCATGAACCGTGCAATATTTAACGAGCATGAAGGCCAGGAAGACGAAGCAGGCGCGCCCGTGCGTTTTACTCATGCACGGTCGAAGCCGACCGTGCTTCAGAAAACTCGAAATCTGGCAACCAATAGGAGGTCGTGCGTTTTGTTCGCGCACGGTTGTGGCCAACCGTGCGTGAAGAAAATGCACGAGCGGGGCAGATCACCATATTGACCAGCCGATCAAAACGCACGCAACCGACCGTGCGTTAAGAAAATGCACGACCATGCGATTCATACAGGATGAATTTTGGGCAATTTGTACGATCTGCCCACCTGCACAACACACCCTAACGCTGGGAACACACCTCCAACACAAGTATAAAAGCATAAAAAGAATGGGGAGCACATTGTGCTTTCCCCCAACAACAAAGCATGCAATTGCATACCACAACAGGCCTAAAAGGTGCACTCCGTGTAATCTGGAGTATCAATGAAATATAAGCAATAATGTGCGGAAAGTGGAGTGCAAATGCGTGAAAACAAGCCCAGATGAGTTAGAAAAACCCGATATAAATTGGACTCATCACACCCCCAGACTTACCTGTTTGCACGTCCCGAGCAAACAAATCCGGTGGAGTATGAAAATGGTAGTTAGTGAAGGGAATTGCAAAATAGGAATACGGTGCGAAGTATCACACACATGCAAATAGAAATTCATTACAAGGAGATTCTAACTATGCTAACTAATTTACAAAAGTGTTAAAGCGTAAATAAAGATTTAGTTATACTCAGATGGTGAATCATGAAAAATTTGTGCGGTCATGCCCGATGTGAAAGTAAACAAGCCACTCAGGAGGGTGTTGCAAAAGACCGGAATTCAAGGATAACTCCGCTGAAATCCATCAACGACGAGAGCCATAAGCTTGCCCGGTTACACTCTCTCCACGACGCTAGCAAAATCACAAGTTAAATCAATAGGGCTTTCAGGTTATAATGGGGCTTAGGTTATGTTATGATATTCAATGATAAACGAGATGGCTACGCAACCCAATTGAGTCAAAAGATATCGTTGTACCAAAACAAGACCAAGAACGATGCTAGTGTGACACACCCCCAGACTTAGCTTGAAAACTGGGTGTGCACACAGCTTACTCCAACAAATACCAACTGAATTTTCTATTACACTCAAAGGGTTTTCTTTTCATTCCAATTCTTTTCAGATCTTTCTTTTAACTTCATTTTTTTTCTTTTTCTTTTATCCCCCGGTTGGTTTACCATAATGTGTTCAACACACAATACACTTTTTCTTTGACATCACAAAGGTTCCAAACATCACACCAAATCAAGAAATATGATTTCAGTTAACTCGCTACTTGGTTGCGATAATAGAATAAGTTTCAGGCTTTGGTGATTGAAAGAAGAGCTGAAACAAAGGAAGGGTAGGCACAAACTTGGCATGCAAAGGTAAACGCATAGGTCATGGAAAACAAGGCTCAAACTAGCCAAAAAATGGCCTACATCACGTTTAACAATATGAGTTGCTCTCGCCCATGCTTCAAGAGTCGCTTGGGGCAAGTTCTTAGCCCACGAGAAAGGTAAACCTTCCTTCCGACTCGAGCAACACACAACTATCGCTTGCCTACACACAACACCGTGCTACCGCTAATTTAATTAACATTCACTAATTGAGTATAATAAATTTAAAACTACGCAAAAACACTAATCGTAAATTAAATGCATAGAAATAATCTAATTTTACTCAAATTTCTACTAGAGCATGCGAATGCGACTAGAGCACTACAAGAGTCAACATTGCACTCTGATTTGCAATTCCTAAGCTAACATCCTATTTCACATTCCAAACCAAGATAAGCGTGAACGGAAACACACACACAAGTGAGTGCGCGCTCAAGTGGGTGTAGTGGTGTGCGATGAAGATGAACAAATAAAATAACTGAAATAAAATACTTCTAGCATGCACTGAGATGTGCACGTGAAGTGGGTACAATAAATATCTCTCCCCCAGACTTAAACTAAACAAACCAGCATAAAATATTAACATGAAATTTAAATGAGGGCTAGGGGAAGAAAGTACCCAATGCTCAGCAAGTGAGCATACCAGAAGATTGGCGTGTAAACCAAGACAAAGCTGCAGTATCCGCCATCCAGAAGAATACCTGCAGGGGTGAGCTCCGCAAAAACAAAAGACAATATACAAACATAAAAATGAAATACAGCTAACTAAACTAAACAAGATGAAATAAGAATTGCAGGAAAAGTAAGATAACTACTGGGGTTATTGTCCTCCCAGCACGACTTATTCAAATTTAAAGCAGTTCTAGCTAATGGGTCTATGAAAAAGGAAATGTACAGGTAACTGTTTTAATATGCGTTTCGGTAGCGGGTACCGATACAGCGATTAAACATTAACTCCCCTACCTAAATAATAATACCTGCTCTTCACAGGTAGGGGAAGTAGAAAGTAAGAAGAGGAGGAGTCCTCACTCATCTCACCAAAATAATCCTTGCCCAGCAAGGTGTCATCTTCAGGGAGGCGGTAGGAGGAGAAGGCAATGAATGAGGATTCCTCTATGGAGGAGGGATCAACCTCCTCACAAGAGAGGATACAATCATCATTGACTTGAGCAAAATTCTCCAAGCCCTCCTAAAGTACCTGTGAAGACTCAACCCATACAGGCTCAGATGAAGAAGATGGGTCAAGGAATAAATAGGAGGAAGAACATAAATAAAAATCAATCGGGGGAGTGGTCCTGGTCTCACTCCCAGCAGGATCCAAGGATAGATCGCTATCATCATCGTAAGTATCATAGCGAGGAAAACCTAAGAACTCAAGGGCCTCGATGGTGAGTTGGACCTCCTCGTCCCATGAGGAAGTGCAAACCTCCTCATCAGAGAGAGTATCCTCCTCATCCCACCGAGGTGCACCATCGTGTTCAAAGTATTCATTCTCCCCTTCGGGGAAAACAAACTCCTCATCCCACTTTGGAGCATCCTCCGAGTAAGAAGCATCACCCCACTCCTTCACTTCGAAAGGATCATAAAGAATGTGTGTAGAAAAATCTTGCAAAGAAACTGGAGGAACATAAAGAATTGGTTCCTCCGCAAAAAGATCTGATAATGCCTCCCCGATGGAAAGAATACTTTCCACATCCCACTCAGGAGCATCTAGGAGCTCCCATTCCTATCCTTGTTGTCCAACAGATGAGTGAAGCCATACACAGGGAGTGAGGAGTCCATGCACGATATAAACTCGGGGATAGAGGGCACGATTGCCTCCATGGGTAAAGAATGTGTGATAGGGACGATGTTGTCATGAGTGGAGGAGCGGCGGTCAGGATTGAAAATACTAGGACAGTCGTTCAATTCATGACCCTCTTCTCGACACATTAAGCAAACAAAGTTCCTACACTACCTATCATTTAACTCCTTCATTTGGTCTATATAATAGACCAACTTGTCGTAAGTGATAGGAGAAATATCCCATGAAGACATTTTCAATAATTAAAGCAGATAAAACGAAACTGAAATTATTTGCAAGGAAATTTACACAAACTAATAAAGCTACTTGGATTAAACTTGCTTAAAACTTAAAAACAGAAGAGGAAGAAATATTAACAAATAATATATAATTAAAAAGCAAACAAAAATAACAAAGCGGCTATACACACTGGAAGAACAATTATCTCTCGGCTCTGCCTCTCAAGAAAACGCAAACGTCTGTGTTCCCCGGCAGCGGCGCCAAAAGCACGGATACTTATCGGAGGTTCACGGCCGGAATCTAGGGTTGTCAATCCTTATCCGAGCTCGGGCTCCAACTGCCATCTGGGATACGGAAGAGCTGTCACTTTCTTCTATTATACTCGTCTTCTCCGTCAATCTTCTTTGGCCACGATCTCACCGGAGAACCTCACAAGTGCAGCACAGAATCCCTCAAAATGGAGCTTTGGAGGTGCACGAACAATGGAGGAGGCCTAGAGGATGCTCCGGCTTGAGAGTTGCAAGAGAATGGCGGCCGGAGCTCCTCCCGAAGGTGGCGGTGATGGAGCGGCGAGAATAGCGCGGAACTAGAGCTCTGGGCGCGAGGAAAAAGGTCGATCCTGATTAGGGCGGAAATCTACGCTTTTATAGAAAAATAGTCAGAAATTAGTCACGCACGGTCGAACTCACGACTGTGCGTGAACCATGCAATATTTAACGAGCAATGGGGAGCACATTGTGCTTGCCCCCAACAACAAAGCATTCAATTGCATACCATAACAGGCCTAAAAGGTGCACTCCGTGTAATCCGGAGTATCAATGCAATTTAAGCAATAATGTGCAGAAAGTGAAGTGCAAATGCGTGAAAACAAGCCCAGATGTGTCAGAAAACCCTATATAAATCGGACTCATCAACCTTCTTATCTTCTTCTTCATTTTCCTTCTCTGCGGTGAGCAGAGCAGCCTTCTTTTCTTCTTCCTTCTTTTCGGCAGCACCTCACGCTGCCCTCTCCCTTTCCTTTTCCTTATCTTTCTTTCCTTTCTCCTTCTTCTCAACTTCCGCCCTTAACCTGACTGCCTCTACAGCGGTCTCCTTCAACCTTTCGGCAATCTCCTTCTCTGCGGCAGCCACCCGAAGACTTTTAGATTCAAAGGGATCAAGCACCTGCAAGATCGAACAAGAGAAATAAATAGAAGAATCTTCATTAAGATAAGTGATCAACTCGGAGTCTGCTTCTCTTGAAGAAGCTGAGATCGCAGAAGGGAAGAAGAGACCGACATCACCACATATCTTCTCAGAAGAAACTGCGGGATGTCTGTGATCGCTGCTTTCAGGAAGAGTGATCACCTACGGAGCGGTCACATCTTTACATTCTTCATTCTTATTTTTCTTGGAAATTTTGGCAGAGGAACTTGAGTTCTTTCTCTTCTTTGTCATCGTAGCCTCTTGAGAATCAGTGATCTTCTGCCTGATTATCTCAGCTTTAACATTCACTGAGGGATCCCAGCCAGGATGACTTCAGTTGAAGCAATCTCGCCGGAATGTATAGCGGTCTGACCAAGCGCTTCCAGCGTTTCTCAGTTTTCAAAGGAAATGGAAAAATCAGGAAGATTCAATACAGGAGCTAAACAACCATTTGACAAATCAGCAATAGTAGAGACCGGCAAAATTGTGCTCTCTAGTGGGTCGGGTTGTTTCTCCAGAGAAGATCGAGCGGTCTCTTTCAATGTGCCCGCTTTAGTCAAATTCTGGGAAGCCTTATCTACCATTTTCTTCAGACCAGCGGTCTCCTTTTTATTTGAAGATGCCGCTCCTGGTGATATCTTATTCAAACGAGACAACACCATCACCATAGCTAAGATCGTTTTCGTCTAAAAATCAGTGACCGCTTGAAGATCAAGCTCGCTTCTCTTTTCAGAAAATTAGGAATCCTAAAGCCATGAAGCCCTATTTATAGACCCCAGCGCATTTATGGCGGTCGCAGTTTCGGCGGTCAAAGAAAACATGTCTGAAGTTCCAGCGCAACTTAAAAATGTGTGGGGATCATGTTTGCCCGGAAATCCACGACCTCTCTTCTCCAGCCAAAATGATCCTTTCCAGCGGTCTCAGATTTGGGAGACCGCCCAGATCGCCTGCTTCCCCTCAAGAATTTTCTCCCAACGCACAGGAGATCAAGCTCCTGTCAGACCGCCAGACTGTGTAGTCTGGTCTTTTTTGTTATTTGCACCTCTTTCCTCTGCCTCGGTCGTCCTGTACCCCAGACAGCCCGTAATTTTTGGATCTGCCCTTTTAGACAGCCTCCGCGTCTATAAATAGAGGGGTAGGGGTACCTGAAAAAGGACTTTTGCTTCGATCCTCCAGCTTACAACCTATGTAAGCGGTCTCGAATTCTGTCATTTTTCTACCTCTCCTCCTAGTCAGCTTAGGACTCCCTATGTAGTCCTCTTTTGAGATCAATCCCAGTATTTTTTCCTCTTGTTGATCTCTCCTCTGGCATCTTTGTCCTGAGTAACCGGCTCTCCGTAGTTTCCTTCCCCTCTCTTCTTTAGTGTGAGTCTTGGAGGTACATTTTTTGTACCAACACCACTGCTGTAGAAATTTCTTGATCAGCATCAAATGGATTGATAGACTGGGAGGTAGAAGCATGAAGTGTGTCAACTATAGGTATGGATATGTTAACTGGTGGAATTTCTGTTGAAACAACATTGATGTCTGTGAGATTGTGGTTGATAGGGGATTGTCCTTGATCATCTTCTGGGGTTATGTTAGATTGTGGTAGGGGAGCAAAATGGATGTCTGGGAGATTTTCACTAAAAGGGGGGATAGATGGTTGTTGTTTAGTGGTGAGAATCTGAGGTGTAGGCTCTGGTGATATATCAGGTAGACTTGACTAGAGGTCTTGAGCTGGAGCATCATCAATTAGGTCTGTTAGGACTATCTCATTACCTTGTGGAGCTGGAGAAGGAGGAGAAGTTGGTGCAGTTTGACCAGGCTTCAAAATTTGTCTTGTCCATTTAGAAAACATACCTATATTCATTATCTTACAAGGAGGAATATACACTCCTTTTGACTTGCACACCATGAGGTAATGGTGGTATAAAACCTGGCTCATTATTCTCATATATGCATTCTCCTTATTTGAATACTTGTGTCCAATCAGCTTCAGGAGGCATCTCCTCCAATGTATTCTCTTATTGAGGACTAAGACTCCCATTATCTGCAGCTGCTGCTTAGGGATAGCATAATGTGCCGAGATCTTGCATAATAACACCTTTCTCACAATATCTGCTAGAAATCTGTATTCTTCAGCCACATCATTCTTCTTCGGATTTATGGCCTTCTCCTTACTGAACTTCATTATTTGTAATGCATTACTTATCTATACCCCTGTCAGTTCATCAGATTCACCACCTGTTGGTAGATCATAAGTTTGACATAACATTTCCTCTGTGATATTGATATCAGTTCTAGAGTTTCTCCCATGGAGGGATCCATCATCTCCAATGTTATCTTTCAGTTCTATTAATTCGACGTCATATATATTGCATCTCGTCGAAATCAACTTTGTTAGCCCAGCAGTTTGAAATAGGCCGAGAATGGCCTTGAAGTTGTCGGAAGCAGCGCTGAATGATTCGACATCCACATCAAATCCAAAATTTATCTTTGAGGGTGCCATAGAGACTTGTTGTAGTACCTACAAAGGAGAAACACATGAAATAGAGAGAGGGATAGAGCAAAGCAAGAGCAAGAACACGGGAGAGCTAGAGAGCCAGAAAGCATAAGAGCAGGAGAGAGAGAATTTGAAAGAGTAAAATATTCTAACGTCTAAGTTGCTTAAATGAAGAGGATTCATCTCAACTTAGATGAGTATTCGAAGCAACGTCGAATAGAAGTAAATTCAACACGCCAAAACTTGTTGAAGTAGCTTCTAGAATCATAATTGCGCGCGCTTTGGCATGTCTACATTGCGTCTATTTGTAATCGATGTGACTTTGAATTTGTGCCGAAATTATTAAATCGACGCATGCGTCGATATGTAATCAATGCTACATCGAATGCAATTCGAATTATCTATCCCAGGTAGCTCTCTGAGCTAACATCGAGTAGAACTCGACGGTGCGTCGAATTCTATTCGACGTAACTCTGAATCTACAGTTGCATTTCTTTAGGAAATTTATGTTGTTTTTCCCAGCAATTGTCTTTATTGAAAATAGCATTTATAATATTATATGTGTTAATTAGCGTGCATCATCAGCATTTTGAGAGAAGAAGTCACACCCTTGATTCTTTGAAGTTCCACTTTGAATAATTAGTTTTCCCTTTCCCTCTATTATCTCTGAGGAAGGGATCCTAAATTCTCCTGCACATGTAACTCAAATATTAGAAGGTACCCATGTTACCTTGGGCCCTTTGCTTTTACCATTATAAGGTGATATGAAATAATAGAATGGTCTTTCATGATATCATTTTGGATAGCAGAGAATAGGTTTATTAAAACTGCATTTGTTACTATGGTACTGGAAATGTGCATAGAAAGTATCTATATATAATAAGTCTGTAGTGTGCCAAAGGATTTTCCATTTTTACTTCAGCTTTTTGATTGTTGTTTGTTAGTTTCTCTGAAATATTCTTGCCTAGAGTTCTCTTCTCATTATTTGGATTCACTCTATTAAATACAGTAATTTTATCAGGGTGATTGTTGTCCAGTGCTTTAATTTCTGGTCTGGTCTCAGCTATTTGAAAGTCACTAGGTCTAACAAATATAACTGGATTTTTCAAGGCAGGTATGCCAGGGACTTCTATGTTGGTGAATGGATCTTCTCCTAAACCAGGGTGCTTAAATCTCATAGAGAGATTTTGTGTAATATCCTTGAGCTTTTGAATCCTCTGATTGAGTGAGTCTTCAAAGGCTTTTGCTTTTGTGAGCTCTTCTTTCACCTTTGAGTTTTCATTGTATATATTAGTTATTACTGTTTCTTTTTTATAAATTTGATTTCTCAAATCATAATTTACAGAATACAAATCATCTTTCTTAAAGTCTTTTAATTCTTCCCTAAATGTTTCTATTTCTTTTTGAACTTTAAGATAATCATTACAAAATTCCTTAAAACAATTTTTAAATTCTTCTGTATTAAATTCTTTTGATGTAAAATCAAAGTCATCAAAGAGAGATACCTGATATTCCTCAGAGAAATCTCGCAAAACTATTAGGCAGGCTACTTCTGCAGCAATTTCTTCATCACTTTCAGATGAAGAGGAGCTTAATTCAGTTTCTGTGTCACTCCAGGTTTCAGTAATGAAACCTTTTCCCTTCTTCCTGTCCTTTTTCCTGAAGGACTTCTTCTTGTTCTCCTTTTTACTACGTCTTCTGTCCCTTTGCTCTTCATGTCACTCAGGGGCAATGTGCCCTGGCTTTTTGCAGGCAAAGTAGATTACTTCCTGCTTTGGTGTCTTATCAAATCTTTCCTTGCTACAACTCCATTCCTTCCTTATGGAGTATTCAGTCTTGACCAACTTTCTAAATATGTTGGCCAAGAGATTGATCATCTCTTCTTCAGAAGTGGAAGACTCTCCTTCAGCAGCCTTCAGAGCAATGGTCCTTTGAATGGGAGTTGAGACTTCCTCCTTGACCTCTGTTTCAGCTCAGCTCTTTAGTATCAGCTCATTGGACTTGAGCTTCCCTAGTAGAGCATCTGTGGAGATTTCCCTATGACATCTGGACTCTCTGATGGCCCAGATCCTTGAGTCCCATGTGCATAGGAAGCATATGAGGATCTTGTCATTTATTTTAGTTAGGGATATCTCTTTGTCCAGTCCCCTGAGTTCATTTACAATAATGCTAAATCTATCATACATTTAAGCAATATTTTCTTCAGCTTTCTTTTGAAAGTTCTTATACTTGGATATGATAAGGGACTTTCTGTCCTTCCTTTCATCAGAGCTACCCTCAACCAATCTGGTCAAGGATTCCCAAATCTCCTTTACTAAGTTGCAGTCAGCAACCTTCTGGAATATGTCATCTGATATAGTTGATACCAGAATGTTCATTGCCATGGTATCACATGCCTTCAGCTTTTTCTCAGCATCAGTCCACTCTGCTCTAGGTACTAGTTCTTGAGTCACCATCCCACTTGCATCTTATCTGAATGGGACCTGGGGACCTGAGACAATAACTTTAAAAATTTCTTCATCAATAGAGTTCATGTAAAGTTTTATTCTGGCCTACCAGAGTGCAAACTTATTTAGGCTACACACTAGTGGTCTGATGGATGCATAGTCCTTAGAACTCAGTTTGTGAAAATAAATTTAAAATATAAAATTTTAAAGTGAGAGGATCTTTTGATCAAGGTGTTAACCTTTTTATGATCAACCTAGCTTTGATACCAATTGAAAGTGCACAGTGTGACCTCTGAGTATTCTCTAGGGGGGTGAATAGAGTTTTAAATCTTTTACACTAAATATGCACACACAATAAAAACTTCTAATAACTATGCAATCAGAAAACCAACACAGAATAAATTAAACACAGAATACTGAAAATAAAAATAAGTAAATGGACAACACAGAAATTCACAGCACAAAGACAAGAATTATAGTGGTTCTTAAAAATATGGGTACATCCACTCTTCTACCACCTTGGTAGGAATACACTATCCAGTGCCTGAGTCTTTTGATAAGGAGACTCTTAGAACCACTGAGTCTTTTGGTAAGGAGAATCTTAGAACCAACTACTGAGTCTTTTGATAAGGAGACTCTTAGAACCAAGGACTGAGTATTTTGATAAGGAGACTCTTATTACCAATCTAGATCTTTTGATAAGGAGATCTTGAACCATTGAATCCTTTGGAGAGGGATTCTTAAAACTCTTTACTCAAGTTACAATTGGAAATAAAAATGATGCAGGCTACACTCTCCAACACGATCGCTACGGACACGCGTGCGTTCCCTTTCAACATTCCAAATTTTATGTTCGCACAAAATTACTCGCAACGTACACGCTACGCAATATTTATCAGCTAGATGCTAACGTATGGGTAGTCATGCTGTTAGAGGTTGAATAGATGCCTATAGGCCAAAATTTGCCCCGACCAAAAGGACCCACCCGGTCCGAACGAGCTTGAGTTATACCAAAAGAGATCCACCAAAAATTATGATTTCAAAAGGGTAGATCTCTCCCAACAAAAAGTCGAGGTTTAACAATCCTCTTCGAAAAATAAAAGAAATAAGAAGAGCGCACAAATCGATCGTTGAAAACCACGACTATTCAAGAGATTTGAAGATCACGCCAAAATTACCACCACAAGAAATTAACAAGAGGGAAAATCTCACGAGTAGAAATTTCTTTGCCCCGCTTAAGATGGGATTATCCTCAAGCATGCACTCGCCCGAATCATTCTTCAATGGATCCACCGGAGCCGCGTTGAATGGAGAGAAACTCGCTCGCCTTAATTGCTTCACACCGGATCTTGGTTCCACGAGATCACCACTTTGTTTCTCCTTGGCCGAAATTCCTAAGTAGGAGTAGGAGGATAGGAAGGGGCAGCTAAGGGGTAGGCCGAACCTTTAGAGAGAAGAAAGGAGGGAAGGAGAGGAGGGAGAGGGGCGGCCAAGAGAAGGAGGAGGAGGGTGGCCGAAATTTCAAGAGGGGGAAAGAGGGAATTCGGCTATAGAGAGGGAGGAGATTTTAGGGTTTCAAATTCTTATCATTCAATATGTCAAAATCTAATACAAGATGGCCTTTTATAGGATAGCCAGCAAACATGGCTAAACACAATCCAAAATTAAAATAAACTATGAGCATGGCTAAACGCAGTCCAAAATTAAAAATAAAACATGGACATAAACAAGTCCAAAAATAATGACAAAGCTAGATAAAAAATTAATTAATAATTATAATAAAATAATTATAATTATTAATTATTAATCTTGCGCCGCGGACCAGGTTGTAACGGCGATGGAGCTCGTCATGACGTAAGTCTTTGGTTGGAGAGGCTCCATCATCCGTAAGCGCGTCGATACCAACATCTTCATGTTGAGGGTCGTCGACTCCATCAATGCTCACTCGCTCAAAAGTACTCATCACTGATGAGTTGTCCTGAAGGTAGCGGAGGAAAAGAGCATCATCCAAAAGAGCCACATCCGATTCTAGAATCCACGAGTCATCCGATGCCGGACGATCATGCCAACGAATCAAGTAGCGGCGACTATCACCACTAGGAGAGAAGAGCACTTCATCTCTGAGGATCCTGTCAGGGACAAAAGTGGTTCGGGGGAACCTTGGAAAAGCATTAGGCAAATATGGAGAACAAGTTCTGCAATCTACATTCAATGTACCTCTAGTAGGAACCGAAGAAGAGAGCAAACCGGGCACAAGCTTACCCCCCAACCCATTAGAAAATGTTGTGGAACCAAACGGACAGTCGGTTAATTCAAGTGGTGGAGAAATATATGGTGTTAAATCCGAAACATTGAAAATAGGGGAGATTCCCCAATCAGTGGGTAACTCCAAAAGAAAAGCATTTTTTCCTAATTTTTTTAAAATTCAAAATGGACCCGCTCGCCGATTTGCCAACTTTTTTATGGTGCCCAAAGGCAACCGTTCAGGGATGAGACGCACCATAACCAAATCGCCAACTTTCAAGTGAGATGCTCTCTTATGTACGTTAGCATAAGATTGATAAGATGCGAATTGAGTAGCTAGCGTGGCCTTGATGTGCTTGTGTAAATTATGAACGTAAGAGGCAAAATCTTGTGCAAATTGACTTGACTTATAAGATGAAGGTAACGGAACCAAGTCAAGTGGCATCAGTGCCTTGTATCCGTGCACGATCTCATTCAGAGACAACCCTGTGGACCTATTTTTGGAATTATTGTATGCTAATTGGGCAAGGGGATGGAGGAGAACCCACGTACCCTTGTGGTCACCTACCAGACAATAGAGTAAACTACCCAAACTTCTATTGACCACTTTCGTTTGCCCATCCGTCTTTGGATGGTAGGCTGAGGAAAATAAGAGCTTGGTTCCTATGATCTGCCACAGGGTCTTCCAAAAATAACTAGTGAACTTCACGTCCCGCCACAATTTTATGCATCGTAGACTGAAGGCCCGGTTATCCACGTTAGGCATGCTTAAATAAGTAGTTGTCACGGATATAATGCGCAGAAAGGGTAGTAGGTGCATCGCCTTGTGCGGATAGATAAAGGTCGTCTATCTTCAGGAGTACACCTCTTCGGAAGTATGTTCTCCGGCACTGCGAAATGAAAAGTCTAAGTCCTAAAAATTGGTCTCTGAACATCTGCTGGAGCTGGCTTTATATAGCCGAAAAGTCGAGGTTACACGCCCTTGGTCACGCCCGTGACCAAGGGCATTTAAGGGGCGTGATTGAAGCAAAAGCGGAGAGGGCGTCTTCTGGAGTAAATGCGGGCGTTTCATCCGTGACACCCCCTAGGTCACGCCCGTGACCTGGGGCGTGTAATCTTGAAATAGTGCTGCTGGCGGGAAACTATGGCGGGAAGAAGTGCGGGGCGAGTCAAGCCCGTGACTTGATGTCCCTCCCCCTGGTCACGCCCGTGACCAGGGGCGTGTAACTTTAAATGACGTGGAGGCGTGCTCGGGATGCTGGTGGCGGGTCCTGGCCATGACACGATTAGCGAGAAAATGCAATTTATTAAAGCCCTCCTAAGCCTTGGGCTTTATTTGGCGGGAGGAACCGGCGAGAGGAACGGTGGCGGCCGAACAGGAGGGAGGGAGCGGCGGTTCCTCCCACGGCTTTTGCCGCTTTCCTCAAGCGCGGTGGGTGGAGCCACGACAAACGCCGCCTCCGGGGCGTTTGATTACCCGCCTTGCGGCGGTGTTTGCCGCAAACGTGGCCGAAAACGTGGCCAAATCAACATCCTTTTTTCTAATCCAGAATAACCCATTCTGGAAGTAGTATGAAATGACTTTTGTGCTTTTGCTCTCTCTGAATTAGCTTTACTTTTCTCCTACACAAATAAATATTTGTTAATACTTAATAAATAGAGTAGAATGCTATAAAACATTGAGTTTATTAAGAAAACATAACCATAGATTCCGTAGTGGTGCGACTGTCGACAAAAACTTTCCAATCGTCGGGAGTTATGAAATTATACTGGACAGGAACATTGTAACGATGCTCCAAATCAACATCCTTTACATAAGTGACGTACAGTTTGGATTTCCAAGACCTCCAACTTTCACCCATGTTTTTCATTAATTGATGGCGAACACCAGCATCCCGAGCAAGGCGATGCACCTACTACCCTTTCTCTATCCACGTTAGGCATGCTTAAATGAGTAGATAAAGGTCGTCTATCAAACGTGGCCAAATCAACATCCTTTATTGTGCACTTTACTCTACATTTGTCTTGTATTTTTGATTATAACATTTGTTTACTCTTTTCAAAATACACTTTGTGCACATCATTATCTTCCATAACACTTCTTCTCATGAGTATTGGATCCTAATGCTAATTCTATTAAACTTTTTATATCTAAAATGCACTAGATAACCTAGCATGCTTTCTACAATGTTTGGTGTGTCTTTGACTTTATGAATTATAATAACATTGTAGTAGTCTCTCTTTCATACATCTCTTTCATGCTTGGTACTTCATGATAATTCTTTGAAGAATTTTTTTTTACAAAAACATCTTTGTCATTGTATGAATTATCATGTCTTACAAAAAGATGTTTATTGTATTTTATAAGTCTTCTGCTACATTACATTTGTTAGATCTTGAGGCGCCCTTAGAGGGGGGGGGGGGGTGCATAAGGGTTTTAAAACTTTAAACTTTTATAGAACACTTTTGATATTTTGGTCGAAGTAAGTTAAATCAAATGTAAAGAGATAATGAAATTAGAAATTAAATCAATTTTATTAAACAAGAAAAGACATGATTATCATTTATAAAATTGATTACAAAATCTGATTTCTTATGATGCTAGAAATCGTAGGCGATAAAGTAAAATCTCTTTTTGTTTTCTATACCGACTCGTATCCCCACGAACCGGTTGGCTTTAGCGGATCTCTCCCCAGATACGGCCTCAAGCCGCTCTAGCCAATCTATCACCGGAAAGGCCTCGAGCACCCCCTAGATCTACTCCCTAGACCTAGTCGCCAACACGAGGTGAATTCCTCTGTAACTCATACCTAGACCTTGTCGCCAACACGAGGAGAATTGACGAATCGATTACAATGATAAAATAAAGGACAAATACAAAAGACAAATATAAAACTCCCTATGAGGTAATCTGAAGGAGACGCTGAAGAATCGTTGAAGATCATTGAAGTCCAAGCATGCGCTCTTCGCGTTGAGTTAGCATGTTGATCCAAGCCTCCTTTGATTCCTCCTTTTGAAATATGAGCGGGAGATGTGTTGGTCTAGAAATACGGCCCTCACAAAGTTTCTGAAGTGCTGGAATAGGGCTCTTGGCAATTCGTAGTTGAAGACGTCGAAATCATCCAATTTATAGACTTTGAGCTAACGCCATCATTAAGTGCTAACGTCGGGAGTTGACCATGTATAGCAACATATTGATGGCTCGGATCTTTAGAAGAGGAAGGAGATTCTGCACTTTAGGAATTGTTTTATTTTAGGCAATATTAACGCTGGCGTTAAGGCTAACGCGGGCGTTGGGCAAATCATTGCTAAAGTTACTCCTGCAATCACAGCTGCTTTCTCCTTGCCAAATTTGTCGACCGGATAACGCCATTGTTAAGACTTAACGCATGGCGTTGAGTTTCTTTCTTTAATCAGCTGGCACGCCATTTCGTCGAACAGCATCTCATTTCGTCGAACAACAACTCATTTCATTGAACGCAATTTTGTCGAATGCCATTTCGTCGAACATCATCTCATTTTGTCGAACGCAGTTTCATTTCGTTGAACGCCATTTTTGTCGAACGTCATCTCTTTTCGTCGAACGTAGTTTCATTTCGTCGGACGCCATTCTCATTTCGTCGAACTCTAGTGCCCAGCGTTAAGACCTAACGCATGGCGTTAGACAACTTTCAATCATTCTGCTTGTGGTTAGTGCCAGCCCATTGTTGCAGCAACCTAGTGTCATATTTGTTGAAACATGCATGCTAAAAACACAATGGCAAGCAAGATCAAATACAAGTACGATTTGTTATTCTCAAATCAAAGGAACGTGGAAAACTATGTTCCAACAATCTCCCCATTTTGATAATAACAAATCCAATAGAGATAAATCAGATTCATAAATAAAGAATTTGTGTTTTTATAAAGATATATGACATTAAGCAATTATAAGATAATGATAAGAATTATAGATCATTTAAAAGTGCCCCCCCTACAAAAGTTCTCCCCCTTAGTGTATGCACCCATATACTAGATTCATGCTCCCCCTTAATCTAGTGAATCCTACTCCTTTAATCATTATGATTTATCATTTTATTCTCCCCCTTTTGTTATTAGCAAAAGAGGGTGGAGTGAAACAAAACTAGAATAAAAAAGACGAAAGTTGGGACATAACTAAGAGAGGATTTAGAGTTTTGTGTAAACATAAAGTAAGTCATGATCGAGCTAAGGAAGAGAGTAGCACAGCAGAAAGATATATGATAAGCGTGAAAGAACAACATTCCACGATTTTACCAAAGGAATTCTACCACTTGCTATTCAAATTAATTTTTAAGGAGGAATATTACTTGTTGAAAGAGATGCAATAGTGTTTGACAAGCACAAGTGAAGAAATACCCAAGAAGTGAACATGATAAACCATGGTAAATGAAGTAAATGACCAAAAGAGAAATGCGGAAAACAAAAACAAAACAAATAAGAGTAGTATTTTTGTTATAGTTTGACCATTCCAACAATATGTCTAGACTCTTCACATTTGAGCATTTTAACTTTGAAAATTTTCATAACTAATAGGCAAGCATGATTTAGTATATTCAAAAAGATAATAGCTACAATGTAACCAATTCATATTTCAAGTAAAGAAAACATTGTAGAAATTATGCATTGCAATCTAGTGCTTTTACTTAAGTTTTTAGAGAATTATGTAATGTTTGCATTAGGATCCTATTCTCATGAGCGGAAGCTTTATGAAAAACAATGATGTGTGCAAAAGGTGTTTTGATAAAAGTATACAAGTGAAATAATCAAACCACATGACATGTATAATGAAATAGTGACAACAATATTAATGATGCAATCTTATAATTACTTTCACACATCAAATCTAGAATAAAGTTTCAAGACAAAATAATGAGTACAACAACCAAGGTACTTCGCCCACACAATGTTCATTAAGACTTATCAGGGAACTAAGTATTGCTTGGGGGATCACATAAGCAATTTTATTGATTTTTATTTTTAGTGATCTGGTGTACAAATAGAAGTGATAAAAGATGAATGTGTTTGCACAAGACACTTTACAATTCTTTCCAAGATGCTCAACCTCACAATGCTCATTAAGACTTATCAGGAGGGTGAGTAGTGCTTGGTTGAGTTATCTTTGGCATTTTATTTTATATTATTGTAATAGCGGGCCAAAGGTCTCTGAATTCACTTGTTGTTGCAAACACTAACAATATTGAAATAACACTTCTATGTGTGCAAGAAATTTATTGTTTGAATGAAGGTGTAGGTAATTTAGACATACAACTTAATATGTTAAGACTATTACACTACACAATCATGCAAGACTAAGATTATGAGCACATGTAGATTACCAAAATAGTGAGTGAATGAATCATTGATTAACATAAAGCATTACTCATACTTAGAGGCATGCTAGGCAATCATACATAATTATCTATAGACTAATTCATTACACATAATCAGATTAAGGTCAAGGCATGACAAAAACAATGTTTAGAAAATTTGAAATTAAAATTAGACATTGAAGAAAATCCTTGTGAGCATGCCAAAATCAATTTTGACCATTGGAAATGAAATAACTAGGAAGTTTTGCTCTTGTGAAATCTAATAGTCAAACCATAGTTTTGTAAATATTTAAAGCAAAACAAATAACATAAATATATTTTTGATTATTTTGAATTATTTGAATTTTTCGTATTTTGGAATAAAACAACCAAATTAATGACAAAATAATTTCAAAAATTGAGAAAAGAAATAGAGAAAGATCATTATAAAATACCAGAAATAGTTTTGAGAAAACATAATTTCAACAAAAAAAAGGGATAACACATGGCGTTAACTACTTAACGCCGAATCAGAACTCTGTTTTTTTTAGATTTTTTTAAAAAATTTCTTTGGCATAGATAGTATGTATATAGACCTTCTTAGTGTAGAAATTTCAGAGAAGTTGAAACTGGTTAGAAGGCTATTTAAGCATGTTTTATTTATTCAAAAATGGTTTTTATATTTTTATTTGGTTTTCATATATTTGTGTTTTACATGATCATTAAAGCTCAAAAAATGATGAAATATGCAAAACACAAGATAAGCATGTTTGATCAATCCAAGAATGCATGAATAATATAATCATAAAGAGTGTATGCAATATGTATATGATATAGGTATGTCCTAGATTATAATTCCCTAACTATATGTCTACATGCTAGCCCCGTACTAAGTGACGGATGGGCATGAGGAGTTGCACACATGCCGTAGGATGGGGTGTTAATCCCATATGCACATACTAGAGAACGCTCAACCTAGCACTCTTTCCCCCCATTGCCTCGCAAGGCCCCACTGGAACCCTCCCCGGTTAATGGCAAGACATGACATAGAGGTTAGGTCTTCTAATGCATACAATCCTACGCCCTTGCTATTGTGAGACACATAATGTGGGTGAATGATCATGGACATCCTAAGCATTGTGTACTATGGATTGACACATAAACTTTGGCTTATAATTAGGAATTTTAGGATTGTCATTGTAGTTAAGATAGATGATTTTATTGATTTTAAAGCCAAGTAATTTTCATGTTTAGAGTTTGATTTTTTGATGATAGGAGACTTTTATAGGTAATAGATTTAGAGAGATGAAAACAAAAAAGGATTAGTAGATCACTGATGAGTCCTGATCATATACACATATTTGGACTCATCTAGGCCGGTTTTCTAGTCGTTTCACAGCACTTTAGCCCTGTTTCAGCTCATATTTGTCTTTCTATGCTAGGTGCACTTCTTGGCCTAATTTGGTGTGTTTTATGCTTATTCCCTTTTGATAGCCTTATCGTTTTGTTGAGTGCCACTTTCAGTGGCCTGATTAGCATTTCTGTAGAAACAGGAGTCGTGCAGGTGTTCCTGGTAAAATTCTGTACAGGAACACTGCGCACGATCACTGGTTCAATTGCGCACGACCACTGGTCGTGCGCCGCTGATCGTGTGCACTTAACCCTTTTTTCTGAGTTCTGTCTCGGACAGTGCGCACGACCACCTGCGATAGTGCGCACGACCACCGGTCGTGCGCCACTGTTCGTGCGCATTTAACATCAATTTCATGAGTTCTGTTTCGACCAGTGCGCACGACCACCTATGATAGTGCGCACGACCACCGGTCGTGCGCCTCTGGTCGTGCGAACATGGTATTTTATAAATTTCTTACTTTGCAGGCTCCACCCAGGCAGGCGCGCGATCACATAATTCCAGCGCGCACGACCACTGGTCGTGCGCCAATGACCGTGCGCAGTATTTAGTCCAGCGCCTATATAAAGTCCTGATCCGCAGATTAGGGATACGGGGGGTTCCGGGAGCGCGATTTACCGTCGTATGCCGCCGTTTTCCACTTCCAGCCACCTCCACCTCATCTTCTCCGCAAGGGGAAGTCATCTCCAGCCATTCTAAGTAATCCTCCATCATCCGGGAGCATTCTCCGCCCTCCGCAAGCACTCAAGCAAGCCATCTCCAGTTTAGTCCGGTGAAAAGAATAGTCATCCTGAGGTAGAAGATGACGGAAGCATGTGGAGAGGTCGTGACAGTCTCTCAACGCTGGAAGCACAGTCCGCCCAAGTCCGGAGGTAGCTTGACAAACTACCATTCCGGCCGTGAATGGCCGCTAGTCTTCGTCCATTGGTTGATTTCTTCCTCCCCCTTTTGTTGTACTTCTTTGAATCAGTTAAACTTGAATATCATGATGTTTAGTTTAAATGCAATGGTTGTTTCTTATCGGTTCTTCAGTATTTGCTTGTGATACGTCTCACCTTCACTCACTCACTCACGCACTCATCGTGTTCGATTCGCGTTAGCAAGAGCTAACGGCGATTTGCAAAGCGGTGTTTGCGACCCTCACTCCACGCACTAGTGATCACTTCATTCGCACGCGCACCGTCCATCCGCCTCACGAAGCTCGGCATCGCGGCCGTTGCATCCATCTCACCTTGTGAAGCGGTGATTTCGACCCGCATTTCTTTTATTGTTATTAACGGTAGGAAACTAAATCAAAACCCCACTTTCTTTGATTGTTCCCGCTTGTGTAACAATTGTCACACAACGCAATTCGTTCACCCAACCTACATTCCTCAAGAGACCGACACTCGGGGATCCTATTCCCAACATTTATTACTTGCGCGACCGGTGCACTTGCCGAACATCGCATCAAGTTTTTGGCGCCGTTGTCGGGGAGTGTTCAGGCGTGTAACGTCTTAAGTTGTGAACTTTTGTTACAAGAGCAGCTGTTTTTGACTTTCTTTGCTTTGTTTTCTTTTGGTTGAGATTGTGCATGCAGAGACAAGCCGCGGGGGAACTTGTACCCTTTGATCCTGAGATCGAACGGACCGCTCGCGCACGAAGGCGCGCAACAGCCATTCAAGCGGTAATGGGTGACAACATAAACCCAGATGATGCTGAACCAAGAGTACCCAACGTGGAGCAGCACCATCCTGGAGATGAGCAAGAGGTAGTTAGACCTCGGCCCCGAACGATGAGAGATTATACCACTCCGACAGCTGGGAGTGTGTATCCTGGGTTTGGTCCCAACATTATGAACAACCAGTTTGAGATCAAACCTGCGATCTTGAACATCATCCGGAATAATGCTCAGTTTTCCGGGATGGCCAGTGAAGATCCACACCTACACCTGGCAGAGTTTTCTGATATCTGCGGAACCTTCCGCTACGCTGGGATTCCTGACGATACAGTCAAGCTGCGACTGTTCCCCTTCTCACTTCGCGACAAGGCCAAGGTGTGGCTCCATTCCATTCCTCCTGGGACCGCTGCGACTTGGGATTTTCTCGCCTCCAAGTTCCTGGCCAAATTCCACCCCGTTGATAAAATTGTGAGCCTGCGGCGGGAGATCGCTACCTTTCGCCAAGCTGACCAAGAGACCCTTGCCGAGGCGTGGGAGCGCCTTAATGATCTTCTCCGTCGCTGCCCGAACCACGAGCTCCAAACTTGGAACGTGGTAGAGACATTCTACTTCGCGATCGAGCCCAACTACCGGGCGATGATTGATGCTGCTGCGGGTGGTACTCTAATGAACCATACTCCAGAGAAGGCTCTTCGAATTCTGCGAGACACCGCCTCCCACAACACATTTTGGACTGCCGGGAGGAATGCACCAAGAAGCGCCCGTGGTCTCTTCGTGGCCGATTCACTTCCGCCTACATCCGCACCAGCTGCTGTCATTACGTGTGAAGGATGTGGAGGCGGCGGACACCACGTGTATGAACGTTCGGGCAATGATTTATCAGGTGACTTCTCGCACTTTTCTTTAAATGAATCTGTTAATTTTGTTGGTAATCAACCTAAGGGGGTGCCGTTTAATAACACGTATCATCCGGGAGTGAGAAGTCACCCAAACTTCTCATGGAACCCCAACGCATCTGGCTAACGATGGGCACCGGGGCAGCATCAAAACGATGTCTACGCCTCCGGGAGCCAAACAAGGCCACCTCACCCGGAATATAACCAAGGCCCCCCAGCTCCCAAAAAGAGTAATTTGGAGGAGATGATGGAAAAATTTATGCAAGCGGCTAACTTAAACATGGTTAACCAAACTGCCTCCATGCGGAACTTGGAAACACAGCTGGGCCAATTGGCCCAAGTGCTCACCGAGCGGTTGCATGGAACTCTCCCTAGTAACACCGAAAAAAATCCAATAGACCAAGGGAAGAGTCTTGGCGATGCGGAAGTGGGTCAGCCGCGTGAGTGAGTAATCTCCTGTTCCATTAATAAAATTGAAACTAAGGCTTTGTGTGATTCCAGCTCCTCCCGCAACGTCATTGCTTTGCAAGACGTTGATAAATTGCAACTTGAAATTAACACGGAGGACCAGAAATCTCTTGTGCTTGCAAATGGCGCCATCATACAATCGGAAGGGGAAGTTAAAAATGTAGAGGTTATAGTTGAGGGGACAATGGTGGTTGCTGATTTTCAAGTGTTAGGACCCCGGGAGAATCACTCCATCCCTATCTTGGGTGTACCGTTCTTGAAAGAGAGCGGTGCCACCCTTGATTTTTCTGTGGGTTGTGTCCTCCTACCCAATAAGGTGCCTTTGTCCACTTGCCCCAAGACTATAACTGAAACATCCATTTGCCCCCCTCCTTTTATTTTTGATGAATCACTGAGTTGCGCAGGGGATAAGAAAGATGATGGATCATCTGAAGGAGAAAAGGAAGAGTACCAGTCAAGCGGAGAGGAAAAAGTAGATGCTCAGAGAAACTATAATTCCAAGAGGGAGGAGGACGGCAGTCCTGAACATTTTGAGCTGAACTTGATTCGGGATGACATCCCATTATTCTCTTGCATTGAATCATGTAATAAACTAGTTAAGTGTTCCATCTCTTGGGCTGATCCGGTCGTCACTGCGGCGACGGAAGTGACGTCACCCACTACTAAGTTGAGAGAATCTGAAAACATTCAACGTTGTCAGTCTCCAACTGTCGCTAAACTTAAACAAGAGAAGCGTCTGCGCGATGCGCGCTCTGCTGCTCTCTGTGGCAAGAGGGCAGAGGTTAGGGGAACACTGGGTGACACCAGTGTTGACCCTAAAGCCTTCACCTCCCGCCTTCAAGCTTTGGGAGACGGGCACCATAAAAGCGCCTACAGCTGATTTTCTTTTTATCTCTTATTTTGTGAAACTCTCTCTTTCATGCACTTTTTATTTAATTTCTGTGGTCTGTAAACAATTATAATATAGGTATTTGGTCCAGCTTAAGGACATAAAATAAAAGCGTTGCTGGGAGACAACCCAGATTTGCTGATTTCTGTTTTTCTAACATGTTAAAAAACTGAATTGAAACATGTTAGAAAAACAGAAATCAGCAAATCTGGGTTGTCTCCCAGCAGCGCTTTTATTTTATGTCCTTAAGCTGGACCAAATACCTGTATTATAATTGTTTACAGACCACAGAAATTAAATAAAAAGTGCATGAAAGAGAGAGTTTCACAAAATAAGAGATAAAAAAAAAATCAGCTGTAGGCGCTTTTATGGTGCCCGTCTCCCAAAGCTTGAAGGCGGGAGGTGAAGGCTTTAGGGTCAACACTGGTGTCACCCAGTGTTCCCCTAACCTCCTCCCTCTTGCCACAGAGAGCAGCAGAGCGCGCATCGCGCAGACGCTTCTCTTGTTTAAGTTTAGCGACAGTTGGAGACTGACAACGTTGAATGTTTTCAGATTCTCTCAACTTAGTAGTGGGTGACGTCACTTCCGTCGCCGCAGTGACGACCGGATCAGCCCAAGAGATGGAACACTTAACTAGTTTATTACATGATTCAATGCAAGAGAATAATGGGATGTCATCCCGAATCAAGTTCAGCTCAAAATGTTCAGGACTGCCGTCCTCCTCCCTCTTGGAATTATAGTTTCTGTGAGCATCTACTTTTTCCTCTCCGCTTGACTGGTACTCTTCCTTTTCTCCTTCAGATGATCCATCATCTTTCTTATCCCCTGCGCAACTCAGTGATTCATCAAAAATAAAAGGAGGGGGGCAAATGGATGTTTCAGTTATAGTCTTGGGGCAAGTGGACAAAGGCACCTTATTGGGTAGGAGGACACAACCCACAGAAAAATCAAGGGTAGCACCGCTCTCTTTCAAGAACGGTATACCCAAGATAGGGATGGAGTGATTCTCCCGGGGTCCTAACACTTGAAAATCAGCAACCACCATTGTCCCCTCAACTATAACCTCTACATTTTTAACTTCCCCTTCCGATTGTATGATGGCGCCATTTGCAAGCACAAGAGATTTCCGGTCCTCCGTGTTAATTTCAAGTTGCAATTTATCAACGTCTTGCAAAGCAATGACGTTGCGGGAGGAGCTGGAATCACACAAAGCCTTAGTTTCAATTTTATTAATGGAACAGGAGATTACTCACTCACGCGGCTGACCCACTTCCGCATCGCCAAGACTCTTCCCTTGGTCTATTGGATTTTTTTCGGTGTTACTAGGGAGAGTTCCATGCAACCGCTCGGTGAGCACTTGGGCCAATTGGCCCAGCTGTGTTTCCAAGTTCCGCATGGAGGCAGTTTGGTTAACCATGTTTGAGTTAGCCGCTTGCATAAATTTTTCCATCATCTCCTCCAAATTACTCTTTTTGGGAGCTGGGGGGCCTTGGTTATATTCCGGGTGAGGTGGCCTTGTTTGGCTCCCGGAGGCGTAGGCATCGTTTTGATGCTGCCCCGGTGCCCATCGTTAGCCAGATGCGTTGGGGTTCCATGAGAAGTTTGGGTGACTTCTCACTCCCGGATGATACGTGTTATTAAACGGCACCCCCTTAGGTTGATTACCAACAAAATTAACAGATTCATTTAAAGAAAAGTGCGAGAAGTCACCTGATAAATCATTGCCCGAACGTTCATACACGTGGTGTCCGCCGCCTCCACATCCTTCACACGTAATGACAGCAGCTGGTGCGGATGTAAGCGGGAGTGAATCGGCCACGAAGAGACCACGGGCGCTTCTTGGTGCATTCCTCCCGGCAGTCCAAAATGTGCTGTGGGAGGCGGTGTCTCGCAGAATTCGAAGAGCCTCCTCTGGAGTATGGTTCATTAGAGTACCACCCGCAGCAGCATCAATCATCGCCCGGTAGTTGGGCTCGATCGCGAAGTAGAATGTCTCTACCACGTTCCAAGTTTGGAGCTCGTGGTTCGGGCAGCGACGGAGAAGATCATTAAGGCGCTCCCACGCTTCGGCAAGGGTCTCTTGGTCAGCTTGGCGAAAGGTAGCGATCTCCCGCCGCAGGCTCACAATTTTATCAACGGGGTGGAATTTGGCCAGGAACTTGGAGGCGAGAAAATCCCAAGTCGCAGCGGTCCCAGGAGGAATCGAATGGAGCCACACCTTGGCCTTGTCGCGAAGTGAGAAGGGGAACAGTCGCAGCTTGACTGTATCGTCAGGAATCCCAGCGTAGCGGAAGGTTCCGCAGATATCAGAAAACTCTGCCAGGTGTAGGTGTGGATCTTCACTGGCCATCCCGGAAAACTGAGCATTATTCCGGATGATGTTCAAGATCGCAGGTTTGATCTCAAACTGGTTGTTCATAATGTTGGGACCAAACCCAGGATACACACTCCCAGCTGTCGGAGTGGTATAATCTCTCATCGTTCGGGGCCGAGGTCTAACTACCTCTTGCTCATCTCCAGGATGGTGCTGCTCCACGTTGGGTACTCTTGGTTCAGCATCATCTGGGTTTATGTTGTCACCCATTACCGCTTGTATGGCTGCTGCGCGCCTTCGTGCGCGAGCGGTCCGTTCGATCTCGGGATCAAAGGGTACAAGTTCCCCCGTGGCTTGTCTCTGCATGCACAATCTCAACCAAAAGAAAACAAAGCAAAGAAAGTCAAAAACAGCTGCTCTTGTAACAAAAGTTCACAACTTAAGACGTTACACGCCTGAACACTCCCCGACAACGGCGCCAAAAACTTGATGCGATGTTCGGCAAGTGCACCGGTCGCGCAAGTAATAAATGTTAGTAATAGGATCCCCGAGTGTCGGTCTCTTGAGGAATGTAGGTTGGGTGAACGAATTGCGTTGTGTGACAATTGTTACACAAGCGGGAACAATCAAAGAAAGTGGGGTTTTGATTTAGTTTCCTACCGTTAATAACAATAAAAGAAATGCGGGTCGAAATCACCGCTTCACAAGGTGAGATGGATGCAACGGCCGTGATGCCGAGCTTCGTGAGGCGGATGGACGGTGCGCGTGCGAATGAAGTGATCACTAGTGCGTGGAGTGAGGGTCGCAAACACCGCTTTGCAAATCGCCGTTAGCTCTTGCTAACGCGAATCAAACACGATGAGTGCGTGAGTGAGTGAAGGTGAGACGTATCGCAAGCAAATACTGAAGAACGGATAAGAAACAACCATTGCATTTAAACTAAACAGCATGATATTCAAGTTTAATTGATTCAAAGAAGTACAACAAAAGGGGGAGGAAGAAATCAAACAATGGACGAAGACTAGCGACCATTCACGGCCGGAATGGTAGTTTGTCAAGCTACCTCCGGACTTGGGCGGACTGTGCTTCCAGCGTTGAGAGACTGTCACGACCTCTCCACGTGCTTCCGTCATCTTCTACCTCAGGATGACTATTCTTTTCACTGGACTAAACTGGAGATGGCTTGCTTGAGTGCTTGCGGAGGGCGGAGAATGCTCCCGGACGATGGAGGATTGCTTAGAATGGCTGGAGATGACTTCCCCTTGCGGAGAAGATGAGGTGGAGGTGGCTGGAAGTGGAAAACGGCGGCGTACGACGGTAAATCGCGCTCCCGGAACCCCCTTTATCCCTAATCTGCGGATCAAGACTTTATATAGGCGGTGGACTAAATACTGCGCACGGTCATTGGCGCACGACCAGTGGTCGTGCGCGCTGGAATTCTGTGATCGTGCGCCTGCCTGGGTGGAGCCTGCAAAGTAAGAAATTTATAAAATACCATGTTCGCACGACCAGAGGCGCACGACCGGTGGTCGTGCGCACTATCATAGGTGGTCGTGCGCACTGGTCGAAACAGAACTCATGAAATTGATGTTAAGTGCGCACGAACAGTGGCGCACGACCGGTGGTCGTGCGCACTATCGCAGGTGGTCGTGCGCACTGTCCGAGACAGAACTCAGAAAAAAGGGTTAAGTGCACACGATCAGCGGCGCACGACCAGTGGTCGTGCGCAATTGAACCAGTGATCGTGCGCAGTGTTCCTGTACAGAATTTTACCAGGAACACCTGCACGACTCCTGTTTCTACAGAAATGCTAATCAGGCCACTGAAAGTGGCACTCAACAAAACGATAAGGCTATCAAAAGGGAATAAGCATAAAACACACCAAATTAGGCCAAGAAGTGCACCTAGCATAGAAAGACAAATATGAGCTGAAACAGGGCTAAAGTGCAGTGAAACGACTAGAAAACCGGCCTAGATGAGTCCAAATATGTGTATATGATCAGGACTCATCAGTGATCTACTAATCCTTTTTTGTTTTCATCTCTCTAAATCTATTACCTATAAAAGTCTCCTATCATCAGAAAATCAAACTCTAAACATGAAAATTACTTGGCTTTAAAATCAATAAAATCATCT
Source organism: Dactylorhiza incarnata (assembly GCA_033032865.1). Taxonomy (NCBI): domain Eukaryota; kingdom Viridiplantae; phylum Streptophyta; class Magnoliopsida; order Asparagales; family Orchidaceae; genus Dactylorhiza; species Dactylorhiza incarnata. Next base: position 524,002 of record JAWHQI010000326.1, on the reverse strand, counting down.
ATCTTAACTACAATGACAATCCTAAAATTCCTAATTATAAGCCAAAGTTTATGTGTCAATCCATAGTACACAATGCTTAGGATGTCCATGATCATTCACCCACATTATGTGTCTCACAATAGCAAGGGCGTAGGATTGTATGCATTAGAAGACCTAACCTCTATGTCATGTCTTGTCCTTAACCGAGGAGGGTTCCAGTGGGGCCTTGCGAGGCAATGGGGGGAAAGAGTGCTAGGTTGAGCGTTCTCTAGTATGTGCATATGGGATTAACACCCCATCCTACGGCATGTGTGCAACTCCTCATGCCCATCCGTCACTTAGTACGGGGCTAGCATGTAGACATATAGTTAGGGAATTATAATCTAGGACATACCTATATCATATACATATTGCATACACTCTTTATGATTATATTATTCATGCATTCTTGGATTGATCAAACATGCTTATCTTGTGTTTTGCATATTTCATCATTTTTTGAGCTTTAATGATCATGTAAAACACAAATATATGAAAACCAAATAAAAATATAAAAACCATTTTTGAATAAATAAAACATGCTTAAATAGCCTTCCAACCAGTTTCAACTTCTCTGAAATTTCTACACTAAGAAGGTCTATATACATACTATCTATGCCAAAGAAATTTTTTAAAAAAATCTAAAAAAAAAAACAGAGTTCTGATTCGGCGTTAAGTAGTTAACGCCATGTGTTATCCCTTTTTTTTGTTGAAATTATGTTTTCTCAAAACTATTTCTGGTATTTTATAATGATCTTTCTCTATTTCTTTTCTCAATTTTTGAAATTATTTTGTCATTAATTTGGTTGTTTTATTCCAAAATACGAAAAATTCAAATAATTCAAAATAATCAAAAATATATTTATGTTATTTGTTTTGCTTTAAATATTTACAAAACTATGGTTTGACTATTAGATTTCACAAGAGCAAAACTTCCTAGTTATTTCATTTCCAATGGTCAAAATTGATTTTGGCATGCTCACAAGGATTTTCTTCAATGTCTAATTTTAATTTCAAATTTTCTAAACATTGTTTTTGTCATGCCTTGACCTTAATCTGATTATGTGTAATGAATTAGTCTATAGATAATTATGTATGATTGCCTAGCATGCCTCTAAGTATGAGTAATGCTTTATGTTAATCAATGATTCATTCACTCACTATTTTGGTAATCTACATGTGCTCATAATCTTAGTCTTGCATGATTGTGTAGTGTAATAGTCTTAACATATTAAGTTGTATGTCTAAATTACCTACACCTTCATTCAAACAATAAATTTCTTGCACACATAGAAGTGTTATTTCAATATTGTTAGTGTTTGCAACAACAAGTGAATTCAGAGACCTTTGGCCCGCTATTACAATAATATAAAATAAAATGCCAAAGATAACTCAACCAAGCACTACTCACCCTCCTGATAAGTCTTAATGAGCATTGTGAGGTTGAGCATCTTGGAAAGAATTGTAAAGTGTCTTGTGCAAACACATTCATCTTTTATCACTTCTATTTGTACACCAGATCACTAAAAATAAAAATCAATAAAATTGCTTATGTGATCCCCCAAGCAATACTTAGTTCCCTGATAAGTCTTAATGAACATTGTGTGGGCGAAGTACCTTGGTTGTTGTACTCATTATTTTGTCTTGAAACTTTATTCTAGATTTGATGTGTGAAAGTAATTATAAGATTGCATCCTTAATATTGTTGTCACTATTTCATTATACATGTCATGTGTTTTGATTATTTCACTTGTATACTTTTATCAAAACACCTTTTGCACACATCATTGTTTTTCATAAAGCTTCCGCTCATGAGAATAGGATCTTAATGCAAACATTACATAATTCTCTAAAAACTTAAGTAAAAGCACTAGATTGCAATGCATAATTTCTACAATGTTTTCTTTACTTGAAATATGAATTGGTTACATTGTAGCTATTATCTTTTTGAATATACTAAATCATGCTTGCCTATTAGTTATGAAAATTTTCAAAGTTAAAATGCTCAAATGTGAAGAGTCTAGACATATTGTTGGAATGGTCAAACTATAACAAAAATACTACTCTTATTTGTTTTGTTTTTGTTTTCCGCATTTCTCTTTTGATCATTTACTTCATTTACCATGGTTTATCATGTTCACTTCTTGGGTATTTCTTCACTTGTGCTTGTCAAACACTATTGCATCTCTTTCAACAAGTAATATTCCTCCTTAAAAATTAATTTGAATAGCAAGTGGTAGAATTCCTTTGGTAAAATCGTGGAATGTTGTTCTTTCACGCTTATCATATATCTTTCTGCTGTGCTACTCTCTTCCTTAGCTCGATCATGACTTACTTTATGTTTACACAAAACTCTAAATCCTCTCTTAGTTATGTCCCAACTTTTGTCTTCTTTATTCTAGTTTTGTTTCACTCCACCCTCTTTTGCTAATAACAAAAAGGGGAGAATAAAATGATAAATCATAATGATTAAAGGAGTAGGATTCACTAGATTAAGGGGGAGCATGAATCTAGTATATGGGTGCATACACTAAGGGGGAGAACTTTTGTAGGGGGGGGGGGGGCACTTTTAAATGATCTATAATTCTTATCATTATCTTATAATTGCTTAATGTCATATATCTTTATAAAAACACAAATTCTTTATTTATGAGTCTGATTTATCTCTATTGGATTTGTTATTATCAAAATGGGGAGATTGTTGGAACATAGTTTTCCGCGTTCCTTTGATTTGAGAATAACAAATCGTACTTGTATTTCATCTTGCTTGCCATTGTGTTTTTAGCATGCATGTTTCAACAAATATGACACTAGGTTGCTGCAACAATGGGCTGGCACTAACCACAAGCAGAAGGATTGAAAGTTGTCTAACGCCATGCGTTAGGTCTTAACGCTGGGCGCTAGAGTTCGACGAAATGAGAATGGCGTCCGACGAAATGAAACTACGTTCGACGAAAAGAGATGACGTTCGACAAAAATGGCGTTCGACGAAATGAAACTGCGTTCGACAAAATGAGATGATGTTCGACGAAATGGCGTTCGACAAAATTGCGTTCAATGAAATGAGTTGTTGTTCGACGAAATGAGATGCTGTTCGACGAAATGGCGTGCCAGCTGATTAAAGAAAGAAACTCAACGCCATGCGTTAAGTCTTAACAATGGCGTTATCCGGTCGACAAATTTGGCAAGGAGAAAGCAGCTGTGATTGCAGGAGTAACTTTAGCAATGATTTGCCCAACGCCCGCGTTAGCCTTAACGCCAGCGTTAATATTGCCTAAAATAAAACAATTCCTAAAGTGCAGAATCTCCTTCCTCTTCTAAAGATCCGAGCCATCAATATGTTGCTATACATGGTCAACTCCCGGCGTTAGCACTTAATGATGGCGTTAGCTCAAAGTCTATAAATTGGATGATTTCGACGTCTTCAACTACGAATTGCCAAGAGCCCTATTCCAGCACTTCAGAAACTTTGTGAGGGCCGTATTTCTAGACCAACACATCTCCCGCTCATATTTCAAAAGGAGGAATCAAAGGAGGCTTGGATCAACATGCTAACTCAACGCGAAGAGCGCATGCTTGGACTTCAATGATCTTCAACGATTCTTCAGCGTCTCCTTCAGATTACCTCATAGGGAGTTTTATATTTGTCTTTTGTATTTGTCCTTTATTTTATCATTGTAATCGATTCGTCAATTCTCCTCGTGTTGGCGACAAGGTCTAGGTATGAGTTACAGAGGAATTCACCTCGTGTTGGCGACTAGGTCTAGGGAGTAGATCTAGGTGGTGCTCGAGGCCTTTCTGGTGATAGATTGGCTAGAGCGGCTTGAGGCCGTATCTGGGGAGAGATCCGCTAAAGCCAACCGGTTCGTGGGGATACGAGTCGGTATAGAAAACAAAAAGAGATTTTACTTTATCGCCTACGATTTCTAGCATCATAAGAAATCAGATTTTGTAATCAATTTTATAAATGATAATCATGTCTTTTCTTGTTTAATAAAATTGATTTAATTTCTAATTTCATTATCTCTTTACATTTGATTTAACTTACTTCGACCAAAATATCAAAAGTGTTCTATAAAAGTTTAAAGTTTTAAAACCCTTATGCACCCCCCCCCCCCCTCTAAGGGCGCCTCAAGATCTAACAAATGTAATGTAGCAGAAGACTTATAAAATACAATAAACATCTTTTTGTAAGACATGATAATTCATACAATGACAAAGATGTTTTTGTAAAAAAAAATTCTTCAAAGAATTATCATGAAGTACCAAGCATGAAAGAGATGTATGAAAGAGAGACTACTACAATGTTATTATAATTCATAAAGTCAAAGACACACCAAACATTGTAGAAAGCATGCTAGGTTATCTAGTGCATTTTAGATATAAAAAGTTTAATAGAATTAGCATTAGGATCCAATACTCATGAGAAGAAGTGTTATGGAAGATAATGATGTGCACAAAGTGTATTTTGAAAAGAGTAAACAAATGTTATAATCAAAAATACAAGACAAATGTAGAGTAAAGTGCACAATAAAACACAAATAAGATTACTTCCACGCACTTTTATGCACAAAGAAAAATGTACAACTACCAAGGTGCTTTGCACACACAATGCTCATTAAGACATATCAGGGTGCAAAGTAGTGCTTGGGGGATCACACAATTTTATTTTTTCAGTTTTGTTTTTGATCCGGTGTACTTAAGAATAAGTGGGTTTTTTTAGATGAAAGTTAGCGCAAGATACTTTACTAATCTTTCCAAGGTGCTCAACCTCACAACGCTTATTAAAACTTATCAGGAGGTTCAAGTACTGCTTGGTGGAGTTATCCTTGTCACTTAATTGCATTTTTTTTTTGTTTTGTACAAAGTTTTCCGATTACACTTGCTTTGCAAACCAATTGAATTTTGAAAGTACAACCACTTTTCTTTATATTTAATAGTGCAAATAAATGTAGTGTAGGTAAGATACTTGTGCAAATTTAATTTATTGTATAATTACAATACATAAGCAAGCATCTTTAGATTAAAAACATAAGTAGACTTAGCCAAAAAGTGAGTGAAGTAATATCATTATCAATCATAAGACATTCACTCATACTTAGAGGCATGCAAAGCAAGGCTCTACACTATTACAATAGAATTGATGCACATATTAATAAATAAATCAAAGCATGATAAGCACAATGTTCAAAACGTTGTTTGACAAGATAAATTGTAATAATGTAGAAGTACTAAATGATAGATTAATTCATGCTTGATTATCACAATACAGTTTTTTTTTATAATTTTGATGTTTTATATTTTGTATTTGATTTTGTATTGAAAAATAGAATTTAAACAAATGAACAAAAATAATTTTTTTTATAATTTTGGCTTTTGTAATTTTGTATTTGGATTTTTCAAAAATGAAATAAAGTCAGAAGTGCAAGAATAAATAGTACATATAGATTAGTATATTTTTAAGTATTTTTCAAAATTTTAAAAATACAGAAAAACAGATAGGTGCGCTAGCGCCGGCGTTAGCGCTAGCGCTGGAAATAGTACACGGTTTTTGATGATTATGAAAATTTTAATTGTTGATCTTGATTAAGTGTCTCAATAGTAGTTTCATGCAGAAATTTCAGAATTTTAGGAGATGTTTTAGATGGTGAAAAATTGCATACATGCATTTATGAATGTGTTTTAACTTGAAAGATCTAGGACTCCTAACTCAAGTCGTAATAATCAAAATCTTGCATCAGGAAGAGGTTTAGTAAATATGTCAGTGAGTTGAGAGTCCGTACCAATGAAACTTACTTTTACATGCTCTTTCTTAATGTGATCCCTGATGAAATGATGGCGAACATCTATGTGTTTGGATCTAGAGTGGTGTACGGGATTATATGTAAGGTCTATGGCACTTTTGTTGTCACATTTAAGATCAATGTTTTTGAGATGAAAACCAAAATCCTCTAGAGTTTGGCTCATCCATAACGCTAGTGCACAACAACTACCAAGTGCGATGTATTCGGCCTCCATAGTGGAGATTGCAATCGAAGATTGTTTCCTACTAGACCAAGCAACTAATGAGGGTCCTAAAAAGTGACACGTACCGCTAGTGCTTTTTTGATCTAGTGAACAATCGGCGTAATCCGAATAGTGTAAATGTATCATTGTGTGGGTACCATAATCCTAATTTAGATGAACCTAAAAGATAACGAAAAATACGTTTTACCGCTTTTAAATGAGATTCTTTTGGATTGGCTTGAAAGCGAGCACAAAGACACACGGCAAACATTATATCTGGTATAGATGCACTTAAGTAAAGAAGGGATCCTATCATTCCTCTATATAAACACTACTAGAAAATTGACTTTTAGTGACGAAGTTTTTCGTCACTAAAAATTGAATTTTGGTCACTAAAGATATTTAGTAACCAAATTTTGTCCGTCACGAAGTGGTCACGGTAGCCCCGCCACTAAATGTCTCTAGTGATCAAAAAAATTTGGCCACTAAAGGTGCACATTCAGTGACCAAATTAATTTGGTCCCCAAAAGATTTTTTTGTGACTAAAGTAATTTGGTCACACATTTTGTAGTGACAAACTATGCCCTGTCACTAAATGTCATTAGTGACTAACAACATTCGTCACTAAATGTACACATTTAGTAATCAAATTAATTTGGTCACCAAAAGAGATTTTAGTGACCAAAATTAATTCAATCACCAAATAAGGTTTCAGTGACCAAATTAATTTGGTCACTAAAAGGAATATTTGGTCACTAAAGAGACAACTCAATAGTGATAATTTGTTACTAAATTTTGTTCAATTTCTCAAGAAAAATTATAAAATTATTTAATTTGTTATTCACTAGAATTCAATTTTAAACATTCAAACACAATAATAAATAAGATACTCAATTGCAATAAAGAGACGGTTCAACATAATTTATTTTATTAATAGAGAAAAAGAGGGTGGGAGATAGCCCAAACCCCTCAATACAATGTAATAGTGTTTTCATCTCTAATTAAATTGAAATACATGAAAAAAAATCTATCAATGTACATTCTTTAGCCTTTTTTAGCACATCTACACGAGCTTCCAATTCTCCTCTCTCTTTTGCCGCAGCCATTAGCAAGGCTTTCTTCGGTGGATTCAACATATATAAACATTATCTGCCTGAAACAAAAAGCAGCAAGTTTCTAAGTTGATCTTCTCAAGTAAGCATGTGTTCACATGTTTCGTAACCTAGCAAACCAAATTGAATCACCATGGATTTATATTTTCTTGCGGTATTTTGTAATACTGGGATGAAGGGCTTGGAATCATCAGACTCCGTGAAAAAATAAACCTGCAAACATAAGATAACCACTAGATTTATTTTTAAACATCCAGAAATGAGAGATGATATCTCCACCGTTCACTCTATCAATACCATATAACAAAAAAAGGACTTCCCACTACTAAAGCATTAAGTACAGATTCCATTGAGAAAGATTAAAAACGGGTTGGGGTATTTAACTGACATGACAATAGACAACAAGAAATATGTTAAAAAGTGATAGAACATAAAGCAATAAGATGACTACATAAAGGTGCATCTATCAATGCTTTAGCATTTCATATCAAAAACTATAAATAGGTTTTTCTGGTTCTTCTTCTAGTCAATTAGCTATTGATTTCAAAAAAAATTATTAGAAATATGCATTCAAAACCCCAGAAGACTGTAAAAGGTGTATGTAGCTCCTACCAAAGCAAGAAATTCACCATTGCATTTGGAGAGACATTGTGACTTGTAAGCTTTATTACCTCTATGGAGCCTTTTTCACACTCCAAACTTACGTATAACACAATAGTAAATTTGAAGTTGAGATCTAAGAAATAAGAAATAAATGATGCACCTGTAATTTTAAAGGGCTTCACCCGAGCAGTTCTGCCGCTTGGAGATTTTTACCGCATCTTGGAAGATATTGTTGATGGATCTCTCCCATCTTTAGCAAGCTCCAATTGAAGTCATAAAAGTGCTGCTGATGTTAATTTATTGACATCTGCACCCAAGCTACAGTATTCACCAAGCATGGTCATTGTGTTATAAAACTTACAGAAAGGAGCAACAATTAAAGATAATTCAATTGAATGGACAAACCACAAATGCTTTGTTTCCAATCTCATCAGAACTAATCCAATCCATTTTACAATTGGCAGAGCAATCATAGCATTCCCTCTTCCCATGAAATAATGAAGTGCGTGGTGCATGATACACAGAGGCAAGGAAATCTAATAAAAAGCTTATCAATATGCAAAGAAATTCAATAAAAAATGGAAACACTCTGTTCGATGTATATGGAAATCAACACATCCTTGAGAAACCTGATGGAAAATACCCCAAAAAATGCAAAGGGAAGCAAGTCAGGGAGCATACTAAAGTGTTTTCTTTATTACTTATCATAAGCAACTCAGGAAAATTGAATCAAATACATGCATTAATGGACAGGGTGGGGCAAGTGAAAGGGTATGAACCATCGTCGTTCATGAACGCACGGCCTCACCTAAGGAACTTCATCCACTTTTATGTTCAAAACTACTTTTATTTTTTTGATGGTGATGTTGTCATGCCAAGCATACATTCTATGTGGTGGCATTTTTGTACAAATTCATCAGAGCAAAAACACAACGTCAAATGGAGCCTTAAGCTCAAAATGGAATATGGAGAAACTCTTTGCTCTTAAAACATTACTACAATCGCAAACTTCACGCATACAGAATATTTAACCTATGGAAATTTTACGCCACACATAGCTAAGTAAATATGCCATCAAGCTGATCCATAGTTTTGATGCCATTTTTTCAAATAACTGTGTATTTTAGACATCAGATTTTTTGGAAAAAGGGTTAGTGATGAGGCCAGTCCAGTGAAGAATCTAGAGCTGGTTAGTTTGAATGATGTAGGGACGAGACACGAGAAAGAGAACAATATAACTTGCATAGATATTGAAGTTGGTGAAAAAGGGCAGCGGTGGCTGAAATGTGGAGGATGTGGCGCCCATTGCACTAGGGATTGGAGAGCTGTTAAATGCACTCATGCTCCACCAGTCAACAACTTCAAGAGAACAGTAAGATATAACGTTGGAAACAAAGTTAATTACTGCCAAAGTATGAAAATGTGTCGCCGCACCAAAAAATTGAGACAGAGCAAGAGGCAAACATCTACAATGAATAGGAAAAAAACATGAGAAGCAAACTATCGAAGCAAATTTTAGCAAACTGGGCACCTGGTCCGTTAAAATTCAGCGGACTGGGCACCGGGTCCACTGAATTTCAGCGGATTGGGCGCCTGGTGCGCTGAATTTCAGCAGACTGGGCGTCCGGTGCGCTGAATTTAGGCATAATCTACATGTCCAGGACAATTAAGAGTGACGTAAACTATTAATTCCAAAATATTTGTAGAATTTCACTTGGTATAAGAATGACGTAAAAGTATGAATAAATAATCCGCCCCGCCAAACAAGGTCAATATTAGCATATAGAACTCATTAAAAAAGCATATAACAATTGTATACTTATATCTACTATAAATTTTAATTGAACTTCACGTTCTACTAGTAAAACATGGGAAATTTACTTTGGGAAATCCAAAATAAAACTTCTCACTGAAGACATGCTTGCAGGAAAGAAATCAAAGATTGGTCAGAATGCAAAACTTACTTTGTAGAGAGATGGTACAAAATTAGAAGTGCCCTTCAGTGAATTTCTTAATTATTAAGCCTTTGGGCATGGTTTTTCTCCAAATGCCCTTCCTTAACCTGCAGTAGCATTTGGCACACAATAAACAATTGACAATGGATCATAAACTCCTTAAAAATGCACTTAATTCAACCAATGGATCATAAACTTCTTTGCAAACAATACCACGAAAAGCAGGAGCAAGTTGATCTAATATGAAAACATGACAGTCATGAGCTTTCATTCTGGAGACTTTACCTTCTTTAACATTTACACATCTTTTTATATTTGATGAATACCCATCTGGAACTTTCAAATTCTCTAAGAAACTGCATATTTCCCTTCGCTCAGCCAATGTCAATGTATAACATGCTTGTGGCATGACATAATGACCATCTTTTTCTATCGGATGTAACTCTGATCACAACCCCATTTCCATAAGGTCAAGTCTAGAATTCAAATCATCCTTTGTCTTCCCATCAATGTTCAAAATAGTACCCAATATATTATCAGTAATATTTTTTAAAATATGCATGTAATCTAGACAATGACGTATCTCAAGTGTACTCCAATATGGAAACTGAAAAAAAAAACTTAATTTCTTCCAATTGAATGGAAGAGAAGTATCATCCCGCCTTCTTTTCTTTTGAAGCTTTCCAAAAATTATATTATCATATTCTTTTAGTAGACTTAATATTTCATCCCCTGATAGGACCTTTGGTGCAGGTCGAGTTTCCATTGTTCCATCAAAAGATTTCTTATCTTTTCACCATCTATGATTTGAATCCAAAAAACGTCTGTTACCCATGTAAGACATCTTAGACCCATTTTTCAATCGGCAATACCATGTGTCTTTATTACAACATGTACAAGCAAGCTTACCCTCTGTGCTCCAACTTGAAAGGTTAGCATAAGCTGGAAAATCATTTATCGTCCATAACACAGCAACACGCATGTTAAAGTTGCTCTTACTATACGTATCATAAGTGCAAACCCCAACTTCCCATAGAATTTTTAACTCATCAATCAAAGGTTGCAAAATAGACATATATATCATTCCCAGGTTATCCTGGACCAGGAATAATCAATGATATGATAAAATTAGGAGTTTTCATGCATAACCATGGTGGCATATTATATGGAACTAAACCAACTGGCCACACACTATAATTTGTGCTCATGAGAGCAAAAGGATTAAACCCATCACTTGCTAAGCCAAGCCTAACATTTCGTGCGTCAGATGAAAAACCTGTGTGTTTCCTATCAAATGACTTCCAAGCAAAGGCATCAGCTGGATGTCACAAATTTCCATCATCGCAACGCTTTTCTTTATGCCATCTCATATTCTCGGCTGTCCTAGAACACATATACAATCTTTGAAGTCTAGGTATCAAAGGAAAGTGTCTAAGAATCTTGTTTGGTATATTTTTACTCTTTCTTGACAACATATTACTATCTGAATTATTGTTTATCTTGTTTGATTGCCACCTAGACATACCACAAGTTGGACAACTCTAAAAATCTGCAAACTGACCCCGGTAGAGAATGCAATCATTCAAGCAAGCATCTTTCTTCTTACACTCCATTCCAAGCTCATGTATGTAACTGTTAGCTGCATAAAAACTACTTGGTAGTTTTTCACTACAAGGAATTGCTCTTTTTAAAACTTTAAGTAATTCAGTAAAAGAACGATCAGACCATCCATAATCAGATTTAAGTGCAAGTAACGTAACCATAAATTGAAATTTTGAAAATTCTTTGCAACCAGGATATTATTCGTGTTCAGCGTCATCTAACAAATCATAAAATTTTCTAGCGGCTTCATTGGGGTCCCAATGATCTTGTTCTTCTCCAATGTCATTCATATCATTAAAATAGTATTAAAATCATGTAGCAGATCATGCATATCGTCATGCTCTAAAATCTCTTGTTCATCCTCTCTAATAACATCATCATGGCTCCCCCCAGTTGGGCTAATGTAATACTCCTCTCCATGACTTGACCACCATTTATATGTCTTTACAATTCCATTTAGAATATGATGCACAAACACAATATCTTGAGTGTGAAAATGACAATTTACACATTTATAACAGGGGCAACGAATATTGTTTCCTCTAGTTGAATGAGTAAAGGCAAAATTAAGAAAAGAATTCACTCCATTGATGTAAACAGGTTGACGTCGATCACTGAAATCCATCCAACTTTTATCCATTGCACTATACATCAATTAAGAAATAAATAAAAACAAATTGTGTTAACATAAATAAATTTCAAGGTGATTAACTTGCTTACATTAAAAAATACTACATTTATCTTCTATACAATATCAAGTCTCCTACAATATTATAGATATACAACTAATGGAGAACAAAACAAATAAATGATCAAATCTTGTTGGCAAAATCATTAAGACTCAATTTGAAAATAACCATAAGCTGAATAAACCATAAGAGACTATCGTAGATATACCGTGGATACTTAAATTTAAATTTATGAAATGAAATATGAGTTGATGATATTATATTGGGTATGGATCAAAATGTTGGATAACAAAAGACATTCTAATTTAAGTTAGTGTGACATAAATGGGAATGCTACAATAATAATACATATCAATTTTAATATCAAGATGTTTACCCAATATCTACTTCGAATTCTTATTTTTAGTATTATAATTAGTTAATAAATACAATATAGCATGATGAACAAAAAGGACTTCCTGGATCATCTAAATTTGAGCAACCAAAGAAATTATCTTGAATCATGAACAATCAGGTTCGTTGACTTCTAAAGCACAATAAATATAAAAATATTGAATGTCTTAGTGCTAACAAATTCTAATTGAGTAAGTACATAACAAATGCTACGATACATCAAAGAAGATAATAGATATTTGCTCCAACTGCGATCACATGGCTATATTATTTAAACAAAAAAGATAAAACTTTTGATTTTAAACATTCCATTTGCACAAACAGTGATCACATAACTATAATCACCTTAAATAAATAAATAACTATTTGGCCACATTTAACATTTTAAGAACATTTGAAAAATAGCTTGAATTAAATGATGAGATTCCCTTAACTTATTTTAATATAGCTTTCCATAATTTCTACCATGGTAAGCCAATAAACAGAGAACTTCATGCTAAGCCAATAAAGCTTCACTTTGATAAAAGTTACAGGGGATCTCATTGTTCAAGCCTGTAACTTTTAATATAGCTTCAATTAGAAGTTATAGGGGATCTCATTTAATATTGCTCCACTTTGATATATATATATTTATCAAACACTTTCAATGCATCACTGTCATTTGTCAATTTAACAACTTTAACATATGTGTCATGTTACAGACAAAATAATTGTATAATTAAAGCCTTAATAACTAAAAGATCACCCTCAAAATCCAGATACGTGCACACATGAAAACTCTACATATCATATACAAAATCAAGAAAACAAAAGAAGAAATCATGAAAAGTTTTGCCGGTAACCCTCGTCCACTGCTTGAATGCTCGCTAGTGATCAAAAACGTGAATTGAAAGAAGAACCATATAGGATTTAAAAGATCACAGATTCAGAAACTTGAAGAAACCCTAAACATATAGGAACTCAAAGACCACAGATAGGATGTTACCAGAGATGACCTAGGTCGGTTCCTTCAATGTTTCAGAGGTGAGGCGTGAGGTGAAAGGGAAAGCACAGACCTTCCAACTAATAGGTTGATAACCTAGATTGCAGTTATGGTCCTTTAGGAGATGAATCGAACGGACTGAAAAAGAAGAGTAGCGGAACTCGCTTCGCCTTTCGACGCTCCGCTAGCAGCTTCACTTCAAACTTCCAAGCCAACAAACTCCAGCAATCTAAACCTCTCGGGAAAGACGGAGGAGGAGGAGGAGGCGGAGGAGGAGGCGGAGCTTCGTTCCTTTCAGAAAGCGAGGGAGTTGTGGAGAAATGAAATATCGGGAAAGGGGGAGGCAGAGATGAGTAGTGGAGATCGAGGGGGCGAGGGAGTTGTGCGCGTTGGTGGTTAATTAAAAAAATTAAAAAAAATTAAAAAATTTGATCATAATTTTTTTTAGGTGAGATTAATGATAAATTACTAATTTTCTTGGTGATAAAAATAATTTTGATCTTTATATTTTTAATATTTGTGATCAAATTTTAATTTAGTCACAAAATAAATAACTTTAGTAATCAAACTACTTTTTTGCCACAAATGAACTTCAAATTTAATTTAATAACTACATATTCATTTTAGACATTAATTATGTCAATAACTTTTTTTATTACCAACAACTAATTTTATCACAAATTAAGTTAATTATATGTTAAGAAATATTTTCATTTAGGAGTGAAAATTTTATTTTTTGGTAATTAGTGACTAATATATATTTGTCACTAAATAATGTTAAAATACTTTAATTTGTAACCAAAAAATTTGGTCACTAAATAGATTAATTTAGTGACAAATATAACTTTGGTCACTAAAGAATAACATTAAGTGACAAAAAAAATTTTTGTCACTACATAATAGTATTTCGTGACGAATAAAAAAAATTTGTCACCAAAAAAAAAATTGGTGACTGAATATTTTTTGGGTCACCAAATAAATGAAAATTAATATTTAGTGACCAACTTCAATTTCGGTCACAAATAACACACTTTTGGTGACAAAAAATATTTTTACACAAATATTTCGTCACCAAAAGTCAATTTTCTTGTAGTGAAAGTTTGATCAATGGAAATTCCAGATTCATCTTTTCCTAGTTATAAAGAGGCACTCATAGGAGTAGAAGCTTGTTTAAGATTTTCAAATCCAAATCCTTTAAGCATATCGTGAACATATTTTGTTTGGCAAATAAAGATACCATCAGATCGTTGTGAGATTTGAAAACCAAGAAAATATGATAGTCCTCCTACAAGACTCATTTCAAATTCATTTTTCATTACTATGACTACTTCATTACACAACTCTTCATTAGTGGCTCCAAAAATGATATCATTAACATATTTGTAAAATAATTAGATCGTTATTATTATGCTTAATGAAGAGTGTGTTGTCGGCACTTCCCATAACATAACCGTTCTATAATAAAAATGATGTAAGTCTATCATACCATGCACGGGGCACTTGTTTTAATCCATAAAGCGCTTTTTCTAATTTGTAAATATGATTTGGAAATTTTTCATTTATAAAACCCGTGGGTTGTTCTACATAAACTTCTTCTTTTATAAACCCGTTTAAAAAAGCACTTTTAACATCCATTTGAAATAATTTTATTCTTTTAAAACTCGCAAATGCCAAAAATATTCGTATAGATTCTAAGCGAGCAACGGGTGCAAAAGTTTCTTCAAAATCTACCCCCTCGATTTGAGAAAAACCTTGATTCACCATCTAATTTATTTTTAAAGATCTATTTTACGCCAATAACAGGATGATTAGATGGTCTATTTACTAGATTCCAAACATTATTTCTTTCAAATTGATCTAACTCTTCATTCATAGCCAAAAACCAAAATTCGTCATTTAAAGCGGTGGAAACATTTTTAGGTTCGATTTCGGAAACAAAGCAAATATTTGAAAATGTTTCATGAAGAGAGGATCGAGTTCTTACCCCAGTAGAATGTTCCCCAATGACTAGCTCTTTTGGATGATTTTTTGAGAAGTTCAGGATGCTTGGGGGCACATATTCATCTTCCTTGGCCTTCTCCTCCTCTTCTTTGGAAGGTTCCTCTTCGTCATGCTCCAAAGATGGCAAAGGTTCCTATAGGAAGTCTTTCTGCACACGGAATAAATTCATCAAATTTAACATTAATAGACTCTTCAACCTTACTCGATCTTTTGTTAAATATTTGATAGGCTTTACTGGTTGAAGAATATCCAAGAAATATTCCTTCATCACATTTTTCATCAAATTTTCCTAAAGAATCTTTTGTATTAAGAATAAAACATTTACACCCAAATACTTTAAAATATGATACGTTATGTTCTTTTGATAATATAGTTCATACGGTGTGAGATTTAGAGATGGGTGAAGCATGACTCTATTCATTACATAGCATGATGTGCTTATTGCTTCAGCTCAAAAAGTCTTAGGTAATTTATATTCAGATAACATAGTGTGTGCTAGTTTTTGGATTGTCCTATTCTTTCTTTCTACCACATCATTTTGTTGAGGTGTGCGTGGAGCGGAGAACTCATGCTTAATACCTAACATTTCACAAAAAGATTTAAAGTTTTCATTTTCAAATTCTCCTCCATGATCTGAGCGAATGCATTTTATTTTTAAATCTAGTTCATTTTGAATACTAGTACATAATTTTGAGAATTCGCAAAATGCATCAGATTTTGAAGAGAGAAATAATGTCCAACAATATCTCGAGAAATCATCTATTAGAACGAAAGTACATTATACCACCATGACTTGCGGTGCTAATGGGACCAAAGAGATCCATATGAATTAGTTACAATGGTTTAGAAGTAGAAATTTCGTTTTTACTTTTAAAAGATGGTTTTGTAAATTTTCCTTTTTGGCATGGTGAACATAGTGAAGATAAATTTCCATTCAATTTAGGCAATCCTCTAATCAATTCCTTTTTTGCTAGTTTTAGAATGAGTTTTGTGCTAGCGTGACCTAAACATCTATGTCATAGTTCTAATTCATCATTTTTTGTTATAAAACATTTTATCGAAGATTTGGAAAGATCATGAAACGAAACAATGTAAACATTATGAATTCTAGGTGCAGTTAGTAGCACATTTTTTGTTTTAGGATTAAATAATTTGCAAAGATTAGTGGATGATTCAAATAATACATCTAATCCTTTATCACACAGTTGGCTTATATATATTAAGTTATGTTTTAATCCTTTAACATAAAGAACATTTGAGTTAAGAAAGGATTCGTACCCACTGTACCTACTCCCATGATCCTTCCTTTACCGTTATCACTAAACGTTACGATTCCTCCTTTCTTCTTTTCTAGGCTAAAGAATTTTGCTTTGCCGCCCCTCATGTGCTTGGAGCAGCTTGAGTCCAAGTACCACACGTCCTTCGTTTCCTTAGCCTTTCTGCAAATCTAGAAAGAAGATGAGAGTAAAGATCTGGATACCCAAGAGGTACCACCCATAGAGTAAGTGGATTTCTTAGGTACCCAGATTTGTTTTAACGATCGTTGTTTTATATTCCTGCAAGAGCTAGACGTGTATCCAAACTTAAGACAATTTGCATACGAAATAAAGGGGGTTGAGACCCTTTTCTGAATTTCTACATTGCTCTTGTTGGATGATGTTTGAACTTTAGAAAAAATAAGAGATTTTTTAGTTGTTGAGCTACCGCCGGCATTAGTGGCTAGCGCTGGGCGGTAGGGCTCACTTTGATATCCGAGCCCAAACTTTCCAGAACCATACATTGGTTTCCCAAAATCATGTTCAGGGATTTTGACCAATTCCGAATATTTTATGGCCATATTGAGATCATGATTTTGTTTTGTAAGATATGTATTTTCTTGTACAATCATAACACATTTATTTTCAAAACCCTTTTTGTTATTTTCAATTTGTGAGAGAGATGTTTTTAGTTTTCTCTCTAAGTCCCACTTTTCTTTTGTAATATTTTTTATTTGTGAGAGGGCCTTAGGAAGAGAAACTTCAAGTTCTTTTGCCTTACATAAAGAGTGCTCACACTCTTGGCATGGAACCTTTCACTTTTCAAGGGAAATCATTTTTTTTTGTGAGCTTATGATTTTCTTTGATAATAGATTCATTTTTTCGATTTAATATAATATTATCTTTTATATTTTGATCATATATAGGATTTGCAAGTTTGAACAAATTCATCATAGAGTTCTTCGAAGGTGGGAGGAGTTACCTCAGTGTCACTAAGAACATTGGTGTCGTCATCGTTGCTTTTTGCCATTAAGAATAAGTTTGCTTCCTCCTCGCTGCTTGACTCAGACTCGTTTGAATCTTCAGAGGAAGAATCATCCCAAGTTGCGACTTTCAATACTTTCTTTTTCTCCTTCGCTTTGTATTATTCTTTTTTCTCTTTTTGATATTTTGGGCACTGGCTCCGAATGTGCCCGGTCTTTCTGCAGTGGTAGCACTCCGGTGGTGGTCTTTCTTCTTCATCTTCGCTTCCTTTTCCTTTCTTTGATGACGAGGAAGATCCTTTTCGTCGAGCATCCTTTTGGAAGTATTTCCGGAAGGTGTTCCTTCTTTCCGGATTCCTAATGAACATCTTGAAGTTCTTCACCAGGAGACCTTCTTCATCTTCATCATCATCTTCGATGCTCTCCTTCTTTGATTTTAGTGTCAGTGTCTTTTTCTTTGTGTCTTTGTTGTATTCATCGTGTTGAATCTGGAGTTCTACCTCATGGGTTTTGAGATTCCCAAAAAGGTTCTCGATCTGGAGCGTTCTTAGGTTGTGCGACTCCGAGATGGCCGTCACCTTTTGATTGAACCATGGAGGTAAAGAGCAAAGAATTTTCCTCACCAAGTCCCGTCTGAGTAGATCTTTCTAAGTGCCTTTGAAGAGTTGACGATCTTGGTGAAGCGAGTGTACATTGAGTTGATGTCCTCTTCGGTATCCATCCTGAAATTTTCATATTCAGATTCCAGTTGGAATAGCTTTGCATCTTTCACCTGCGATGTACCTTCATGAGTAACTTCTAATTAATTCCAAATATCATAAGCAGTTATGCATGCAGAAATTCTATGAAACCCTGTTCTATTTAAGGCGCAATATAAAGCGTTCATCGCCTTAGCATTATTTTTACACCTTAGTTTATCGTTATCAACCCATTTATCTTTAGGTTTTAGTTATGTCGCCTCTCCCACTACAATTGTAGGAGGAGAGTACCAAACTTCTACCATGTTCCATACTTCCACATCCATGGTCATAAGAAAACAAATAATTCGATTTTTCCAATAGTTGAAATCTGACCCAGAAAAAAGAGGTGGTCGACTAACACCCTGACCCTCCGGAAAAGCGAGATCATGAGATGCCATTATTCCCGGTTGTTAAGCCGATTGCAATAAAACCCCTCTGATACCACTTGTTGGATCGGTAGGCGCCCTTAGAGGGGGGTGAATAAGGGTTTTTAAAACTTAAGTTATATTTTGATTTTCTTTGAAGTAATGCGTGAATAAGGAAGTGAGAAATCAAACAAAGCAATTAAAATAAAGTAAAGACATGTTTTATTGATATGAAATAAGGTTTTACAAAAGTTGATTTCTATAACGCTAGAAATCGGTGGCGAATAATAGTAAGCTCTTTTTGTTTTCTATCCCGACTCGCATCCCCACGAACCGGTGGCCCTAGCCTATCCTTTCCCAGATTCGTCCTCAAGCCGCTCTAGCCAATCCAACCCCGGATATGGCCTTGAGCACCCCCTAGACCCAACCTAGATCTAGTCGCCAACACGAGGCGAGTTTCTGCCCCAAGTCCTACCCAGACCTAGTCGCCAACACGTGGCAAAATCTCTAACGGTTTACAAGAAATATGAAATGATAATAATAAAAGCTCCCTCTTGAAGAACTTTTGAAGTTGGAGACGAAGATCTGCTGTAGAATAAGCGTTGTAGAAGCGGACGTCATTTGGATCCGGCGTGAAGAGATTCTCCTTCAGAAATCCGCAGAGCTTTGGTAGGACATCAAGTTTCGGCCAAATCAGCCTCTGGAATTCTATTACTCAATCTCTCTCTCTAATGGATGAATGAAACGAGAGAAGAGGGGTCCTATTTATAGCCTCAGCGCTAACACCTGCGCTAGTACTACCGCCGGCGCTATCCCGGATTAGGCATTATTCTGTGCGGGGGAATCTTCAATCCGAGGAAACATTTCTCTCTTGCCTTCTATGCTCCGCGCTACTGCCTGCGCTATCTGCTACCTCCATGCGCTAGATCCTTCTATATAAGCTCCGAAATTGCGCAGATCATCGCTAGCGCCGGGCGCTAGGTGCTACCGCCGGCGCTAGTGGGCATGTTGGATTTGTTGGCTCAAAATTAGGCGCAACCTTCTTATGTAATCCTTGAGTCATATGGACTTGTTTCCTGCACACTTAAATACACAAGACCAAATACACATAGGATTTGTTATTCTCAAACCTAGGAGATGTGGAAGACCATGTTCCAACAAACACGCCTCCAATACCGATCCCAGACGCATCACAAGAAAATTCAAAAACCTTACTAAAGTTTGGTAACCGCAAAAGTGGAGCTTCCGACATCTTATCCTTTATCGTTTGGAACGCCTTAGTGGCTGATTTTGTCCAAGTGAACTCACCCTTTTTCATGCACTCCGTGATTGGTGCCATGATACTACTAAAGTCGATTAAATCAGCGATAAAACGTAGCTAAACCATGGAAGCTCCGAATGTCACGAATGTTGGTGGGTTCCGGCCAATTCTTGATGGCTTCGACCTTCTTTGGATCTACATGTATGCCTTCCGAACTCACTATATAGTCAAGGAACTCTACGGACGAAACATAGAAGGTACATGTTTTAATATTGACAAATAATTTTTCCGCACGTAACGTCGCTAGGATAGTCCTCAAGTGAGACTCATGATCAAGGGTAGACGTACTAAAAATGAGAATACCATCAAAATATACCACAATAAATTTTCCCATGTAGGGTTGGAAGACATGTGTCATCATCCTTGAAAATGTACTAGGGGCATTGGAATGCCCAAACAGAATCACTAACCACTCGTAGAGACCAACATTAGATTTAAAGGTTGTCTTCCACTCGTCACTCTCTCTAATTCGAATCTTGTGGTAGCCACTCCTAAGATCCAATTTTGAAAAGATCGTGGTTCCGGCTAGCATATCCAACAAACTTTCCAAACGAGGGATTGGAAACTGATATTTAATAGTAAATTTATTTATAGCTCGGCTATCCACACACATCCTCCAAGAGCCGTCTTTCTTAGGAGCAAGCAAAGCCGTAACGACACATGGGCTTTTACTATGACAGATGAACCCCTTTTGTAACAAGTCAGTAATTTGCGTTTGTAACTCTAGGTGTGCGGAAGGTTTTAATCGATAGTGGGGAAGGTTGGGTAACGACGAACCCAGAACAAAATCTATATCATGTTGTATGTCGCGCAAGGGAGGCAACATAGGCGGTAACTCATCCGGATATACATCCTTAAACTCTTCCAACAAATTCCGCAGCGTGGGCGGTAAACTCAAACGTAGACACGTCCTCCTTTGCTTGTAAGAAAACTAGCGCATAGAGGACACCATCCAAAAAATTCTGGTGCGCGAACTCCTTCTTACCAATCAAGCTTAAAGTTTTTTCTCTACAGGCGCAATTGTGTCTTTAAAGGCGACCGAAGGATCCTTAGGTGCAGTGGGTTTCAAAATAAAGGTCTTGCCATTAAACTTGAACTCATACGTGTTGGCACGCTCGAAATGAGTAACATCATGGTCATATAACCATGGTCGTCCTAATAACACATGACAGGCATCCATGGGGATGACGTCACACCAAACCTTTTCAGAAAAAGCTTTGATGGTAACGGGTACCAAACAACGCTTCGCTACCGGAAGGGATGTCTTATTAACCCAAGCAACCTTATAGGGGTGAGGGTGCGGCTCAGTGGCTAACATCATTCAGGTAACCGCATTCTCAGAAATCACGTTCATACAACTACCGCTATCAATGATCAACTTGCACCACTTCTCTCCGCTCTTAAAATTTAGCGAAAAAAATTCGTCCTATTCCAATCATCTGAAGCACACGGGGTAGCCAAAATACATCTCATTATCATTATATTGATGTCATCATCCAAGTCGCTGGGCTCTCCTTCCGAATCAGAGTCTTCACCGGCCTCATACAAGAGCTCGACCGGTTCAGTCGAGGTATCTGGTAAGGTTAGGGGCTTGGGCTTAGTGGGACATTCACTAGCGTAATGTCCTTGAATACCGCAAGTAAAACATGTAGCATTCATCTTGCTAATCCTACCCACTGGCACTCGCTCGCCGGATGGTTTTCGTGTATTCCTAGCGGTGCTAACAGCCGAGTTTGAATCAGTGGACCGGATCTTACCCTTATCTTTCAGAGCTATCGATGGGTGGGGGGGCCTCTTAAGATGGACGTACTCTTCTGAAATGAACAAAACTTGGACTTATGAGCAAGGTGCTTTTCAATGTCCAATGCGGCGTTATATGTGGTGCTTAAATCTGTGTGCCCATAACGAAGGAGTTTACCTTGAATGTCGGGATTCAATCTCTTACGGAAATGTGAAAGGGTGACGTCAGGCATCTCCCTAATATCGCACCTAACCAACATGTCCTTCAAGAGGCCCATGTACTCAGCTACCGAACGATTTCCTTGCCTAAGAGAAGCTAACTAATCAAACATTTGCGTTCGATGGTATGTATGAACGTATTGATCAGTCAATATGATCTTCATGCCTGCCCAACCAACACGGGGTACACCATCTACCGCTCCTAAGCATCGTTCCTCATTCAACCAGAATGTTTTAGCCCTACCCAACAATTTCATACGTGCTACACGCACCTTGTCCACGTCAGTCAGATTCTGCCACTGAAAGTAACACTCTATCTCCATAACCCAATTCAGGAAGACTTGGGGGTCACCCATCCCATCATATGAGGGTGGTTTGATCAGCACGACCCTAGTAATATCAAACTCGTACGGTGCTCGCGGGACATGTTCGGGATTATTATTATGATAATATTCCCTTCGTCACGTTGGCGGGCTGCAGGAGTTGGTGGGACTGGCTCATTCCCTTCTACATGTGGGCGGGCTGCATGATTTTGAGGTTCCCTTTGGGCTAGCTATATCTCGTGAAGCATCTCCCGAATGTCCGTTAACTGATCATTAAACTCCTGACGGAGTTCATCAACAGTTGTTGGACCGTGACAACTATCCCGCTCGTCCGTCATCTGGGAAGAGGATGTGGGATACTCTGTGCCTAGTCTCGTACGCATACAATTTTAGAACAACGATGAATTTGACAAGAAAATTTTATAAAATAAGAATTTGTTCCCACCTATTAACTAGGGTAATTAATAATTTTTTTTTAATTTTCTTGTAGGAAAAAGTACGCAGATTTGCGATTTTTCTTTTTTGAATTTTCGCCGAAAAATATAAATTTTAAGGCGCTATTCACAGACCAGGAATTTTAAACAGGCCAAATTTTATGAAAGCTAATTTTATTCCCGCCTAAAAACTAGGGTAATGAATATTTTTTTTTTATTTTCTTACTGATAAAAATATGGAGAATTCCAGGAATTTTTTTTTTCGCAGTGAAATAAAATTTTTGGGCCGCTATTCGCTGACCAGAAATTAAAATTTTGAAATTTTGAACACGAAATAGTGTGAAGATTGTGTGTGCCGGCGTTCTAAGAAAATTTTAGGAATGCGTCAATTAAGAAATTGACACGAACCTTGCTTTGATACCAAATTGATGTTGGCTATGCTCTCCGACACGATCGCTACGGACATGCACGCGTTCCCTTTCAACGTTCCAAATTTTACGTTCGCACAAAATTACTCGCAACGTACACGCTACGCAATATTTATCAATTAGATGCTAACGTACAGGTAGTCACGCCGTTAGAGGTTGAATAGATGGCTATAAGCCAAAATTCTCCCCGACTAAAAGGATCCACCCGGTCCGAACGAGCTTGAGTTGTACCAAAAGATATAAACCATAAATTACGATTTCAAAAGTGTAGATCTCTTCTAACAAAAAGTCGAGGTTCGCCAATCCTCTTCAAAAAATAAAAGAAATAAGAAGAGCGCACAAATCGATCGAATAAAACCACGACTATTCAAGAGATTCGAAGATCACGCCAAAATTACCACCACAAGAAATTAACAAGAGGGAAAATTTCACGAGTAAAAATTTGTTGCCCTGCTTGAGATGGGATTATCCTTAAGCATGCACTCGCCCGAATCGTTCTTCAACGGATCCAATGGAGCCGCATCAAATGGAGAGAAACTCGCTCGCCTTGATTGCTTCACGCCGGATCTTGGTTCCACGAGATCACCACTTTGTTTCTCCTTGGCCGAAATTCCTAAGTAGGAGTAGGAGGAGAGGAAGGGGCAGCTAAGGGGGAGGCCAAACCTTTGGAGAGAAGAAAGGAGGGAAGGAGAGGAGGGAGAGGGGGCGGCCAAGAGAAGGAGGAGGAGGGTGGCCGAAATTTCAAGAGGGGGAAAGAGGGATTCGTCTAGAGAGAGGGAGGAGATTTTAGGGTTTCAAATTCGTATCATTCAATAGGTCAAAATACAATACAAGATAGCCTTTTATAGGCTAGCCAACAAACATGGCTAAACGCAGTCCGAAATTAAAATAAACTATGAGCATAGCTAAACGCAGTCCAAAAATAAAAATAAAACATGGACATAAAAAAGTCCAAAAATAATGACAAAGCTAGATAATAATTTATTTAATAATTATAATAAAATAATTATAATTATCAATTTTTAATCTTGCGCCACAGACGAAGGTTGTAACGGTGATGGCGTTTGTCATGACGTAAGTCTTTGGTTGGAGAGGCGCCATCATCCGTAAGCGCGCTGATACCAACATCTTCATGTTGAGGGCCGCCGTCGCCATCAAAAAGAGTAAGAAAGAAGAAGAAGAAATGAAGATGTTTCTTCTGTTTGAATCCTCTTGCAGCTATCACTGAGGATTCTGTCACTTGGTGTTCTTCAGGATCTGTTTAGAATGAACCCTTGCTTGAGATAGAAAAGAATGAAAGGGTTATGAGCTTATGATCCAGATGATCTTTGTACTCTTGATGGTTTCCTGCTGTAAGAGAAGAAGAAGAAGCATTGGCCTTATTGTTTTTTTGTACAAAGATATTTTCTTGTTCTATTTGTGTTAGAGCTTGAGGAAGAAGAATACATAATAGAATTGCTTGATTGATTGTGTTTCTTGTCTTCCTCTCTCTGTATACTTAATCTTTGTTGAATAGTATTTGAATTTGTTTTCTCTTCTGTTCTGTACTTAGATCGAATGTCCACTGGATAATGAATGTCTCTTTCCATTCCTGTTCACGACCCATCACTCTGAATTTGAATAACTTCAAAGAATGTCTTTGTTGTCTTTCTGGAGTACTCCATTCCATTCTTGGCAATAAACGATCCGTTAGAATTCAAATTACATCCTTAGATACCTTCTGAAAAAGCATCATAAAAGAATGCAGAAAGTATTCTATTTCTGTGCTTGTATTCGACGTAGCGTCGAATGCATTTGCCTTCTAGTCGATGCACCTTCGAGTTCTAAATAGAAGCTGCTTCGAATTCCTCTTCAGCTTTGAACTGAACTCTGATATCAATGTTGCATCGAATTCTTATCGACGTATTCATCGAGTTGAAGACTTGGACTTTGAACTTCATCTTCTACGTCGACTTCAAGTCGAACTTGAAAGTCCTCTGATATCTATTGAAAGTAATCTCTGATATCAAAGGAAAGTGAGGTTAGATCTTAAAGTCACTCTAGAGGGGGGGTGAATAAAGTATTAAAAAGTTTTCACTTATTTTTATAGCGGAGTTAAAATAGTGATATATATATGTACTGAGTGAGTTATAAAAACAAACACAAAGAGATCACACATCACAATACAGAAAATCACAGAAACATGAAGGACACAAGGATTTTATAGTAGTTCCCCAATAAACCTGGGTACGTCTACTCTTCTACCACCCTTGGTAGGATTCCACTAGGTTTTTGTTCAGGTGCCCTATCACCAATGGATTTGTGATCAGGTGTCCAAACACCAATGAGCTTTTGATCAGGTGCCCAAACCAAACTACAGGTTTTTGTTCAGGTGCCCTGCCACCAAGGGGTTAACTTTTGAAGGGAGTTATAACCCTGTACATAATGGGATAAAGAGGGTTTAGATGTTCTTCTTTGTCAATAATCTGAGAGAAGACTAGTGGAATGTGTTGATGTAAAGCTCCCCTGTCTGATAGAAAATAGTTGACAGTTGCGGATGGAGATTTCTCTTGAATGTAGATCTTCCTTGATAGCTGATGAATCTGAGAGACCAAGATTTCTCAGATTATTTGTTGCTCTTGAAGATCTTGAAACTTGCAGCAGAAATCTGAGATAAGATCTATGTTGTTGTTCTCAGAGATTAAGAGGGCTGCTGCTTGTGGAAGATGAAGATGTGAAAGCTTTTCTTTCTATATTTCTTTTTCCCAACTTCTCCTTCTTCCTTTTTTTGTTGTACTGCTGTAATAATAATACTTCTTCTTTTTTTCTGTTTCCTTAAAGAAATCTCCGACATATTTGAAATTCAAATCTTTTTTATTTAAGGAATAAAATATTCAGAAGAGATATCCTTGGAACTGCAAATCTGATACGCTTTATTTCTTTTCCTTTTCCATGAAAGTGTCCTTTTCCGCTATATGTCAACGGCATATTCTCGAAATAAGAGAATAGTAAAAAGGAAAGATATAATCCTTACTTATCTGATAGGAATAGATCCGTTGCTGGTAGATCTGAGTTCGGAGAATAAAATAAAAATGATCTGTCTGAAATAATGAACTGAGGAGAAATTTCGTCGACCTGAAAACTGAATTCGTCGAACAGAATGTTGAGTTCGTCGACCTGAATGATAAACAACTGAAACTGGCTGGAAGATTTGAATTAGTCAATCTGAATGATATTTCGTCGAACGCAGAGACTGGGCAAATTTATCGACCGCAGAATAGATTTCGTCGAACTCAGAGAATTGGCAAGATCATCGAACTGGAGCATGTCGTTCGTCGAACGCAGGATGGAGTTCGTCGAACACAGAACCTTAACTTTTCCTTAAGTTCTAATAGCCTAAATCCTTGACCCTTAGACTATATATTGGGGTCAACTTAGTCCTAGTCAACAGATAATGATCCTAGCCCAAATCAGTAATAGGGTTGTTTCAACAATCTCCCCCTATTTGGGTTAGGACACCATTTGACAAAATCAAATAATAAAATAAACAGCAAAACAACAGAGCATATATATCTGATAGATTTTAAACATTTCAGCAGATATAAAATATTATACTCTGAGTTTTGAAATTTTACATTGAAAACAAATAATCAAAACAAATAATCAGAACCTTTTGCTTTCTGAATTCTGACATTGCCTTCAGCTTTCTGAATTTGATTATCCGAGTTGTATTTGCTATATCAAACAATATTTCTGAATTTGCATCTGTATTTGTCATATCTCAAACTGAAATATCTGGATCTTCAAACTGAAATAAAAACAGTTGTGAACTTCTTCAAATAACTGAAATCTATCATACAGGAGCTTCTTCATCAACTGAATGATTTTTTCTTCTTCATACAGCATCTCCCCTTGAAACTTGAGCTTCTACAGAAAGCATCTCCCCCTATCAAAAAGGAGAGCATCTCCCCCTAACAAAAAGGAGTTTCTTCAACACATCTCCCCCTGTCAAAAGGAGCTTCTTCAAAACATCTCCCCTTGCCTAGTTTCAGGAAGACCTGGAGCTAGGCCCTTAGAAGAAGGGACAGTTGAATAGGAGGTAGGGAAGGATGCAATTATTTTGAAGAATGATTGTCATTGTTCTTGCAAAAATGAAAAAGAGAGATCAAGTGCAAAGGAACTTGAAAGAGAAGCAATTCTGTAGGCATACAGTTAAAATGAAATAAAATATTTGATTAAAATGAAAGATCAGAAACATAGGCTTCATCAAAACTGCGTTCGACGAAAAATAAATTTTCGTCGATCTGAGTTCGACGATCTAGATGACTTCGTCAATCTTCGTTCGACGAACGACTAGATTTCGTCGATCTCAGTTTGATGAAAAGATAGGATAAGTAGAAAATTTAATTTTTTTTCAATTGATTGAATCTCCATCTATCATTCCTCGCTAATTTATAAAGAAGATATGTTTCTTTTCATCCAAGGGTTTGGTGAAAATATCAGCCCTTTGCAAATCAGTAGAAATGAATTGTAGACAAATTTTATTTTTATCCACATTATCTCTGATAAAGTGGTGCCTAATTTCTATGTGTTTAGTCCTACTATGCAGTACTGGATTTTGTGATATAGATATTGCACTAGTATTGTCACAAAATATAATTGATTTATTTAGATTGATACCATAATCTAGAAGTTGATTTGTATCCACAGTATTTGTGAGCAGCAACTGCTTGCAGCAATATATTCTGCTTCAGATGTTGATGTAGACACAGATGTCTGTTTCTTACAAAAACCAAGACACAAGCCTATCACCAAGAAACTGGCAAGTTCTTGATGTGCTTTTCCTGTCTACTCTACATCCAGCATAATCAGAATCTGAGAATCCAGTTAATTCAAATTCTGAAGTTGTTGGATACCAGAGTCCTAGATTTGGACAACCCTTTATATATCTCAAAATTCTTTTTAATAAAATTAAGTGAGATTCTTTGGGGTTAACTTGGAACCTAGCACAAATACATGTAGCAAACATTATGTCAGGCCTACTAGCTATTAAATAAAGTAATGAGCCAACAATTGCTCTATACACTTTCTGATCAACAGGTTTCCCTGATTCATCAGTGTCAACAACAGCATTGAAGGGCATGGGTGTTTTCATGGTGGAAGCATCAGACATACCAAATCTTTTCACTAATTCCTTAGCATACTTGGATTGTGATATGAATATGCCATTTGGAGTTTGCTTCACTTGAAGACCAAGGAAGTAAGATAACTCACCCATACTACTAATTTCAAATTTAGATTGCATTAGGTCTGAAAACCTTTTGCATAGATTTGAATCAGTGGAGCCAAAAATTATGTCATCTATATAGATTTGAACTAGTAAAGATTTACTTTTATGTATCCTGAAAAATAAGGTTTTATCAACAGAGCCTCTACAGAAATTGTTCTCTAAAAGAAAACTAGCTAAGGTCTCATACCATGCTCTGGGAGCTTGCTTGAGACCATAGTGAGCTTTATTAAGCTTAAATACATAGGAAGAGTGGGTTGGAGAGATGAAACCTGGTGGTTGTTCCACATAGACTTCTTCTTTGATGTCTCCATTCAGAAAAGCACTCTTCACATCCATCTGATAGACTTTGAACTTCTTAAATGCAGCAAATGCAAGAAAATCCTTATAGCTTCAAGTCTAGCAACAGGAGCAAAGGTTTAATCAAAATCAATTCCTTCTTCTTGAGAATATCCTTGGCTACTAATCTTGCTTTATTTCTGATGATTATTGTAACACCCTGCCAGTACAAATAATATAACAGTAGGTCCGTCCGGGACCCCACGCCATACTAGACACACTAGCTAGGCATTATAAGGTGATAAACAGAAAAGAACAACAACTACACGAGAGTATAAAAAACATAAGCGGAAGCATTTGGATTAAACATCTTTTAGAATTGTCCACTATCCCAGGAATGAAACAAATAGAGTTACGGCCTTAAGGCCTTACATTTAACAAATGTATAGAAACTCAAAACATACATCGGCACGCAGGACGGCAATACATGTAAAGTAGGAAAGAGGCTGGCCTTCAAGTGCCAACACAACAAAAGGGCCATCGCCCGCTATTTCCCGCTAGGCTCACCTGCACCTGCAACCAAC
Source organism: Dactylorhiza incarnata (assembly GCA_033032865.1). NCBI lineage: Eukaryota > Viridiplantae > Streptophyta > Magnoliopsida > Asparagales > Orchidaceae > Dactylorhiza > Dactylorhiza incarnata. Next base: position 494,703 of record JAWHQI010000326.1, on the reverse strand, counting down.
ATCTAATAAGAGGTAAACGAGGGTCAGCTATGAGCTGACCACAAACCGTGTAACGATCCCTCCCCCCCCCCCCCCCCCCCCCCCGGCCATCTAGCCAGCTCAGGGGCGTGTCACCACTAACGTGCAAGCAAGCCGTACATGCAACATGTAATAATATAAAGAAAGTGCAAATTACACTACACAAGGTGAGGTTTCAAGCACAATCAATCTTCTAGGTTGAGTATCAAGTAAAAAGGAACCTAGGTATGCACATGTTGTTGGTTGGGTTCACCCGAAGGTTCCCCACAACCGCCTAAGCAACTGCATGAGGCTAACATAACATCAATTCATCACAAACACTCTACCCTAAGGACATAGCCTTAGGTGGGGAAAAAGAGCTTTTGGTCGGTCTAGGTAAGACACCTTCCACAACCTCTCCCATGATCACACGGCTTACATGAGGTATGGACCTCTCACCGATCTGCATGGAAATGGGTTTGGTTCAGCTTTGCCCGTGCTCTAACCGTCATGATCTATCGCACGACGCGGGTAAGGCTTCACCTCGGCCCATAAGGGTTTAGCACATCAAGTGCCCACATAATTAAGCTACGTATCTAATCCTTTTACGCGGACTTAGACTTCGCAAATAACAACCAAGAAGGAGGTCCAAGACCACTCCTCTTCAAATCTAGTGGCGAAGGTTTGCATTCAACCACCCAAGCAAGGGGCTTTCGTTAGGCTCTCAAAAGGCACCTAAAACTCAAGTCCCGCAACACAATAGAAGATCTCATGGAGACATTCTCCGACACACATTCTAGGCTTAAACTAAATACAACGTCGCAATCCAAGCATCACTGATCCGGGCTCACGGCCACAAATAGGCTTCACACAAAATGCCTAAATCCGCACGACTACCAGATTTCTAAATGCAATATGCCGGGGACGGACACAATCGACCCGGAGTTCCGAAGAACTGGAGGAAATCCTACACTTCACCCATTTGGTGAAAGGGATTCCTCATGCAAGCATAGAAAAAGGAATGAGAGGACAAAACGCATCCTAAGACAGGGAGGAAGGATCGTTACCCTTGGAGCTTTCTTCTTTGCCATAGATATGAGATTTCACTCAGATAGAAAGAACCGCAATGGGCTGCTCTTTCCAGATCTGAAAACGGCTCGCGATTCGGAGCTCCGAAGATCCGGCAATGACAGAAAATGTCTCCTTCTTCTTCATCGATGTCACTGTTTTTCCTCGGCTCCCATCTTTTTCACGCTGGAAGAAGATAAGACTTAAGATAAAGAGGATATATATATACCCCTCTGGACAAACCCTAAGGTAACCCAGAAATAAATCCCAGCCCTTGGATTTAAAAACCTGGATTTGACAGCCACGATCAAGAAGTCACAGGTCTGTTAATTCGCAAATCGCTGTTTCTGACTGCGTTTGATGAATAGCTTTAAGACTGCGTTCGACGAATGGCAGTAAAGCTGTGTTCAACGAATGCAAAAAAGCCTGCGTTCGACGAGCGGCTAACAAACCTGCGTTCGACGAACGGCTGAAATGCTGCGTTCGACGAATGGCTGCTAAAACTGCGTTCGACGAACGGCTGCCTGCGTTCGACGAATGGCGGCCTGCGTTCAACGAACGGCTGCTAAACCTACGTTCGACGAACGACTGCCTGCGTTCGACGAACGGCAGCCTGCGTTCGACGAACGGCTGCTAAACCTGGATTCGACGAATGGCTGCCTGCGTTCGACGAACGACGGGCTGCGTTCGACGAATGGCTGCTAAGCCTGCGTTTGACGAACGGCTGCCTGCTTTCGACGAACAGCTAACAAACCTGCATTCGACGAATGGGTGAAATGCTGCTTTTGACGAATGGCTGTTAAACCTGCGTTCGACAAACGGCTGCCTGCGTTTGATGAACGGCGGACTGCGTTCGACGAATGGCTGCTAAACCTGCGTTCGACAAACGGCTGCCTGCGTTCGACGAACGGCGACCTGCATTCGACGAACGGCTGCTAAACCTGCGTTCGACGAACGGCTGCCTACGTTCGACGAACGGCGGGCTGCGTTCGACGAACGGCTGCTAAGCCTGCGTTCGACGAACGGCTGCCTGCGTTCGACAAATGGATGCTTGAAGGCATTTCTTGTTTCCCGAGAACTGGCACTGCCTGCCCTTAAGATTTCTCGAGAAGCTAAAACGTTAGCCTTTTAAACTCTCGGGAAGTATAACTTCTGCATTAAATTCTCTTCCGAGAAGTAAACTTCTGCCACTTAATTTCTCGAGAAGTATATTCCTGCCCATTTAATTTCTCGAGAAGTTTATTCCCGACTACTTGATTTCTCGAGAAATCAAACCTCTGCTATTTAAATTTCAAGAAGTATATTCCTGCCCATTTGATATTCCTGGCTATTTGATTTCTCGAGAAATCAATCCTCCTGCCCTTATGATTTCTCGAGAAATGCATTTCCGGAATTTGGGGTGTTACAATTATGCCTTGATCATCTAGCTTGTTCCTGAAGACCCACTTGGTTCTTTTTCCTCCTTGGATCCATGGTATACTTTCTACTTATCAACGTCTCCTTGGAAGTATTTCAAGCACTAATGGTAGGAGGATGGGACGACCTTGAAGAAGTTGATGAGCAGCCTCCCGAAAATCGCACTGTAACAACTCGGTGCATCAACGATGACAAACCGACACTTGATCGAAGTGCCGACGAGTGTTACCAGCAAGTCTGCTCCTCTTTCCACCTCTTTCTTCTCTCCTGAGAAGCCAAAGAGGGGACCATCTGAAGCTTCCACTCTACCTGCCTCTAGATCCAACCCATCGAACATCTTTTTGAAGATGACTTTTACCGAGCTCCCGTTGTCCACAAGAATCTGGTCGATGGTGATATCTTACATTGCTGCCTGGATCATGAGAGCATCATGAAAGTGGTTCTCATTCCCCAACATATCCTCCTCTGAGAAGGTGATCTCATCCAACGGGGGCGGTGCTTGAGAGATTGAGGTGACACTCTTGCGGTAGATATGATGGAGACTTCCCTTGTGGGAATCTCCAAGCCCTGCTCCCACATGGATCACTCATCCTCCTCCTACTTAAACCATTCCTCCACAGCCTCCTTGGTCGACTCGTCTTCATTCATCCTTCAAACGGGGGCTTGAAATACAACTGCCTCGACTAGGGATTCCTTCTTCTGCTGCTCTCCTCCTCCTGCTTCTAGCCTTCTCCTATCTTCCCAGAAGTCTGGGCAAGCCATTGTCATGCGTCCTTCAACATGATGCAACTCATAATAAAGAGGGGGATCTCCTTTATCTGATGCCTCGTTCGGTTGTTCTTTTAGTGATGCATATTACCTTATCAGGCAATGTCCATCGCTTCTCCGCGTCCTCCTCCCTGATGCCTCTCTTGCTGATTATCATTTCTCCTCTCTAGGGAGAACCTGATGAGGACGACGGCCCACATCATGATGGAGATGCAGTTGATGATGATCCACCACCACCATCCAAGGATTTGCGACGCCGCGACGATCTTGATGGGCAATGCTACAACCTTCTCCCTCGGCACATGAAGAACTTTATTTAAATTACTATTTCATTTCTTTATGTTATTTTATTTTAGACATTTAATCTGGCTTGCGTTTACCAGTCTTTGCTACATTTATTTATGTTGGTCTGCGTTTAGCCGGCCATTGCTGTTTTTAGTTTATGTTGGGCTGCATATAGCCTTTGGTGTGTGCTTGGCTATATATAAGGCCAAGACTTGATGTAAAACTTAATTATTGAATGAATATTGAAACCCTAAGCTTCTCCTCCCTCTAAAGTGTCGCCCCCTCTATTCTCCTTCTCTAAAATTTCGGCCAGAACCCTCCTTCCCCTTCTCCAAGCCGCCGGCCACCATCTCTCCTCCTCCCATCTCCTCTACTCCCTCTCCACCACCCTCTCTCTCCAATATATTTCTCACGAACCCTATTCCTCCTACCCTCAAGTTTCGGCTAGCACCTAGAGGAGAATCCACGGCGCAACCAAGGATTGGGAAAACTCTCTCGGGCGCGACTCGACGAAGGCGGACGTGTACATCTTCTTGGCTAATCACCGGTGGGCTAGTGGAGGGAGCGATCTTTTGTTGTGGATCCAACATCTCGGATCTACAAACTCCGAGTGGGTAACGAAACATCCTACCAAAGAGTTCTCTTTTCTTAGATATTTTCTTTTGGTGGTTGAGTTTTGGCGTGGCTTTGGAAACAACGAATTTTTTGTGGTTATTTTCTTGTGGATTTGTATTCTCTTGGGTATTTCTGAAAACGTACGAAAAAGGATTGGCGAAACTTGCTTTGTTCTTGTTGGAGAAACATCCACCCTTTCCGAATCGATTTATTTTGGTGGATCTTTCTTTGGTACAACACAGCGCTTGTCCGAAATCAATATTATTCCATTTAGCTTGTGTGGATATAGGCCTATAGCCTATATTCATACTCTAACGGTTGCTACCCGTACACTGCGGTAACTTAATAATAGGCATATTCGAGGGCTGCGTTTATTTTATATTTGGGTAGAGTGGAGCGGCGAGAGTCCTTGTTCGAAGTCGTGTGCGACCTCCGCAAAACCGGTGGCCTACATCAAATTTGGTATCAAAGCGAGGTTGTGTTGAGTTCTATCTCGACACCATCCTTACTCTCAGATCTTTAGGCTATCCTCCCTCTAATCGGTGCGTTCGTTATCACAGTCTAAATCTGAAATTTTCGGATTAGTCTGCGTGTAGTAAAAACATCGGAATTTTAAAACTTGTCAAAAAAATCTGAAAATTTTTCTGTAGCTTCCTGCATATATTTCCAGCAACGTTAATACTATAATTTTTTCGATTAGTCCACGTTAGGTTGGCCTGAAAATAGGAGACGTTATAATGTGGTCCGTGTCAGCACCGTTCCCTGGTCTGCCAATAGCTGGCCATCACCGTATTGTCGCAAGAATTAAATCTGCAGAAAATTACAAAAAAAAAATTCTCCTTATTTTTTTAGCACAAAAGTCTGAAAGGGTATTTTCATTCGCCTAGTAGTTAAGCGTGTAAAGCTATTTTTACTAAAGAAAATCGCTTGTTCTTCCGTGTATGCGCACTAGGCGTGGTACGGAGTATTCCCCATTCACTTCACACATGGCAGACGACCATGAGGGTGAGCACGCTCTGGCGACGATCGCAGAGCTTCGGGAAGAGTTTAACGAGAGGTTCGATGCCCTCACTCAATTAATACAAGGGCTGGCCATAAATCAAGCGGCGCCTCGTAATCCCGCTGCCAACCATCGAAATGAGAGACAAAATCCTCCCCGCGATCAGGACGATGAGCAAGCGCCTCGAGCTCCATATGAGTTCGACGTCACTAGGGCCGTTAAGATAGATGCACCATCATATGACGGTATTGAAAGACTTTAATTAAGGGTAGCTAATCTCCTATAGGGGGGTGAATAGGTTATTTTAAAAACTGTTTGCAGTTCTTGATTAAAACCTAAATGAATGATCAGAGCTTTCAAGAAAATGAACACAAATAAGAACACACAGAATTTTATAGTGGTTCCCCTTATCTTGGGTAATCCATTTTCCCCCTTCTCCCTTCTAGCAGTGTGTTAGATAGGGTTTATATCTCCTCCAGATCTCAGACCACCAACAAGTCTTACAGCTCAGATCACAATAGATCTTACAAACTTAGATCTAAACAGATCTTACTCTCTCAGATCTCAGGAGATCTTACCAACTCAGATCTCAACAGATCCTACCAACTCAGATCTCAACAGATCCTACCTCAGCCTTTATAATTTTAGGCTTACAGCTCAGATTCACCCCTGAATCTTACAACTCAGATCACACCTGATCCTACAACTCAGATCCTTGAAAGATCCTACACTCAGATCTGACAACTCGGACCCTACAGAAATTGATAAAGATAGTAACAATACTTAGACTCAGATTCTTCAAAGTGTTTAGTCTTCTTGATCTGTCTGAATGATCAGACAGAAATCTTCAACAGATCAGCAGCAGCAATTTTGTTGTCTTGATTTAGCAGGCTGTGATGATTGTTCTTCTTTTTAGAAAGACAGATTCTTCCTTCTTAATATTCTCTTTTCATAAAGGAGTATCAGCACCAGATTGCTGAAAGAATTCTTCAAGTTAGAACAGTTCTGAAAGAGGAGACGACTTCTTCAGATTCTTTCTCAAACTTTCCCTCTAAACGACGGAGAAGATAATAGCTTTCGAGATAGGAAATAATCAACTTATCAACCCATAGCTCATACATTCTATTTATAGCCCGCCATCTGCAATATCTGTTATGCTCTTCCACGTCAGCATGACGTTAAGTCTTCAACGGTCTTTAATGGCTTCAGAATAAACAAAGGCTCAGCTAGCTCTTAGACTGAAACTCTCAACTCCTCCTTCTTAGGCGTTGAGCAATCTTTAGTCGTTCGACGCTTTTTATCTGTAGGCGTCAAGCAATGTATAAGGACTCGATGCCTCTTAACTGTGCCTTCATATCTAGACTCCTTTAGTTGGCGTTGAGCTAACTGAAGTTTGGTCGACACTTCTCATTCCACGGCGTCGAGCGATATTCCTTGGCTCGACGCTTCCAAACTTGGTCTCATATCTTCAGCGGCGACCTTGTCTTTTTGAGCTGCAGACATGAGTCGACGCTTCTGGGTCACAGGCGTCGAGCGATGTGTGGTGTCTCAAAGCTTTTGAACTTGGATGAATTCCTTGAGCACTTTGCTTGACCTGATCTTCTGCACAATGATTCTAGAAAGTATATCAAATACATTCTGAGGTATATCTTTGACTTAGGAATGGACTTCTCCAAATCTAAGACATTGTGGACAATGGTCCCAACAATCTCCCCCTACTTGAAGAAGTCATAACCTCAGTCAATGATATATCCCTCTTTTCAAAGATAACCAATATTTTCTATACAGGTAATCAAAATATAATGAGTAAAATACCTTATAAAATTAGATTACCAAAATATTCTAACACAAGAAATTATCTCAGACATGATTTCTCATATAAGCACAAAATCACAAGCAGTTCAGAATAAAACATGTCATGAAAAGAAAAGGATCACATCACAGGCATATATATATATATATGATAATAAAAGATAGTTTGCTCAGGGAGCTCATCAATATTGTTCAAAGTTATATCAAATACATTTCTTTGAGAATTCTTAATAAAGATTAAACCCTAATGTTGTTCAGGTTTCTTGATCTCTATTCCTCGTTTAGCTCTCTTGGAAAAGGCTTCAGCAACCTCTTTTCTTCTCTTGAAATAGCCAAACGACTTTGGAAAATATCTGATTGGCTCCTTATCACCTACCTGAACTTTCCCAGCCAATTTGTCAGGTTTGAATTTTATCTTCAGCTCCTCTTGATCCCTGTGCTTCAACCACTCAGCTTCAGAATACCATTTCCCTCTTTCTCCTGGATTACCTTTCACAGCTTCCCATGCTGCCAGAATCATTTCTCTTGAAGAGGGAGACCAATGTTCAAAATCAACCCTTGATTGAGCTTCTTCTCTGAACTTTCATTTGCTAGATTCTACATGTTCACTGGTAAAGTTCTCTCTCTTGCTTTTATCCTCAGGACTATACATTTTGACAATTTGCTTTTGGATTTGAGTAAGAGATGCTGGCTTGGTCTCAGAAACTTGATCATTATCATAATCTATGGGAGGATAGCCAAAACTTTCTCTTATAGAATTAGAGGTCCACACAGCATGCTCAGAGCTGGCTTGAATCATTGACCTCTCCCCCTTTAGGACTTCTTCAAATATATGATCTCTTATAACATTCTTCTGAAACCTGACTTGGCCCTCCAGATGATGTATTCCACTTTCCATGGTTTTCTTGACCTTAAGAAGATGGTCATCTATGGTATCTGTATTTAACTTGACTTGATCCTTTAGAATGGAGGAGCTCTCATCAATCTTGGCAAGCAAATCTGCATCATGTTTTTGCAATTTTGCTTCTAATTTAGCAGTTCCTATTAGAATTTGAGCAACTTGTTCTTTGTATAACACTTGCATATTGCTGCTCAAGATTCCTTGATTTGCTTGAACATCATCTACTGTCTTTGTAATACCTGCTTGTGTCTCTTTAATAGCCTTTGATGTCTCTTTGATTGAGTCTAGTTGTTTAGTTGTGTAATCCACTGAAGCACCAGCTCTTTTGAAAAATTTTACCATTTCCTTTCTCAGTGCATTCATCTGATGATTAACTTCAAATCTAACCAATTTCATCTGAAAATCTACTTCATTTTTCATTTTTTTTTGTTATTTTCTTCAATATATTGTTCCAATAATCTTCTTTGATTATTGAGCAACACCTCCAGCTGAGGTAGTATGGGACTTAAATCCACATTGATTTCTCTTGTTATTTCAGCACTTCTACTACTTTCCTCTCTGATGAAAGAGTCATCTCTTTGACTCATTATGTTTCAAACCTTCTCATCCTCTTTTCTTGTGGCTTCAGGATCTCCTTCCTCATCCATAGCATCAACAGCAGGATTCTCTTGAGCAGGGACCTCAGGCTGATACTCCCCCTCAAATGGTGCATTGTCTTGATCAAGATTTCCTTGAGCAGGGATTTCATCTTGAGGCTCCCCCTCAATGTCTGCATTGTTAAGGTCATTATTGTCTAGAGCAGGGATCTCATCCTGAGCCTCCCCCTAAACTAATGCCTTGCTAATTTCAGAATTATCCTGAGTAGGGATCTCATCTGGAGCCTCCCTCTCATTTTGAAACTTCCCTTCAACTCTAGCAGGGGATCCAGGTTGACTTCCTCTCTCTTCTTCTTCTTTCTCATTCTCATCTTTTTTATTGAGCTTATCAACCCCTTCTAGTAATGGATCAGTACCTGTTGGTGTGTCAGGAATACTATCCCTAAATGTGTTCCCTTCTTCTGATGATGATGATGTGAGATTAGGATCATGAATTGGAGAGGATTTTGATTTCCTCTTGGATGATGTTGAGCTTGAAGAGCTTGAAGAGACCTTCTTCTTCTTTGGCTTCTTAGCTTTCTTCTGCTTGGGAGAAAATTCTGCTGGTGGATGATTTGATAAAATTCATTCCCATCTCTCTATCATTCTGCTGTCCATTTTCTTCATGTGATTTATCTTGGATCCAAGTTTGTTATTAAAAGAATCTGGAATGATTTTTACTAAATATAGAGATAATATCCTACCCATGTTGGGTGCTTGGATACATTTGATTACTCTGTCAAACACCACCCTCCCCCAATCTGTTCTTAATGTATGAATAATCCTGGTTAGAAGAACAAACATTTTCCTGGAAATTTTATCATGAGACCCTGTCTTGCATAACAGACACTTTTCGATCACATCTGTCAGCAGTTTTCCTCTTGAATTCATTCCTTTCCTAAGTATACTCCCATAGATTTCATGTGATGTTTCAATTCCACACCAGACTTGGGCTAATCTAATCTGCTCAGAGATCACTTCTTCTTCTTCATTACTTTTTAATCTTGGCAGTTTTAGTGCCTTAGCGAGTCTAGAAGGAGAAATCTTAATCTTCGTACCATTTACAGTAGTTTTAAGCTTAGAATTGGCAGTGTCTATTACTGTATTGGAGTAAAGTTCTAAGACCTCTCATTTCCAAATTAGAGTTGATTCAGATAGCACGAATTCTAGTCCTGCTTTGTAGATTAGCTCGATGGTTGATTTGATTTCCACTGGTGCTGTTTGGAATCCATTGCGTACAAGCTCGCTTCCTTCGTAAAGGTAATCACTGCTCTTGGGAGGCATTGTGGTTGTTGATTGTAGAGTGAAAGAATTGATGGAGAAATTTTCTAGGGCAGATAATTTCGAATTGAGAAATCTAGGGCATATGTACAAACGAAGTGTCTTCCCTATTTATAGAATTTCTAATTCAAGAAGATGAATAGCCGTGCGCCGGACTTGTTTAACAAGATTGATCAAATGGTTCAAATTTACCCTGTCGAGACGGCCTAGCTATGTCCGCACAAGCATTGAGATAACTCGACGCCATTTATCCTCGCTCGACGCCAGGTATCTCTCGATGCCATGTATCTTCTCGACGCTAGGTATCTTCTCTCGATGCCTGATATCCTTGCCCGACGCCAGATATATCTCCACTCACTTTTTAGGACTTAATTTTCATTTATTTATTTCATTTATTTTAGAATTGTCATTTATTCTAGCTTTATTTTATTTAATTTCAAGACAACTTTATTCCATTTTTAGCATTCCTAATTCAATTTTGAAGTTATTGAATTTTGTTTCATCCAGGGGTTTAGTGAATATATCAGCAACTTGTTTGTCAGTGGGGACATATTCAATTATGATATCTCCATTTTCTACATGTTCTCTAATGAAGTGATATCTAATTTCTATGTGCTTAGTTCTGATATGTGATACAGGATTATTAGCGATAGCAATAGCACTAGTTGAATCACAATATAAAGGAGATTTACTTAGCTGGACTTTATAGTCTTGGAGTTGGTGTTGAATCCATAGTAGTTGAGCACAGCAGTTTCCAGCTGAGATGTACTCAGATTCTGCTGTAGAGATAGCTACACTGGTCTGCTTCCTGCTACTCCAAGATATTAGTCTTTTGCCAAGAAATTGACATGTGCCTGATGTACTTTTTTTGTCCTCCTTGCATCCTGCAAAGTCAGCATCTGAAAAACCAGTTAGTTCAAAGTCATTGCTTCTAGGATACCAAAGGCCAAGATTAAGAGTACCCTTCAGATATCTCGGGATTCTTTTGACAGCAGTGTGGTGAGATTCTTTAGGGTTCACTTGATACCTAGCACACACACATATTGAGAACATAATGTCTGGCCTGCTAGCAGTTAGGTAAAGCAATGAGCCAATGATGCCTCTGTACAAGGTTTCATCAATAGGTTTCCCTTTGTCATCCTTGTCCAGTGACACATTTGCTGCCATTGGTGTTTTCATGACAGTGGAATTTTCCATTCCAAACTTCTTGATAATCTCTTTGGTGTACTTGGTCTGAGAAATGAAGATTCCTTCCTCAGATTGTTTCACTTGGAGTCCTAAGAAGTATTTGAGCTCACCCATGCTGCTCATTTCAAATTTCCCTTGCATTAGGCTTGCAAATCTTTTGCAAGGGTTATTATCAGTTGAGCCAAAAATTATATCATCTACATATATTTGTACTAGAATAATATGACCTTTAAATATCCTATGAAACAATGTATTGTCTATCTTTCCCCTTGAGAATTTGTTCTCAATGAGAAATCTAGATAATGTCTCATACCAGGCTCTAGGTGCCTGTTTCAGGTCATACAAAGCTTTTAATAAAAGATAGACATGGTTTGGATGAGTAGAGTCAATAAAACCTGGGGGTTGTTCTACATATACTTCCTCCAGTATTGTTCCATTAAGGAATGCTGACTTTACATCCATTTGATAAACAATGAATCCAGTATGTGCTGCAAATGCCAGGAATAGTCTGATTGCCTCCAATCTTGCCACAGGAGCAAACACTTGATCAAAATCTATGCCTTCCTCCTATCTATATCCTTGGGCAACCAACCTTGCTTTGTTTTTGATAATCACACCATTTTCATCCAGCTTATTCCTAAATACCCATTTGGTCCCTATGATTTTGTGTTTCTTTGGTCTTGGAACCAATATCCAGACCTTGCATCTTTCAAATTGATTTAGCTCTTCTTGCATAGTTAATATCCATGAAGTGTCCTCATTGGCTTCATCAAACTTCTTAGGCTCTATTTTGGATAGAAAATTGTCATGCAAGGCCTCATGTATTAAGTTTCCTCTTCTAGTTTGCACACCTTCATTTAGATTTCCTATAACCTGTTCTTTGGGATGATCCTTCAGATGTTTGTTTGCATTCCTCCACCTCACATTTTCCCTTTGTGATTCTGGTGCATCAGTTTGAGTTGGCTGTTCTAGAGGTTCTGGATGTTGTGGTTCTTCAACAGCAATAGGTTCTTCATAATCATCTTCTACTAGAGACTCATCCTCTCTAGTCACAATTACAGTCTCATTAGTTTCTTCATTATCCTTAATGTGCTGTTCATTGATATTCAACTCCTTCAATTTCTGTGTAGAACCTGCATTACTAGATAAACTTCCTAGATCCTTATAAATAAGGCTGGTTTCATCAAATACAACATGTATAGATTCTTCTATCCTATTTGACCTTTTGTTGAAAATTCTATAGGCTTTACTTTGAGAGCTATAGCCAACAAAAATTCCCTCATGTGCTTTTTCAGCAAATTTAGTGAGATGGTGCTTTCCATTGTTTAATATAAAGCATTTACTACCAAATATTTTGAAATAGGCTAAAGTAGGTTTTCTACCTTTCAACAACTCATAAGGGGTCTTATTCAGTCTTTTGTTGATAAGAGCCCTATTCTGCACATGACATGTTGTGTTTACATCTTCAGCCCAGAAATACTCAGGAAGAGAGGAGTCACTTATCATACTCCTACTAGCTTCAATGAGAGTTCTATTTCTTCTCTCAGCAACCCCATTTTGTTGGGGAGTTCTAGGAGATGAGAACTCTTGTGAAATACCTAGATTTTCACAAAATTTGGTCATTGCACCTAACTGAAATTCAGTCTCATGATCACTTCTAATTTTGACTACAGGATTTCCTATTTCATTTTTGATTTACCTAACAAAACTGGTAAATATTTCTAGAGTATCTGACTTGTGTTTAAGGAAGAATACCCATGTGAATCTGGAATAATCATCAACAATTACAAGAGTGTAAATCTTTCCTCCTAGGCTATGGATAGACATTGGTCCAAATAGATCCATGTGAAGTAGGTATAAACATCTAATGGAATCCTTCTCACCAATTGGTTTGAAGGATGACTTGGTCTGCTTACCCATTTGACAAGCATGGCAGGGACCCTCCTGCACACACTTCCACTTAGGCCCAACTCTCACTAGGTCTCTTGAAATTAGCTTATTTATAGTCTTATAGTTTATGTGGGCTAACCTTTTATGCCATTGTACACTACTAGAGACTTTATTCTCTGCTACTAAGCATATGGGTTTTACATGATCAGAACATATAAAATTTAAGCAATAAATGTTGCCACTCCTAGTGCCTGAGAGAATTATCTCATTCTCTTTCTTAATCAGGCACTCATCCTTGTGGAATGAAATTTCATATCCAATATCACACAAATTGACTTATGCTGATGAGATTGTGTTGCAATCCATCAACATGAGCAACTTTGGTGATGGTGATAACTCCATTTGTGATTTTACCATAACCTTTAGTTTTACCTTTGTCAGACCCTCCAAAGATAACCTTTGGTCCATTCTTCACAGGAGTGTAATCATTCAGCAGACTTTTTGTTCCTGTCATGTGCATAGAGCACCCACTGTCCAAGTACCAGATAGGAAGTTGATTGGTCTTTGGACATACCTGCAAGAAGAAATTACCTTTTCTTAGGAACCCACACCAAGTTGGGTCCTAGAACCTTGTTAGTATGAGCTGGAATATTTAGTTGTTGTATAATCCTTGGTGCTGTGAGAGTTGCTATAGATCTGCGTACTGGTCTCCCAGAGTTGAATCTTGGAACAGTTGGATTGAACCAACAGTCAAGAGAAAAATGTCCAACACTTCCACAGCACCAACATTCATATTTGTTATATCTCCTTGGAGGTCTTCTCACTTCTTTAGGTTGACTCACATTTTGTTTAATTGCCTTATTCAAAGGAGCTTTGTAAAGTGTTTTAGTAAAATTTATTGGATTAGTTTCCTTCACAGCATTGATTTTCACTACTGGTCTTAGTTCCTCTTTTTGAGTTTGGTGTTTGCTTTAAATACAAAGGAGTCATGATGAGTTAATACTTTTTCTTTGCATAGAGATTTGGCATCATTGTTACTTGGTTGAATTGAGTCATCTTTGCTATTAGAACACTCACCCTTATAAAACTTATGCACCACTCTTAGATCATGCTTATTTGTGATAGGAATGGCTTTGTTGAATTTGATAGGTTGCATAAGTGCCTTGTCATTATTCTTAGGTTTATTTTTTGCCTTCCCATTATATCCTATTTCAGATATGTATTGTGCAAAAAATGTGTCTATTATGGGAAGGATTGTTTGTGGTTTTGAGAACTGTGCCACAAGCTTCCTTTCTGCTAGGAGTTTTGCTTCAAGTTCTTTTATTAATTTCTCCTTAGTGCCTAAAGTCTGAATGTGAATAATAGACATGACTTTTAATTTGCTAAGCTCCTTGCTTACCTGATTCAGCCTCTCAGCTGCCTCAGAGTATTGGGAGTTAGTTTGCTTTAATTCAGATATTTCTTTTTGTAGCTTTTGTTATGCTTTTTGCTCTTTTTAAGGGCTTTAAGAAGTGACTCATATTTCTCAATAATTTCATCTTCATGAAAGTTAGATTTTGAGTCATTCTCATCAGAAGAAAATGAATTTATCTCAGGTTTAGAAATAATTTTAGGTTCAGAATCAGAATCAGATAAAGGAGTTTTATCAAGTACCTTCACATTAGAAATTGTCTCCTGATCCACTTCATCACTGAGTGCCATGAGTCCTGTATTTTCTTCTTCATCCTCTTCACTATCAGACCTTGATAGTGGGGCTCTTATCATAGGTCTCTGATTCAGTATGTCTTCACTTTCATTGACAGCCACCAGAGCTATGAGTGCCTTTTCACTATCTGAGTCAGATGATTGAGATTCAATGTCACTGAGAGTGACTTTGCCTTTCTTGGCTATTAAGCTCCTCTCATGTTTCTTGTCAGATTTGTGCCTCCTTTCATCAGATTTCTTGTTGTTCTTTCTTTTTGAAGGACAATCAGCAATCATGTGTCCTGATTTCCTGCATCCAAAGCACACAATTTCTTCTGAATTAGATTTATTGTGTTTAGAGTTATACCTATCCTTCTTGGATCTTGTTTGAATCCCTCTGAAGAATTGGAGTGCTTCTTAGATCTGGATGACTGAGAGGGTCTAGATTTCCAGTGTTGTTTTCTTCTGAGCATCCTTTTCAGCTGTTTGGTGAAGAGTGCCAGTTCACCATCTGATATTTCAGAGTCAGAATTATTGGTCTCTGATTCTTCTGATTCAGATGGTATCCTGGGGGATAATGACATTCTTTCTTTGCTTCTCTTGGAACTTTCTGCCTTCAGAGCAATAGGATTTTCTTTGTTGTGTCCTTCCTCAGCTTTTCTAGTATTCAGATGAAGTTCATGGGACAAAAGTTTCCCATATAGATTATGTGGCTGAATATTTCCCAGATTTCCCATTTTCCTGATGGCACAGATCTTGATATCCCATTCTTTGTTCGGGGATCTTAAGAATTTATCATTCAGCTCATAATCTGTAAAAGTTCTTCCATAGGTTTTCAAACCATTTACAATTTTGAAGAATTTCTCATAGCATATTTCTATTGAATCTTTCTTGTCTTGTTTGAAAGCCTCATATTGTTGATTTAGAAGAGACTTCCTATCATCTCTGACTTCCTCAGTCCCTTCCATATAGACAATGAGAGATTCCCACATTTCTTTGGCAGTTTTGCAGTGTACTAAGTTCTGCAATGTTGAATCCTCAATTGCACTCACTATGATATTCTGAGCTCTCTTATCCATGGAGGCCAGAATTAATTAATCTTTAGTCATCTCAGAGTATGTTTTGGGAGTCTTGATACTTCCATCTATGAATGAGACTTTCATTGGAACAAAAGGTCCTTCTAGTACAGTAATGTAAATCCTAGGGTCAGAGGCTTCCATGAATAATCTAACCCTTTCCTTCCAAATCCCAAAGTTTTCTTTTCTACAGATTGGTAATTCCATTGATGTGAATTCCTTGCTTCCTTCACTATTAGCCATCATGACTTAACAACTCTACCCTTAGGAGATCTTGTTCAGGATGTTAAACCTTTTCTTAAGCAACCTACCTCTGATACCACTTGAAAGACTTTAATTAAGGGTAGCTAATCACCTAGAGGGGGGTGAATAGGTTATTTTAAAAACTGTTTGCAGTTCTTGATTAAAACCTAAATGAATGATCAGAGCTTTCAAGAAAATGAACACAAACAAGAACACACAGAATTTTATAGTGGTTCCCCTTATCTTGGGTAATCCACTTTCCCCCTTCTCCCTTCTAGCAGTGTGCTAGATAGGGTTTATATCTCCTCCAGATCTCAGACCACCAACAGGTCTTACAGCTCAGATCACAATAGATCATATAGACTCAGATCTAAACAGATCTTACTCTCTCAGATCTCAGCAGATCTTACCAACTCAGATCTCAACAGATCCTACCAACTCAGATCTCAACAGATCCTACCTCAGCCTTTATAACTATAGGCTTATAGCTCAGATTCACCCCTGAATCTTACAACTCAGATCACACCTGATCCTACAACTCAGATCCTTGAAAGATCCTACACTCAGATCTGATAACTCGGACCCTACAGGAATTGATAAAGATAATAACAATACTTAGACTCAGATTCTTCAAAGTGTTGAGTCCTCTTGATCTGTCTGAATGATCAGACAGAAATCTTCAACGGATCAGCAGCAGCAATTTGGTCTTCTTGATTTATCAGGCTGTGATGACTGTTCTGTTGGATCGTATGACGCCCTTAGAGGGGGGGGGGGTGAATAAGGGTGTGTTTAAATTTGTAATTTTTACTTAATAATTTTAAGACAATTTTACTTTAATAAAAAGTTTCTTAAAAATTAATTTTAAAACAAAGCAATTTTTTGTATAACACCAAGCACAAATTTTTAAGATAAAAATTTAAGCAAACAAATTTGCGATTAGTGAAAGGATCATAATTTTATTTATCATGAAATTTCCATACAAATAAAAATGATCTTAACAATGCTTAAGATCAAGGCACAATGATAAAATGAAAATACTATATTTTTGATTTACCAATCCTTCTCCCAAGGATCGGAAGGCTATCGCTTGTCTTACCCAAGACCAAGCCCAAGCCTAACCTCTAGATCTTCCCAAGATCTAGACGTAGCACACAAGGCCACGATTTCCCACCAAGCCACGCAAGGACTTGGACGCTCCGCACAAGGAAGCGATTTTCCCCTAAGCCACGCAAAGACTTAGACGTCGCACGCAAGACGACGATTTCTTCCCCAATACAAAATGAAATATGAGTAAATGAAAATACAATATGAAAAAGACAACTCCCTAGAAATTCAGATCTCTGAATGGATTGTTGAAGCCTCGAGATGATCGTTGATGGAGTGGCGCGCCCGATCTCGTCTTCAATCTTCAATCCTTCTTTTCACAATTAGGAGTTGAGGAGGTTCTGGAGCTCTCTGGTTCGTATGCACTCAGGTAGGGACTGGAAATCTCAAAAGCTTGGAATGCACGAACCAAAGGCACCATTTTATACACTTTCACTGTCGCCTGGGCGACAGTCACTGTCCGAAATTTCCGACAGCGCCAAACTGCCTTGGTCGTGCCGTCGAGCCGTCGTGTGGGCAGTTGCTGGAATCGTGGAGCTGTCGCTGGGGCGACATTGATGTCGGATTTCCGACAGCGCAAAACTGCCGCTGTCGTGGGTGAAGTCGTGGGCAGTTGGTAGAATCGTGGAGCTGTCGCCTGGGCGACATCGATGTCGGAATTCCGACAGCGCAAAACTGTCTTTCGTCGATCTGCCGTGGAGGGAAGTAGTTGTAACTTCTCTGCTGTCGCCTGGGCGACAGTGGCTGTCGGAATTTTCCGACAGTGAATTTTTTCCACATGCAATTTTAGCTCCAGCAGCAATGTGAATATCACATACCTGTTATCTGCACACCATTAATCAAAATAGAATCAAATACAAAAGGGACTTTGTTATTATCAAACCGGAGGAGTGCGAAACGCATGCTCCAACAATCTCCCCCTTTTGATAATAACAAATCCGTATAAAAAGAAAACATGTCTATTTAGATTGTTGATTTTAGACATTTGGTGTGTGCACAAATATAACATGATATATTTCTCTTAAAAAAATAATCTCCCTTGATATATTTCTTTTAAAATAAATACTCTCCTTTTAGGTGAAGGCTCCCCCTAAATGAATGCTCCCCCTAAATATATGCTCCCCCTTAATATATGCTCCCCCTTAAATATATGATGTAATGTGTAGGTGGAATATTTAGGAGTGATATATTTGTGATTTTTCTTTTTATACTTTAAATTCTCCCCCTTTTGGTATTAGCAAAAGTGAATATTAAATAAAAGAGTAGCTTTTAAGGGATAGGATATAGAATTGTAGAGTAAGCGGAAGCAATTTGATGGTAATAATTGAAGTCCATGAAATAATAGGAATATGCCATAGTATGAATAAGCCCATGAAGTGACGGTATAGCCATATGAAGTATATGAAAGAAAATAACTTCAATATGAGTAAGGTCATTTGAAAGTATCATAGAAAGACACAATAGTGTATAGATATATGGAATATTTTCGGTCCAATTCTCATGAGATGAATGTTTATATAACATAATGATGTGTAAATGTGATACTTAGATCAAACATATGAAGTTATTTAATTTACATGATCATTAAAATGTATAACATAATAAAAGCATATAAAGTCAACTTTGACGTTGAAGATATAGCACAAGATGAATAGAAAACCATGTTTCTTTTGCACAAGACACTTTACAATTCTTTCCAAGGTGCTTAACCTCACAATGCTCATTAAGACTTATCAGGAGGGTAAGTAGTGCTTGGTGGAGTATCCTTGTCGTTATTTTAATAAATTTTTTTTGTTTTATCACAGATGTTGTGATATTGTAATTTTGATATATTGAAATTTTTTTTTTTTAAATTGACCAAGGATCTCCGAATTCACTTGGATCGCAAAAGATGGTGTATATTTTGTTGTGCTAACAAATCAATGTTGAAAGCTGTATTTAAGAAATGCTATTGTATTATGTGAAAACAAATATGATCCATGTATATTTTAAATAAAACGACATACGTATTGATCAAAAGAAGTGAACGTGATAGTTCATTATGATAGATAAACAATTTCTCATACTTAGAGGCATGCGAAAACAATTTCCAATGGTCTAAACAACTAAGTAGAAGTGTCAATACGATGATAGCTTGGAAATGAAATCATATAAACATGTAAGTCATTTTTTTTTTGAATAAATAACACATGGTTTGTCATCAATTCATGAGGTGAAGCATTAATAATGACATATAACTATTGTAAATCATCAAAGGGACCCAGAATTGAAGTTTTTACAAAAATTTGAGCCGTCGGAAATTTCCGACACTCACTGTCGCCTGGGCGACAGCCAAAAGTATAAATAAGGCTGGGGACCGAGTCAAAACACATTGTGCATCATTTCCTGGAGTGAAAAACGAGAGGAAGGCTGTCGGAAGTCGGCGACAACCCTAGATCCAAGGTATGGGTTTTTTTGATTTTGTGTTTTTAACTCCAAATTTTTAGGGCTTTTTAATTTTGATAGTAGAGAAGAAGGAAAAAATAGTTTCATATTGATTTTTGATTAATGGTGGAGGTTTGGAAATTTTTGATTTGAATAAAATGTAGATCTAGTTTTAAAACTATAGGATCTTGGTGGATCTTTGCTTAAATGTCTAGCTTTGTGAAATTTCTCTTGATTTTGTGATAAAGGTTTTCATTTGTGCATTTGCAAAAAAAATTTTTGTAGATCTAGGTTAGAGAAGAAGATGGAAGATGTTGAATAGTGAAAGATTTGTAGAATTTGATAATTTAAAAAAAATAGATTAATTTTTTTTTTTAAAACTTGATGTTGAAATAACATTTAATATGAGTAGATCTGGAAGTTTTAGGAAAAATTATGAGATAAAATCACTTGGAGGGCTGTCGGAAATTTCCGACAGCCACTGTCGCCTGGGCGACAGTGTTCCAGTGCTCAATGAAAAAATCTGTTTTAATCAAGAATTTTGTATTTTATTTGCAGAATGGCTTCCAGCTCTAAAGCTCGAAAGAGTACTTCGGGAGATGCACATACTTCATATCAAGTGTTTTCTGGAGTGGAGAAGGCTATTGTTGGGGTGGCCAAATACATCGAATTTGATTTGCCAAAACATGATCATATTTATGATCGTCTTGCGAAGGCAGGTATTCTCTCAATAATCTCACCAGAGGGGTTTTCATCCTTTTTAATTCGTGAATTTTATAACCATTTGGAAGACCCAAATGTTACGGAATTGGATGGAGGTGTGAGATCAAGGATCCAAGGTCAACATGTGGAAATAACACATGTTCATCTACGAGAGGAATTTGGACTAGTAATGAGTGAGAATATGCCTGATATAGTGGAGAATTATCGGAAGGATAGAGATTGGACCCTAGTAAACATGAGTTTACATGGGAATCAAAAGAAAACTCTTACCACTGAAGTTACCTCACTTACACCGGATGCTTACTTAGTCCAAGATATATTAAGGAATTCGGTGATGTTGAAGAGTGGAGACACGAGAAGCATTACTGCGCAGTTGACCCTCTTTACGTACTATATTATGGAGGATGAGCCTTTTGATATGGCAGACTTCATACTCTCCCAGATTAGGTATACGTACAGATTGAAACATCCAAGATGGGTGAAGGTGCATACGCTGCCAATGGGGTTGGTAATTCAGCGTGTACTTTATAAGAAGTATGGATGGATTGTGCAAGACTCGTATTTTGATGATTGTTATCCGGAAATTTATTTTACGGGTTCAATGAAAGGGAAGAAGCCGCAGAGAAAAGCTCAACCGGGAATTGAGATTAGAGAGCCGAGCATTTCTAGGGCAGGATCACTAAGGGAATCCATTGAAGATTTGCGTGATTCGTTAGAGGATCACAAAAAGGAAGTGAAAAAGGATCGTAGTCGAATGCAGAAATTTATGAAGTTTCTCGTCAGAGGTCTGAAGTTGAAGCCAACGCCGGAGGAGGAGGCAGAATGGCAAGTTCCGGACGAAGAACCGCCGCGCCAATCGGTGAGGCGGACTCGCCGAGGCAAAGCCGTGAGACGAGGACCTCCAGAAGATTGTCCAGAGAGCAGCGGGGCTGGTTATGAAGATTCAGAGTAGTTTTATGTTGCTGCTGCTGCTGGGAGCTGTCGGAAAATTCCGACATCCACTGTCGCCTGGGCGACAGTGAACCTCTTTAAATTTCTGTTTTGTTTAATGAACTTGATCCTTAATTTGTTTCTACTCTTTTTATTTGAACAATATTGATGTAATATTAATGGTGTTGAATTTTTGTTGAGGCTTTTGAAATTTTATGTTTTGATATTTAGAATTTTGTCTTTTTGTTTTTACATTGTTTATGTTTTGTGATAATAATAATTTTTTTTTTTAATTTTATAGGCTTTAAATTGTGATATATTCATTGTGAAATGTCTAGAATGCCCAATTCTAGCCTAAGCATAGAAAAACGGGAATCCGGTAACGGCTTAGTGAATATATCCGCTAGTTGATTTTCCGTGCCTATAAATGAAATTTTTATGTGGTTATTTTTAATATGATCTCTAATAAAATGATGTCTCACATCAATATGCTTAGACCTTGAATGATGGACCGGGTTGTGTGTTAAATCAATTGCACTTTTATTATCACACCATAATTCAATAGTTTGTTGTTTAATATTAAAGTCTTCTAAGGTTTGTTTCATCCAAAGGGCTTGTGCACAACAACTACCCAGTGCGATGTATTCGGCTTCGGTGGTTGAGAGGGCAACAGAATTCTATTTCCTACTCGACCATGAAATGAGTGAAGGGCCTAAAAAGTGACAAGTGCCACTAGTGCTTTTCCTATCTAGTGAACAACCGGCGTAATCAGAATCAGAATAACCAAAAAGTGTAAAATCATCGCTATGAGGATACCACAAACCAAGTTTAGATGTGCCAATTAAATATCTAAAAATTCTTTTTACCGCTTTTAAATGTGATTCTTTGGGATCGGCTTGAAATCTAGCACATAAACAAACTGAAAACATAATATCCGGTCTAGAAGCAGTCAAATATAAAAGTGAACCTATCATGCCTCTATATAAAGTTTGATCTATTGATATTCCAGTTTCATCTTTTCCTAATTTTAAAGATACACTCATAGGAGTATTTGCTTGTTTGAGATTTTCAAATCCAAATCGTTTTAAGACATCATGAATATATTTTGATTGGTTAATAAAAACTCCATCATGATTTTGAACAATTTGAAATCCTAAGAAATATTTTAATTCCCCTACCATACTCATCTCAAATTCACTTTCCATCATTTTTACAACATAGTTACACAACTCTTCATTAGTGGCTCCAAAAATAATATCATCAACATAAATTTGTAAAACAATTAAATCATCATTTACTTGCTTAATGAAGAGTGTACAATCAATACCACCCATTTTAAAACCATTTTGTAATAAATATATAGTCAATCTATCATACCATGCTCGTGGTGCTTGTTTTAAACCATACAAAGCTTTTAGCAATCTATATACGCGATTAGGAAATTTTTCATTTATAAATCCTGGGGGTTGTTCAACATAAACTTCTTCTTTAATCAACCCGTTTAAGAATGCAGTTTTAATATCCATTTGCAATAATTTAAATCTTTTATGGCTAGCAAATGCAACAAAAATTCTAACTGCTTCCAATCGTGCTACGGGTGCAAAAGTTTCATCAAAATCTACCCCTTCAATTTGATTATATCCTTTCGCTACAAGCCTAGCTTTGTTTCTAGTGACCCTAGAGTCACTATCTAATTTGTTTTTGAAAATCCATTTGACTCCTACCACAGGATGATCACTAGGTCTATCAACAAGAATCCAAACTTTATTTCGTTCAAATTAATTAAGTTCTTCATTCATAGCTAGAAACCAAGATTCATCATTTAAAGCGGTGGCAACATCTTTTGGTTCGATATTTGAGACAAAACATAAATTTGAAAAGGTTTCATTTAAACTAGAACGCGTACGTACCCCACATAATGGTTCTCCAATAACAAGTTCTTGCGGATGATCTTTTGAGAATTGTAGCTCGGTTGGAGGTACATACCCTTCTCTTTCTTCTTCTTCTCTATCTTCTTCTCCTCTTTCTTCTTCTCTTTCTTCTCCTTTTTCTTCTTCATTTTCTCCAAGTTCTTCTTCATCATTCTCCACCGTGGGAAGGAGTTCATCTTCTTTTCCTGTAATTTTCCTTTCTACACATGAAGCAAACTCATCAAACCTAACATGAATAGATTCTTCAACTATTTTTGTTCTCTTATTATAAACTCTATAGGCCTTGCTAGTTGAAGAATAACCAATGAAAATTCCTTCATCACATTTTTCATCAAATTTGCCTAAGTTATCTTTTGTATTCAAAATAAAGCATTTACAACCAAACACTTTAAAGTAAGATACATTTGGTTTTCTTTGAAAATAAATTTCATAAGGAGTTAATTGTAATGTGGGACGAATCATGACACGATTAATAATATAACATCCCGTACTAACTGCTTCGGCCCAAAAATATTTTGGCAATTTAAATTCACAAAGCATAGTACGTCCTAATTCTTGGAGTGTTCTATTTTTCCTCTCCACTACACCATTTTGCTGTGGTGTGCGTGGAGCGGAAAATTCATGTTTTATCCCAAAATCATTACAATATGAAATAAATTTTTCATTATTGAACTCTCCTCCATGATCTGATCTAATGCATTTTATCTTTAGATCAACTTCATTTTGAATACGTGAAATTAGTTTTACAAATTCATCAAAAGCATCAGATTTTGAATATAAAAACAAAGTCCAACAAAATCTAGAATAATCATCAATAATAACAAACATATATTTTCTACCTCCTAGACTTTGTGTAGAAATTGGACCAAACAAGTCCATATGTAATAAATTCAAAGGTCTAGTGGTAGAAATGACATTTTTGCTTTTAAAAGATGATTTTGTAAATTTTCCCTTTTGGCATGGTGAACATAATGAGGATAGCTTTCCATTCAAATTTGGTAATCCTTTTATTATTTTATTTTTAGAAAGCTTTACTATGCGTTTAGCACTAGAATGTCCTAGTCTCCTATGCCATAATTCAAGTTCATCATTCTTTGAAATGAAACATTTAAGTGTAGAATGAGATAAATCATGAAAAGTGATCGTATAGACATTGTTTATTCTTGGTGCAGTAAGTACGATTTCGTTTGTTTTAGAATCAATAATTTTGCAAAGGTTTGAGCTAGAGTCAAATAAAACATTTAGATTTTTATCACATAGTTGACTAATAGAAATTAAATTATGTTTCAAACCTTCAACATATAAAACATTTGAAATTTTAAATTCTTCGTTACCTACTACTCCAATGCCTTTGACTTTACCCTTTCCATTATCTCCAAATGTCACTGTTCCACCTTTCTTCATCTCCAGGCTAAGGAACTTTGATTTATCGCCCGTCATGTGTTTTGAACATCCAGAGTCCAAATACCACACGTCTTCCTTGTTCCTAGCCTGCACGCATACCTAAAAAGATGATGAGAGTAAAGATCTGGTTACCCAAGTGGTCGATCCCATTGTATAGGTGGACGCCTTAGGTACCCAGATTTGTTTAACAATAGCTTTTCCTTTCTTCCAACATGAGCCCGAGATGTGACCAAATCGATGACATTTGGCACACACAATGAATGGTGAGGAACCATTTTTCAATGGTTTCTCTGGACTCTTGCTGGTGGAAGCATCTTTATGTGTGGACTTAGAAAAATTTGTATTTTTAGAAATAAGATTTCTGAACCTGGAGCTGTCGTCGGTTCCGACAGTAGCTGTCGGAAATTTCCGACAGCCTCCAGAGCTTCCAGAAATGTATCCTAGTCCAAATTTTGCTGTACCATGGCATTGGTTGGCTAATAGCATATCCAGAGATTTTTTCCCAACACCAAATTTCCCAATTGCCATGTTCAACTCATTTATTTTGGATTTTAGAATTGAATTTTCTTTTACTATCATGCCACATCTATTTGCAAAAATTTTCTTATAATTATCTAATTGAGAATGAGAAGTTTTAACAACTTTTTCTAAGTCCTTTTTCTCTTTTACAAGTAGATCAAATTTTTGATCGGACTTAGAAATAGTAGTTTCAAGTTCTTTTATCCTTGTCGAAGAATGATCACACTCTTGACAAAATATCTTCTCTTTCCCAATAGATTCCAACTCATTTGATAGTTTTTTATTTGCTTTTGAAAGACCTTTATTTTCAGATTTTAGAAAATCAATTTTCTTTAAGCTTTTATCTAAAACTTTGCATGTTTTCATAAATTCAGAATATAACTCATCATAAGATGGAGGCGTTACCTCAGTGTCGCTTTGGACACTGCAGTCGTCTTCAGATGTAATGCTGTCTTTTGCCATCAAGCATAGATTAGCCTCCTCTTCCTCCTGTGTTGAGGGATCACTTTCTTCACCAGACGAAGAATCATCCCAAGTCTCTGCCTTTAACACTTTCTTCCTTTTATCGTGCCTCTTTGCTTTTTGCTCTTTCAGATACTTTGGGCACTTGCTTCTGATATGACCAATCTTCTTGCAATGGTAGCACTCCGGTGGCGGACGCTCCTCTTCATTCTCCATTTTTCCTTTGCCTTTTTGGTAGGCAAAATCCTTCTTTTTGAAAAACTTTTTAAATGAGTTTCTCCTCTCCGGATTTCTCATAAACTTCTTAAAATTTCTCACAAACAATCCTTCTTCATCTTCATCACTTTCTTCAGTCTCACTCTCAATTTCCTTTTTAGATTTCAACGCCAAGCTTTTCTTTTTGGGCTCCAAATTATACTCTTGGCTTTGAATCTTCAACTCAACTTCATGGGTTTTTAGATTCCCAATGAGACTTTCCAATTGTAAGGTCTTAAGATCATGTGACTCAGAAATTGCAGTCACTTTTGGATTGAACTTCGGGGGAAGTGATCTTAAGATTTTTCTAACTAAATCTCCATTTGAAAAAACCTTACCCAACACCTTTGAATCGTTCACGATTTTAGTGAATCGTGTGTACATTGTGTCAATTTCTTCATCCACCTCCATTTTGAATCTTTCGAACTCTGACTCCAATTGAAATAGCTTTGAATCCTTTACCTGCGAAGTACCTTCATGAGTAATTTCTAAAAGATTCCAAATATCAAAAGCAGTATCACAAGCACAGACTCTATTAAACTCAGTGCGATCTAGTGCGCAAAATAAGGCATTCATGGCCTTTGCATTGTTTTTGCATTTTAATTTATCATTATCATCCCACTTGTCTTTGGGTTTTTCCATAGTTACATCTCCTAGAACAAATGTTGGAGAAGTGTAACTAGTTTCTACCATATTCCAGACTTCTATATCTAAAGCAATTAGAAAACAACGCATACGTGTTTTCCAATAATTATAGTCCGTGCCCGTGAAAAGTGGTGGCCTACTAATTCCTTGTCCCTCAACGAACGCGTGATCGTTGTGCGCCATTACTCCCGGTGGTAAAACCGTTTTGGAGTAACCTGGCTCTGATACCACTTGTTGGATCGTATGACGCCCTTAGAGGGGGGGTGAATAAGGGTGTGTTTAAATTTGTAATTTTTACTTAATAATTTTAAGACAATTTTACTTTAATAAAAAGTTTCTTAAAAATTAATTTTAAAACAAAGCAATTTTTTGTATAACACCAAGCACAAATTTTTAAGATAAAAATTTAAGCAAACAAATTTGCGATTAGTGAAAGGATCATAATTTTATTTATCATGAAATTTCCATACAAATAAAAATGATCTTAACAATGCTTAAGATCAAGGCACAATGATAAAATGAAAATACTATATTTTTGATTTACCAATCCTTCTCCCAAGGATCGGAAGGCTATCGCTTGTCTTACCCAAGACCAAGCCCAAGCCTAACCTCTAGATCTTCCCAAGATCTAGACGTAGCACACAAGGCCACGATTTCCCACCAAGCCACGCAAGGACTTGGACGCTCCGCACAAGGAAGCGATTTTCCCCTAAGCCACGCAAAGACTTAGACGCCGCACGCAAGACGACGATTTCTTCCCCAATACAAAATGAAATATGAGTAAATGAAAATACAATATGAAAAAGACAACTCCCTAGAAATTCAGATCTCTGAATGGATTGTTGAAGCCTCGAGATGATCGTTGATGGAGTGGCGCGCCCGATCTCGTCTTCAATCTTCAATCCTTCTTTTCACAATTAGGAGTTGAGGAGGTTCTGGAGCTCTCTGGTTCGTATGCACTCAGGTAGGGACTGGAAATCTCAAAAGCTTGGAATGCACGAACCAAAGGCACCATTTTATACACTTTCACTGTCGCCTGGGCGACAGTCACTGTCGGAAATTTCCGACAGCGCCAAACTGCCTTGGTCGTGCCGTCGAGCCGTCGTGTGGGCAGTTGCTGGAATCATGGAGCTGTCGCTGGGGCGACATTGATGTCGGATTTCCGACAGCGCAAAACTGCCGCTGTCGTGGGTGAAGTCGTGGGCAGTTGGTAGAATCGTGGAGCTGTCGCCTGGGCGACATCGATGTCGGAATTCCGACAGCGCAAAACTGTCTTTCGTCGATCTGCCGTGGAGGGAAGTAGTTGTAACTTCTCTGCTGTCGCCTGGGCGACAGTGGCTGTCGGAATTTTCCGACAGTGAATTTTTTCCACATGCAATTTTAGCTCCAGCAGCAATGTGAATATCACATACCTGTTATCTGCACACCATTAATCAAAATAGAATCAAATACAAAAGGGACTTTGTTATTATCAAACCGGAGGAGTGCGAAACGCATGCTCCAACATGTTCTTCTTTTTAGAAAGACAGATTCTTCCTTCTTAATCTTCTCTTTTCAGAAAGGAGTATCATCACCAGATTGCTGAATTCTTCAGATTCTTTCTCAAACCTTCCCTCTAAACGACGGAGAAGATAATAGCTTTCGAGATAGGAAATAATCAACTTATCAACCCATAGGTCATGCCTTCTATTTATAGCCCGCCATCTGCAATATATGTTACGCTCTTCCACGTCAGCATGACGTTAAGTCTTCAACGGTCTTTAATGGCTTCAGAATAAACAAAGGCTCAGCTAGCTCTTAGACTGAAACTCTCAACTCCTCCTTCTTAGGCGTTGAGCAATCTTTAGTCGTTCGACGCTTTTTATCTGTGGGCGTCAAGCAATGTATAGGGACTCGACGCCTCTTAACTGTGCCTTCATATCTAGACTCCTTTAGTTGGAGTTGAGCTAACTGAAGTTTGGTCGACACTTCTCATTCCACGGCGTCGAGCGATATTCCTTGGCTCAATGCTTCCAAACTTGGTCTCAGATCTTCAGCGGCGACCTTGTCTTTTTGAGCTGCAGACATGAGTCGACGCTTCTGGGTCACATGCGTCGAGCGATGTGTGGTGTCTCGACGCTTGTGAACTTGGATGAATTCCTTGAGCACTTTGCTTGACCTGATCTTCTGCACAATGATTCTATAAAGTATATCAAATACATTCTGAGGTATATCTTTGACTTAGGAATGGACTTCTCCAAATCTAAGACATTGTGGACAATGGTCCCAACAGGTATGGGTGAGCCCCAAGTATTTTTAGACTGGATCATGGAGATCGAGTGCTATTTTGAGTGGCACAACCTGATCGACGTTGAGAAGGTTCGGGTTGCTAGAATGAAGCTTCTGGGTAGCTGAACGAAGAGAGGCATCTCGGTACCGTAAATAGAGTACCCCCAATTGGGTGGGCTGCCATGAAAGCACTTCTGACTGACCAATATATCCCGGCGTATCACCGAACTCAAATGTTCGACGAGTTAGGAACCCATCATCAGGGGAGCAAATCGGTAGCGGAGTACATGGGACTCCTTAAGGATTTGATGGTACGGTGTGACGTCCGTGAAATGCCCGAGGTTACGCTATCCCATTTTCGCAAGGGACTCAACCCGGACATCCTGCGTTATGGTCATACGGACCTTAACACGACATCCAATGCCGCCTTGGATATAGAAAAGCACAATGCCCACAAGTCCAAGGGACGAGCATTCCAGAAAGCAAAGTCTCTTTTGGGACCCCCCACCTTCGTCTTCCATGCGGGACAAAGGAAAGTTTCGGTCGACTGATTCGAATTCTGTAGTCATTACCGCTAGGAACGTCCGGAGTCCCACCGGTGAGAGAGTTCCGATAGGGCGGATTAGTAAAACTAATGCCACGTGTTTCACTTGCGGGATACAAGGGCACTATGCTAGTGAGTGCCCCACCAAAACGAATCCCTTAGCACATATGGGCTCTCCCTCCGAACCCGCTGAAATTGTTTATGAGGCCGCAGATGAGTCTGAAGGCGAGCATAGTGATATGGAAAATGAATCTTACATGATGGTGATGCGTTGCATCTTAGCTACCCTGCGAGTATTGGACGAGTATAATAGGATGAGCATATTTTCTCTAAATTTTAAAAGCGGTGATAAATGGTGTACACTGATTATTGATAGCAGGAGTTGTTGAACGTAATTTCTGAAAATGCAGTCACTCGAATGAAATTAAGCACGGAACCACACCCCCAACCATATAAGATTGCTTGGGTCAACAAAACTTCAATTGGGGTGTCTAAGCGATGTCTAGTGTCGCTAACTATTAAGGGATATGTAGATAAGGTTTGGTGCGACGTTATCCCTATAGACGTTTGTCACGTATTATTGGGGCATCCGTGGCTATTTGATTATGATATGACTCACTTTGGCCGTGCAAACACCTATGAGTTCAAGTTTAACGGCAAGACCGTTACCTTGACGCCCACTCTCCCTAAGGATCCCTCGATCGCCTCTTCGGACACAATTGTGCCCGCGGAGAAGAAAACGTTAACTTTAATTAGTAGGAAAGAGTTCGAGCGTCACTCCTTCGTAGAGGGTATCCTTTATGCGTTAGTTTGTCTACAAGTCAAGGGCGACGAGCCATCATTCGAGAGTCTACCGCCGGCATTGCGTGATCTTTTAGAAGAATATAAGGATGTGTATCCGGAAGAGCTGCCCGCAACATTACCCCCGTTGCGGGATATCCAACATTGTACAACCCCGATATCCGCCATGCAGAGAGATTGTCTAAAAAAGGCAATGGAGCGGAGCTTGCTGAAGGGCAGCGAGAAGGGTTTGGTTGCCGAGACAAGCGGTTGTTGAAGCCAAAGGGACTCATGCGAGAGGGGTCGCGAGGTCCAGGCCTCGCGAGACCGGACCTCGGCAGATATCGCTAGGAGGGGGGCCGGCGAGGTCCTCGCAGGGCGATCGCCTTGAAGAGTTACCGCGAGCAGGACTCGCGAGAGAGACCGCGAGAGCACTCCATAGAATGGTTCTCGCAGGTTCTTGCCCATAAGCCGATAGGGTCAAATTACTCTGTCACCCTTGGTGGTCTGCCCTTAGCCTCTCGAAACAGCGGAGTTTGGCTGTTAGGAGACCCAATTGGGGTGCGGATAGTAAAACTAAAAGGCGGAATCCGGTTATTTGCAGACCACAAAACTAATATCTATAAATAGACCTCAAAGGGCACCTTGGAAAAGGACCAGTTCAGAATCTTTGAGCCTTCTTCTCTCCTTAGGTCGCTTTGGGTTGGGCTCTCTAGCTCTCCAAGGTGCCCGAGTCTTAGCTTTGTCTTGGGAGGGGAAGCACTCAACGATCTTCCGGGTTAGTGGAGGGACCTCCTCGCTAAGACTAGGGTCTTTGTTCTTTGTCTGAGTTATCTGCCCACCTCTTCCGAGGGATCAGTAAGGGCTAGCCGCCCCTCGATTCGTTGAGGGCCCCGAGCTCCACAAGAGACCGAGAAATCGGTTTCAACATTTTGGTGCGGTGAGCGTGGAGTGTGGCTGGTTCAAGAAAGTTCCGGAGAAGGGATATGGCAGGCGATGAAGAGCAAGGCGAGGAGTTCGGCGAGACACCTCAGGAGGCGATGGCCAGAATGCTCGCAGATTTCAGAAAGGAGGTGCTCGACACCTTGGGGTTCACGGTCACAGGTCTGCGAAGCGAGTTTGCGACCCCAGCCCCTCAGGCGCCCCCTCCCCCTACAACAGTCGGCGAGGATGCACCAGGGGGAAGGGCTGGAAAGGAAGTTGTCGCTGGTTTAGGTCAGGACAAGAAAGGGCGCTTGTTGTTCGCCAGTCCGGCGAGCTCTGTGCCGGCGAGCTCAGTGCTGGCGAGCTCTGACCCAGCGAGCACGACGCAGGCGAGTGCGCGCCAAGGGGAAGCGGCGACGGTCGGGGTGATTCAGGCGAGCACCGCCCTCGCGAGTGCAGTCCCGGCGAGCTCAAGTTTGGCGAGCGAGCTTGGGGGGAGAGTGGAGCCAGGAAGAGTGACAGGAGGGGGAAGCCCCTTTTGCGAGCTGGTGCTTTACGCACCCATCCCGGGGGGATTTGGAGAGTGGGACCGGGTGTACTACAACGGTAGAGATGACCCTGTCCAGCACCTGCAGAGTTTCGAAGACTCGGTCTCCATCAGGCCGATGTCAGATGCCTTCAAGTGTCGGCTGTTTTCCGTCACCCTCAAGGAGAAGGCCAGGGACTGGTTCCACCAGCTCCCCACAGGGTAAATCTACGCATTCGAGGATTTGCGACGAAGTTTTTTGCTGAGGTTCTCGACCTCAAAAAAGAGGAAGAAGGACGCTGATTCCCTCTTCGCAGTGAAGCAGGGGCCCAGGGAGTCGCTGGCTCAGTATGTTGATCGGTTCCAGGAGGAAGTGCAGCTCACTCAAGAGTTTCCTGGGTTTGCACTCCAACTCGCCTTCACGGTTGGGTTGAAAGAGAGTTTCTTCAAGATGGCGTTGAAGAGAAAAGCCCCCGTCTCCTACGAAGAGTTGATGGAGAGGTTGTCGGAGGAAGTCGCGAGTGAGGAAGCCAATCCGGAGCTCACCAAGAGGCTAGCAAAGCTCAGTGAGCCGGAGGTGAGGCAACAGGAGGTCAGGAGAAGGGAAGAGCCCCGGGCCCCGGAAGGGGAATGGAGGCCGCAAGGTGGAGGAATGCAAGGGCAGGGAAGGGGTTACGGCCCAGGAAGGGGTAACCATATCGGAGGTCAATGGAGGCCCCCCAGTTAGGGTGGAGGCAGGGTCCGATGCAAATGCCTCCCCCTCCCCAACAGGCCATGGCAATTGGACGGGGAAGAGGAAGAGGAAGAGGAAGAAGAGGAGAGGTGGAAACGGCAGCCGCTAGGAGGAGAAGGAATAGGGTGGCAGAGGCCGATGCAGGGGAGGTGAAGTTGCCATATTGTATCTTCCATGATGAGGAAGGTCACTCAACGGACACCTGCCCGGAGTTCCTGGAAGTAAAGAGGGGCAGAGCGCCCGCACCACAGCAGCTGTAGCCAGTGAGGATCGTGGAGGTCGAGCCTCGAGAAGAGGAGGAGGAAAGGTGTGAGGATAGAAATGATGTGGGAAATAGGGGAGGGATCGGGGTGATCCATGGGGGGTAGGGGTGGAGGCGACCCGCAAGGCTAGCCTCCATACCATCTATCGCTGGAGCGTAGCTTCAACATCCACCGCTCCGCCCCCGGCCGAAAAAATCATTTTCACCCAGAAGGACATGCCGGGCTATGAGGACCCATTCTGCGACGCGCTGGTCATTCAGACGGCGATTGAGAACTTCACCGTCTCCCGAATCCTAGTGGACAACGGGAGTTCGGTCAACGTCATCTTCAAGAAGGCGTTTGACAAGATGGAGGTGGAGCCCAGAAGGGTGTTGGCCTCGGATGGCCCTCTGTTTGGATTCTCGGGGGAGAGGAAAGAAGTATAAGGGGGAGTAGGACTTCATGTAACCCTGGGTGGGCAGTCCAGGAACTGCCATTTTGTCATAGTGGACGCTCCAAGCAACTACAGCGCCATCTTCGGACGGTCGCTCATCAGCGCGTTCCGCTGTGTCCCCTCCACCTTTCATCAATGCCTTAAGTTCAACGACAGAGGGGTTCAGGTGCGGATCAGGGGGGATCCCAAGGTGGCAAGGCAGTGCTACGTAACGGCTGTCAACAACATCTCCTGGATGGGAGAAGCTGAGGAGTGGGATAAGATGATGGAGGAGGCGGCCGAAGCCGGAGGTAAGGAGGTAGCCGAGGAGAAGATGGAGGGAGATGAAGTCCATGCCCAGGAAGGGGTAGCTGAGGGACCCCGGGCGGAAAGAGAGGAAGAGGAAGAGAAGGCCCAGGAGGGAGGGGCGGAGGAGCTGATGGTGGTAGAGAAGGAGGTAGAGGAAGGAACCCAGGCTATCGTTGTGCCGAGGAGGAGAGGGCTTGGGGAGAGCAGTCCTGGCTGGAGGCTGTGGACGAGGTCGTGGAGCTCGAGGTCACCACCCGGCTATGGGAGGTGGAGAAGGTCCGGGTCAGCGGAGGACTCAACCCGGAAGATCAAGCGGAGATCCTGGCCTGCGTACAGGAGAACATATACGTCTTCGCTTGGAGCGCCGCGGAGATGCCCGGGATCGACGCAGATGTGGCTTGCCATCGCCTCAACCTCGACCCCGGCACCCGCCCTATCCGCCAGAAGAAAAGGGCCACCGCCGACAAGCTGAAAGGGCCCATCCGCGAGGAGGTAAGCAAGCTCCTACAGGCAGGCTTTGTAACGGAGATCCAGTATCCAGGCTGGGTCTCCAACGTCGCTATGGTAAAGAAGGGAGGGGGTAAATGGAGGATGTGTATCGACTTTTCTTTACTTAATAAATCATGCCCTAAGGATTGTTACCCCCTGCCTAGGATTGACGTGCTGGTTGACTCAGCCGTCGGTTTTCCTGTGATGTCTTTCTTAGATGCTTTTTCAGGTTACCATCAAATCTGCATGCACCCCCCGGACATCAAGGATGTCTCCTTCATCACGGGGGATGGATGCTACTGTTATAAGATGATGCCGTTCGGGCTCAAGAATACAGGTGCCATATATCAAAGGATGCTGGACAAAGTCTTCCGCGAGCAGAAGGGAAGAAACATGGAGGTTTATGTTGACGACCTCATGGTAAAGAGTCGGGACCTTGGGTCTCACCTCCGGGACCTTGAGGAGACGTTCGGGACCCTGCGGCGCTACAAGATGAAACTCAATCCCTTGAAATGTGTCTTCGGGGCAAGCCGAGGAAAGTTCCTAGGTCATTTACTCACCCCCGCAGGAGTGGAACCTAACCCGGACAAGGTTAAGGGGGTGATGGAGTTGGGATCACCGAGGAATCCAAAGGAAGTCCAGAGCCTTACAGGGAAGTTGGCTGGGCTCAGCAGGTTCCTCTCCAAGGCCGGGGAAAAGTGTGCACCTTTCTTCAAGGTGCTACGGGGCAACAAGAAGTTTGAATGGACCCGGGAGTGCGAGGAGGCCTTCCAGGCCCTGAAGGAACAGCTCACCCAAACCCCTCTGCTCCAGGGGACGAGACCAGGGGAAGACCTATCCCTATACCTGGGGGTAGGGTCCGAAGCAGTAAGTTCCGTGCTGGTCCGGGAGGAGAGAAAGAAACAGTTCCCTATTTACTACGTCAGCCGAGTGCTGAAGAAGGCGGAGCTCCGGTACCCGATCCTAGAAAAGTTAGCCTTCGCATTAGTGGTGTCGGCCCGGAGGCTCCGACCTTACTTCCAAGCCCATTCAATCAAAGTAGTGACGGACCATCCGCTCCGTAGAATCATGGAGGGGGTGGAGCACTCAGGAAGGTTGGCAAAGTGGTCCGTGGAGTTAAGTGAATTCAATATCACATTCGTGCCTAGGACATCCATCAGGGCTCAGGCAGTGGCAGACTTCATGGCAGACTATGCGGCCGAGGTGGGGGAGCATGAATCACCTCCCCCGGAGGCATGGAAAATGTTGGTGGACGGGGCGTCAGGAAAGTACTCCTATGGAGGGGGTATAGTCCTGGTAAGTCCTCAGGGGACTCGGATCGAGCAAGCCTTAAACATCCATTTCCCAATTACCAACAACCAGGCTGAGTACGAGGCAGTGATAGCGGGCCTTCGGCTGGCCTAGGAACTAGGGGTGCAGGACGTGGAGTCTCCACGGACTCCATGGTGGTAGCATGCCAAATCAAGGGGGAGTTTGAAGCGAAGGACCCGACCCTCCAGCTATACCTGGAGAAGGTTAAGGGGGTCATCGGGAAGATCCGCACCTTCTCCATCAAGCACGTGCCTAGGGAGGAGAGCACCCAGGCGGATCTCTTAGCCAAGTTCGGTCCCCGAGCAGGAGAGACGGCTTCGGAACTCTTCCGGCCCTCCATCGAGGAAGGAGAATTGATGGAGGTGGATCAACGAGCCTCATGGATGGATCCGTTCATCACCTTCCTATCCTCCGGGCAGTTTCCTGGAGAGGATGTGGACAAGAGGCGCTTCAGGTATAAGTCCGATTATTACTCCTTGCATGCATGAGGGCTATATAGAAAAACTCTCTCGGGACTCCTGGCTCGTTGCGTTTCCGAGGAGGAGGTTCCGAGAGTCTTGGAAGAAATCCACTCCGGGGAGTGCGGCAGTCACTCCGGGAGTCGGACCCTGGAGGGAAGGGTGTTGAGGCAAGGCTACTTCTGGCCCACTCTCAGCAAGGACGCGGCGGAGTTCGCGAGGAAGTGTCCGAAGTGCCAGCTCTATGCTCCGCTCCAACTCCTCCCAGCTCAAAGGCTCCGGACCCTCACGGCTCCCTGGCCCTTCGCCATATGGGGGTTAGACCTGGTCGGTCCCTTCCCCCAAGACAGCGGCCAGAGGAAGTTCCTGCTGGTCATGATCGACTACTTCTCCAACTGGGTAGAAGTGAAAGCACTCACTAAGGTAACCTCTCAGGTGGTAAGAAATTTTGTGTGGGGAGAGATAATTTGCAGGCACGGGCTACCTCTAGCTATAGTGACGGACAATGGGCCGCAGTTTGCTAGTGAAGAGTTTGTTGGCTTTTGCACTCAGCTCGGCATTGACCTCAAGTTCGCATCGGTCCACCACCCGAGGAGCAATGGGCAGGTGGAGGCGACGAACAAAATAATCGTTAACCTATTAAAAAAGAAAGTAGAGAACCTTCGGGGAAACTGGGTAGAACAGCTACCCTCCGTCCTCTGGGCCATGAGGACCACTCCGAACATCGCCACCGGGGAGACTCCGTTCAAGCTCGCTCAAGGGTCCGAAGTCATTCTCCCCATAGAGTTCGAGGTAAAGACCCCCCGGGTGATCGCTGCAAGCGAGGGGGATGAAGAATGGCTAGAAGATAACAGTGCAGAGCAGAGGCTATCTTTGGACCTGGTGGAAGAACTCCGGGACTTGGCCACCATCAGGCAGGAAGAGGTCAAATGGCGAATGGCCCGATATTTTGGCAAACATGTCCGGATCAAACACTTTCAGAAAGGAGACCTAGTCCTGAAGAAGGTGGATGCAGCCGGCAGAGGGGCCGCGGTGGGTAAACTTAACCCCAATTGGGAGGGTCCATATTTTGTAAGCAAGGTGCTCAAGTCAGGGGGGTATCACCTCCCGGATGTGGAGGGGGTGCCTCTCGACCGAGCCCGGAGTGGGGATGATTTGAAACGATTTTATCCTTGAAAGCTTTATTCTGTTGTTTACAAAATGTCTTACTCCCTCTTGTGACGCTTATAACTGCTGCCATGCCGGGGTGACGAAGGTTGGATATGTTGGTGCTGGAATGCCCCAGATCGATTCCGTTCTCGGGCTCTCACCAAGACGGGGGGTTCAGGTTGATCTCTGGAGAGGCTGGCAGGGTTGGATATGTTGGTGCTGGAATGCCCCAGATCGATTCCGCTCCCGGGCTCTCACCTAGACAGGGGGTTCAGGTTGATCTCTGGAGAGGCTGGGAAGGTTGGATATGTTGGTGCTGGAATGCCCCAGATCGATTCCGCTCCCGGGCTCTCACCTAGACGGGGGGTTCAGGTTGATCTCTGGAGAGGCTGGCAAGGTTGGATATGTTGGTGCTGGAATGCCCCAGATCGATTCCGCTCCCGGGCTCTCACCTAGATGGGGGTTCAGGTTGATCTATGGAGAGGCTGGCAAGGTTGGATATGTTAGTGCTGGAATGCCCCAGATCGATTCCGCTCCCGGGCTCTCACCTAGACGGGGGGTTCAGGTTGATCTCTGGAGAGGCTGGCAAGGTTGGATATGTTGGTGCTGGAATGCCCCAGATCGATTCCGCTCCCGGGCTCTCACCTAGACGGGGGGTTCAGGTTGATTTCTGGAGAGGCTGGCAATGTTGGATATGTTGGTGCTGGAATGCCCCAGATCGATTCCGCTCCCGGGCTCTCACCTAGACGGGGGGTTCTTGTTGATCTCTAGACAGGCTGACAAGGTTGGATATGTTGGTGCTAGAATGCCCCAGATCAATTCCGCTCCCGGGCTCTCACCTAGACGGAGGGTTCTGGTTGATCTCTGGAGAGGCTGGCAAGGTTGGATATGTTGGTGCTGGAATGCCCCAGATCGATTCCGCTCCCGGGCTCTCACCTAGACGGGGGGTTCTGGTTGAGCTCTGGAGAGGCTGGCAAGGATGACAGGTCTTCATACTGGAAGGTTTCGTCTCGCTCAGCGGGCAGGCCCGCTCGGCAAAGAGATATTTCTCACGATACTATGCGAGTGGCGAGAATCAATTTTATGCGATTCAGAACATCCAGTCCTCGGCCGAAAGGGGGCCTGTTCCGGGCAAGAGGCGAGCTCTCGCCAAGAAAAAAAATGCCTTGCGAAACCTAGAGAAAGTACGCGCGACTAAAAGGATAGTAGCTAAGACGAAGGGCGAAAGGCCAGGGCAGTCGAAAAGGTCCCGCACTCGTCTAATCGACAAACGTAAAACGCGAGAGCGGTCATTGCGGGAGCTCGACAACACAAAACGCGAGAACGGACATCGCGGGAGTGGCCTACACATAGGTAAACATCGAGATAAGCAAGAGCGAGATATCAATGCAGAAAACAATACAAAGAAAGGAGCGAGCGCAACACAGTAAAAAACATGTATTCATTCCTTTTGAAAATCTGATTTACACAAAGCGGCGATCTCGCCAGCCAAAAAACAAAATCGAACAAAATAAAGCCTCACTGGTCGCTCGCGGACACCTCCCCGTCGTCGCTGCTCTTCACTGGCGAAAGCGGGTGGAAGAGCTCAGGGATGATATCTTCCCGGTCCAGATCGGCGGCGGCGGCGGTTAAGAGGCCAGACACCTTCATCATCTGGAAGATGTAGTGAGCTGAATCCGTAGACTCCAAGCGAATTTCTTCATTTCGCGCTCGTCGCTATTCCTTCATACGGCGAGGTGATGGGGGGAACGACGGCACGGGTGAGGTCGCAGTTTAGGGCCTTCAGCCCGGCCACCTCACCCTCCAAATCCTTGATGCGAGCGTTGGCTCTCCCGGCAGAATCGGCATCCTGCAAATAAGTTCAATTAAAAAGCCGAAACAACCAAAGGAAAGAAGGATGAGGAAATCTAACTCACCACACTGCCCTCTGCGGCGAGCAGCTTCTCCTTCAACTGCGCGTTCTCGGCAAGGAGCCCCTGATAGAGCCTCGCGAGCTCCACGTTCTGAAGCTCCAGCTGTAAGCAACGCCTCCCCTTCATATGGGCGAGCTCGGCAGAGCGCAACTGCGACCTCGTGCTTTCGAAAGCGAGGGTTCTCGCGGTCTCGTCCTTATAAGACCCCGCGTCCTCACGACCATAGAGAGCGAACGAGAGGTCGAAGGCGTGACCGCTGACGGTCTCCTTCTCCACCCAGGAGGGAAGGATGCTGGAGATGTCCACCCGGTTGGTCTCCGGCTTCCAGTTAACCAGGAGCTCGCCGGTCTCATCGCGACGCCTCTGACCGAGGCCGAAGTTGTAGTGGTTGACGGGGATGGGCAGGACGGACGTTCTGAAAACCTCCTGGCAGGGGTCGTCATCCTCACCCCCTGCGGAGAGGGCAGTGAGGTCGAACTCGTCGAAAGCCGCCTCGCGGGGCTCCTTTCCTTTCGAGGAGGCGAGTGAGATCCCGCTCGTCTTACTCTTCTTCTTTTGCGGAGACTTCGGGGGAACGGCAGGACCACCAGGGGCTCCCGATCTCTTGCGAGAAGAAGGCTCACCCAGAGAGGAGGTGCCTTGGCAAGCCTCCGCCCCCTTGGTCGCGAGAGTCAGGGTAGCGTCGGTTCTACGATTGCTCGTGTAGGGTGGATGGAGAGGAAGATCCCACTCGCCTAGAAAATAGTGGAAGCTTCATTAAGTACGAGTACCGGAAAAGAGAGAGGGAGTTCGATGATGGGGCGAGATCTCTTACCTTCCCGGGCGAGTACGGGAAGAAGCTTGTCGACGTTGCGGCGGAGATGGATGACCTCGAAGTTCTTCTTGCAGAAGAACTGGTAGAGAAGGGCATCGTGGCCTCCGAGAGCGGCGGGTCGGTAAGTGGTCTCGCCGTGCTGGACTGGCGAGAACGGGATATTTCCGAAGTTACCCTTGACGAGAAGGAACTTCTGCGCCTAGAAGTGGGATTTGTTGACAGTCACATCTAACTTAGGACCTGAGCCCACGAAGTAGGCGGTCCCCTCCTTGAAGGCACGGAACGAGAACAACTTCCGGAATACCGGGAGGCTGAACTCGATGCGCTCCTCGCGAAGGAAGCAGGCAAAAGCTATGATCACCGCCATGGCG
The DNA here is from genome assembly GCA_033032865.1 of Dactylorhiza incarnata. Lineage (NCBI taxonomy): Eukaryota > Viridiplantae > Streptophyta > Magnoliopsida > Asparagales > Orchidaceae > Dactylorhiza > Dactylorhiza incarnata. The sequence continues at coordinate 455,184 of JAWHQI010000326.1, read as the reverse complement.
TTAGGGGTGAGCTGGCCCGGAACAACGCCATAGTGCTTGAACACCTGACAAAGCAGTGAGAAGATCAGGATTAGTTCGCACGATAAGCGAGACTAGATCGACACAAAATAAGAAATGAGCGAGAACGACCATACCTGGCGAACTTCCGGCCATAGTGGTAGACGCGGGCCGACCGCGAAGTGGGCGGTAGGGATGGCCAACTCGCAAGTACGCGGGGCGTTGATCACGTCATCCTCGCTGGGACGACGTGCCTCGAACGGGGGGGGGGGGGTGATGAAGTCGGCGACCGCGCTAAGATACTCCTCGTCGGTCAAGTTGCAATGGTAGAAGGTGTGCTCGGCGAAAGCCTTCGCAATCTTGCGCCGACCCTCCGATTCATGAGCATCGCCACCCATCCTGATAACCTGCAAGAGAGAAAATAGGGCGAGAACGGGAAGGAGCGAGAGCTCTGAAGCGGGGGAGGAAGAAGTTTGACAGTAAATGCGGTAGTTGACTCAGTTATGACCACCTATTTATAACCAAAACAAAATGGCGGGAAGAAGTCCAAACGCCGGCGAGCACGGGCAGCAGGAAAAAACATCACATCATGCCAGCGGGCGAGAGAAATCCGCGGGGTAAGCGCAAACAACACCTCGCGAGATGTATTCGACGAGAACAGAAGGTCCCCGAGAACACAACGTAACAAATAAAACAGAGGTACTAGAAGCAAGCGAGAATTTATAAAAGCTAGTGATATTTATGATCAAAGGAGATAAAAGCCAACGAGTGGCCGATGCGCGAGTCACGAGTCGTAGCGAGATTGTCAAATAACAACGACATCCATTACAAATAAGTCCACGACATAACAGTTAGCGAGAATCATGGGGTAGCCATTTCCACCTGCCCCCACCCCGCGACCCGGATCTCGGCGGTACCCTGGAGTTGTAGTACTCCTCGGCCAATCGGCCCTCCCTGTCCGTGAGGTAGGCGGATTGTAGCACTCTCATCCTGGTCACGCTGTCTCGCCTGCCAGAGCCTTGCACATTCTTCTATCAAAACCACGTGCCTGTCCTCGGCGGCTTCTCTGTCTCGCCTCGCCTGCATGTTGAGGTCCATCAACATCCTCCCGTGTTTCCTCGGCAAATCCGCGGCTCGCTGCTTCAACATCTCGGGGTCTCGCGGATCCCCTAAGAAGTCCTCCAACTGGTCTGGAAGGGGGGACATTTCGTCGTCGCCCATCTCAGAATCGGTAGGCGGATTTTCGGTATTGTCTGCTAGATATTACGAAGAGGTCAGATGGCGCGTGTAAGTTCGCGCAGGGTTTTCGCGAGGTCAGAATACTTACCAAGCGGGGGGCGAGAGGTCGAGGGACGACCCTGGAACACGTTGCCGTAGTGAGGATAGAGAGATTTTCCCAAGCCGGCGTGGTAGGCTGCACTGTTGGTAGGAGGGATCTTCGGCGGCGCAGAGCTCCCGGTCTCCTCGCTCGTCAGGAGCTGAAATTCGGGCTTGTCTATGATATTGCCAGGAGGCGGAAGCGGAGACGGAGGCCGCGATGTCTGACGGGCCGGAGAATTCAGGGGCGAGACTGTAAAAAGTGAGGAACGGAGGTCAGATAGTTTACAAGAAACATTCTGGCACGCGAGATTAGGATCATACCGGTAACGTTCTTCCCTGCGAGGTTCATATCCGCCTGCAGGCTTTTGCGAGACCCCTCCACGGGTTCTCCAGCGTTCTCGCTCGGCAAAGCATCCTGCGAGTAGAAATGAATGACAGGAAAATTTATTAACGCGAATGGGAGGGGTGGCTAGTACCTTCTCGTTATTGCGATCGTCGGGGGAAGATTCCAACATCGCGGAGTCATCCCCTGTTCGGCGAGCCGCCTTTGCCTTCTTAACTTTCGGCAACACGGCGGGAGGGGGACGTTTCATCCAGGCAGGGACCTTGGCCGTAGAAGGGAGCCCGCCGGCTCTCACCTCCCTCATGCGAGCCTTGATTTCTTCGGTAAGAGGAATCTACAGACAACTACAGTATCAGGCAAAGGGAAAAGAAAAGGAGTGGCGGCACACGCCCCTGAGGACTCGGGATGACATTTATAACCCAGAGGGGGTCCCACCAAAGATTCCCGACAGGTCATCAAATAGCGGGCGAATATCAGGGGTTGGATGATTCTTCGCGAGCACAAATGTCCTCGCGAAGAGCGGGGATTGTGTACAACCCCGATATCCGCCATGCAGAGAGATTGTCTAAAGAAGGCAATGGAGCGGAGCTCGCTGAAGGGCGAGCGAGAAGGGTTTGGTTGCCGAGACAAGCGGTTGTTGAAGCCAAAGGGACTCATGCGAGAGGGGTCGCGAGGTGCAGGCCTCGCGAGACCGGACCTCGGCAGATACCGCTAGGAGGGGGGCCGGCGAGGTCCTCGCAGGGCGATCGCCTTGAAGAGTTACCGCGAGCAGGACTCGCGAGAGAGACTGCGAGAGCACTCCATAGAATGGTTCTCGCAGGTTCTTGCCCATAAGCCGATATGGTAAAATTACTCTGTCGCCCTTGGTGGTCTACCCTTAGCCTCTCCAAACAGCGGAGTTTGGCTGTTAGCAGACCCATTTGGGGTTCGGATAGTAAAACTAAAAGGCGGAATCCGGTTATTTGCAGACCACAAAACTAAGATCTATAAATAGACCTCAAAGGGCACCTTGGAGAGAGACCGGTTCAGAATCTTTGAGCCTTCTTCTCTCCTTAGTTCGCTTTGGGTTGGGCTCTCTAGCTCTCCAAGGTGCCCGAGTCTTAGCTTTGGCTTGGGAGGGGAAGCGCTCAACGATCTTCCGGGTTAGTGGAGGGACCTCCTCGCTAAGACTAGGGTCTTTGTTTTTTGTCTGAGTTATCTGCCCACCTCTTCCGAGGGATCAGTAAGGGCTAGCCGCCCCTCGATTCGTTGAGGGCCCCGAGCTCCACAAGAGACCGAGAAATCGGTTTCAACAAACATGCCATCGATCTCATTCCGGGTTCCTCCCTACCCAACCTACCGCACTATCGATTAAATCTGTCCGCCCACGCGGAGTTGCAAACCCAAATTGCTGAATTATTGCAAAAAGGATTTATTCGTCATAGTAAAAGCCCATGCGCCATACCCGCCTTGCTAGCACCCAAGAAGGATGGGTCATGGAGAATTTGTGTGGACAGTAGGTCCATTAATAAAATCACTATTAAATACCGTTTCCCCATCCCGCGTTTGGACGATCTGTTGGACATGTTAGCCGGGGCCACAATCTTTTCGAAATTGGATCTTAGGAGTGGCTACCACCAAATACGGATTAGGGAAGGGGATGAGTGGAAGAAAGCATTTAAGTCGAAGGAAGGACTTTGTGAGTGGCTAGTAATGTCGTTCGGGCTCTCCAATGCCCCAAGTACATTTTCTCGGATGATGACTCACGTATTTCAACCGTATATGGGGAAGTTCATCGTTGTCTATTTTGATGATATACTCATTTTTAGCACCACTACTTCCGATCATGAGAGGCACTTGAAGATTATTTTGGAGACGCTCTGAATGGAGAAACTGTTTGTCAATATTAAGAAGTGCACGTTCTATGTATCGTTGGTGGAGTTCCTAGGATACATTGTTAGTTCGGAGGGCATACGCGTAGATCCTAAGAAGGTCCAGGCCATAGTGGATTGGCCGGAACCCACCAATATTAGGGAAGTTAGAAGTTTTCACGATTTAGCCACCTTCTACCGCCGGTTCATACGTGATTTTAGTAGCATCGTGGCTCCCATCACGGAGTGCATGAAGAAAGGTGACTTTGTGTGGTCCAAATCCGCCACCAAAGAGTTCCACACGATTAAGGCCCGGATGTCGGAAGCACCCCTCTTGCGATTACCGGATTTTAATAAGGTCTTTGAGTTGTCTTGTGATGCATCCGGGATTGGTATTGGAGGCGTCTTAAGTCAAGAGGGGCATCCGGTTGGCTACTTTAGTGAGAAGCTTGCGGTACCTAAGCTCAACTACTTCAACTACGATCGTGAATTTTATGCCATTATTCGGTGTCTCCAACACTGGCGGCACTACCTCCTTCCTAAGGAGTTTGTTATACTTTCCGATCATGAGGTGTTATGGTTCGTCAACTCGCAAGGTAAAATCAGCCCCCGCCACGCGAAATGGGTCTCCTTCCTGCAGGAGTACTCCTTTAACATTAAACATCTGAAGGGCAATCTCAACCGGGTAGCGGATGCTCTTAGCCGCGTCTCTCTTTTATTGACCACACTAGAGGTCAAGGTCGTAGGTTTCGAACGTATTAAGGACGAGTATGTTCATTGTCCGGATATTAAAGAAATCTATTTGTCCACCCAGGGCAAGTCACCCACGACCATTTCTGCGTACTATCTCCGTGATGGATATTTATTTAAGAACGTTAAGCAATGCATCCCTCGTTCTTCCCTTCGCCACTTTATAGTATGGGAATTGCATAGTGGCGGTCTCAGCGGCCACTTTGGGCGCTATAAAACCATTACCTTAGTGGAGGAAAAATTTTATTGGCCCGGTCTCAAGTCTACAGTACACAAGGTGGTTGGAAGTTGTAGAGCGTGTAAATTAGGAAAAGGGAATAAGACGAATGTGGGTCTATATACCCCCTCCCGATTCCTTCCGTTCCTTGGGAAGATGTTAGCATGTACTTTGTCCTAGGCCTTCCCGTCACGTTTAGACGTCACGACTCCGTTATGGTGGTCGTTGACCGGTTTTCGAAGATGGCCTACTTCATTGCTTGTCACAAAACCGATGATGCGTCTCATGTCGCTAAATTATTTCTTAAAGAGGTCGTAGGCCATCGGGGTGTCCCTAAAACTATTGTCACTGATAGGGACGTGAAATTCACAAGTTATTTTTGGAAAACTTTATGGAAGATCATGGGCACCAAGCTCTTATTTTCCTCGGCTTACCATCCACAAACGGATGGCCAAACGGAGGTAGTTAATAGGAGTTTGGGTAGTGTACTTCGTTGTATTGTGGGGGATCACAAGGGCACGTGGGATCTCATCCTCCCACATGCACAATTGGCCTACAATAACTCCAAAAATAGGTCCACCGGACTCTCACCCAATGAAATTGTGCACGGCTACAAAACACCCGTGCCTCTTGACTTAGTCCTGTTACCGCCATCTTATAAATCTAGTCAATTTGCACAGGATTTCGCCTCACATGTTCGCACCCTACATAAACACATAAATCAAACGTTAGCAAAACAATATGCCTCTTATCAAGCTAACGCCAACGCACATAGAAGGGAAATCCATTTTAATATTGGCGATTTTGTTATGGTGCGTCTCTCCCCCGAACGGTTTCCGACGGGAACCATAAAGAAACTGGCAAATAGGAGAGCCGGTACTTTTCATATTTTAAATAAATTAGGAGAGAATGCTTATCTCTTGGAATTACCCACTGATTGGGGTATATCCCCTATTTTCAATATTTTTGATTTAACGCCTTATATCTCACCACCATTAGAATTATCTGTCTCCCCGTTTTTGTCCACTACCAATTCTAATGGGTTTGGGGGTGCGGTTTTATCTGGATCGTTCTCTCCATCAGCTGCTACTGGGGGTATGTCGCCTAATGAACTTGCTACATTTCCTTCTTCGTCGACTAACGCTTTTTCAAGTTTCCCCAAGACTATTTTTGTGCCTGGCAGGATTATACGGGATGAGGTGCTTCCCTCTCCGCATGGTGACACGTGACGGTTCTTGATCCGATGGCGCGACCGCCCCGCCTCTGATGATTCTTGGCTCTCTGCTTCGGAGGTGGCCCTTCTGGACAAAGCTCTCCTACGTCGGTACCTGCACACCCCCTCATCGGTGATGAGTCCTTTCGAGCGGGGGAGGGTTGATGGGCACGACGGCCCACATCATGATGGAGATGCAGTTGATGATGATCCACCACCACCATCCAAGGATTTGCGACGCTGCGACGATCTTGACGGGCAACGCTACAACCTTCGCCCTCGGCACATAAAGAACTTTATTTAAATTACTATTTCATTTCTTTATGTTATTTTATTTTAAACATTTAATCTGGCCTGTGTTTAGCCAGTCTTTGCTACATTTACTTATGTTGGTCTACGTTTAGCCGGCCATTGCTGTTTTTAGTTTATGTTGGGCTGCATATAGCCTTTGGTGTGTGCTTGGCCATATATAAGGCCAAGACTTGATGTAAAACTTAATTATTGAATGAATATTGAAACCATAAGCTTCTCCTCCCTCTAAAGTGCCTCACCCCTCTATTCTCATTCTCTAAAGGTTCGGCCAGAACCCTCCTTCCCCTTCTCTAAGCCGCCAGCCACCATCTCTCCTCCTCCCATCTCCTCTACTCCCTCTCCACCACCCTCTCTCTCCATTATATTTCTCACGAACCCTATTCCTCCTACCCTCAAGTTTCGGCCAGAACCTAGAGGAGAATCCACGACACAACCAAGGATTAGGAAAACTCTTTCGGGTGCGACTCGATGAAGGCAGACGTGTACATCTTCTTGGCTCATCAACGGTGGGCTAGTGGAGGGAGCGATCTTTTGTTGTGGATCCCACATCACAGATCTACAAACTTTGAGTGGGTAACGAAACATCCTACCAAAGAGTTCTCTTTTCTTAAATATTTTCTTTTGGTGGTTGATTTTTGGCGTGGCTTTGGAAACAATGAATTTTTCGTGGTTATTTTCTTGTGGATTTGTATTCTCTTGGGTATTTCTGAAAACGTACGAAAAAGGATTGGCGAACCTTGCTTTGCCTTGTTGGGGAAACATCCACCCTTTTCGAATCAATTTATTTTGGTGGATCTTTCTTTTGTACAACACCGCGCTCGTCCGAAATCAATATTATTCCATTTAGCTTGTGTGGATATAGGCCTATAGCCTATATTCATACTCTAATGGTTGCTACCCATACGCTGCGTTAACTTAATAATAGGCATATTCGAGGGCTGCGTTTATTTTATATTTGGGTAGAGTGGAGCGGCGAGAGTCCTTGTTCGAAGTCATGTGCGACCGCCGCAAAACCGGTGGCCTACATCAGAACCTTCTCCCTTGACCTTGGGGTTGGGTTCTCCTTGCCAGCCTCCATGGCAGCTTATTCACTGGAACTTGATACCTCCTAACCTCTTCTCGATGTTTCGGAGCCACGAATGGCTTGCTCACTTCCCTCCTTCTCGGCTCCTCCCTCCTGGACTCTTCCCACTTTCTCGGTTCCTCTCGCCTTCCTTCCCCTTGCTTCTTCCATTCCTACTTATGAGACTCCTCCTTCCCGCACACCAGAACTTTCTCCTCTTCCTCCACTTCTTATTTAATCAATCTTGTAAGCTTTGCCAAGAAGCCACGGTTCGATGACTCTCCCTGAACGAACTTATTGGCTCTCTCGATAAGCTCTTTATAGGATATGGTGGGATCTCTGTTGATCTCCAGCTTGAAGAGGCCTTCTCTCAGGTTGAACGCCAGGGCTAGCTGTAGGGTGAAGCCATTCACCTCCTAGATGTTCAGAACCTCTTCCTAGAAGCGGTCGATATAATTCCCTAACATCTCTTCCAATCCTGGCATTAGATAGAAGAGGGTCGTTGCATCCTTCCTTGTCTTCTTTGTAGTGGAGAATCACATCATCACCCCTCCATTCAGGTCCTCAAAGCAGTAGATGGAGCTTCCTGGCAGCTGGTGGAACCAATCTCTGACCTTCCCTTAGAAGGTAATGACAAAGAGTCTGCACTTAATTGCATCTGCCATGTTCTAGAAAGAAACAACATCATCAAACCACTAGAGGTGATGGACGGTATCATCCCTTCCATAGTAATAGCTCAAAATGGGTTCCGTGACCCCCTCTGAAACTGGGGCAGAAAGAACCTCATCACAGAATGGGCTCCTCCCCCTAGCTGGCGACGATCTTCGAGTTGGCGAGAAGCGCCACCATACTTGCCACCTACGTGAGTTCCTGGAACCTCGTCGAGTTCTTCGCATCTTAAAACATGATTCCATGAGAGCACACTGGGTAGAACTACGATTGCACTAGTCACTCCAGCACTTCCATCACCGCCTCCTTTCCTGTCGCCTAGATGGTCCACCATCCTCCGACGGAGTCACACGCGAGGGGAGGTCGTCGTGACCTCAGTGTGAGGAAACAACACTGCTCGCAAGGTCCCCTCTATCCTCCACGCGAAATAGTCAAAATATGTCTTTGTCATATACTCGCCTCCACTTGCCTAGTTGCTAACTATCCCTTCTTGCTCGCCTCCTTCCACAATCTCGCTTTCTCGCTAAATTTTCCTCCTCTAGATGTGATCCACGCTCACCGCACCAAAGTCTTGAAGCCTAAAAAATCTTGGCTCCAAATATTCGTATCTATGCAGCCTGAGGTTACTAATCCAGCGATCCAACTCAACGGATCGAGGGGGCAATGGCAAAGAGACTAAGGGAACTGAAAAAGGGCCCCAAGTGATATGGAGGGGAAGTCCCACCACATACCCAGAAGTTTTGAAGAAACTTTCCCTCCATAAACAAGATGGCCAAGATGGCCAAGAAGGGTACGAGAAAGACACCTACTTGGCGAGTATCTAAAATGGTGACCAAGGGGGTGGCCAATGTAACACCTCATTTTTCCATGATTAAGAAATGGAAGTGCCAGGACAAGTTGTAGCAGAAATCTAGAGCGTCGCAGTAATAGTTTCCGCCGGTGGTAGCCTTTTGCCTTGTCCAGTCGATGTAGGTCCTGCCGTCGAGAAGAGGCTTGTCTTCAAGATAATTTGTCGAGAGATAGCGTTGCGCATTAGTGCTACCGCTGGCAGTAAGCCTTATGGACAATTTAGGAGGGCCAGGCGAAACGGTGCTCTGGCAGCTACCGCGGTGCGATAGCGCTACCGCCGAGCAGTAGCTTGTGAAACCAGATCTTTAAGTAGCATTTTCTGGGCGGGCGATCTCCTTGGCTCTTGATCCAATGGATTAGATCAGTGCATCTGTGTACCCGAAGTAGGGCAAAGGAAATCTCCCCTCTTGTTTCTTAAGACATTTATAACTTTGGGGCTAGGGTGAGAGGAAGAGCTTGGAGGAGGAAGAAGAGCAAGATCTGCCATTGTTGGAGCTTCGGAGCTCCGTTTGTTGATCCGAGATCGGCTTCATGGAGAGGGATCGAAGGAGCTCATTTTCATTCATACTTTCTCGGCCGTTCCAGGGTGAGGAAGAGATTTCAAAAGGTAACGACATCTCTCCTCCCGTTCTTAGGATGCGTGCATGACATATCTTGTTTTGTCTTTCTTTTATTGCATTTTGGCACTAGATCTCTCAAATGAGAAGGGTTCGGGTCGCCTTGGTTCTAGAGGAACCATCGGGTCGATTGAGTCCATCCCTGACATTATTTTGCATTAGAGATCCGCTCTGTAAATGGATTAGGCATTGTGGGTGAAGCCAAAATTTCGACCGGTGGTCCGATTCGGTGATGTTGCTTAATGTGCATTTTAGGGATTTTGCTAGAAATCAGATTGCGATGAAAACGTCGTTGCTATTCCTTTATATTCTCGTGTGAGAACGAACGTTGTCTTGGGGCAGGAAAATTTGTGCGTGTTGAATGGCTTGTGATGCCCATTTGTGTGTGAAAGCGTGGCTTGGACTGTGTGGTCGGCTGGCTAGCTCGTGAATGTTGAAATTCATGTGTGGAGAGTGTCCTGACAAGACAAGTCACCTTTTGTGATGACTGGCGAGAACGGTTGTGTTGATGGACAAGCTTGGTGGCATTGTGGGCCATGTGTGGGTGGGGTCTAGGCAAAAGTTCTTAGCATTGGTTGTGCTTGGCTTGGTGATTTTGGCGAGAACAGTTGAGCTGATGGACAAGCCCGAAGGCATTGTGGGTCATGTGCAGGTGGGGTCTCAGCAGGAGTTCTCGGCCATGGGCTTGCATGCTTTTGGGGGAAATGATGAATACCCATGTAATTGTTGTGAAGTGATGATGTGTGAAGATATGTTAGAATCATACGCGTCATTGGGTGCCTTGGGTGAAACCCGAGTTTGCATACATGTTGCATTGGTAGGCCCTTATTTATTTGCTCAACATAGAAACATGGATGATGCTTGTGACACTCACAATCGTTGATCTATGTTACTTCTATTTAATTATATTTGCATACGAAGTGTTGACTTGCAGTGATATAGTTCCCCGGTGTCACAACCCGCATTTTTTCCGAATTTAGGAATATCAGAGTAAGAGAAAATACACGTCATGATGCCACGTCATGCAGGAGACAACTGCAGACGTTCAGGCGGGAACCTAATACTTAATTAATCAAAACAGGATTATATGATAGGCCATCATTTGAAATCATTTATTAGGGTTTTTGAGGTAAGAACTGTGTCTCTCGGTTCGTGGATCAACTAGTCCACCGAGAAAGTATATTTAATTGCAGCGGAAAGTACTTGATTTAGTTCACTTAAAGTCCTAAATGTATGAAATGACAGTACATAAAGTAAATGATATGCACATAACTAGACGTATTGTAAGTATAGAAAATACCTTTAGATGACTTTAAAGATAAGGGTTTTAGTTAAAAGAATGCAATGAGGATGAAGGAAAAGCCATTTTAAAACTATAGTGCACCTAACATAAATCATTCCCAGAGAGTAAGATACACAAGATCTAAAAGTAGTGGCATCCAACTGGAAAATAAACTATATAGTATAAAAGGGCACAATGGACGTCAACAACATGACACTAACTCATTGGCCCAACTAGTATGTCTGATCACAAGAAGAAAACTAAATACAGCTACCTCGCAGAAGCGGGGTGAACAACTACAAAAAATCTCTGAACTCCAGGCTACACCACTAGCCGCTACGACTCTGAACCTGAGGCATTCAATAAAACAAAGAACGCCTCAGCAAGGAATTTGCAAGTGGCAGAAAACTAGCAGAAAAACAAGCAAGGCATAAGGGGTACCAACCCAAGCCAGATTTACCGAAAGAGAAGTTCTAAACAAAGAACTAACAAGCACCAAGTGCACCAATATCATGAAGAGGAACAAGAATAGTCCAATTATCTTGTAAATTTTATTAAAGAGACTGATCAGCTCAAATTATACGGGTGGCGGTACTTTATCCTCTGCCAACCTGAAAAGCCCAAAAAAACATACGGGTGGTGGTACTTTATCCTCTGCCACCCAAACACGGCCCACGGGACCACGGCCAGGCCTGCGGTTCACCTATAGAATGGCCATCGTGCAAGGCTAAATACATTCCTTTTTATTTATTAAATTTTAATTAAGGCACGGGATGTAGCCCGAGATACAAGCACCAAAACACCCTAAGAATAGGGTCACCATGAAATAAGCACTACGCAACGATTCATAAGGGTCCAAGGTTCTCACACAAACACAAGAACATAAAGAAATAAGCAAGGGAGAAATAAAAAAGCAGCACAGGTTCCTAAGAAAATTGGAGCAGACAATAAGGATTTCTCGAGAACTATAAGGGCTGCAGAGGAGCTCTCGAGAAATAAATAATAAGATCTGGACAAAGATCTCTCGAGAAAAAGGAACAGCACAAGCATTTCTCGAGAAAAATAAAGGAGCCAGGAACAACACCTCTCGAGAGCTAAAAGGAAGGCAGGAAAGCACCTCTCGAGAGATTAAAGGAAGCAGGCAAACCTCACGAGAAGAGGCTGACGGGAATAAAATAGCAGAAAAGGAGAAAAACGGGTTGTTCGTCGAACGGGGTTCGACGAACCAAGACTGTTCGTCGAACTCTGTTCGACGAGCACAAGAGTGTTAAACGCAGCTCTACATTTGACGATCAGAAGGCCGTTCGTCAAACGCCGCTCGACGAACGCCAAACCGTTCGTCAAACGTCGTTCGACGAACCCAAGATCCGATCGACGAATTTGTAATATGTTCGTCAATCGCAGGAAGAAAGGGAAAAGAATAATATTTCTCGAGAAGTTCTAATCTCTCGGGAAATTTATGCTACAGGCAAAATAAATCAGACAGACTTAGGGCCTCTCGAGAAATTAAGTTACTCAGGCAGACTTCTCGAGAATTTAAAAAGCTACAGGAAAGTAAAATTAGGAAATGCTGACTTCCCGAGAACTATAAAAATGAAGGCAGATTTTTGACACTTTTCGAGAAAATAAAAGGTAGCTCTCGGAAAGCAAATAAACAACAGCAGGAGAAGAAATCATCATCCATAATCCATAAACAAGGTAAACAGGAAACTGAAAATGAGAAGAAGGAGGAGAAAGCCACTTGCCTCAAATCTTTCAAACAAACCAATTTCACCGCTCCGAAAGCTAAGGATCCGCAAAAGAAACACTCAAGCACCACAACCTGAAACTTTTCTGACCAAAGAGGACCATAAAGGAGGGTTAGGTCACTACCCTAACTCCAAAAATTCCACTAAACGGAAAAAGCTTACCACTATAACGAAGATCTCGCCGAGAGCTTTCCGAATCCACTCTCCAAACACGATTCCGTCCACTACAACCTTCGAATCGCCGGCCGGAAGCTCCACGACACTCCGTTCTCGCCTTTACTGCTCGGAGGCTAGTTTGGGATTGATGGAGAAGATGAGGAATAGGGAAGGATATTTAGGTATTTATATTAAAACCTAAATTTATTATTTAATTATTAAATAATACCGCAATTTACTTAAACTGCGAGGGCGACCAGATCACCTCAGATTTCTACGAAATTCGCACCTCAACTGAAACACGGCGCTACGAATCCAATGGCGAAGTCAGAATTCAATTCTGACGAGCCAAACTCGGGTAAAAGCTTCCCGAAGCTAAATTCTCAACAACTACACAAAATCTTCTCTACAAATCAAAAACGACGCGAAAACTCGCACACTCGATCTAAAATGCATACTTTAACTAAGCTAAGGCTCAAAACTAAACCTAACGAGCTGACGTAACGTCCTAACGCCAAAATTATGCCACAACGGTCATGTAAATAATTAACGAAAATCAGGGACGCTATAGTCACTCCCCCTAAAAAGAAGTTTCATCCCGAAACTTGAAATCCAAAGATTAATAAAGATACCAAAACAAATCCAAAGGTTATCAGACAGAAGATTTACCCGAAATCTAAGAGAAAAGTCTAAGATGAGTCTCTCTCATGGCAGACTCCAGCTCCCACGTTGCGCTTTCGACACCCTGATTCTTCCAAAGAACCTTAACCATCGGGATCGTCTTCCTCCGCAACACACGCTCTTGAGTCTCCAAGATTCGCACAAGCTCTTCAACATAAGAAAATTGGGCTGCAAAACGGGCACCGAATCAAGAACAAGTCGATCACTATGCAAACACTTCCTCAACTGGCTCACATGAAACACATCGTGAACATTAGGGAAGGAAACATGCAAATTCAATCTATAAGCGGACACTCTGATGCGCTCAACAACCTGGAAAGGTCCCACAAACCGGGGGTCTAACTTGTGATTCCTCCCAAATCTCTTAACGCCTAGCATCGGAGAAACTTTCAAGAACACTAAGTCTCCAACGGAAAACTCAAGATCCAGTCTCCTCCGATTGGCATACTTCTCATACCGCACCTGAGCAACGCGAAGCTTCTCGTGGATATGAGTCACAGCAACGCTAATCTCTTCCAAAGCTTCGGGGCCTAACAATGGGCTCTCACCAACCTCGGCCCAAAACAAAGGAGCCTGGCAATGTCTCCCATACAAAGCCTCAAAGGGGGACATTTGCAAGCTTTCCTGATAACATATATTGTAGGAAAATTCCATCAATCCTAGACGCTTATCCCAAGCTCCTCCATGATCCAAAATGTAACATCTGATCATATCTTCCAAAATCTGATACTTTCTGGGTAAAGACATACTTCAAACTCTTATGATCCGTGAATATCTTGCACGACACTCTATAAAGAAGATATCTCCAAAGCTTTAAGGCATAAATCACTGCCGCAAATTCTAAGTCATGCGTAGGGTAATTCCTTTCATAAATTTTCAGTTGTCTTGATCCATACGCGATCACTTTTCCTTCTTACATCAAAACACAACCAAGACCAACATGAGATGCGTCCACATAAACGACATACTCTACTCCCTCGGTCGGTAAAGTCAAAACAGGAGCACTACACAAACGCTTCCTTAATTCTTGAAAAGCTTCTTCACAGGAATCACTCCAAACAAAAGTTGCACTCTTCTGGGTAAGCTTAGTCAGAGGTGCCGACAGCACCGAAAATCCTTGCACAAATCTTCTATAATAACCTGCCAACCCTAAGAAACTCCTAATCTCCTTAGGTGTTGTATGCGTCTTCCAATCCAAAATAGCAAAAAGCTTTGCAAGGTCTTCAGAAATTCCATCCTTGCTTACTACATGACCCAGGAAGGACACTTGCGAAAGCCAGAATTCGCACTTACTCAATTTCGCATACAACTTGAGCTCTCTTAGAATAGACATAACTAAGCGCAAATGCGTAGCATGCTCCTCAACACCTCTTGAATACACCAACACATCATCGATATAAACTACTATGAAATAGTTTAAAAAGTCTTTGAACACCCGATTCATCATATCCATAAACGCAGAGGGTGCATTTGTCAAACCAAATGACATCACCAGAAACTCAAAATGACCATAACGGGAACGAAAGGTAGTCTGAGGGATGTCCGACTCACGGATCCTCAACTGATGGTAATCTGAATGAAGGTCAATCTTTGAAAACACCGAACTACCACGCAATCGATCAAATAAATCATCAATTTGCGGTAATGGCTATTCTTGAAGGTCACCTTATTCAATTCCCTATAATCTATGCACAACCTCAAGAACCATCTTTCTTTTTCACAAACAACACTGAAGCACCCCAGGGCGAAGAACTTAGCCTAATGAATCAATACTGCAACAATTCATCTAACTGGGTACGCAACTCTTCCAGCTCACGCGGGACCATGCGGTACGGTGCCTTAGCAATAGAACGAGTACCAGGCTCCAAATCAATAACAAACTCCACATCTCTCTCAGGCGGAAGACCAGGAAGACTAACCGGGAAAACATCAGGAAAATCACGCACAACCGGAACACCCTCGAAACTCGGCAAACCGCTAACAGTTTTTAACACAGAAACAAAGTAATCAAAACAACCAGAATTTAAGAGTTTCCGAGCACATACCATAGAAATAATTGAGGAATCCTTGCGTAGAAAACCATTCAAACTCATGGGTTGACCGTTGTCCATCTTAAAGTCCATACACTTAGCCTTGCACTGGATAACCGCATCATATCTGGACAACCAGTCCATGCCCATGATCACATCGAAGTCTTCCAGGTCTAGCACTTTCAAATCCGCAAAATCTAGGAAGTCACCTAGGATGATAGGGCAATTCTGGATACCCTGGTCCGACACCACGGAGTCGCCAGAAGGAAACTTAACGCGAAACACATCGCCAATATGGTCGAGGATCAAACGATGACGTTCTACAAAAGTCCTAGACACGAACGAGTGGGTAGCACCAAAATCGAAAAGGACACGCGCCCAACGGTTCTTTACCTCAAATTCTCCTATAACAACCGGACACATAACTAGCCGAACAGAATTTGAAACTAAGGATAAAGGATGAGTGTTAGATTAAGGCCTAAACTGAAATCACTTGGGTGGAATTCTGAGCTTCTCCCTTAGTTACCACATTCAACTTGCCGACTACTCTATCCTGATGCTGCGGCTGCGGCAGCGGCAAAGCCCGAAGTGGCACTGGCTGCAGAGGTTGCTGGAAACGCAGGCATCTAGTCTTCACGTTCCCCTTCTGTCCACACTATAAACACACCTTATCCTTAGACCAACAATGAGCAACATCGTGCCCATTTCGCTTACAGAAGGTACATGTCAGATCTCCTTTGGGAGAGCTCTGTATTGCTGACACTAGCTGCTGCTTCTTAGCTCCCAACCTCTTGAAACATTTCTCGAACGGATGGCCCGGGCGACCATAGAAGCTACAAACTTCACCACTTCTTTTCTTTGGAGCCGGGATAGATACATTGGGGGTTTCCTCCTCTTCGACTTTCCTCTTGTCCTTTTTTGCAAACGCACCTCTATTCTTGGCGTTGTCGATAGCCTCGACTTTCAGCGCTGCTTCTACCACTTCAGCATAACTTTCAGATCTATAAGCGCTAGCCAATTGCAGAATATCGCTACGAAGTCCTCCAAGAAATCGCTTCACTCTTCCTGCCTCAGAAGCCACTAAATCTGGAGCAAATCTGCTCAACTTACTAAACTCGATCTCATACTCACTAACCATGAGTTTTCTTTGCTTCAGTTGCAAAAAATTATTCATTAAACGGTCTTACTCAGCCGACGGCATGAACTTCTTTAACACCAAACCCTTAAACGACACCCACGAACATCCGTCTACGAGGCTTTCCCTCTCCCTTATCCACCAGCTCTTAGCAAGACCCTTCAGCTGGTAAGCGGCGACCATCACCTTTTGGTCTGCAGAGATTCTTGAGTAAGAAAACATCTCCTCTATGACAACAAGCCAATCATCCAAAGCCACGAAATCAGCTCTTCTGTCAAAAGTAGGAGGTCCTAATCGCTGGAAATGCGAGATGAAGTTCATCTCTGGTGGCAGTAGAACTGGAGGCACCAAAGGAGCGGGAGGAACAGGTACAGTCTGACCAACTACAGGGTTCTGCACCACAGGCTGCTGCCCAGCGGCGGCAGTCATCAACGTCTGAATCTGCGATTGCATCACACCTAACTGCCTAGACAGAGCCTCATTACTTTGTCGTAGACTTTCGATCATGGCCTCACTCTGCGCACCCGAAGATTCACCCTCCGATTGGGGGGTCAATCTCGTCGCAACACGCCTCTGAGACATCTCTGCTAATACGCATAAACCTATAATTAAAACTTAACCTTACACTAGAACAACACTGCTTGGTTCAGAACATACATGTACAGATACTTGCCATTTCCACTACCTTTCTCTGGGAAATTTTCATGATGATATGCTAAATTTGAGAACCATACTATATCGTCCCTCTTGACTCATGTGCAAAGGGCATGAATGCATGAATTTTTCTATTCATTTTGAAATCATGTGTGTACGAGTGTCATCATATAAGTCTTTAACTTCGCACGTGTGCTTATGCAATGCTATGTAAGGTATGTTGTGCTATGCATTCTAATAAAAGCCTTAATGCATGTTATGAGCGGCGTACACATGAAATATTATGCATCCCATTCTACACAATATCGCATGTAACAAGAGAAAACGTGCTAATGGGCATCCATGTGATGATGGTTATGCATCCCATACTACATAACTATCACATGTTGCCACCTATGGTGGATCCATATACAAACACATATTATGCATCCCATACAACATAATATGCCATGTATACTTCTAATCATGCTATGAGTGTTGTGTTCATGCTTCGGCCAAGATGTACTGATGACACATCGGTGTGTGTATGCAATGAAACCAAAAACAACTATTCTATATCAGAATTTGTTGCTCGACCGACTTGTCGAACAACCTCCCTCTGATACCAACTGTCATAACCCGCATTTTCTCCGAATTTAGGAATATCGGAGTAAGAGAAAATACACGTCATGGTGCCACGTCATGCAGGAGACAACTGCAAACGTTTAGGCAGGAACGTAATACTTAATTAATCAAAACAGGATTATATGATAGGTCATCATTTGAAATCATTTATTAGGGTTTTTGAGGTAAGAACTGTGTCTCTCAGTTCGTGGATCAACTAGTCCACCGAGAAAGTATATATAATTGCAGCGGAAAGTACTTGATTTAGTTCACTTAAAGTCCTAAATGTATGAAATGACAGGACATAAAGTAAATGATATGCACATAACTAGGCGTTTTGTAAGTATAGAAAATACCTTTAGACGACTTTAAAGATAAGGGTTTTAGTTAAAAGAATGCAATGAGGTTGAAGGAAAAGCCATTTTATAACTATAGTGCACCTAACATAAATCATTCTCAGAGAGTAAGATACACAAGATCTAAAAGTAGTGGCATCCAACTGGCAAATAAACTATATAGTATAAAAGGGCACAATGGGCGTCAACAACATGACACTAACCCATTGGCCCAACTAGTATGTCTGATCACAAGAAGAAAACTAAAGACAGCTACCTCGCAGAAGCGGGGTGAACAACTACAAAAAAACTCTGAACTCCAGGCTACACCACTAGGCGCTACGGCTCTGAACCTGAGGCATTCAATAAAACAAAGAACGCCTCAGCAAGGAATTTGCAAGTGGCAGAAAACTAGCAGAAAAATAAGCAAGGCATAAGTGGTACCAACCCAAGCCAGATTTAACGAAAGAGAAGTTCTAAACAAAGAACTAACAAGCACCGAGTGCACCAATATCAAGAACAGGAACAAGCATAGTCCAATTATCTTGTAAATTTTATTAAAGAGACTGATCAGCTCAAATTATACGGGTGGCGGTACTTTATCCTCTACCAACCCAAAAAGCCCAAAAAAACATACGGGTGGTGGTACTTTATCCTCTGCCACCCAAACACGGCCCACAGCACCACGGCCAAGCCTGCGGTTCACCTAGAATGGCCACCGTGCAAGGCTAAATACATTCCTTTTTATTTATTAAATTTTAATTAAGGCACGGGACATAGCCCGAGATACAAGCACCAAAACACCCTAAGAATAGGGTCACCGTGAAATAAGCACTACGCAACGATTCATAAGGGTCCAAGGTTCTCACACAAACACAAGAACATAAAGAAATAAGCAAGGGAGAAATAAAGAAGCAGCACAGGTTCCTAAGAAAATAGGAGCAGACAATAAGGATTTCTCGAGAACTATAAGGGCTGCAGAGGAGCTCTCGAGAAAAAATTAATAAGATCTGGACAAAGATCTCTCGAGAAAAAGGAACAGCACAAGCATTTCTCAAGAAAAATAAAGGAGCCAGGAACAACACCTTTCGAGAGCTAAAAGGAAGGCAGGAAAGCACATCTCGAGAGATTAAAGGAAGCAGGCAAACCTCTCGAGAAGAGGCAGACGGGAATAAAATAGCAGAAAAGGAGAAAAATGGGTTGTTGGTCGAACAGGTTCGACGAACCAAGACTGTTCGTCAAACTCCGTTCGACGAACACAAGGACCTTCGTCAAACGCAGCTCTGCATTTGACGATTTGAAGGCCGTTCATCGAACGCTGCTCGACGAATACCAAACCGTTCGTCGAACGCCGTTCGACGAACCCATGATCCGATCGACGAATTTGTAATCTGTTCATCGATCGCAGGAAGAAAGGGAAAAGAATAATATTTCTCGAGAAGTTCTGATCTCTCGGGAAATTTATGCTACAGGCAAAATAAATCAGACAGACTTAGGGCCTCTCGAGAAATAAAGTTACTCAGGCATACTTCTCGAGAATTTAAAAAGCTACAGGAAAGTAAAATTAGGAAATGCTAACTTCTCGAGAACTATAAAAATGAAGGCAGATTTTTGACACTTTTCGAGAAAATAAAAGTAGCTCTCGGAAAGCAAATAAACAACAGCAAGAGAAGAAATCATCATCCAGAATCCATAAACAAGGTAAACAGGAAACTGAAAATGAGAGGAAGGAGGAGAAAGCCACTTGCCTCAAATCTTGCAAACAAACCAATTTCACCGCTCCGAAAGCTAAGTATCCGCCAAAGAAACACTCAAGCACCACAACCTGAAACTTTTTGGACCAAAGAGGACCAAAAAGGAGGGTTAGGTCACTACCCTAACTCCAAAAATTCCACTAAACGGAAAAAGCTTACCACTATAACGAAGATCTCTCCAAACACGATTCCGTCCACTACAGCCTTCGAATCACCAGCCGGAAGCTCCACAACACTCCGCTCTCTCCTTTATCGCTCGGCGGCGGGTTTGGGATCTATGGAGAAGATGAGGAATAGGGATGTATATTTAGGTATTTATATTAAAACCTAAATTTATTATTTAATTATTAAATAATACCCCAATTTACTTAAACTGCGAGGGCGACCAGATCACCTCGGATTTCTACGAAATTCGCACCTTAACTGAAACACGGTGCTACGAATCCAATGGCAAAGTCAGAATTCAATTCGAACGAGGCAAACTCGGGTAAAAGCTTCCCGAAGCTAAATTCTCAATAACTACACAAAATCTCCTCTACAAATCAAAACGATGCGAAAACTCGCACGCTCGATCTAAAATGCATACTTTAACTAAGCTAAGGATCAAAACTAAACCTAACGAGCTGACGTAACGTCCTAACGCCAAAATTACGCCACAGCGGTCACGTAAATAATTAACCAAAATCAGGGACGTTACACCCGGGATCCGCTAGGACGGCCGGGAGGAGGGGTGTTGTTACACCATTTGTGGTCAGCCATAGCTGACCCTCGTTGTTGGAACCGGGATTAGGCCCAACGAGGAGTTCAGACCCCAAAGATGGGTGCAACTCGCGCTTACTGATCCCTCGAAGCAACTTGACTGAAGACTAAGATCCTAGACCCTTGGCGACAGTTTGGGGGTCCCACCACACACCCGGAAGATCATAGAGCGCTTCCCCTCCCAAACCAAAACTGAAGCCGGGCACCTTGGAGAGCGCATATAATGCTAACCAAAGATGACCTGAGGAGAGAGAAGCCAAAAGTGCAGTCCCCTTCAAAGGTGCTCTTAGGGTCTTATTTATAGATTTCTTGAACTGGTCTGCAAATAGCAGGATTCCTCCTTTTGTTCAAACTAACCGCACCCCCAACTGGTCTGCTAACAGCCAAACTCTACTATTCTGAAGTGCTATGGGCAGCCCACCGGGGTAGAAGGGTAAACTCACCACTACACCCCTACTGGGCGAGTGGCCCGCCAGGGCGCCACTCGTCGACCTCTCAGCGAGTATCAACTCGCAGGATCCTCTCCGTGAGTGGTCTCTGAGGGCACCACCCACTAGTCTCCTCAGCTCCATACTAGCTAGTCCTTCAGCGAGTACCAACTTGCGGGGTTTTCGCCATGAGTGGCCCATGAGGGCGCCGCTCGATGCTCTGGCCCGCTCGTGCAGCTCTCACTGCGAGTGGCCCATGAGGGCGTTGCTCGCTGCTCTGGCCCGCTCGCGCAGAGCGGCGATCCCAAACCTTTCTCGCTATTCCCAAATGTACCCCGGGGCTCTCTCTTATTGAGGCCTGATCCTGGATTCTCGCCCAAGGATAACACAGGGTTGTACACAATCCACACTCTTCGCGAGTCTTATGCTAGGTTTGCGAAGAACCATCCAACCCTTGGTGTTCGTCGGGCAGATACTGACCTGGCAGGAATCTTTTGGTGGGGCCCAGCCCCCATGCTATAAATATCATCGATCATGGTTGATGAGTATCCCTCTTCTCCTTTCATCTTCCCTCGCCGCTCCGTACTGTAGCTGTCAGAAGATGCCTATTTCCGAAGAGACTCGGGCTCGCATCAATGCGGCGCGAGCTTTTGAGCATGCGGCCCTCGCCGAACCCGCCCCTTGGGCCTCGAAGCTGGCTTCTACTAGAATGTTGAAGGCGAAGTTGGACTGGCGCCAACCCGGGGGGGGTTCCTCCGCCCTAGACCTGTCGCCTGACCTCCTGCTTGCGGATCAGGTACTCGGGTCGATAAATTGACCCACCCCCCTTCGCTGCTAATACTTCTTCATTTCAGAGCTTACTCCTGCTGGGGAACCTGATGGATGAGATCCGGGAGGACACTCGACTTACTACCCCCCGGGAGGCGGTGTGGAGATTATGGACCTGGACGCCGCCATACCTCATTCGCCCTCGCCTCAACACAGTAAGCCCTCTAGCGCGATTCTTTGACAAACTCATAATTTTGACTTGATGACCTTGTCTCTCGCAGAGTCTCCTCTCGCGACTCCCGGTAGGCGAGCCACACCACTGCTCTCGCAGCTCCATCCAACGGTAACTATTTCCGCCCCGGGCTTTACCCTCCTGGACCAGCTGAACCCCAAAAATTCGCTCCTTGGCGTAGTCCAGGGTGAGGGTATCGTACCTCGCCCCTCGGGTTTAGGTAAATCAGTGACCCTGCCCCACGTGACTCCCTTCCAGGGTCGGCCTAGTTCTTCTCGCCCACAGCCCGGTAAAGCGACTCCTGTCTCGCCTGATTGGCCAAAGCTTACTAATCAATCGGCCTCTCTCTCCTTTTTGCTTTCCCCCCTCTTTCGCAGGTCTTCCCGAGAGCTCTAGCGACTTTGATTTTGGTGAGGAGGAGTTATCGCCCCTTCCATTGTCGGAGGAGATTGATGCTTTCCTCGGTGACCCGCTGCACCCAGTGACTATGAATAGGCGAACCTCGAAACTTTTCCAGAAGCATGGACGAATGCTGCAAGACCTGAATTGCCATGTGAAGAAGGATATGGAGGCGGCCGAGGAGCAAATTGTGAAAGTGGAGGTTTAGTTCTTATTTATCTTATCAAATAAATGATCTTGCTTAATTTTTAATTTCAAAGTAAGTGATATATATATATATATATATATTTATATATATGAGTGAGTTTTGCTGAGTAATAAACACAAACACTAGAAGTGCATAGAAATAAAAAAGTAAAACAAAGCAAAATCACAAGCAATCTAGATGACACAAGATGTATAGTAGTTCCCCTCAACTGGGTACATCTACTCTTCTACCCACTGGTAGGAATCCACAAGGAGGTTGTTGATAAGGTGCACTCACACCAAGGTGATTTTGATAAGGTGTCCACACACCAGGTGAGCTGTTGATAAGGTGCTCTAACCAAGATGCAGGTTTTTGCTAAGGTGCCCTGTCACCGGGAGTTAACTTTTGAAGGGAGTTATAACCCTTTACAAGAGGTGGAAAGGAATAAAAGGAAAAGAGAAAGTTTTGTTGTTCTTCTCTGTATGAGAAGATTCTTGAATATCCTGATTTGAAGTTGAATGGATCTTGATGAGGATGTTGAAGAGAGCTCCCCCTGTCTGATGTAGTTTGATGACAGCTTGTGGAGGCTCCTTCTTTTGATTGTGGTACTCCTCTTCTCTTCTTGCAGTTTTGATCCTGAGAAAATGATGGTGATTGGTGTCTCAGGATAAATGTAATCTGCAAAGAAAGAGTTAGCAAAAATAGAATAAGATAGAAGGATTGGTTTCTGTTTTTCCTCTGTTCTTCTTTTTCTCTTCTTCTTCTTCTTCTCTTTTTCCTGTACTGAAGATGTAAAAAGTATTCTGTCTATCTCTTGCATCTGTACAACAATATATTATATATATAATCTTTGAAGTCCTTTTTGAATTCTTGCCCGAGAATATGAAAAGAGATAAAGTCTCTTTAATATTTTTATTCCTTGGGAAGAGGAGTTTTCGTCTTTGAAACATCTGCAAACGGCTATAAGCTTTAATGCCTGCAACGGCTATATCAGAAAAGCATGTATATAATAAAGTTAGTACAGCTGTATAATAGGAATATTTGCTGACAATTTTGTTCTTGTCGTGCACTGATCTGAAATGGATTTGTCGACCACTGGCTTGAGTTTGCCGAGCGCCGTTCAGGGAATGCCTGGCCGCTGAGGTTATTCTGACTTTAATTCGTCGAGCGCTGTTCTGATAGAAATTTGTCAAGTGCTGGCTGATAGAAATTTGTCGAGCGCTGACTGGCTTGAATTTGTCGAGCTCCGTTCGACATTCGTCGAACGCAGAGAGCTTATATTATTTTCTTATGTATATTCTCCGATTCGATCGCATCATATTTAATTTATGTTTTCCTAGTTTTCTTACTTAAGGAAATTTATCTAAGTTATGATGTGCTTTAAGATGGAAACTTAATTCTTAAATATGAATCCTAACTCAAATCACTATTATCAGCTCTTCTTATTTTAGTGAGATTTGGTCTAAGTTTTTAGATGAATTATTGACAAAGGGGTGGATCCTAACTCAAATCAAAAGCTATGGTTCCAACAAATTGCTTCGCTTGGGGATGAATGTGCGTGGATCTAAGCCGAGCTGTTGCAAGATACTCGTGAGAAGGTTACCTCTTCGAGGGTGCATCTCGCGCGAGTGGACGATCATGCACGCTTGATCCAGCATGAGATCCGCACAGCCCGTGTGTATCATTACCCTAGGAGACCGCCTAGTGATGCGTGTTCGGCAAGTGCACCGGTCGCTGTCAAGTAATAATTATGGGAATAGTTTTGCCGAATGTCGATCTCTTGAGGAATGCAGGATATGGTGAATGAATTGCGTTGTGAGCCAATTGTTACGCGAGCGAAGAAAGTAAGAACAAAGGGCGTTGTGATTGGTGACCTAAGCTATTGCAGAAATAAGAGAAATGCGGGTCGAAAGCACCACTTCGCAAAGTGGGGGTGAGTGCAGCGGCCGCGATGCCGCGCTTCAGAATGTGGGAGAAATGGCCACAGTGCAGGGTTTTGTGAGGGTCGTATTCACCTCTTCGCCAACATCACCACTAGCAATTGCTAGATGGCTTCACTCGCAAGCAACTCAGAATATCACAACGAAAAGTAAAACGATTCTCACAACCATAGCATCATTGCACATGAACATCAAACAAAGGATCTATAACATTGATCTAGCAAGAGTTCATTACAATAACACTAAAAGAAGCACAAGCTCAAGGTTTAGAAAGGACCCAACAGAAGATGTCACCGTATCCTGGGTTCTCGGCCGGAATGAGAGGTTGTCGGGCTCTCTCCGGGCTCGTCCCTCATATGCTGTGCGGACTCGAAGGAGGTTGTCACTTCTCCAGTAATCTACGTCACTTCTATGGTCTCCAAGATGAAGAATGCTTGAACTCGTGGTGGAGGAAGCTTGCAAACTATCCCGGATGGAAGTATGGTGGAGGAGATCACTAGATGTGGTCTCCTAGGGTGGAGAAGGCGAAAATGGAGGGCTTCCCTCATTTTCCCGCGAGGGGAATCGTCCTCTTCAATGAAGCAGATTTCCTGCTTTAAATACTAAACAGGCAGAATTTTAGTCATGCACGGGCGAACCCACGACCATGTGTTGCCCGTGCGTTATTTAATGATTAAAATGGCATGAGGAAGAAGCAGCAGCGCCCTTGTGTTTTACTCACGCACGGGCAAATCCGCCCGTGCATAAAAATGCACGGACAAATTCAGATTGGCTAAAAATAAGGCTAAACATGGGTGATCGTGCGATTCCTTCACGCACGGGCGAATCCGCCCGTGCATAAGACGCGCGATCAAATTCAGATCACCGGTTTTCTCCCAGATGAAAGCGCACAACCACAGCCTTTTTTGCATCACAAAATGCACGACCATGCGATATACACATTCATGAATTCTGGGTAAAAAGGAGATGATCCGACCACCTGCAAGCACAGCAATCCAGCTGGGAGTACACCTCCAGCACCAATCAAACACAGAAAAAGGATTGGGGAGCACCATGTGCTTGCCCCCAATGACAAGGAGTGCAAATGCACACCTAAACGGGCCTAAGAGTGCACTCAGCATGGAATAACGAATATGAATGAAAACATGCCTAAAGTGTAGTGCATAGACTAGAAAAGCAGCCCAGATGAGCCCATAAATGTGTAAATAAATGGGACTCATCACACCCCCAGACTTAACCATTTGCACGTCTCGGGCAAACTACTCAGCTCTCCCGTCCGAACAATTAGGTGTTAGAGTGAGTTTGAGCGGTAGAGACCCATGCGAAGTTGCATGCTCACGTGCGTAGAAATATGTTAGAATAGAATTTAACTCAAGATTATATTTACCTATTTCTAGAATAGTAATTCAAAATCTTGTTTACTCGGATGGTGAATCCCGGTGAATATTTCGGTCGCGCACAAGGGAAAATAGCGTGACTAATGAGTAGAGTATTACTCGAATCAAAGCTCGGGACAATCTCCTAAGAAATCCATCAAAGTCGGTGTCCATAGGCTTGCACGTTCGCACTCTCTCCACTGCATGAGATGACTCTTATCTAAAATCAATAGGACTAATAGGTTAGGATTTGGCTTAGGTTGAGTTCAGGTGAGATAAGTAGAAGAACGATGGGCATCACACGCAACATACCTTGAACACTCAAGAGTGTAAAATCACCAAAACAACAAATTAAAGAACTACACAACACCTCCAGACTACAACTGGACGCTAGGTGTGTGCTAAGCCGATCAAACAGTGTTTTTGTCGAGAGACTGCATTTGAAAGTTCTTTTTGTACAAAATTTTTTTTCTTTTTTTTTTCTTCTCGACAAACAAATCTTTTATAAGCACTTTATAAACTTCTCTTTTAGCATTCTCAAAGCTACCACACACATCAAAAATAGCACCAAACGCGATAGAAATATAAATTTCATTCAAACACATATGCTGGTGCGAATATAGGTTTGGATGTATGGCTTTGGTGAAATTTAAGTGTAGCTAAGCAAGAAGGATAGGTCGGCTCAACTGGGCTTGCAAAGGTGATTACATTGGTTAGGATTTCAAAAGCACAAACGGATCAAGAGACGGACTATATAACGCTTTATAACGAGCTATTCAACGCAATCGTTTTAAGAGTCGCCTAGTGGAAGTTCTAGCCACCGAGAAAGGTTATCCTTCCTTCTGACCCTAGTAATAAGCTACTACTAATCCAGCTACAATTGACCCTATGCTACTGTTGGATTCACCGGATTCACCGCTAGAGTAAAATAAATTACAGCTACTATAATAGAAATAATTAAATTGTAACATTGAATTTTATTCTACTCTAATTGAATTTCTAGGCGTAACGGGAGCACTCGACTAGAGCACTACTCGAGTCGACATTTTTCTCTACCACTCACTCCTACACTAACAATCCAATTCTTACGAGCGGGGAACCTTGCAGCAAGACCCAATAAGTGCATGAGATCAAGTACGCGTGAACTAGGTGCAAATGTGTGCAACAATATTAAAAATCCTAACTCAGCACATTCTAACATGCTATGCAAAGTGTGTGCACGTGCATAACCGATCTCTCCCCCAGACTTGATCAAAACCAAATAAAATAGAGAATTCATGAATAAGGATGATAGGGGTAGAGTGGACCTATGCTCATGAATGAGCATGCTAGAAGTGCGGCAGTTCCTTCTTTAAAGTACTCCTTCCTCATTTCCCAAGCGAGAGCTTAAACCTGCGATGTTAGCAAAAAGAACCAAAACAACACATAATAATAAAAAATCTGAACGAAAGGTCGGAACCGAATGGTTCCCCCATGGGTTGCCTCCCAAGAAGCCCTTTTGTTTACTGTCCTTAAGGTGGACCAAATACCTGTATTAAGCAAAGTTCATAAAGTCTAGGAATAAGCAAAAGCTAATAAATCCTAATTATTATTACAAGCTCAAAACAAATCAGCTATAAGCTGATTTGAAGTAGTAACAACTGATGAAAGAAAAAGGTCCGGGGACCTGGTAGTAGGGGTGGAAATTAAGTAGGATGCTCAGCCTCCAACCCCAAATCTCCTCCTTTTTCGCTCTCTTCTTCTCCTCCAGTATTATGTCTTCAAAGAAAAACTGCTTGCCCCCTTGTAACCAATCCTCAAGGGGAAGCACCAACGATGATGAGGAAACAAGATGTTCCTTCACGGTACCTTCCTCATCCCGCCAGGCTTTCGGCTCCTCCATGCATAAGGTCTGATCAACCGGAGGAGGGGCATCATGCATCCTTGTACATAAAGAAAGGGGGTCAGGAAATAAATTGGAAGAAAAACTAATGGAAATCTCATCTAAGGGGATAATCCCGGCTTCATCCCCCATAGGGTGCGGCAATGACAAACTGATGATATCATCGAAGATTTCACTAGACTCAACAGCGCATGCAATGGCCTCCTCTATAACTTGGACTTTCTCACACTGGACCAAAATGGTTGCTTCAGCACAATCGAGACTGTCCTCCTCCATGAGAGTGGGCACGACACTGCGAAGGTCTGCAACATCCTGCAAATTGACCTCAATGATAACATCAGAAATATATGTAGTTTCGTGTGTAGTGGGAGAAGATGTGCTTCTTAAAAGTTCGGGCTCACTCTCCACACAAGGGCACAAATCTACGCAAAGTGGTACATGAACCAAAGAGGTATGGGGGGTCGCATTGGAAATAGAGTCATGAGGGACACTGATGCATGTGTCGATTCTAGAGACTTCAAGAAGTGAAGGTGGAAGGGACACGTAACCAGAGGAAGGAGCTGTGTTCGCAGAATTTGAGGATGGGACGATCCGGATATCCGGCTCATCATCATCCGCCAATTGGCGAAGATAATCCGCACAGTCCTTCAAGGCATGCTCTCTACTTTTGCAAAATAAACACTGCTTTACCGGCTTCGCCGGCACCACAGGTGCGGCAACCGCGTAAAAGTCCGACAACATAGGCGCAGTAGAGGAGCCAAACGATTTATGGGCTCCGTATGGTTTCTGAACAACACCTTACTCTTTGGGACACCTATCACTAGCGTGGGATGTGTCCCCACACCAACGACATGATACAGAAGAAGAAAATATCATGATAAAGAATAAATTAAAAAGAATTAAAGACTCAATCGAAAATAATCGATTCACAGCCAAAATCTAATCACGCCTGCAGTCCCCGGCAACGGCGCCAAAAACTTGATGCGTGTTCGGCAAGTGCACCGGTCGCTGTCAAGTAATAATTATGGGAATAGTTTCCCCGAATGTCGATCTCTTGAGGAATGCAGGATATGGTGAATGAATTGTGTTCTGAGTCAATTGTTATGCGAGCGAAGAAAGTAAGAACAAAGGGCGTTGCGATTGGTGCCCTAAGCTATTGCAGAAATAAGAGAAATGCGGGTCGAAAGCACCGCTTTGCAAAGTGGGGGTGAGTTCAGCGGCCGCGATGCCGCGCTTCGGAATGTGGGAGAAATGGCCACAATGCGGGTTTTGTGAGGGTCGTATTCACCTCTTCACCAACATCACCACTAGCAATTTCTAGATGGCTTCACTCGCAAGCAACTCAGAATATCACAACGAAAAGTAAATCGATTCTCACAACCATAGCATCATTGCACCTGAACATCAAACAAAGGATCTATAACATTGATCTAGCAAGAGTCATTACAATAACACTAAAAGAAGCACAAGCTCAAGGTTTAGAAAGGACCCAACAGAAGATGTCACTGTATCCTGGGTTCTCGGCCGGAATGAGAGGTTGTCGGGCTCTCTCCGGGCTTGGCCCTCAGATGGTGTGCGGACTCGAAGGAGGCTGTCACTTCTCCAGCGATCTACAACACTTCTATGGTCTCCATGATGAAGAATGCTTGAACTCGTTGTGGAGGAAGCTTGCAAATGATCCCGGATGGAAGTATGGTGGAGGAGATCACTAGATGTGGTCTCCTAGGGTGGAGAAGGCAAAAATGGCGGGCTTCCCTCATTTTCCCGCGAGGGGAATCGTCCTCTTCAATGAAGCAGATTTCCTGCTTTAAATACTAAACATGCAGAATTTTAGTCACGCACGGGCGAGCGCACGACCGTGTGTTGCCCATGCGTTATTTAACGATTAAAATGGCTAGAGGAAGAAGCAGCAGCGCCCGTGCGTTTTACTCACGCACGGGCAAATCCGCCCGTGTGTAAAAACGCATGGACAAATTCAGATTGGCTAAAAATAAGGCTAAACATGGGTGATCGTGCGATTCCTTCGCGCACGGGCGAATCCGCCGGTGCGTAAGACGCACGATCAAATTCAGATCACTGGTTTTCTCCCCAGATGAAAGCGCACGACCGCAACCATCCGTGCGTCAAGAAAATGCACGACCGTGCGATATACACCAGCTGGGAGTACACCTCCAGCACCAATCAAACACAGAAAAAGGATTGGGGAGCACCATGTGCTTGCCCCCAATGACAAGGAGTGCAAATGCACACCTAAACGGGCCTAAGAGTGCACTCAACATGGAATAACGAATATGAATGAAAACATGCCTAAAGTGTAGTGCATAGACTAGAAAATCAGCCCAGATGAGCCCATAAATGTGTATATAAATGGGACTCATCACCTAGCTCGGGTGTGCGAGGCCGAGGTCGATGGAAATGGGTCCAGTACTGACCCTCCTCGGCACTCGCGCTCCTTTTCTGCCAAACACTTTTTGTAATATCTAAACGATCTGCGTCTCATGGTGGCGACTTGAACACTTCCCGCACGCTCTCTCGGGTTTTCTCCATTTGAATTTTTTCAGTATTGCTGGCATCGTCCATAAGTACTCGCGTTTTCTTTTCTTTTCATTTCTTTACCGCTCTGTTGCGCAAACCACGCAGGCCGGCCTAACTGACCCTATACTTACTTTACTTACTTTTTTTGCTCTGCCTCTTACTGCTCGGGCATGCGACCCATAAGGGCTCGCCTAATCAACTTGATGTATTACTTTCTATTGCTCTGACTCACGACCCACAAGGGCTCGCTCTAATTACATGCTCTATTGCTTTTATTGCTTGCGAGTTGATATTATCAGGTTGCTGCGAGCGGTCCAAGAGAGGATGGCCCTCATATCGAGGTACATCATGATGCGCTTTGGCTAACTGCACCCCCGGGTGCTTCGATTCCTCTCCTCCTCCTTTGTCTTGCTATAAATAGGGCTAGCATTTAAATCTAACTACCGCATTGATTGTCTTCTTCCCTCTGCCTTCCTGCCTTCTTTCTCTCGTCCCCTGCTCTTTCTGTGCTCACCTTTTTCTTTGCAGGAATACCGATGGGCGGCGATGGCGCCGATGTCGAAGGCCGGGCTAAATGCGCCTGGACTTTCAATGATCACACTTTCCTCAATTGCTCGCTTACAGAGAGCGAGTACCATATGATCGTAGCGAACTACATTTCGCCAGGGTTTGCTGCCCGGCAGCCTACGAAGGAGGATGCGATCAACTTCCTCCTCCAGGATGAGCTCGCCATCCTGGCGGCTCACTTTGAGGTGGGCTTGCGACTGCCCTTCTGGCCCGAGATCAGCCAGGTATTCGCTTGTCCTTTTTTCTTTCTCATTTCACACTCACTAAAAAGTCCCATCTAATTGCTTGCTGCGAACCCATCAGATGCTCAAATACTACGGCGTGATCTGGGGTCAGCTGACCCCCAATATTGTCGCCATGATAGTAGCTTTCACATGCTACGTTCGGTAGGAGCGGGTAGAGTTCAATTTACCCATCTTTCGCAAACTGTTCTCCTTCAGGGAGAATAAGGATGGGACCTCCTTTTTCGCGAGCAGCCATGCCAAGGTCCTCGAAACGGTCAACAAGAGCCATTATTGGCCTCAAAAGTTTGTCATCGTGAAGGGGCCCTTTGGAAACGTCCCTTTCTCGCCCATCCAATGCACCAAAGCAACCTACTGCCCCCCGGCGCTCGGAGGCCACGAGGCCGAGCTCTTTGAGTTCATATCGACCAACTTTGAGGTGGTCTACCTTAGGAGAAACGTCGACACACTGCCTCCCATGCTGCCTGGAGCTGGTTTGACTCGCACCTGCTCCGCTAACCTTTTCTTTGCTTCTTTTTCTAAACTCAGATTGCTGCTTACTCGCAGGAGAGCGGGACATTCCGCTCACCCCCCCCCCCCCCCTACGCGAAGGTTGGGCCTATCCTACTTGCCTTCCATCTCGCCACCTCCGCTGTCGAGCTCTGCCAAGAGCCTGCCTCCATCTTGGCACCTCTTTCTCAGAAGCGGCCCGCACCCGTGAGCCGCGGATCGAAATCTCTACTCCCCCCCCCCCCCCCCCCCAAAAAAAAAAAGAAGTCGAAGACCCTTCCCTTGAATAAGGGTAAGGAGGTCCTCGAGATCTCGCTCTCGGGAGATCGCCAAGCGACCCTGCCAAAAGATAAGGTGGCTAGCGAGCCCACCAAGGTTGCCGGCACCTCGAAAGTACCCGGTCCAAGACGCCGCCGGAATTTTGGCCTTGGTGCCAAGCATCTGGACGAGGCTGGCGCGCCTCTGCTGGTCTGGGATAAGGAGGCCAACCGAGCCTCTATATCAACTCTCCTCCCCTCCTGGGTGGAGAGCAATATGATCGGCGGTGACGCCTTCACCTTATCATTTGGCCTTTATGGGCGAGGGACGCAAAGGAGTTCAACTCGCTGACTTCCCGAATGATTGCTCATGAGAGTGCGCGGTCCCAACTCCTCTCTTTGGAGCTCACCCATATGATGGGTCGGCGCAACTTCCAAGTGGAGAGGAACTTCGAGGAGCTCGATCGCGAGCTGCAAGACGCTGCGAAGGAGATCGTGAGCCTGAGGAAGGAAAAGAGCTCTGAAGGCCTTCGGGATGAGCCGAAGGCCGCAACCGAGGAGGTTGCAAACCTCAAAGAAAAACTGGATATCTCGGATGGTCTTGTTGCCAGCCTCCAGGGTGGAATGGTGAGTCTTGTTGATCACTCGCCTACCTTTTCTCGCCTTTTTACACCCGCCACTAATACTCTTTCTCGCAGGATGGCGAGACTGCAAATGAGCTTCTCGCTCGCAACACCGCCTTGGCGCACCAAGTGGAGGGGTTAAAAGCCCTTAATCTCGAATTGGTCTAGGCAACCCTTCCTCCCAACCCTAGGTCCTTGAAGGCAAAGAGACTGGAGAAGAAGGCTGAGATGCGAGAGGGAGCGCTCCATGCGGCGAGGTTTGCCTTCCGCACTCTCAAGAGGTCCGTTCTACTCACTGCTGAGGCGGCGGAGCTCACCCTGGAGGATGTGATCCCAGAGTTGTTTATGCCCACTACACCCCCTGAGAGGAGAGAGGGCGAGCAATCCGTGGATGAGTCTTGATACATTGGGTTTTTCTTTCTTTTATTTTTTGGCTGGCGAGATTGCCGCAAAACTTTTGTAAAAACTTCTTGTTGAAATAGAAATGATATTTTTTTTTTGCATATGTTCATCGCTTGTTCGTCGTCAGTACATGTTTTTCCTTATACATTTTTCTTGCTTTTGCTATTGATATTGTACTCGTTGTGCTCGCTCTCGCCTATCACGTGGTCGCTTAGCTTAGGCGTATATCTCGCCTCTTTCCCCGCTTCCTTCTTCCCTTAGGATCGCCATTCTTGGAACCTGCTTTCCGCGTTTCTCTCTTGCGAGGAGTGCACTTTCCAATTTCTTGGCCCTTTGCGAGCGAGAACTTCCCCATGGATTCCCGTACATTCCCCGGGTTTGAAATAACTTTTTCTTCACATCTCACCTTCCTGCCTTCCTCTTTTACTTCCTACGATAGGCCTTTCACCCTTTGCAAGCGAGACAGGTTCTCTATCCCCTTGCCGTGCGAGATTACCCCTGCTTGCCAAGTAAGACGACCATTTCTTGGTAACCTTGCCAGCCTCTCCAGAGATCAACCTGACCCACCTTCTAGTGAGATCCCGACAGCGGAATCGATCTGGTGCATTCCAGCACCAACTGTTTATTACCTTGTTAGCCTCTCTAGAGATCAGCCTAACCCTCCGTCTAGTGAGAGCCCGGCAGCGGAATCGATCTGGGGCATTCTAGCACCAACTCTTTGTTACCTTGCTAGCCTCTCCAGAGATCAACTTGACCCACCGTCTAGTGAGAGCCCGGCAGCGGAATAGATCTGGGGCATTCTAGCACCAACTGTTTGTTACCTTGACAGGCTCTCCAGAGATCAACCTGACTCATCGTCTAGTGAGAGCCCGGCAGCGGAATCGATCTGGGGCATTCCAGCACCAACTATTTGTTACCTTGCCAGACTCTCCAGAGATCAACCTGACCCACCGTCTAGTGAGAGCCCGGCAGCGGAATCGATCTGGGGCATTCCGGCACCAACTCTTTGTTACCTTGCCAGCCTCTCCAGAGATCAACCTGACCCACCATCTAGTGAGAAGCCGGCAGAGGAATCGATCTGGGACATTCCAGCACCAACTCTTTGTTACCTTGTCAACCTCTCCAGAGATCAACCTGACCCACTGTCTAGTGAGAGCTCGACAGCGGAATCGATCTTGGGCATTCCAGCACCAACTCTTTGTTACCTTGCCAGCCTCTCCAGAGATCAACCTGACCCACCAACTAGTGAGAGCCCGGCAGCGGAATTGATCTGGGGCATTACAGCACCAACTCTTTGTTACCTTGTCAGCCTCTCCTGAGATCAACCTGACCTACCATCTAGTGAGAGCCCGGCAGCGGAATCGATCTGGGGCATTCCAGCACTAAACACATCCCAAGGTTCCGTGATTAGAAAAAGAGACGTCAAGTAAAAAAACACATAGTAATGAACCACAAAATCAACCAACCCCAAAACTTCAAGGGTAGAAACATTTTAAATCATCCCCACTCTGAGCTCGGCCGAGAGGTACCCCTTCCACATCTTGGAGGTGGTACGCTCCCGACTTGAGTACTTCGCTTACAATATAAGGCCCCTCCCAATTGTGATCAAGCTTACCTACCGCGGCCCCTCTCCCGGCCGCATCAACCTTCTTCAAGACTAAGTCTCCTTTCTCGAACTGCTTTACTCTGATATGCCGATCAAAGTATCTAGCCATCTGCCTCTTGACCTCTTCCTGCTGAATGGTGGAGAGGTTCTGGAGCTCCTCCACCATATCCAAGGATAACCTTTGCTCCTCTTCATTCTCCACCCGCCACTCGTCATCACCTTCCCCCCCCCCCCCCCGGCGACTACTCAGGGGGGCTTCACCTCAAATTCTATAGGAAGCACGGCCTCGGACCCATGATAGAGTTTGAAAGGGGTCTCCCAGGTGGCCGTGTTCGGGGTAGTCCTCAAGGCCTAGAGGACCGAGGGTAGCTGCTCTACCCAGTTTCCCCTTAGATTCTCGACCTTCTTTTTTAGTAAGTTGACAATTATCTTGTTTTCCTCCTCTACTTTTCCATTGCTCCTAGGGTGATGGACCTACGTGAACCTGAGGTCTATGCCCAACTAGGTACAAAAACTGACAAACTCGTCGCTGGCAAACTGCGTCTCATTGTCTGTGACGATGGCTATTGGGAGCCTATGTCGACAAATTATCTCCCCCCCCCCCCCACAAAATTTCTAACAACTTGAGAGGTTACCTTGGCTAGCGCTTTCACCTCCAGCCACTTTGAGAAGTAGTCGATCATCACCAACAGGAACCTTCTCTGACCGCTTGCCTGGGGGAAGGGACCGACCAAGTCTAGTCCCCATATCGCGAAGGGCCGCGGGGCCGTGATGGTCCGGAGCCTCTAGGCTGGGAGGAGCTGGAGGGGAGCATAGAGTTGACACTTGGAGCACCTTTTTTGCGAACTCCGACGCATCCTTGCTAAGGGTGGGCCAGAAGTAGCCTTGTCTTAACACCCTTCCTTCCAATGTCCTACTTCCCAAGTGACAGCCAAACTCTCCCGAGTGGATCTCCTGCAAGACCCTCGAGACCTCCCCCTCGGATACACAACGGGCTAAGAGTCCTGAGAGGGTCTTTCCATACAGCCCACCTGCATGCATGGAATAGTAGGCTGATTTGTACCTGAGCCATTGCATGTCCACCTCCCCTTCTGGGAACTTCCCTGATGTTAGGAAGGTGATGGGAGGATCCATCCATGATGCTTGTTGGTGTATCTCCATCAGCTCTCCTTCCTCGATGGATGGTTGGAAGAGTTCCGACATCGTCCCCCCTGCCCGGGGACCGAGCTTGGCTAGGAGGTCTGCCGTGATTCTTTCCTCTCTCGGCACATGCTTGATTGAGAAGGTGCGGAACTGCCCAATGACCCCCTTGACCTTCTCCAGGTAGCGATGAAGGGTTGGCTCCTTTGCCTCGAACTCCCCCCTAATCTGGCAAGCCACCACCATAAAGTCTGTCAAGACCTCCACGTCTTGCACACCCAACTCTCGGGTCAGCCGCGGGGCTGCTATCACTGCCTCGTACTTGGCCTAGTTGTTGTTGAATGGAAAATGAATGTTGACGGCCTGCTCAATCCTTGTCCCTTGGGGGCTTTCTTGGATGACTCCTCCTCCAATGGAGTGCTTCCCTGATGCCCCATCCACCAACATCTTCCAAGCCACTGAGTGGGGTGCATCCAGCTCCTCCACCTCGGTCATGTAGTCCGCCAGGAAATCTGCCACTACCTGTGCCTTTATCGATAGCCTGGGTACGAATGAGATGTCAAACTCGCTCAACTCCATAGACCACTTGGCCAACCTCCCCGAGTGCTCTACCCCTTCCATGATGTTGTGAAGGGGGTGGTCGGTCACCACCTTGATAGAATGTGCTTGGAAATAAGGTCAAAGCTTCCGAGCCAACACCACCATGGCGAAGGCCAGCTTATCTAAGATTGGGTTACGGAGCTCCGCCTTCCTCAGCACTCGGCTAACGTAGTAGATTGGGAGTTGCCTATTTCCTTCTTCCCGGACCAGAACGGAACTTACTGCTTCGGAGCCTACCCCCAGGTAAAGGGATAGGTCCTCCCCTTTTCTTGGCCCTTAGAGCAGAGGAGCCCGAGTGAGCTTCCCCTTTAATGCTCGGAAGGTTTCCTCACACTCCAAGGTCCATTAGAATTTTTGATTCCCTCTTAGCACCTTGAAGAAGGGTGCACACTTCTCTCCTGCCCTGGATAGGAACCTACTGACTCCAGCCATCTTCCCCGTGAGGCGCTGAACCTCCTTCGCATTTCTCGGCGAACCCAACTCCATGATGGCCTTAACTTTGTCTAAATTAGGCTCCACCCCCGCTGGCGTGAGCAAATGGCCTAAGAACATCCCCCGGCTAGCTCCAAAGACACACTTCTGGGGGTTTAGGTTCATTTTGAACTTCCGCAGACTCCTGAAAGTCTCTTCGAGGTCCCGAAGGTGGGATTCGAGGTCTCGGATCTTTATCATGAGGTCATCCACATAGACCTCCAGGTTCCTCCCCTTCTGTTCTCAGAAGACCCTATCCATCATCCGCCGGTACGTCGCCCCTGCATTCTTCAGCCCAAAAGGGCATCATTTTATAACAATAGCACCCATCCCATGTGATGAAAGAGACGTCCTTGACGTCGGGGGGGGGGGGGGGGGGGGGGGGGGGGTGTGCATGCGGATCTGATGACAACCTGTAAAAGCATCTAAAAAGACATCACAGAGAAATCGACGGCTGAGTCAACCATCGCGTCGATTTGAGGCAAGGGGTAGCAATCCTTGGGGCATGATTTATTAAGTAAAGAAAATTCAACGCAAATCCTCCACTTACCTCCTCTCTTTTTCAACATTACCACATTGGAGACCCAGCCCGAATACTGGATCTCCGATACAAACCCTGCTTGTAGGAGCTTGTCAACCTCCTCTCGAATGGGCCCTTCTAGATTATCAGCTATAGCCCTATTCTTTTGACGGATGGGTCGAGTGTCAGAATCGAGGTTGAGGCGATGACAAGCCACATACGCATCGATCCCTGGCATCTCCGCTGCGCTCCAGGCGAAGACATCCACATTCTCCTACACATAGGCCAGGATTTGCTTCTGCTCCTCTAGGCTGAGCTCCCCGCTGATCTTGACTCTCTCTAACACCCCTGCTCGGCTGGTGACCTCTAGCTCCACAACCTCGTCCACGGCCTCTAGCCGGGATTGTTCCCCCCAATCATCCTCCTTCTCTTTGCCGTGAGCTAGCGCTTCGGCCTCCTCCTCCTTTATCCCTTCCTGAACCTCCATCAATTCTT
Organism: Dactylorhiza incarnata; assembly: GCA_033032865.1. NCBI lineage: Eukaryota > Viridiplantae > Streptophyta > Magnoliopsida > Asparagales > Orchidaceae > Dactylorhiza > Dactylorhiza incarnata. Next base: position 417,688 of record JAWHQI010000326.1, on the reverse strand, counting down.
CCGCCCCTTCTTCCCGGGCCTAACCTTCCCCTACTCTTTCCTCCTCCCCTAACTCTTTGAGCCTCGCCGGCCCTCCCATCTTTCGATCCCATTCCTCTACCTCGGCCATCCAGGAGATGGTGTTCATGACAGTCACATAGCACTATCTGGCAGCCTTCGGATCTCCCCTTATCCGGACCTGGACTCCTCCCGTGTTGAACATAAGACATTGATGGAAGGTGGAGGGAACGCAGCGGAATGCACTGATGAGTGGTCGTCCGAAGATGGCACTGTAGCTGTTGGGGGCATCCACTATAACAAAACGACAATTTCTGGACTCCCCCCCCCCCCCCCCAAGACTACATGGAGTCCCACTCCCACTTCTACCTCCTTCCTCTCCCTGGAGAACCCGAACAATGGGCCATCCACGGCCAACACCCTCCTGGACTCCACCTTCATCTCATCGAATGCCTTCTTGAAAATGATGTTGACTGAGCTCCCGTTATCCACGAGGATTCGGGATACGGTGAAGTTCTTGATGGCCTCCTGAATGACAAGCGCATCGCAGAAGGGGTCTTCATGGCCCAGCATGTCCTTCTGGGTGAACGAGATCTTCTCCGCTGGGGCGTGGCTAGGGATGTCAAAGCCACGCTACGATGATAGATGGTGTGGAGGCTTGCCTTCCGAGTTGCCTCAATCCCTACCCCCCATTGATCACTCTGATCCCTCCTCGGTTCCCAACGTCGACCCAGTCTTCACACCCTCATACTCCTCATCTTGAGGCAGGACCTCCTCAATCCTCACTGGCTACTGCTCCCGCGGCGCCGGCGCTCTGCCTCCCTTTATCTCCAAGAACTTCGGGTAGGTGGTCGTTGCATGACCTTCCTCGTCGTAGAAGCCACAATAGGGCAATGCCTCCCCCCTCCTCTCGGCCTCTACCCCTCTATTCCTCCTCCTTTGACTGGCTCCTCCGGCTCCCGCTCCTCTTCCCCTTCCTTGTCTCCCTCAACCGACTGCCATTGCCTGCTGAGGTGGGTGGGGATGAGGTGGCCTCGGGCCCTGCCTCCATCCTAGCTGATGGGGTCTTCCTTGGCCTCCTTGGAAGTTGCCCCCTCCCTGGTGGAAACCCCTTCCTGGGCCTTACCTCCCCCCTTCTTGCTTCATCCACCCCAACTCCGGGGCCCTCTGCTCTTCCCTTCTTCGCACCTCTTGCTGCTTGACCTCCGGCTCACTGAGCTTTGCTAGCCTCTTGGTGAGCTCCAGATTGGCCTCCTCCCCCTCGATCTCCTCCGTCGCCCTCTCCATCAGCTCTTCGTAGGAGACGGGGGCCTTCCTCTTCAAGCTCATCTTGAAGAAACTTCCTCTCAGCCCTACCGTGAAGGCGAGCTGGAGGGAAAACCCGGTCATCTCTTGGGTAAGCAAAACCTCCTCCTGGAATTGGTCCACATAGCAAGCCAGCGATTCCCCCTTTTCCTGCTTGACCTTGAAGAGTGACTCAGCGTCCCTCTTCCTCTTCTTCGAAGTTGAAAAGCGCAACAAGAAGCCTCGACGTAAATCCTCAAAGGCATATATCGACCCGGCTGGGAGTTGATGGAACAAGTCCCTAGCCTTCTCCTTTAGTGTGACGGCAAAGAGCCGACACTTAAAAGCATCTGACATCGGCATGATGGAGACTGAGTCCTCAAACGAATGCAAGTGTTGGACAGGGTCATCCTTACCGCAGTAGTAGACCTTGTCCCACTCCTAGAACCCTTCCGGGACTGGTGTGGAAAGCACCAACTCGCAAAAGGGTCTGCTCCCACTCGTTGTCTTCTCCTGCTTGACTCTCCCTACGAGATCTCCCGCTGTGCCCGAGCTCATCGGAGCCGCACTCGTCAGAACAACGCTCGTCGGGTCCACACTCGCCGGAGCCGCACTCACCGGAACAGGACTCGCCGGTCTTGCGCTCGCCGGGCTAGCGAACAGCTCTCGCCTGACAAGGTCTCGCCCTGACCCCGCTCCAGCCACCTGGTTCCCTGCCCTTCCCCCCAGGGCATTTTCGCCAACCTCCGGAGTAGGGGAGACCCGAGGCACTGGGGTTGAGAACTCAACCCTCGCCGCGGCGAAGGCGAGGCCGATCGCCTCAAGCACCTCCCTTCTAAGGTATGTCAGCATCCCCGGCGTCACTATTAGTTGTGAACTGCCGGACTCACCGCCATGCTCATAATCTTCCGCCATGCTACTTCCTTGAAACTTTCTTGCACCAGCTGTTGTCCATGCTCACCGCACCATAAATGTTGGAACCGGGATTCGGCCCAACGAGGAGTTCGGACCCCAAATATGGGTGCAACTCGCGCTTACTGATCCCTCGGAGCAACTTGACCGAAGACTTAGAGCCTAGACCCTTGGCGATAGTGTGGAGGTCTCACCACACACCAGGAAGATCTTAGAGTGCTTCCCCTCCTAAGCCAAAACCCGAAGTCGGGCACCTTGGAGAGCGCAGAGAATGCTAACTAAAGATGACCTGAGGAGAGAGAAGCCAAAAGAGCAGTCCCCTCCAAAGGTTCCCTTAGGGTCTTATCTATAAATTTCCTGAACTGGTCTGTAAATAGCGGGATTCTGCCCTTTGGTCTTACTAACCGCACCCCCAACTGGTCAGCTAACAGCCAAACTCCGCTGTTCTGAAGTGTTATGGGCAGCCCACTGGGGTAGAAGGGTAAACTCACATCTACACCCCTTGTTGGACATGTGTGTCATATCCCTTTGTTTGAGAATAAAAATCCCATATTGTATTTGATCTTGCTTGTCGTGTGTTTATAGTGTGCAGGAACTATAGGTGCAATGCTCCACATGTAGAAAACAGCTTCAAATCAAATTCTCTGAAGGAGAGCTACCTCCAGCGCTAGGGATACCTCCTGGCGCTAGCGCTACCACCTAGTGCTAGCACAAGTTCGTGCACAACGCCACACCGCGACGGTTTCGTAACCGCTTCTACACGATTGCTGCCGCAAGTGCTAGGATCTACCGCAGGCGCTATCTCCATGTTCTATAAATTGATTTCTTCTCTTTCATTTTGGTTAGAGCTTCCAGAGAGATTACTTCTGCCACAATTCCAGATTTGTTACTCTGCCGAAGGTTCATCTCCCACTCAAAGCCAAAGAAGATTTCTGGAGAAGGAAGTCATCACGCTGCATCCGAAGAACGATCACTTCAACCTCGCTTATGCTACAACGATCCTTCATCCTCATCTTCAGAAATCTCATAGAGGGAGTTCTTGTTATTTACTTTATTTTATTATTGTGAATTTTTGTAGTAAAATTGCCTTGTGGTGGCGACTAGGCCCTTGTGCTGCTTAGGGGGTAATTCGCCACGTGAGTTGGTGACTAGGTCTAGGAGATTAGATCTAGGGGTGCTCGAGGCCATATTCAGGGTTAGGTTTGGCTAGAGCGGCTTTAGGCCATATCCGGGGAAGGATTGGCTAAAGCCAACCGGTTTGTGGGGATACAAGTCGGTATAGAAAAGGAAAAGATATTTTCATTTGTACGCCTCCGATTTTAGCGATATTGAAATCAAATTTATGTAAACACTTATTCCTATAATACAATCATGTTTCTATTTGTGTTTATTTGATTTTTCTCATTTGGCGTAAATTTTATTATTGCAAATTATTTTTGCTAAATTGTTATTTTGCTCTCTCTCACACAAAAACAATTTAGTAATTTTCATAAAATTATAAAAAGAATTTTTATTCCCTTATTCCCCCCCACCCCCCATCTAAGGGCGCTTATCGATCCAACAAGTGGTATCAGAGCGAGGTTATTCCAAGCGGCTTAAAAACTATGAATAATGGCGTCTTATGATCTCACTTTTTTCGAGGGACGGGGAATTAGTAGACCTCCACTATTTACTGGGTCAGATTATAATTATTGGAAAAATAGGATGAGATGTTTTCTTATGACCCTAGATATTGAGGTATGGAATATGGTAAAAGAGGAATACTCTCCTCCTACAATTGTAGTTGGAGAAGTAACATTAGAAAAACCTAAGGATAAGTGGGATGATATGGATAAACATAAATGCAAAAATAATGCCAAGGCCATGGATGCTTTATTTTGTGCGTTAGATAGAAATGAATTTAATAAAATTTCCACTTGTACTACTGCATATAATATTTGGAATCATTTGGAAATTACTCATGAAGGTACATCGCAGGTTAAAGAATCAAAGCTTTTCTAACTGGAGTCAGAATATGAAAAGTTCCGGATGGATGAAATTGAAGATGTTGATGCCATGTACACGCGCTTCACCAAGATCGTCAATGCCTCCAAAGTTCTTGGAAAGACCTTCTCCAACGGCGACTTGGTCCGAAAGATTCTTCGATCCCTTCCTCCAAAATTCAATCTGAAGGTAACGGCAATCTCAGAGTCGCACAATCTAAGAACGCTCCAAGTTGAGAGCCTCATTGGGAATCTCAAAACCAATGAGGTTGAACTCAAGATCCAATACGATGAATACAACAAGGAGCCAAAGAAGAAGGCGTTGGCACTCAAATCAAAGAAGGAGTGCCAAGAGGATGAGGATGAAGATGAAGAAAGTCTCTTGGTAAAGAACTTCCGAAAGTTCATGAGGAATTCGGAAAGGAGAAACACTTTCCGGAAATATTTCCAAAAGGAAGGAAGATGGAAAGGGTCATCTTCGAAGAAGTAAAAGGAAAGTGACGATGAAGAAGAAAGACCGCTACCGGAATGCTATCATTGTAGGAAGACCGGGCATATTCAGAGCCAGTGCCCAAATTTTTTGAAGGAGAAAAAGGAAAAGCGGCACAAAGGGAAGGAAAAGAGGAAGGTGCTAAAAGCTAAAACATGGGATGAATCCTCCTCCTCCGAAGAATCAAGAGAGTCTTCATTAAGTGAAGATGAGGAAGCTGAAAGTGGAGGTTAGATCTTAAGTTACTCTAGAGGGGGGGTGAATAGAGTATTAAAAACTTTTCCTTAGTTTTTATAGCAGAATTAAAGTAGTGTTATATATATATGTGTAAGCAGTGTGAGATATATATAAGCAGAAAAACTAAATAAGTAAAAGCAGACAGCACAGCACAGATAATCAAGCAAACACAGAGGACACAAGGAATTTATAGTGGTTCCCCAATAAATTTCGGTAGTCCACTCTTCTAGCACCCTTGGTAGGAGTCCACTAGGAGTGTTGATCAGGTGCCCTAACACCAAGGTGATTTTGATCAGGTGTCCACACACCACAGAGCTTTTGTTCAGGTGCTCAAAACCAACTAGATTTTTTGATCAGGTGTGTTGCCACCAGGGAGTTACACTTTTGAAGGGAGTATTAACCCTGTACAAGAGAGGTGAGAAAGAGGTTATAGTGTTCTTCTCTGTCAAGATGCTGAGAGAAGACTCTAGTGGATTTGTTGTAAAGCTCCCCCTATCTGATTGAAGTATTTAACAGATGATAGAGAAGCTTTCTCTTGAAAATACAAATCTTCTGCAGCAGATTGATCTGGAAAAAAGTAGTTCTTCAGATTCTTTGTTGCTCTTTTAGAAGACTTGAACTTTGCAGCAGATATCTGAGAGATGGATCTTTGAAGAAGATATTCTCAGAGAAATGGTGATTGCTGCTTGAGGAAGAAGAAGACTGGGAATATTTTGACTGAGTGTTCTTCTTTTTCTTTCTCTATTCAGTTGATATTCTCTCTCTGTATTCTGTAAGAATATTTGAATTTTGTCGAGATCTGAGACAATGAAGTCTGTCTTTGATATATTCTCTTTTTGGAAATAGAATAATCAGACTTTAATTCTTTATTGGAATAACAACAAAGACAAAACAACTTTTGCAGGTCCTTTAATTCCTTAGCCGTGAAATACTTCTTTGCATTAATTGTCAACGGCTATCTTTGCCTTGGAATAAAGGAAAGAAAGGAATATATTTAAAGAATATAATATCCTTACTTAACTGTCTTAAATACGTCCAAAGATATTGAATATATCCGTTAAAGTCGTCGATCTGTGTTCAGAGTACTGACAAATAACTGATATTAAATAATCTAGACTTTGTATTTGTCGAACTGAGCTTTAATAAAGAATTTGTCGAGCTCTGGCTGGAATTCGTCGAACGCTGCCTGGAATTCGTCGAGCACTGCTCAGAGAATGTCGAGCGCTGGGACTGGCTATAATACTTTAGTCTGCTGAGAACAATTTGTCAAACGATGATAGACATTCGTCGAACGCCACTCGCCATTTGTCGAACACAGAGATCTTGAATTTTCCTTAAGTTCTAGCTACTCTAACAGCCTAAAAACTTGACCATTAAACTATACAATGGGGTCAACTTGATCCTTAGTTAATATATAGTGATCCTAGCCCAAATCAGTAATAGGGTTGTTCCAACAATCTCCCCCTATTTGGGTTAGGATATTATTTGACAATCAATCAAATAAATACAACAGAAAAATAAACAGCAGAGCATAAAGAAATATATCTAACAGAATGTAAATCCATTTCAGCAGATAGAATAGCAAATAGTGCTCTGAGTTTATAAGCATTACAACCAAAATGTTTAAACAAGAACAAAATAAAGATTCTGAACCTTTTCATTTCTTTGCTGATGAAGGCTTGAAGATGATTTCCCTGTTAGGATCTTCAGATTTCTTCTTACTTATATAGAGATCCTGAGCTCCAATAATAGTTTGAGATTTACCTTGAATAACAACTGCTTGGGGGTACTGCATCAAAAATTCTTCAGCATTGAAAAGGTTCTTTGATTTATACTTTTCAAATTCCTTTCTTCTGTACTCTGACATGGTTGAAAACTGAGAGTAGTCTTTTCCTTCAGCTTTTGCCTTATTAATCTGTGTTGTGGCAATTGTCTCCTTAAATCTAGCCATCTGTGCTATTTCATCAGCTTCTATTTTAACTGGGGAATATGGCCTATCATCAGGATCAATGGCCTACAATGAAGGTTGTTCAAAAGGAATGTTTCTTTTCCTGTGCAAGGATCCATCAGATATTTGATACTTATATTCTGTGGAAACATTCTTGGAAGAATTTGAAGGCAGTCCTGAAGACAAAGAACTCTGATAACCGCTTGTGTTAGCTGGTGTACTTGATTGCTGAGAAGTGAACTTCTGAGAGGAGGAAAAGGGTACTGCTGAACCTGCTGATCCTGCTGGAGGAGGAGGAGGAGGAGGATTAAACTTAACTGGCTTATCAGAATAATAACCAGTTTTCCTAAATTTCTTTCTCCTCTTATTTTCATTTTTGGAGAACTTCATCTAGTGAGGGGTATCTTTATCAAAGGGGATATTATGAAGAATGTAATAGGGAATATAACTATCTGGGTTAGGAGGCTTGGGGACAGCCAATGACTTTGCCTTTCTTTTCTTTCTCTTCTTTGATGATGAGTCATCAGAATCACTATCACTATCTTCATCATTAGAATCAGAAGATGGAATTGGTTCATCATATAAGGTATTGACCAATTTAAGAGCTTTAATCTTTTGCTCTTCAGCTTCAAAAGCTTCATCTTCTGCTTTCCAGATTTCATCAAAATCTAGAATTGGGGATTCATCAAAAACAAAGGTTGGAACATCAAAACAATTGATAATTTCCTCTGAAAGTACAACTGATTCCTCTGCATGACTTTGAATTTGAACTGAAACAGGAACTGGATCTGCAATTTGAACTTCAAAGCTTCTAATAATCTTTTTCAACAAAACCTTATCTATGGGAGCAGTGTATGGAACAATTGCTCTAGAATATTCTTGATATTTTGGCAGAACTGAGTAAACAAAATTGAAATTAGATAGCAAATGAATAATATCTAAAGATGGATGAATGTAGATATTATTTGTCTCCTCTATGACTGGAATTGTTTCTTCAAACAAGTCAAACATTTCTAAATCAGGAATTGTTTCTTCAAACAAATCAAACATTTCTAAATCAGAAACTGGAACTGTATCTTCAACAAAAACTGTAGCCTCTGAAACTGGAGCTTCTGGAGCTTCTTCATAAGGCATATCCCCCTACCTAGCTTCAGGGATACCTGAATCTAGGCCCCTAGAAGAAGGGACAGAAAGAGAGGAAGGAATTGAAGATATTGTAGAAGATAATTCAGAATTTGCTGTAAGAATTGGAGCAAGTTTTGTATCCAAGGTGGAGTCAAGATTAGAAAGAATATGATGAACTAGAGAAAGTTTTGCATCCAGGATTTGATCTATCTTGGGAACAATGTAATCAAGAATCTGATCAGCAACAGATTGGAAATTTAGAAATAGAAATTCAGGTGGATGAGATGAAGATGATTGAGAAGTGGATGGAATGGAAGTTGGTACAAAGATGTTTGCAACATTGGCATGTTGTTGAGGGATGTCTGAATGAATAGGGCAAGAATGATGGATGGGTGACTGATGGTCATCATGCATGGGAGATGGAGGTGGAGAAGTATGAGGAGGTAGAAGGGTAAATGAAGGAGGTGGAATGTCATCAATGGGTGTTGGAGAATTTGGAGGTGGAGTTTGTGCAGGGGAAATATGCTGAGGTGGAGATGGGAGAGGAGGAGAAGAAACAAGAGGAGGAGCTTCTGGAAGGGTTGAGGGAGTGACTGGATCAGTCCTGGTGCCTTCAGAAGCTTTCTTTTGTGCAACTGCTCCTGGGTTCTTCTTTGGAATAACTCTGTCCCATTTGGCAAAGAGAGCTGAGGTCAGATTCTTGCTGGCATTTATTGTTACCTTGGGAGAGACCAGAAGCTCTTGGTGCCTTTCCTGCAAAACTATGCCAATAACTCTTCCAAAACTGACATTATCCTTAGAAATTTTCTTCTTAATCAATCCAAAAAGAATTGATCCCCAGTTAACTTTCTTCTTTTCCATCAAGGCCACCATCAACAGAAATTGGTGCCTATTAATGTAATCATGACCTGTTGTTTTGCCTAACAACACCTTTCGAACAATATCAGATAAAAACTTGTATTCCAAGGACAAGTTTTTCTTAAGCAGATGATTAGGGTTTCCAGTAGAATGACCCATTTTAATCAAAGCTTCACCATTTTCAACAGAGCTTAGCTTTAAATCATCATTACCATTCACAAAACCAAAAATTTCAGATAGAATGGTTTGGGTAAGAGGAACCTGATGACCTGAGATGGTTCCAGTTAAACTTTCAGCTTCTGGCTTAGCCGTGTAAACCCATTCTTTTATTTCTGCAGTATGCAACTTTATCCTCGTGCTCATGAACTTCTTCAACTGTTGTTCTTCAAAAAGTTGAAGAATATCCTTGAATACTTGGTCTGATTGTGCGAAAGATTCCATGTCAATGTTAAATTCGGCGTCGAACTTCATGGAATAGAGCGCGGCTTGAGAAATCGCCATTAGTACCTGCAAGAGAGAAAGATCAAGTGCAAAGGGGAACTGGAGGGAAACGATTTCTGTAGGCGCAATCTATTAAGAAATAAAATAGAGATTATATAGATCGGAGAAGGAGGCGCATTTGTGGAGCTAGGTTCGGCAAAAACCTAATAAAATGTAGAAGTCGAAAAGACTTTAGGTCTCCGTCAGAGAGCGTTCGACAAAAATATCTTTTTTGTCGACCACCGTTCGACAGGTAAAATTTTCTTTATCGATTCTGAAGTTAGAAGGTTTCGTCGACCACCGTTCGACAAATGATTCAAATTCGTCGTCCTCCGTTCGACGAATTGAGGGGATAAATAGAAATTTTAATTTTTAACCGATTGAATCTCCATCTATCATTCCTATTTGATTTATAAAGAAGATATGCTTCTTTTCATCCAAGGGCTTGGTGAAAATGTCAACTCTTTGTAAATCAGTAGAAATAAATTGTAGGCAAATTTTATTTTTATCCACATTATCCCTAAGGAAGTGGTGCCTAATTTCTATGTGTTTAGTCCTACTATGGAGAACTGGATTTTGTGTTATAGATATTGCACTAGTGTTGTCATAAAATATAGTTGAATTATTTAAGTTGACACCATAGTCTAGGAGCTGATTTTGTATCCACAACATCTGTGAGCAGCAATTGCCAGCAGCCATGTATTCAGCTTCAGCTGTTGATGTGGACACAGATGTCTGCTTCTTACAATACCAAGACACAAGCCTATCACCAAGAAACTGACAAGTTCCATATGTGCTTTTACTGTATACTCTGCATCCAGCATAATCTGAATCTGAGAATCTAGTTAATTCAAATTCAGATGTTGTTGGCTACCAAAGTCCTAGATTAGGGCAACCCTTTAAATATCTCAAAATTCTTTTTAATAAAATTAAGTAAGATTCTTTGGGGTTAACTTGAAACCTAGCACAAATACAGGTAGCAAACATTATGTCAGGCCTAGTAGCTGTTAAATAAAGTACTGAACCAACAATTGCTCTATATACTTTTGAATCAACAGGTTTCCCTGATTCATCATTATCAACAACAGCATTTGAGGGCATGGGTGTTTTCATGGTGGAAGAATCAGACATACCAAATCTTTTCATTAATTCCTTAGCATACTTAGATTGGGATATGAAGATTCCATTTGGAGTTTGCTTCACTTGTAGACCAAGAAAGTATGATACCTCACCCATACTACTCATTTCAAATTTAGATTGCATTAGATTAGAAAATCTTTTGCACAAATTTGAATCAGTAGAGCCAAAAATAATGTCATCTACATATATTTGAACTAGCAAGGTTTGATTTTTATGTATCTTGAAAAATAGGGTTTTATCTACTATGCCTCTACAGAAATTGTTTTCCAAAAGAAAACTAGCTAAAGTCTCATACAATGCTCTAGGAGCTTGTTTGAGACCATAAAGAGCTTTCTTAAGTTAAATACATAAGAGGGTTGAGTTGGAGAGATGAAACCTGGTGGTTGTTCCACATAGACTTCTTCTTTAATTTCTCCATTTAAGAATGCACTCTTCACATCCATTTGATATACTTTGAACTTTTTATATGCAACAAATGCAAGAAAAATTCTGATTGCTTCAAGTCTTGCAACAGGAGTAAAGGTCTGATCATAATCAATCCCTTCTTCCTTTGAATATCCTTGGGCTACCAGTCTTGCTTTATTTCTCGCAATGTTGCCTTGTTCACCTAGCTTGTTCCTGAAGACCAATTTAGTGCCAATGACTGGATGGCCCTTTGGTCTTGGAACCAAATCCCAAACCTTGTTCCTTTCAAATTGGTTGAGCTCCTCTTGCATTGCAAGAATCCAATTTGGATCTTGTTCTGCATCTATTATAGTTTGAGGTTCAACTTGTGATAGGAAACAAGTATGCATCCGATTTTGGTGTAGTTGATGCCTTGTTTGAACACCTGCTGAAATATCTCCAATTACTTGTGATATTGGATGATCTCTAACTGTGATGTGGTCAACAGTTGGAGTTGGTTCAGCAATGATTTCTTCTTGGGGAATTTGATCAGCTGTCACTTGAATTGACTTGTCAGCAAGATCTTCTGGATGATCTTCTTCTTCACTATCTTCAAGTGTTTGAGTTGTTGGAAGTGAAGAATCTCTTTTCTCTAGATTTTGCTCACTTAGCTCTCCACATAGATCTGATTCATGCAAAGTATTTATGGTAGAGGTGGTATTCCTCTCCTCATTTAACAGGTTAGTTTCATCAAAAGAAACACGCATGGACTCCTCTATTTTAAGAATAGATTTGTTGTAGACTCTATATGCTTTACTAGATAGAGAGTATCCAAGGAATATGCCTTCAGCTGCCTTAGCTTCAAACTTCCTTAGATATTTCTTATCATTGTTATGCACATAGCATTTACAACCAAAAATCTTAAAATAGCTAACCTTAGGCTTTTTATTCTTGAGTAGTTCATAGGGAGTCTTACCCTTAAGTTTATGTATCAGGCTTCTATTCAACACATAATTTGATGTGTTCACTGCCTCTACCCAAAAGGAGAGTGGCAAATGAGCATCAGCAAGCAATGTAGTTGTTGATTCAATTAGTGTTCTATTTTTCCTTTCAGCTACCCCATTTTGTTGAGGGCTTTTAGGAGCAGAGAAACACTGTATGATCCCTTCTTTTCCATAGAATTCTCGCATCAGAAGAGACTCAAGCTCAGTGCCATGATCACTTCTGATCAATGCAACTACAGTAGAGTACTCAGTCTTGATGGACCTGAGAAAGTCTGTTAGAACTTTAAAGGTGTCAGACTTGTTCCTAAGAAAGAACACCCAAGTGAATCTTGAGAAGTCATCTACAATAACTAGAGAATAGTGCTTCCCTCGTAAGATCTGTATAGAAGTAGGTCCAAAAAGATCTAAATGCAATAAATACAGAATCCTTGGTGAATCACTCTTGGATAAAGATTTGAAACTACTTCTAGTCTGCTTACCTAACTGATAAGCCCTGCAAAGTCCTTCCTTCTTGTATGAACCAGAAGGCAGTCCTCTGACAAGATTGTCCTTAGAAAGCTTAGAGATAGTTCTAAGGTTAATGTGTCCAAGCATTTTATGTCATAGTTCATTTGTCTTACTTATTGAATTAAATAGACAGATGTCTGTATTGGCAGAGTCAAGATTGACTAGATAAATGTTTCCTTGTCTAATACCAGATAATACATTTATATTTTTATTATTGGTAATAAGACATTGGGAAGGGTTAAAGGTTACCTGATAACCTTCATCACATAACTGGCTTATGCTGATGATGTTGTGCTTGAGACCTTTGACATATGATACTTCTTTGACGGTGACTGCTCCAACCTTGACATGTCCATATCCTTTTGTCTGTCCACAGTTGGAGTCTCCAAAGACAACTTTGGGTCTAAGCTTTGCCTAATAATTTCTTAGGTTGGCCTTGTTTCCTGTCATATGCTTTGAGCATCCATTATCCAAGTACCAATATTCTTTTATCCTTGGATAGCTGTGTACCTGCAGAGACAGAAAAATAAACTAGTTATTTTTGACCCAGACTACCTTGGGTCCATTTGTCTGTCCACAATATTTAGAAATAAAGGACATTTTAGGCTGATCCTTATAGCCTTGTGGATGATATCTCCTTGGAGGTATTATCCATTCAATAAAAGGATTTTTGGTGTGTTTAGAATTAGAATTCCTGAAATTATGTGTATAGTATCTGTTCGACAAATTTGGGTTAATTCGTCGATCGCCGTTCGACGAATGTACATGATTTTGTCGAACGCTGTCCATGTAATAACTATACTGAAAATCTGTTTTCAGTTTTCGTCGATCTTCGTTCGACAAATTGGAATCTTTTCGTCGAGCTTCGTTCGACGAATTCTTCTGAATTCTTTTATTCTTAACAGACTTGCTTGAAATATCTTTATTTACTTCTACAGCCTCTTTGCTTTTAGCAAATATGAATTTTATGGGTGTAGATAATATATTCTTCTTAATCAGATGTGGCTCACTTGATGAGGCACCCAAGCCCAGTTTGCTATTAAGTCTAGCATTTACTGTGTTTGTTATGTCCATCAATTTGATGCTTCTCCCATTTAGGGATTCCTCAAACTCTTTAGCTTCAGACAACTTGCTCTCAATGAGAACAATATGTTCCCTGGAGGTAGCCAGATATTTCTTAAGATTTATATTTTCTTCACTTATAATTTTCATTTCAGCTAGCTTACTTCTGAGTGAGATTATTTCTTTCTCAGATTTTAGTAAATATAAGCAAAGAACTTTGAATTCAGCTTGGAATTCAACTGAAGTAAAATCAAAGTGAGATAATACCTGATCTACATCATCTTCTGCTTCTGATTCTGATTTTTCTTCAGAATTATGTCCTGAGGCATTGATAGCCATCATGCAGAATGTTCTTTCTTCTTCATCATCACTGGAGCTGGATGAGGAAGCATATTCTGTCTCACTGCCTGAGTCATATATTGCCATCAGACATTGGTCACTTTCCTTTGATTTTTCTTCATCATCATCAGATGAACTGGATGATGATTCAGATTCAGTTTCACTCCAGGATTCTGCAATAAATCCTCTTCCCTTCTTTTTGTGCTTGTGGGAGGAAGATTTGCTGGAGCTTCTTTTCTCTTCTTTTTCCTTTTTCTTTTCTTTCTTTTGATTTTCTGGACATTCTGTCAGGTAGTGTCCAGGTTTCCTGCAACCATAACAAATAACTTCTTTAGGAGTTGATCTGTCATACCTTTGCTTTTCTCTTGATCTGGACTCCTTCTTTCTGAAGTCCTTCTTAACCATTTTGTAGAATCTCTTGGCTATGAGACTCATAAACTCCTCATCTTTTGGAGTATTTTCTTCTTCTGCATCAGCTGCTTTGAAAACTATGCTCTTTTCTTTCTTTGTTGCTGGAGATGAAGTGGATGATTCAGCTTCCCTGGATTTGATGAGCTGCTCATAAGATTTGAGTTTGCCCAACAAAACTTCAGTGGTAATCTCATTGAGACTGCTGGCTTCCTTGATTGGCCAGATTCTAGAATCCCAAATGCTGGGGAAGCACATTAGGATCTTATCATTGACTTCAGTGATAGATATCACTTTGTCCAGAGATTTCAGCTCATTAATTATGAGACCGAGTCTGTTATACATGTCTGCAACTGTCTCTGTTTCTCCTTTCTTGAAGTTTTCATATAGAGAGATCAAGTGTGATCTTCTGTCTTTCCTTTCATCTGCAGAACCTGCAACCATATTATTTAGTGAGATCCAAATCTCTCTCGCTGAAGTACATTAAACCACTTTTTGAAATATGTCATCAGACATAGTTTGAGCCAGAATGTTCATGGCTTTAGCATCTGCACTTCTTTGCTTCTTTTGTGTTTTGTCCACTCAGGAGGTGGGACGATATGGTTGTCTGCTGTAGCTTCAGTTCTTGTTGATACTGTAGGTGTTGGAGGCCCTGTCAGAATAATATTGAAAATCTCTTCATCAATTGAGTTCATATAAAACTTAATCCTTACTTTCCACAGTGCAAACTTGCTAAGATTGCACATAGGAGGTCTTGTGCTTGAGTACTCCTTGTTTTGTGCCATGAGTTTTTAACAGAAAATAGATAAACAAAAACTCTAAATTAATTTAAGATCTAATTGATCTTTGTGATTCAGGTGTTAGCCTGTAAAGAATCAACTATCTCTGATACCAATTGAAAGTGGAGGTTAGATCTTAAGTTACTCTAGAGGGGGGTGAATAGAATATTAAAAATGTTTCCTTAGTTTTTATAGCAGAATTAAAGTAGTGTTATATATGTGTAAGCAGTGTGAGATATATATATATATAAGCAGAAAAACTAAATAAGTAAAATCACACAGGACAGCACAGAGAAACAAACAAACACAGAGGACACAAGGAATTTATAGTGGTTCCCCAATAAATATGGGTAGTCCACTCTTCTACCACCCTTTGTAGGAGTCCACTAGGAGTGTTGATCAGGTGCCCTAACACCAAGGTGATTTTGATCAGGTGTCCACACACTACAGATCTTTTGTTCAGGTGCTCAAAACCAACTAGATTTTTTGATCAGGTGTCTTGCCACCAGGGAGTTACACTTTTGAAGGGAGTATTAACCCTGTATAAGAGAGGTGATAAAGAGGTTATAGTGTTCTTCTCTGTCAAGATGCTGAGAGAAGACTCTATTGGATTTGTTGTAAAGCTCCCCCTGTCTGATTGAAGTATTTGACAGTTGATGGAGAAGATTTCTCTTGAAAACATAAATCATCTGTAGCAGATTAATCTGGAAGAAAATAGTTCTTCAGATTCTTTGTTGCTCTTTTAGAAGACTTGAACTTTGCAGCAGATATCTGAGAGATGGATCTTTGAAGAAGATGTTCTCAGAGAAATGGTGATTGCTGCTTGAGGAAGAAGAAGACTGGGAATATTTTGACTGAGTGTTCTTCTTTTTCTTTCTCTATTCTAGTTGATATTCGCTCTCTGTATTCTGTAAGAATATTTGAATTCTGTCGAGATCTGAGACAATGAAGTCTATCTTTGATATATTCTCTTTTTGGAAATAGAATAAACAGACTTTAATTCTTTCTTGGAATAACAACAAAGACAAAACGACTTTGGCAGGTCCTTTAATTCCTTAGCCGTGAAATACTTCTTTGCATTAATTGTCAACAGCTATCTTTGCCTTGGAATAAAGGAAAGAAAGGAATATATTCAAAGAATATAATATCCTTACTTAACTGTCTTGAATACGTCCAAAGATATTGAATATATCCATTAAAGTCGTCGATCTATGTTCAGAGTACTGACAAATAACTGACATTAAATAATCTGGACTTTGTATTTGTCGAACTGAGCTTTAATAAAGAATTTATCGAGCTCTGGCTGGAATTCGTCGAACGCTGCCTGGAATTCATCGAGCACTGCTCAGAGAATGTCGAGCGCTGGGACTGGCTATAATACTTCAGTCTGCTGAGAACAATTCGTCGAACAATGATAGACATTCGTCGAACGCCACTCGCCATTTGTCGAACACAGAGATCTTGAATTTTCCTTAAGTTCTAGCTACTCTAACAGCCTAAAAACTTGACCCTTAAACTATACAATGGGGTCAACTTGATCCTTAGTTAATATATAGTGATCCTAGCCCAAATAAGTAATAGGGTTGTTCCAACAGAAGCAAACATGTGCCTCATAGGACATGGAAATGACGACGACGATACCAATGTCCATAGCGACACTGAGGTAACTCCTCCCACTTATGATTAACTTTTTAATGAATTTCTTGAAACTTGCAAAGCTTTTGATAAAAATATGAAAGATAGTATTTTATTGAATCGTGAAAATGAATCTCTAATTAAAGAAAATCAAAAGCTTTCCAAGAAATTAATTGTTTTAGAAAAGAGAAAAGTTTCTTGCCAAGAGTGTGATCACACCACTAAAATGGCAAAAGATATTGAAGAGTCACTTTCTAAATCCCTCTCCCATGCCAAAACTCTTACAAAAACAAGGGGGAATTATAAAGGAAATTAGAAGCTTCTCTTTTGCAAATCAAAAATAATAAAAAAGGGTTTTGAAAATATGTGTGTCATGCTTGTGAAAGAAAATTCATCACTTAAAGCACAAGTTCATGATCTCACCATGGCCATTAAAAATTTGGAATGGGCCAAAAATCTCTGGATATGATTTTAGGGAACCAGTGCTATGGTTCTGGAAAATTTGTGCTTGGATATCGAGGTGAGGGCTACCGCCCGGCGCTAGCACCTCATAGAAAAATCCAGTATTTTCTTTTGCAAAATCTTTTTCTTCTGTAAATCCAATTTCTTCCAGCAAGAAAAAATTCCATAAAAGGGTCTCAACCCCCTTTATTTTGTGTGCAAACTGCTATAGGTTAGGTCACACATCTAGTTCTTGCAGGAAAATGAAACAAAATACTTTAAAGCAAATTTGGGTACCTAAGGCTTCCACTTATTCTATGGATGGTACCACTTGGGTATCCGGATCTTTACTCTCATCTTCTTTCTAGATGTGCAGGAAGTCTAAGGACAATGAAGACGTGTGGTGCTTGGATTCTGGATGCTCCAAGCACATGACGGGCAATAAAGCAAAGTTCCTTAGCCAAGAAAAGAAGAAGGGAGGGATCGTGACATTTGGCGATAACGGAAAAGGAAGGATCATGGGTATTGGTACAGTTGGTAACGATACCTTTACGATATGATATCTAATGTTCTTTATGTTAAAGAGCTAAAACACAATCTAATTTATATTAACCAATTATGCGATAAAGGATTAGATGTTTTATTTGAATCTTCCACTAATTTATGCAAAATATCTAATCCTACTACAAAAGATATTTTACTAACTACACCAAGAATACATAACGTGTATATAGTTTCATTTCATGATCTTTCTAAATCATCTTTAAAATGTTTTATCACCAAAAATGATGAACTAGAACTTTGGCATAGAAGGCTAGGACATGCTAACACAAAACTTATTGTAAAACTTGCCAAAAGAGATTTAATTAGAGGATTGCCTAGATTAAATAGAAATTTACCTTCACTATGTTCACCTTGTCAAAAAGGTAAAATTATAAAATCCTCTTTCAAAAGTAAAAATATTATTTCTACTTCAAGACCCTTGCTAATTCAAATGGATCTTCTTGGTCCCGTTAGCACCGCAAGTCATGGTGGTAGATTATATACATATGTTTTAATAGATGATTTTTCAAGATATTGTTGGACAATATTTCTCTCATCCAAATCCGATGCATTTTACGAATTTTCAAAATTTTGTACTCGTATTCAAAATGAAAGTGATTTAAAAATTAAATGCATTCGCTCGGATCATGGAGGAGAATTTGAAAATGATAAATTCACATCTTTTTGTGATATGTTGGGCATAAAAGATGAGTTCTCCGCACCACGCACACCACACCAAAATGGTGTTGTAGAAAGAAAGAATATGACACTTCAAGAACTATCACACACTATGTTATGTGAATATAAATTGCCTAAGTCCTTTTGGGCCGAAGCCGTAAATATATCATGTTATGTTATAAATAGAATCTTGCTTCACACATTTCTTAATCACACACCATATGAACTTTATTTTCAAAATAAGCCTAACGTATCTTACTTCAAAGTTTTTGGTTGTAAATGTTTCATTTTAAATACTAAAGATAGTTTGGGAAAGTTTGATGAAAAATGTGATGAAGGAACTTTTCTTGGATATTCTTTAAATAGTAAAGCTTACAGAATTTTTAATAAAAGAACTAGAAAAGTTGAAAATCAATTAATGTGAAATTTGATGAACTTGTTCCTTGTATAGAAAGACTTTCCGCAGGCAAAGAGGATGATCACTTACCACCTTTGGATCATGGTGACGAGGAACCTTCCAAAGAAGAAGAAGAGGAGGCCAAGGAAGATAAATATGTACCTCCAAGTTCCTTGAAATTCACAAAAGAACATCCACGGGAATTAATAATTGGTGAACCATCCATCGGGGTAAGAACTCGCTTTTCTCTTCATGAATCTTATTAAAATATTTGTTTTCTTTCCAAAATTGAACCAAAAAATGTTTCAACGGCTTTAGATGATGAATTTTGGTTTTTGGCTATGAATGAAGAGTTAGAACAATTTGAGCGACATAATGTTTGGAAATTAGTAGAAAGACCATCTAATCACCCGGTTGTAGGTGTAAAATGGATTTTTAAAAATAAATTAGATGGTGAGTCTAGAATATCTAGAAATAAAGCACGCTTAGTAGCACAAGGATATTCTCAAATCGAGGGGATAGATTTTGATGAAACTTTTGCACCCGTTGCTAGATTAGAATCTATATAAATTTTTCTAGCATTTGCAACCTTTACAAGAATATAATTATTTCAAATGGATGTAAAAAATGTTTTTCTAAACGGGTTTGTAAAAGAAGAAGTTTATGTTGAACAACCCCTCAGTTTTATTTGTGAAAAATTTCTCAATCATATTTATAAACTAGAAAAAGCGCTTTATGGTTTAAAACAAGCGCCCCGTGCATGGTATGAAAGACTTACATCATTTTTATTAAAGTACGGTTATATTATGGGAAGTGCCGATAATACTCTCTTCATTAAGCACAATAATGATGATTTGATTATTTTGCAAATATATGTTGATGATATAATCTTTGGATCTACTAATGAAGAGTTGTGTAATGAAGTTATTTTTGTAATGAAAAATGGATTTGAAATTAGTCTAGTATGAGAACTTTCTTATTTCCTTGGTTTTCAAATATCACAAAGAATTGATGGTATCTTTGTATGTCAAACTAAATATGTCCATGATATGCTTAAAATGTTTGGATTTGAAAACCTTAAACAAGCTTCTACACCAATGAGTGCATCACTAAAATTAGGAAAAGATGAATCGAGAATTTCTATAGATCAAACTTTATATAGAGGTATGATAGGATCGCTACTTTATCTAAGTGCAACTAGACCCGATATCATGTTTGTCGTATGCTTATGTGCTCGATTTTAAGCCAATCCAAAAGAATCTCATTTAAAAGCGGTAAAATGAATTTTTAGATATCTTATTGGGTCATCTAGATTAGGATTATGGTGCTCGCACAATAATTCTTTTACACTTCACGGCTATTCTGATTCAGACTATGCTGGATGCTCACTTGATAGAAAAAGCACTAGTGGTACTTATCATTTTCTAGGACCTTCATTAGTTGCATGGTCTAGTAGGAAACAAAATTCAGTTGCACTCTCCACCACGGAGGCCGAATACATTGCATTAAGGAGTTGTTGTGCACAAGCACTATGGATGAGCCAAACTCTAGAGGACTTTGGTTTTCATCTAAAACATATTGAATTAAAATGTGACAACAAAAGTGTCATCGATCTTACAAATAATCCGGTACACCATTCTAGATCCAAACATATAGATGTACGTCATCATTTCATAAGGGATCACGTTAAAACAAAAAATGTTAGAATAAGTTTCATTGGCACGGACTCTCAACTTGCTGATATATTCACTAAACCTCTTCCTGATGCAAGGTTTCAAATGTTAAGGTTGGAATCATGAGTCTTAGACATCTTAGGATGAGGTATTTGGAAAACGCTAATGTTTTATGCAATTTGAGCAATCAAGACATCTCCATAAATTACAAAAATTCTACATAAGACTACTCTAAGGACTCTTAATCAAGATCAAAAAGTGAAAATTTTAAATTCTCAAAATATCACTTACTGTTTTCCGCGAGTGTTCATTTTTTCTGTTTTTTTCTAAAAATCTATAAAAATATGTTAGTTTATATGTACTACTTAGTTTTTGTGTTTCTGACTTTTGTTATTTTTGTTTTTTTAATATTATAAAAAATTAACTACAAAACTTCAAAATTCAAAAATACAAAAATATGCTTTTGTGGTTTTCTTTTTTTTTCTTTCATTAAAAATTTTTCAAAACAACAAAAAAATTGTATGATCTTTATTGCTAATATCAAACATGTATGAATTCTATTATTTAGAATTTTCTACAATGTTAAAACTTGTTTCTTCATATTACTATGAACATTGTTTTGTTTATCATGCTTTGATATATCTAATTAAGTGCATCAATTGTATTGAAAATTATGTGTAGAACCAAGCTTAGCATGCCTCTAACTATGAGTAAATGTTTTGTGATTGATAATGATACATTTCACTCACTTATTTCAACATGTGTGTTTAAATCTAAAAGATGCTTGCTTGTGTATTGTAATTGTACAATGAATTTAAAACTTGCATAAGATTTATTATCTACAATACATTTGAATTGTACTTAAAAAATAAGAAAAGTGATTGAGTTTAAAAAAAATTGGTTGGGTTTGCAAAACAAGTGTATTCGAAGAATGTTGTCTCACAAAAGTGAACAAAAAATATAGAAAAATATAGCTCCACCAAGTACTACTTGGAAAGAATAGTAAAGTGTCTTGTGCAAACTTTGGTTATTACACCACTTTGTTAAAATTTATGTGCATTAAAGTGTGTGAAAGTTAATATACTTCTATTTTATAGTGCACTTTACTCTACATGTGTCATGTATTTTGTGATTTAAATCATTTGTTAACATTGCTCAAAATACACTTATGTTCACTTCAATATCTTTTATAACACTTCTTCTCATGAGTATTGGATTCTAATGCTTTATCTATACTACTCTTTATATAAGAAATGCACTGGATTACCTAAGCATTATCTCTACAATGTTTGGTACCTCTTAAACTTGAAATTAAGTAACATTGTAGTATAATCTCTTTTTGATATGCTCATTTCATGCTTGGTATCTTTATGAATAACTTTGAGATTTCAAAAAGGTTAAAACATTTTTACATTTTTGAACTTAAACTCATATTTATACTTATGTTTTTCATGCTTTCAAAAGGATGTTTCTTATAAGCTTCCGCTTGTGATAAGTAGGATTTATGCTTATTTTAATTATAGTATTTAGGTTAAGTTTAATATAATTTTGTAAATATTATTTATATTTTAGTTAAAAATCACTTCTTTTATAATTTTAGTTCTAAATATAATTGTATTTTTGTTTTGCAGATTTTCTGGTGTTTTTGGACAAATTCCATAGTACACGCCCTAGGTCACGCCCGTGACCAAGGGCGTGTAACATTAAGATCAGTCAGAAGTGTTGCCGAGCAGATTGAGCTAGTCCACAGCAAGTCACGCCCCAGGTCACGCCCGTGACACCAGGTCACGCCCGTGACCAAGGGCGTGTAATCTTAGAATCTTCCCAGCTGGCTACCGGCGAGACGTGGAGATGCTGTCGAGGAGTTGACCCAAGTCACGCCCGTGACCAAAAGGTCACGCCCGTGACTTCCCGCGTGATCCCTGCTCCCTGCTGCGCCGAATTCAAGCCCACGCCGCATTGATGGAGTTGACCCCAGTCACGCCCGTGACCCATGAGTCACGCCCGTGACTTTTCGCGCGTGATCTCTTTTCGCTGCTGCGCCGATCTCAAGCCCACGCCGCATTGTTGAAGCCGCCCAAGTACACGCCCAGGTACACGCCCGTGACCAAAGTTACACGGGCGTGTAATGTCCTTTTTCGCGACCCAGTCACGCAAGACCCACGCCGATGTCGCAGCCGTGCAGAATAAGTATTACACGCCCTAGGTCACGCCCGTGACCGAGGGCGTGTAACCTGGAATTTTTTCCTATAAATTCAGAGGTTCCCCTCCAGCATTCCTCTCCCTTCCCCCTGCCCATTTGGGCTGTTCTTGTACAGTTTTCCTTATTTCTTCATGTTTTAGGGTTAGCTTTAATTTCATGTAATTTTGTTATTTCTTTTTTTCATTCCTTGTAATTTTATTTCATGCAAGCTAGCTTAGTTTCAATTCCATGCGATGTAATGTAGGTTTTATTTCATGTAATCTCTTTCTTTTATGGCAATGAAAATTTAAGCTTTCTTTTATTTTCGCAAACTCTCTTTCTTCCTCTTTCTCTCTCTTTCTTGTTTTAATTTTTTCCTTTAGCAATTATTTTGTAGTCTTGATTTTTAGCAACCTTTGAATCAAAATCATCTCTTTCCTTATTATCGTATCTTCTCTCCTTTGATTTATTCTCGAAATATAACGATATCGAGTTCATATTCCGGTTATGAATTTCGGTATTTGTTTTCGTATTCTAGCTAGCCGAGAGGACGTGCGTACGAATCGATCACTCGAGAATAAAAAGAGTTGCACGCACCCCTCGAGAGAGGATGACGTAAATCTTCCGGATAGGAGTCAAATCCTATAGTGGGATTCACAGCGTAAAGCAAGTCTTAGGTAATCAATTATAGGACGAGAGTCCGGTTGATTTTTCCTAAGCTTAGTTGGGCATTAACCTCGAGAGAGGCATGTTCGAGCTTCGGGAATCCCCACGGTCAAGGCTTAGAGTTGAATGATAGTTTTTATCTTTTAATTTCATTTCAAAGCGAGTTTTAATCAAGTTTTATTTTCTTTCTTTATTTTCGTTCTCTTTTATTTAGTAGCAATTTAGTTCTCTTTTCCGCTCTCTCTCCGATACAATAATAGTCCGCTTTCTCGAAGTAGAAGTACTCGACAAACCCGAGTTTAATACGACCTTGGTATTTTTATAAAATATCCTATATTATATACGATAAGGTACACTTGCCTTCATCGAATATAGTTTTGGAAAATATCATCAATCTTCTTCGCATTTTTATAAATCATAAACCATAAGAAGAAGTTTAATTTTTCTTATCAAGTTTTTGGCGCCGTTGCCGGGGATATTTTGTCGATATTTTGAAAAGAGAAAGCACTATTACTTTTATCAAAAAAAAATATATAATAATAATAATAAGTAACTTTTATGTTTTAATTTTGTGTTTTGTCTTATGGTTTTGAAAGAAAATTTTTGCAGGTAATCGTGATGGTCGTCCGTCTCCATCAGGGACGTACTTCTTTTCCTCTCCTTGTTCTTTTTCTTTCATAATCATGCTCTTGTATTTTCTATTTTATTATTCTCCATACTTAGCTTTCAACATTGGGGACAATGTTGAACTTTAAGTATGGGGGTGTATTTCCCTTTCTTTTAAATTATAAAATCGTAGAAAATTTCCCAAAAAAAAAAAAGAAATTTTTTTGTTTGAAAATCACAAAATTCCAAAAATATTTGTGTACATAGTTTTGTAAATAGTTTATTTCCTTTTTATCATCTTTTACAAAAGAAAAATTAGCTTTTTCAAAAAAAAAAAAAATTTTTTAGAAAACCCAAAAATATTCAAAAAAATTAGAAAATCAAAAATTTAAATTCTCGGAAAGGACGCTTTGGGCTTGAATTCCCATCATAGCCTCTAGTACCTTGCGAGCCCTTCACCTGGTAGACCTCGGGAAATCCAAGAATTAAAAAAAAAAAATTAGGTTTTTTTTTTTAGTTTATGTTTAGCATTTTTAGTATTTACTTCTTATCCTAAAAAAATTCCCCAAAAAAAAAAAGATAATATTAAAAATTCCAAAAAAAGATAATATCAAAAAAAAATTTTCCAAAAAAATTATTACATAAAACTTAGAAAAAATCCCAAAAATATAATAAGCCCTTACTTTGTTTTTTGTCATTTCCAAAATCATTTTGAGTTTATTTATAAGCGTTTATCTTTTTTTTGGTTTGCTAATCATTTATTCTATCATGGTTTGCTAAATCTAGTTTTTGTTTAAGTGATTTAGTGTTAAGAAATATTTTATGATTTTAATTTGATTAGAGATATTTCTTTAGCACTTCTTCTCTTTTATTTTAAATAGTTACAATTTTTTAGTAATCTTGCTTAAACACCTTTAGATTTTAATTATTTCTACCTTAAGCTTTTTAAATCTTAGGAAAGTTTAAATTACTAAATTTTGCTCTCAAAATAATTTAATTTATAACCTAGAAATCTTTTCTCTACCCTACCCCTTTGATGGCATAAAAAAAAATATGTATTAAAAGATCATATGTCATGGGAATAAGAGGATAAAATTCATTATTCCCTAAACATATGCACCCAAAATCATTTAAAAGATTATATGGCATGGAGTAAGAGGATAAAATTCATTACTCCTAAACCATATACATTTTGGGTTGTTGTTAGAAGAGAAAAAAAAAATATTTACTTAAAAAAAAAAAAACCACTTTGGTGAAATGGAAAATCCATCACCTTCATTCAAAGATCTCTTCTTATGCCAAAATTTATGAAACCCCCCCTAACCCAATATCTTTGATCTAGATTTAAATTATGTTATGGAGAGAGCAATACTTAGTAAGTTACATTTTCCCTTTAGATTTTTCAAAGTTATGGTTTTTATAAATTGTAAATCTAATTTTGTTTACTTATTACTCAATTTTGTTAACTAGTTAATATATTTGAGAACTCTTGGCTAAATATTTTTCTCTTATTATTTTAATTTCATAATTTAGGACTTAATTCGTCAATCCTTAAATTTTCTTTTTAGCTTACTTGTGATTCAATAAATTTTTAGTCTTAATTAAAAATTTTATTAAATGTCTTATAAATATTTCTCATACTTTTGCTCTGGAATAGCAAAAGCTTAAGTATGGGGGTATTTGATAAGTAGGATTTATGCTTATTTTAATTATAGTATTTAGGTTAAGTTTAATATAATTTTGTAAATATTATTTATATTTTAGTTAAAAATCACTTCTTTTATAATTTTAGTTCTAAATATAATTGTATTTTTGTTTTGCAGATTTTCTGGTGTTTTTGGACAAATTCCATAGTACACGCCCTAGGTCACGCCCGTGACCAAGGGCGTGTAACATTAAGATCAGTCAGAAGTGTTGCCGAGCAGATTGAGCTAGTCCACAGCAAGTCACGCCCCAGGTCACGCCCGTGACACCAGGTCACGCCCGTGACCAAGGGCGTGTAATCTTAGAATCTTCCCAGCTGGCTACCGGCGAGACGTGGAGATGCTGTCGAGGAGTTGACCCAAGTCACGCCCGTGACCAAAAGGTCACGCCCGTGACTTCCCGCGTGATCCCTGCTCCCTGCTGCGCCGAATTCAAGCCCACGCCGCATTGATGGAGTTGACCCCAGTCACGCCCGTGACCCATGAGTCACGCCCGTGACTTTTCGCGCGTGATCTCTTTTCGCTGCTGCGCCGATCTCAAGCCCACGCCGCATTGTTGAAGCCGCCCAAGTACACGCCCAGGTACACGCCCGTGACCAAAGTTACACGGGCGTGTAATGTCCTTTTTCGCGACCCAGTCACGCAAGACCCACGCCGATGTCGCAGCCGTGCAGAACAAGTATTACACGCCCTAGGTCACGCCCGTGACCGAGGGCGTGTAACCTGGAATTTTTTCCTATAAATTCAGAGGTTCCCCTCCAGCATTCCTCTCCCTTCCCCCTGCCCATTTGGGCTGTTCTTGTACAGTTTTCCTTATTTCTTCATGTTTTAGGGTTAGCTTTAATTTCATGTAATTTTGTTATTTCTTTTTTTCATTCCTTGTAATTTTATTTCATGCAAGCTAGCTTAGTTTCAATTCCATGCGATGTAATGTAGGTTTTATTTCATGTAATCTCTTTCTTTTATGGCAATGAAAATTTAAGCTTTCTTTTATTTTCGCAAACTCTCTTTCTTCCTCTTTCTCTCTCTTTCTTGTTTTAATTTTTTCCTTTAGCAATTATTTTGTAGTCTTGATTTTTAGCAACCTTTGAATCAAAATCATCTCTTTCCTTATTATCGTATCTTCTCTCCTTTGATTTATTCTCGAAATATAATGATATCGAGTTCATATTCCGGTTATGAATTTCGGTATTTGTTTTCGTATTCTAGCTAGCCGAGAGGACGTGCGTACGAATCGATCACTCGAGAATAAAAAGAGTTGCACGCACCCCTCGAGAGAGGATGACGTAAATCTTCCGGATAGGAGTCAAATCCTATAGTGGGATTCACAGCGTAAAGCAAGTCTTAGGTAATCAATTATAGGACGAGAGTCCGGTTGATTTTTCCTAAGCTTAGTTGGGCATTAACCTCGAGAGAGGCATGTTCGAGCTTCGGGAATCCCCACGGTCAAGGCTTAGAGTTGAATGATAGTTTTTATCTTTTAATTTCATTTCAAAGCGAGTTTTAATCAAGTTTTATTTTCTTTCTTTATTTTCGTTCTCTTTTATTTAGTAGCAATTTAGTTCTCTTTTCCGCTCTCTCTCCGATACAATAATAGTCCGCTTTCTCGAAGTAGAAGTACTCGACAAACCCGAGTTTAATACGACCTTGGTATTTTTATAAAATATCCTATATTATATACGATAAGGTACACTTGCCTTCATCGAATATAGTTTTGGAAAATATCATCAATCTTCTTCGCATTTTTATAAATCATAAACCATAAGAAGAAGTTTAATTTTTCTTATCAGCTTGCTTACAACTCTTATCTTTTTATTTGAAAACTCTTATATACTATGCTTAAACTCTTTATCATTTCATATATTACAAAAACTCGATCATGATTTATAATTCCTAAGGAATCCTTCCTTACTTCCCTTACCTCAACTTCTTTTGATAATACCAAAAGGGGGAGATTAAATGAAGAAATCTAGAGGAGAAATCTGGAAGATTAAGGGGAGACTAATTCATGCAATCTATCATTTTAGGGGGAGTAAAACATAAATTACATTTATGTAGGGGGAGCATTAAGATAGGGGGAGTATGCACATTCTCATGTTTATCAAATACTATAGTTGCACTTTTATCTCGCTTATCATATTCTATAAACATCTTTATTGATTTCTTGCTAAGAGGATTTGTTATTATCAAAAGGGGGAGATTGTTGGACATGTGTGTCACATCCCTTTGTTTGAAAATAACAAATCACATATTGTATTTGATTTTGCTTGTTGTGTGTTTATAGTGTGCAGGAACTATAGGTGCAATACTCCAGAGGTAGAAAACTGCTTCAAATCAAATTCTCTAAAGGAGAGCTACCGCCAGCGCTAGAGATACCGCCTGGCGTTAGCACTACCGCAGGCACTAGCGCTACTTCCTGGCGCTAGCGCTACCGCCTAGCGCTAGCTCAAGTTCATGCACAACGCCACTCCGCGACGATTTCGTAACCGCTTTTACACGATCGCTATCGCAGAGGCTTGGAGCTACCGCAGACGCTATCTCCATGTTCTATAAATTGATGGATTCTCTCTTGTTTTGGTTAGAGCTTCCAGAGAGATTACTTGTACCACAATTCCAGAGTTGTTACTTTGCCGAAAGTTCATCTCCCACTCAAAGCCAAAGAAGATTTCTGGAGAAGGAAGTCGTCACGCTGCATCCGAAGAACGATCGCTTCAACCTCGCTTATGCTACATCGATCCTTCATCCTCATCTTCAGAAATCTCATAGAGGGAGTTCTTGTTATTTACTTTATTGTATTATTGTGAATTTTTGTAGTAAAATCATCTTGTGTTGGCGACTAGGTCCTTGCGCGGCTTAGGGGGTAATTCATCGCGTGAGCTGGCGACTAGGTCTAAGAGATTATATCAAGGGGGTGATCGAGGCCATATCTGGGGTTTGGTTTGGCTAGAGCGGCTTAAGGCCATATCCAGGGAAGTATAGGCTAAAGCCAGCCGGTTTGTGGGGATACAAGTCGGTATAGAAAAGGAAAAGATATTTTCATTTGTACGCCTCCGATTTCTAGCGATATTGAAATCAAATTTATGTAAACACTTATTCCTATAATACAATCATGTTTCTATTTTTGTTTATTTGATTTCTCTCATTTTGCATAAATTTTATTATTGCAAATTATTTTTGCTAAATTGTTATTTTGCTCTCTCTTACACAAAAATAATTTAGTAATTTTCATAAATTTATAAAAAAAAATTTATTCCCTTATTCACCCCCCCCTCTAAGGGCGCTTATCGATCCAACACCCCCTACTGGGCGAGTGGCCCGCCAGGGCGCCACTCGCTGACCCCTCAGCGAGTATCAACTTGCAGGATCCTCGCTGCGAGTGGCATGTGAGGGCACCACCCGCTAGTCTCCTCAGCTCCATACTCGCTAGTCCTTTAGCGAGTACCAGCTCGAAGGGTTCTCGCCGTGAGTGGCCCATGAGGGCGCCGCTCACTGCTCTGGCCCGCTCGCACAGCTCTCGCCGCGAGTGGCCTATGAGGGCGTTGCTCGCTGCTCTGGCCCGCTCGTGCAGAGCGGCGAGCCCAAACCTTTCTCACCATTCCCAAATGTACCCAGGGGCTCTCTCTTATTGAGTCCTGATCCTGGCTTCTCGCCCAAGGAGAACACGGGGTTGTACACTCGTTATACCAATTTTTTCTGTAATTGGTGCAGCCCAAGGATCGCAAGCTGGAGCTAACTCGCCGGCCAAAAAGGCATAAGCCACATGAAGTGTTGAAACCGATTTCTCGGCCTCTTGTTGAGCTCGGGGCCCTCACCGAAATGAGGGGCAGCTAGCCCTTACTGATCCCTCGGAGAAGGTAGACTGAAGACTAGGAAAAAGACTAAGACCTTAGTCACAGCGAGGAAGTCCCTCCACTAACCCGGAAGATCGTTGAGCGCTTCCCCTCCCAAGCCAAAGCTGAGACTCGGGCACCTTGGAGAGCTCTGGATGTGCTAGCCAAGGAGAACCTGAGGAGAGAGAAGCTGAAGTGAAGTCCTCTCCAAAGGTGCCCTTTAGGTCTTATTTATAGATTTTCTGATCTGGCCTGCAAATAGCAGGATTCTGCCTTTTGATTTTACTATCCGCACCCCAAATGGGCTTGCTAACAGCCAAACTCTGCTGTTTGGAGAGGCTAAAGGCAGACCACCAAGGGTAAAAGGGTAATTTGGCCCTATCAACCTATGGGCAAGGAACTGCGAGAACCTTACTGACGAAGCTCTCGCGGGCCTTCTCGCGGAACTTCTCGCGAGCCCTGCTCGCAATGCCTCTCCTAGGCGATCGCCCTGCGAGGAACTCGCTGGCCCATTCTGGCGGTATCTGCCGAGGTCCGGTCTCGCGAGCCTTCCTGCGAGACTGCCTCCGGACTTCGTCGAGCTCAACACACCTTTCGTCGAACGCAGGGCACTTCGCCGATCACAGACGAGCTCGACGAATGCAGAACGTTAAATTGTTCGTTGACCGCTGAGACGGGCGGTTCGTCGACCGCTGAGATGCTGAGATTGAAGCAAGTCGTTCGTCGAATGCGGGGAACAATTCATCAAACGTAGAATTGAGCTCGTCGGACGCTGAGGCTCTAAACTCGCGAGCCTTCCTGCGAGATCGCCTATTGACTTTGCCGCACACTGAACACATTTCGCTGAACACCTCTTTACTGAACATAGGTCTCTTCTGCCAGCGGCCTGCGAGGTATTGGTTTGCCAGCCCTCGCTTGGCCCAGTCTTTTGAAGATACCTGCCGAGGTCTGGATTTCGCGACTCCTCTTGTGAGACCGTCCCTTTGGCTTTAATGAGCATAGAACACTTCGTCGACTTCTGATGATTTCGCCGAACAGGGGTGAGCTCGACGACCGCAGGTGAGCTCGATGAACACGGGAGAGTTTGTTGAATGCGGTACTCCTTTTGTCGAACTCAGGAAACTTCCTCAAATTGCCTGCGAGCGTTTATCTCGCCGACCCTTCTCGCTCGCCTCTCAGCAAGCCTTCCGAGAGAGACTTCTCCAAGGTCCCTCTCGTGAGGTCTTTGGCCCTAAGGCCTCCCTCTCTTATTACTTCCTTCATCCTGTTGCATTCTTATACCGTTCCTCCTTGCCTGGCGAATATCGGGGTTGTACACAATCCCCGCTCTTCGCGAGGCTATATAGGCTCGCGAAGAAACATCCAACCCCTGGTATTCGCCAGCCCCTTGATGATCTGTCAGGAATCTTTGGTAGGGCCCACCCTAAGGGCTATAAATATCATCCCGAGTACTCAGTGGTGTACGCCGTCACTTCCTTTACTTTCTTTTTGTCCCGTACTGTAGCTGCCAGGAGATGCCGCTTTCCGAAGATGCTGAGGCTCTCCTGAGGGTTGCGAGAGCCGGCGGGCTACCCTCCACAACCAGGGTCCCCGCCTGGATGAATCGGCCGCCTCTCGCTCATTCGCTGAAGACTAAGAAGGCGAAGGCGGCTTGCCGAACCGGGGATGGCTCCGTGCTGCTGGACTCTTCCCCGGATAACCGTCCCCACGAGAAGGTATGAGCTATCCCTCTAGCTTAAGTCAATAAGTTTGTCTGTGATTCATGCCTACTCGCAGGATGCTTTGCCGAACGAGGACGTTGGCGAACCTGCTGGTGGGTCTCGCAAAAGTCCGCCAGCGGATACAAATCTTACTGGGAAAAATGTTGCAGGTACACCCTTAATCTCGCATGCCAGCCCTCCTTTTGTCAACTATCTGACCTTCATTCCCTGCTTCATACAGTCTCGCCCCGGAAGTCCCCGGCTTGCCAGGCATTGTGGCCTCCATCTCCGCCTCCTCCGGACAAAACTATAGATAGGCCAGGGTTCCAACTCCTGACGAGCGAGGAGACCGGCGGCTCTGTACCGCCAACGATCCCTCCGACCAACAACGCAGCCTACCCTCCTGGCCTGGGTAAATCTCTCTACCCCCACTATGGTAACGTCTTTCAGGGCTGCCTTGAGACTTCTCTCCCACCTCTAGGTAAGCATTCCGACGGCCCCCTGCCCTGCGCGAACTCAAGCGCGCTACCTAACCTTTTCGTAATATTTCGCAGAGAATTATGAAAATGCACCTACTGATTCTGAGTTGGGCGACGACGAGATGTCCCCCCTCCCTGACCAAGTGGAATACTTCTTAGGGGATCCGCGAGATCCTGAGACGATGAAACAACGAGCCGCAGAGTTGCTTAGAAAACATGGTCGGATGCTGATGGACCTCAACCTGCAAGTGAGACAAGACAGAGAGGCTGTCGAGGATAGGCATGCTGTCTTGATGGAAGAGTGTGCGAGGCAACGTGATCACGATGATAACGTCACGACGTCGGAGGTGCATATAGCTAGGATGATGGATTATGCCTTCCTCATGGACCGGGAGGGCCGTGCGGTCGAGGATTACTACAATTCTAGGGTACCGCCGCGGTCCGGGTCGCGGGGTGGGGGTAGTTGGAAGTGGTTGCCCCATGATTCTCGCTAACCTTTATGTTGTCGCGAACTCTTATTACATATTTAATAAGTGCCGCTGTTCTGGACAATCTCGCAATGGCTTGCAACTCATATATTGGTTTTATCTCGTCTGATAATAACTATTACTAGCTTTTTATTAGCTCTCTCTCGCTGCTAACATGTCCGTTTCATTTTCATGCTATGTTGTGCTCGCGAGGAGCCTCCGTTCTCGCTAAATGTATCTTGTGGCGCCCCCCCCCCCCCCCCCCCCCCCCTTACACCATTGTGTTTGTTTGTGCTGTTCTCGCAAAGATGTTGCTTGTACTAACCTCGCAGGCCTTTCTCGCCCGCGGTCGTGATGTGATGTTTTGGCTAACCGCGCTCACCGGCACTTGGGCTTCTTCCCGCCCGTTTACTTTTGCTATAAATAGGCTGTCATAGCTGAGTCAACCACCACATTTACTGTCAACCTTCTTCCTCCTCTGCTTCAGAGCTCTCGCTCCTTCCCGTTCTCGTTCTACTTCCTTTCTCGCAGGTTTTCGAAATGGGCGGTGATGCTAACGAGTCGGAGGGTCGGGGAAAGATTGCTAAGGCTTTCACCGAGCATGACTTCTTTCATTGCAACCTGACAGATGAGGAGTACTTCACTGCGGTTGCCGACTACGTCACCCCTCCATTCGTGGCGCGCCGTCCTAGCGAGAACGACGTGATCAATGCGCCACTTGTCGACGAGCTGGCCATCCCCACAGCTCATTTTGCGGTCGGCTTGCGTCTCCCCTTTTGGTCGGAAATTCGCCAGGTAATAAGCGTTCTCGCTCATTTCTTATTCTCTGCAGGTCAAGTCTCGCTCATTATATAAAATAATCCTGGTTTGCTTGTTGCTCGCCAGATGCTCAAGCATTACGGCGTTGTTCCGGGTCAGCTTGTAACGCCCCTGATTTTCGTTAATTATTTTACATGCCCGCTGTGACGTAATTTTGGCATAAGGGCGTTACGTCAGCTCGTCTAGTAGTGTGTTGAGCCTTAGCTTAGTTAAAGTATGTCTTGTAGATCGAGCGTGCGAGATTTCGCATCGTTTCGAGTTAAAGTAAAGATTTTGGGTGGATTTCAAGATTTTAGCTTCGGGAGGCTTTAGCCCGAGTTTGGCCCGTCGGAATTGAATTCTGACTTCGCCGTTGGATTCGTAGCGCCGTGTTTTAGTTAAGGTGCGAATTTCGTAGAAATCCGAGGTAATCTGGTCGCCCTCGCAGTTTAAGTAAATTGGGGAATTAATTAATTAATTAATTAATTAATCAGGTCTTATATAAAGCCTAAAATCCCTTTCCCCTATTCATCTTCTTCCTCCCTCGATCAAATCAGCCGCCGAGCGAAAGGGCGAGTGCGGAGCTTCGAGGAGCGTTCGATCGGCGATTTCTAGGGCTGTAGTAGTCAGAATCGCGTTTGGAGAGAAGATTTGGAAAGCTCTCGGCGAGATCTTCGTTCTAGCGGTAAGCTTTTCCCATTTTGTGGAATTTTTGGAGTTAGGGTAGTGACCTAACCCCTTCTTTCGACCCGAAAAGATTCAGGAATCTGTGCTCGTGTGTTTCCCTAGCCGATCCATAGCTTTCGGAGCGGAGATCTTCGAGTTTGCAAGGTTTAAGGCAAGTGGCTTCCTCCTCCTCTTTGTTTGGTTAAGTCGTGGTTTTTCTTTCTCCTGACAGATGCTTGGTGAACCGTGGGCTTGTGTTTCGAGCGTCTTGTTTGATTGATAGAAAACCCTAATTTTCCCCATCCGTAGTGTCAGAAATTTCCTCCCGGAAGGCACCACCGTTCCCTAATTTATCCGTTGATTTGTCCCTCTCGAGAAGTCCTGGTAGTTTCGAGAAGTTGTTTTAGCCAAGTTTTCGAGAAGACCCCTCTACCTCTCGAGAAATGCTTGATTTCTCGAGAAATCCCCCGCTGGAACCCCTCGACCTCTCGAGAAATGCTTGATTTCTCGAGAACTTTCCCCGCTGGAACCCCTATACTTCTCGAGAAAGCCCTTGTCCTCTCTCGAGAAATCCCTTAAGCTCTCGAGAAATCCCCTGATCCCTCTCGAGAAATCCATTGTCCTCTCTCGAGAAATCCCTGCCTTCCTCTCGAGAAATCAAATTCCATCTCTCGAGAAATCCTTTTATCTCTCGAGAAGTTCCTTGTAGTTTTCGAGACCACCGCCAGGGGCGCTGCCCCTTGGACCCCGTTAGGGGCTCTGCCCCTAAGACCCCGCCAGGGGCGCGGCCCCTTGGAACCCCGCCCGGAACGCATGTGATTTCATTGAGTTTCTGTGTTTGTATCTCGTGTCCCCTCTGGTGTACTTGGATGATTGTCAGTGACCCTTCGGTGCTCCTGATCTCGAATCCCTCTCGTTTGAACCTCTTTTTACTCGTTGTGGTATGTTAACATTTGAGTTACTCTTATGATTCATATTGATCGATGTGTACTTCGTCTTGACCCTATTTCTTAGAGCCTTCCAGTGTTTATCCTTTCGGGTAGCGTCCCGCGTTTAATTAAAATTTAAGTAATAAGAACTACTGTCTTTAGCCCTTCACAGTAGTTGTGTTTGGGGGACAGTGGGGGTAATGTTATAGCCTTGCACGGTAGTCGTGTTTGGGTGGTTGGGTCTAGTGGTACCCCCACCTGGTTTTGGGCTTTGGGTAGCGGAGGTAGTTAACCGCTCCCGTATAATTTGAGCTGATCAGTCTCTTTAATTGATGAAACTAAATAAATGAACGTGTTGTTCCTCTTTTGATATTTAGTGCACTTGATGCTTGTTGGTTCTTTGTTCAGAGCTCTCTTTCGGTAAATTTGGCTTGGGTTGGTACCCCTTATGCCTTGCTTGTTTTTCTGTTAGTTTTCTGCCACTTGTAATTACTAGCTGAGGCGTTCTTTGTTTTATTGAATGTCTCAGGTTCAGAGCCGTAACGGCTAGTGGTGTAGCCTGAAGTTCAGAGTTTTAGTAGCTGTTCACCCCGCTGCTGCGAGGTAGTTGTTTTTAGTTACTTCTTGTGCTCAGACATACTAGTTGGCGCCAATGGGTTAGTGTCATGTTGTTGACGCCCATTGTGCCCCTTTTTATACTTTATAGTTTATTTGCCAGATTATGCCACTATTTTTAGATCTTGTGTACCTTACCCTCTGGGAATGATTTATGTTAGGTGCACTATAGTTATAAAATGGTTTTTCTTCATCCTCATTGCATTCTTTCTAACTAAAACCCTTAACTTTAAAGTCGTCTAAACGTATTTTCTACTCTTACAGTACGCCTAGTTATGTGCATATCACTTACGTCATGCTCCGTCGTTTGCATACGTGTAGGACTTTAAGTAAACTAAATCAAGTATTTTCCGCTGCAATTATATAAACTTTCTCGGTGGACTAGTTGATCCACGAACTGAGAGACACAGTTCTTATCTCAAAACCCCTAATAAATGATTTCAAATGATGACTTATCATATAATCATGTTTGTTTAGTTAAGTAATAGGTTCCCGCCTGAGCGTCTACAGTTGTCTCCTGTATGACGTGGCATCATGACGTGTATTTTCTCTTACTCTGATATTCTTAAATTCGGAGAAAATGCGGGTTGTGACAGTTGGTATCAGAGGGAGGTTGTTCGACAAGTTGGTCGGGCAACAAATTCTGATATAGTTTAGTAGTTTTTTTTTTGGTTTCATTGCATACACACACCGATGTGTCATCAGTACGTCTTGGCCGAAGCATGAACACTACACTCATAGCATGATAAGAAGTATACGGGGCATATTATGTAGTATGGGATGCATAATATGTGTTTGTATATGGATCCACCATAGGTGGCAACATGTGACGGTTATGTAGTATGGGATGCATAACCATCATCACATGGATGCCCATTAGCACGTTTTATCTTTCGTTACATGCAATATTATGTAGTATGGGATGCATAATATTGCATGTGTACGCCGCTCATAACATGCATTAAGGCCTTTATTAGAATGCATAGCACAACATACTTTACATAGCATTGCATAAGCACACGTGCGAAGTTAAAGACTTATATGATGACACACGTACACACATGATTTCAAAATGAATAGAAATTTCATGCATTCATGCCCTTTGCACATGAGACTAGTGGGACGATGTAGTATCGTTCTCGAGATTTGCATATCATCATGAAAATATCCCAGAGAAAGGTAGTGGAAATGGCAAGTAACTGTACATGTATGTTCTGAGACAAGCAGTGTAGTTCTAGTGTAAGGTTAAGTTTTAATTAGAGGTTTATGCATGTTAGCAGAAATGGCGCGCAAGCGAGTCGCGACTAGGTCGACTCCCCAGTCAGAGGGCGAGTCTTCGGGTGCGCAGAGTGAAGCCTTGATCAAGAGTCTGCGCCAGAGCAATGAGACTCTGGCTAGGCAGATGGTTGCGATGCAGTCGCAGGCCGAGGCGTTGTTGGCTGTCGGTGCTAGGCAGCAACCCGTAGTGCAGGCCCGAGTAGTAGGACAGACTGTACCTACCCCTCCTGCTCCCTTGGTACCCCCAGTAGCGATACCACCGGAAATGAATTTTATTTCGCATTTTCAAAGGTTGGGACCTCCTACGTTTGACGGAAGAGCAGATTTCATGGCATTAGATGACTGGTTTGTTGCCATTGAGGAGATGTTTTCGTACTCAGGAATCTCTGCAGACCAAAAGGTGATGGTCGCCGCTTACCAGCTGAAAGGACTTGCTAAGAGCTGGTGGATTAGGGAGAGGGAAAATCTAGTAGGTGGATGTTCGTGGGAGTCGTTCAAGGCGATGGTGTTAAAGAAATTCCTGCCGTCGGTCGAGCAAGACCGTTTAATGAATAATTTTCTGCACCTGAAGCAAAGACAACTCACGGTTAGTGAGTATGAGATCGAGTTCAGTAAGTTGAGCAGATTTGCTCCAGATTTAGTGGCTTCTGAGGCAGGAAGAATGAAGCGATTTCTCGGAGGTCTTTGTAGTGATATTCAGCAGTTGGCGAGCGCTTATAGATCTGAAAGTTATGCTGAAGTGGTAGAAGCAGCACTGAAAGTTGAGGCTATCGACAACGCCAAGAATCGGGGTGCTCTAATGAAAAAGGACAAGAGGAAAGTCGAAGAGGGGGAGACCCCCAAGGTATCTAGCCCGGCTCCAAAGAAAAGGAGTGGAGAGGTGTGTAGCTTCTGTGGCCGCCCCGGCCATCCAGTTGAGAAATGTTTCAAGAGGAAGGGAGCTCGGAAGCAGCAGCGAGTACTAGCAATCCAGGGTGCTCCGAAGGGTGAGGTGCTCTGCCAGTTGTGCAAGCAGAAAGGGCATGATGTGGCCCAGTGTTGGACCAAAGATAAAGTCTGCTTCCAGTGCAAGCAGAAGGGGCACATGAAGTTCCAATGCCCGCTGATTCAACCCCCGTTGCAGCATGTTCCGCTTCGAACCTTGCCGCCGCCGCAGCATCAGGATAAAGGAAGAGGAAAGCTGAACTTGTTAACCCAGGAGCAAGCGCAGTCTTCGACCCAAGTGATCGCAGGTTAGACCTTAAGACAACTGTTTAGTCTTGTTTCCTTTTTAGTTCGATGTATTAGACTAGTTTCTCTTCGCGCTTATAGGAAGATTTAAGGTAAAGAATCGTTGGCCGCGTGTTCTGTTCGATTCGGGTGCTACCCATTCGTTCGTAGCAATTGCCTTCGTTGAGCGTCACCGTTTGACCCCTGAGCTGGGCAACGATTCGTTCCTCGTTAAGTTCCCTTCTGGTGATCTGGTGTCATCGAACCAGTGCGTCCGAAGTTGCCCCGTTCTCTTAGGAGATTTCTTGGCTGTTGCTGATCTCAAAGTGTTGGACTTAGAAGACTTTGACGTAATATTGGGTATGGACTGGTTGTCTAGTTATGATGTGGTCATCCGATGCAAGGAAAAGCGTCTGGACTTCGTGATGGACAACGGTCAACCCATGAGCATTTTTGGTTCTCCGTACCAGAGTTCTTCGATAATTTCTGCGGTATGTGCTCGGAAACTGTTAATTTCTGGTTGTTTGGCTTACCTTGTTTCTGTAGTAGAAGCTGTTGGTGGTTCGCCGTGTATCGAGGATATTCTGGTGGTGCGAGAGTTTCCCGATGTTTTCCCTGCTAATCTCCCTGGTCTCCCGCCCGTTAGAGATGTGGAGTTTGTTATTGATCTTGAGCCTGGTACTCGTCCAATTGCTAAGGCACCGTACCGTATGGCCCCGGGCGAGTTAGAAGAGTTGCGAACTCAGTTAGATTAGTTGTTGCAGTGTGGTTTCATTAGGCCAAGTTCTTCTCCCTGGGGTGCTTCAGTGTTGTTCGTAAAAAAGAAGGACGGTTCCATGAGATTGTGCATAGACTATAGAGAATTAAACAAAGTGACCATCAAGAACAGGTATCCGTTGCCAAGGATAGATGATCTGTTTGATCAGTTGCGTGGTAGCACGGTGTTTTCAAAGATTGATCTTCGATCAGGCTACCATCAGTTGAGGATCCGTGAGTCGGACGTTCCCCGGACTGCCTTTCGTTCTCGTTATGGCCATTTTGAATTTCTAGTCATGTCGTTTGGTTTGACAAATGCGCCCTCTGCATTTATGGACATGATGAACCGCGTGTTCAAGGATTTTCTGGACCATTTTGTGGTGGTATTCATAGATGATGTGCTGGTTTATTCTAGAAGTGCTGAGGAGCATGCTATGCATTTGCGCTTAGTATTGTCTACTCTTAGAGAGCACAAGTTGTATGCGAAGCTGAGTAAGTGCGAATTCTGGCTTTCTCAGGTGTCCTTCCTGGGTCATGTGGTGAACAAAGATGGAATTACGGTAGACCCCGCTAAAATTTCTACCATATTGGATTGGAAGACGCCTTCGACGCCTAAGGAGATAAGGAGTTTCTTAGGGTTGGCTGGGTACTACAGGAGATTTGTCCAAGGATTTTCAGTGCTGTCCGCACCCTTGACTAAGCTTACCCAGAAAAATACTTCTTTTGTTTGGAGCGATAAGTGCGAAGAGGCCTTTCAGGAATTGAAGAGGCGTTTGTGTAGTGCTCCGGTGTTGGCCTTGCCAATCGAAGGAGTCGAGTATGCAGTTTATGTAGACGCATCTCACATTGGACTGGGTTGTGTGTTGATGCAAGAAGGGAAAGTGATTGCTTATGGGTCTAGACAATTGAAAGTTCATGAAAAGAAATACCCTACGCATGACTTAGAATTCGCCGCAGTAATCTGTGCTTTGAAGCTTTGGAGACACCTGTTATATGGAGTGTCATGCAAGATTTTCATGGATCATAAAAGTCTGAAGTATGTCTTTACCCAGAAGGAGCTAAATCTGCGCCAGCGGAGGTGGTTGGAGTATGTGGCAGATTATGAAGTAGATATTCTGTACCATCCGGGTAAAGCTAATGTGGTGGCCGATGCCCTGAGCCGGAAAACCGCGCATATCTTCAATCTCTCAGTGCAGTCCCTAGTAGAGGAGTTTATGTTGATGGATATCTCAGTCGGTAGTTGTACCGCACCCTCGAGCTTAGAGGCTGAAGAGCCTTCTTGGATTGCCCTTACTAGGATGCATCAGAAGGAAGATCCTGACTTGCAGCATCTTCGAAGTAGAACTAAAAAAGGAGAATTGCCAGATTTTTCGATCTATGATAAGGATACTTTGAGGTACCGAGGTAGATATTGCGTCCCCGCATTGGAAGAAATTCGGACAAAGATCTGTAGCGAGGCACATGATTCTAAGGTTTCCTACCATCCTGGTTCCACGAAAATGTATAAAGATCTGAAGCAGATCGTTTGGTGGTCAGGTATGAAGAATGATATAGCGAAATATGTGTCAGAATGTTTAACTTGTCAGCGCGTGAAAGCAGATCATAAGAGGCCTGGAGGTAAGTTGAACCCGTTAGATATTCCAACCTGGAAGTGGGAGAGTATTTCGATGGACTTCATTACCGGTTTGTCGAGATCTCCCAGTGGTCATGACTCGGTGTGGGTTATAGTAGATCGCTTGACAAAGTGTGCTCACTTTGTGCCCTTTAAGATTGGATACTCGATGGAGAAAATAGCAGAACTGTATTTGGATGAAGTTATCAGATTGCATGGTGTGCCTGTGAGCATTGTGTCGGACCAAGACTCGAGGTACACGTCCCGTTTCTGGCAGAGTTTGCAGGGAGCCTTGGGTACTGACCTTAGGTACTCTACCGCTTATCATCCCCAGACCAATGGTCAGACAGAAAGACTTAATCAGATCTTGGAAGATATGATAAGGTGCTATATCTTAGATCATGGTGGAGCTTGGGATAAGCGGCTTGGATTGATGGAGTTCGCGTATAACAACAGTTATCAAGAAAGCCTACAAATGGCCCCGTTTGAGGCTCTGTATGGGAGGCATTGTCGGACTCCATTGTTTTGGGCCGAGGTAGGTGAGAGTCCTTTGCTAGGCCCAGAGGCTTTGGAAGAGATGAATGTTGTTGTGACTCATATCCGCGAGAAGCTCCGCATTGCTCAGGAGCGGTATGAGAAGTATGCGAATCGAAGAAGAGTGGATTTAGAGTTTGTCGTTGGAGACAGGGTGTTCTTGAAAGTTTCTCCGATGTCAGGTGTTAAGAGGTTTGGAAGGAACCACAAGTTGGATCCCCGGTATGTGGGACCTTTTCAGATTGTTGAGCGCATCGGAGTGTCAGCATATAGATTGGATTTGACTGCTTCCTTTCCTAATGTTCACGATGTGTTTCACGTGAGCCAGCTGAGGAAGTGTTTGCGTAGCGATCAGCTTGTTCTTGATTCGGTGCCAGTTTTGCAGCCCAATCTTTCGTATGTCGAAGAACCTGTCCGAATCTTGGAGACTCAGGAGCATGTGTTGCGAAATAAGACGATCCCAATGGTTAAGGTTCTTTGGAAGAATCAGGGTATCGAAAGTGCGACGTGGGAGCTGGAGTCTGCCATGAGAGAGACTCACCCTAGCCTCTTCTCTAAGATTTCGGGGAAATCTTCTGTCAGTTAATCATTTAAATTTGATCTTGTATCTTTCTTGATCTTCGGATTCCAAGTTTCGGGACGAAACTTCCTTTTAGGGGGAGTGACTGTAACGCCCCTGATTTTCGTTAATTATTTTACGTGCCCGTTGTGACATAATTTTGGCATTAGGGCGTTACGTCAGCTCGTCTAGTAGTGTGTTGAGCCTTAGCTTAGTTAAAGTATGTCTTGTAGATCGAGCGTGCGAGATTTCGCATCGTTTCGAGTTAAAGTAAAGATTTTGGGTGGATTTCAAGATTTTAGCTTCGGGAGGCTTTATCCCGAGTTTGGCCCGTCGGAATTGAATTCTGACTTCGTCGTTGGATTCGTAGCGCCGTGTTTTAGTTAAGGTGCGAATTTCGTAGAAATCCGAGGTAATCTGGTCGCCCTCGCAGTTTAAGTAAAGTTGGGGAATTAATTAATTAATTAATAAATCAGGTCTTATATAAAGCCTAAAATCCCTTTCCCCTATTCATTTTCTTCCTCCCTCGATCAAATCAGCCTCCGAGCGAAAGGGCGAGTGCGGAGCTTCGAGGAGCGTTCGATCGGCGATTTCTAGGGCTGTAGTAGTCGGAATCGCGTTTGGAGAGAAGATTTGGAAAGCTCTCGGCGAGATCTTCGTTCTAGCGGTAAGCTTTTCCCGTTTTGTGGAATTTTTGGAGTTAGGGTAGTGACCTAACCCCTTCTTTCGACCCGAAAAGTTTCAGGAATCTATGCTCGTGTGTTTCCCTAGCCGATCCATAGCTTTCGGAGCGGAGATCTTCGAGTTTGCAAGGTTTAAGGCAAGTGGCTTCCTCCTCCTCTTTGTTTGGTTAAGTCGTGGTTTTTCTTTCTCCTGATAGATGCTTGGTGAACTGTGGGCTCGTGTTTCGAGCGTCTTGTTTGATAGATAGAAAACCCTAATTTTCCCCATCCGTAGTGTCAGAAATTTCCTCCCGGAAGGCACCACCGTTCCCTAATTTATCCGTTGATTTGTCCCTCTCGAGAAGTCCTGGTAGTTTCGAGAAGTTGTTTTAGCCAAGTTTTCGAGAAGACCCCTCTACCTCTCGAGAAATGCTTGATTTCTCGAGAAATCCCCCGCTGGAACCCCTCGACCTCTCGAGAAATGCTTGATTTCTCGAGAACTTTCCCCGCTGGAACCCCTATACTTCTCGAGAAAGCCCTTCTCTCTCGAGAAATCCCTTGAGCTCTCGAGAAATCCCCTGATCCCTCTCGAGAAATCCATTGTCCTCTCTCGAGAAATCCCTGCCTTCCTCTCGAGAAATCAAATTCCATCTCTCGAGAAATCCTTTTATCTCTCGAGAAGTTCCTTGTAGTTTTCGAGACCACCGCCAGGGGCGCTGCCCCTTGGACCCCGTTAGGGGCTCTGCCCCTAAGACCCCGCCAGGGGCGCGGCCCCTTGGAACCCCGCCCGGAACGCATGTGATTTCGTTGAGTTTCTGTGTTTGAATCTCGTGTCCCCTCGGGTGTACTTGGATGATTGCCAGTGACCCTTCGGTGCTCCTGATCTCGAATCCCTCTCGTTTGAACCTCTTTTTACTCGTTGTGGTCTGTTAACATTTGAGTTACTCTTATGATTCATATTGATCGATGTGTACTTCGTCTTGACCCTATTTCTTAGGGCATTCCAGTGTTTATCCTTTCGGGTAGCGTCCCGCGTTTAATTAAAATTTAAGTAATAAGAACTACTGTCTTTAGCCCTTCACAGTAGTTGTGTTTAGGGGACAGTGGGGGTAATGTTATAGCCTTGCACGGTAGTCGTGTTTGGGTGGTTGGGTCTAGTGGTACCCCCACCTGGTTTTGGGCTTTGGGTAGCGGAGGTAGTTAACCGCTCCCGTATAATTTGAGCTGATCAGTCTCTTTAATTGATGAAACTAAATAAATGAACGTGTTGTTCCTCTTTTGATATTTAGTGCACTTGATGCTTGTTGGTTCTTTGTTCAGAGCTCTCTTTCGGTAAATTTGGCTTGGGTTGGTACCCCTTATGCCTTGCTTGTTTTTCTGTTAGTTTTCTGCCACTTGTAATTCCTTGCTGAGGCGTTCTTTGTTTTATTAAATGCCTCAGGTTCAGAGCCGTAACGGCTAGTGGTGTAGCCTGAAGTTCAGAGTTTTAGTAGCTGTTCACCCCGCTGCTGCGAGGTAGTTGTTTTTAGTTACTTCTTGTGCTCAGACATACTAGTTGGCGCCAATGGGTTAGTGTCATGTTGTTGACGCCCATTGTGCCCCTTTTTATACTTTATAGTTTATTTGCCAGATTATGCCACTATTTTTAGATCTTGTGTACCTTACCCTCTGGGAATGATTTATGTTAGGTGCACTATAGTTATAAAATGGTTTTTCTTCATCCTCATTGCATTCTTTCTAACTAAAACCCTTAACTTTAAAGTCATCTAAAGGTATTTTCTACTCTTACAGTACGCCTAGTTATGTGCATATCACTTACGTCATGCTCCGTCGTTTGCATACATGTAGGACTTTAAGTAAACTAAATCAAGTATTTTCCGCTGCAATTATATAAACTTTCTCGGTGGACTAGTTGATCCACGAACTGAGAGACACAGTTCTTATCTCAAAACCCCTAATAAATGATTTCAAATGATGACTTATCATATAATCATGTTTGTTTTTAGTTAAGTAATAGGTTCCCGCCTGAGCGTCTACAGTTGTCTCCTGTATGACGTGGCATCATGACGTGTATTTTCTCTTACTCTGATATTCTTAAATTCGGAGAAAATGCGGGTTGTGACACAGCTTACCCCTAATTCCATGGTGGTGATCATAGCTTTCGCATGCTACCTGCGCGAGGAGCGCATCGAGTTCAGCCTTTCAGTTTTTCGGAGGCTATTCTCCTTCCGCGCCTATAAGGACGGGACCGCCTACTTCGTGGGCTCGGGTCCTAAAGTCAACGAGACCGTCAACAAGCCCCACTTCTGGGCCCAGAAGTTCCTCCTCGTCAAGGGGAACTTCGACAATATCCCGATCTCGCCAGTCCAGCACGGCGAGACAACCTATCAGCCCACTGCCCTCGGAGGACATGACGACGTCCTTTATCAGTTCTTCTGTAAGAAGAACTTCGAGGTTGTTCATCTCCGCCGCAACCTCGACTCGTTGCTTCCAGTGCTTGCTGGGGAAGGTAAAGATCTCGCTCAATAATTATTGTTATTCCAAGTAACTCTGTATTTATTGAAGTTTCAACACTTTTTAGGCTAGCGAGATCTCCCCATCCATCCCCCCTACGCGATCAATCGGAAGACCGATGCTACCCTTGCTCTCACGACCATGGGGGCGGAGGCTTGTCGAGGCGCCATCACACCAGGTGTGCCATCATGTCGCAAGAGATTGGGGGCTTCTAGTAGCCATGTCCTTCCCCCAAAATCCCCGCCGAAGAAAAAGAATAAGAAGAGTCGGGTCTCGCTCGCCTCCTCAAAGGGGAAGGAGCCTGGCGAGGACGATTTTGATGAGTTCGACCTTACCGGCCTCTCCGCGGGAGGTGAGGACGACGAGCCCAGCCAGGAGGCTGCCAGAACCTCTGCTCTGCCCATCCCCGTCAACCACAACAACTTCGGTCTCGGCCAGAGGCGTCGGGATGAGATCGGCGAGCTCTTGGTGAACTG
The DNA here is from genome assembly GCA_033032865.1 of Dactylorhiza incarnata. NCBI lineage: Eukaryota > Viridiplantae > Streptophyta > Magnoliopsida > Asparagales > Orchidaceae > Dactylorhiza > Dactylorhiza incarnata. Next base: position 373,144 of record JAWHQI010000326.1, on the reverse strand, counting down.
GAAGCCGGAGACGAACCGAGCGGACATCTCCACCATCCTACCTTCCTGGGTGGAGAAGGCCACCATCAGCGATCATGCCTTTGATTTCTCATTCGTCCTCTATGGACGCGAGGACGCGGGGGCTTACAAAGACGAGACTGCGAGGACTCTCGCTTTTGAGAGCGCGAGGTCTCATTTGCGCTCTGTCGAGCTCCCCAACATGACGGGGAGGAGCTGCTTGCAACTGGAGCTTCAGAACGTGGAGCTCGCGAGGGCCTATCAGGGGCTTCTCGCCGAGAACGCGCAGCTGAAGGAGAAGCTGCTCGCCGTAGAGGGCAGTGTGGTGAGTTACCTAGACCTCGTCACCCTCCTCTCCTTCGGCCATTTCGCTCCCTTAATTTATCTTACTTGCAGGATGTCGAGGCCGCCGGAGGAGCCGACACTCGCATCCAGGACCTGGAGGGCGAGGTGGCCGGGCTAAAAGCTCTAAACTGCGAGCTCGCCCGTTCCGTCGTTCCCCCTTCTCTCCGTCGCCTGAAGGAAGAGCGGCGAGCGCGAGACGAGGAAATCCGTGAGGAGACCACCGAGTCGGCTCGCTATATCTTCCAGACGATGAAGGCGGCCGGCCTCCTAGCCGCCGACGCAGCCGACATGACTCTGGAAGACATCGTCACGGAGCTCTTTATCCCGCTTCCGCTAGTGAAGAGTAGCGATGACGAGGAAGGGTTCGCGAGTGATCCCTGATACTTGTAATTTTTGGATTTATTTCTTATTTCATTTTGGGCTGGCGAGATCGCCTCTTCATGTAAATCAAACCGTGAAATGCGTAGATGCATGTTTTTGGCCTTGTACTGTGCTCGCCTTTTCAGCTATAATGTTTCTCATGTTGATATCTCATTCTCGCTTGCCTCGATATTCATCTTTGCGATGGTTATTCTCGCGATGTTCGTTCTCGCATAATATGTTATCGAATAGATAGGCATAGGACGTTTTTGGATGCTCTGGCCTTTTGCCATTTGCCTTAGGATTATTACCCTTTAGGTATGCTTTTTCCTCTAGGTTTCGCAAGCTACTTTCCTTCTCGGCGAGAGCTCGCCTCCCACCCCGTGCTGGCGACCTCTGTGCCGAGCACCGGATACCCCGGAGTGCTTAGGGATAATTCTCGTCACCCATCTACTATCGTGCGAAATCTTTCTTCTCGCCGAGCGAGAAGGCCCGGGTCAGTGCCAAAGGCTCGCTAACCTGAGGCTTATCAACCTTCCCTTATGAAGAACTCATCTCCTTGCCAGCCTCCCCAGAGATCAACCTGCGCCTCCCATCTAGTGAGAGCCCGGGAGCGGAATTAATCTAAGGCATTCCAGCATTGATACTTGTCACCTTGCCGGCCCCTCAAGAGATCAACCTGAAACCCCCCGTCTAGTGAGAGCCCGGGAGCGGAATCGATCTGGGGCATTCCAGCATCAATACTTATCACCTTGCCAGCCTCTCCAGAGATCAACCTGTAACCCACCGTCTAGTGAGAGCCCGGGAGCGGAATCGATCTGGGGCATTCCAGCATCAATACTTGTCACCTTGCCAGCCTCTCCAGAGATCAACCTGAAACCCCCCGTCTAGTGAGAGCCCGGGAGCGAAATCGATCTGGGGCATTCCAGCATCAATACTTATCACCTTGCCAGCCTCTCCAGAGATCAACCTGTAACCCCATGTCTAGTGAGAGCCCGAGAGCGGAATCGATCTGGGGCATTCCAGCATCAATACTTGTCACCTTACCAGCCTCTCCAAAGATCAACCTGAAACCCCTCGTCTAGTGAGAGCCCGGGAGAGGAATCGATCTGGGGAATTCCAGCATCAATACTTAACACCTTGCTAGCTTCTCTAGAGATCAACCTGTAACCCCCCGTCTAGTGAGAGCCCGGGAGCGGAATCAATCTGGGGCATTCCAGCATCAATACTTATCACCTTGCCAGCCTCTCCAGAGATCAACCTGAAACCCCCCCATCTAGTGAGAGCCCGGGAGCGGAATCGATCAAGGGCATTCCAGCATCAATACTTGTCACCTTGCTTGCCCTCGCCTAATAGTTACAACTATCAAGTGAAGAAGTAAAATATTCAACTAATATCATAATGAAACTTTCAAGGGTAGAATAGCTTCAAATCGTCTCCACTTCTGGCTCGGCCGAGAGGTACCCCTTCCACATCTCGGAGGTGATACCCCCCCCCCCCCCCCGACTTGAGAACTTCGCTTACAATGTATGGACCCTCCCAATTGGGGTTGAGCTTACCTACCGCGGCCCCTCTTCCGGCAGCGTCGACCTTCTTCAGGACCAGATCTCCTTTCTGAAAGTGCTTTACTCGGATGTTCTTGTCAAAATATCGGGTCATTCGTCGCTTGATTTCCTCATGCCTGATGGTGTCCTGGTCCCGGAGTTCCTCCACCAGGTCCAAGGATAGCCTTTGTTCCTCATCGTTAGCCACTAGCCACTCTTTGTCTCCCTCACCTGCGGCGATCACCCTGGGGGTCTTTACTTCAAACTCTATGGGAAGGACTGCTTCGGACCCATGAGAAAGTTTGAACGGGGTCTCTCTAGTGGCGGTGTTTGGGGTAGTCCTTAGGGACCAGAGAACGGATGGTAGCTGCTCTACCCAGTTCCCCCGGAGGTTCTCCACCTTCTTCTTTAGTAGGTTGACGATTACTTTGTTTGCCGCCTCCACCTGGCCGTTGCTTCTCGGGTGGTGAACCGATGCGAACCTGAGGTCGATGCTAAGCTGGGTGCAGAAGCTAACAAATTCTTTGCTAGCAAATTTTGGCCAATTGTCCGCCACTATAGACAGGGGGAGGCCGTGCCTGCAAATTATTTCTCCCCACACAAAATTCCTCACAACTTGAGATGTTACCTTGGCGAGCGCCTTCACTTCTACCCATTTGGAGAAGTAATTGAAAGTATCTAGTTGCGGCCTAAATCACCTAGAGGGGGGGTGAATAGGTGGATTCTATGTCTTTACGCGGAATTAAAAATTATAACACAGAAAAGCACACAAAAAAAAACAGCACAGACACAAGGATTTTATAGAGGTTCCCCGATGTGGGTACTCCTCTTTCCCGCCTCGCCTATCTAGCTCTTCGAGGCTAGATTCGGCTACTTCACCAAACTCAGATTAAGATAATCTTACACCTCGGAGTAAGAACTCCTACAACTCGGAGTGCACCACTCCTACAACTCAATCCTTAAACAAGGATCTACACAACACTCGGAAGCAAGCTTCCTACAAAGTTTATAAAATTGTTTATTACAACACAACGTAGATTTGAAACAATCTTCTTAAACTTCAGATGAAGTTTTTCTTCAGATCTTGAGAAATAGATTTCTTCTTCTTGACAAAGAATCTCAATACGTTTAGAGGAAGAACGAAGAAATCTTGAGCGATTCTTTACTGGATCTGAGATGCTTGAATCTGTAGAAGACGAATCACAAATCACAGCTTTGTCGGAGACGAAACTTGAGCGCGAGAGAGATCGGTCGAGACTTGCGATTCTTTCTGTTTGATTCGCGATTTTTGATTCGATTCAGATTGATTGGATTAGATTCGGGCTAAACGGAAATACATCAGGAGTATTTATACGGTCTTCTACAACGGTCATATGCGCGAAATACGGATCTAATTCCACGTGTACTGAACATAGGAGAAGCCCTAAGAAACGCGCATTCAAAAACGAACCGGAAGAATTACTGCAGACCGATTCGGTTAAATGGTATAACCGAATGGCAATAACCGAATCGAATTCGGTTAAATGATATAACCGAATTGCAATAACCGAATTCGGTTATTCTAATTCTTCAAGGAAATTCGAACTATGATTCACCGAATTCGATTATATCCATCCCAACTATATAGTCGAATTCGACTATATGTTTCTGAATGATATAACCGAATTTTACTTGGGAAAAATCCCTTTCTATGAAAAGTCCGCCATCAGCTCCAGTCCTCCTTCTCTTGCACTTAGGAAATGAGGTACATCCCAATAGAGAGATCTCACATGAGCCAACACTTTGGTCTATACAATGAGGGATTACATTGCACAAGCCTGTGTTTGACGACTCATTGAAAACTGACATTGGTTTGTACCTAGAGTGGAATGACCTGTCACAACACAGCTAAAGTGCATAATCAAATACAATTACAATTCATCCTAGTTTGAAGGGGACTTCTTCAAATCAGGGCTATTGTGGATACAATACCCAACAATCTCCCCCTATTTGAAGAAGTCAGAACCCTATCTACTGAGGTGAATTGCTAGGAGAAAAATAAATATAAGCAAGTAAAGAACTGAACTATGAAGCTATATATAGTCATCATAAACAAAAGATTGAAGTTCATAACACTATATAAATGTTCTTAAAAGAGATCAGTTATCAAGCTTCTTTCCCTTTTGATACTTCTTGAGCTGTCTCTCAAAATAAGCCTTCGGCTTCGGAAAATACTTCGGAGGAGGTAGAGGAGGCTTTTCATCTTCTTTATGATTTCTGATATGAATCTTTCTCTTCAGCATTGATGCTTGCCATTTGTTAATTTCTTCCCGGTCATAAAAAGTTGATGGAAGTTCATTTGAACAGCTGATAAGTCTGAAATGATCCAGGATGATATTTCTTGATTCAGGGCTCCAGACTTCGCCATCAATCCTTCTTTGGTGAGGAGCTCCTGTACTAACAACTTTTGAGCCTTCAGCTCTCTGAGTATCCTGCCTTGGATTTGCTGCTCTGAAAGCATCTCTCATGAATCCAGATCCAGCAGCTTCAGATCTTTCAGATCTCACCCTTTTTCTAGATATTTTATTTTCATCATCAGACCAGATATAGCCTTCGGGAGGATCATATTCACCCTGAGGAGCAGCAAACTGACTGTCTGGATTAAATTCTTCAGAAGGAAAGGCTGGCTGCTCAGAAGATTGACCTGTCCCTTGGAAACCATGGGCATAGCCTCTTGATAGCTCATTATGCAACCAAACCTGATTTTGATGCAGATAACCATATAAGTCTTGAAATTTGCTATCAATACTCCTTGAGACTTCAGCAATCTGAGATTGAACATTTAACTGTGATTCCTGAATCCTTCCTTCTAACTCTCTATTTAAATCAAAGATTTGAGTTTGAATTCGTTCATGCAGTCTTTCCTCCCCCTTTCTGACTTCTTCAGTTAGGGTTTGGATGATCTCTGTCTTGATAGCTTGGAGAGAGTTCTGAACTGAAGATCTTCCCTGTTGATCATGCTGAAACATGTACTCTTGACTTTCAGAAAGCTTTGTAGTATTCTCACAAACGGCTTGTAATCCTTCCCCAACATGCTTAAGGGTGGATGCACCCAGAGAAAGGTACTCATCCTGTTTTTCTTTTACCTTGTCCATGCTGTGAGCTATAGATTGCAAGTGATTGCCCATTCCTTTGTCTATATCTCTGGTCTTGTCAAAGATTTGATGAATAGCAAATTCAAAGTACTTTTTCTGTTTGATAAGCATTTCTTCCAAACTGAGTAGCATTGAGTCGACGGCAGAGGGAGGTTGATCTTGCAAGCGAGAAGAGATTCCAAAATCATCTTCTGCTACGAGGAAATCTGCTGAATCCACATCCTTCATATAGTGATAAAACTGTTGAACATCAAGAGTTTCTTCATTTTGAGCTGGAGGAGGGGAGGGTTCTTCATTTCTCCTGTCTTCGACTGTTATTTGGATTTTGTGCACCTTGGGAGCTTGCACAGATTTTCCCTTAACTTTTGAAGTTGAGGCAGAGGGCCCTGCAACACTGTCATCTTCTATGAGGATAGTAACATGTTCAGGGGTTGTAGGAAGGTCTGCCTGCTCTTGCTTATCTTCTTCAGGAGCAGAGAGATCAGAATGAACATTCTCCCCCTCAATTTGAGCGGGGATAGCAGCCTCAGGAGGAGCAGCTTGACCTTTCTCTGATTGACCTGTCTTCACAGCATCAATATTAGGATCATCTCCCCCTTCATCATCTCCATCACTGTCAATGTGGCTATCAGCATTTTCTTCTTTAGAAGGAGAGCTGTGAGGAGATGGAATCTTGGGAGATACGACTGTAGAACCCACTGGAGAGAGGGGAGGATTTGGTTCAGGCAGCTTGGAACACTCCCCCTTGGAGGGTTCACCTTCTTTCTCATTCAGGTCTTCACCCTGCTTCTCATTTTCTTTCTCACCATCTTGGTTCTCATGGTGTTGCTCAGCTTCCTGTTCACTCTCCTTCTTACTGGAAGGATCACTTTCTGTTTCACTGTCAGATTCAATGCGGGGAATTTTCTTAACTTTTGGAGCCCTGGGAGATATCACTCTTGACTCACCAACTTTCCTGGACCACCTCTCAATCATAGAGGAGTCAATTCTTTTGAAATGATGGAGGGGAGTTCCATTCTTCATGTTGAATCTTGTTTTATCCAGACGGTAGAGATATAGAGAGAGAATTCTCCCAAAATTTGGGGTATTTAAACTAGCGGAGATTCTGTCAAACAACACACTTCCCCAGTCAACCCTTTTTCTGCAAATAACTGAACCCAGTAGCTTGAACATATCATTAGAGAGATAGTCGTGAGAGCCGACTTTACAGAGGAGAACCTTTCCCATAATATCAGACAGTAATTTTCCTTCCTCATTCATCTGCTTTCGATAAATGGATTTTGTTCCTTTGGGCAAACCACAAAACCGGAGAGCTTGTTTGAAATCCTTTGGAGATAGAGTATCTGTTTCTGAAACTTCTGGTAGCTTGAGAAGCTTGGTCAGACTTGAAGAAGAAATTTTGATTTGGACATCACCAATCCTGCTTTTTATCACAGACCCTTGCTTTCTCAGTTCTGCATGCTTGAAGAATTTTAGAACCTCTGCTTCCAACACCTTGCAAGGATGTTCTAGAACATAGCCCAGACCGGCCACCTCAAGAATGAGAACGACGTTTCTGAATTCATCTACTGAGGTGTCGAAACCAGTTCTGACGAGCTCACTTCCGAAGAGCAGCTTCTCTGAGGCTTTCTTAGGCATTGCGTAGGTATGATGAGGAGGAATCGGTTGAAGGAGGTGAGGATGCGAGCGAACCAGACGAGCGGTGGTTGGAGAAGAGAACCACGAACGGACGCACGAATCGGGAGATGAAGAGTCGCACGATTCGGAATCAAGGGTTTCGAATTTCTCTCTTAAGTAACATTTATATAGTGTTATGAAGATTTAGAGAGAGTGCGTACCTGAGATTTGAACCGTGACCCTTCGAATTCCATTTAGGAAAGAATTGAATTCCCGAAAATTCGTCATTCGGCTAAAGGAATTAGTCGAATTCGGTTAATCGATATCGCCGGATTCGGTTAAATAGAATCGCCGAATTCGGTTAAATGAAGGTTCGACAAAACATCTTTTTGACTTCTGAGAGTCTGAGAGTCTCTAAGAGTCTTTGTTTGACATACCAAGCTCCATTTTGAAATAATTGAACTTTGATTCGTCGAGCGGCTTAGTGAAAATATCTGCAATTTGCCGATCCGTCGGGACATAGCTAAGATCAATGTCCTTGTGCTCCACATGCTCTCGGATGAAGTGATAACGAATCTCTATGTGCTTTGTCCTGCTGTGAGACACGGGATTGTTGGCAATTGCTATGGCGCTTGATGAATCACAGTACATAGGAATTTCTTTGAGCTTTAGGTTGTAATCCTCAAGTTGGTTCCTTATCCAGAGCAATTGTGCACAACAACTGCCTGCAGAGATATACTCTGATTCAGCAGTTGAGATAGCAACACAATTTTGCTTCTTACTACTCCAGGAGATGAGCCGTTTTCCTAAGAATTGGCATGTTCCCGAAGTACTTTTCCTGTCATCTTTGCTTCCTGCAAAATCAGCATCTGAAAAACCAGTGAGCTCGAAATCATTACTTCTTGGGTACCATAAGCCAAGATTTGGTGTGCCTTTAAGGTATCTCAAAATCCGCTTTGCAGCTGAGTAGTGAGATTCCTTAGTGTTCACCTGAAATCTAGCACAAACACATGTTGAAAACATTATATCCGGTCTACTTGCGGTAAGGTAGAGCAAGGATCCAATTATGCTTCTAAACTTGGTTTCATCAAAAGGTTTCCCTTTCTCATCCTTGTCTAGAGACATAGCTGAACCCATTGGAGTCCTCATAGAGGTTGCATTCTCCATTCCGAATTTCTTAATTAACTCTTTGGTAAACTTCGTCTGAGAGATGAAAATTCCATCTTCAGATTGCTTTACCTGAAGTCCTAAGAAATACTTCAGCTCTCCCATACTACTCATTTCAAATTTCCCTTGCATCAAGTTGGAAAACTTTTTGCAGAGGATATCATCGGTAGATCCGAAAATAATGTCATCGACATAGATTTGCACTAGCAAAATCTTGCCTTTTACTTCCCTAAGAAATAATGTCTTGTCTATCTTGCCTCTTGTGAATTTGTTTTCAAGGAGGAAGCTAGACAACGTCTCATACCAAGCACGGGGAGCTTGCTTGAGACCATATAAAGCTTTTCGAAGAAAATAAACATGATCAGGAAATGAGGAGTCCACGAAACCTGGGGGTTGTTCTACGTATACTTCTTCCTTTATATCACCATTAAGGAAGGCTGACTTCACGTCCATTTGATAGACTTTAAATCCTTTGTGAGCAGCATACGCTAGAAACAACCTGATCGCTTCAAGCCTTGCTACGGGAGCAAAAGTTTGATCGAAGTCGATCCCTTCTTCTTGTCTATACCCTTGAGCAACAAGTCGGGCCTTGTTCTTGATGATCACACCATCCTCGTCCAACTTGTTTCTGAATACCCATTTTGTTCCAATGACATTCTGTCCTTTGGGTCTGGGTACAAGCGTCCACACTTTGCATCTCTTAAATTGATTGAGTTCTTCTTGCATTGCTATGATCCATGAAGCATCGTTCTTTGCTTCATCAAATTTCTTTGGCTCAACCTGTGAAAGAAAACTTAAGTGTAAAACTTCATTAGCTGTACCTCTTCTTGTTCTAACACCAACATGGGTATCTCCAATAATTTGCTCTGCAGGATGGTCCCTTAAGTGTCGGATCATTCCAGCATTTGGATGTCCACGGGGTTCCTGCACTTCCGGTACATCTTCATCTTCTTGAGGTTCATCTTCCTCATGTGCGGATGGAATGTTGACTTCAATAGACTTTGGAGCATCTTCCTTTACAGCTTCTTCCAAGTTTATGTCCTTGAACCTTGCATCTGCATCTTCAACAAAAACACTAGAAGAACTGCTTTGAAGCATACTAGTTTCATCAAATATAACATTATAAGTTTCTTCTACAACCAGGGTTTTCTTGTTGAAAATCCTATATGCCCTACTATGGCTACTATATCCTACGAAAATACCTTCAAAACATTTTTCACTAAACTTAGTTTTGTAGTATTTCTCGTTATTAAGCACGAAGCATTTACTGCCAAAGATTCTAAAATAAGACAGGGTTGGCTTCTTGCCCTTCAGGAGTTCATAAGGAGTCTTATGATGGTTCTTGTTGATTAGTGCTCTGTTTTGCACGTGGCAGGCAGTGTTGATGCCTTCAGCCCAGAAGTATTCTGGGAGAGAAGAGTCACTCAACATTGTTCTGCAAGCCTCTATGAGTGTTCTATTCTTTCTCTCAGCTACTCCATTTTGTTGTGGAGTACGAGGAGAGGAAAACTCGTGAAAGATACCTAGGCTTTCACAAAATTCGGTCATAGCCCCAGACTTGAATTCTGTACCGTGGTCACTTCTGATTTTGACCACAGAACATTCCAGTTCATTCTGAATTTGCTTGACGAATGTGGTGAACGAGTCAAAGGTGTCTGACTTGTGTTTCAGAAAGAATACCCAAGCAAAGCGTGAGTAATCATCAACAATAACCAGCGTATAAGACTTGCCTCCTAAACTTCGGATTGGCATGGGACCAAACAAGTCCATATGGAGCAGATATAAGCATCTGGTAGAATCTTTGCCAATAATGCTTTTAAAGGTAGCCCGAGTCTGCTTACCCATTTGGCAGGCGTGACAAGGTCTCTCTTTAATGCACTTAACATCTGGAGCATCACGAACTAAGTTGTGAGAGAATAACATACTTATTGTTTTGAAATTAATATGTGCTAGTCTCTTGTGCCACTGGTCACAAAGAGATGCACTGTCTTTTGCTAAAAGACACACTGGTGTAGAAGAGTCTAAACAAAGAAAATTTAAGCAGAAAATATTCCTACTCCGAGTGCCTGTTAAAATAGTTTCTGACGTATCAGACGACTTTATCAAGCACTTGTCCTTGTAGAACTCAACCATATAGCCTTTATCACATAGTTGACTTATGCTAATTAGATTATGTTGTAATCCTTTGACATAAGCTACATCTGTGAAAGAGACTATACCGTTGGTTATCATACCGTAGCCTTTCGTGATTCCCCGATCAGATCCGCCAAAAATAACTTTTGGTCCATCCTTCACGGGTGTATACTCTTGTAACAAACTTCTTGTTCCGGTCATGTGCCGAGAACATCCACTGTCCAAGTACCATATTGGATTTGAATTGGCCTTTGGACATACCTGCAATCAATAATCAATTGCCCTTAGGAACCCAAACAGATTTGGGTCCTTGGCTTCTTGTCAGATGACCACCAATTTGAGTGTTAACAGTGCGAGGAGTCACTCTTGCATTGTTACCTCGTGGGGTCTTAACATAACTGTAATTAAACCAGCAATCTATGGCGAAGTGACCAACTTTGCCACAGCACCAACAATCAAATCGGTTGTACCTTCTCTTGTTCTCCTGCTTTACCTTTTGAACGGGAGGTCTAGTAGGAGCAACGTTCTTAGAGGTGGATGCCTCGTGTTTGCAGCAAACACAGGGTTCCATCTTCTCATTAGGCTTAGCACTAACAGATTTAACTTTTGGTGCTTTCTTTGCAACTGATCCATGAACAAATGGACCATGGTCTTTGAGAATTACTTCTTCATAAGGCGCCTTGAAAGGAGTCGAGTCAAAGTTTCGAGGTCGGCTCCATCCCTGATATCTATTGCTAGATTTAACAGGTATTGGTCTAGTGAGATGACCATAGGATGTTTCAAAGTCAAGCGGGTTTGTCGGAAAAACGACCTTCTTGAACGAAGGTTGACTTTGATCAGCCTTCCCTTTACCTCTTTTGGCTCTTATCTCGGCAGCCTTACTATTTTCAGCCTCATGACCAATGCCACTAACCTTCCCAGGAGTGGAGAACTTATAAATAAGAGGAAGAACATTTTTTGGCTTGTTGAAGCTTTCTGATATTTTCTTCTCTGCCACCAGCTTTTCTTCCAGTTCAGTTATAAGTTTCTCTTTCAGAATTGATGATTCAGTAGAGCTTCTTAATTCCTCCTTCAAGGATTGGACTTCATTTCCGAGGGGAGTTAATCTTTCGATTTCCTCTCTCAGAGCCGATTCCACGTTCTTGAGAGAGACAATTTCTTTTGCTTGAGATCTGACAACCTTGCGGCATTTGTCAAAACTTTGCAAAAGAGCTTTGTACTGAGTCATTAATTCTGACTCATCCTGTGAATAATAGTCTTCATTTGCTCTGGATGCAGTTTCACACTCAGAGGCAGAAAGAGGAGTATGAAGATTTACCTTTGCCTTATATGAGGTGTCGCTTGCTTCATCATCCGTTTGTGCCATAAGCCCAAAGTAGGCTTCTTCATCAGTGCTTGACACCTCTGAGTCGCTGTCACTCAGAGTCTTTGGCTTCTTTGCAATGAGGCTCTTTTCTTTCCTTTTACCTTTGTAGGATTTCTTATCCTCTTTCTTTGAGCCTTCCTTTTTCTTGTATGGACACTCCGCAATCATGTGTCCTGGCTTATTACAGCAATAGCAAATGATATCGTTAGAAGAATGTTTACTAGGTTTATATTTATACCTGTCATCTTCATGCTTCTTTTTGTGATGATCCTCATTACGGTTTGATCTTCTATGACGAGAAGACGAGGTTTGACCTCTCATGTTCCTTTGTTTGTTAAAGAACTTTTTGAACTGCTTGGAGAGTAAAGAGAACTCTTCATCTGACATTTCTGAGCCTGAGGGGCTAGCATCAGATTTATCTTCATCAGAGGAGGATCTCCTGACAGGTGGGAGAGCCTTGCCTTTTCTTGAACTTACAGCTTTAAGTGCAGTGGACTTCTCCCTTCCAGAGGCTCTGGTTCCTTCTTCTTCAGCTTTACGGGTGTTCAACTTTAATTCATGGGACAGGAGCTTCCCAAACAACATTTGTGGCTCCGTTGATCCGAGTTTTCCGAATTCTCTAATGGCTATAACTTTAGTGTCCCATTCTTTGGTCAGGGATCTTAGGAATTTATCATTAAGTTCGCCAGTAGTGAATTCACGATCATAGTTCCTAAGACCATTTACGATCTTAAAGAACTTCTCATAAGTATCAGAAATGGATTCACCAGAGCGTTGCTTGAAGGCTTCGTATTCTTGGTTCAGCAATGATCTTCGATCATCCCTTACTTCATCTGTTCCTTCCATCAGAACAACCAGAGAGTCCCACATTTCCTTGGCGGACTTGCAGTGAAGAAGATTCTGCAACATGGAATCATCGACTGCACCTGCAATGATATTCTTTGCCTTCTTGTCCAGAGAGACCAGTGCAATCTCATCCTTTGTAAGTTCCAGCATCTTCTTGGCGACCATAATTGTAGAGTTTATGGAAGATGGTTTCATAGGAACATGAGGACCTTCTTCCACAATCTGAAATATTCTTGGATCAGCAGCCTCCATGAAGAATCTGACTCTCTCCTTCCACATAGGAAAATTCTCTTTTGTGCAGACTGGAAGCTTGACGGAATCCTTGGTCTTATCCATGCCAGACATACTTGTTCAGGCAACTAGATGAGGAGGCCTTGTTCAAGGTGTTAACCTATAGCGAACAACCTCCCTCTGATACCAATTGAAAGTATCTAGTTGCGGCCTAAATCACCTAGAGGGGGGGTGAATAGGTGGATTCTATGTCTTTACGCGGAATTAAAAATTATAACACAGAAAAGCACACAAAAAAAAAACAGCACAGACACAAGGATTTTATAGAGGTTCCCCGATGTGGGTACTCCTCTTTCCCGCCTCGCCTATCTAGCTCTTCGAGGCTAGATTCGGCTACTTCACCAAACTCAGATTAAGATAATCTTACACCTCGGAGTAAGAACTCCTACAACTCGGAGTGCACCACTCCTACAACTCAATCCTTAAACAAGGATCTACACAACACTCGGAAGCAAGCTTCCTACAAAGTTTATAAAATTGTTTATTACAACACAACGTAGATTTGAAACAATCTTCTTAAACTTCAGATGAAGTTTTTCTTCAGATCTTGAGAAATAGATTTCTTCTTCTTGACAAAGAATCTCAATACGTTTAGAGGAAGAACGAAGAAATCTTGAGCGATTCTTTACTGGATCTGAGATGCTTGAATCTGTAGAAGACGAATCACAAATCACAGCTTTGTCGGAGACGAAACTTGAGCGCGAGAGAGATCGGTCGAGACTTGCGATTCTTTCTGTTTGATTCGCGATTTTTGATTCGATTCAGATTGATTGGATTAGATTCGGGCTAAACGGAAATACATCAGGAGTATTTATACGGTCTTCTACAACGGTCATATGCGCGAAATACGGATCTAATTCCACGTGTACTGAACATAGGAGAAGCCCTAAGAAACGCGCATTCAAAAATGAACCGGAAGAATTACTGCAGACCGATTCGGTTAAATGGTATAACCGAATGGCAATAACCGAATCGAATTCGGTTAAATGATATAACCGAATTGCAATAACCGAATTCGGTTATTCTAATTCTTCAAGGAAATTCGAACTATGATTCACCGAATTCGATTATATCCATCCCAACTATATAGTCGAATTCGACTATATGTTTCTGAATGATATAACCGAATTTTACTTGGGAAAAATCCCTTTCTATGAAAAGTCCGCCATCAGCTCCAGTCCTCCTTCTCTTGCACTTAGGAAATGAGGTACATCCCAATAGAGAGATCTCACATGAGCCAACACTTTGGTCTATACAATGAGGGATTACATTGCACAAGCCTGTGTTTGACGACTCATTGAAAACTGACATTGGTTTGTACCTAGAGTGGAATGACCTGTCACAACACAGCTAAAGTGCATAATCAAATACAATTACAATTCATCCTAGTTTGAAGGGGACTTCTTCAAATCAGGGCTATTGTGGATACAATACCCAACAGTAATTGATCATGACCAATAAGAAACTTCTTTGGCCACTGGCTTGAGGGAAAGGGCCAACTAGGTCCAACCCCCATATGGAAAAGGGCCAGGGAGCCGTGATGGTCCGGAGCCTCTGGGCTGGGAGGAGTTGGAGTGGAGCATAGAGCTGGCACTTTGAACATCTTCTTGCGAAATCCGCCGCATCTTTGCTGAGGGTGGGCCAGAAGTAGCCTTGTCTCAACACCCCACTCCAGAGTTCGGCTCCCGGAATGACTGTCACACTCCCCGGAGTGAATTTCTTCCAGGATTTTCGGGACCTCCTCCTCGGAAACACAACGGGCCAGGAGTCCCGAGAGAGTCTTCCTATATAGCCCTCCTGCATGCAAGGAATAATAAGCTGACTTATACCTGATGCGTCACCTGTCTATGTCTCCTTCAGGGAACTTCCCTGATGATAGGAAAGTGACGAAAGGATCCATCCACGAGACCCACTGATCCACCTCCATCAATTCTCATTCCTCGATGGTGGGTCGGAAGAGTTCCGAAACTGTTCCCCCTGCTCGGGGACCGAACTTGGCCAAGAGGTCTGTGGGGGTGCTCTCTTCTCTTGGCACGTGCTTGATGGAGAAAGTGTGGAAATGCCCGATAACCCCCTTGACCTTTTCCAAGTACCGCAGGAGGGTCGGGTCCTTTGCCTCAAACTCTCCCCTGACTTGGCATGCTACCACCATGGAGTCCATCGAGACCTCCACATCTTGCACTCCCAATTCCCGAGCTAACCGCGGGCCCGCTATCACCGCCTCGTACTCCGCTTGTTTGTTGGTAATCGGGAAGTGGATGTTCAAAGCTTGCTCGATCTTGGTCCCTTGGGGGCTCACCAAGATGATTCCCCCTCCATAGGAGTGCTTTCCTGACGCACCATCCACCAACAGCTTCCATACCACTGAGGGGGGAGATTCATGCTCCCCTACTTCGGTTGTGTAGTCAGCCATGAAGTCTGCCACCGCTTGGGCCTTGATCGACGCCCTGGGCACAAACGTAACATTGAACTCACTCAGCTCCACGGACCACTTTGCCAATCTTCCCGAGTGCTCCACCCCTTCCATGACTTTGCGAAGTGGGTGATCAGTCACTACCTTGGTCGAATATGCCTGAAAGTAAGGTCGGAGCCTCCGTGCCGCCACCACCAATGCGAAGGCCAATTTTTCCAGAATCAGGTACCGGAGCTCCGCCTTCCTCAGCACTCGGCTGACATAGTAGATGGGGAACTGTTTTCTCTCTTCTTCCCGGATTAGTACTGAGCTTACTGCCTCAGACCCTACCCCCAGATATAGGGATAGGTCCTCTCCCGGTCTCGGCCCTTGGAGTAGAGGAGTTTGAGTGAGTTGTTCTTTCAAGGCCTGGAAGGCCTCCTCACACTCCGAGGTCCATTCGAATTTTTTGTTTCCCCTTAACACTTTGAAAAAGGGGGCACACTTGTCTCCCGCCTTGGAGAGGAACCTACTGAGTCCGGCCAGCTTTCCAGTGAGGCTCTGAACCTCCTTCGAGTTCCTGGGCGATCCCAACTCCATTATTGCTTTGACCTTGTCCGGGTTTTGCTCCACTCCCACCGGGGTGAGCAGGTGACCTAGGAATTTCCCACGGCTAGCCCCGAAGTCACACTTCAAGGGGTTGAGCTTCATCTTATACTTCCGTAAAGTCTTAAAGGTCTCTTCAAGGTCTCGGAGGTGGGCTTCGAGGTCCTAACTCTTTACCATGAGATCATCGACGTAGACCTCCAGATTTCTCCCCTTTTGTTCTCGGAAGACCCTGTCCATCATTCTCTGGTATGTGTCACCTGCATTCTTGAGCCCGAAGAGCATCATCTTATAACAATAACACCCATCCCCCGTGATGAAGGAGACATCCTTGATGTCCGGGGGATGCAAGCGAATCTGATGATAACCTGAAAAAGCATCTAGAAAAGACATTATTGGGAACCGACGGCTGAGTCAACCAGCGCGTCGATTCTAGGCAGAGGGTAGCAATCCTTGGGGCATGATTTATTAAGCAAGGAAAAGTTGATACACATTCTCCACTTACCTCCCCCCTTCTTTACCATGACAACGTTAGATACCCAGCCTGGATACTGGATCTCTGATACAAACCCTGCCTGAATGAGCTTACCCACCTCCTCTCGGATGGGTCCTTCCAGCTTTTCTGCTATGGCCCTCCTCTTTTGATGGATGGGACGGGTGCCGGGGTCGAGATTGAGGCGGTGGCAAGCCACATCCGCATCGATCCCGGGCATCTCCGCGGCGCTCCAAGCGAAGACATCCACATTCTCCTGAACGCATGCTACGATCTGCTTCTGCTCCTCCAGGCCGATCTCCCCACTGAACCTAACTTTCTCCACCATACCGGCTCGGGTGGTGACTTCGAGCTCCACAACCTCCTCCATGGCCTCCAACCGGGACTGTTCTCCCCAATCTCCTTCCTTCTCTTCGCCACTAGCGAGCGCTTCGACGTCACCCTCCTTTCCTTCTTGCCCGACCACCATCAATTCTTATCCCCCCTCCTGGGGCCTGACCCTCTACCTCTTCTTCCTCCATCGGCTCTTCTGACCTCTGCTCCATCTCCCCTTTCCGACCCTCTCCTTCAAGCCCTGCCGGCTCACCCACCTCCTGGTCCCATCTCTCAGCCTCTCCCATCCAAGAGATGGTGTTGACTGTCGTCACATAGCATTGCCTTGCTACCTTCGGGTCTCCTCTAATTCGGACTTGGACTCCTCCATCATTGAACTTAAGGCACTAGTGGAATGTGGAGGGGACACAGTGGAACGCGCTGATGAGCGGCCGTCCGAAGATGGCATTATAGCTGCTGGGAGCATCCACTATGACAAAGCGGCAGTTCCTGGACAGCCCCCCCCCCCCCCCCAAGGCCACATGGAGTCCTATTCCCCCCTTCTACTTCTTTTCTTTCTCCAGAGAATCCAAACAACAGACCGTCCGAGGCCGACACCCTTCATGTAACACCCCCATCCGTTAAGAAGTATATGACAGAAGGTCCGGCCGGGGCCCCATTCCATATACTACAAAACAAACGGGAATGTCACTTAATTGAAATATCGAACGACACTATACAACGATGCCTAACTTAGAGCATTCTATGCGGAAGCTGAAAAGAGATAAGATAAACCCCAAAACCCGTACCCGGGTATGTCCACTTTTACTAAAATAGGAATAAATGTTTTACAACACAAAAATTAGGCACGGCGGCCTTACAATTTACCAACACGGCGCGCAGGCCGGCCATACATGAAAAGCAAAAGGAACATCAAAAAGGCCTTCAAGGGCCGCAGCAGCACAAGGGCTTCAGCCCGCTATGAGCCCGCTATGTTCCCGCTCGGTCCAGCACCTGTACAACAAGCCCACCAAAAACGGTGGCAAAACAGGGCAACGGTCAGCTAAAACTGACCAAATAATAACGGCCCCACCCCTTCGAGGGGGTGGCAGTTCTAATCATCCCTGCAAAACAACCTCAGCAGCATATATATATATAAGAGTGCGACTAGCAAAGCCCACAACAGTTCATACATATGCAACAATCATAAACGTGGGAATGTCCTCCACGTCTCGTGCTCTCAGGCAATCTTTGGTGTACTCCGCCTTCCACCACCATCCACTCTTGATGGCTTCTGCCCTTCGAGGCTAAAGTCGGTGGCCCGAATACCAGGGCTCCACCGTACTTTAATTGTGAACATCCCGTAGTCCGAAGACTCTTTCCAATTTCTTCCCGACATGCTGTACGAGACTCACTAATCAGGTGCTGCAATGGTGCGGTTTCATGTTCTCCAAATGCTCGTTGTTCACAGCTCTCGTTGTACAACACGAAGAGCGGGTATGGCGTCCCCTCAGCCCAAGTATTCTCAATTAGTCGGCTCTATGGGCCGCTAAGTCATCCACCAGGACACCCTCACAGGTCGGGCACATAGGCCTCAGGTCCTCTCAACAGGTGGGCAAGACAACATCACCAGAACCAAGTCTGGGAGCTGTCGCCTGGCGATATCCAATATCGCCAGCGACAGTGAACAGAACTCCATTTTGGCTTATAGCTGTGGGTGCTTCCCGGGGCACACCCCCAGGCATTGCTGCACATGCAGTAGCACTCCCACTACCTCAGAACACACAAAATCACCAGAACCAAGTCTGGGAGCTGTCGCCTGGCGATAGTCAATATCGCCAGCGACAGTGAACAGAACTCCTTTTCTTCTTCTAACTTCGGGTGCTTCCCGGGGTACACCCCCAGGCGTTGCTGCGCATGCAGTATCACTCTCTAGTCCTACGAAGCAGGATATCAACACGGAGTTTTCCCCCGGCACGCACAATATCAAAAAGCATCACCAATCTGGATGAACCATCTCGGATGGGCTTCACACAGCGCGCCTACGTCCATTTCACGCATGGACTCTACATGTATGCAAGATTTAACGGGGATAACACAAATCGACCCGTTGGAGGCCACGACCTCACCCTTTTGGGTAGGGGCCTCAACGATGCACGGAACGGACTAGAACATGTCCAAATGAGGGTAAAGAGGATCGTTACCCTTATACGCCGCTTCGAAGCCATGGCTTGGTTTTTGGCATGGTTGGAAAGGAGCATCTTGCCCTCCTCTACGCGTAGCCACCAACGTCGAGGGAATCAGAGTAGTGTAGCTCCACCAAATCCAAGCTCTAGGCTAGGGTTTACTATTGGATCTCCTTCTCCAAGCTCTCCCTCTCTCTCTTAATTAAAACCCTTAGTGAAGAATGGGTTTCAAGTGATTTTCGGCCTTTCTATGCCAGCCACCGAGCCTCCCTATCCAAAACAAGGCCCCAAAGTCAATGTGCCATCAATGGCCTCGATTTCGGCTGCAAAGTACAATTTGGAGCTGTCGCCCGGCGATAGCCGCTGTCGCCTGGCGACATCGGTAAAGAACCGACTTCGACCAGTCAACGCCACCGCTGCGAACAGTACATGACACGTGTCACGGTGTCGCCAGCGTTAGACTTGCCGTCGCGTGATAGCCTCTCGACAGAGGCCTTCATGCCAGACCGCTGTCGCGTGGCGATAGCCGATATCGCCAGGGACAGCGCTGGATTCCAGAAATCCAACTTTCTGAAATGGGGTCTTACAACCCTCCCCTCCTTATAAAAATTTCGTCCCGAAATTTGTATAAACAGGCATATATATATATATCCAAAAAGATCTTTACATAAAGGGAAAAAGAGAGATAAACATCACCGAAATAGCTCGGGGAACTCCTCAATCATGGTCTTCTCACGCTCCCATGAGAGTTCCTCGCGACCGCAGTTGTCCCAACGGACCTTTACCATACGGATCGCCCTGTTCCGCAACTGACACACCTCAGCATCCTCGATGCTAACAGGCCTGACTGCCGTCTTAAGCCCACTATCCACGGGCACCTGATCCGCCGCGACCACCTGCGTAGGCTCTTGCACTGCCTTCCGCAACACGGAGATGTGGAATACATCGTGTAGCCCGCTCAGTTCCGCCGATAGTGCAAGCCTATAAGCCTCCTCGCCGACGCGCTTGATGATCTCAAACGGTCCAAGGTATCTCAGACTCAGCTTTTTCAAGCGTCGAATCCTGGATACACCCTTGAACGGCCTGATCTTCAAGTAAACCCAATCGCAACGGCAAACTGGACGTCGCGGTGCTTCGCATTATAGTACTTCGCCTGCCTATCCTGCGCAACCAAAAGCCTCTCCCGGATCATACGCACCGTCGAAGTCGCCTCTTCGACGTCTTTCCTCTTGAAGAGCTTCGTCTCGCCCGTTTCCGCCCAAGCTAAGGGAGTGCGGCACTTCCTGCCATAGAGGGCCTCGAAAGGCGCCATCTAAATACTCTCCTGGTAGATGTTGTTGTACGCGAACTCAACAAGAAAGAGGTGATCTTCCCACCCCTTGCCGAAATCCAGGACGCACATCTGGAGCATGTCCTCCATCGTCCTATTGGTACGCTCAGTTTGGCCATCCGTCTGAGGATGAAAGGTTGTGCTAAACTGCGGCTTCGTACCCAATAGACGGTTGACTAGCCTCCAGTCGCTCGAAGTAAAGCGTCATCTCGATCACTGACGATGCTACGGGGCACCCCGTGCAATCGTACTATTGTATCAACATACAGCTTCGCCAACTTCTCCACCGAGTCATCCCTCCGGTTGGGGATAAAGTGCACCACCTTCGTCAGCCGGTCTACGACTACCCAGATGGCAACGTTCCCGCTCTGCGACCTCGGCAGCCCATGCACAAAATCCATGGAAACGTCATCGAATTTCCACTCTGGAACCGGTAATGACTTCAAAAAGCCACCGGGCTTCTGACATTCCGCCTTCACTAGCGCACAAGTGTGGCACTTGGCCACGTAGTGAGCGATGTCCCTCTTCATACCCGGCCACCAGAAAAGGTCCTTCATGTCCTTGAACATCTTCGTGCTCCCCGGATGAACTGAATACCTGGTACGATGCGCCTCGTACGTCAACTCATCGCGCAGCTCACCCACCTTGGGGACGCACAAACGGTCCCCTCGCCACAGCAACCCGTCACGCACCTGAAACTGGGCATCCGACCCACCACCAGCCTCCTCCGCGTAGCGCTTTAAACTCAGATCGAGTTCTAAAGCCTGGCGGACTCTATCTGCGAGGTCATACTGCACCTCAGTCCAACTCAAACAGGCACCGGCACTGCTCCGCTTCTCCACGCAAGAAATACCCAAGGCCTCCAGGTCACGTATCAGGTGCTCATCATGCATCTGAATCCAATTGGCCTGCACTGGAGCCCTGCGACTGAGTGCATCTGCGACAACATTCCCCTTCTCGGGAGTGTAGTGGATCTTGAAAGTGTAGTCCCCAAGGAACTCCATCCACCTCTGCTGACGCATATTCAGCTCCTTATGCGTCAGGAGGTACTTCAGGCTCTTATGGTCCGTGAAGATGTCGATCTTCAATCCATACACATAATGCCGCCAAAGCTTCAGGGCAAATATCACGGCCGCCAACTCTAAGTCGTGGACCGGATAGTTCCGCTCGTGCACCTTCAGCTAGCGAGAGCCGTACGCTATTACCTTGCCATGCTGCTGCAGAACACAGCCAAGGCCGCTCCCAGAAGCGTCGGTGTAGATCTCGTAGTCTTCCGTACCGCAAGGCAAACATAAGATCGGAGCCGTGGTAAGCCGCCGCTTCAACTCCTCGAAAGTCTGCGCACATGCGGGCGTCCAAATAAACTCCTGCATCTTCCGTGTCAGCGTCGTAAGAGGCAGGGTGATCCATGAGAAATTCTCCACGAAGCGCCTGTAATAGCCGGCCAGCCCGAGAAAGCTACGGACCTCCGCTACGGTAGAAAGAACAGGCCACTCCCTGATGGTCGCAACCTTCATCGGATCTACCGCCACACCCGCTCCACTAACCACATGGCCTAAGAACGCCACAGAAGGTAGCCAGAACTCGCACTTCGAGAACTTGCCATATAGCTGGTTCCTACTCAGAACCTCCAAGACTACTCGCAGGTGATCACCGTGCTCCTCCTCGGACTGAGAGTAGACCAGTATGTCGTCAATGAAGACGACCACAAACCGGTCGAGGTACTCTCGGAAAGTCCGGTGCATCAAGTCCATAAACACCGAAGGCGCATTAGACAGCCCAAATGGCATCACGGTGAACTCATACTGCCCGTACCTTGTACTGAAGGCAGTCTTCGGGATGTCGCACTCCCTGATCTGCACCTGATAATAGCCGGACTTCAAGTCCATCTTCGAGTATACCGTCGAACCAACGAGCTGGTCGAACAAGTCGTCTATCCTCGGAAGAGGATATTTGTTCTTCTCGGTCAGCTTGTTCAGCTCCCGATAATCGATGCAAAGCCGCATGCTACCGTCCTTCTTTTTGACAAAGAGGACCGGTTCACTCCAAGGTGAGGAACTCGGACGCACGTAGCCCTGCTCAAGCAGCTCCTGCAACTGCATCTTCAACTCCGCCAACTCCTTCGGAGCCATACGATACGGCGAGCGGGCCACAGGCTTAGCGCCTGGCACCAACTCAATCGTGAAATCTATCTCCCGCTGCGGTGGAGCACCGGGGAGATCACTCGAGAACACATCGGGAAACTCTGAAACTACTGGAACATCCACTAGGCTGGGCCTCGGCGTTGAAGCCTCCACTAAAGCAAAGAATAACTCTGCTCCCTGTCGCACTGCCTTGGACATCTGGAGAGCAGACATCAGCATCTTGCTCGATCCACGCATGCCCGCAAAGACCATCTCACGATCGGCACACTGCCCAAACCTCACCTCCTTGGTGGTGCAATCACGCACGCTGTTCCGACAGCCTGTCCATGCCGAAGATTACATCGAACTCAACCAGGGGGAGTAACGATGCTTTCAGGTCATACACCTGGCTCCCAACTAGAACCTTCACGCAGCAACTCCTCTCCACACGCATCGAATATACATTCGGCAATAGGACCTCCAGTCCATCTGCAGAAGCAATCGACGGCGCACCAATACGTTGGACGAAGTCCGACGATAAGAAGGAGTGCGAAGCTCCAGTATCGAAAAGCGCTCTTGTAGGAACGCCTAAAACAGTTACAAAGCCTACGCCGCCAAACAAGGTTAGCATGAACACTAAAACAGGTATATAAAACAGTAAGGACTGTATCTTAAATTATACCTGTCACGACGTCCTTGGCTTTGATAGCCTCCTGCTGACCAAGATTGAAGACTCTGGGCTGCGGGGGAGCCATACGGGAGGCAGTGGACTCAGGCGCCTTCCCCTTCTCAGAATAAGGTGGCCCAGTCTTCTTCTCTAACCTTGGAAGCCCACTGCGGCAATCCCGAGAGAAATGGCCAGGCTTGCCACAAGTAAAACAAATAAGAGGGCCACGTCCAGACGATGCGCCCGAAGCAGAGGGAGCCGGCCCAGATAATCGAGCCTTCTTCCAGCGATTCAACCTCCGCAACTTCGCCGCACTCGGCGCCTTGCCCTCCGGCACTGCCTCGACCACAACCACCTTGCCCTTCTCCCTGAGCATGTCCTGCTCAAGCGCTCGGGCTGAACCAACGAGGGTCGTGAAACCCTGCATCAACGGCCCTGTCAGAAGGTACCGCAACTCACTACGCAAGCCACCGTAGAACCTGTTCACCCTTCTCCCCTCGTCATCGAAAGAAGTTCCAGCGTAACGCCCGAGGCAGGTGAACTCATACAGGTAGTCATCAACCAGTCTATCACCCTGCGTCAGAGCCAGGAACTGGTTCTCCATTACGATCTGCTGCGACGGAGGCACATACCTTGCAAGGAAGATTCTAGAGAACTCTTCCATCGGCACATCAACCAGTCGCCTTCCCGCAAACTGGCGCCTCTCTACCTCATCCCACCACCGCCTGGCTTCCTTTTCCAACAAGAAAGTAGCGAAGGTCACTTTCTGCGCTTCATCCGACTGTGTCACTGTCAGAATTCGCTCCACATGCGACAGCCAGTCCTCGGCCTCAGCTGGGGATTCAACCCCGGTAAATGGAGGAGGTCGAAATCCCAGGAAGTGCTTCAGTTGTTGCTCAGCAGCATGCCTCACGGGGACCTGCTCCACTCTTAGTGGCTCTGGGGCCACTTCCTGCACCGGCGGTTGACCTTGGCTTCCAGGCTGGCCATTCAACGCAGCTAGAACAGCTTCTGTAACTAGCCGAACCATCTCAGCAGACGAAGGTGTAGGAGCCTCGGCAGACCCGCTACTCTCGTTTACATCACGGGGATGCGACGGTCCCGCTGCACTTCGAGTGCCCTACACAAGTGCCTCACACAGTTAGGCGACGGCACAGTCGCAACTAACAACAAAAGGAACACTCCGGTTCCAAAATCATGCAATAATTGTTGGTTTGTTGTTACATTTTATTCCTAAGTGGACATTTTTGGGTTTATTTTACGACTCGACGGTAGCGCACACACGTGCTCACCACCCCTTAAAAGAATTCGTCCACGAATTCCTTAGAAGGACACGGAACCTTAGAAGCTGATACCAATTTGTAACACCCCATCCATTAAGAAGTATATGACAGAAGGTCCAGCCGGGGCCCCACGCCATATACTACAAAACAAACGGGAACGTCACTTAATTGAAATATCGAACGACACTATACAACGATGCCTAACTTAGAGCATTCTATGCGGAAGCTGAAAAGAGACAAGATAAACCCCAAAACCCATACCCGGGTATGTCCACTTTTACTAAAATAGGAATAAATGTTTTACAACACAAAAATTAGGCACGACGGCCTTACAATTTACCAACATCGGCGCGCAGGATGGCCATACATGAAAAGCAAAAGGAACATCAAAAAGGCCTTCAAGGGCCGCAGCAGCACAAGGGCTTCAGCCCACTATGAGCCCGCTATGTTCCCTCTCGGTCCAGCACCTGTACAACAAGCCCACCAAAAACGGTGGCAAAATAGGGCAACGGTCAGCTAAAGCTGACCAAATTATAACGACCCCACCCCTTCAAGGGGGTGGCAGTTCTAATCATCCCTGCAAAACAACCTCACCAGCATATATATAAGAGTGCGACTAGCAAAGCCCACAACAGTTCATACATATGCAACATTCACAAACGTGGGAATGGCCTCCACGTCTCGTGCTCTCAGGCACTCTTTGGTGTACTCCGCCTTCCACCACCATCCACTCTTGATGGCTTCTGCCCTTCGAGGCTAAAGTCGGTGGCCCAAATACCAGGGCTCCCCCGTACTTTAATTGTGAACATCCCGTAGTCCGAAGACTCTTTCCCATTGCTTCCCGACATGCTGTACGAGACTCACTAATCTGCTGCAATGGTGCGGTTTCAGGTTCGCCAAATGCCCGTTGTTCACAGCTCTCGTTGTACAACACGAAGAGAGGGTATGGCGTCCCCTCAGCCCAGGTATTCTCAATTAGCTGGCTCTACGGGCCGCTAAGTCATCCACCAGGACACCCTCACAGGTCAGGCACACAAGCCTCAGGTCCTCTCAACAGGTGGGCACGACAACATCACCAGAACCAAGTCTGGGAGCTGTCGCCTGGCGATATCCAATATCGCCAGCGACAGTGAACAGAACTCCATTTTGGCTTTTAGCTGTGGGTGCTTCCCGGGGCACACCCCCAGGCATTGCTGCACATGCAGTAGCACTCCCACTTCCTCAGAACGCACAAAATCACCAGAACCAAGTCTGGGAGCTGTCGCCTGGCGATAGTCAATATCGCCAGCGACAGTGAACAGAACTCCTTTTCTACTTCTAACTTCGGGTGCTTCCCGGGGCACACCCCCAGGCGTTGCTGCGCATGCAGTAGCACTCTCTAGTCCTACGAAGCAGGATATCAACACGGAGTTTTCCCCCGGCACGCACAATATCAAAAAGCATCACCAATCCGGACGAACCGTCTCGGATGGGCTTCACACAGCGCGCCTACGTCCATTTCACGCATGGACTCTACGTGTATGCAAGATTTGACGGGGATAACATAAATCTACCCGTCGGAGGCCACGACCTCACCCTTTTGGGTAGGGGCCTCAATGATGCACGGAACGGACTAGAACATGTCCAAATGAGGGTAAAGAGGATTGTTACCCTTAGACGCCGCTTCGAAGCCATGGCTTGGTTTTTGGCACGGTTGGAAAGGAGCATCTTTCCCTCCTCTACGCGTAGCCACCAACGTCGAGGGAATCGGAGTAGTGTAGCTCCACCAAATCCAAGCTCTAGGCTAGGGTTTACTATTGGATCTCCTTCTCCAAGCTCTCCCTCTCTCTCTTAATTAAAACCCTTAGTGAATAATGGGTTTCAAGTGATTTTCGGCCTTTCTATGCCAGCCACCGAGCCTCCCTGTCCAAAACAAGGCCCCAAAGTCAATGTGCCATCAATGGCCTCGATTTCGGCTGCAAAGTACAATTTGGAGTTGTCGCCTGGCGACAGCGGTAAAGAACCGACTTAGACTAGTCAACGCCACCGCTGCGAACAGTACATGACACGTGTCACGGTGTCGCAAGCGTTAGACTTGCCTCCGCACGATAGCCTCTCAACAGAGGCCTTCACGCCAGACCGCTGTCGCCGGGCGATAGCCGATATCGCCAGCGACAGCGCTGGATTCCAGAAATCCAACTTTCTGAAATGGGGTCTTACACTTCGTGCCTCCACCTCCATCCCATCAAACGCCTTTTTGAAAATGACATTGACCGAACTCCCATTATCCACCAGGATTCGGGAAACGGTGAAGTTCTCGATCGCTGTCTGAATGACCAATGCATCGCTGAATGGGTCCTCATAACCTGGCATGTCCTTCTGGGTGAAGGAAATCTTCTCTGTCGGGGGCGGGACTAGGGATGTTGAAGCCACGCTACGACGATAGATAGTATGGAGGCTCGCCTTCCGGGTTGCCTCAATCCCCCCCCCCCCCCATGGATCACTCTGATCCCCCCTCAGGACCCTAAATCGGCTCGGTCCTCGCACCTTTCCTCCTCCTCCTGGGGCTCGACCTCCTCAATCCTCACTGGTTGCTGCTGTCTCGGCACGGGCACTCGGCCCTTTTTGTCTCCAGGAACTCTGGGTAGGTGGCCGTCGCGTGACCTTCCTCTTCATGGAAGTCACAGTATGACAGCGTCACCTCTCCCGTCTCGGCCTCCTCCATCCTATTCCTTCTTCTCCTTCCCGCTCCCGCTTATTCTCTCTCCTCTTCTCTCCGTCCTCTTCCTCCCCTTCCCTGCCTGATTGCCATGGCTTGCTGGGGTGGAGGAGGCATCGGCCTCGGACCCTGCCTCCATCCCAGCTGATGGGGTCTTCCTTGACCCCCATTTAAGTTACCCCTCCCCGGCGCGTAACCCCTTCCCTGGCCTTGCATTCCTCCGCCATGATGCCTCCACTCCCCCTCCAGGGCCCTGGGCTCTTACCTTCTCCTCACCTCTTGCTGCCTGACCTCGGGATCGGTGAGCTTTGCTAGCCTCTTGGTGAGTTCCGGGTTGGCCTCCTCACTCTCGATTTCCTCCACCACCCTCTCCATTAGCTCCTCGTAGGAGACGGGGGCCTTCCTCTTCAGAGCCATTTTGAAGAAATTTTTCCTCAGCCCGACCGTGAAGGCGAGCTGGAGTGTAAACCCAGGCATCTCCTAAGTGAGCAGCACTTCTTCCTGGAACCGATCCGCGTAGCGAGCCAACGACTCCTTGGTTTCCTGCTTCACATTGAAGAGAGACTCAGCGTCCTTCTTCCTCTTTTTTGAAGTTGAGAATCACAGCAGGAAACTTCGGCGCAAATCTTCAAAGGCGTAGATCGACCTTGTAGGGAGCTGATGGAACCAGTCCCTGGCCTTTTCCTTAAGGGTGACGACGAAGAGCCGACACTTGAAAGCATCTGACATCGGCCTGATAGAGACCGAGTCCTCAAAAGACTGGAGATGTTGGACAGGGTCATCCCTGCTGTTGTAGTACACCCTGTCCCACTCTTCAAACCCTGCCATGACAAGTGCCGAAAGTACTAACTCGCAGAAGGGACTTCCCCCTTCTGCCATCCTTTCTCGCTCCACACACCCCCCGAGCTCTCTCGCCAGACTCGGGCTCGCGGGGACTGTGCTCGCGAGAACGGTGTTCGCCTGGACCACTCCCACAGTCGCTACATACTCCGGGCGCGCGCTCGCCTACGCCGCGCTCGCCGGCACAGAGCTCGTCGGCACAGAGCTCACCTACACAGAGCTCGCCGGGCTGGCGAACAGCACTCTCCCCTCCAATTCTTGGATTGAACCTCCGGCGATTTCCTTTCCGGCCTTTCCCCCCGGGGCGTTCTCGCCAACCGCTGCTGGGGGAAGGGTCGCCTGAGGTGCTGGGGTCGCAAACTCACTCCGCAGCGCCGCGACCGTGAGCCCGAAGGTGTCAAGCACCTCCCTCCTGAAATCAGCGAGCATCCTCGGCGTCACCACCTACGGTGACTCGCTGAACTCCTCGCCTTGATCCTCGCCTCCGGTCATATCTGCCCCTTGGAAATTTCTTGGACCAGCCACGCTCCACGCTCACCGCACCAAAATGTTGAAACCGATTTCTCGGCCTCTTGTAGAGCTCGAGGCCCTCACCGAAATGAGGGGCAGCTAGACCTTACTGATCCCTCGGAGAAGGTAAACTGAAGACTAGGAAAATGACTAAGACCTTAGTCACAGCGAGGAGGTCCCTCCACTAACCCGGAAGATCGTTGAGCGCTTCCCCTCCCAAGCCAAAGCTGAGACTCGGGCACCTTGGAGAGCTCTGGATGTGCTAGTCAAGGAGAACCTGAGGAGAGAGAAGCTGAAGTGAAGTCCTCTCCAAAGGTGCCCTTTAGGTCTTATTTATAGATTTTTTGATCTGGCCTGCAAATAGCAGGATTCCGCCTTTTGATTTTACTATCCGCACCCCAAATGGGCCTGCTAACATCCAAACTCTGCTGTTTGGAGAGGCTAAAGGCAGACCACCAAGGTTAAAAGGGTAATTTGGCCCTATCAACCTATGGGCAAGGAACTGCGAGAACCTTACTTCTGAAGCTCTTGCGGGCCTTCTCGCGAGCCCTGCTCGCGATGCCTCTCCTAGGCGATCACCCTGCGAGGACCTCGCTGGCCCATTCTGGCGGTATCTGCCGAGGTCCGGTCTCGCGAGCCTTCCTGCGAGACCGCCTCCTGACTTCGTCGAGCTCAACACACCTTTCGTCGAACGCAGGGCACTTCGCCGATCACAGACGAGCTCGACGAATACAGAACGTTAAATTGTTCGCTGACCGCTGAGACGGGCGGTTCGTCGACCGCTGAGACGCTAAGATTGAAGCAAGCCATTCGTCGAATGCGGGGAACAATTCGTCGAACGTAGAATTGAGCTCACCGGACGCTGAGGCTCTAAACTCGCGAGCCTTCCCGCGAGATCGCCTATTGACTTTGCCGCGCACTGAATACATTTTGATGAACACCTCTTTACTGAACATAGGTCTCTTCTGCCAGCGGCCTGCGAGGTATTGGTATGCCATCCCTCGCTTGGCCCAGTCTTTTGAAGATATTTGTCGAGGTCTGGATCCCGCGACTCCTCTTGTGAGACCGTCCCTTTGGATTTAATGAGCATAGAACACTTCGTCGACTTCTGATGATTTCGCCGAACAGGGGTGAGCTCGACGACCGCAGGTGAGCTCGACGAACACGGGAGAGTTCGTCGAACGCGGTACTCCTTTCGTCGAACTCAGGAAACTTCCTCAAATTGCCTGCGAGCGTTTATCTCGCCGACCCTTATCGCTCGCCTCTCAGCGAGCCTTCCGAGAGAGACTTCTCCAAGGTCCTTCTCGCGAGGTCTTTGGCCCTATGGCCTCCCTCTCTTATTACTTCCTTCATCCTGTTGCCTTCTTAAACCGTGTCTCCTCGGCTGGCGAATATCGGGGGTTGTACGTGAAGTGTACCTTCTCCTATTTTCCTGCATGTTTATGTTTTCGTTATATTGTTCCGTCTTGCATACCGAGGTAGCTTAGGAATGTTATTATCCTTTGGATGTTTTGTGTTGTATGGATGATGATTTGAACATTTGCATTGTAAGGCCATAAAGCCAGGGTACTCCTATGTAGTTGTAGACAACTTCTGTGTTTATGTTAGTGTTTTTGCTGTATTTGTTCTGAGTTTTGAGTTGGGTAGATTCCATATCATTTTTAATATTAAAGCTGTGTCGATTTTATGTTGTGGGGTCCCGGCCGGACCCATATTATATGTTCATTACAGGAGAGGTGTTACAGTTAAGATCTCACGGTCCAAGTCATCAAAAATGGGCTCAAACAGCTCAGTCAAAAGTTCAATTCCTGGTACCTATAGGGTCCTATTTATAGGTAAATCATATGGGGGTCTATTTATAACACAACCCAACCCAACCCGACGAGATTGTCTTTCTGGACTCGGTGACTTGGCGAGTATGGGGTAATGTCACCTACGTTGGCGAGATACCCTGCTAGCCGCCCACCTGGCGAGTATGTAGAATGCTCACCCATAGTCGCCCAGACATTCTACTGCTCCTGATGACCATCTCTTTGACTTTGACTTCTGCTTTGACCTTTGACTCATGCCTACGTGTCTTGAATGAGTCTACCCTCGACGAATATGAGGTTTACAACAATCACTAGCACCAGGAATATGACATACACTATCAACACAATCACCTAACACCACCATTCAATCAACCCAAAAACATAAATTCACTATCATTAAAAAGTGTATTCATAATTGGAAGAAAATGTTGAGGAATTTCACTGATTACTTGAACTTGAAATATGGCAGATTTGTGGAATACTCCACCTTTAGCAGCAAGAAATGAGAAGTACAACTGGAAATAACAGAGAATCCTAGATAATCAACAAACATGAATGTGAAAGCTGCAGGGAAAAAGGAAACCAAATGGGTGCCGAATGGTTGAAGCAAAAGGAGAATCAAGCATGCGACGGGGAAGCAAACATGCGACTGGAAAATGAGCCATACCTGGGATTTGTCGGAGGAAACTGAAGGGGAATGCCAGTTACACGGAGCCGGCGACGATCCTTCGAGAGGAGAGGACGATGAACATCCCATAGGAGACGAAGAGGAACAAATTTGTTGCAACCGATAGCTTCCGGCGGGCGGGCGAGAAAAAAATTAGGGCCTATGTGTTGAAATGGGTAAACAAGAACTTCTTTATTGAAGTGTGGTCTGCATACTCAATTAGGGTCTGCGTTTAACAAAGCACTTGTTTTTTATAGCACAAAATCTGACTTTATCGGCGATGTTTATCCGAACCCTCCTTTCCCAATTTTACGGGCGACAACAATTCGCACTTCCAAGGGGGCGAAGACGGGGAGCTCGAAAATCCTATCCATGGCTTGGCTCAGCCTCATCTCCCTCTTGCTCTGTCTTCCAGCATTCAGGAACGACGGGGAAGAGTTTTTCCGGAGACATTTTTTGAATCCAGATACGGAAGAGGCCTTCTCCATCGCGAGCAAGCAATACAGAGCCGCCTTCCATTTCCAGCCACCTCAAAACTGGCTCAATGGTTTCTTAATTTCTCCGATGAATATATTAATCAGTTGTTCGATGTTTATAGTTCTTCTCAGTTCACCGTGCTCTTTCTTTTTAGGATGATTCTTGACTTTAATAAAGGTTTCTTTTCGTCTTTTAGCCTCTAACCTCGATCGATCTGCTCTCTTTCTTCTTGGCATGCGAATGAAATCAACCGGGGGTCCTCCATGAAAATCTACCAGATCCAAATGGTACTCGTCATCTTCACTATACTCATCTTCCTCCATTAACGCCATGTCAACTGTCCATCCACTAAATTAGGTCCTTTTTTATTTTTTATTTTAGTAAAACCGCTACTATACTAATGCTCGACTTGTAATATTCCACATGATATTAAGAGTTTGGTTCAGAGACTGTACTGAAATAATATATCATTTTTAACGAGATTTAGCATATAAATAATGTTCATATCTAAATAGCATTCACATATATCATTTTTCTTGTATTTTTTATAGCTTGTAACTCCATTCTATTGAGTTTTAACTGATCAGGGCCAATGCTATACAATGGCATCTACCACCTCTTCTACCAATACAACCCATACTCTGCTAAGTGGGGTAATATCACTTGGGGTCACTCCATCTCTGGTGACCTCATCAACTGGACTCCCCTCGACATCGCTCTCCGGCCATCCCATCCCTTTGATATCCATGGATGCTGGTCTGGCTCCGCCACCATTCTTCCCGGCAACAAGCCCATCATCCTCTACACCGGCATTAATGAAGCAGGCCACAACGTTCAAAACATTGCATTGCCGAAGAACATCTCCGACCCCTTCCTAATAGAGTGGGTGAAGCCTCCCTACAACCCAGTAATGATTGCTGCCGATGGATTCAATGCCACACAGTTCAGAGACCCGTCCACCTCCTGGCAGGGGAAAGATGGGCTGTGGAGAACAACTGTGGGGGCCGAGGATTTTGAGATGAAGGCAAAGGCTTTGCTTTACAAAAGTGAGGATTTCGTGCGGTGGACAAGAGCTGAGAGGCCATTGTTCTCTACCAATTCCTCGTCAATGATAGAATGCGTGGACTTTTTCCCAGTGTCGGTGAAGGGGAAGAGAGGACTGGGTAGCTCCAGCACTGATTCAGAGGAGGCAAAGTATGTGTTGAAGATGGGTGTATTTGACAACACACATGATTACTACTTGATTGGGAGGTACATGGAGGAATTGGATGTGTTCATTCCTGAGAATGTTGTCGAAGATGATCATCGGCTGTGGGCGAGATACGACTATGGGAGCTTCTATGCATCTAAGACGTTCTTTGATGCCGAGAAGAAGAGGAGGATCTTATGGGCATGGTCTAATGAGTCTGATACTGTGTCAGATGACATTGTGAAAGGATGGGCTGGACTACAGGTGATGACTACTTTCACCAAACACTTTTGCTTTCTATGATCGTTGCTAGAACCCCATGTTCTGCTTGCTATGTTTCGTGTTTCAGACTGTTCCAAGGACTGTTTGGCTTGATGACAATGGAAAGCAATTGGTGCAGTGGCCAGTTAGGGAATTGGAGTCCTTGAGGTTGAAGAAAAAGGAACTGAAACATATAGAACTTAGTGAGGGAGGTGTCGTGGAGATCAAAGGAGTCAAAGCCTCACAGGTTAGAGCTGCGGTGAAGTCTACTTTTGCTGCAATAGTAGTTGAAGTCTACATCTTTCTTACAATTGTACCATAGTAACTATTTTCTGAAACAGCTGGATATAGAAATGGAATTTGAGATCCCAGAATTCAGAAAGGCAGAGCTCATGAACCATGAATGGAAACTTGATGACGCGCAGATGGCATGCGACCAAATGGATGCTTCGATTCGGGGAAGCATAGGGCCTTTTGGTCTGCTTGTTTTGGCTTCTCATAACCTTGAGGAGCACACTGCAATTTTCTTCAGAGTTTTCAGGAGCAGGACTGGTGATTATACTGTTCTGATGTGCTCTGATCAAAGGAAGTATGTCTCTATTTTAGTGAAATTGGGTTCTTGCTCCATTCTCATTGCTTTCTAAGTGCATATTTT
The DNA here is from genome assembly GCA_033032865.1 of Dactylorhiza incarnata. Lineage (NCBI taxonomy): Eukaryota > Viridiplantae > Streptophyta > Magnoliopsida > Asparagales > Orchidaceae > Dactylorhiza > Dactylorhiza incarnata. Next base: position 339,844 of record JAWHQI010000326.1, on the reverse strand, counting down.
TTCTCTCTTTTTGGTTCAATGAAAAAAAAATTAAAAAATAAAAAAGATCGTCGTTGTGGCCTGAACTTTACAAGCCGGCATTTGGAGGCTTCGTGCCGGTAGACATGAAGGAGGGCAGGATATCTCTGAGGACTTTGGTGAGTTTATGAAAACTAATAAGGAGTCCTAATATTTGATATCTGAACAATTGTGGTTGAAACAGATTGATCACTCTGTGATCGAGAGCTTTGGCGGCGGGGGAAGAACCTGCATCACTGCCAGGGTATATCCAAAGTTGTTGCTCGCTGGAGGCTTTCATACGTATGTATTCAACAATGGGTCCGAGACAGTGAATATAAGAAAGCTCCAGGCATGGGAAATGGCCAAAGCTCGTATTAACTGAGTTTTGGAGGGCATTGAAATCGCTTCCCTTTCGATTGTGTGTGCTCGAATTTATGATCTTAGAGTATAAACACCAAAGCCATCATGAGAGTATTGTAAAATGCACATTGGAGTATTCTCAAGTGATCGTGTGATTATAAAGCTTCTGAGCTCAATCTAGGAGAATATCATTTGTAGGTCTTTTTGTGACAAGAACTTAGGAATTCCTTCATTTCTATTCTGATCGTGGGGACGTACTTTTTATGGTAACCACTCGCATACATACTTTTTATGGTGAGCACTCGCATACATACTTTTTATGCTGAGCACTCGCGTACATACTTTTTATGGTGAGCACTCGCGTACATACTTTTAATGGTAAGCACACGCGTGCATACTTTTTATGGTAGGAACTTAAGGGCATACTTAAGGAACAAAATGCGAATACATGTTGTTTACCTCTCTGTTCTTCAAAGTATAATGAATATTTTTCTCTCTTTGGACAATTTAAAAAATTTTGATTCGCGAGGCAGCACCAAACTGCTCCCTGCAACCGTTATCTTTGCAAACAACCACATACATGTTACTTCAATTATTTTTGTGGAATACTCTACCTATAGCAGCAAAAATGAGAAGGACTCCTGGAAATAACAGAGAACCCTAGATAATCAGCAAATGTGAATATGAAAGCTGCAGGGGAAAAATGCAAGCAAATGGGAGCTGAATGGTTGAAACAAAAGGAGAATCACGCATGTGACGGGGAAGCAAACATGCGACGTGAAAACGAGCCATACCTCAGATTTGCCGAAGGAAACTAAAGGGTAATGCCAGATGCACGGAGTCAGCCACGATCCTTTGAGAGGAGACAACGATGATCGGCGAGGAGAAATTTGTTGTGACCGAGGGCCTACGGATTGAAATGGGTAAATGAGAACTTTTTTATTAAAGTGTGGTCAGCATGCAGTCAATTAGGGTCTGCGTTTAACAACGCTCTTATTTTCTTGAAATAATATATCATTTTAAACAAGATTTAGCATATAAATAATGTTCATATCTAAATAACGTCCGCATATATCTTTTTTCTTGTATTTTTTATAGCTTGTAACTCCATTCTATTGAGTTTTAACCGATCAGAGCCAATGCTATGCAATGACATCTACCACCTCTTCTACTAATACAACCCATACTTTGCTAAGTGGGGGCAATATCACTTGGGGTCACTCCATCTCAGGCGATCTCATCAACTGTGTTGAACCTGAAATTTACGGTTCAAGAGGAATTCAGACCGATGTAGCTTGATTTTACTTCTCCTGAGTCAGAACATTAGGTCAGACACTCAGAGCAAAGAATCTCACTCACGAAAGAGGAAAATTAGAAACAAATCATGCGAGCTGCAGCGAGGAGGTCCCGCAACTAACCCGGAAGATCAACGAGAGTTTCCCCTCCCAAGTCAATGCTGAGCTAGGCACCCTGAAAGACACTGGAGAGACCCAGACTGTCAGCCAGGAAATCACGGCAAACAAAGTGTTGAAGCTCTCCCAACCAGAAACAGCCTATTGAGAGAGAAGGCCAAAAAAACCCGTCCTCTTCAAAAGTACCCTTGGGGGTATATTTATAGTTTTTTGAAAACGGTCTATGAATTGCTGAATCTTGTCTTTTGGTTTTACTAAACACTGCATAAATTGGTCTGCCAACAACGGAATCTCACTGTTTGGAATAACTAATTGCTGGCCGAAATGAGATTTCCTGGAAAAAAGGAGAACCCCCGTAGTGGTGAGTCCACGCCACTTGAGACATGCTCGCCTGGGGGTGGCGAGCACCCGATGTGGTTGGGTGCTCATGTTGGTGTTTCCATGGTGATCTGGAAGTGGTCAAATATCTAGTCTCACTGCCAACACGATATGAGCCTATTGGGTCGCACACAAGAGTGTTTGGAGAAATTGGAGAAAGAATCATGTTGACAAGGGATCGGATTAAAGCAAGAGTTCGTCGAACGGCTAATGTAGCTCGTTCGTCGAACGACATTCATCGAACGGCTAATGTAGCGCGTTCGTTGAACGGCGTTCGTCGAACAGTTCGTCGAACGACGTTCATCGAACGGCTAATGTAGCGCGTTCGTCGAACGGTGTTCGTCGAACGGTTCGTCGAACGGCGTTCGTCGAACGGCGTTCGTCGAATAGCTCGTCGAACGGCTAGCGTAGCACGTTCGTCGAACGGTTCGTCGAACGCCTAGCGTAGCGCGTTCGTCGAACGGTTCGTCGAACGCCTAGCGTAGCGCGTTCGTCGAACGGCCAGCACGTTCGACGAACGCTAGTCAGTTCGTCGAACGCAGTGTTCGACCTATTTATCTTCGCCCGACGCTTCTCTTTGATTGCTGGAGGTATAAAAGAATACGATTCTTTTAACCTAAGTGACTCAATCTAATTTTGGCGATCTGTTTTGCGAGAGAGAGCGACGAAAGAGTTCCGCAAGGCTTATGACGGAAGTGTTCCGACCGGTCGATCCCGCCGCCGCCGCCTCTCCCTGTCGTCGGACCTAACAGTCCGTGGGAGACATAGAGAGCAGTTCTTCTCCGACCTAGATCATGTGCGACAAGAGGCTAGGGTTCTCCAACACTCGTGTGGATTTGTCGTAGAGGCGCAGATCTATTTCAGTGCTTGGAACTCAAGTTTTGTTCTCTGGATCTGCCATTGGAGCATCTCGGTTGAGTATAGACTCAACCCCCTTCAGGTATAATTTCTGCAATGTGTTGTGGCTATTGTTTTAATTTCTTGAATATATGAAATCGCAAGTTCCTTATAACTGTTTAGGGTTGTTCTAGTTATTTTATTCCGCTGCGCATATATGATATGATGTATTATCATTTCTGAAATGGTATCCAGAAAACACAACAGTGGTATCAAAGCGAGGTTTGCAATCTAATGCGTGTAAATCAGAAATTTAGAAGTGTTCTAAATGTCTGGATTTCTCCCTGGGTGTTTGGATTTCGAAGAAATGTTCTAGATTGGAACACTCCCAGGAATGCATGTGATTGCGTTGCGATTTCATTGTTTCAGAAATTGTGTCTCCTTAGCAGTAACCGTCCCTCTAATTGGTTTGTGAAACCAAATGTCTTAGATTTTGAATCTGACATTGAGAGACGAGCTTGTCTACTGCATAAGTGGAGTTGTTTTTGCCTGTGTCAAATGCATGTAAATCTGGAGATTTAGAAGTGTTCTAAATGCTCAGCTTTAGCCATATTCTATCAAGCGTTGATAATTTTATTTTGTGCACTTCAGGGATGTATTTGGTTGTGAATGTTGTAATTTTGTAAAAGTGCACGTTGATTAATTGTTAATCAATTTTATAAATAAAATCCCTTATCCAATATCAAGCATACGGTTGCCTTCCGATGAATGACACTCTTCCTTCCTCGATCGATGAAGTGTGGGCTTGCCAAAGCAAGGTGCATTAATCTATCTTGGTAAGGGTGCGAGCGGATAATTGTGATATCCCACTGTCGACATCGGGTCCAACTTAACTGGGTGACCTCAAAAGTTGAGTGCCTAGAGGCATTGGGTTGGCATGCACCATATGATGGTTGCGAATAAAGAGTTATTCACCAACCATACAAGAGTTGCATAGTGATGCAATTGGCAAGTGTTGCCTACCTAAATAACCGCATTATGAGAGGAATGCCAAAGCGGACTCGTTGTGTTGGTGAAATATGGATCTTGTCCACTAAGAGAGTAGCTCGCATAAACTCTCTGAATTGATATTAAGGGTTATCAATTTGAATAAAATAGTGAGAGTATTTAATAAAAGACCTTATTAAAAAAAATGTATTTTGAAATATAGTACTAAAATATATTTTGCATCATTTTGTAGAATTTTCATGACAAATACTTCACACTCCACATTGTCCCTGAGAGTCATCCTTGAGAAGGATAAGCTCAATGGGATGAATTTCCTAGACTGGTTCAGGAACCTGAGAATTGTTCTCAGGCAAAAGCGTAAGCTCTATGTCCTTGAAGATGATCCCCCCAAGGAGCCAGCCTCTACTGCACCTCGTGCAGATAAAGATGCCTATAAAAAGTATAGAGATGACTCCTTGGATGTTGAATGTCTCATGCCCGCGACCATGAACTCTTGAGATTCAGAAGCAACATGAGAACATGAGCTGTTACGAGATGGTGGAGCACCTGAAGAAAATGTTTCAAGGGCAAGCTCGCCAAGAGAGGTTTGACATATCCAGGGCATTATTTCAGTGTAAGATGGGAGCTCGGGACCCAGTAGGAACTCACGTACTCAAGATGATTGGGTATATAGAGAACCTTGAAAGACTGGGTTTCCGTTGGGCCAAGAGTTGCCCACTGACCTGATCCTGCAATCGTTGTCGGACAGTTATGAGCAGTTTAATTTGTCTTAAATTACAATATGAATGAAATTGACAAGACACTGCCCGAGCTCATAGGCATGTTAAGAACTGCCGAGATCAATATGAAGAAGGTCAAGCCTGCTAGCACCATATTTATGGTGCATAAAATCAAGGGCAAGACCAAGGGACTCAAGAAGACTAAGGTGGGACCTAAGTCATCCTTGATCCTAAGTCTTCAGCACTGAAGAACAAGGGCTTGGCTAAGGAAAGGAAGTGCCACCATTGTGGTAAGGCAGAGCATTGGAGGAGGAACTGTCTCATCTATCTTGAAGATCTGCAAAAGAATAAGGGAAGTGTGACTTCCACTTCAGGTATTTTTGTTATAGAAATAAACCTTTCTGCTCCTTCATCTTGGGTATTGGATACCGGATGTGGTTCTCACATTTGTACGAATGTGCAGGAAGTGACAAGGAGAAGAATGCTGGGTAAAGGAGAGGTAGACATGCGCGTTGGAAATGGAGCAAGAGTTGCTGCCGTTGTCGTTGGTGTTTATCGTCTTTCTTTGCCCACTGGGCTTGTAATAGAATTAGATAATTGTTATTTTGTTCCAGCCATAACTCGAAATATTATATCTGTGTCTTGTTTAGACATGAGAGGATTTTCTTTCATTATTAAGAACAATAGTTGTTCTATATTTATGAATGATGTTTGTTATGGTGTAGCCCAATTGTTTAATGGCTTATATGTTTTGAACTTAGATCAACCTATTTATAACATAAAAAATACCAAACGACTAAAAACTAATGACTCTAATCCTACATATCTCTGGCATTGTCGTTTAGGCCATATAAATGAGAAACGCATATCTAAGCTCCATAAAGATGGATTATTGGACTCATTTGATTATGAATCATTTGAGAGATGCGAGTCTTGCTTATTAGGCAAAATGACTAAAGCCCCTTTCACTGGTCATACTGAAAGGGTTGATGATCTCTTGGGTATAATACATAGTGATGTATGCGGACCCATGAGTCCTATGGCTAGAGGTGGGAACTACTACTTCGATACATTTACTGATGATTTCAGTAGATACGGATACGTGTTTCTTATGAAGAACAAATCTGAAACCTTTGAAAAGTTCAAAGAGTTTAAAAATGAAGTAGAGAACCAACTGGGAAAAATGATAAAAGCACTCCGATCTGATCGAGGTGGCGAATATCTGAGTCATGAGTTTCGTGAACATCTGAGAGAGTGTGGTATTGTATCACAGCTCACTCCGCCCGGAACACCACAACTTAATGGTGTGTCTGAGAGGAGGAATCGTACTTTGTTAGACATGGTACGGTCGATGATGAGTCATGCAGATTTGCCCGTTTTCTTTTGGGGATTTGCTTTAGAGACAGCTGCTTTCACTTTAAATCGTGCTCCAACGAAAATGGTTCTAAAGACACCATATGAGATATGGACTGGGAAGCGTCCTAGTATCTTTTATTAAGATTTGGGGCTGTGAGGCATACGTGCGTCGTCAAATGCCTGACAAGCTGGAAGTCGGATAAGTGTTATCATGTGGGATATCCTAAGGAAACCAAAGGGTATTACTTCTACTTGCCGTCCGAGGGCAAAGTGTTTGTCGCAAGGACTGACGTCTTTTTGGAGAAAGAGTTCTTATCCAGATTACTACAAAGGTGGAACTTGAGGAAGTTCAAGAACCACAAACAATAGCTGAACTGATTTTAGAACCTGAGCAAGGACTATAAGTTGTTGTAGCTAGAGAGCTTGCTCAAGAAACATAAGTCTTGCGTAGATCTGATAGACCAAGATTTGAGCCTGAGAGATATGGATTTCTCGTGTCTCAAATAGGTAATATTTTGCTTATGGATCATGATGATGAGCCTGCAACCTATCAAAAGGCTATGTATGGACCCGACTCCGAGAAGTGGCTTGAGGCCATGAAATCTGAAATGGACTCCATGTATGCAAACCAAGTTTGGACCTTGGTGGAACCACCTGAAGGGGTACGACCCATAGGGTGCAAGTGGGTCTTCAAGAAGAAGTCCGACATGGATGGGAATGTACAGACATTCAAAGGCCGGCTGGTGGCTAAAGGTTTCAGGCAAATTCATGGTGTTGACTATGATGAGACCTTTTCCCCTGTATCCATGGTCAAGTCCATCATAATTCTACTTGTTATTGCTGCGTATTATGACTACGAGATCTGGCAAATGGATGTCAAAACGACTTTCCTTAATGGAAACCTCCTTGAGGAAGTGTGCATGACACAACCTCGAGGGTTTTGAATCTCCAAATGAAGCCACTAAAATATGCAAGTTGAATCGATCCATTTATGGATTGAAACAAGCTTCTCGAAGTTGGAATCTTCGTTTTGATGAGAAAATCAAAGAGTTTGGTTTTATCAAGAACGAGGATGAACCTTGTGTTTACAAGAGGATTAGTGGGAGCATTGTCGTTTTCCTGATATTGTATGTGGATGGCATACTGTTGATCGGAAATGACATTCCGACCCTGCAAGCTGTTAAGAACAGGCTAGGGGACTGCTTTTCTGTGAAGGACTTGGGTGAAACGACTTATATACTTGGTATTAAGATCTATAGAGATAGATCGAAGAAGTTGCTGGGTTTGACCCATAGTACATACATTGAGAAGGTGTTGAAACGGTTCAACATGATTGAGTCCAAGAAAGGATTCTTACCCATGTCACATGGTGTGAGTCTCTCTAAGGACCAGTGTCCAAAATCTTTGGAAGATAAGGACCGCATGAAGTTGATTCCATATGCTTCGGCAATTGGATTAATCATGTACGCAATGATATGTACTCGACCCGATGTCTCTTATGCTTTGAGCATGACTAGCAGATATCAGTCTGATCCTGGTGAGAGTCACTGGATTGCAGTCAAGAATATCTTAAAGTACTTGAGAAGGACTAAAGATGTATTCTTGGTGTATGATGGAGAGGAAGAGCTCGTCAAAAAGGGTTACACAGATGCTAGCTTCCAGACTGATAGGGATGACTCAAAGTCCTAATCAGGCTTCATATTTTGCCTTAATCGAGGAGCTGTAAGTTGGAAGAGTTCCAAGCAGGAGACAGTTGCTGATTCTACAACTAAGGCTGAGTATATCGCTGCTACAAATGCGGCGAAGGAGGCTACGTGGATTAGGAAATTCATCAACGAGCTTGGTGTAGTTCCTAGCATTGTTGATCCTGTAGTTCTCTACTGTCAACAACGATGCTATTACATAAGCTAAGGAACCTAGATCTCATCAGCGCTCCAAGCACATACTTCGGCGGTTCCATCTTATTCGAGAGATTGTCAATCGAGGAGATGTGAGCATATGTAGAGTTCCGACTGAAGAAAATATTGCGGATCCACTAACGAAGCCTCTTGCACAGAGAAAGCATGATGGTCATACTAGATCAAGGGGTATTAGATACCTGAATGATCGTCTCTAGTGGGAGTCTTGTGGATTGTATTTGTCGGTTGTTGATTATTCATGTGATGAATAGAGTACTTTATATTTTATTTTACATTTATGGCAAGTTCTTTTATTATGTCAAATGTTTCTACTGATAGATTATTTAGCATAATAAATGTCCTTAGAATGTTTGCTTCCATAGGAATTCAAGTATGTGACTTGAATGTGAGGGACTATGTTTATAAGAAGCTTCATTCTTAAATGGTCTCTAGTCGTAGTATCATCTTAGAAGTTCAGGGCGATGATGATACATAAATACTACCATGTGCATTGACTGATGACCGGTTCTCACAGGTCGTGATATTGTGATATCAAGTCATCACATGGGTACTTGTTAGTGAACAAGTTGTACTGGACAGACCCACCTTGAGACTACTTTGTGGATTGTTATATGAACGTGTCACAAGTAGATCTCAACTGACAATGGTGTTTGTGGTTCTTCGACCTGAAGTCACAACATTCATCAAGTGAGGAAGAGTGTACTTTGATGTCATCTAAAGTCTTCCTTGAGAAAGGTTGGTGATAAGGGTGATTATTGGGTATGTTAAGATTCATTTGGGTGTTTGTGTGTGAGCAGATATGGGATTTGTCCTCCTATATGACAGGAGTTACATCCATGGGCCCCTTGATGGAATGAGACTAAGAAATGCATGGCCATGCTTGGTTGAGCCAATATGTGATATTGAGCTCACCATTTTTAGACAGTCTATTCTAGATCAAGGAATTAGGATTGAACAATTACGAGGGTGACACGGTCCATGCCTCTAGTTCTATCCGGATGTAAGGGATAAAGGGACATGACAACACTGATATATTGGTCAAGACAGGCTTGTTGAGTTATGAACTCTTATTGCTTGGGTAGCAATGATGCATTGCTAGATGCCTCTCATTGTTTGTGAGACTTTTATTTGATACGTTCAAGATCAAGTGGGAGACTGTTGGTGTTTCCATGGTGATCTGGAAGTGGTCAAATATCTAGTCTCACTGCCAACGCGATATGAGCCTATGGGGTTGCACACAAGAGTGCTTGGAGAATTTGGAGGAAGAATCCTGTTAACAAGGGATCAGATTATAGCAGGCATTCGTCGAATGGCTAATGTAGCGCATTCGTCGAACGACATTCATCGAATGGATAATGTAGCGCGTTTGTCGAACGGTGTTCGTCGAACAACATTCATCGAACGACTAATTTAGCATGTTTGTCGAACGGCGTTCGTTGAACGGTTCGTCGAACGACGTTCGTCTAACAGCTCGTCGAACGGCTAGCGTAGCACGTTCGTCGAACGGTTCGTCGAACGGCTAGCGTAGCGCGTTCGTCGAACGACCAGTGCGTTCGATGAACGCTAGCTAGTTTGTCGAACGCAGTGTTCGACCTATTTATCTTCGCCCGACGCTTCTCTTTGATTGCTAGAGGTATAAAAGAATACGATTCTTTTAACCTAAGTGACCTGATCTAATTTTGGTGATCTATTTTGCGAGAGAGAGCGACGGAAGAGTTCCGCAAGGCTTCTGACGGAAGTGTTCCGACCAGTCGATCCCGCCGCCGCCTCTCCCTGTCGTCGGACCTAGCAGACCGTGGGAGATGTAGAGAGCAGTTCTTCTCCGACCTAGATCTTGTGCGACAAGATGCTAGGGTTCTCCAGCACTCGTGTGGGTTTCCCGTAGAGGCGCAGATCTATTTCAATGCTTGGAACTCAAGTTTTGTTCTCTGGATCTGCCATTGGAGCATCTCGGTTGAGTATAGACTCAACCCCCTTCAGGTATAATTTCTGCAATGTGTTGTGGCTGTTGTTTTAATTTCTTGAATCTATGAAATCGCAAGTTCCTTATAACTGTTTAGGATTGTTCTAGTTATTTTATTCCGCTGCGCATATATGATATGCTGTATTATCATTTTTGAAATGGTATCCAGAAAACCCAACAACACATCGTTCGCCCCGAACCGGGGTCTGGCACTAGCTACTGAGCTTGCACTTGCATATTCGGCTAGACATCTAGTCGATCAGCTAGAGGTCTAGTCAAATGGCGAGAGGCGTGTCAAGAGGATTTCGGCTAGACGTCTAGCCTGTCGTTAGAGGTCTAGTCTAACGTCCAGAGGCGAGTCAACTCCCTTATCCGTTGGACATCTAGACGATCGGCTAGACCCAATTCGACTCGCGTGAGCTTAACGCCTCGCGGTAATGATAATGTTGACGGTAGGCGATTCTATTCCCTTCTACCAGCTGACCTTGCTGGGTCCACTCGACAAACTCGGGGCTGTACATAATCCCCACTCTTTGCGAGTTTGCTTCAAACTCGGAAAGATAGTTCAACCTCGAGTGTTTGACGAGTGTCTCGATTTCGGAGAGAATCTTTTAGTGGGACCCACCGCGGTTATATATACCCATGGGAGGGGGAGGCCATCCCAAGGACCTCCCTCCATCTCCTCCCCTCATTTATCATCGGTTGTTCGTCATCATGCCGCCTTCCAAGGACATCCTAGCTCGCATAGTCGCCCTCAAGGAAAAGAATGAGGCTGCCTCTTCTGGGCTGCTAGCCATCATCTCTGAGCACACTTCGCGCACTCCACTGAGGCGAGTAGGAAAAAGGGTCGTCAAGAAGGTGCGGCGCGAGTCTCTAGGAGGGGAGGCGACTCCCTCGGGATAGCAACAACAACCTGGGTTCAACCTGGGCTTCGAGACATCCGATCAGGTACGATTTCCCTCCTTTTGCTCGCTTATAATCTCTTATATAACGTCTATTTCAAAACCTCAGACCTCACAGCCCCACCTTGTTGTCGTGGACGATACGAAGGGTCGAGGAGACGGCGAGCAGGAGGGTGCGAGCACTCAGTCGAACACTGATACTCACCTTTAGATTCCTGGTATGTGGTCATTTTTCTTCTCATACTAGACTCACGCATTATGAAAAACTAACCGTGTGTTCACTTTTACAGTGCCCACCTATATCGATCTTGTCCCCCCGATGGAGGTCGCTTACTCGCGACCTGGCCGAGGAGCTCGCCAACACCGCCATCGCCCCGACGAGTGACGCTCCTGGCTCCGTCATGGTCATCGCAGTGCAGGGCCCTACCAAGCCTCTATCGCGAGTGGGTTCGGAAAAGTCCCTGGTACTTCCCACCTCTTGCGCCTTTGGTGGAACGACGAGGATACCCCCGAGACGTCGAGGCGAGCCCTCTCCTTATTGCGAGTAGAAGGGTATCGGGACTTCGCATGGTAAGGGAATGCATTCGCCCCTTCCTTTCTTAGCTTCTAATTTCATGCTAACATTTCGCCTCCACTCTCAGATACTGACATCTCGATCGCTGACGAGTCGGATGATGCAGGAAACTACTCGGTGCCGCCTTCCTCTTCCATGATTGGAGAGTACCTCGGCGACCCCTCTGATGTTGTCGAGATGAAAAGCCGAATGATAGTGGTACTGCAGAAGTATGGGTGCATGCTTCACGAGCTCCAGGAGGAGAGGTCTTCGACCGAGAATGACCCTTTTCCTCGCATCCTTGCCCTGGAGCGGCGAATGGACGCCTTGGAGGGAGACTGTGTCTTGCTCGCGTAAGAGATGCTGCAGAATGTGTGGGGCGGCACGGCGCTAACGGAGGGTCACCTCAAGTGACTCGAAGACTTCACACGCTCGATGCAACAGGAAATCATTGCGGTCTGCGAGTCTGCCTGCGCCAGGCGAGGACCAGGAGTGTGGACACGAGGTTGGGGTTTTTGGAGGTGACACCCCTTGTGATCCCGCTCGCATTTTTCTTTTTTCCTTGAAAATGTTATTATTTTCTTCCACTTTCTCGTACTGAATAATGTACTATTATTTCATGATGCTCTTGACCTCGCCTCGCGGTGATTTATGATTTTATTTGATATGGCTTGCATGTTGTGTTTTATTACTCTCATTTTTTATGTCTAGTCGAGCGGTAGGGGTGTTCTTGCTTACCGTTTAGGGCGAGTCGATGAGACTTCGCATGTAGGTAGGGGAGAGTGGGCTGGGAGCGAGAGGATCGCGTCAACGGAAGCGACCCCCCTTCCCCACTTTTTCTATAAATACCCCACCCCTCTCCTTACTTACCTACCATATTAATTGCACCCCTGCCCCTTCTCTCTTTTCTTGCACTCGCCTCTCCCCCTTGCCAAGCCTATTCGCGATGACTAGTGATGATGAGTCTGCTGATGGGCGAGGGAACTGTGTCGCCAACTTCACCGATCATTGCTTCCCTGAAGGGAAGGTACCGGAGGAGGATCGCTTCGCCTTCGAGGTCGCTCTCCTGTCGGAGGGATATTTCATTCGTTGTCCAAGGGAAGTGAGGGCATCAATACCTTTTATCCAGACGAGCTCACCTTCCCCCTCTCCCATTTCGACGTCGGGATATGCCTCCCCTTGTGGCCTGAGGTAAAGAAATTTCTGAAGTACTTCGGGATGGTGCCCGTGCAGATCAACACAAACACAATAGCTATGCTCATCGCGTTCATGTGCTATCTGCATGAGGAGAGGATCCGGTTTAACCTCACCGTCTTCCGCAAATTATTCATCTACCGGGCGACCCCAGATGGAGTCGCATATCTGACCTGCTCACAACTAATGTCTGTGAGACCTCCAACAAAGTCCACCACTGGAACAACCGATTCCTCTTCGTCAAAGAGGACTTCGACAACATCATGTACTCGCTGGTTCAAAAGAGCGAGTTGGTTTACCGTGCCTCTCGCGTGGACGGTGAGGCGGCGAAATACTACAAGGTCTTCAGCGGGAAGAACTTTGATGTCGCCTACCTGCGACGTTGCCTCGACTCGCTCCCCCTAAGCTGTCGGGGGAAGGTATGCCCCCACTCGCATAACCTCGGTATTCTTTTAACCTGCTCCCTCTAGGGGCTTTTACTTATGTTTTTATTCATGTTGCAGGCAAGCGCTGAATCCCTGTGAACCCGCCGCACACGGGTGGGACAAAGCTAACCTCCTCGTTTGAACTCGCAAGGACTGCCGTGAAAGCCTGCGCCAACGAACTGGGCAAGGCCGTGCCCAGCAGAAGCAAGGGGAAGAGGCCCGTGGTAGACCTTGACGCCTCCCCTCCTGCTGACTCGCGTAAGATACTGTTGACCATGGCGAAGAAGAAAAGGATCGCCATGTCGAGCGGCCCGGAGCCTTCGTCCAGGGATACTGCAGAGGAAAGTGGGGAGGAGATGCGTGACTCGCACCCCAATTTCGGTTTGGGGCAGAGGCTCCAGGATAGTGCGGGGGCTCTTTGCTCGCGTGGATGGACGCGACCGATAGGACCTCCATTTCTTCTCTCCTTCCTTACTGGGTCAAGCACGGCCAAGCCGGCGAGGGCTCTTATGCCCTTACCTATGGGTTGTATGGGAGGGAGGACGTCGCCGCCTATGAGAATGCAACTCTGCACGATCTCTCGTATGAGAGCTCGCGGGCCCGGCTACGCACCGCTGAGCTCTCTCATATGGCGGCGCGATGCGGCCTAAGCTTCAGCAAGAAGTACTTCGCTGTCGAGGACAAGAGGAAACTAATTGAGGAGCGAGCCCAAGACCTGGAGATGCGGCTTGGAGTCGCCGAGAGGATCCTTGCGAAGGCCTCCAGTGGTGTGGTGAGTTCTATTTCCTTTGATGAATTTTCGTTTTCTTTTTTCTTTTTAGTTCAGCCAATTAATGCGACATCATTATAGGATGCCGAGACGGCAGCCCAAATGGCGACACGCATCAGCGAGCTAGAGATGGAGGTGGAAGCCCTCAAGGTGCAACCCGCCAGTACCCCTACTAAGGTGTCCGTGGCGGAGCGTGGAGTGTCCACCTCCAAAGGCGCGAAGCTGTTGTAGTTCACCCGGTGCGAGGTTGAGGCTACCTGGAGGGTCCTGGTCATCCAGTCCACCGAGACCATGCTTGTGGTGCTGCGCAACCACGGCGCTTTGTAGGAGGGGTGGGAGGAAGTCACCGTCGAGATGCTGATCCCAGCGCTCTTCCTTGCCGATCCCCCGACGAGCTCGCCTTCTGATTCGCATGCTTACTCGCTTGTCGAAGATGAAGACGGTGAGCAAGGCCTATCCCCCCCGGACCCGCCAGCCTCTTAGTCTAGGGCTTTATTTTTTTCTGCTTTCAATATATTTTTTCCATGTAGGGATGAGGCCCCAGAACTTATAAGCATAATGATTCATCAATGAGAATTGTCCTTTTTGTTTCCATCCCCTCCTTTTTTATATATTTCTCTTGGCAACTCGTGTTACTTCCTGATCTTGTCGAGTACCTGCCACATGGACCAATCCTTTTTTGAGACACCTGACTCACCCCGCCTTAGCTTGCGATAACTAGTACTGGAGACCCTAGCGCCCACACCTCTTAACAAAATGACCGTGTTTAGATCCAGCTCTACGTTTAGGAGTCTGTGAGTGTGCTTGTCATTGAGTCTGCGAGATGTCGGTGGTACCCACATACTCACCCTATTTATGGAGTGTTAGCGCGACAAACACTTCAACACTAGTAGCACCCCTCAATCCGGCGAGTACTTGAGCATGAATATTCGTGCTCGCTCGCGTGGGGAGGGAGTATTTTTTCTTGCTCGCCCAGGTCGCAGGCCGCGTACTTCGCGAGACCATTGCGACTCAGGTGGCGATTGAAGTGTGTGGATGGCCGGGGCGGGACCAATCATGCTCGCACCTTATAACTGTTCTAACTCAGGCTTTCATGATGCCCTTAATTTGTCATTTTCTCTTGTTCATGCATCCATGGTTGCAATATCGGTCCTCTTCGAGGGCCTCTCCATCACATATCTTTTTTCCCACTGAATCCACTATCTTTATGGGCTTCCTTCAAAAGTGTTTCCTTACCACCAGCCACCTGAGTGATCAACCTACCATGCCGACTTGTAAGAGCCCGGTCAGCAGAATATTCTCAGGGGCTTTTCAACATAACTTCTTTACCCGCCTCTTGAGTGATTAACCTGGTCGGCTGGCTTGTGAGAGTCCGGTTAGTGGAACCTTCTCAAGGGCTTTCCAAACTAACTTCTTTTCCTGCCTCCTGAGTGCTCGCCCTGCCCTACCGACTTGTGAGAGCCCGGTCAGAGGAACCTTCTCAGAGGCTTTCCAAATTAACTTTTACCTACCTCCTGAGTATCGATCTGCCCCGCCAGCTTGTGAGAGCCCGGTCAGTGGAACCTTCTCAGGGGTTTTCCAAAATAACTTCTTTACCTGCCTCCTGAGTAATCGGTCTGCCCTGCCGGCTTGTGAAAGCCCGATCAGCGGAACCTTCTCAGGGGTTTTTCAACACAACTTCTTTACCTGCCTCCTGAACGATCAACCTGCACTGCTGTCTTGTGAGAGCCCGGTCAGCGGAACCTTCTCAGGGGATTTGCAAAGTAACTTTTTACCCACCTCTTGAGTGATCAACCTGCCATGCCGACTTATGAGAGCCCGGTCAGTGGAACCTTCTCAGAGGCTTTCCAAAATAACTTATTTACCTGCCTCCTGAGTGATCGACCTTCCCTACCGGCTTGTGAGAACCAGGTCAGCGGAACCTTCTCAGGGGCTTTCCAAAATATTTTCTTTACTGCCTCCTGAGTGATCGACCTGGCATGCTGGAATGTGAGAGCCCGGTCAGCAAAACCTTCTTGGGGGCTTTCCAAAATAAATTCTTTGCCTGCCTCCTGAGTGATCAACCTGCCCTACCGACTTATTAGAGCCCGGTCAGCGGAACCTTCTCATGGGCTTTCCAAAATAACTTCTTTACCTTCCTCCTGAGTGATCGACCTGCCCTACCGGCTTGTGAGAGCTTGGTCAGCTGAACCTTCTCAGGGGCTTTCCAAAAGAACTTCTTTACCTGCCTCCTGTGTGATCGACCTGCCTTGCCGGCTTGTGGGAGCCGGTTAGCGAAATCTTCTCAGGGGATTTCCAAAACAACTTCTCTACCCGCCTCCTGAGTGATCAACCTGCTCTACCGTCTTATGAGAGATTGGTCAGAGGAACCTCCTCAGGGGCTTTTCAACACAACCTCTTTACCCGCCTCCTGAGTGATCAACTTGCCCTGCTGGCTTATGAGAGCCCGGTCAGCGGAACCTTCTCAGGGGCTTTCCAAAATAACTTTTTTACCTACCTCCTGAGTGATCGACCTGCTCTGTCGGCTTGTGAGAGTCCGGTCAGTGGAACCTTCTCAGGTCCTTTTCAACATAACTTCTTTACACGCCTCCTGAGTGACCAACTTGCCCTGCTTGCTTGTAAGAGTCCGGTCAGCGGAACCTTCTCAGGGGCTTTCCAAAATAACTTCTTTACCCATCTCCTGAGTGATCAACCTGCCCTGCCGACTTGTGAGAGCCCGATCAGTGGAACCTTCTCAGGGGCATTCTAAAATAACTTCTTTACCTACCTCCTGAGTGATCGACCTACCCTGCCAGCTTGTGAGAGCCCGATCAGCAAAACCTTCTCTGGGGCTTTCCAAAATAATTTCTTTACTTTCCTCCTAAATGATCGATCTACCCTGTCAGCTTGTGAGAGCCCGGTCAGCCGAACCTTCTCAGGGGCTTTCCAAAATAACTTCTTTACCTGCCTCTTGATTGATCGACCTGCCTTGTCGACTTGTGAGAGCCCGGTCAGTGAAACCTTCTCAGGGGTTTTTCAATATAACTTCTAACTTTCAACTAGCATGAAACTTTCAGTTCACGGTACCCCTCCTGGGCTGGGCAGAAGTCCATATATCACAAAAACAAGTCTACCAAGATAAAATTTTCATTATAAGTTAGGGATAAAAATGCTTCATGTCGCCGCCGCTCCAAGTGTTGCTAAGGGGGACTCCCTCCGCATTTTGGAGGCGTTACCCCTCTAATTTCAACGCCATTGAAATAACATAGGGACCCTCCTAGTTGGGGTGGAGTTTTCCAATTGTCGCTGACCTTCACGCAGCGTCGACATTTTTTAGAACTAGGTCCCCCTTTACAAATTGTTTAATTCGAATGTGCTTGTCGAAATACTTAGCCATCATGCACTTGATTTCATCCTGGCTAACCATTGCCAAGTCGCGAAGCACTTCCACAAGGTTAAGCGAGATTCGTTGCTCTTCCTCGTTCTCCACTCTCCACTCATCATCTCCTTCCCCCGTGATGATAACTCGCAGGTACCTTTTCTCGAACTCCAATGGCAGCACGACCTCTGAGCCATAAGAGAGTTTAAAAGGGGTTTCCCTAGTGGCCTTGTTGGGTGTGGTCCGCAAAGCACAAAGGACTGAGGGGAGTTGCTCCACCCAGTTCCCCTTCAAATTCTCCACCTTCTTCTTTAATAAGTTTACAATGACCTTATTTGCGGCCTCCACCTGACATTGGTCCTTAGGTGGTGGACGGACACGAAGTGGAGTTCAATGCTCAACTGGCTGCAGAAGATGGTGAGTTCGTTACTATCAAATTGTGGCCCATTGTTCGTGTGAAGGCTAGGGAAGCCTGTACCAACATATTATCTCCTCAAATGAAGTTTCTTATTACTTGTGAGGTTGTCTTCGCCAGCATCTTGACCTCTAGCCACTTGGAGAAGTAATCAATCATGACCATGATGAACCTCCTCTAGCTGCTGGCCTGGGGGAAAGGGCCTACCATGTCCATCCCCCAGATTGCAAAGTCCATGATGCCGTGATTATCATGAGCCTTTGCGTTGGTAGGAGTTGAAGCGGTGTGAAGAGATGGCACTTCTGGCACTCCTCGCGTACTCTACCACATCTTTGCCGATCGTGGCCAGAAGTAGCCTTGTCAAAACACCCTCTTCTCCAAGGTTCGGCTCCCAGAGTGACTATCACACTCCCCGGAGTGAATCTCTTCTAGAACCATGGGGACCTCTTCCTCGGAGACACATCTTTCCACGAGGGTCGCCGATCGATCACCATCATCTTTCCCTCTTCAATGGATGGCCGAAACAATTCTGTCACCGTTCCTCCCACGCGATGGCCATACTTCGCCAAATAGTCAGCCTGAGTGTTCTCTTCCCTTAGCACATGCCGGATGGAGAAGTTGCGGATTAAACCAGTGAGACCCTTGACCTTTGTCAGGTACCATTGGAGATTCGTCTTTCTTGTATCAAACTCCCACTTGACCTGGGATGCAACCACTATCGAGTTTGTTGAAACCTTCACATCTTGGACCCCTAGCTTCCTAGCCAAGCGGAGCCCTGCTATTACCGCCTCGTACTCGACTTGGTTGTTGGTGAGAGGGAAGTAGATATCGATTGCTTGCTCGATCTTTGTCCCATGTGGACTTACCAAGACCACTCCCCCTCCTAGGGAGTATCTTCCTGATGTCCCATCAACGAGCATCTCCCAGGCCACATGCCTGGGAGAATTGGATTCCTCCACCTCGACCACATACTCCGCCTAGAAGTCTTTCACCACTTGCGCCTTCATTGTCAGTCGAGGTATGAAGGAGATATCGAACTCGCTCAACTCCACTGACCACTTTGCTAGCCTTCCTGAATGCTCCACCCCTTCCATGATGTTGCGAAGGGGGTGGTCGATCACTACCTTGATCGAGTGCACCTGAAAATATGGTTGGAGCTTCCTTGCCAGGATGATCAGGGAAAACGCTAATTTCTCAAGAATGGGATATGTGAGCTATGCCTTTTTCAGGACCCTGCTGATGTAGTAGATATGTTGCTGCTTTTTTCCTTCCTCCCAAAATAGGACCGACCTTATCGTCTCAGCTCCAACTCCAAGGTATAAATCCAAATCCTCCCCTTCTCTCAGCCCTTGGAGTAGCGGGGTCTACATGAGCTGTTTCTTCAAAGCTTGAAAATACTCGCACTCCGGATACCACTCAAACTTTTGATTCCCTCGCAATACTTTGAAGAAGGGTGAGCACTTCTCCCCGGCCTGGGAGAGAAACCTGCTCAACCCTGCCAGCTTCCCTGTCAGACACTGGACCTCCTTAACATTCCTAGGCGACTCTAAATCCAAGATCGCCTTCACCTTATCGGGTTTGGTCTCTACCCCAACCGGGGTGAGGAGGTGGCCCAGAAACTTTCCCCTACCTTCCTTGAGCATACTTCAAGGGGTTAAGCCTCATCTTAGACTTTCTCAGGGTGGTGAAAGTCTCTGCCAGGTTTTGGAGGTGAGATCCAACATCCCTGCTCTTCACCATCAGGTCATCTATGCAGACCTCCAAATTTCTCCCCTTCTACTCCCTGAAGACTCGGTCCATCATCCTTTGATAAGTGGCCCCATCGTTCCTCAACCCAAAGGGCATCATCTTATAACAGTAGCATTCATCATCCGTAATGAAGGAAATGTCCTTGACATCTGGCGGGTGCATTCATATTTGATGATAACCTGAAAAACATCTAAAAAACTCATCACAGGGAAACCGGCGGCTGAGTCTACCAGCGCATCGATTCGAGGCATCTGATAACAATCCTTGGGGAACGCTTTATTCAATAAAGAAAAGTCTACACACTTTCACCACCTCCCATCACTCTTCTTTACCATTACAACATTAAAGACCAAGTCTGGGTATTGGATCTCCGACACAAAGCCTACCTATAACAACTTTCCCATTGTTCGATCTGTAGGCGCCCTTAGAGGGGGGGGGGGGGGGGGGGGAATAAGGGTTTTAAAAACTTTAATATATTTTATATGACTTGAAAACTTAGTAGATCGAAATAGTGAGTTTGAATAAAGATCTAAATTATTTTATAATGAAAGAGAAAGAAATAAACAATTTAGAGAAATGAAGAACAAACCAATTTCATTACACAAAAATAAACATGATTACTATTGATAAAATTGATAACAAAACTAGATTTCTATGACGCTAGAAATCGAAGGCGAAGAAGTAAAATCCCTTTTTATTTTCTATCCCAACTCGTATCCCCACCGGTGGCTTTAGTCTATCCTCCCCTGGATACGGTCTCAAGCCACTCTAGCCAATCCTCCCCCGAATATGTCCTCGAGCACCCCTAGACCTTGACTAGATCTAGTCACCAACAAAAGGAGAATTCCTCCCTGAGTCCTACCTAGACCTAGTCGCCAACACAAGATGAATTCACTACACGATTACAAGAGTAAAGAGATGCAAGCAATAATAATAATATGAAAAACTCCCTATGTAGATCTCTTGAATAAGTAGACGAAGACCCGCATAGTATGACTATAGTCGATGCGGTCTTTCATCACGATGATGAAGCGTGTTGAAATATTCTCCACGGATCTCCTTAAGTCTTCATGGATTTGTGGGAGTATCTCTTTGAAACTTCCTCTATATGATGTGGCACGAAGCTCTGGAATTTAGGGTTGTAAGAGGATCATGAAGACGGAGCCAATGGGTCATTTTTATAGAGTTGGATCTACCGCCTGCACTATCCCTACCGCTGGTGCTATCTCAGTTTAGGCAATATTCTGCGTGTGAAAATCTTTCATTCCAAGGAAACCGAGCTGAAATTTCTCTTGTGCATCGAGCTATCGCCTGCTCTAGCCTCTACCATCTACGCTTTCTCCTTCTATAACTGCTTCCCGGAATTGCTCTAATCAAGTCTAGCACCTACACTGGTGACTACCGCCGGCGCTAGTGGCCATGCTGGAGTTTTGGCTTCAAATTTAGGCGCAACCTTAGCTTCTTATGTTATCCTTAAGTCATATGCCATTGTTTCCTGCACACTTAAACACACAAGATCAAATACACATAGGATTAATTATTCTCAAACCTCGGAGATGCAGAAGAGCATGTTCCAACAAACTCCCCTTTTGATAATAACAAATCCATTAATTATAAATCAGAGCATTACTATATAAAGCATGACGAATCCTACTTGTGCGTGTGTGAGTGATGATTTAGGATAATTGTCGATTTTGGTATTTTAGAAGTGCTCCCCCTAAATGCATGCACCCCCTATGTTAATGCCCCCTTATAAGTAGGCTATCTCCTTAATCATTAATCATGTTAGTTCTCCCCCATTTAGTAGCGGTTATTATTTATCAAGTTAGTTCTCTCCCTTTTGTTATTAACAAAAGTGAGTTAAGGAAGCAAGTGATATAAAAAGATGCTTTTTGATTAAAAGTTAAGGCATGATCGAGCTTTTAGATGAAATGATAAGGATTTTTTAGCATAAAATTTTTTCACAGAAATTGATCAGAGTTTTTAGCATAAAAATAATATGCATGTTAGAACAACTAATATAAACTTTACCAAGCAAGTCTACCACTTGTTGAAGAAAAGGAATTTTGAGATTCAAGTGATGACACACTCCAAAAGAAATGACTTTAAATAAGCATGAAAGCACAAGGTAAAAAATTATATGGTAATATTGCAAGAGACTTATAGAAATACAAGAAACATCTTTTTGTTATCATGACGATTCATAAGAAGAAATATGAGTTAAATTCCAAAAGAAGATATTTTTGTAAATCATTTTTCTTTTAATATCTTTAAAGTTTACAATAAATTAACCAAGCATGAAAGAAAGATATCAAAAAGAGACTACTGCAATGTTATTATAATTCACAAATTTAAGACATACCAAACATTGTAGAGAGCATACTAGGTTATCTAGTGCATTTATATATAAAGAGTAGCATAGAATTAGCATTAGGATCTAATACTCATGAGAAGAAGTGTTATAGAAGATAATGATGTGCACATAAGTGTATTTTGAATAAAGTACACAAATGATTTAATCAAGAAATACAAGACATACGTAGAGTAAAGTACACATTTAAACACAAATAATTTTACTTCCACACACTTCAATGCACATAGAAAAAATATACAACATGTAACGTCCCAAGGCCCTGGACTTACAATCGGGACAACGTCCACTGACTGCCTCGCCTGGCGAGCATTACCGGGCTGCAGCCCAAGCACCCCAACCCCTCTCCAGCCCACAGGCGGGTTGTTGGTGGCCACAGCCTCCCTTTGGTGAGAAGTGATCCAGTTAAGTGCCTCTATGGGGCCTTCCCAGGAGGTCACCCATCCCAGTACTACTTCAGCCCGAGCACGCTTAACTATATAGTTCTTTCACTTCTCATCACCAATTGAGCTGCAGTTCAATTGGTGATGAGGAGTGGTTTGAAAACTCCTTATCAAGGAGGTTGCGGGTTCAAGACCCGGCCTCAACAATGCGCCGTTGCTGAGAAATAGTGGCGCGGAGAGGCTTTGGGGTGCTTGGGCTGCAGCCCGGTAGCGGCCTGGCTGGGTCCCGCTGGATCTCGTGTTGACGAGTCGGGCCTGGGTCGTTACAAAAAAAAGTGCACTTTTTTTAACGACCCAGGCCCGACTCGTCAACATGAGATCCAGCGGGACCCAGCCAGGCCGCTACCGGGCTGCAGCCCAAGCACCCCAAAGCCTCTCCGCGCCACTATTTCTCAGCAACGGCGCATTGTTGAGGCCGGGTCTTGAACCCGCAACCTCCTTGATAAGGAGTTTTCAAACCACTCCTCATCACCAATTGAGCTGCAGCTCAATTGGTGATGAGGAGTGGTTTGAAAACTCCTTATCAAGGAGGTTGCGGGTTCAAGACCCGGCCTCAACAATGCGCCATTGTTGAGAAATAGTGGCGCGGAGAGGCTTTGGGGTGCTTGGGCTGCAGCCCGGTAGCGGCCTGGCTGGGTCCCGCTGGATCTCGTGTTGACGAGTCGGGCCTGGGTCGTTACACAACAACCAATGTGATCTGCACACACAATGCTTATGAAGACTTATCAGGGTGCAAAATAGTGTTTGGGGGATCACACACCTTAATTTTCAATATTGATATCTTTGTGATCCGGTGTACGTAAGAATAAGTGGTGTAAAAAACTCATGGTTTGCACAAAACACTTTACTATTCTTTCCAAGGTGCTCAACCTCACAATGCTTATTAAGAATTATCAGGAGGTTCAAGTAGTGCTTGGTGGAGTTATCTTTGCCAATTTATTTCATGATTTTTTGTTTTGTACAAAGTTCTCCGAATATACTTGTTTTGCAAACCAATTTAATTTTGAAAGCACAACCACTTTTCTTATTTTTTTAAGAGTGCAAATAAATGTAGTGTAGGTAAGATATTTGTGCAATTTTAATTCATTGTATAATTATAATACACAAGCAAGCATTCTTAGATTAAAAGCACATGTATACTTGCCAAAGTAAGTGAGTGATGAAATATCATTATCAATCATAAAACATTTACTCATATTTAGAGGCATGCTAAGCTTGGATCTACACACTCTTTTTCAATACAATTGATGCACATATATTTAGATTTATCAAAGCATGATAAGATGCAAAAAAATGTTCAAAGTAGTTTGAAAGTATGAATGTCAACATTGTAGAAAGTTCTAAATGATAGATTAAACCATGCTTGATAATAACAAAAAATTCCATACATATTTTTTGATGTATTTAAAAAAGGAATGATTGAAAGTTGAACTTTTATAATTGATCTTGGACTTCCCGAGGACTACCCTATGAGGGGTTCGCACCGGTACTAGGAGATGTGATGGGGTGACATCCCAAATCTCCCTTTCGCATGATACATGTAAATATAAGAAGTTAAGTTCAAAAAATAGATTTTTGTAAGTTTTTTGTTTTATAATTTGTAGTTGATTTTCTGCATATTTGGGTAGAAATCAAATAAATAAGTGAAGAAAAGAGAATAAAATAATTTGTGCAATTTTTCTTTTGTTATTTTTTTGTTTATATTAATTTTTTTAAAAATCAACCAATGGCAGAAATGCAAAAATAAGTAGTACATTTAAAAAAATATTTTTAGTGATTTTTCAAAATTGTAAAAACACAGAAATCGAAGAGTCGAGCTAGTGTTGGCGCTAGCGCTAGTGTGGAAAATAGTGAGCAAAATCTTGGGATTTTGAAAATTTTGTTTTTTGATATTGATTAAGTGTCCAAAGATTAGTTTCACCCAGAATTTTTAGAAAGTTTGGAGATGTCTAGATAGTAAAAAAATGCATGAAATTATTGTGTTTTCGTATATGACTTAAATAAAATATATAATCCTTTATCACATAATTGACTAATAGATATTAAGTTATGTTTTAAACCTTTTCGATAAAGAACATTAGAAATAGTAAAGGATTCGTTACCCACTGTACTGACTCCCCTGATCCTTCTTTTACCGATATCTCCAAAAATAACGATCTTCTTCTTTTCTAGGCTAAGGAACTTTTCTTTGTTGCCCATGCTTAATATTTAAAATATATAGACTCAAAGTTTTTCGAAAGAGAAAAAATGAAGTTCATGATTTCATTAATCTAAATAAATATCTCATAACAAATTTAGAATTAGATTTATATGGATAATATAAGATATTTATAGGCAATGAATTTAAGAAAGATAAACAGGTCACCAAAATAAAATATGACTTTGAATTTTGATTAATTTGATTTATAAACTCATTAAGATTTAAGAGATAAAATCATATTTCCAATAATATATAAGATGATCATGACATGATAGATTATGAAATAAGAAAACAAAAAGAAAAACAAAAAGACATTAAAGCATATCATGAAGTAGAAATTTGTATATTTCATTTTGAAATGATTCTACTTCATGCATTTGATGATACCTAATGAATAAGAGATTTAGGTATCCAAAGGGAACCAAGTGTAACGGTTCCTTTGGGTACCCAAATATAGCGAGATGACTTTTGGGGAGATGAGAACGAAAGGACCCTTTCAAGTGGAGTTAATGTTTCATCTTTAATTTTGGGTCTCCACTCATACTTAGGTTTAGTGTTATAATTATGCATCAAATTTCCATATTCATTAAACTTATGCTTAGAATAATAATGACTTTTGAAATTATTTTTCATAGGAATTTTTTGCACATTTGAATTTAATTTGGGAGATACATAATGAGGGTTAGAATTCATTATGCTTGTCTGATTAAACATTATACTAGGTGCATGTTAAATATATTTTAAAAATACTAGTAGAAGTTTTATACATGATTGCTGATAAACTAGAAATAAAATATTTTTTATTACTTGTAAAATTTTGCACAAATAGTTTTAATGATTCTAGTTTATCAGATAAAATATTATTTTCATTTACTAATTTTTCATTATGCTCTTTTGAAATTAAAAGTCCTTTTTCAAGATCCTTGAATTTTTCTTTAATATCATTACAATCAAAACAAGGCTTTGAGATTTCAATTAAAGTGCAAGATGGAGATACCACATCACAATTAGATTCTAAATTAACATTAGTTTTTAACCTTTTATTTTCTAAACGTAATTTCTCATTAGCAATTTTCAATTTCTTGATTTTATGTTTAGCCATTTTTAGTATATGGAAAGTAGAGATAGAAGTTATCACATAAGAAGAAGAATTAGACTTTCTTATAGCGCTATCGGAAGAGGCAAGATGTGAACATGAAGTTCCTTTGTCATCTTCTAGGCCTTCCTCCTTCATAGATGAATTTTCATCTTCATTTTCTCTTGATGAATTGCTCTCTTCGTCTAAGTCAATTTCCATGATTTCCATGGTTTTGCTACGAGAGAGATATCCTTGAATAATGGTGGATGCTTGTATGTCCTTCTCCTCTTGTGTTCCATCCATACATGCACATGGAAGATTAAATATCTCATTAAGAAATTTCCAACTTTATATGCTCTAGAAAAACAATATATCAATTTGAAAATATCTTGAGATAAAGCACAAAAAATATTATTCAATGCCTTTGCATTTATGTGACATTCTTTTTTATTTGATTCATCCGTTGGTCTTACTATTACTATATTCCATGCTTTGATATCTAAAGTTTTAATAAACTTTTCCATTAGAATTTTCCACCCTCTATAATTCCTCCCTTCAAATAAAGGTGGTGTTGGTGATTTTCTTTCTTCATAAAAATTTCCCCCACTAATAGAAGCGAGAACATGAGACGCTATTATTCCCGGTTGTTAGACCATTTGGAATAAACCTACCTATGATACCACTTATTGGATCTTTAGGCGCCCTTAGAGGGGGGTGATGAATAAGGGTTTTAAAAACTTTTAATATATTTTATATGACTTGAAAACTTAGTAGATCGAAATAGTGAGTTTGAATAAAGATCTAAATTATTTTATAATGAAAGAGAAAGAAATAAACAATTTAGAGAAATGAAGAACAAATCAATTTCATTACACAAAAATAAACATGATTACTATTGATAAAATTTATAACAAAACTAGATTTCTATGGCGCTAGAAATCGAAGGCGAAGAAGTAAAATCCCTTTTTGTTTTCTATCCCAACTCGTATCCCCATGAATCAATGGCTTTAGCCTACCCTCTCCCGGATACGGTCTCAAGCCACTCTAGCCAATCCTCCCCCGAATATGGTCTCGAGCACCCCCTAGACCTACACTATATCTAGTCGCCAACACAAGGGGAATTCCACCCTGAGTCCTACCCAGACCTAGTCGCCAACACGAGACGAATTCACTACACGGTTACAAGAGTAAAGAGATGCAAGCAATAATAATAATATGAAAAACTCCCTATGTAGATCTCTTGAAGAAGTAGATGAAGACCCGCATAGTATGATGGTAGTCGATGCGGTCTTTCATCACGATGATGAAGCGTATTGAAATCTTCTCCACGGATCTCCTTAAGCCTTCATGGATTTGTGGGAGTATCTCTCTGAAACTTCCTCTATTTGATGTGGCACGAAGCCTTGGAATTTAGGGTTATAAGAGGATCATGAAGACAGAGCCAAGGGGTCCTTTTTATAGAGTTGGAGCTACTGCCTGCACTATCCCTACCGCTGGCGTTATCTCGATTTAGTAAATATTTTGCGTGTGAGAATCTTTCATTCCAAGGAAAACCAGCCAAAATTCCTCTTGTGCATCGAGCTACCGCCTGCGTTATCTCCTTCTATAAATGCTTCCAGGAATTGCTCTAATCAAGTCTAGCGCCTGCGCTAGTGGCTACCGCCGACGCTAGTGTCCATGCTGGTGTTTTGGCTTCAAAGTTGGGCGTAACCTTCTTATGTTATCCTTAAGTAATATGGCATTGTTTCTTGTACACTTAAACACACAAGATCAAATACACATAGGATTTGTTGTTCTCAAACCTAGGAGATGCAGAAGACCATGTTCCAACACCCACTTCCTCCCAGATGGGCTCGGCCAGAGCGGTCACCACAGCTCTCTTCTTATGGTGGATAGGACAGATAATGTGATTAAGGTTGAAGCGATTGCATGTCACATCCGCGTTGATGACCGACATGTCTGCAGCGTTCTAGGTGGAAACATCCATGTTCCACTAAATGCACTCCTGGACACTCTCCTGGTCCTCCCTGCTCAGCCTCCCGCTTCTTTGGCCTTCCTCCCTGGGTGATGACTTTATTCATCTCTATCTCCTCTGCCGCGTCCAACCTGGCCCGATCCTCTATTATTTTATCGACCTCCTCCACTTCCTCCTTCCAAGAGATGGTGTTGACAGTCGTGATGTAACACTGTCTAGCCACTTTGGGGTCTCCCATAACCCAGATCTGGATTCCTCCGATGTTGTACTTCAAGCACTGGTGGTAGGAGAAAGGCGCACAATGGAAGTCGCTAATGAGGCGCTGCCCGAAGATGGCGTTGTAGCTACTCGGGGCGTCCATGATGATGAACCGGCAATTCTTTGATGTTCCTCCCAATGTTATGAGGAGCTCGGCTCGTCCCTCCACTTCCTTCCTCTCTCCGGAGAACGTGAAGAGCGGACCATCCGAGGCAAGTATCCTCTTTGCCTCCACCTTCATCTCATCAAAGGCCTTCTTGAAGATTACGTTAACAGAACTCTCATTGTCCACTAGGATTATGGAAACTGTGAGGTTCTCGATAGCTATCTGGATCACCAGCGCATCGCAGATTGGGTCTTCATGCTCAGACATGTCTTTCATTGAGAAGAGGATCTTCTCCTCTGGGGTTGGAGTTTTGGAGGTCGAAGCGACACTCCGACGGTAGATGGCATGAAGGCTCCCCTTTTGGGTGACCTTGATCCCTAACCCTCCATGTATCACTCTGATCCCTCCTCAAGTACCCACTTCGACCCGGTCTTCACACCGGTATTCCACCTCTACTCCTCCTACTCCCTCGATCCGTAGTTGTGGTTATTGCCCCCTCAGGGTTCTCACACCTCCTCTTAACTCCAAGAATTCCGAGCAGGTGGCAGTTGCGTGACCTTCCTCTTGGTAGAAGTCACAGTAGAGCAACACCACTGTCCCCCTTCCTTCCCCTCATGGGTGATTCCTTCTTTCCCTTCTTCCTCCTCGGCATATCGCCATGGCTTGCTGTGGAGGGGATGGAATGGCCTCAGACCTAGTCTCACCCCGGATGGTTGAATCGTCCTTGCCCTGCCTAGAAGTTCTGCCTCCTTGGAAGGGCCCTTTGCCCTGAAGAAATGCTCTTCCTTGACCCTGAGGGGGTCCTCCCGCCGGCCTTCAGATTAGCCGGTTGACTGGCGGCTAAAACCTCCCTCTTGGTTCCTGCCCCTTTGGGGGTCCTTGGGACCCCTGCCTCATCGACACTTCTCTTCTTCTCCCCTCATGTTGTTGGAATCCTCCTGGTATCTTCTTCTTTCTCTCCTAACTTGGCCAACTTTGTCAAAAATGCGCACTTTGTGGCTTCGCACTCGATCTCCCACCCTGCTTAGTTGATTAGCTCCTCGAAGGACAGAGGGGGGTCCCAGGTAAGCTCCATCCTGAATAACCCATGCTGTAGCCCGAGAGTGAAGGCTGGTTGCAAGATGTGCCCGAGCACCTCATGGACTAGGAGTATCTCTTCCTGGAAGCGATCCACGTAGCTGACCATGACTCATCGACTCCTTGCTTGATCGGGAAAAGGGCCTCCGCCCCCTTCTTCCTTTTCTTGGACATGGAGAAATGCAGCAGAAAATTTCATTACAGGTCTTCGAAGCTGTAGATGGTACCTGAGGGAAGTTGGTGGAACCAGTACCTCGCCTTCTCTTTGAATGAAATGGCGAACAACCTACGCTTTAAGGCATTTGTCACTTGCCTGATCAAGATTGTGTCCTCAAACCACTAGAGATGCTAGACGGGATCACCCTTGCCTATCTAGTAGGACATGACAGGATCCCTGAACCCTTCCGGCATAGGAGCCGAAAGGACCAATTCGCAAAAAGGGATCCTTGACCCTTCCTGGCGAGTCGGAGGGAATGCGCAGTCTCCTCGCCAGGGTAGCGAGTACCCGGCGGGCTAGTGAAGAGCACTCACCCACAGAGGGCCCGCTCTTCCTCCACCACTACTTCCTTCCCTGCTCGCCTTCCTGGTGCTTCTTCGCCTAATGCTTGTGAGGCGAGTACTAGGACCATGGGGGTCGAGCACTCGCCCATCGGTATGAGGGCGAGGCACGAGGTGTAAGGCCCCCTCAGAATTAATGGCATGATTGAGAGATCTTATCATACACCACTATCAATGCACGATGTTGAATAGTCTACGAAGGGTGAAGTCAGGTCCTTATCCAACCCCTCGCCTTGAATACTCTGTTGTCACACATCGATGGTGATGTTAAGCGAGTATCACTACACACTAACAGAGTAGGGAATCAGTTTTCTAGCAGAAGAAATCAATAATGAGCGCACCTTATAGCAATTATCAGAGGACGTCATTTTATTAGCGGAAGACTAGTTATCACAGAAACCCAATACTCAAAACCCGCATGAGTAGAATCAACCTCTATGCCGTGTTATACCATATCAGTCAAGGTTCTACAATTACTATGAGATATGTAAGAAGAAGGATGTAGTAATGTTAAGTTATACATGAGGTAGCATGCTCAACAACTTTCTTAGTTCTTTGTGCATTATCATTCTCCCACGCCTGTCACATGCGCTCGAAACAAACCTTAGAACCACGAATAGAATCTAATCTCTATTAACATCAACTGATGTAAAGTATTTGTAAGGGGGTAACATTTTAACTTCTATTGGGTCATGGCATTCTTCCCATGACCACTGCCTATGTACTCTGTATCAACCTGCATATGGTCTTAGACCCACGTAGTTCAATTAGTATCGCACGGGTTGCCCTTCCAGACCATCCTTTATGTGGGTTGCCTCAGAGTATAATTCGTCACCTATCCGATTTTCTCCACAAGGCACAATATATTCCCGTAGGAATAATTCCCAAAGGCATAATATATTCCCTTAGGAATAATTCTCGAAGGCACAATATATTCCCATAGGAATAAATCTCGAAGGCACAATATATTCTCGTAAGAATAATTATCGAAGGCACAATATATTCTCGTAGGAATAATTCTCGAAGGCACAATATATTCCCGTATGAATAATTCTAGAAGGCACAATATATTCCCGTATGAATAATTATTGAAGGCACAATATATTCTCTTAGAAATAATTCCTGAAGGCACAATATATTCTCGTAGGAATAATTCTCGAAGGCACAATATATTTCTGTAAGAATAATTCTCAAAGGCACAATATATTCCCGTAGGAATAATTATCGAAGGCACAATATATTCCCTTAAGAATAATTCCCGAAGGAACAATATATTCCCGTAGGAATAATTCTCGAAGGCACAATATATTCCCTTAGGAATAATTCTGAAGGCACAATATATTCCCTTAAGAATAATTCTCGAAAGCACAATATATCTTCAAAAGAGGAGAGAAGAGAAATTCTAGAAACCCTTCATAAGCTTAATAATATTTTCACCTGAGAAATTAGTAGGGGAGAGGAGAGAAACTCTTTATAAGCTTAATAATAATTTCACCCGAGATAGTACAATCATTTTATCCGACTCCCGTCAATCTTATGGATTGCTTGGCAAGCAAACCCAAGTCATCCACATAAGACACATTTGTATTAATGTAGGTTTCATGAATCAGTTGGACGCTTGGCAATCAAGACCAAGACACCCATAAACTTATGTTCATTCATAGGCGCGGGAAGTAGCGCAGTAGAGTAAGAGAAAGAAAATAAAGATAAGATGAAAAGAGATGAGGTGTATAACATTGTGAACCATGGGTGATCAACTCCCATAGTAATCATGCTCAACCACGAGTTCATTGCCTCATTCAGAACATCACCTTCATATATAACCTACTCATGTCTTATAAGAGAGCAATTCAAGTTCTCCATGTCAAAAGCCTCCAGAGAGGAGAAACTTATATAGAAATCCTCTCATAATTCATTGTAGAAGAAAAAAATATTTAGGGAGAAACTTAATATTGAGTCATATCATCCCCAAACAATCTTATTAGGCCTCATCAAAATTTGTCGAGCCCAATCCTAGGCTCAGCTTAAAGCTTCACGACCTCTTAGGTTGACGTCACACAAGTATTCAAATAAACCAAGCCCAAAATAATGTAAATTTGACTAGCCTGATCCTAGGCTTGGATTTAAAATATTCACGGCCTCTTAGGTTGACGTCACTTAAATATTCAGACATTAATAAAGCAAGGCACGATGAGATATAAAACCACTCACAACCAAGAACCCTCCAAATGAAACCCAACAAAATAAAGTCCAACAAAATCTCACAAATAAAATATGAACATATAGCAAATGGGAAACATGAAACAAAATACTCAAAACCATGAACTCACATCAAAATAAATATAGCAATACTTTTAAAACCAAGGAGTCCTATAACCGAAAACTAAAACTACTAATAGAACAACCTCTTGATCTGATTAATGAAGCAAGTTATACCACCATTACTAAGCCCTAGTGAAGCTTCCTCGAAGACCTCCTTTATCTTGATAAGATTTGGATTTATAGATTAGGATGCTCCATCTTAGTTTTGAAAAAAAAAACCTTTAATCTCATGTCGACCCGGAGAGTAAGAAGAAGATAGGAAGAATAGCTCACAATGACTCAAGGAATGAATAGGATAAACACTAAAACCTTAATAAGCTTTCTCGAGTCCTTCACCAATTTATCCCAGTTAGTATTAAAACTACTAGGGAGTAAGAAGGATCAAGGTTTACCTCCCCTCTGCTTCCAAATCCTAGAATCCAAATCAAACATTAGTACACTGCCTATCCTTATTTATTACTTCATATAAGCAAAAAAGTGCACTTCTCCAAAATTACAGACAAGTAAGAATACCCCTATATAAATTGAGACTGCAATCAACAAAAGTATGATATGTGACTGCCAAGATCAACCAAAATGAAATCCAATCTTAAACAATTGCTTCCAATACACAAATTGGCGGGGAAAGAAAAAGTGCCAAGAAGACCCCACCTAAAATGTTCTCCCCAGCTAAATGGAAACCCAAGAATATATCGATCTCTTAATAAGTCAACTGGAAACTTCATTCTCCAGAGAGTGAAGAGCAAAATATCCATGAATGTTTAGTTAAACATTTTTATCTACAACCAAAATTTAAAAACTCAATAGAGTTAAACAAAGAGGATAAGAAGAGAAGGAGAAGGTGGTAGTAGGCAAGAACCAGAGCATAAAAAAGCAATTTCCCCCCTCATTATATATTTCCAACCTGGTGATGAGTCCCGATTACATATGGTTTTTCAGACTCATCTGGCCCTATTTTCTCACTCATGCACTACCCTTTTAGCATTAAAATGCTCATATTTACTTTAGTTATTATTTACGCGTAGTGCACTCTTTTTGCCTATCAGGGTGTGCAATTGCGCATTCTGTGCTGGGGGTATGCATTTGGGGGCTCTTCATGCCTGTACATGCTTGTTTTGTGGATGCTAGTCTTATTTCCTGTGTGGTTGGAGCTTTGGTTTTGAATGTGTATAGGTGGATTGTGCCCTTGAGCTGAGCATTGCAGTCTGGGTAAATCGCATGACCGTGCGATTATTGTTGACGCACGATCGAGGCGATCATGCGATTTACTCAGAGCTGTTTGTGATGATGTTCGTCGTGCGTTCCTTAACGCACGATTGAATCTAATCGTGCGTGAAGGAAAACACACGACCTACCTGGAAGAGGGTAAAATCTGCGACCAATCCTACCCCGTGCATTTTTGGTCGCGCACGAGCATTCCGCTCGTGCGTGAACAAAAATGCACGACCTTCCAGTAGCTCCAGGTGTTGTTTATCTCTGTAAATCGCACGGCCCAAAATGCACAGTCGTGCGTTTTGATCGTGTGTTACTTAAAATTAATGCCTCTATTTAAGCGCACATGATCGTTCGACCTAAGGAAGTTCTTTTCGGCCTTTTCATTGGTGAGCCATCGGGAGGAGCGGGAAAGCTCCAGCTTCTCCCTCAACTAGTTACACCTTGGGAGAGAAGCTCCGACCACCATCTCTTTGTGAAACTCTCGTTAGAGCTTCGTCTCCAGCCATTGCCATTGTTGACAGCTCTCAAGCTCCTTTTCCGGCCATTTCGTGCTGCATTTCGGGAAGTTTCCAACAAGATTATTGCCAGCAAAGACCATCGAAGAAGACGGGCTCAATATAAGGAATTGACAACTCCTCTCCGTACCCCGAACGTCAATCGTGGACCGATCTCAGACAAGGAATGAGAACCCTTGAGTCCGGCCATGAATCCCGGCAAGCCTTCGTATGCTCGGTTGTATTTCTTCCCCATTCTCCTTATTGTAGTATTGATAATGTGTTTTGAGATGTTGTCATGATGTATAAAAACCCGAACTTTGCTCAAGATGATAATCATGTTTGTGTGATTATTTTGGTGGTTTTTATATAAATGGTGTGCCTTATTCTTCGATCTTGTCTTGCAGCGTGCTGTGATAGTGCCATCCTAGCAATAGCTAGGAGCGTTCTTGGCGAAGAGGTGATTGCGACCCTCATTTTATTTCTTGTTGATAACTTAGGAACCCAAATTAAGACCCCCGTTTGGTTCGAAATCACACTTGCAGTTTATTTTCTGATTAGGAAATCCACACACCCTACTTGCACTCCTCGAGAGATCGATACTCGGGGACTTGCTCCCATTTTATTACTTGTGCGACCGATGCATTTGCCATTTACGCATCAAGTTTTTGGTGCCATTGCCGGGGAGTGCAACTGTCGTGTGTTTTCTCTACCAGGAGAATAGTTGTAAGCGTGCTGTTTTTTTTATTGTTTTGTGTCTTTTGTGTAATGGAAGGACAAAATCTAGATGAACTTTAATATGCTAATCTTGAGACTAAATGGGAGAGGAGAGCTCGTTTATGTGAAGAGGCTGCAAGGGAAAGAGAAAGAA
Source organism: Dactylorhiza incarnata (assembly GCA_033032865.1). Lineage (NCBI taxonomy): Eukaryota > Viridiplantae > Streptophyta > Magnoliopsida > Asparagales > Orchidaceae > Dactylorhiza > Dactylorhiza incarnata. The sequence goes on along the minus strand of JAWHQI010000326.1, from coordinate 305,559 downwards.
TTGATGTTATTGGCCAAGTTGCTAATGGTTAAGGTGGTCGAATTCCTGATGAACAGGAAGAGGTCCATCCTCGTGTGCGAACGATGCGTGACTTCACTACCCCTACGATGGGAAGTATCTATCCAGCATTTGGCCCGACTATTGTTAACAACCAATTCGAGATCAAGCCAACTATCTTGAATATGATTCGAAATAACACCCAGTTTTCATGGATGCCAAGTGAAGACCCCCATTTACATCTTGCTGGGTTCTCAGAAATTTGTGGCACATTCCACTATGCCGGGATCACCGATGATGTGGTTAAGCTCAGGTTGTTTCCATTTTCTCTTCAGGATAAAGCCAAAGCATGGCTGCACACTATCCCTCTTGGGACCGCGGCTACATGGGATGCTCTTTTGTCAAAGTTCTTATCAAAGTTCCACCCGGTGGATAAGATAGTGAATGCTCAGGGTGAGATATCTACATTTAGACAGCTTGATCAAGGATCCTTGTTCGAAGCATGGGAGAGATTTGTTGAGCTGCTGCGTAGATGTCCGCAACATTGTTGTGAGTCCTGGAATGTAGTAGACATTTTCTATTTTGCCGTGGAACCAAACTATAGGGCGATGATCGACGCTACTGCGGGAGGAACAATAATGAATCTAACTCTTGACAAAGCTCTGAGGATTATCTGTTACACTGCTTCATATATCACTTACTAGACTACTGGATGGAATGCACCAAGGGGTGCTAGGAATCTATTTGAGCTAAATGCAGTCATGCCACCAAGGGAGACTACACAGCAGGCCTCAGATAATATGCTGATGCTATCAAGATCAACTCCTCCCTTTGCTCAAGTTATGGCGATCACTTGTCAAGGTTGTGGAAACCCAGGGCATCATGCTTATGAGTGCCCCCACAGGTGAGCAATCTACTGACCTTTCTTATGATTAAAGTGTGAATTTTCTGAATAGTCAAAATCGAAAGGTGCCGTTTGTAACATCCCCATCCGTTCGGGAGCATATAACATAGGGTCCGGCCGGGGCCCCACGCCATATACTACAAAACAAACGGGAACGTCACTTAATTGAAATATCGAACGACTCTAAACAACGAACCTAACTCAGAGCATTTTATGCGGAAGCAAAAGAGAGAGACAAGATATATAAACCACAAAACCCGAACCCGGGTATGTCCACTTCTATTACTTGGAATGAAATGTTTTATACAACAAAATTTAGGCACAACGGCCTTACAAATTACCAACATCGGCGCGCAGGCCGGCCATACATGAAAACAAGAGAACATTAAAAGGGCCTTCAAGGGCCGCAGCAGTGCAGAGGCTTCAGCCCGCTATGAGCCCACTATGTTCCCGCTCGGTCCAGCACTTGTACAACAAGCCCACCAAAAACGGTGGCAAAATAGGGCAACGGTCAGCAACGACTGACCAAATTATAACGACCCCACCCCTTCGAGGGGGTAACAGTTTCCCGTCCCTGCAAGAGCATCACATTATATATATATATAACAGAATGAAGCGGCTGACACGGCCCACAACAATTCATACATTTGCATCAATCACAAATGTGGGAATGGCCTCCACGTCTCATGCTCTCAGGCACTCTTTGGTGTACTCCGCCTTCCACCACCATCCACTCTTGATGGCTTTGCCCTTCGAGGCTAAAGACGGTGGCCCGAATACCAGGGCTCTCCCGCGCTTTAATTGTGAACATCCATAGTCCGAAGACTCTTTCCCATTGCTTCCCGACATGCTGCACGAGACTTACTAATCAGGTGCTGCAATGGTGCGGTTTCAGGTTTGCCAAATGCCCGTTGTTCACAGCTCTCGTTGTACAACACAAAAAGCGGGTATGGAGTCCCCTCAGCCCAGGTATTCTCAATTAGCCGGCTCTACGGGCCGCTAAGTCATCCACCAGGACACCCTCATAGGTCGGGCACACAGGCCTCAGGTCCTCTCAACAGGTGAGCACAACAACATCACCGGAACTCAGTCTGGGAGCTGTCGCCAGTGTTAACGTTAACGCCTGGCGATAGTGCACAGAAACCCCATTTTGGCTTCTATCTATGGGTGCTTCCCGGGGCACACCCCCAGGCATTGTTGCACATGCAGTAGCACTCCCACTGCCTCAGAACGCACAAAATCACCAGAACCAAGTCTGGGAGCTACCACCCGGCGATAACGCTAACGCCAGCGGTAGTGAACAGAAACTCCATTTCTGCTTCTAAATTCGGGTGCTTCCCGGGGCACACCCCCAGGCATTGCTGCGCATGCAGTTGCACCCTCTATTCCTACAAAGCAGGATATCAACACGGAGTTTTCCCCGGCATGCATAATATCAAAAAGCATCACCAATCCGGACGAACCGTCTCGGATGGGCTTCACACAGTGCGTCTACGTCCATTTCATGCATGGACTCTACATGCAAGTAAGATCTGACAGGGATAACACGAATCCACCCGTCGGAGGTTGCGACCTCCCCCTTTTGGGTAGGGACCTCAAAGATGCACGGAAATGGACTAACACATGTCCAAAAGAGGGTAGAAAGGATCGTTACCCTTAGACGTCGCTTCGAGGCCATAGCTTGATTTTTGGCATGGTTAAAAAGGAGCGTCTAGCCCTCCTCTACACGTAGCCACCAACGTTGAGGGATGCACGACCTTCCTGTAGCTTCGGGTGCTGTTTATCTCTGTAAATCGCACAGACCAAAACACATGGTCGTGCGTTTTGATCGTGCGTTACTTAAAATTAATGCCTCTATTTAAGCGTGCAGGATCGTTTGACCTGAGGAGGTTCATTTTGGCCTTTTCATTGGCATGTCATCGGGAGGAGCGGGAAAGCTCCAGCTTCGCCCTCAACTAGTTCCACTTTGGGAGAGAAGCTCCGACCACCATCTCTTTGTGAAACTCTCGCTAGAGCTTCGTCTTCGGCCACTGCCATTGTTGTCAGCTCTCAAGCTCCATTTTTGGCCATTTCGTGCTGCGTTTTGGGAAGTTTCCGGTAAGATTACTGCCAGCAAAGACCAGCGAAGAAGACGGGCTCAATAGAAGGAATTCACAACTCCTCTCCGTACCCCGGAAGTCAACCGTAGACCGAGCTCGGACATGGACTAACAACCCTTGAGTCAGGCTGTGAATCCCGGCAAGCCTTCGTATGCTCGGTTGTATTTCTTCCACCTTCTCCTTATTGTAGTATTGATAATGTGTTTTGAGATGTTGTCATGATGTATAAAAACCCTAACTTTGCTCTAGATGATAATCATGTTTATGTGATTATTTTGGTGGTTTTTATATAAGTGGTGTGCCTTGTTCTTCGATCTTGTGTTGCAGCGTGCTGTGATAGTGTCTTCCTAGCAATAGATAGGAGCGTGCTTGGCGAAGAGGTGATTGCGACCCTTATTTTATTTCTTGTTGAAAACCTAGGAACCCAAATCAAAACCCCCGCTTGGTTCGAAATCACACTTACAGTTATTTTTCTGATTAGGAAATCTACACACCCTACTTGCACTCCTCGAGAGATCGATACTTGGGGACTTGCTCCCATTTTATTACTTGTGCGACCGGTGCACTTGCCATCTGCGCATCACCTGGTTCCTCTCACCTTAGTGGCAATCCATCTTTTTCCATTCCAATGTTGAATCCATACATTCATCAACCTCAATTCCAAATAATAACCCATCAGGAAATCTAGAGAAAGAGAGGGAGAGAGAGAGAGAGAAAGAGAAAGAGAGAGTGGGATTAATTTCAAATTAGAGGCTCGGATGACTTACAAAAGTAATGGAAGAAGAGGAGTAAGGCAGAGAGAAGAAATTCTCATCCTCCAACCTCCTCCCAATGATAATGTCATGAGTAGAGGAGGAATCCAAGATTCTTTATTATGAAAACCCAAAGGTGGATTCATAAAATATAGAGTCAATAATATAGGAAGTAGAGGGAAGCAGCTACAGGACTCCTCCTAAAACCAACTGACCTCACTAGTTAGGAAAATAAATTGACAAACCAAGGAAGGACGCAACAACCCCGCCAATCCCCAAACAATTATGCTCTGTTAAAGAATGTAATGGGGAAAGCGAGAGAGTGTGTGTGAGAGAGAGTTCCCATTCTTACAAAACAAGAAGCATAGTTCTCATATTAACTAACTTGTTTATTACATGAGGATACATGGCTATATATAGCCTCAACAAAAGAAACAGTTAACCAAGGACAAGTGTTAAATAATAAAATATAATAAAGAAACTATTTCTGCTATAATATTGTAATAGCCCCGCTCAAGTTGGACTATGTAGATCATATAATGCCAACTTGTTAATTGTTGTCGTGAAGGTAGAAAGATGCAAAGCCTTACTAAAAGGATCTGCTAGCTTATTAGTAGATGAAATGGGCAATAAGTGTATCAACCCAGTTTTATCTTTTCTCGAATCACATGGCAATCAATCTCTATGTGCTTTGTCCATTCGTGAAAAGTTGGATTATGTGCTAGGTAGACAGCTGAATGGTTATCACAATAAACAGAAATTGGTTGAGTCAAGGAAATAGTAAAGTCTGTAAGTAAGAACTTTAGCCATTGAAGTTCACATGCCAAGCTAGCTAAGGCCATGTATTCAGCTTCTGAGGAAGAACATGATACAATGTTTTGTTTCTTTGATCTATAGCAAATGAGAGAGGTTCCAAGAAAAACACAGAACCCAGTGATAGATTTGCGAGTGTCCCAACATGAAGCACAATCTGCATCAGAAAAACCAGATAAAATCAAATTGTTATTTCTGGGAAAATAAAGGCCCTTAGCCGGTGCTCCCTTGAGATATTTTATGACACGAATTGCTGCTTGATAATGAAATTCCATAGGAGAAGAGATGAATTGGCTTAATTGTTGAACAACAAAGCTAATATCTTGTCTTGTAGTAGTTAAGTACAGTAATCTCCCAACCAGTCTTCGGTAACTCATAGGATCATGACAAGGAATACCTTGATCCTTTCTTAACGTGCAGCTAGGATCAAGAGGTGAGAAATGAGTCTTAGCAGCCAAAACCCCAGCATCCTTTAACAATTCCAGAGTATATTTTCTTTGGTTTAACATGATTCCCTCCTTCGATCTAGAAACCTGAAGGCCTAGAAAATATCGAAGAGTTCCAAGATTTTTAATTATGAAATGCCTGTCCAACTGATTTTTAACCATTTTTATCTCATCCATGCTATCCCCTGATAGTACAATATCATCTGCATATATGAGAAGAACAGTAAAACTTGAACCAGTTTTCTTAATAAAAATAGAGTGATCTGCATTGGACTGTTTATAACCAAGATTGTTGAGAACTAAAGATAGTTTTGAGTACCATTGCCGACTGGCTTGCTTAAGGCCATACAAGATTTTTATAGTTTACAAATATGATTGGGATTGGATGATTTAAAACCTGGTGGAAGAGACATGTAGACCTCTTCATGTAAATCCCCATGGAGAAAAGCATTATTAACATTAAGTTGCTCAAGGAACCAATCTCTTGCGGCTGCTATTGAGAGAAGAACTCTAACAGAAGTTAGTTTAGCAAAAGGAGAAAAAGTATCAAAATAGTCGATTCCTTCCATTTGAGTGTAGCCCTTTGTAACACCCCAGGGCAGGCAGGCAACCTCATCCTGCGTGTCCGGGCTGCAGCCCATGTGCAACCCCAACCCTTCTCCGCGCCTGTTTCTCAGCACGTTGGGTTGTTGAGGGGGGGGGGGGGGGGGATTCGATCCCGCCACCTCCTGATAAGAACTCCTTCAACCGAATCTCATCACCAACTGAGCTACAGCTGAGTCTCATCACCAACTGAGACTCGATTGAAGGAGTTCTTATCTAGGAGGTGGCGGGATCGAATCCCCCCCTCAACAACCCAACGCGCTGAGAAATAGGCGCGGAGAAGGGTTGGGGTTGCACATGGGCTGCAACCCGGACACGCAGGATGAGGTTGCCGGCCTGCCCTGTGGTGTTACAAATAAAAAGTGCACTTTTTATTCAGCTCAATTGGTGATGAGACTCGGTTGAAGGAGTTCTTATCCAGGAGGTGGCGAGATCGAATCCCCCCTCAATAACCCAATGTGCTTAGAAACAGGCGCGGAGAAGGGTTGGGGTTGCACATGGGCTGCAGCCCGGAAACGCAGGATGAGGTTGCCGGCCTACCCTAGGATGTTAAACCCTTAGCTACAAGCCTTGCCTTATACCATTCTACAGTTCCATCGGCATGGTATTTAATCTTGTAGATCCACTTACATCTGATTGGATTCTTACCAGAAGGAAGATCCACAAGAATCCACGTGTTGTTTTCTTTTAAGGTTGCAAGTTATGTATTCATTGCATCATTCCAGCACTGGAATTTGGGTGCTTCAGCATAAGTGTTGATGCATAAAAATGCGTCGTAGTTATAAAAATACTTGACGTGCAAAATTATAACTACAAACGATAGCGGCAAGTGTACCGTATCGAGTGAAGTATAGGATCTCGCAAGATCAAGGTCGTATTAGACTCGGGTCATGTTAAGTACTTCTACTTCGAGTGAATGTTTATTATTTTACCGATAGAAGAATAAGGTTGGGTTTATGCAATTTAATTTTACTAATTAATAAAAACTAGCGCACGACCTTCGAATCACCTTAGACTAAGCAAAAGAAACGTGTAGTAGAAATCGATCTCGTGTTAGAGTGGCCTTGACCGCGGAGGTTCCAAAAGCATGAGTGCTCCTCTCTCGAGGGTTGGCTCAACTAAGCTTAAGTTGCACACGACCGAACTCTCGTTCTATAATCAAGTGGCTTAAGACTTGCTTTAAGAGAAGGACCTCACTGGGATGTTAATCCCGTTCGGAAGAGTTACGTATGTCCTCTCTCAAGGGGTACGTTCGACTCTCTTTACCAATGACCGATCCGTCTTAAGGGCCTCTCGGCCGTCAAAAGACGAAAACCGTTACTAGAACGAGTTGGCCACGGTAAATCGTAAGCGTTTTAACACTAAGAACAGAATTCTAAAACACAAAAAGAGATTGCATCATCCTTGGATCATCTAAGCCGAGCACAAAAGTGATTAGTTGCTCATGATCACGGAGGAATCATAAGAAGAGGAGGAAGAAAACATAGCGAAAAGAGCGGGGAAATTAGAGACTAAAAATTACGATTTTATTAGTGTCAATTGTAAAAAGAAGAATACATAAAATTGAGATTACAAGAGAAACTACAAGCTTTGAATTGAAATAGCTACCATCATAAGAAATAAAGGAGCATAATAACTACTAGAAACATGAAAATAGTACAAGAAAATGAAATTCTAATACTAATAATTTGTCCCTGAAGATCTGGAGAAGCTCCCTTTAAATAGGCAGAAATTTGATGTTACACACCCTTGGTCACGCCCGTGACCAAGGGCGTGTGATGAGTCCTGATCATATACACTTTTATGGACTCATCTGGGCCATTTTTCAGTCATTTCACCGCACTTTAGCCCTGTTATTGTTTATTATTGATATTCCATGCTAGGTGCACCTCTAGGCCCATTTTGGTGTGATTTCATGCTTTTCTTCATTAGTAGTTTTCATGCTCCGTTAGGAGCCACTTTCGGTGGCTAGATTCGTGGTTGTGCTGGAATAGGAGTCGTGCAGGTGTTCCCGGTGCAATTCTGCACAGGAACACTGCGCACGATCACCGGTTCTATTGCGCACGACCACTGGTCGTGCGCCACTAATCGTGTGCACTTAACCTTCTTTTCACGAGTTCTGTTTGGTGCAGTGCGCACGACCACCAATGCCAGCGCGCACGACCACCGGTCATGCTCCACTGCTCGTGCGCATCTGCCATTAAATTTCTGAGCTCTGTTTGCTGAAGTGCGCACGACCATCAACTCCAGTGCGCACGACCACCGGTCGTGCGCCACTGTCCATGCGCACTTAACAATTATTTTATGAGTTCGGTTTCATCTAATGCGCACGACCACCGACGATGGTGCGCACGACCACCGGTCGTGCACCACTGGTCGTGCGAACATGTTATTTTATAATTTCTGTCTTTGCAGGCTCCGTCCAGGCAGAGCGCACGATCACCGAATTCTAGTGCGCACGACCACTGGTCGTGCGCCAATGACCGTGTGCACTGTTTATTCCAGCGCCTATAAATAATGCTGCTCGCGAATTAGGTCGGATCGCTCCGTATTTTCTTCCGCAGTCCGCCGTTCCGCCCCCTTTCCGCTGGTTCTTCGCCCCCTAGGCCTCCTCCATCATCCAAGGGCTTCAAGGAGGAGATTCTACACTCATCTTCATCGCCAAGCAAGGTGTTCTTCGCATTAGACGTGGCCGGATGGTAAATCGCTGGAGAAGATGGGTCCATTGGGAGGTGTGACAACCCTCCTCTACCCCGGACGCAGTTGGGACCGAGCTAGGACGTGGATTGACAACCCAACGATTCCTACCGTGAATCTACAACGAGACTCCGGATTCGGTCGTATCTCTTGCCTTTTTCTTCTACTTGTGTGGTTGTAGTTGTTTGTAATCTCTATATTTAGATGATGAATGCTATGAACTATGTGTATTATTGTTTATTTCATGTTTATGGAATTATTTAGTTCATATGTGTTAATGAGGAGCGCCGCTATCCATTTTCCACTCCACCACTGTGTCCGGTGCCGCACTAGCAATTGCTAGTGGCATGCTTGTCGAAGAGGTGCTTGCGACCCTCACTCCGCTAGCCTACTCGTCCATCCGCCTACCGAAGCGTGGCATCGCGGCCCGTATTCCATCCCGCCTAACGAAGCAGTGCGCTCAAGGCCTGCACAGTTCGATTCTGCTTGCCTACTCGTCCATCCACCCTTTTGACGCAGCGCGCTCAAGGCCTGCCTAGTCTCCATCCCGCCAAGCGAAGCATTGCATAGCGGCATTGCATAGGAGTAGTTGATAGCTTTTATTTTATTTTCCAAAAGCCAACCCAACTCCCCCGCATTCCATCCGATTTAAGGACTTCAATCTCAAGTCCTTCCTCGAAACCTAACTCCACCTTACTGTGTTCCTCAAGAGACCGACACTCGGGGATTTTCCCCATTATTATTACTTGTGCGACCGGTGCACTTGCCGAATCCTCGCATTAAGTTTTTGGCGTCGTTGTCGGGGAACACAGTCGTGTGAGTTTTCTGGAGAGGGAGAACCTGAGAGAGAAGCCCTTCCATTTGTAAATTGCATTTCTTTGTTTTATTTCTTTTTATTCCATTTTCCTTTTTTTTAATTAGGTTGCTTTAGTAATTTTTGTTAGGTGTAGCATTTTGCACAATAACACTTTTATTTTGAATCGTATTATCTTCACATTATGTGGGCACATCTTAATTTCCGTTGCCGTTGGTGTGGAGCTACCTCCCACTCTAGTGATGAATGCCCTGCGGAGAATAGTAGGCATAATTCTTATAGCCCAGCATATGGAGCACCGACTTCGTCTAGTACTCCATATGGTGCGCGTAAGTCTTATGGCTACTCTGCTGAGCCTTTACCGTCATACTTCTTTTCGGCTCCAGCTCCCGCTGCGCCAAAGAAGTCCGTAAGGCAGTGCCGGTTTTGTCGGAGCACTGATCATGTCTTGAAGGATTGTGCCGAGTATCTTCGCCAATTGGACGAGGATGACGAGCCGGATATCCGGATCGTCCCAACTCCTAACTCTGGCGGCACACCTTCAACATCCGGGTATGTGTCTTTGTCACCTTCGCATCTTGAAGGGTATGGCCTGGATACGCTCACCGGATGTGCGGCTGATTTATGTACCGACATTGCTGAGCCTATTCTCCCGGTGCATCCACCACCCCTAGTGGATTCGATTCTTTGTGAGGAATCGGTGCTCGACTTTTATCCGAGCACTATTACTCCCTCTGTTGTGCATACTACTCTCGTCTCCGACGACATTGTTGAGGATGTGTCGCAGGATGAGGCTGGCGATCTATGTGTTGTGCCTATTCCCATGGAGGAGGACAACCTTCTAGGTGAAGAGGAGCTTTCCTCAACACCGGTGGAGGAAGTCCAAATCTTGGGCATGGCCACTGTCGATCCCGCTGAACCTTGCGTCATTGATGACAATGCCAACATTATTTTACTTCCCCAACCTGATGGGAGTGAGACCGGGACCACTCCCCCGATTTTTGATTATTTATGTCATTCTTCGCTTTTATTTCCTGACCCCCCTTCTTCATCTGAGCCTGTGCAGGTTGAGTCTTCACAGGTACTTCAGGAGGACTTGGAGCTTTGTGCTCAAGTCAATGATGAGTGTGTCCTTTTATGCGAGGAGGTTGATCCCTCCTTCATTAAGGAAGCCTCATTCGTTGCTTTCTCCTCCTGCGGACCTGCTGTTGACGACTCCTTGCTGGGCAAGGATAGTTTTGGTGAGATGAGTGAGGACCAGGCCTCCTCCTCTTCTTACTTTCTATTCCCTCTACCTGTGACGAGCAGGTATTATTATTATTTAGGTAGAGGGGTGACTGCCTTATCTCCGTATCGGTACCAGCTACCGAAACGGATAATGGAGCAGTTACCTGTGCACTTTTCTTTTCATAGGCCCATTAGCTAGAACCTTTAGTTTTTGAATAAGTCGTGCTGGGATGACAATAACCCCAGTAGTTATCTTACTTTTCATGCATTTTATTTTTAGTCCATCCTGTTTAGTTAGCTGTAGTTTATTGTAGTTTATCTTTTTCTGCTTCTTTTGTTTTGCGGAGCTGACCCCTGCAGGTACTTCTTCTGGATGGCGGATGCTGCAGCTTAGTCTGGGTTTAAACGCCAATCTTCTGGTGTGCTCATTTCTGAGCACTGGGTACTCTCTTTCCCTAGTTTTTTCTGATTTTCATGTCATATATTCTGTGGATTGTTTAGTTTAAGTCTGGGGGAGAGTTGTTTTGTTTACCCGCTCACGTGCACTATTGCACTGCATGCTAGAAGATTTCATTTAAAATGTTTTGTTTATTTTCATTGCACACCACATCACCCACTTGAGCGCGTACTCATCTGTTTGCTTGCTCTGTTGTGAATGTAATTCTTCTGCTTATTTGGGAAAGTCTAGGTGATGGCTTAGGACTATGTAGCGGAGTAAAATGTTGACTCCCGTAGTGCTCCTAGTCGAGTGATCGGTTGCATAGAAATTTGTGTAGGGTAGACTTCTCTTTATAATTATGGTTTTATATTTTTCTTATTAGTGTAAATGTTGTTTACTCTACTCAAATGGTGAATTCGGTGGAATCAAACGGTAGCATAGGGATGTGTGTAAACGATCGCTAGATTCGTATTGCTTGAGTCGGGAGAAAGGATAATCTTTCTCGGTGGCTAGAACTTGCCCCAAGCGATTCTTGAAGCATGGGTATACGGTTAGTCAATTGCGTGAATGTGATATAGGCCATCATCTTGGCCCGGTTGAGCCTTTGTGCCATTCCTATCATCATATCCTCGCTAGCCCAGTTGTGCCTACCCGTTCTTTGATTCAGCCCCACTTTTATTTCACCAAAGCCCAAAAGCCAATCCTAGTCGCACACCCAAATCTGAGCTTTAGCTGTTTATTATTTTCATGAGTTGGGTTGTTGATGTGGTAATATGTTTGTGAAGATGTGGATGTGTCCTTTTGTTTATTTGCTGAAAATGATAAGAAAAGAAAAAAAAATGAGAAAAAGAAAAGAAGTTAAAAAGAAAGGAAAGAGAAGGAGTGTTTAATTGAAAATCTTTATGTATAGATTTATGTTTGGGAGTAGGCGGTGCACGCACCCATGCTGTTAAGTCCAAGTCTGGGGGTGTTGTGTACCCGCGTGTTTGTGTGGTGAACGAGAATAATTTCTGCATAAGCTCATTGGGGTTTAGTGCTTGAGCCGTCGTTTTTATCTTTGTTTTTCCTCACCTAAACCCAAGCCCCATTTAAAACCTAAAGTCCTATTGATTCACACATTTGAGTCAAACCAGTGCCGTGGAGAGAATATGACCGGGCAAGCCTATGGTCACCGACACCGATGGATTTCGGTGGAGTTTGTCCGACATCCCAATCTTGAGCAATGCTCATCTCAGCGTTTAGTTTACTTTCTCCGTATGCATGACCGAACGATTCACCGCTTTTCACCATTTTGAGTAGTTGTAATATGCTTTTACTCTTTTAGAAATATATAGACTGTTTATATAATCAGAAATCTTCTCTACTATTCTTCTTATGCACGTGAGCATGCGACTTCGCATGGTACTCTATATTGTAGTTTTAAGCCATCTACTTTTCTTTCCCTGTTCGCTTAGAATTTGTTTGCTCGGGACGCGCAAACAGGTAAGTCTGGGGGTGTGATGAGTCCTGATCATATACACTTTTATGGACTCAACTGGGCCATTTTTCAGTCATTTCACCGCACTTTAGCCCTGTTATTGTTTATATTTGATATTCCATGCTAGGTGCACCTCTAGGCCCATTTTGGTGTGATTTCATGCTTTTCTTCATTAGTAGTTTTCATGCTCCGTTAGGTGCCACTTTCAGTGGCTAGATTCGTGGTTGTGCTGGAATAGGAGTCGTGCAGGTGTTCCCGGTGCAATTCTGCACAGGAACACTGCGCACGATCACCGGTTCTATTGCGCACGACCACTGGTCGTGCGCCACTGATCGTGTGCACTTAACCTTCTTTTCACGAGTTCTGTTTGGTGCAGTGCGCACGACCACCAATGCCAGCGCGCACGACCACCGGTCGTGCGCCACTGCTCGTGCGCATCTGCCATTAAATTTCTGAGTTCTGTTTGCTGAAGTGCGCACGACCATCAACTCTAGTGCGCACGACCATCGGTCGTGCGCCACTGTCCGTGCGCACTTAACAATTATTTTATGAGTTCTGTTTCATCTAATGCGCACGACCACCGACGATGGTGCGCACGACCACCGGTCGTGCGCCACTGGTCGTGCGAACATGTTATTTTATAATTTCTATCTTTGCAGGCTCCGTCCAGGCAGAGCGCACGATCACCGAATTCTAGTGCGCACGACCACTGGTCGTGCGCCAATGACCGTGCGCACTGTTTATTCCAGCGCCTATAAATAATGCTGCTCGCGAATTAGGTCGGATCGCTCTGTATTTTCTTCCGCAGTCCGCCGTTCCGCCCCCTTTCCGCTGGTTCTTCGCCCCTAGGCCTCCTCCATCATCCAAGGGCTTCAAGGAGGAGATTCTACACTCATCTTCATCGCCAAGCAAGGTGTTCTTCGCATTAGACGTGGCCGGATGGTAAATCGCTGGAGAAGACGGGTCCATTGGGAGGTGTGGCAGCCCTCCTCTACCCCGGACGCAGTTAGGACCGAGCTACGACGTGGATTGACAACCCAACGATTCCTACCGTGAATCTACAATGAGACTCCGGATTCGGTCGTATCTCTTGCCTTTTTCTTCTACTTGTGTGGTTGTAGTTGTTTGTAATCTCTATATTTAGATGATGAATGCTATGAACTATGTGTATTATTGTTTATTTCATGTTTATGGAATTATTTAGTTCATATGTGTTAATGAGGAGCGTCGCTATCCATTTTCCACTCCACCACCGTGTCCGGTGCCGCACTAGCAATTGCTAGTGGCGTGCTTGTCGAAGAGGTGCTTGCGACCCTCACTCCGCTAGCCTACTCGTCCATCCGCCTACCGAAGCGTGGCATCGCGGCCCGTATTCCATCCCGCCTAACGAAGCAATGCGCTCAAGGCCTGCACAGTTCAATTCCGCTTGCCTACTCGTCCATCCGCCCTTTCGACGCAGCGCGCTCAAGGCCTGCCTAGTCTCCATCCCGCCAAGCGAAGCATTGCATAGCGGCATTGCATAGGAGTAGTTGATAGCTTTTATTTTATTTTCCAAAAGCCAACCCAACTCCCTCGCATTCCATCCGATTTAAGGACTTCAATCTCAAGTCCTTCCTCGAAACCTAACTCCACCTTACTGTGTTCCTCAAGAGACCAACACTCGGGGATTTTCCCCATTATTATTACTTGCGCGACCGGTGCACTTGCCGAATCCTCGCATCAGCGTGTAAGGAGCGTGATCGATGCTGGTGCAGAGCGGGCGCGTTCTGGCTTCAATGCAGGCGTTTTGGACGCGTCACGCCCTAGGTCACGCCCGTGACCTGGGGCGTGTAATCTTGAAATAGTGCTGCTGGCGGGAGACTCTGGCGGGAAGAAGTTTGGGTCGAGTCACGCCCGTGACTGGAGGTCACGCCCTCGGTCACACCCGTGACCGAGGGCGTGTAACTTTAAATGACGCAGCGGCTCGATCTGGATGCTGGTGGCGTGGTCCCGGGCGTGACTTGGATGTCACGCCCTTGGTCACGCCCGTGACCTGGGGCGTGTACTTGGCGAATCTTCACGGAATGGGCCCGAAGTGGCGGCAGCAGGTCTGGAACACATCTTAGGCTGACACACCCTTGGTTACGCCGTGACCTTGGCCGTGTACTTGACATTTTTACTCAAAGTGCCCAGAAAACCTGCAAAACATAAAATAAGCTTAAATTAGTTGAAGAAATTTAAAAGGAACAGATTAAATAAGAAAATACATATAATTTATATAAATTCAATTTAAAACTATATTAAAATAATACTAAAAGATGAGTACAAAAAGTACTCATCAAACACCCCCATACTTGAGATTTTGCTATTCCAGAGCAAAAGAGTGAGGAAAGAATTACAAAACATCGATATTATTTCTAATTAACTAAAATTTTATTAAACCATGAATAAGTCAAAGACAAATTTTAGGAATTCAAGAATTAAGTCATAAGTTATGTTGATAATTTAAAAAGAGAAATTTGTTTAGCTAACTACTTCTCAAGATAACTATTTAGCAATCAAAATTATAGAAATTTTCAAACAAAATTAGATTGAAATTATAAACACCCTAACATAAAAGAAGCTTAAGGAAAAGACACCTACTAAAATACTGCTCTCTTAATAATTTAGTTTAGGACTAGAAACAATGAAATTGGCTAGGGATGAGTTTGAACGAAATGGCAAATGAAGAGTTCTTGAATAGAGGTGATGAATTTTATCCTCTCATCTCATTTGAATACGAAATTGTATATGTTTAGGAAAATAATGAATTTTATCCTCTTATTTTCCATGCCATATAATATTTTAACAATTCTCTTTAATCAAAAACCCAAAATGTATATGTTTTAGATGTAATGAATTTTATCCTCTTACATCATGACATATAATCTTTTAAATGATTTTGGGTGCATATGTTTTAGGAAATAATGAATTTTATCCTCTTATTTCCATGACATATGATCTTTTTCTACATTTTTTTATTTGCCAACAAAGGGTGAGGGGGAAAAAATACTTCTAGTTTATAAATTAAACTATTTTGAGAGCAACTTTTTAGTCGAATGAGATTTCCTAAGATCTTAAAGTTAAAAGTGAATATAACAAAAAAAATCTAAAGATGTTTAGCCAATTTACCACAAAGTGAAGCTATTTGAAATTAAATGGAGAAGTAGTGCTAATTTAACTCTCTAATCGAATTAAAAACATAAAGTGTTTCTTAAAACTAAATTACTTCAAATTTAGATTTAACAAATTCTGATCAAATAAAATAATTAGCTAAATTAAAAATGTAGGAATTCTTATAATCGTACCTCAAACTGAATTTCTAGAACATTAAAAACAACAAGGCTAGGCGTATTTATTATTATTTTTTATTTCTTGGACTTCCCAAGGGCTACCCGGTGAAGGGTTCGCAAGGTACTAGGAGCTATGATGGGAATTCAAGCCCAAAGCGCCCTTTCCAAGAAATTAGATTTTTATAAGTTATATATATATATATATATTAAATAAAAATACAAGAAAAGCTAAGCTACACCCCCATACTTAAAATTAAACATTGTCCCCAATGTTTAGAACTAAGTATGAAGAACACTTGAAAATAAATTTTTGTAAAACTGAAATTAAAGATAAGCAAGGGGTGCCTCCCAAGAGCGCTTTGTTTTTCCCGTCTTTAAGCTAGACGGTTAGTGTTAGCTAAAGGGAAAATAGAATTTAAGGTGCACGGGCAACTCCCTGAATATGCGTTGCGGGAATTTGGATGTGATCCGTTGCCCGGCGACTCCTCCACTTGCTATTTGATTCTCCATGTTGCTTTTAGGTGAGAGTGTAAATTCGAATCACCTATCCATACCTGAGGTGATTTGAATTTTTGTAGATGAACGGCAAATGGGTCTACGATGACGTTTAGTTGCGACGGCTCATCCTCTACATGGAAATCATTAGGAATTGAAGAATCAAAAGCAAAGGGGTAAGAAACAATTTCACGAGGAGACACTTGTGAAAGAAAAAGATTAAAATCCGATTGTTCGTTTAAAATAAAGGTTTTCTCCCCTAAAATAATTGTTATGTCAAAATGCGTAGAATCATCATTTTCATTTATTTCATTTTCAAAAATAGGTGGCGTTAGCGAATTATCATGAAAATGCGACAAATTTTGACTTAACGAATTTTCTAAAATCTGGGAGGGAGGAGAAATTAGGGAATCAAAATTTTTAGGAGATGAAATTTCTTCATCGCCGCGAAGACTATCCGGGTGGCCTGCCCACCATGAATAATCCACGTCGGTGAGTGAAAAAGAATCACCAGCGTTATCTGGATTATAAAAAGTATTTTTCTTATAATAATTATTTTCCTCATAAAAATTATTAGAATAAAAATCATTAAAATTATTTTCATAAGATTCATGAGAATTACCTTTATTAAAATTAAAAATATTTTCATAAGAAAAATTTTGAGAATTTAAATTATAGCTAGAATTCTCATAAGAGTTAGAAAAATTATTTTCATAAGAATCATAGAAATTATTTTGAGAAAAATTATTTCCATAATTAGAATAAAAATTATTTTCACTATTAAAATTTTGAGAATTTTGAAAATTAGAATTATTAGCGTTAGGAAAATTATTCTCGTAGAAATTTAAAAAATTATTTTCACAAAAATTACTTTCATAGGAAAAATTATTTTGATAATTGTTACGAAAACTATTTTCTTTATTAAAATTTTGAGAATTTTGCGAAGAATGTTCCCTAATAACATTATTTATCCTAACCGCGGCTTCTAAATCATTGATTTTATCTTGAAGCGCGTTAATAGAAGCAGAAAGTTCTAAGACATTATTAGCATTCTCAAGCGCGGCGGATAGCCAAAATATATTTTTTTTTAAAAACAAATGGATTTTAAATGAATGGAATTGAAATAAAAATAAGAAAATATTTTCTTTCTTTCTTTTCTTTTAAAAATGGATTAATATTAGTCTTGGACTTCCCGAGGACTACCCGGTGAAGGGTTCGCAGCGGTACTAGGAGATGTGATGGGATGAAAGCCCAAATCTCCCATTCCAAGAATTTAGGTTGCGCTTTTAATTGAAAATAAATTTTTTTATATATTTTAATAAATAAATAAAAATGATAAAATTAATAAAATTCACTCTTTTCAAAATATCAACAAATTTCCCCGGCAACGGCGCCAAAAACTTGATGCATAAAAATGCGTCGCAGTTATAAAAATACTTGACGTGCAAATTTATAACTACAAACGATAGCGGCAAGTGTACCGTATCGAGTGAAGTATAGGATCTCGCAAGATCAAGGTCGTATTAGAGTCGGGTCATGTTAAGTACTTCTACTTCGAGTGAATGTTTATTATTTTACCGATAGAAGAATAAGGTTGGGTTTATGTAATTTAATTTTACTAATTAATAAAAACTAGCGCACGGCCTTCGAATCACCTTAGACTAAGCAAAAGAAACGTGTAGTAGAAATCAATCTCGTGTTAGAGTGGCCTTGACCGCGGAGGTTCCAAAAGCATGAGTGCTCCTCTCTCGAGGGTTGGCTCAACTAAGCTTAAGTTGCACACGACCGAACTCTCGTTCTATAATCAAGTGGCTTAAGACTTGCTTTAAGAGAAGGACCTCACTGGGATGTTAATCCCGTCAGGAAGAGTTACGTATGTCCTCTCTCGAGGGGTATGTTCGACTCTCTTTACCAATGACCGATCCGTCTTAAGGGCCTCTCGGCCGTCAAAAGATGAAAACCGTTACTAGAACGAGTTGGCCACGGTAAATCGTAAGCGTTTTAACACTAAGAACAGAATTCTAAAACACAAAAAGAGATTGCATCATCCTTGGATCATCTAAGCCGAGCACAAAAGTGATTAGTTGCTCATGATCACGGAGGAATCATAAGAAGAGGAGGAAGAAAACATAGCGAAAAGAGCGGGGAAATTAGAGACTAAAAATTACGATTTTATTAGTATCAATTGTAAAAAGAAGAATACATAAAATTGAGATTACAAGAGAAACTACAAGCTTTGAATTGAAATAGCTACCATCATAAGAAATAAAGGAGGAGCATAAGAACTACTAGAAACATGAAAATAGTACAAGAAAATGAAATTCTAATCCTAATAATTCATCCCTGAAGATCAGTAGAAGCTCCCTTTAAATAGGCAGAAATTTGATGTTACACGCCCTTGGTCACGCCCGTGACCAAGGGCGTGTAAGGAGCGTGATCGATACTGGTGCGGAGAGGGCGCGTTCTGGCTTCAATGCAGGCATTTCGGATGCGTCACGCCCTAGGTCACGCCCGTGACCTGGGGCGTGTAATCTTGAAATAGTGCTGCTGGCGGGAAACTCTGGTGGGAAGAAGTTCGGGGCGAGTCACGCCCATGACTGGAGGTCACGCCCTCGGTCACGCCCGTGACTGAGTGCGTGTAACTTTAAATGATGTGGCGGCTCGATCTAGATGCTGGTAGCGTGGTCTCGGCCGTGACTTGGATGTCACGCCCTTGGTCACGCCCGTGACCTGGGGCGTGTACTTGGCGAATCTTCACAGAATGGGCCCGAAGTGGCAGCAGCAGGTCTGGAACACATATTAGGCTGACATGCCCTTGGTCACGCCGTGACCTTGGCCGTGTACTTGACATTTTTACTCAAAGTGCCCAGAAAACTTGCAAAACATAAAATAAGCTTAAATTAGTTGAAGAAATTAAAAAGGAACAGATTAAATAAGAAAATACATATAATTTATATAAATTCAATTTAAAACTATATTAAAATAATACTAAAAGATGAGTACAAAAAGTACTCATCAAGTGTGCGGCTCAGTTTGAGAGGTTACATTGAGACAGAAAGACTTCTAAGCAAGACAACATCTGTCATAGTGTAAAACATCTGATAGAGGATAAAGAACTGTATTGCCATAATATGAGGAAGGTTTCAAAGTATTGGTTAACAAGGAAATATGATAATCCTGGAGATATGTAGGAGGATGTCTAACTCTGATGCTCCTCTTTGGCATAATACTAAGGTCTGTATTGTTTAGTTTTGAAGAAACTTCAGCAACATGATGTATGACATCAATATCATAGATGGGTTCTGATATTTAATTTTTGCGGTTTTGAAATTTAGTGAAAGGTTGAGATTTTCTCCAAAACTATTTCCGATAAAGGCAAGTGTACCTTATCGTCTATAATATAGGATATTAAGAAATATCAAGGTCGTATTCCACGGGGCGCGTTGATTACTTCTACTTTGAGGAAAGTCATTATTATCTTATCTAACGATATTTTGGGGTTTTAATTACTTGGCTAGAAAAAAAGAAATTGCAAGCTAAATTTAGAGTTTAGATGATGATAGAAGAAGCTAGTACTCAATCAAAAGTCACCTTGGAGTGAGAAAAGACAAATGAAAAGAGATTAAATCTAATTCCGTTTAAATTGAACTACTTGACCGTGGAGGTTCCCGAAGCTCGAACATGCCTCTCTCGAGGTTAATGCCCAACTAAGTTTAGGAAAAATCAACCGGACTCTCGTCCTATAATCGATTACCTAAAACTTGCTTTACGAAGTGAACCCCGCTATTGGATTTGACTCCAATCCGGGAGATTTACGTCATCCTCTCTCGAGGAGTGCGTGCAACTCTCTTTACCCTTGAGTGATCGATTCATACTTTGAGCCTCTCGGCTAACTAAGTATGAAAACATAAGCGAAAACCATATATCGAAAATATGGCCTCACTAATTAAAAATCAAGGGTAATTCAAGTGTTTATAAAAACGGAAAAAGAAAACTTTAGAAAATCATAACTTGTCTAACTCATCCTCGGATCATTTTGATCGAGTACTACTGAGGATTAGTTAATCATGGTGGAGGGGAAAGAGGAAGAAAAATAAAAATGCATAATAAGAAAATTTAACTAAGTAAGGAGGAGACAAAATAAAGAGAACAACTAATTTTTATTTAAATGAAAACTATTACAAGTCTTAAGAGAAGAGATTGCAAGCTAGGAAAAACAAGTTACAAGCTTAAACTAAACTATTGCATTGAAAGGAAGCTAGTACATTGCATGAGAAAAGGAAGAGAGCATGAAAGTAAAGTCACATGAACATGAACATGAAAGTGAAAAAATACTCAAGATTGGCTCCAACAACACCTCCCCCACTCCAAAATTCTGAACCCTGGACTCAAGGAGAACCTCTGAATTTATAGGAAAAAATTTTAGATTACACGCCCTCGGTCACGGGCGTGACCAAGGGCGTGACTGCACTATTCACATCAGATCCGACAGCGGCGTGGGCTTGAATTCGGCGCGGCGAAAAGTGACATGTCACGGGCGTGACATGTCGGGTCACGGCCGTGACTTTGGACGGCTGCATTAAATGCGGCGTGGGCTGGAATTCGGCACGGTGGCGAAGCAGAGATCACGCTGGAAAGTCACGGCCGTGAGATGTGGGTCACGGGCGTGACTTAGGTTGACTTCTCGACAGCATCTCCACGTCTCGACGGCGGCTCCACGTGGAAGATTCTAAGTTTACACGCCCTTGGTCATGGGCGTGACTTTGGGTCACGGGCGTGACCTGGGGCGTGACTTGGTGTGGGCTAGCTCAGACAGCGCGGCATCATTCTGGACTGATCTTTAGGTTACACGCCCTTGGTCATGGGCGTGACCGAGGGCGTGACATGCCATTTTTCCCGATTTGTCCCAAAATTCTGCAAATATTGAAATTAAGCTAATTTAGAATCACAATTACAAAAAGAACTAACTTATAACCTAAAATTGACATAAAAGGAAAATTCATATTAAATATTTACAAAATTTTCTATTAAAAAGTTATAAAAATACTACTTATCAAATACCCCCATACTTGAGGTTTTGCTATTCCAGAGCAAAAGTGTGAGACATAATTTATAAGACATCCTTAAAAATTTTTAATTTAAAACTAAAATTTCATTTAACCAAAAGTTAAATTAAGAGTAAATTCAAGGGGGAGTTAAGTCCTAAATTATGATGATGATTTGAAAAGAGGGAAAAATGTTTAGGCAAGAACTTCTCAAGAAAGTTAAGTAGTTTGACAAAATTGTAGAAATTATAAAACTAAATTAAATTAAAATTATAAGAACTCTACCTTAAAAGAAACTTAAGGAAAAGTGTTTGCCCAGAAAGCCCGCGACCTCCTCTTATTGATCAGTTTTCCCGGTCTCAATTTAAGTGATCGCCCAGATCGCCAGCTGCCTCCTCAACCGTGATTTTCTAAGTACCAAGCGGTCAGGGTAG
Organism: Dactylorhiza incarnata; assembly: GCA_033032865.1. Taxonomy (NCBI): domain Eukaryota; kingdom Viridiplantae; phylum Streptophyta; class Magnoliopsida; order Asparagales; family Orchidaceae; genus Dactylorhiza; species Dactylorhiza incarnata. Next base: position 284,006 of record JAWHQI010000326.1, on the reverse strand, counting down.
TGCAAGATCGCCAGCTTAAGCGATCTGATCTTTTTTCTTTTTTTTATTATTTGTACCCCTTTTTCCTGCCCCGGCTCTCCTGTACCCCGGGCAGCCCGTAGTTTTCAATTCTGCCCGTTTGGGCAGCCCCCTCGTCTATAAATAGAGGGGTAGGGGTACCAGAAAAAGGACCTTTGCTCCGAGGCTCCAGCTTACAACCTGTGTAAGCGGTCTCATTTCTTCGTGATCGCCATTTCGTGATCGTTTTCCTTTTGTTCCAGCATCTTCTGTCTTAGTAACCTGCACTTCGCAGTTTTCTCCCATCCCCTTTAGTGTGAATTTTGGAGGTACCATTTTTGGCACCAACAGAACGAACACGCGACCTTCAGATTCGAAGTGTCAGGTGAAATCCATAGACTTTCAAGATGGATGATCGCCGTAGAGGTCGTCCCCTGCGATCTCCCAGCGTTCCCCCTTTCGATCACAACCCGTTAGAAGCGCTTGAGCGCCGCTTCGAGCTTCGTGTTGAAAAAGCTCTCCGTGAGGCCGCCCGAGCTTGGCAGGACGCCGCCTCTGTTCAGCAGGAGATCGCGCGGTCTCAACAAGAGGACGCTCGAGATCGGCAAGAAGTCGTCCGGACTCAGCAGGAGTCTGCGAAGCAGATTGAGGCTATGAACCAGGTTCTAGCTGCGATCTCCCAGAAGATCCTTCCTCAAACCTCTCAGATCGCTACTCCTGACCGCATGGCAGGCGGTCACCCGAGCGATCACCCCGTCTTCCAGCCCGCAGCTCCTCAGCGATCTCAGCATGAGGAGTTCGCCGCCCGCCGTAATTCTTTTCGAGCCGCAGCCCAGGGGCCTCCGGCTCAGACCCTGAATTTTGAAGAAGGGTTTGCTTACCCTCAAGATCCTCCCGCACCTTTTCTTCCTCCTCCAGGACCTTCTTGTTGGAGCTAGCTTTCCGCATCTCTTGGTTTGAGAATAACAAATACCGTGTTGTATTTGATCTAGTCTTTTGTGTGTTTATAGTGGCCAGGTTGTACAGGTTCAATGAGGAGACAAGTCCTCGTTCATGGGCATGATCCGAGAACGACAAGTCTCAGGTTGGATGAGTTTTGTGTGCTGATCTTAAAATGACCATAACTTTCAATCCAGGAAGAGTTACAGAACGTGCCACCCCATTTCGGAGATGAGAACGACTCAATCTACAGTCTGGAGTAGTTTCGGGCGACAAAAATGAAGAGGAGCTGTCGCCCAGGCGACAGTGGATATCGCCCAGGCGATAGTTGATGTCGCCCAGGCGACAGTGGATGTCGCCCAGGCGATAGTGGATGTCGCTCGGGCGACAGCAGAGAAGTTACAACTACTTCCCCCATGGCAGCACGACGAAAGGCAGTTTTGAGCTGTCGGAAATCCGACATCGATGTCGCCCAGGCGACAGCTCGGAGGTTACAACAACTGCCCACGACAACACCACGACCGGCAGTTTTGCGCTGTCGGAAATTTTCGACAGCTGATGTCGCCCAGGCGACAGCGAAATTCTATAAATTGGCTCCTTTTGTTCGTGCATTCAGAGATCTGAAGATTCTAAGTCCCTTCCTGAGTGCATTTCATCCAGAGAGCTCTAGAACCTCATGAACTCCCATTTATGATGAGAAGGTTTGAAATTGAAGACGAGATCGGACGCGCTTCTACATCAAGGATCATCTCGAGGCTTCAACCTTCCTTTTTGAGATCTGAATTTCTAGGGAGTTCTTATTTTATCTTGTATTTTCATTTATATACATTTTACTTTGTATTGGTAGGGAAAATCGCTTCTTTGTGCGGAGCGTCTAAGTCCTTGCGTGGCTTAGGGGAAAATCGCTTCCTTGTGCGGAGCGTCCAAGTCCTTGCGTGGCTTGGTGGGAAATCGTGGCCTTGTGTGCTACGTCTAGATCTTGGGAAGATCTAGAGGATAGGCTTGTGCTTGGTCTAGGGAGAGACAAGTGATAGCCTTCCGATCCTTGGGAGAAGGATTGGTAAACAAAAAAAAATTTACATTTGTACGCCTCCGATTTCTAGCAATATAGAAATCAAATTTATGTAAACACTTTTTCATATAATATAATCATGTCTCTTTTGTGTTTACTTGATTTCTATCATTTGGCGTAATCTCTATTATATTGTGTTCTAAGTTTTCAATTCTAAATCTAAATTGTTTATGTCAATCTCCTTCATTATAAAACAATTTAGTAATTATCTTGAAAATTATAGAAAGAATTTTATTCCCTTATTCACCCCCCCCCCCCTCTAAGGGCGCCGTAAGATCCAACAATTGGTATCAGAGGTAGGTTATTCCAAATCGGCTTAACAACCTGGAATAATGGCGTCTCTTGATCATGATCTCGCTTCTACTAGTGGGGAAAATTTTAATATAAATGAAAAAATATTATCACCACCTTTATTTATGGGCAAAAATTTTAAAGGGTGGAAAATATTAATGAAAAATTTTCTTAAGGCCTTAGATGAAAAAGTTTGGAATATTACTATTAAAAATCCATCTAGCGTACTAACTAGAAACGAAATTATTTTAAATGCAAAATCTATGAATAGTATATTTTGTGCGTTAGACCAAAATATTTTCAAACTTATTTATACTTTACCTACCGCATATGAAATTTGGAGTTTTCTTGAAAGAACTTATGATTCTCCTTCTACAGGTACAGAACATTCACAAGAACCGGAGAATATGCAAGCCTATGCAAATATTCAAGAAAGCTACACAAAGGATGGATCCATAGAATGCGCATCAAGCGGAAAGGATGATGGACACTCTTGTTTGGAAGAGAAAGATGAAGAAGACAATGTCACAATATTGGACTCAGTTGATGGCAAAACATCAAGCAAAAGAGAAGACGGAAACTATAGCAAGGTAAGAAAATCTAAATCTTCTCTTTTAGTAACTAATTCTATTTCTACATTTCGTGTGCTTAAATTTGCTAAACGTAAAATTTCAAAGTTGAAACATGCTAATTCCAAATTACGTTTAGAAAATAAAACTTTAAAAGCAAACACTAAAGTAGAATCTTATATTGATATTTCAAATTCTTCTTCATGCTCTTTAATTGAAAATGCTAAACCTTGTTTTGATTATAATTCTTTTAGAAGAACTCAAGGTTTTAGAAAAAGGACTTTTAATTTCAAAAGAACATAATGAAAATTTGATAAAAGAAATTGATAATATAAAGGATAAACTAGAATCATTAAAAATGTTTATTCAAAAAATTTCATATAATGAAAAATCTCTTTTTTCTAGTTTATCAAATTTTCAAAAGTTTAAAAGCTTAACTTCATATTATAAGAGTAGGTCTATAAGAAAGAGTGGAAATGAAAATAATCTAAATAAGGACCAATCATTTAAAACATTTTGTAACTCACTCTTTCAACATTCAATTCTAAAGAAAGACAATCACTCTTATAAATTTTCAAAGAATCCATATAATAAAATTCATTATGATTATCAACATCAATCTATTTTGAAAAATAATTTGAATAAGCATAAATCTCAAATGAATTATTTTTCAAACAAATACAATCATATAAAGATGTCACATAATCATAATATGAATTTTAAAGATAAACAACCAAGGTACGAATGGAGACCCTTAAAGAAAAATGACACATCAACTTTAATAGAAAGGGCTCATTTATCCTTGTCTCCTAAAAAATCATCATGTCGTATTTGGGTACCCAAAGGAACCATCCCTCATGGTCCCCTTTGCATACCTAAATTTCTTATTCATTAGTATCCTATCATTTGCATGAAGTAGAAACAATTAAAAATGAAATATCAATTCTCTACTTCATGATGTGCTTAATTGTTTTTTTTCTTTTGTTTGTTTTCTTATTTTTGAGCCAACACGCTAAGGTCACTTAGATATATTATGAAATATGACTTTTACATTTTAAGCCTAATGTTTATCAAATCAAAATTGAATTAAATTAAACATAAAGTCATAATTTTTAAGTGATCTATCTTTTCTTTTTGTTTTATCCTTTTTAAATCCTTTGCCTATAAATGTCTTATATTATCATTATAAATTGAATGCTAAATTTTCTAAATGATATTATCAAGACTAATGAAATTACTTTCAAAATTGGATTTAAATGGATTTTTAGGGGTCTTAGGCTAAAATATTAAATGTGCAACTAATAGCATATTTGTCTATTTTTCGTTGCTGCATATAATAGCCCCTATATTGAAAATCATAATCGAGAAAAATCAGAATCAAATAATATAAAAAACAATGTGTTTTAAATCAAATATAGTAACTTTGTTGCTAACGCCAGGCGTTATCACTAACACTGGCGGTAACATATTTTCCAAAAAAAAAAATTCTGATTTCTCTAAAAAATTATTTTTACTATCATTATTGTCAAATACCTTGTATTTGTTTAGTCTAATTTCTAAAAATTAAAATCAAAAGAAAATTTTCAAAAATGATAAATATGATTTCACAATCACCACCATGATCTATTAATATCCTATGCTAAAATTCACTATAATCATATATCATAATTCATGATCCATCAAGACCTATCTTAAATCAACTAATTCTATCAACCTTAGGAATTATGAAATATATGATTGCAATTGGTATTATAGTTTCATATCTTGTTTTGTGTGTGTGATGTGCATCTTTATTGTTTGCATGTATATCATTATCTTTAGACCTATGAATTAACTTGGTATCAACAAGATGAAATCAAATAGAATTGTCACTTCATTCTAGGTCTATAAATTTTCAAAACTCTAAAATTGATTACATGCAAACCAATTATATAAATTTAGCATATTTTGCATAACATCCAAATTCATTATCCTAGCCGCACCTCTTTGTATATGCTCAATTTAGTGTTTATGTTAGGATTATCAATATAGTGACATGCTAAAGGTAGAGAAATTTGAACTTTAAAATTCATGAGTACATTGTGATTTCAAAATTTACTATATGTTCTAAAACTAAAACAAACTCATGTTTTATGAATCAATCCTTAGACTAAAATGCTTAGTATATCCATAATCATTAACCTATGACATGTGTCTCACAATAGCGAGGGCGTAGGATTGTGTGCATTAGAGACCTAACCTCTAAGTCATGTCTTGTCCTTAACCGGGGAGGGTTCCAGTGGGGCCTTGAGAGGCACTGGGGGGAAAGAGTGCTAGGTTGAGCGTCGTCTTTTGTATGCATATGGGATTAACACCCCAACCTACGGCATGTGTGCAGCTCCTCATGCCCATCCGTCACTTAGTACTGGGCTAGAGTGTAGTCATGTAGTTAAGGCATCTTGATCTAAGATATACTTATATTATATTCATTGCATGAAAATTATCTCACTCTTTATACATAAATCATGCATATTTTTTTTTATTCTAACATTGCATCATGTGTTTGCATATTTTAATATTTCGAGCTTTAATGATTTTACCAAACACAAGTATTTGAAAAATCACCAAATACATGCTAAAAGAGCCTTCAAATCTAATCAATATACTCTGAAATTTCAACTGAAGGAAGGTCTCTTTATAATACAAATGAATTGAGAAAAATATTTTTCAAAACATCAAGAAATGTAGTTCTGTTTTGGCGTTAAGAAGTTAATGCCCTGCGTTAGCTCCTTTGCTCCAAAATATTTTTTTTTGTGTTTTGAATTATTTCTGGTATTATTTTAATATTTTGTGTGTTTGTAAAAAGTTTATCTTTTTATTCCTTTTAAAACAAAATTTTATTTCTTTTAAAAATATATATATATATGTGTTTTTTTCTCATACATTATTTTTATTTATTTCTCTGGCATAGAATATCATTTATTGAAAGGGCTATTAAAGACTTCTATGAGTTCCAGAGAATATATATAAAAAAAACAAATACAAAATTACAAAACAATTTCAAAGAACAAAAATATGTTTTTCTTTATGTGTGTTTATTGTTTTGTACATATATAAAAAAATTCAAAAATTTATATAAAAAAAATTGATTGATATTCATTGTCATTGTCAAGGATGGATGATTAATTATATCAATTAAAGATTAAATACAATGTTTAATTTAACTTTTAAGTTTCTTAAAAACATTGTTTTGTATTTGTCATGCCTTGAGAATTATCTTGTTATGTGCAATGAAATTGATTGTAGATAAACATGTGTAGAAATGTTTAGCATGCCTCTAAGTATGAGTAATGTATTATGTTTGATAATGATTCATTCACTCACTTATTTTTGATAACCTACATGTGTTTACAATCTTATTCTTACATGATTGTGTAGTGTAATAACATAAATAATTAAAATGCATAAATAGTACCTACACAACATTGAATTGGTTATTACAATTATTTGTCTTTCATGCACTTATTATTTAGAGAAATGTGGTTTACAATGCTATGTTTGCAAAACAAGTGAATTCGGAGTCCTTAGTCACTAAACTAAAAAGCAAATAATAAATGACAAGGAAAACTCCACCAAGCACTACTCACCCTCCTGATAAGTCTTAATGAGCATTGTGAGGTTGAGGACCTTGGCTAAGAATTGTAAAGTGTCTTGTAGCAAACAATTTATACACCACATCTCTTTAGTACACCGGATCACAAATTTTTTTTGAAAATAAAGCTAAAAGTATAAAAGTGATCCCCCAAGCACTACTTTGCACCCTGATAAGTCTTAATAAGCATTGTGTGTGCAGAGCACCTTGGTAGTTGTACTATTTATTCATGTGCATTGAAATAGTGTGGAAGTAATATTATTTGTGTATTTTAATGTTGTGTTATTTCATTATATATGTCATGTGTTTTTGATTGATTCACTTGTATACTTTATCAAAACACTGCTTTGTACACATCATTATCTTTCATAAAACTTCTACTCATGAGAATTGGATTCTAATGCTCATCTACTCAAATCTCTTCAAACTTAAGTAAATGCACTAGATAACAAATCATGACCGCTACAATGTTTATGTTTACTTGAAATGAAAATTTTATTACATTGTAGTTTGTGTATCTTTTCTTGATATTATGAAATCATGCTTGCAATTTTTTTTTAATCTTAATGGAATAGCATCTCTTCAATCTTTAACTCAAACATCAACTTTTCAAATTTAAAACTCATTATCCTTTATATGGTTTTATCTTCTAAAATGATGTTTATGTTTAAGAGTGCTTATTATTTTTAACACTGTGTTTTCCTATAAGCAAGTGGTATCTTAAAATAGAATGCTTACTTTATCATGTTAGCTATGTTGCTTACTACTTTATGTTACATCATGCCTATATTTTTTCTCAACAAGTAGTATTTAACAAGCTTTTGATTGCATCCTATTTTTCTTCTCGACATAAAATCTATTACTCTTATATACTCCCATATTTATTATTTCTTCATAATTATTCATTCTTTATTTCAAAATAACTTTTGATAATATCAAAAAAAGGAGAGAAATATAAATTCAAGAAATCTCTTACTAATCTCAATTTTTCAGAATACACCATTGCAATTAATTATAACATTTAGGGGGAGCATACATTTAGGGGAAGAATATTAAAAAAATTTTATGGAAAGCGTCTATGTAGAGGGAGTGATATTGCTCGATCATGACAACCCACTTTTGGTAATAACAAAAGGGGGAGAATAAAATGAGAAATCTAGTGACATATATATTTAGGGGGAGTAAAATCTATCATGTAGTAAACCTTTTATTCATGCATATCTTTTATCGCACTTATCTATAAACTCACTAATTTCTCATATGGGTATTTGTTATTATCAAAAGGGGGAGATTGTTGGAGCTTGCTTTTCGCATCTCTTGGTTTGAGAATAACAAATACCGTGTTGTATTTGATCTAGTCTTTTGTGTGTTTATAGTGGCCAGGTTGTACAGGTTCAATGAGGAGACAAGTCCTCGTTCATGGGCATGATCCGAGAACGACAAGTCTCAGGTTGGATGAGTTTTGTGTGCTGATCTTAAAATGGCCATAATTTTCAATCCAGGAAGAGTTACAGAACGTGCCACCCCATTTCGGAGATGAGAACGACTCAATCTACAGTCTGGAGTAGTTTCAGACGACAAAAATAAAGAGGAGCTGTTGCCCAGGCGACAGTGGATGTCGCCCAAGCGATAGTTGATGTCGCCCAGGCGATAGTGGATGTCGCTCAGGCGACAGCAGAGAAGTTACAACTACTTCCCCCATGGCAGCACGACGAAAGGCAGTTTTGAGCTGTCAGAAATCCGACATCGATGTCGCCCAGGCGACAGCTCGGAGGTTACAACAACTGCCCACGACAGCACCACGACCGGCAGTTTTGCGCTGTCGGAAATTTCCGACAGCTGATGTCGCCCAGGCGACAGCGAAATTCTATAAATTGGCTCCTTTTGTTCATGCATTCAGAGATCTGAAGATTCTAAGTCCCTTCCTAAGTGCATTCCATCCAGAGAGCTCCAGAACCTCATGAACTCCCATTTATGCTGAGAAGGTTTGAAATTGAAGACGAGATCGAACGCGCTTCTACATCAAGGATCATCTCGAGGCTTCAACCTTCCTTTCAGAGATCTGAATTTCTAGGGAGTTCTTATTTTATCTTGTATTTTCATTTATATATATTTTAGTTTGTATTGGTAGGGAAAATCGCTTCTTTGTGCGGAGCGTCTAAGTCCTTGCGTGGCTTAGGGGAAAATCGCTTCCTTGTGCGGAGCGTCCAAGTCCTTGCGTGGCTTGGTGGGAAATCGTGGCCTTGTGTGCTACGTCTAGATCTTGGGAAGATCTAGAGGATAGGCTTAAGCTTGGTCTAGGGAGAGACAAGTGATAGCCTTCCGATCCTTGGGAGAAGGATTGGTAAACAAAAAGAAATTTACATTTGTACGCCTCCGATTTCTAGCAATATAGAAATCAAATTTATGTAAACACTTTTTCATATAATATAATCATGTCTCTTTTGTGTTTACTTGATTTCTATCATTTGGCGTAATCTCTATTATATTGTGTTCTAAGTTTTCAATTCTAAATCTAAATTGTTTATGTCAATCTCCTTCATTATAAAACAATTTAGTAATTATCTTGAAAATTATAGAAAGAATTTTATTCCCTTATTCACCCCCCCCCCCCCCCCTCTAAGGGCGCCATAAGATCCAACACTTCTGTTTTTGGGGAGCCTTCCCCCTTTACCGATGAGATTCATCGGGATCCGATCCCTCATGGATTCATAGAACCTCGCCTTCCAGTGTATACAGGAGAAACCGACCCAATGTGTCATCTTCAATCCTTCGAGTCTGCTGTTTCCCTCAGGACCATTTCAGATGGAGTAAGGTGCAAGCTGATGGTCACCTCCTTTGATGGGTCGGCCATGGAATGTTTCTATAAGCTGCCTTGTCAATCTATCTCGAGCTTTGCTGCCCTGAGACAAGAGCTCCTTCTAAGGTTTGCCACCGTGAAGAAAAGGAAGAGTGGTCCTGCGACCCTCTTCAAGATTAAGCAAGGCGACAACGAAACTGCGGCGCATTTCGTTGACCGTTTTCAGAAAGAGATCTTGGGAGTTAGGGATATGGATCCCGAGCTCTATATGGTAGCTTTGATCAGTGGCCTGCAGGAGGGTCCTCTGAAGTTCAAAGTCACAACCAAGGAGCCTAGCTCCTATCAGGAGCTGATCAGCAATGCCAATCGCTACATAGAAGGGGAGATCAACAACCCCACCTATGTGAGCAATTTGACAAACAGGACCACTCAGAAAGGCTCTGCAGGATTTTATCCGGCTCCGCCTTCCTCAAAGCCTCGACAAGAGCTCCCACCTCCGGCTCCGAGAGGTAAGAACTATCGTAACAGCTGCTTCAATCGAGGTAACCATTCTTTCCCACCTCAAGGTTCATTTCTTCAAACCCCTGCTACCCCTGCTCCGCAAGTCACCCCGGTCCACCAGATCCAGTACACCCAACCTCCTCTTCTGCCCATTCCTTCGCTCTACAATGAATCCCAAGAGTCTTTTACAGACTTTGGTGTTTCTATGAGTGAAGTGCTCCAAATCCTTCAAAAGCAGCCCTTTTTCAAGAAGCCAGCTCTGCTAAACTCGGATCCAAAGACCAGAAATCCTACTCTCTACTGTGATTACTATAGAGATAGGGGACATTTGACAGAGGATTGTAGAGCTCTCCGCCTGTTCTTGGAGAAGCTTCTGAAGGAGGGTAAGCTTCGAGATCTCATTCAGAAGAATGATTCTACCAAAGCCTCAACCTCCAAGGCTAAGGAAGTAGCGGAAGTCCATTGGGCATGCGAAGAAGTGGACGATATTGGCCATCTCGGCAATATTGGCTTTCCCAATGAATGTGTGGATGCTGATGACGAAGGCGCCTTGGGCAATCTCTTCTGCATCCACGGAGGTGCAGGTCCGGAATCTTCAAGGAAGGCAAGTCTGAAAAGGGTTTATCAATCAGAGGTTGCTGCCACCTCTTCAGCCCCGGTCCGGGGAATGGTCACTTTCGGTGATGAAGACCTTCCTCAGACCGCGAATCCCTTCGATGACATGGTCGTCATCAAAGCTGCAATTGAAAATTATACAGTAGAGAAGATTCTGATAGACACGGGAAGCTCAGTCAACATGCTCTTCAAACCTGCCTTCGAGGCGTTGAAGACAGGTAAAACCCTCCTTTCAACTGAAGGCCCCCTCTATGGTTTTTCAGGAGAGAAGAAAGAAGTAGAAGGGCTCGTCACTCTTTCTGTGATTCTGGGAGGGATAGTGAAGCTGGTCAAATTTATAGTCGTTGATGCTCCCAGTAGCTACAACGCCATCTTTGGAAGACCCTTCTTGAATGCATATCAAGCCATTGTCTCCACCTATCATCAAGCGGTGAAGTTCGCCTTGAACGGCAAACAACACCGAATCAGGAGCGACCCAAGGAAAGCTAGGGAATGCTACGTAAAGACGGTCAACATGATCGTGTCCTCTTCTTCCCAAGAAGTCATGATGGCTAAATCAATTGAAGTTCCTGAACAAATCCAAACTGCAGAGGAAATTGAGGAAGGTGCAAGAGATGGAGTTCGCTTAGAACCTGCCCAAGCAACTCAAGAGGTTCGGATCAGCGAGGAAGATGAGAGCAAGAGCCTCTCCATCAACGCTGAATTATCTGAAGCTGACAAGAGTCAGCTCATCTCTTGCCTTCTGCAAAATCTAGATATCTTCGCTTGGTCGGCGGATGATATGCCTGGAGTGGATCCGAATGTTGCTTGCCACCATCTCAATCTTGACCCAAACTTCATCCCGATCCAGCAGAAGAAGAGGTCTGTTGCAACTACTCTAGCACAGCCCATCCGTGAAGAGGTAGGGAAGCTCCTGAAGACAAAGTTCATCCAACCAATCCAATACCCAGAATGGGTGTCAAACGTTGTAATGGTAAAGAAGTCAGGTGGGAAGTGGAGGATGTGTGTCGACTTTACTAAACTCAATAAAGCTTGCCCCAAGGATTGCTACCCCTTGCCTCGGATAGATTCTTTAGTAGATTCTGCGGTAGGTTATTCTTTTATGAGTTTTTTAGATGCTTTTTCAGGTTACCATCAAATCAGAATGCATAAACCAGATATACCTCATACTTCATTTATCACAAATGATGGTTGCTTCTGTTATCTCGTAATGCCTTTCGGGCTAAAGAATGCTGGAGCAACCTATCAGAAAATGATGGATACAGTTTTCAGGAGTCAAAAAGGAAGAAACCTTGAGGTATACGTTGATGACCTCTTGGTAAAAAGCAAATTATTCTCTTCTCATCTTAGAGACCTCTCAGAAACTTTCGCAACCCTTCGAACTTTTAATATGAGGTTGAACCCGTTGAAGTGTGTTTTCGGGGCAAGTAAAGGAAAATTCCTGGGTCACCTCCTTACTCCAGAAGGGCTGGAACCCAGTCCTGACAAAGTAAGAGCTATACTGGAAATGCCACCTCCCAAGTCCCCAAAAGAAATTCAGCAGCTGGGAGGGAGGATGCAGGCTTAAGTCGCTTTATCTCCCGTTCAGGAGATAAGAGTGCACCTTTCTTTAAAACCCTCCGGGGAGGGAGTAGGTTCGAGTGGACGAAGGAATGTGATGATGCTTTCACTCAGCTTAAGAAGCAATTGACATCAACCCCTTTGCTCCAAAGCCCGCGAGAGGGAGAAAATCTATTTCTGTATATGGGAGTCGGAGCCGATGCCATAAGATCTGTTTTGGTCCGAGAGGAGAAAAAGAAGCAATTCCCAGTCTATTACGTGAGTCGAATTCTGAAGAATGCATAGATTCGTTATCCTATTCTCGAAAAGTTGGCCTTAATGCTTATAACTTTAGCAAGAAGATTAAGACCATATTTTCAAGCTCATTCGATTCTAGTCGTTACTGATCTTCCATTGAAGAATGTCTTGGAGAAGCCAGAGCATTCAGGCAGGTTGGCAAAGTGGGCAATAGAGCTCAGTGAGTTTGACATATCCTATGTACCAAGGGTGGCGATCAAAGCTCAAGTCTTAGCAGACTTCATGGTGGATGCCAAAGAAGTTGAGTCGCAGAAGGGGGTCGGAGTACCCCTTGCCTGGAAAATCTTCGTGGATGGAGCCTCAGGAAAAAATTCTTCCGGGGCGAGAGTTGTCTTAATCAACCCAAATGGAGTAAGGCTGGATCAAGCGCTGAAGTTCTATTTTCAAGTAACAAACAATCAGGCGGAATATGAGGCTTTTCTAGCTGGTCTTAAGTTTGTTAGAGAGCTGGGAATTGATGATGTCAAAGTCTTCACAGATTCTTTAGTGATGGCTTCTCAAGTAAATGGAACTTTCGAAACTAGAGATAGTATTTTAAAGCGGTATCTAACTCTGGTAAAAATTGAGGTAGGGAAGTTCAAAAGCTTTACCATCGACCATATTCCAAGAGGTGAGAACGTGGAAGCAGATGAGTTGGCAAAATTTGGACTTCTCTCAGGAGGAACGACTTCGGAATTGTTTCGCCCGGCAATTGAAGAAGGAGAGGTCATGGAGATTGATCAGCATCCGTCTTGGATGGACCCATTTGTTCTCTATCTTTCGACTGGAGAGCTCCATTCATCAATAAAAGATAGAAAAAGGTTTAAACGAAAAGCGGCTAACTATTATCTTGTTGCAGAAGTGCTTTATAGAAGAACTTTCCTTTCGCCATTGGCACGGTGTGTTTCGGAGGAGGAAATTCCAACGGTCATTCAGGAGGTCCATTCTGGAGAATGTGGAAGTCACTCTGGGGCTAGAACTTTGGAGAAAAGAATTCTTAGGCAAGGCTATTTTTGGCCTCAAATGAGGAAAGATGCGGAAAAGTTTGCTAAGAAATGTGTAAAGTGCCAGAAGTTTGCTCCTCTCCAAAATCAGCCGGCTCAACAACTCAAGTCGATAGCAACTCCATGGCCATTTGCAGTTTGGGGAATGGATTTGATTGGGCCTTTCCCTATGGCAAGTGGGCAACGTCGATATATTATAGTCATGATTGACTATTTCAGCAAATGGATAAAGGCAAAAGCATTGGCCAAAATTACGACTCAAGCCGTGAAAAATTTTATTTGGGGAGAGATAGTATGTCGACACAGAATCCCAATGGCAATCATCACGGATAACGGTTCTCAGTTCAACAATTCAACTCTTATTAATTTCTGTAAGCAAATTGGCGTTGAGCTACGTTTCGCTTCTGTGCATCATCCAAGAAGCAATGGGCAGGTAGAGGCCGCCAACAAACTCATCATAAATCTCTTGAAAAAGAAGGTAGAAAATGTCAGGGGAAACTGGGCAGAACAACTACCTTCCGTCTTATGGGCCTTGAGGACAACTCCAAGTTCTGCTACTGGAGAAACTCCATTCAAATTATCACACGATTTCGAAGCCCTTATTCCGGTGGAATTTGAAGTAAAAAGCCCAAGAGTATTATTGGCGCAACAGAATCAAATTGACTGGATGGAAGGAAATGATGAGGAGCTAAAATGCAGCCTTGATTTAATTGAGGAGTTGAGAGATACGGCAATCATCAGGCAAGAAGAGGTGAAGAGAAGAATGGCGAGGCTATTCAATAAAAATGTAAGAACCAAAGAGTTCGCTGTTGGGGATCTAGTCCTGAAGAAAATAGATACAGCAGCAAGAGCTGGTTCAGTTGGAAAGCTTAACCCAAACTGGGCGGGGCCGTTTGTGGTGAAGAGCGTGCTTAAAAATGGTGCTTACCATCTCCAAACTTATGAAGGAAAAGAATTGTCTCATTCATGGAGCGGAGATGATCTCAAACTCTTCTTTTCTTAAATGTTCGTATCCGATTCACTCATTCTTTTTCTCACTTTTCCTCTCTCAAATGTCACGCAGGTATTATCAAAGCATTCGCAATACAAGTGATGGGTGACAAGTTTTAAGAATAAGTTATTTTTTGAAAAGCCAAAAACCTGTCAAGTGAGACATCGACGGATCCTACTATCTTCCCCCTCGACTTGTTAGCTCGACGTGTAATTCTTCCAGGATCACAGATGTCGGGGAGATTTCGAATCTATGTAGTAGTAGCTCGCCAAGCGTGAGCGGTGGAAGTTTAGGATACCGAGTCCTTGCTGACATCTGGCACACCTCAGCATTTCAAGGGGGTCTAGGTGGCTGGCTCAACTCTGTCATGCATTAGGAAGGACATTGTTACGATCTTAATGATCTTTCAGGGAAAGCAATGTCGGTATAGCCTCTGCGGCATTACCACACCTGCCCTACCGATCATTTTGGTCTGTAACTCTCGAATACTCGTTGAAGCGTGGTTAGGTAAGGGGCGGTCAGAAACATCCATGACCGTCGCCTGAACCTTGGATTGGCATGTTTGCAGTAAACTCGGTAATCCTTTTAAAAAGGCAATGTCGGTATAGCCTCCGCGGAATGACCACACCATCCTTTTGGATCATTTTTGAGATCCCTTTTTCCCATCTTCTTACTACAAAAAAAATCTTATTCATCCCTTTGTACTGGGATCGGGCGGTCAGCAATTTATGAGACCGCATGTTCTTCTTTCCTACTTTCTCCAAAGAGCGATTTGAGTCATTTACGATCGCCGGATATAACTTTTTCAGGATAATTGAGGCCGCTATTCAGAAATCTCTCATGCCAGCTTGATAGAGATCGGCCCGATCTCGGAAAATTTTAGATTCCAATACTTTCTGCTACTCAAAGCTATATGGAATGATCATGATACTCTGTTCCTCATCAAGTGAAAGTTGGGTTTTCTTCAAAAGGGGCGGTCTAAATATAATGTGATCGCTGAACTAGAGAATCCATGAAGAGCTATCATTTTCCTTTTCAAATAATAATCTTGGTCATCAAGGGGTCAACAAACGGGTTTCCTGAAAGTCATTTGGGAGCCGATCACCCAGAGTGTAATGAGTTCAAATCATCTTCAAGTTATAGTTTCCTTATATTGCAACCTGTGTAATACGAGACCGCATGACTATTATGGACAAGTTGGCTATTTTCTGACCACAATTAAGTTGCTGAATTTCTTTTAGTGATCTGATTATCTCTAGATCACAGAGTAGTCTTGTGTATATAAAGTATCGGTTTTTCCTTCAAGGTCTTTAGTATTTTTCCAAGAGATCGCCACCTGAAGTTTTTAATGTTCGTATAAAATTATGTGATAAACCTAGGGCATTGAGATCGAATGCCGATTCTAACTCAGAAGAACAAATAAATATATACATCAAAAACAAGTTCACTCAGAATCTAGCAGGAATCCAATTTTTATATATTCTCTGAAATATCTATTACAACGAGACCGCTCGGTCTCCAAAAAAGAAAAAATGAATATCATTGCAATTCACTCTCTTTTTGACCTTTTAGAAGACCGCCCACTCGAGGGGGAAGAACCGGTCTCTGCAGAAGATTCTTCTAAACTATTCCCTGGAATTCTAGATCCAGAGCTTGAGCTCGAACAAGAATCTAGGCCAAGGGTATAGCGGCTTCCACTTTCTTCGTCCTCGATCATGACATTTTCCTCTTGGCCTGCGGTCTCATCAGCAGCATCAGCAGACTCATCAGCAACATCCGCGGTCTCTTCAGCAGTCACAGATTGTTCTTCAATTCTTTGTGCTGCATCAGGGAAGAGATCGGCGAACGAGATATCTTTGAATTCTTCAGTAAATCCACCGCGGTTACGAACCTCATCCAGCACCTGGTCGGCGGTCTCTTTTATATGGTGCATCAAAGCCCTCTGGAAAGCTGGATTCTCAGGGTCATAAGCTGCTCTTTCAAATTGCTGCAAAAGAGATATATGTTAGACCGCGCGATCATAGGTAACACGTTCATAAAATATAAGTAAAATTCTCACTTTTCTGTCTTCTTGCAAGGCAGTTATTTCGTCCAGAGCGCTGCGAAGAGATCGACCCATATGGTGATTTAAGATTGTACTTCTAGCGGTCACTTGGGCACAGAGGTCGGGGAGCGCATCGGTCTCGATATTCAATATTTCATTTGTATTTTTTCCCCCGTACAAAGCCGAAGTGACTGCGTATGCGTGACGGGTCACCTTCCCGCTCCACAAGGGCAGATCAGTGGACACCTTCACAGACTTTCCTTTGGCCGCCCATTTGAGGAGGGGTTTTCCTTTGATGTCCTTCATTTTTCTTTTAAAACCCACCAAGGGAAAAACTCGCTCGGCGGTCTCAGATGTAATGCCGAACACGTCGGCCTCACGCTTCAGCCTCCTCTCCCTCTAAGTAAGAACTTCTGCAGCTGGGGAGATAGGATCTTGTACAGGGACCGCAAAGGTCGCTAAAAGTCGAAAAAAAGTTAGGAAAAAACATACAAGACATGAAAGGAAATTATTCGAGACTGCAAGAAAAACTTACTTTCAGCTGGAGTGATCTCGGCGATCTCCGGCCAGATCGCTAGATAATGAACAAGATCGATCCTCTTGCCCACCAAGAAAGCCAAGATTTTCAGCTCCTCTTCTGAGACCGCTTTTATCTTCTTAAAGATGCTGTCAGGTCGCGGAGAGGGCGAGTTCTTGAGACCGCCAAGGTCACCTTCGAAGACAAGAAATCTCTCTGTCCAGAAAGAGATTTTATTAGGAAGATTCAGGATTTTTACTCCATCTGCTGAAAAGTACATCAACCCTTTAAACTCTTCCTTCTTTCTGCCTTCCTTCAAAATCTTCGCGGTGAAGGTTGCGCGGAACAGATTCATTGTGAATTTCACCCTTTCCGATCTCAAGTAATTAATGAAGACATTAACCAGACCGATGGAGTTCGGAGCCAACTGGGCGAGCACGAAGCCGTAATATTCCATGATCTCTAGCCATTCCCATGAGAGGGGAATCCTCAACCCGTTATCAAAGTGATCGATGGGAATAATAAACTTTTTCACCTCCACAAAGTTCAACCTTTCTTGTTCAGTTGGCGGTCTCACAACTACCTGAGTTTGGATCATATATTTCTTTATGAACTCAATATATTCATCCTTTGATAGGCGACCTTGTTTGTGATCGGCATTCAGGAAGATAGTGGCAGAGGAAGCACGAGCGGACACCATTTTTAGCGATCGCTGAGATCGGTGCTTAGAGCGCATTCAAGAAAGCATAAAATAAAGGTCATGAAGATGGCTATTTATAGAAGACGAAGGGTCATTTCATAATCATTACCTCTTGAAGATCGCCCAGCAAAAAATGTTCAGACCGTTCGACCTGTGCAAAGTTGTGAAAGCATACTATGGTTGGCGATCTCAATCAATAAAAACACAGCAGCAATACAAGCAACCCAGGCATAAAGAGATCGAAACTTTACAAATCAAGGCCGCACAAAACATTAAAATTGAAACAGCCACACAAATATATGGAAAAATAATAGTAAAATTTTACAAAATATATTGTTTAAATCCAGAGACCGCTCGGTCTCAAATTAAGTTTTCATCTCCTAGGAGGCCTGTTTCTCCCTATATGAGCTGCGACATCTTGCATGTCGTTCACTACGGCCATAACCGACACCAAGCTATGATTGGCCAGCATTGCAGATCGGTGAATTTTTGACATCTCCTTGTCCACCTGCTCCATAGGGATCGGTACAATTTCAGGTTGCGGTCTCTCCGCTGGATGATCGCTGGAGGTACCCGGATGCATCAGCATCTTTCCATGACCGCTCCTCAGCCTCTCATTCTCCGCGGACAGCGCCGCAGCCTTTCCCTTGTAGTACTCAGCCTCCTTTTCAGCCTTCTTAAGAGCTCGCGCGATCTCTGAAACCCTCAGATCGCATTCTTCTCGAATCCTCTTCTCATTGGTGCGCAATTTTTCTTCGAGATCGTGAATCTGATTGTTCTGAGTTCGCTCCCTCATCAGCATAGAGCGAACATCCTCGAACATTAGGTTAAGGATGTTGGTTAGCTGAGGGGAGATCTTGATGTGCTGAGGAAGTTCTCCCTCCTCGATCTCAGCATCATGGTCATCTGCTGTCACAAGAGATGGGTTATTTCAATCACGAACATACGATCAGATAAGCTCTTTAAATAAACAGAAAGAGTACTTGGAAAGAAGTTGAGACCGCAGTCACGTAAAGCTCTCCTGGTATTTTTAGTGACCGCGGGATCTGCGGCCAGTGAAAGGCGATCTGATCCCCTTAAACGCTCCAGATCCATTCTTTCCAAATCTCTTTTCTGCGACTTTTCTCCCTCTTTTCTTCTTCTTTTCAATTCTTCATTACTCAAGAGGATATCGTCGGTCTCAATAAAGACGATCTCACGCTTTCTTTCAGGAGAAACAGAACGAACTATAGGTAATGGAAGGAACTCAACTGACTGGGGAATCGTTTTATTCTTACCAGCTCGCAAAATCGAGACCGCCGCCGCACGATCTGCTGCAGCCTTGTTCAAACGATCTCCCTGAAGAGAATCGTCTAGGAGACCACTAGAAAGTGCAGCTTTCTCCTTAGCGATCTGCAGCTTCTTCGCGATCTCCTCCTCAGCATTTTTGTCCTCCGTAGTCTGCAAGACCACTTCCTTTTTCCTCTCTTCAGCGATCAGGGCCGCCTTTTCCTCAGCAACCCTGACCGCTTCTTTCTTCCTCTCCTCAGCAATTAGAGCTGCCTTCTCCTCGGCGGCCCTGACCGCCTCTCTCTTCCTTTCCTCCTCGGCGATCAGAGCCACTCTCTCCTCAGCAACTCTGACCGCCTCTCTCTTCCTTTTCTCATCGGCGATCAGAGCCGCTCTCTCCTCAGCAACTCTGACCGCCTCCTTCTTCTTCTTCTCTTCCTCGACGGTCTTAGCCGCCTCTCTCTTCTTTTCTTCTTCCTCTCTTTCTTTTCTCTCTTTCTTCTCCTTATCTTTCTTCTTCTCCTCGTCCTCTCTCTTTTTCTTCTCCTTCTTCTCCCTCTTTTCTTTCTTCTCTCTTTCTTCTTTCTCCTTCTCTTTCTCTTCTTTTTCCCTCTGTTCCTCTACCTCTTTCTCTTTCTTCCTCTTCATCATCTCTTTCATTTCCATCTTTTTCTTTTCCTCCTCCTTTGCCTTGATCGCTGCGTCAGCGATCTCCTTCTCCCTGTCCGCGATCTCCTTATCAACAACGGCATTTCTGAGAGCTGAAGCCTCTAAGGGATCCAACACCTGCAATGATGAAAAAGATGAATTATTAGAAGAAACTTCATCAAGGTAGGCGATTAATCCAGAATAATCCTCTCTTAATAAAGTTGAGACCGCGGGAAGGAAGAGGGGATCGCCCTTAGCATTCACCTTCTGAAACTCAGCAGAGTCTTCCAGATCGACAGATTCACGAAATACGGTCGCTCCCATGGCGGTCACGTCTTTTTCTTCCTCATTTTTTCTGCTTCTCTTATAAGTCAAACTAGATGGACTTGAATCCTTTCTTTTCCTGCCCTTCGCAGCGATCTCCTGGTCAGCAATCTTTTGCCTCAAGGATTCGGCCTCGGCTTTCTTCTGACGCAGCCCAGCCAGAATGACCTCAGTAGAGGCGGTCTCAGGAAGTTTGGAAGATGTTTGATCCAGCGCCTCCAGGGATTTCTGACAATTAAAAGAAATGGAAAAGTCAGGCAATTTCCATACAGGATCTGAAGAAGTATTAGGCGGTTCAGAAGCAATAGAGACCGGCACAATCGAACCCTCAGGAAGCTCAGTTTTCTTTAACGGAGATCGGGCGGTCTCCTTTGAAGTGCTCGCTTTCGTTAAAATTTTTGGCACTTTCTTTCCTTTCTTCGAGCTGACACTTTCCTTCTTCCCAGGAGAGTTCACTTTCGATGGAAGAACCTTTAAGAGATTGAGCATAGTCATCTTTGCAAGAAGATCGAACCTGCCCAATTATCAAAGACCGCTCAAGGATGGGGATATCTCAATGTCTTGCAGAATGGAGGTTTCAGCCGGTATTTATAGACCAAGCCGCATTAATGACGGTCGCGGTCTCAGCGGTCAAAGCTTACATTTTCGAAGTTCCAGGTGCAACTTAAAAATGTGCGGGGATTATGCTTGCCCAGAAAGCCCGCGACCTCCTCTTATTGATCAGTTTTCCCGGTCTCAGCAAGCTCAATTTAAGTGATCGCCCAGATCGCCAGCTGCCTCCTCAACCGGGATTTTCTAAGTACCAAGCGGTCAGGGTAGTGCAAGATCGCCAGCTTAAGCAGTCTGATCTTTTTTTTTGTTATTTGTACCCCTTTTTCCTGCCCCGGCTCTCCTGTACCCCGGGCAGCCCGTAGTTTTCAGTTCTGCCCGTTTGGGCAACCCCCTCGTCTATAAATAGAGGGGTAGGGGTACCAGAAAAAGGACTTTTGCTCCGAGGCTCCATCTTACAACCTGTGTAAGCGGTCTCATTTCTTCGTGATCGCCATTTCGTGATCGTTTTCCTTTTGTTCCAGCATCTTCTGTCTTAGTAACCTGCACTTCGCAGTTTTCTCCCATCCCCTTTAGTGTGAATTTTGGAGGTACCATTTTTGGCACCAACAAAAAGTAAATTACTAAATATTGCTCTCTCCATAATTTTCAACTAAAACTAGAACAATGATAATTGGCTAAGGGGGATTTCATAAAATTTGGCATAAGAAGAGACATTTTTGAATGGTGGAAATGGAATTTATCATGAAATTTCCTTTTTTTTTCTTTCTTTCTCTCTTTTTTTTTCTCTTCTAATAAAAACCCAAAATGTATATGGTTTAGGAGTAATGAATTTTATCCTCTTACTCCATGCCATATAATCTTTTCAAATATTTTGGGTGCATATGTTTTAGGGAATAATGAATTTTATCCTCTTATTCCCATGACATATGATCTTTTAATACATTTTTTTATGCCATCAAAGGGGGTAGGGTAGGGGAAAATAAATCTAGCTAGCTTTAAATCATATTGAGAGCAAATTCTAGTAAAATTAAAATTCCTAAGATCTAAGAAGTTAGAAGAAAATATAATTGAAATCTAAAGAGGTTTAGGAAATTTACTACAAAATGAAGCCATTTAAAAATAAAAAGAGAAGTCATGCTAACAAAATTCTCTAATCAATTTAAAATCATAAGATGATTCTTAAATCAAGATTACCTCAAATTTAAAATTAATAAACTATGATAAGCAAAATTATAGCCAATTAAAAACTTAAACATGCTTATAAACATTCTCAACTAGATTTCTAAGAAATCACAAAAACAACAAATAGGAGAGGTATAAGATAAAAGTTTTTTTTGTGTTTTAAGTTTTTTCATATATATTTTTTTGAATTTTTATATTATCTTTTTTTTTTGAATTTTTGTCATTAAAAACTATTTACAAAGAAAAGAAACTAGCTTTAAAACTTAACAATTTTTGTTAAGTCTTGGACTTCCCAAGGGCTACCCGGTGAAGGGTTCGCAAGGTACTAGGAGGTGTGATGGGATAAAATCCCAAACGTCCCTCTCCAAGATTTAAATTTTTCTGTTTTTTTTTTTTGAGTTTTTGGTTTTTGCAAGTGCTTAAAATAAAAGGAAAACATAGAAACAAAATTAAAATTTTCTTTTTGTTCATTTTTTTTTTTGAAAATTTTCTTTTTTAAAATTATTTACAAATATTTACAAAGGGCTATTTACACCCTCATACTTAAAGTTAAACATTGTCCCCAATGTTTAAAAATAAGTATGAAGTAAGAAAAGGTAAAAAGAAATGCAAGAAAAAGAAAGAAGGAAAAAGAGCTTCCCTGATAAATTTTTTTTTTGAAGCTTTTGTGGGGAAGCCGCGATTACCTACAAAAGATGTTAAAGAAAGAACAAAAACAAGAGAAAATAATAAAAAGATAACCTTGGGGTGCCTCCCAAAAGCGCTTTGTTTAAGGTCGCGTAGCTTAACCCACTTGCTGATCATGTTATATTATGAAGAAATATCGCATCACTCTTGTCATTAGGTAAGTCTCTCGGAAGATACAATTTAAGGCGGTGCCCGTTAACTTTGAAGGAACCTTTTTCCGGGTGGGAAATTAGAATTGTTCCATAGGACCAAACCTCTTTAACAATAAAAGGTCCGGACCATCGAGATTTCAGCTTTCCCGGAAAAAGGCGAAGACGAGAATTATAAAGGAGGACGAGATCGCCTGGCGAAAAAGTTTTTGGAAATTTTATATGTTTGTCGTGATAAAACTTTGTTCGCTCCTTATATAATTTATTGCTCTCATACGCATTCGCTCGCCACTCATCTAATTCGTTCATTTGGAATTTTCTTTGTTCTCCCGCTAGAGTGGAATCGAGGTTTAAAAATTTAAGCGCCCAAAATGCGCGGTGTTCTAATTCGACCGGAAGGTGGCAAGCCTTGCCATAAACCATTCGATACGGTGTACAACCGATAGCGGTCTTGTACGCCGTTCGATAGGCCCATAGCGCGTCATCGAGCTTTATTGCCCAATACTTCCGATTGATAGAAACTGTTTTTTCTAAAATCCATTTTAATTCTCGATTAACAACTTCGACTTGGCCGCTCATTTGTGGGTGATATGCGGTGGATAATTTGTGAGTGACACCATATTTCGCTAAGATTTTTGTAAATTGAGTATTGCAAAAATGGGTGCCCCGATCACTCACAATAGCGCGCGGCGTGCCAAATCGAGAAAATAATTTTTTTAAGAAATTAACGACGACTCGCGCATCATTCGTGGGGAGAGCTTGCGCTTCCGCCCACCTCGATATGTAGTCGACCGCCACTAGAATATATTTATTTGAAAAAGATGGAGGGAGAGGACCAACAAAATTGATACCCCAAAGGTCGAAAATTTCGCATTCTAAGAAAATGTTTTGGGGCATCTCATCCCGGCGGGAGATGTTCCCCGACCGCTGGCAGCTGTCGCAAGTACTCACAAGGGTGTGAGCATCTTTGAAGAGCGAGGGCCAATAAAAGCCCGCCTCCAGCGCCTTCCTTGCGGTTCGGTTTGAATGATAATGACCTCCGGTGGGTCCCTCATGACAATGACGTAAAATTTCAAGGCCTTCCTCACTCGAGATGCATCGTCTTACTACCTGGTCTGCGCATACACGGAATAAAAAGGGGTCCTCCCAAAAGTAATTCTTTAAATCAGAAAAGAATTTCTTCTTTTGCTGACTCGAGAATTCTTTTGTCTGGACCCGGGCTACTAAATAGTTAGCCAGATCTGCAAACCAGGGGGTAGACGATGAATTAATATTTTCGAGAGTAAGGAGGCACTCTTCGGGAAATTTATCATTAATGTCAGATTCTATTAATACGTCCGAGGCGGGGTTTTCTAAACGGGAGAGGTGATCGGCCGCCAAGTTTTCGGCTCCCCTTTTGTCCCGGATCTCTAAGTCAAACTCCTGCAAGAGGAGGATCCATCGCAAAAGACGAGGCTTGGCGTCCGATTTGCTTAAAAGATACCTAAGTGCGGAGTGATCCGTGAAGACGATAACTTTCGAGAGGGTGATGTATGACCTAAACTTATCGAAGGCAAAAACGATCGCTAGAAGCTCTTTTTCGGTAGTGGTGTAATTCGCTTGTGCCGACGTGAGTGTTTTGCTCGCATAATAAATAGGGTGGAAATACTTACTCACCCGTTGGCCTAAAACAGCACCAACCGCAATGTGACTCGCGTCACACATGATTTCAAAAGGGAGCGACCAATCCGGCGCGACTAGAATCGGGGAGTTTATAAGTTTTTCTTTAATAAGTTTAAAGGCCAAATGGCATTCATCGCTAAAAATAAATGAGGATTCTTTTTCAAGAAGATGGGTTAACGGCTTTGTGATTTTGGAAAAAATTTGTATAAAGCGCCGATAGAATCCTGCGTGCCCTAGGAAACTACGAATAGCTTTTACGTTTGTTGGAGGGGGGAGCTTTTCAATCACTTCAATCTTGGCCCTATCAACCTCGATCCCCATGCCCGAAATTTTATGACCAAGGACTAATCCTTCCTTGACCATAAAATGGCATTTCTCCCAATTAAGTGCTAAATTCGTTTCCTCGCATCGCTGCAACACACGCTCAAGATTTTTTAAACAATTTTTAAATGAGTTTCCGAATATGGAAAAGTCGTCCATAAACACTTCCATCACCTCCTCTACTAACTCGTCAAAAATCGCCAGCATACATCTTTGAAATGTAGTTGGCGCGTTACAAAGACCAAATGGCAACCTTCGATAAGCGAAGGTGCCAAAGGGACAAGTGAAAGTGGTTTTCTCTTGGTCGTCGGGCAAAATTGGGATTTGTGAATATCCCGACAAACCATCGAGAAAACAGTAGTAGGAGTGACCTGAAAGGCGCTCTAAGATTTGATCAATAAACGGTAGAGGGAAGTGATCCTTACGGGTGGCATCATTTAGTTTTCGGTAATCGATGCACATCCGCCAACCCGTAACAGTACGGGTTGGGATCAACTCGTTATTCTCGTTAGCTACTACCGTAACGCCACCTTTCTTCGGTACGACTTGTACTAGGCTAACCCAAGTACTATCCGATATCGGGTAGATAATTCCCGCGTCCAATAGTTTGATCACTTCGGCCTTAACGACTTCTTTCATGTTAGGGTTTAGCCGCCGTTGAGGCTGGACTGAATTTCAGGAATTATCTTCGAGAAAGATTTTATGAGTGCAGAAGGAAGGGTTTATACCCTTAATATCCGAAATTTGCCACGCAATTGCGTGGCGGTGCTTTCTTAAGACAATAGCTAACTCAGAAATTTCTGAGTTGCTAAGTTCGGATGAAACGATGACGGGTAGCTTCGACTCTTTTTCTAAAAATAAATACTTAAGGTGAGGGGGAAGTTGCTTTAGTTCTAAAACGGGTGGTTCTTCATAAGAAGTTTTGATTTTCAATTTTTCTAAAAATAGTGGTTCGGGTGGTGTGAAACGAGTGACTTCTTCTTCTTCCAGACAAAAGAGTTCGGCGAGCTCGGACTCGTAACTCGAGGTGGAGACTAACTCGGGAGGTGAATCGAATTCCCAACACTCTTCCAGGTAAAAACACGAATCGTCGTTTTCTAATGTGTTCCGCATCGAGGAATTTATGCCGAAAGAAACTTCATCGTCTCCAACCCGAAGGAGGAGCTTTCTGTTACTTACATCAATAATGGCGCGGGATGTGGCAAGGAAGGGGCGGCCGAGTATGAGGGGTACTTCGGCATCCTCTTCGATGTCAAGAATGACAAAGTCCACCGGGAAGATGAACTTGTCGACCTTGACGAGCACGTCCTCCACTATTCCTACCGGATATTTTAAAGAGCGATCCGCTAATTGAATACTCATTCGAGTGGGGCTTGGATTTCCTAGACCTAGTTTCTTAAATAGTGAAAAAGGCATGAGATTGATACTTGCTCCCAGATCCGCTAAAGCGTGTTTTACTAACGAATTGCCAAATAAACACGGGATGGAGAACCGTCCCGGTTCATTCACTTTTCTAGGCAATTTGTTGAGTACAACCGCGGAGCATTCTGCGTTCAAAGAAATATGCGAAATATCTTCTAATTTTTTCTTATTGGAGAGCAACTCCTTAAGATATCTCGCATATTTAGGCATTTGAGAGATAGCCTCGCAGAAGGGTACATTAATGTGAATTTGCTTTAAAATATCTAAAAACTTTTTATAATTCTTTTCAGCGCTCTCGCTTTTAAACTTAGATGGATATGGAATATTTGAAGTAGAAGCGCGCGGAGCTAACGTAGCAGGTAAATTCGAAGATAAAATAGGAGGAGGAGGAGGGGAGGAAGTTACCATGGGTTCGTCCTGTTTTGAAACCACCTCCTTCCCGCTTCGGAGTGTAATCGCATTTGCGCTCTCCCTTGGGTTTGGCTTCCTGTTTCCCGGAAGGGCTCCTTGCTGGCGCTCGGAGATTATCTTTGCTAGCTGGCCCACTTGGTTCTCCAAATTTTTGATCGATCCGGTGAGGTTCCGGATGTTCGCTTCATTTGTAGCAACGTATTTTGCAAAAACCTCTTCAAGCGGAGAGGGCTTTTGCTGTTGCGGTGGAAAACTGGGTGGATTAAAATTTGGAGGGGGAGTTAAATTAAGAAGTTGATTTGGAGGTTGATTTAAATTTAAGGGACGCTGAGCATTTCCTTGATTGCTCCATGAGAAATTCGGATGATTCCTATAACCCGCATTGTAGGTGTTATTATACGGAGCAGTGTTCGGGTTATAGGAAGGCCGAGGCGGATTTCCCATGTAATCAACTTGCTCTTCAAGTAAAACATTATTAGCCCAAGGAGGAGTGGCGGAGGAAGCAGACATCTCCGCCACTTACTTTGTTAAGCGCTCAACTTGTAAAGCCAAATTTGCGTTAGCGTCTATTTCAAAAATTCCGGCCAGCTTATTAGGCCGCGCTCGGGCATGTTCCATTGGTACGCATTTGTGGCCATCTCTTCGAAAAGCTCTTGAGCGGCGATCGGGGTTTTATTATTTAATGTCCCTCCGGCGGCCGCATCAATCATTTGCCTCATTTGGAGATTTAAGCCATTATAAAATATTTGCACTTGTTGCCAAGTGGCAAGTACGTGGTGAGGGCATCGGCGCAAAAGCTCCTTGAAGCGCTCCCATGTGTCATAGAGAGTCTCCGATTCGATTTGCATGAACGACGCAATATCCGTGCGCAATTTAGCGGTCTTTGAAGGCGGGAAATATTTATTGAGAAATTTTTCCGCCATTTCGGCCCATGTAGTGATGGATCCCCTTGGTAGGGAGCCCAGCCACTGCTTGGCCTTAGACCACAAAGAAAAAGGAAAAAGACGTAATCGAATGGCGTCATTGGTGACGCCATTGATCTTAAATGTGTCTCATATTTCAAGAAAGTAAGAAATATGTGAGTTTGGATCCTCGTCCGGTTGACCATCAAAGGTCACCGATTGTTGCACCATTTGTATGTTGCTGGACTTGATCTCAAAATTATTGTTCGCCACCGTGGGGCGAACAATACTCGATTGTGTGCCTTCTAAATTCGGCCGTTCATAATAGGACATGGTCCGTTGCGCGCCCTCATTAGGATTTGGCTCGTTAAGATTAGGAGGATTAAGATTATGATCCATGTTCGCTGCGTTAGTGTCCCCGATCGACTCTTCGGATTCTACTTGATTTTCTTGATCACGAGAACGGCGGTGCCTCAAAAGGGTTCGCTCGATTTCTGGATCAAAAGGAAGAATCGAAGTGCTACCACGGGTCATACACTAAAAAGAGAAGGAAGGAAGAAGAAAAAGAGAGAATTTTTTTTTTGTTCTTTTAGGCAGAATAAGTTAGTCTTGGACTTCCCAAGATCTACCTGGTGAAGGGTTTGCAAGGTACTAGGAGGTGAGATGGGATGACACCCCAAACGTCCCTTTCCAAGATTTTAATTTCACCCTTAAGATTTTCAAAAATAGAAAAACTAAAATAAAAACAACATGATAAAATTAATAGCTATCCTTGTTTCAAAATATCTACGCAAAAGTCCCCGGCAACGGCGCCAAAAACTTGATATTTAATTTTTGCGGTTTTGAAATTTAGTGAAAGGTTGAGATTTTCTCCAAAACTATTTCTGATAAAGGCAAGTGTACCTTATCGTCTATAGTATAGGATATTAAGAAATATCAAGATCGTATTCCACGGGGCGCGTTGATTACTTCTACTTTGAGGAAAGTCGCTATTATCTTATCTATCGATATTTTGGGGTTTTAATTACTTGGCTAGAAAAAAAGAAATTGCAAGCTAAATTTAGAGTTTAGATGATGATAGAAGAAGCTAGTACTCAATCAAAAGTCACCTTGGAGTGAGAAAAGACAAGTGAAAAGAGATTAAATCTAATTCCGTTTAAATTGAACTACTTGACCGTGGAGGTTCCCGAAGCTCGAACATGCCTCTCTCGAGGTTAATGCCCAACTAAGTTTAGGAAAAATAAACCGGACTCTCGTCCTATAATCGATTACCTAAAACTTGCTTTACGAAGTGAACCCCGCTATTGGATTTGACTCCAATCCGGGAGATTTACGTCATCCTCTCTCGAGGAGTGCGTGCAACTCTCTTTACCCTTGAGTGATCGATTCATACTTTGAGCCTCTCGGCTAACTAAGTATGAAAACATAAGCGAAAACCATATATCGAAAATATGGCCTCACTAATTAAAAATCAAGGGTAATTCAAGTGTTTATAAAAACGGAAAAAGAAAACTTTAGAAAATCATAACTTGTCTAACTCATCCTCGGATCATTTTGATCGAGTACTAATGAGGATTAGTTAATCATGGCGGAGGGGAAAGAGGAAGAAAAATAAAAATGCATAATAAGAAAATTTAACTAAGTAAGGAGGAGACAAAATAAAGAGAACAACTAATTTTTATTTAAATGAAAACTATTACAAGTCTTAAGAGAAGAGATTGCAAGCTAGGAAAAACAAGTTACAAGCTTAAACTAAACTATTGCATTGAAAGGAAGCTAGTACATTGCATGAGAAAAGGATGAGAGCATGAAAGTAAAGTCACATGAACATGAACATGAAAGTGAAAAAATACTCAAGATTGGCTCCAACAGCACCTCCCCCACTCCAAAATTCTGAACCCTAGACTCAAGGAGAACCTCTGAATTTATAGGAAAAAATTTTAGATTACACGCCCTCGGTCACGGGCGTGACCAAGGGCGTGACTGCACTATTCACATCAGATCCGACAGCGGCGTGGGCTTGAATTCGGCGCGGCAAAAAGTGACATGTCACGGGAGTGACATGTCGGGTCACAACCGTGACTTTGGACGGCTGCATTAAATGCGGCGTGGGCTGGAATTCGGCGCGGTGGCGAAGCAGAGATCACGCTGGAAAGTCACGGCCGTGACATGTGGGTCACGGGCGTGACTTAGGTTGACTTCTCGACAACATCTCCACGTCTCGACGGCGGCTCCACGTGGAAGATTCTAAGTTTACACGCCCTTGGTCACGGGCGTGACTTTGGGTCACGGGCATGACCTGGGGCGTGACTTGGTGTGGGCTAGCTCAGACAGCGCGGCATCATTCTGTACTGATCTTTAGGTTACACGCCCTTGGTCACGGGCGTGACCAAGGGCGTGACATGCCATTTTTCCCGATTTGTCCCAAAATTTTGCCAATATTGAAATTAAGCTAATTTAGAATCAAAATTACAAAAAGAACTAACTTATAACCTAAAATTGACATAAAAGGAAAATTCATATTAAATATTTACAAAATTTTCTATTAAAAAGTTATAAAAATACTACTTATCAGGTTCTATGGCATCAATATCAGAACTAGGAATAGAATGGGAATTAAGTGGGATTTGAAGAGCAGGTGTTATTTGTGAATGGTTTGAGAGGGTGTTGAACTGGAAATAGATTGAGAGGTTTTACAAATGGGAAAATGATCCTCAAAGAACACAACCTTTCTTGAAATAAAAAGTTGCCTTGATTGTTGATCAAGAAGAATATATCCTTTTGTGCCATCCTTATATCCAAGAAAAATGGCTTTCCTAGATCTAGGTGAAAATTTTGTACGATGAGAATTTAGATTATTAGCATAACATAAACACCCAAACACCTTAAGATGCATAAAAGTGGGAAGTTTGTGGAAAAGAATCTTATAAGGAGTTTTGTTTGAAAGCAAAGGAGTCGGTAATCTATTTATTATATGCACATAATGAGCTATGGCAAAAGTCCAATATTGATTGCGCAAGTGAGCTTGAAAGGAAAGGGCTCGAGCAACACTTAAGATGTGTTGATGCTTACATTCAATAACTCCATTTTGTTGGGGGGTTTCAGCACAAGTTGTTTGATGAATAATTCCTTTGCTTTGTAAAAATCAGGCATCATGAATTCAAGACCATTGTCACTGCGTATGGATTGTAATTTGCCTTGAAATTGTATTTCAATGTAGGCAGAAAATTGTTGTATGTGTTGACTTGTTTCACTTTTATGCTTCATAAAAACAACCCAAGTGAAACAGGTAAAATCATCAACAATTGTGAGGAAGAAACGATGCCCATTAACGGATATAGTGGAGTAAGGCCCCCAAATATCAACATGTAATAATTAAAAAACTTTGGTAGACTTAGAATCACTAGAGAAATGTGGTAATTTCCGTTGTTTTGCAATGTGGCATATATCACAAGGTGTAATAGGAATATTAGGAATAAAAGAAAATTGAGCACTCAAAAGTTTCAAACAAGATGCAGATACATGTCCAAAATGAAGATGCCATAACAAGGAATCAGTAGATTTGGATTGGCAATTATTACAAGTAGATTTAATTGGAAAGGAAGAAATTATTGAAACATCTGCAGTGTCCAATATGTAAATCCCTTCACATTGCTTAGCTGAACCAATCATCTCCTTGGTATTGTTCTGTACAAGAAAGCATACTGAATCATGAACAAGCAAAGTGCATTGAAGATCACGGGTTAATTTGGTGATAGAAATAAGATTAACATGGAAATCTTGAACATATAGAACATTATACAAGGTTACTTTGGAAGTAAGATGGACAATCCATGAATATTTGGCAAACACCAAATGATCATTAGGTAGACTAACAGAAATAGGCTTGATTTTGTGAAACTCATGAAAGATAGAAAAACATGAAGTAATATGATCTGTTGCACCCGTATAAACAATCCACTGATCATGTTTGATACCTGGAGGAACACCGATAGTATTATTGATAGAATTGGTGGTAGCGGTGTGAACATGGTTGGAAACATGAGTAGTAGATTGCTGAATGATAGCCAGTATACTATCATACTGCTCCCTTGTAAAAACACTCCTGGAGATTTCACTGGATCGTTATCTACTGGGATTTCCAAAGCTTCAACAAAATTCATGTTGCGATTGCTCTTTGTTTTGTAACCTGGAGGAAACCCATGCTTAAAGAAGCAGTTCTCAATTGTGTGATTGGTTTTACCGCAATGAGTGCAAAGTAGGTTGGAGTTAACGGATGTAGGTTGAACAATAGATCCATCGATTATTTTGAGTTTATTTTTGGACAATAAGGCAAGACGCATTGCCCTAGACCAAGTATGGTAATTCTTGCCATCAAGTAATGGAGAAACAAGAACAATGGCAGGATTTTCATTTGGATGAAGAAAATAGGGATTGGAAGGATCTATCGAATGATCAGGTAAAGTTTTTTGTACCTGTTTAGCCATTAATGGAAAGAAGAAGAAGAAGAAGAAGAAGAAGAAGAAGAAGAAGAAGAAAACGAGATATAAAGATAAAAGGGGAAGAAGACAGGATACAGGATTTCCATTATCTCTCCCTCTGATACCATCTTACAAAACAAGAAGCACAATTTTCATATAAACTAACTTGTTTATTACATGAGGATACATGGCTATATATAGCCTCAACAAAAGAAATAGTTAACCAAGGACAAGTGTCAAATAATAAAATAAAATAAAGAAGCTATTTCTGCTATAATACCCATTGCACCTTTACTAAGGTAGAAATGTCAAAACAATACTTCAAGATCTTCTTAGTTATTAGCTTATGGTTTCTTGAAATCAGCAAAAGTCATCATCAATGCACATGAAGGACTAAATAGGGTACCAAAAAGTAAAAGAGCCAGATTTTATCCTGCACAATTTGATCCCAAACCATCCTCTACCAAATAGATGTTATATATATATATTCATCTTATTTGTTTATATGTAAGCGCCAACCCACTTTTATGGGAAGTAGAAGAAGAGAAGTAGTGAGACGAGGAACGATGAAATGGCTCAACAAAGAAGCATACCTGAAATCTTACACCACTCGAAGTTCAAAATCTTAACTCTCTTAGTCAACAATACATTGTTAAAGTTGCTTAAATGCCCAAACGAATAAAAACATGTGATTCCCAGTAATTTGAGGTGGAGGATGAGGCTCAATCATATAGATAAAAGACCTTGGCTTATCAGAATTTTGTCTTGAGAAATTATAATAAAATCCATTTTGTTTTCAACACCAGAATCATATCCATCATTTGATTGCCATAACAAAATATTAATATAAACTCCAAACTAAAAATAAGAAATACCCAGAACTTAAATGAGCGATGTCTCCATTTGAACATAGCTTCCAAGAGGAGGAGACTGCAAATTCAATATATTTTTGTTTTAGCCTAATAGTAATTTAATTTGGGCAAGTTTACTCATAACTGAATTACAAGGAAAAAGATTGCATAAGTCCCATCATAATGCGCCACCTTCATTATTCTTATAGCATAATATGAAGAAGAGGAGAGAGATGGAGGGGAGGAAGAAAGAAGTTAATGATGTTCTTGCATTCCATATTCATGTTGCAGCGCACTAGGATGTGGCAGAGATTAAACAAGTTAATTTTAAATCTCTCGGCTCTGCAATCTAACCAACCATCCCGCATATATAACATATCTATGAATCAATTCAAATTAAAACCAACTTGACTACTGCAATAAAGCTGGAACCCACCTTTTGTTGAAGAAGCCATGAAACAATATTTAATATATCCTCTTCTCTCCCCCTTTTTTTATATAAAGGGAGAATCTCCAAAACTTATGGCCTCTAGAACATAATTTAAACAATTTCGTGTTACTATTATTCCATTATATGGGTCATGCCAAAAAACTTCATGTGTTATCAGAATTTGTTCAAGACCCTCCAATCATGATTTCAGTTTTAAAGAAATAGAAATGCAGTTATTAGGCGGTGAGCTCAAAATTCATCAGTGCCCCTAAATTCGGAGCATCATAAAAAAATTTAAGAAAAATAAGAGGAATAGAGGTAGAGGGAAGATGATGAAGAAGAAGAGAAGGGAGAGGAAGTAGGGAATAACTTGTGAATTCCCTTCTCCCATAGAAGAACATCATTATAACTCAAGAGTTAAGTTAGAAATTTCCCCAAAACTGATAAGAAGATGAAGTTGGTGTCCCTATTTTGACAGAGCATTCACAAGAGGAGGAAAGGAGGAGGGGGAGATGGGGAGAGAGAGGCACTTTCCTTGAGGAAGAGGTGAAGCTCCTGCCTTTCTTCAAGAAGTAATTGATGATACCTTTTTATGGCCATGAGAGGCCAATCTGATGCTTCCAACGAGCTCAAGAGCTCAAAATATCTTAGGTGTTGTGGCATGAATACCTCCAGTGAGTTCTCCCCCGCCACAGGTTTTCTGTCCCCTAGTTCACCTTTTAAGGGTTTTCACTGGTTTTGTTTCTCTCGTTGGGTTAGATTTAAGTTTTACTTATCTAAATATATATATATATATAAGTATATATATACATATTTATATAAGCATATAATTATATACATACATATATATTCATAACTCTCAAAATAAGCGCGGGAAAAATGCGCGGAGGGTGTCCTTGTGTTCATGTTAACCATACGAAGCTAACAAAATCATCCGAAGTTGATTCTGAATACTTTTACTTGTAATTACTTGCCCGAGTCGATATGTAGCTTAAAATAACTATTTCGGTCAGCTTTCTCAAATCTCATTGAATTTGGACAAAATGAAATGCATTGTTCTCGTGTTGATTATACGAGTCTTATGCAACTGACAAGGATTAATTCAGAGTTTGTTTGATAATATTTATTTAATCGGATCGACTCGTAGTTCAAATTTGACCTAAATGATCAATTTTCCTGATTTACGTCAGAATTGAGTGAAACGAAAAGCATTGAGTTTGTATTGGTCATATGAGTTCAACGCAACTAAATGTAGTTGATTCGGAGTTCATTTTCTTAGAGAATCACTTCGAGTTCTTCTTGTAATTTAATTTAGCCTAATTTAATCTATTTCACCATTATACATCGGAACAAGGCGAAATTGGTGTCGTTGGGTTCGTATAGACTTTAGAAGTACCCTGACATTGACTGAGATCAATTCCAAGTTGATTTATTCAAATGTCCCTAACAAGTCATCATAGTTCAAATATGATAATAATATAAGACGAAGGTTGGGTCATGGTTCACTATGACCCTGACTAAACTCTCTGAGGTTCAATTGAACTGTCTAGGCCCCTTATTAAAGTTGGGATATTACAAACCAATTAAACAAAGAATATTTTTCATCCCTAAAAATATGAGTGGGTCATGGGGTCAAGTATAAGCGTCCCATACCCAATGATCCTAAATTTTAAGGGGTTAATAGATTTGACCTTATCTAAGAAGCTACACTGACGGTTGTTGTCGTATACTGTAATGAGTAGCTTAGGTGATATAGAGAATGGTTTTATCATAGTGATGCATATTCTACACTTACTCTTATATTATTCTTGAGAACATTTTGCATAGACAGGTTTTATACGTAAAGAATTACTAGCTTAAACAAATATACTGAATAAGTAAATTTAGCATAAGTGAATCTCACCAATGTATGCCCATTTCAAATGCAAAATTTTATGAGTTGTGTCCCAAAGCTAAGAAGTATACACCCATTAACATATAACCAACTCCCATACAAAGTTTATATGTTAGTGGAACAGTATAAGTTGCAATTTACATAAGCATTGTAAACCCACTAACATATAACCGACTCTCATATGAAGGTTATATGTTAATGGAACATGCATATATGTATGTTTTGATGCAAATGGTGGTTAAAAAAATTTCATGCACAACGAGTTCTCATGACTCGTTGCAACTCCCTATTTTGGCATAATTTGACCTTTTCTTCCAGCAGGATGGCTATCCCTGTGGTTCTCACCGTCGTGGAAAAATAGTGATAGTGGTCGGTCTATCCTCTTTTGGGTATGCTTAGTACCTTACTACCCAGGCCCTAGCGTACATTTTGGTGTAATTGAGGATATGAGCGACATCCCATAATAATATAATCGTCTAACAAGTGGAGGGACCCAGTGGGAAAATAATCTCCTAAGGTTCACACACTCCTTAGTGCCCTATGAGTCGTCAACCTTCCCATGCCAGTACGAATGGCCAATGGGCATGACCGACCCGCCACCTCAATCACATACATCAGTTTGCAGCCTATGTCAACATAGTTTGACCTTTGTTTCCAGGAGGGTAGCTAGCCCTACGGGCCTCACTATCGTGGCAAAATAGTGACAGTGGACGGCCTCTCCACTTCTGGGTATGCTTGTACCTCACTACTTGGGCCCTAATATACATCATGATGTACTCAGGGATATAGATGACATCCTACAATATTATAAACCGACTATTTAGCAGAGGGACCTAGTGGGGCAACATCAAAACATAAATTACCCTCCCGGGGTTCTCACTCTCTATAGCCAAAGAGTCGGTCTCCAAGTTGGCAAAACTGGCATGACCAACCACATAAGTAACCATGCACATGCTTATGGAAGAATGAAAATATATTTTCTTGGGAAGATTACTAGCATTCCATGTCATTTCTGAATTTTAGATACTTGTGTGCATCGTGAGTTTTCCTATGTTATCTCTTCTCAATTCGTATACGAATATTCATGCACTTGTATTCGACAAGGCTGCCTGCCACACCGGGTATACAATTCTCGCGAGGGTCAACCATGTATTTTAAGGCGAGGAAACACATGAAAACGAAAGTTTTCTTACCTTCCATGATCTTTTCTAGATTTGTCGAAGGATTACTTCAAATCTAACTTATTGGAAAAATAAATATTTTCAACATAATTCTTTTATGATCACATGGTTTTACTTTATAGAGATCGCACTGATCAATGTTATGTTAAACCAAATTGTTGTTTATTGGGTGTCAACTTATCACCTAGAGGGGGGTGAATAGGTTTTTCAAATTATTTTATCCCCTTTAGGTGTTCTTGAATTCTGATTAGTAGACCTACAAATTATAATGCACAACACAGAAAAGCACATAGTGATCTATAGAGGTTCCTAAAGACAGGGTGTCTTGAGTAGTCCTCTTTCCCTCTGCGCCTACCTAGCAGTGTGCTAGGATCGGCAAACTCCGCCAAATCTCCAGGCCCTCAAGCCTTGCAACACGGACCCACAAGTCCTACATCCTAGGCCCGCATGCCCCTACTGCACTCGAGCCCGCAAGCTCAACACTCAGGCCCTCAAGCCCTACCTTGCTCAGACCCGCAAGTCTAGCCTCTGCCCTAGCCCGCAAGCCTCACAGGTCTCAAGCCCTCAAGCTTGACAATCAGGCCCTCAAGCCCTACCTAGCTCAGACCCGCAAGTCTAGCCTCTTCCCTGGCCCGAAAGCCTCACAGGTCTCAAGCCCTCAAGCTTGACGATGTCGGTCCCGCAAGTCCACTGCCCTGTCCCTCAAGCCTCACAGCTCTACAGCTCTCAAGCTAGACACTCAAGCCCGCAAGCCTTGCAATAATAAAAGTTTTACAGTAATAAAAACTTTTTCTTCTGCCTGATGAAGATCGGCAACTTAGCCTGATGGAGATCGGCTTCCTGAGGTTAAAGAAGATGTTTCTGATTCAGATCTTGAAAGCACGGTTCTTCTTCAATCTCTTCTCTTAGCCTGATGAGGAATGGCTTCTTATCAGTCGATGAAGATGACTGATTCTTCTGAGAACTCTTGATTCTTGTTCTATACTTGATCTTCTTCTTCTCCGTAGAATGTACTATTGTATTGAAGAGTAACGGCGGGATTCTTTCTGATTTTCTTTTCTCACCAAGATTCATTCTTTCTAGGGCATCCTCTTATCTCTTTTATAAGAGTACGAGGCTCCCAATGGTCTTCTGAAAAGGTTCCTTAGGTGTCAGACGCCCCATTCCTTAAGAGCACGCGCTGATTGGACAATCAGGCTGCGGCATTAATTGCTGACAGTGCGTCCGCAACATTTGAATCTGTCTCGATAATATTTCCACTGTTACGACGACATGGATAATATCTCGACGACAGGACTTTGTCGATGCCTTAGACCTTGGTGGATCTTCAAGACTTCTAGATTCTGCCTCTGATGTTGGTATCTTGACGATACCAGATATCCCAGCAATTCTGCATATACAGCGATATGTTATCTCTGACTGTGTCGTTGTGATCTTCTTTCTTATAGTCTGTCGTCGTAATCACTTTGTTCTTTCGACGACATGAGCGATATCATGTCGACATGCTACGCTTGTCTTCAGCTGTCCTTCTTCAGTCTTCTCGACGTCATGCCTTCTTTACAACGATGTCTGTTCTTCTCCACGACAAGACTACTTTGTTGATGTCGACGATACTGCATCTTCTCGCAACATTCCTTCCTTTGATATCTTCATGTCTTCTCTGCGTTCGACGATCTTCATTCTGCGTTCGACGAACAGCTTTCTGCGTTCAACGAACTTCATTCTTCTATCCCATCTCTGCGTTCGACGAACATCATTCTTTGTTCGACGAACTTGCCAAGTCTCGACGTATGCTTCTGTCCAGTCTCTTCATTCGACGAACTTCATTCTGCGTTCGACGAACTGCTTTCTGCATTCGACAAACTGCATTCTGCGTTCGATGAACTCGCCAAGTCTCAGCATTTGCTTTGCTCATCATCATGACGACAGACATACTTTGTTGACGACATTTCCTAATCTTCTCGACGATATAGTACTTAGTGAAATAACTAAAGTACTTGACATATTGTTGATCTCTGCAAGCATGAACTAGATTGGACATTAAATACAACTTGCACTTATCATTGAGCTGAGCACTTCTTCAAATCAGGAACACTGTTGGGCACTGTTACCAACAATCTCCCCCTATTTGAAGAAATCATAACCCACTCAATGATAAATGCCACTCAAATAAAAGATTTAATATTTTAAGTAAACAAGCATATAATGATGACATTGCAGCTATAATTGAGTGAACACAGAATTTGACAAATATTACTTCATTTATAAATAGTGCCAAATGTTTTCAAAAGTTTTGACATTTCTACATTTAGCCCCCTAAAGATTTAGCCATCTATATCTCTGGTGCCCTCATATCAGCTTCACCCTTTGCTTTCTTGGCACTGACTTGCTGTTCCTTTTCAGCTTGTCTGATGAAGTACTCAAACAGTTTAGGATGATACTTTAGAGGGTCAGGAGTGTCAGCTGGAATTCTTCCTGCTTGCTTATTCCTTCTGTATTCTCTCCTTGCTTCTTCTTGATCTTCATGCTTAGCCCATTCTTGAGGACTGTATACATTGTATCTTTCACCCTTTTTAGCTTTCACTTGCTCCCATGCTTTTAGAATGATGGTCCTGGATATGGGACTCCATCTTTCATAGTCATCCTTTTTCTCCATTTCCTCCCTGTACTTTCTCTTTCTCATTTTTATTTCTTCATCCTCCAGTGCAACATTTTCTTTACCCTTATCAGTATCAAGAATATCTGTATGTTGCTCTTCAACAGGCTCGTCATAATGTAGAGAAGGGAGATTCATTGCTTCCCTAATGGTGTTTGTGGTCCAGATGGCATGATCACCACTGGCCTTTATCATTGATATCCCCCCTTTATGACTTCTTCAGATATCCCCCTTTGGAGATTCTTCTCGGAGGCCAATATCTTGTTTTTGAGCATGTGGATTCCTGCTTCCAAGTGATTCTTGGTCTCAAGTAGATGATTGTCTAGATCTTTATTGTGGTGATCTAGACTTTCTTGGAGATCAGTTTTGTGTTCAGCCATCTTCTTGGTGGATGCAATGTAGGCCTTTTCTATGCTGCTGACAATCAATGTTTGATTAACCCCTAGGTTAGATATACCCTTGTGAGTACGAGCAGTGTATTCTTGCAGATTTTTCACATCATTTCTTAGGCTTGCCGTTTCAGCAGACAGTTCCCTTCTTAGCTCATTGTTAGCAGAGGTGATATGGCTTTCAAGTTTTAATCTTTGCTCTTCCAGGAGCATCTTTATCTGAGATAATAGTGAGAGCTCCACTATTCTATTCTCTGGAGATGAACTATCTTGTTCCTCTTCTTCATTCCCTTCAATTATTGGAGATATAGATTTTCTTATTGGTGAATGGTTTGGCTCATTTTCCTTTTCAGGACTTTGCTGATCTTTGCCAGGGTGATGAGTCATGATCATATACACATATTTGGACTCATCTAGGCCGGTTTTCTAGTCGTTTCACTGCACTTTAGCCCTGTTTCAGCTCATATTTTTCTTTCTATGCTAGGTGCACTTCTTGGCCTAATTTGGTGTGTTTTATGCTTATTCCCTTTTGATAGCCTTATCATTTTGTTGAGTGCCACTTTCAGTGTCCTGATTAGCATTTCTGTAGAAACAGGAGTCGTGCAGGTGTTCCTAGTACAATTCTGTACAGGAACACTGCGCACGATCACTGGTTCAATATTGCACGACCACTGGTTGTGCGCCGCTGATCGTGTGCACTTAACCCTTATTTCATGAGTTCTGTTTCGACCAGTGCGCACGACCACCTACGATAGTGCGCACGACCACCAGTCGTGCGCCACTGTTCGTGCGCACTTAACATCAATTTCATGAGTTCTGTTTCGACCAGTGCGCACGACCACCTACGATAGTGCGCACGACCACCGATCGTGCGCCACTGGTCGTGCGAACATGGTATTTTATAAATTTCTTACTTTGCAGGCTCCACCCAGGTAGGCTCACGATCACAGAACTCCAGCGCGCACGACCACTGGTCGTGCGCCAATGACCGTGCGCAGTATTCTCGCCAGCGCCTATATAATGTTCTGATCCGCAAAATTAGGTATCGAGAGGTTCCGGGAGCGCGATTTGTCGTCCGTACGCCACCGTTTTCCACTTCCAGCCACCTCCACCTCATCTTCTCTACAAGGGGAAGTCATCTCCAGCCATTCTAAGCAATCCTCCATCGTCTGGGAGCATTCTTCGCCCTCCGCAAGCACTCAAGCAAGCTATCTCCAGTTCGGTCCGGTGAAAATAATAGTCATCCTGAGGTAGAAGACGACGGAAGCACATGGAGAGGTCGTGACAGTCTCTCAACGCCGGAAGCACAGTCCGCCCGAGTCCGGAGGTAGCTTGACAAACTACCATTCCGGCCGTGAACGGCCACTAGTCTTCGTCCATTGGTTGATTTCTTCCTCCCCTTGTTGTACTCCTTTGAATCATTTAAACTTGAATATCATGATGTTTAGTTTAAATGCAATGGTTGTTTCTTATCCGTTCTTCAATATTTACTTGTGATACGGCTCACCTTCACTCACTCACGCACTCATCGTGTTCGATTCGCGTTAGCAAGAGCTAACGGCGAGTTACGAAGAGGTGTTTGCGACCCTCACTCCCCGCACTAGTGATCACTTCATTCGCACGCGCACCATCCATCCGCCTCACGAAGCTCGGCATCGTGGCCGTTGCATCCATCTCACCTTGTGAAGCGGTGATTTCGACCCGCATTTCATTTATTGTTGTTAACGGTAGGAAACCAAATCAAACCCCCACTTTTTTGTAATTGTTCCCGCTTGTGTAACAATTGTCACACAACGCAATTCGTTCACCCAACCTGCATTCCTCAAGAGACTGACACTCGGGGATCCTATTCCCAACATTTATTACTTGCGCGACCGGTGCACTTGCCGAACATCGGATCACAGGGTTCTCTTGATTGTCCTCTTGCATTGCTGGTTCAGAATGACCAGCATCCTCAACCCTTATGATCTTATTGATCACTTCTTCCACTTGAGCAGGGAGCTCACTGTTCTTCTCCCCCTCAGTTTCAGAACTTCCTTGATTTATTCCTGTGGTTATTCTGGATCCCTGACTTAGACCAGAGGTCTGGA
Source organism: Dactylorhiza incarnata (assembly GCA_033032865.1). Lineage (NCBI taxonomy): Eukaryota > Viridiplantae > Streptophyta > Magnoliopsida > Asparagales > Orchidaceae > Dactylorhiza > Dactylorhiza incarnata. The sequence continues at coordinate 242,998 of JAWHQI010000326.1, read as the reverse complement.
GGGCGACATTCCTTGTCTCCACAGGTACCTCAGAGTCAGATGGAGGTGAGCTGTCGCCTGACTCACTTCCTTCAGATGAGCTTTCTCCCTTCCTCTTCATATCTTCTGCTGTCTTCAACTTCTTGGGAGGTTTAGTCAGAACTTTCTCCCACCTTTCCAGTATCCTGATATCCATCCTTCTCATGTGGTGGATTTTTACTCCATATTTTTTGTTAAAGCTTTCAGGGTAGGATAGCAGAAGATACAGTGATAGTATTCTTCCTAGATTTGGAACTTGAAGTCTGTCTTAAATTCTCTTGAAAATAATCTGACCCCAGTTGGTCTTCTTCCTTAGGATTATCCTCGCCATTGTCTTGAACATGGGCCTGGATATCCTGTCATGCGACCCTACCTTGCAGAGGAGGGATTTTCCCACAATGTCTGCCATCATATTTCCTTGTTGATTGAAGCTTTTCCTTTCCAGAGACCCATAGGTCTTGCTCAAATGCCCGTACCATGCCAGAGCCTTGTCAAGGTCTTCCTGGCTGATCTCTTCATCTTCCTCTGCTTGGCAAAGGCCGAAAACTAAAGAGCCATGTTCAAATTTTGGGATTCATCTTGACCTTTATCCCGTTGATTATGCTCTTCACAGACGTTCCCTTTGAGCCACCCTTGGCATTTTAGTAGAACTCCAACACTTCTCTTTTTAATATTACTGTCGGCTCGGAGAGGGCGAACTCCAGGCCGATGGCCTCGAGCAGCTTAATGGTGCTCTGGATTTCTTCTAATCCTTCTGAGAACCCATTCCTCACCACTTCACTTACTTCGTACAGAAAATCTTCCTTCTTTGGCACCATCTTTTGCTTGATCCAGGAGGATTTCAGCACTGTCGACTTGTCCATTCTTAGAAGGCGTGGAGAACACGATGGCTTTTTAGGGCTAATGTAGATAGTGTTTTAACCTTAAGACATTTGACCTTATTTATAGTGTCCGAGTTGGAAGTCGAAGTGTCATTTGTTAAATGTCTGATTAACTCGAGTTTAGCTGTAATGATTGGTTAAGCATAGGTTTATTTAAGAGTACGCTAATGATTGAATATCGTCGTGATGCAGATTCGATATTGAGGAGTCATTTTGACGATACCAATCATCATTTCGACGATATGGTTTTGGTTCACTCTTTTGTATAACCAGTGCAATGCTTTTGGCAGTGCCATACATATGTTCTCCTTGAATGATAACTTTTACTTATTTAAGTGAAAATTATTTTAACAAAATGATAAATATGAGGTTATGTATTGAGCATCAACATAATTACCTTCACCTTAGCTTTTAAGTCTTCTTGTGATAGTAGCTCCCCCTTGATGGGATGTCCACTTATCATTACACTTAGCTCCCCCTTGATCAGTGCACCTTCCCATGTGGTGAGTTTTTGTTAGTCCAGAGTTGAGCCTGGATCACTTATTGTCCATTAGCCTTGTTTGCTTTTGATTGGCTAAATGGACTACCCTGCAAGATAGATTTTAATATCCCTTAGGAACCCAAGGTGACTTGGGTCCTAGATTCTTGTTAGCATAATAGGGAATTCTTATACTCACCCCAGCCCTTCCAGGAGGTCTCTCCTTTGCACTAGGCACACTAGGGTTGTGCCAACAGTCAATGGCAAAGTGTCCCACTTTGCCACAACACCAACATTCATAGATGTTGGACCTTCTTTTCTGAACAATTTTTGAAGTATGTTCAGTAGAGAATGCAGGAGCATTCTTCCTATCTCTTTCAGCCAAGAGCTGACTAGCTGCTCTAGTATAATTGTTTCTTCTTGACTTTATCTGTTTGTCAGCAACAAATGTCAGCTTGGTAGCTGGCATGGTGTTGATGGCATCATATATGATTAAGTGAGAATTGATTACACTGGGGCTACCAGTATGCTTCTTATCTGGAAGAGATTGGGAAGATGTTCCTCCTTTATCCTTGAAAGTGGGCGCTGGGGCACCAAACACAAATGGTCCATGATGGGCCATTTGGATTTCCTCGTGGGGAGCCTTTAATGCACCCATCCCCATGCCCTTTCTCTTCCCACAGTCAGAAGCATTTCCATGACTAATGGAGCTTACATTCAACCAGTGACCATGGACACTGTCCTGATCATACCTATTTGAGGTAAGCACTACCTTCTGAAAGGTGGTATAAGGCTCTGCTTTAGTTTTGCCCCTTTCTCCATTCCCAGCATCTATTGCCCCTTCATTGAAACCCAATCCCCTCCTATTTCCCTAGGAGGATAAGGTGTCAATGATGGGCAGTACAGTTTTGCGCTTAGAGAATTGAGCCACCAAGCTTCTTTCCTTAAGAAGGTCATTCTCAAGTTTCTTGATAAGTTCTTCCCATTGGCTCCTTTCATCATAAAGATGTCGGACCCGCAAGTCCACTGCCCTTGCCCTCAAGCCTCACAGCTCTCCATCCCTCAAGCTAGACACTCAGGCCCGCAAGCTTTGCAATAATAAAAGTTTTACAGTAATAAAAACTTTTTCTTCTGCCTGATGAAGATCGGCAACTTAGCCTGATGGAGATCGGCTTCTTGAGGTTGAAGAAGATGTTTCTGATTCAGATCTTGAAAGCATAGTCCTTATTCAATCTCTTCTCTTAGCCTGATGAGGAACGAGTTCTTATCAGTCGATGGAGATGACTGATTCTTCTGAGAACACTTGATTCTTGTTCTCTACTTGATCTTCTTCTTCTCCGCAGAATGTACTGTTGTATTGAAGAGTAACAGCGAGATTCTTTCTGATTTTATTTTCTCAGCAAGATTCATTCTTTCTAGGGCATCCTCTTATCTCTTTTATAAGAGTGTGAGGCTCCCAACGGTCTTCTGAAAAGATTCCTTATGTGTCAGACGCCCTATTCCTTAAGAGCACGTGCTGATTGGACAATCAGGCAGCGACATTAATTGCTGGCAGCGCGTCTGCAACATTTGAATCTGTCTCGATGATATTTCCACTATTACAACGACATAGATAATATCTCGACGACAGGACTATGACGATGACTTAGGCCTTGGTGGATCTTTAAGACTTCTAGCTTCTGCCTTTGATGTTGGTATCTCGACGATACGAGATATCCCAGCAATTCTGCATATACAACGATATGCTATCTCTGACTGTGTCGTTGTGATCTTCTTTCTTGTAGTCTATCGTCATAATCACTCTGTTCTTTCGACGACATGAGCAATATCATGTCGACATGCTATGCTTGTCTTCAGTTGTCCATCTTCAGTCTTCTCGATGTCATGCATGTTGGAGCATGCGTTCCGCACTCATCCGGTTTGAGAATAACAAATCCCGAATATATTTGATCCTATTTTTGATTAATGGTGTGCAGATAACAGGTGCAAGGATAACATGTTTGCAATTGGAGCAAAATACCGATTTTCCAGAAATTGGAGCTATCGGATTTCTGACATCTAGCTAACGGATTTTCGATAGCGCACGATTTCTTCCCAGCGGTTGAGGGCTAACGGATTTCTGTCGGCGCACGATTTCTTCCCAGCGGTTTAGAGCTAACAGATTTTCGATAGTGATATCGGATATCCGACAGCCCACGATCTTCCCGCAACTCTATGACGTGCAGCAGTTACGCAAGCTAACGGATTTCCGATAGTGATATCGGATATCCGACAGTGCACGATCTCCCCGCAACAATACGACGTGCAGCAGTTACGCAAGCTAACGGATTTTCGATAGTGATATCGGATATCCGACAGCCCGCGTCTCAACCACGACCTCAACTACGCGCAGAAACATTGAATTAGTGGGACACGTGGCAGCCTCTGGAGATATCAGATTCTGGCGATACCTAGCTAACGTACGGCGACAGCTCTTTTTTGTTAAAAGGTTTCAGAACTTCGTGGAATTCATTCCTTCAGACTTTCAAGCCTTCTTCCTGAGTGTTATCATCGAGAGAGCTCCAAAGAACGAAAATCCCCATCCTTGAAGAAGAAAAGAGAGAGTGAAGCCGAAGATTGTACACGCATTCCAAGGAGACTTTCTCAAGGATTCTTCACTGCTTCGGTCCAGAAATTTTAAAGGGGGTTTTTAATTTGTATTTCATTTATATTTACATTCATCTTGTAATCGTTGTAGAAATCGTCGTCTTGCGTGCGACGTCTAAGTCCGTGTGAGGCTTAGGGGAAATCATCACCTTGTGTATGGTGTTAGATCCTTGTGTGGTATAGGGTAAATCATCGTCTTGTGTGCGGTGTCAAGTCCTTGTGTGGCTTGGGAGAAAATCGCCGCCGTGTGTGCTGCGTCTAGATCAAGATTTGATTTAGGGGGAGGCTTGTATCTATATCTGGGAGATATAGGTTATAGCCAACTGGTCCTTAGGAGAAGGACCGGTGAAAAGAGACAAGAGATTTTATTAATTGTAAGCCTTTGATTCCAAGCTTTATTGGAATTATTTCTACTCATTATCTTTGATGAAATAAAATCATGTTTTCAAATTCAATTATTTGTCTCTATATTCATATATTGTTTCGTTTATTACAAAATTATCAAAGTTTTAAATTGTCCTTATTCACCTCCCCTCTAAGAGCGCCACAAGATCCAACAAGTGGTATCAGAGCTAGGTTAATTCCTTATAAGGTTTAACCACCTGGAATTATGGCGCACCATGATCATGCATTTTCCGAGGGGCAAGGAATAACTAGACCACCATTATTTACGGGTTCCGATTATAATTATTGGAAAACTAGGATGAGGTGTTTTTTAATATCATTAGATATTGAAGTATGGAATATGGTTGAAACAAATTATACTCATCCTACTTTTGCAATTGGTGATATTGTCATGGAGAAACCCAAAGATAAATGGGATGACCAGGACAAATTAAAATGCAAAAATAATGCAAAAGCAATGAACGCATTATTTTGTGCTCTTGATAAAACTGAATTTAATAGAACTTGTGCATGTCAAACTGCATATGAAATTTGGAATTTATTGTAAATTACTCATGAAGGTACCTCGCAGGTGAAGGACTCAAAGCTTTTCCAATTGGAGTCAGAATTCGAAAAGTTCAGGATGGAGGTAGATGAGGATGTGGATACCATGTACACAAGATTCACTAAGATAGTAAATGACTCAAAAGTTTTAGGAAAAAATTTCTCAAATGGTGATTTGGTAAGAAAACTTCTTAGATCTCTCCCTCCTAAATTCAATCCCAAAGTGACGGCTATTTATGAATCTCATGATTTTAAAGCTCTTAATATTGAAAGCCTGATTGGGAACTTGAAAACTCATGAAGTTGAATTGAAAATTCAACAACAAGAGAATATGGAGCCAAAGAAGAAGGGATTGGCTCTAAGATCTAAGAATGAGGAAAGTAGTGATTCTGAGGAGGAAGAAGAAGATGAGGAAAGTTTATTTGTTAGAAAGTTTAGAAAATTTATGAAAAATCCAGAGAGGAGGAATTCATTTAAGAAGTATTTTAAGAAGGAGACGTTTAGAAAGAAAAAAGGAAAGGAAGACGATGAGGAGGAAGAGAGACCGCCACCGGAGTGCTATCACTGCAAGAAGTTAGGACACATCCAAAGCAAGTGTCCAAAGTACTTAAAAGAACTTAAAGAAAAGAAGCACAAAGGGACGAAGAAGGTGCTGAAGGCGGAAACATGGGATGATACTACTTCTGAGGATGCAAGCAGTTCAAGCTCAAGTAAAGAAGAAGAGGCCAACATGTGCTTAATGGGAAAGAGTGTCATATCTGATGACGAATGTAGTGTCCAAAGTGACACTGAGGTAACTCCTCCAACCTACGATGAATTATTTTCTGAATTTTTAAAGACTTGCAAATTTTTTGAAAAGAGTTTAAAAGATAATGATCTTGTTAAATCTGAAAATGAAATTTTGCTTAAAGAAAACAAAAAATTGTTTAATGAAATTAAGACTATTGGAAAAAGAGAAATTTCTTGCCAAGAGTGTGATCACTTTTTGGGAAGAATTAAAGAACTTGAAGAATCTCTTTCCAAATCTCATTCTACAATAAAAATTCTTACCAAAAAGAATGAGATTTTAGAGAGAGATCTGAAATCTTCAATTTCCAAAGTCCATGAGGGAAATAAATCTTTTGAACGTAGATGTGTAAATCTAGTATCCGAAAATACAGAAATGAGAAACCAGATTCATGACTTAACGCTAGCTATGAAAAAATTTGGAATGGGACGAAGATCACTGGATATGATCTTAGGATACCAATGTCATGGATCTGGAAGGTTTGGACTCGGATACACGTCAGGAAGCTATCGCCCGGCGACAGCAAAAAGTCCAGAAATTCTATTTTTAAAAATTCTGAAGTTAGTAAATTGTCTAATACTGCATCCTCATCCAGCAAAAGTCCAGAAAAGTTATACTCTTCTCAATACATTACATGTGCCAAATGCAATAGATTTGGTCACACTACGGACTCTTGCTGGAGGAAAGGTAAAAGTAAAATTAAACAAATCTGGGTGCCTAAGGCTTCTACCTATACTATGGGTGGAACCACTTGGGTAACCAGATCTTTACTCACCTCTTCTTTCTAGGTGTGTTGGCAGGCTAAGGACAAAGAAGACGTGTGGTACTTGGACTCGGGTTGTTCAAAGCACATGACGGGCAATAAAGAGAAGCTCCTTAGCCTGGAGATGAAGAAAGGAGGAGTTATTACATTCGGAGATAATGGAAAAGGAAAAATCATCGGCATCGGAGATGTGGGTAACAAAAAATTTTCAATTTCAAATGTTTTATTTGTATAAGGATTAAAACATAATTTGATTTTTATTAGTCAATTATGTGATAAGGGTTTAGATGTTTTATTTGAATCTTCTACAAATTTGTGCAAAATTATTAATTCTAAAACAAAAGAAATTGTTTTTACCGCCCCTAGATGTCATAATTTATATATGATTAAATTTTTTGATTTTTCAAATTCTACTTTAAAATGTTTTTTATCAAAAAATGATGAATTAGAATTATGGCATAGGCGACTTGGACATACTTGTGCCAAGTTAATTACAAAACTTTCAAAAGATAAATTAATTAAAGGTTTACTATTGTTAAATGGAAATTTATCTTCTTCATTATGTGTGCCTTGCCAAAAAGGAAAATTTTCAAAATCATCCTTCAAATGTAAAAATATTATTTCTACCACTAAGCCACTTCAATTAATACATATGGATTTATTTGGGCCAATTGGAATTTCTAGCTTAGGAGGTAGAAAATATACATTTGTATTGATTGATGATTATTCTCGCTTTTGTTGGACTTTATTTCTAACCTCCAAATCCGATGCATTTTCAAAATTATGTTTGCGTATTCAAAATGAATTAGAGTTAAAAATTAAACGCATACGATCGGATCATGGAGGAGAATTTGAAAATGAAAAGTTTATTTCTTTTTGTACGGAGTTAAGAATTAAACTTGAATTTTTCGCTCCACGCACACCACAGCAAGATGGTGTAGTGGAGACGAAAAATAGAACTCTTCAAGAGTTAGCCCGTACGATGCTATCTGAATTTAAATTACCAAAATCTTTTTGGGCTGAAGCGGTTAGTACGGCATGTTATGTAATTAATAGAGTAATGCTTCGTCCTATTTTAAAATTAACTCCTTATGAATTAATTTTTAGTAAAAAACCAAATGTTTCTTATTTCAAAGTTTTTGGTTGTAAATGTTTTATTTTGAATTCTAAAGATTCCTTAGGAAAATTTGATGTAAAATGTGATGAAGGTATTTTTATTAGCTATTCTTCAACTAGTAAAGCTTATAGGATTTTTAATAAAAGAACAAAAATAGTTGAAGAATCTATTCATGTTAGGTTTGATGAGTTTGTTTCATGTGTAGAAAAGAAAATTACAGGAAAAGAAGATGAACCCCTTCCTTCCGTGGAGAGTGATGATGAAAAACTTGGAGAAAATGAAGAAGAAAAAGAAGAAGAAAGAGAAGGAGAAAGAGAAGAAGAAGATAGAGAAGAAGAAGAAAGAGAAGAATATGTGCCTCCAAGTGAATTGAGATTTTCAAAGGATCATCCAAAGGAGCTTATCATTGGAGATCCACAAAAAGGGGTTAGCACTCGTTCATCGTTACATGTTTTATTTTCAAACCTTTGCTTTGTCTCTGAAATAGAACCAAAAGATGTTTCCAACGCTTTAAATGATGAATTTTGGTTTTTAGCTATGAATGAAGAACTTAATCAATTTGAACGTAATAAGTTTGGAATCTTGTAGAATGACCCAAAAATCATCCTGTAGTTGGAGTCAAGTGGATTTTTAAAAATAAATTGGATAATGAATCTAGAATTATTAGAAATAAAGCCAGATTAGTTGTAAAAGGTTATGCACAAATTGAAGGGATAGATTTTGATGAAACTTTGCACCCGTAGCAAGATTAGAAGCGGTTAGGATATTTCTTGCATTTTCTTGTTTTAAAAGATTTAACTTATGTCAAATGGATGTCAAAACCGCATTTTTAAACGGGTATATAAAAGAAGAGGTTTATGTAGAACAACCCCCTGGCTTTATAAATGAAAAATATCCAAATTATGTTTATAAATTAGATAAAGGGCTTTATGGATTAAAACAAGCGCCTCGTGCTTGGTATGATCGATTAACTCAATATTTATTAAAGCACGATTATAAAATTGGAAGTGCCGATTCTACACTCTTCATTAAGCAAATTGATCATGATTTAGTTATTTTGCAAATTTATGTTGATGATATTATTTTTGGAGCCACTAATGAAGAGTTGTGTAATGAAGTAGTTCAAATTATGAAAATGAATTTGAAATGAGCATGGTAGGAGAACTTTCATATTTTCTAGGTTTTCAAATTACACAAAAACATGAAGGTATTTTTATATGTCAATCCAAATATATTCATGATATGTTAAAAAGATTTGGATTTGAAAATCTTAAGCATGCAAACACTCCTATGAGTGCTTCACTAAAATTAGGAAAAGATGAAAGTGGAGTTTCAATTGACCAAACCCTTTATAGAAGTATGATAGGATCCTTATTATATTTAACCGCATCTAGGCCTGACATTATGTTTGCCGTTTGTTTATGTGCTAGATTTCAGGCTAATCCTAAAGAGTCACATTTAAAAGCGGTGAAACGCATCTTTCGATATCTTATAGGAACATCTAAATTAGGATTATGGTATCCTCATAATGATTCCTTTATTTTACATGGCTTTTCGGATTCAGATTATGCGGGATGTTCTTTAGATAGGAAAAGCACTAGTGGCACTTGTCATTTTATCGGCCCTTCACTTATTTCTTGGTCGAGTAGGAAATAGAATTCTGTTGCCCTCTCTACTACCGAGGCCGAATATATTGCACTAGGTAGTTGTTGTGCCCAAGCTCTTTGGATGTCACAAACATTAGAAGACTTTGGCATGCAACAAAGTAGTGTAGAATTAAAGTGTGATAATAAAAGTGCCATAGACTTAACTAATAATCCCGTATTACACTCTAGATCTAAGCATATAGATATCCGACATCATTTTATAAGGGATCATATTAAGAAGGGTAATGTAAAAATCAACTTCATAGGAACGGATTCACAACTGGCGGATATATTCACTAAACCGTTACCGGATTCCCGTTTCTCTATGCTTAGGCTAGAATTGGGAATCCTAGACATTTCACACTGATTATATCACTTCTTATTATCTATAAAATAAATAAAAAACATCAAAATAGCCTTACATTAAAAAAACAACAACAAAAACTAAATCTTAACATAGACATTCACCAACATATAACATGTCCAAATCTTAAAAATTATTACAGCACTTTAACAAAAGGGTACTTAAAATGTCTCATAAAAGAAATTCACAAAAATTGAAGAAAGATCTAGGCTGGGCAGCTGTCGGATGGCGACAGTAAGATGTCGGATGGCGATAGCTCCTAGGAGTCTTTTTCACTCTGAATCCTCATCATTTCTACTGCCTGCTCCACTACTTTCTGGAATATCATAATCTGATCTCCTTATCATTGTCTTCCTCCACCGAGCCTGACTAACCGATTGGCGACGCGGCTCCTCCTCCGCCGGCACTTCCCATTCCGCGGCTTCAGAAGGCGTAGGCTTTAATTTAAGTCCTTTTACAAGGAATTTCATAAACTTCTGCATCCGTGTACGATCCTTCTTCACCTCCACCTTGGATTTTATTTTAATCTGGCATAAATGCTTCTTCATGTGTTATTTTCCCTAACAAAAGCTTAACACATGCTTATGATGTTCAATGTTCAGTTATCAAAAATGACACTTTCATACAGTACTAAAGAATTGTTTTCGCATGCCTCTAAGTATAAGAAATCTTTTATCTATGACAATGAGCAAACACAAACACTTACTTTAGTAATACATGTTCATAAAATTTATTTTATACATATATCATGATTGATCAAACATAACAAAATACATTTCATAAATGCCACTTTAACCTTTGCTGCTTTGCACTTATTCACATTATACCATTTTTGCATGCAAGTGAATTCGGAGATCCTTTCCATATACAAATATTCAAAAAAGGGGGCAAATCAAAAAGCAAAACATATATTTTGCCAACACAAAAATTTAAAAGCGCTAAATAAAGAATTGAAAAGGATCCTCCACCAAGCACTACTTAGCCTCCTGATAAGTCTTAATGAGCATTGTGAGGTTAAGCACCTTGGAAAGAATTGTAAAGTGTCTTGTTATGCAAAACCAAATGGTCCTATTATGTATACTTGCAAAGTTTCTATAAGTTCATAAGTTTGGCTTTATGTATATTTATGTTATGTTTAACAATTCCATGATCATGTATATTTTAAATATATTCATATGTATTCTTTCTCAAAGTATCACTACTACACTTCATTGTTATTTATAAAATTTCTTCTTATGAGAATTGGACCGAAACGATTCAATATTCTATATTCTCGCGTGTCTTTCTCTGATAATTGAAATTGAATCTCATCATGGTTAAGTATATTTGCTTCTATACATTATAACACATTACTAAAATGCTTAGCCTAATCTCTACGATTTCCTATACAATATAACTTACAAGGCTTCCGCTAGTGTACTCCAATTTCCCTATAATCTTTCTTATTTTTCTTCCATATCTCTATGATACTATTTCCTCGTCTGTATTCATTACTTTGATAATATCAAAGGGGGAGAAGATAATAAGAAATCATAAGTAATCACTTAAATCTCTTAAATCACTTAAAATACTTAATTAATTAAGTGAGCATTCATGTAGGGGGAGTTTATATGTAGGGGGAGTTTATATGTCGGGGTAGAATATTTTGGGGAAATCATATCATATTAAGGGGGAGATCATGAAGATCAAACGTTCACATTTGTACACACATGATATACTTTTCAATATCTCTATAGGATTTATTCGATTTCTTTTTATAAGGATTTGTTATTATCAAAAGGGGGAGATTGTTGGAGCATGCGTTCCGCACTCGTCCGGTTTGAGAATAACAAATCCCGAATGTATTTGATCCTATTTTTGTTTAATGGTGTGCAGATAACAGGTGCAAGGATAACATGTTTGTAATTGGAGCAAAATACCGATTTTCCAGAAATTGGAGCTATCGGATTTCCGACATCTAGCTAACGGATTTCCGATAGCGCACGATTTCTTCCCAGCGGTTGAGGGCTAACGGATTTCTGACGGCGCATGATGTCTTCCCAGCGGTTTAGAGCTAACGAATTTTCGGTAGTGATATCGGATCTCTGACAGCCCACGATCTTCCCGCAACTCTACGACGTGCAGCAGTTACGCAAGCTAACGGATTTCCGATAGTGATATCGGATATCCGACAGTGCACGATCTTCCCGCAACAATATGACGTGCAGCAGTTACGTAAGCTAACGGATTTCCAATAGTGATATCGGATATCCGACAGCCCACGTCTCAACCACGACCTCAACTCCGTGCAGAAACGTCGAATTAGTGGGACACGTGGCAGCCTCTGGAGATATTGGATTCTGGCGATACCTAGCTAACGGACGGCGACAGCTCTTTTTTGTTAAAAGGTTTCAGAACTTCGTGGAATTCATTCCTTCAGACTTTCAAGCCTTCTTCCTGAGTGTTATCATCGAGAGAGCTCCAGAGAACGAAAATCCCCATCCTTGAAGAAGAAAAGAGAGAGCGAAGCCGATGATTGTACACGCATTCCAAGGAGACTTTCTCAAGGATTCTTCGCTGCTTCGGTCCAGAAATTTTAAAGGGGGTTTTTAATTTGTATTTCATTTATATTTACATTCATCTTGTAATCATTGTATAAATCGTCGTCTTGCGTGCGACGTCTAAGTCCGTGTGAGGCTTAGGGGAAATCATCACCTTGTGTGTGGTGTTAGATCCTTGTGTGGTCTAGGGTAAATCATCGTCTTGTGTGCGGTGTCAAGTCCTTGTGTGGCTTGGGAGAAAATCGCTGCCGTGTGTGCTGCGTCTAGATCAAGATTTGATTTAGGGGGAGGATTGTATCTATATCTGGGAGATATAGGTTATAGCCAACCGGTCCTTAGGAGAAGGACCGGTGAAAAGAGACAAGAGATTTTATTAATTGTAAGCCTTTGATTCCAAGCTTTATTGGAATTATTTCTACTCATTATTGATGAGTCCTGATCATATACACTTTTATGGACTCATCTGGGCCGTTTAGCTAGTCATTTCACCGCACTTTAGCCCTGTTATAGTTCATATTGATCAATCCATGCTAGGTGCACATCTAGGCCCACTTTGGTGTGATTTTCGTGCTTATTATCATTAGTAGTATTCATGTGCTGTCAAGTGCCACTTTCAGTGGCTAGATTTGTGGTTGTGCCTGGAATAGGAGTCGTGCGAGTGTTCCCGGTGCAATTCTGCACAGGAACACTGCGCACGATCACCGGTTCTATTGCGCACGACCACTGGTCGTGCGCCGCTGATCGTGTGCACTTGACCCTTTTTTTATGAGTTCTGTTTGGTTCAGTGCGCACGACCATCAATGCCAGCGCGCACGACCACCGGTCGTGCGCCACTGCTCGTGCGCATTGACCATTAAATTTCTGAGTTCTGTTTCATCTATTGCGCACGACCACTGACGCTAAGTGCGCACGACCATCGGTCGTGCGCCACTGGTCGTGCGAACATGTTATGTTATAATTTCTGTCTTTGCAGGTTCCGTCCAGGCAGAGCGCACGATCACAGGATTCTAGTGCGCACGACCACTGGTCGTGCGCCACTGACCGTGCGCACTGTTTAATTCCAGCGCCTATAAATTCCCTGCTCGCGATTTTAGGTCATCATCCCGATTTTCAGCCGCCGTTTCCGCCCGATTCCGCCCAGTTTCGCCCCTCCACCGTCGCCCACCATATAGAGGTGCTCCGGGCTTGCTCTTCACGCCTATCTTGAGCCGGAGTTTCCTCTCGGCCTCCTCCTTCATCCAAGAGCTCCAAAGGAAGACCTAGCCGCTATCTCCATCGAGCAAGAGGAAGTTGGCAACCTCCACCGGATCGTGACACGAAGAAGACGGGTCCATTGGAGAGTCATGACAGCTCTCTCTACCCCGGACGTAGTTGCGGACCGAGCTTGGACGCGGATTGACAACCCGGCGATTCCAACCGTGAATCTTCAACGAGCCTTCGGATTCGGTCGATTTCTTGCCTTGTTCTCCTTTTATTGATGTATTTGCAACTAGATCTAACATTATGATGAAGTGTATTTTGATTAAATAGCATTTTTACTTGATTATGTCTATGTGATTGAGTATTTTTGTTTATATTATTGAGGTGCGCCTTGTGGTGTGGTTTGTTGGTTGTCCGGTGCCGCACTAGCAATTGCTAGTGGCGTGCTTGTCGAAGAGGTGCTTGCGACCCTCATTCCGCTAGCCCACTCGCCCATCCGCCTACCGAAGCGTGGCATAGCGGCCCGTACTCCATCCCGCCTAACGAAGCAGCGCGCTCAAGGCCTACATAGTTCGATTCCGTTAGCCTACTCGTCCATCCGCCCTTGCGACGCAGCGCGCTCAAGGCCTGCCTAGTATCCATTCCGCCAAGCGAAGCATTGCATAGCGGCATTGCATAGGAGTAGTTGTAGTGTTTTCTTTTATTTTCCAAAAGCCAACCCAACTCTCCCGCAATCCATTCGACCTAAAGGACTTCGATCTCAAGTCCTTCCTCGACATTTAACTCCACCTTACTGTGTTCCTCAAGAGACCGACACTCGGGGATTTATTCCCAACATTTATTACTTGAACGATCGGTACACTGCCGTTTCGTGTCGCAGTCGAGCTACCGCCTATAGCGGTGTGTGAGATTTGCGCCATCAAGTTTTTGGCGCCGTTGCCGGGGAACACAGTCGTGTGAGTTTTCTGGAGAGGGAGAATCTGAGAGAAAAGCCCTTCCATTTGTAAATTGCATTTTCTGTTATTTTATTTCTGTTCTTTTTATTCCATTTTCTTGTTTTATAGTAGGTTGCTTTAGTAAATTTTTGTTAGGTATAGTATTTCGCACAATAGTGTTTGTCTTTTTGAATCGTTTTATCTTCACACTATGTGGGCACATCTAAATTTCCGTTGCCGTTGGTGTGGAGCTACTTCCCACTCTAGTGTTGAATGCCCTACGGAGAATAGTAGGCATAATTCCTCTCGCCCAGCATATAGAGCATCGACTCCGTCTGATACTCCATATGGTGCGCGTAAGTCTTATGGCTACTCTGCTGAGCCATTACCGTCATACTTCTTTTCGGCTCCAGCCCCCGCTGTGCCAAAGAAGCCTGCTAGGCAGTGCCAGTTTTGTCGGAGCACAGATCACGCCCTGAAGGATTGTGTTGCTTATCTTCGCCAATTGGATGAGGATGACGAGCCGGATATTCGGATCGTCCCAACTCCTAGCTCTGGCAGCACACCTTCAACATCCGGTTATGTGTCTTTATCACCTTCACATCTTGAAGGGTATGACATGGACACGATCACTGGATGTGTGGCTGATCTGGGCACCGACATTGCTGAGCCTATTCTCCCGGTGCATCCACCACCTCTAGTGGATTCGATTCTTTGTGAGGAATCGGTGCTCGACTTTTATCCGAGCACTACTCCTCCCCCTATTGTGCATACTACACTCGTCTCTGACGACATTGTTGATGATGTGTCGCAGGAGGAGGCAGTTGATCTGAGTGTTGTGCCTATTCCTATGGAGGAGGACAACCTTCTAGGTGAAGAGGAATTTTCCTCAGCACCGGTGGAGGAACTCCAAATCCTAAGCCTGGCCACCGTTGATCCCGCCGAATCTTGTAGCATTGATGACAATGCAAACATTATTTTACTTCCCCAACCTAATGGAAGTGAGTCCGGGATCACTCCCCCGATTGATGTTTATTTATGTTCTTCGTCTTCTTTATTTCTTGATCCCCTTCCTTCATCTGAGTCTGTGCAGGTTGAATCTTCACAGGTACTTCAGGAGGACTTGGAGCTTTGTGCTCAAGTCAATGATGAGTGTATCCTTTCATGTGAGGAGGTTGATCCTTCCTCCATAGAGGAAGCCTCACTCATTGCCTTCTCCTCCTGCGGACCTGCTGTGGACGATACCTTGCTAGGCAAGGATGTGCTGTGTGAGTTGAGTGAGGACCAGGCCTCCTCCTCCTCTTACATTCTCTACCCTCTACCTGTGAGGAGCAGGTATCTATATTTAGGTAGAGGGGTGACTGTTCTATCACCGTATCGGTACCCGCTACCGACACGGATATTAGGCCAGTTACCTGTCCACTTCTCCTTCCATCGGCCCATTAGTTAGAACCTTTAGTTTTTAAATAAGTCGTGCTGGGATGACAATAACCCCAGTAGTTATCTTTCTTTTCTGCATTTTTATTTCATCTGATCATGTTTAGTTGGTAGTATTTCTTTTTCAGTTTTCTATTTTCTTTTTGCGGAGCTGACCCCTGCAGGTATCTTATTCTGGATGGCGGATGCTGCGCTCATTTCAGCTTACACGCCAATCTTCTGGTATGCTCACTTGCTGAGCATTGGGTACTCGCTTTCCCTAGCCTTTGCTGATTTTCTTGTCATATATTATGCAGATTGTTTAGTTTAAGTCTGGGGGAGAGTAGTTTTGTTTACCCGCTCACGTGCACTATTGCACTGCATACTAGAAGATTTCATTTTAAAATATTTTGTTTATTTTCATTGCACACCACATCACCCACTTGAGCGCGTACTCATCTGTTTGTCTGCTCTGTTGTGAATTTAATTCTTCTGCTTATTTGGGAAAATCTAGGTGATGGTTTAGGACTATGTAGCAGAGTAAAATGTTGACTCTGGTAGTGCTCCTAGTCGAGTGCTCGGTTGCATAGAATTTTGTGTAGAGTAGATTTCTTTTTATGCTATGGTTTTATATTTTTCTTATTAGTGTAAATGTTGTTTACTCTACTCAAATGGTGAATCCGATGGAATCAAACGGTAGCATAGGGATGTGTGTACACGATCGTTAGATTCGTATTGCTTGAGTCGGGAGAAAGGAGAATCTTTCTCGGTGACTAGAACTTGCCCCAAGCGATTCTTGAAGCATTGGCATAGGATAGTTCTAGTGCGTGAGAATGACGTAGGCCATTATTTTGGCCCGGTTGAACTTTTTATTTCATGCCTATCGTCTACCCTTGCTAGCCCCTTTGTGCCTACCCTTTCCTTGATTCAGCTCCACATGTTTCTCACCAAAGCCTAAAAGCCTAACCTAGTCGCACACCCAAATCTGAGCTTTAGTTGTAATTTCATTTACATTTTGGGGGGTGTTGATTGTGGTGTTTACTACGAGAACCTGTGGTTATGCTCCTTTGAAAATTTGCTGAAAGAAAACGACAAGGAAAAGAAGATTTAAAGAAAAAGAAAAAAAAAATTGAAAAGGAAAAAAGAGAAAAAGAAAGGCGAGTTTTATTGAAAATCATGTAGAAGAATTGTGTATTGGGAGTAGGCGGTGCACACACCTATGTTGCAAATGTCCAAGTCTGGGGGTGTGATGCACTTGCATTCGATTTTGGTGCGTGGGTAGTTATTTTTAAAGCTCATTTGGGTTATGTGTTTGAGCCATTTTGTGTATCCTTGTTTACCTCACCGTAACCCAAGCCCCATCTCTAACCTAAAGTCCTACCGACTCACGCTATGAACCAATCTAGTGTCGTGGAGAGAATGTGACCGGGCAAGCCTATGGTCACCGACACTGATGGATTTCAGTGGAGTTTTTTCCCGCACCCCAATCTTGAGCAATGCTCATCTCAGCGTTTAGTTTACTTTCTCCGTATGCGTGACCGAACGATTCACCGATGTTCACCATTTTGAGTAGTTGTAATATGCTTTTACTCTTTTAGAAATATATAAACTGTTTTTATAGTCAGAAATCTTTTCTACTATTTTTCTTATGCACGTGAGCATGCGACTTCGCATGGTACTCTGTAGTGTAATCATTAAGCCATCTACTGTTCTTTCCTAGTTCGCTTAGAATTTGTTTGCTCGGGACGTGCAAACAGTTAAGTCTGGGGGTGTGATGAGTCCTGATCATATACACTTTTATGGACTCATCTGGGCCGTTTAGCTAGTCATTTCACCGCACTTTAGCCCTGTTATAGTTCATATTGATCAATCCATGCTAGGTGCACATCTAGGCCCACTTTGGTGTGATTTTCGTGCTTATTATCATTAGTAGTATTCATGTGCTGTCAAGTGCCACTTTCAGTGGCTAGATTTGTGGTTGTGCCTGGAATAGGAGTCGTGCGAGTGTTCCCGGTGCAATTCTGCACAGGAACACTGCGCACGATCACCGGTTCTATTGCGCACGACCACTGGTCGTGCGCCGCTGATCGTGTGCACTTGACCCTTTTTTTATGAGTTCTGTTTGGTTCAGTGCGCACGACCATCAATGCCAGCGCGCACGACCACCGGTCGTGCGCCACTGCTCGTGCGCATTGACCATTAAATTTCTGAGTTCTGTTTCATCTATTGCGCACGACCACTGACGCTAGTGCGCACGACCATCGGTCGTGCGCCACTGGTCGTGCGAACATGTTATGTTATAATTTCTGTCTTTGCAGGTTCCGTCCAGGCAGAGCGCACGATCACAGGATTCTAGTGCGCACGACCACTGGTCGTGCGCCACTGACCGTGCGCACTGTTTAATTCCAGCGCCTATAAATTCCCTGCTCGCGATTTTAGGTCATCATCCCGATTTTCAGCCGCCGTTTCCGCCCGATTCCGCCCAGTTTCGCCCCTCCACCGTCGCCCACCATATAGAGGTGCTCCGGGCTTGCTCTTCACGCCTATCTTGAGCCGGAGTTTCCTCTCGGCCTCCTCCTTCATCCAAGAGCTCCAAAGGAAGACCTAGCCGCTATCTCCATCGAGCAAGAGGAAGTTGGCAACCTCCACCGGATCGTGACACGAAGAAGACGGGTCCATTGGAGAGTCGTGACAGCTCTCTCTACCCCGGACGTAGTTGCGGACCGAGCTTGGACGCGGATTGACAACCCGGCGATTCCAACCGTGAATCTTCAACGAGCCTTCGGATTCGGTCGATTTCTTGCCTTGTTCTCCTTTTATTGATGTATTTGCAACTAGATCTAACATTATGATGAAGTGTATTTTGATTAAATAGCATTTTTACTTGATTATGTCTATGTGATTGAGTATTTTTGTTTATATTATTGAGGTGCGCCTTGTGGTGTGGTTTGTTGGTTGTCCGGTGCCGCACTAGCAATTGCTAGTGGCGTGCTTGTCGAAGAGGTGCTTGCGACCCTCATTCCGCTAGCCCACTCGCCCATCCGCCTACCGAAGCGTGGCATAGCGGCCCGTACTCCATCCCGCCTAACGAAGCAGCGCGCTCAAGGCCTGCATAGTTCGATTCCGTTAGCCTACTCGTCCATCCGCCCTTGCGACGCAGCGCGCTCAAGGCCTGCCTAGTATCCATTCCGCCAAGCGAAGCATTGCATAGCGGCATTGCATAGGAGTAGTTGTAGTGTTTTCTTTTATTTTCCAAAAGCCAACCCAACTCTCCCGCAATCCATTCGACCTAAAGGACTTCGATCTCAAGTCCTTCCTCGACATTTAACTCCACCTTACTGTGTTCCTCAAGAGACCGACACTCGGGGATTTATTCCCAACATTTATTACTTGAACGATCGGTACACTGCCGTTTCGTGTCGCAGTCGAGCTACCGCCTATAGCGGTGTGTGAGATTTGCGCCATCAATTATCTTTGATGAAATAAAATCTTGTTTTTAAATTCAATTATTTGTCTCTATATTCATATATTGTTTCGTTTGTTACAAAAATTATCAAAGTTTTAAATTGCCCTTATTCACCCCCCCCCCCCCCCCTCTACGGGCGCCACAAGATCCAACAATGCCTTCTTTACAATGATGTATGTTCTTCTCGACGACAAGACTACTATGTTGATGTCGACGATACTGCATCTTCTCGACGACATTCCTTCCTTTTATATCTTCATGTCTTCTTTGCGTTCGACGATTTTCATTCTGCATTCGACGAACAGCATTCTGCGTTCGATGAACTTCATTCTTTTATCTCGTCTCTGCGTTCGACGAACTTCATTCTTCGTTCGACGAACTTGCCAAGTCTCGGCGTTTGCTTATGTCCAGTCTCTTTGTTCGACGAACTTCATTCTGCGTTCGACGAACTGCATTCTGCGTTCAATGAACTCGCCAAGTCTCAACGTTTGCTTTGCTCATCATCATGACGATAGGCATACTTTGTCGATGACATTTCATAATCTTCTCGACGATATAGTACTTAGTGAAATAACTAAAGTACTTGACATATTGTCGATGTAAGACCCCCCCCCCCCCCCCCCCTCCTGGAACACAAGACACGGCCGAGGGGAGTACTATGCCCAGGACAGCCGCCTTACGGAAGTGCCAGCACATGAGCTAGCCTCCCCCACAAGACGCCTATCCTGTCGGCCAAACCAACTGAACAGCGCCAACCCGTTAATAATAGAACAATAGAAGCCATTTATTCACAAATAAGTAACAATGTCCAAACAGAACAAAAAGAAAGACAGGAAGCTACACACGCTCCTATATAAAATCAGAGTATAAACTTGCCCTAAGGCTACATTCTAACCACTCGCTCAAATCTGCCGCTGACGGTAGCCAAGGTATCGTAATCACCAGCACTATCACCCTGGCCTGGATGTCCTCCTGTGTAATACACTGCTGCTCCTAAAAGTAGTGGTGTAACAACCGTTAGTCATAAAGACTAAGTGGCTTCACATCCTCTCCCCCGGCGACTCCAAGGCACCGGGTGGAAGGGAATGAATAAAAGCTGCAATATAGTCAGTAGTAGCAAAAACAGGTGACAAGGATAGATGTAATTACAGCAGTGTATCAAATGTATAAGAACTACATCTAATAGGTAATATGACAATGGCAGAGTATAAGCAAGTAGTGAAACCACAGAATAAGTAAGCAGTTCATATCATACCTTAACTTATATGAATGCCCATACAAACTTATAAGTTAAGGTTTCCATGCTGGAACCCATCATATAAAAGAGCCCATACTGGACTCGATGCGGTGCAATGCTATGATTATGAATGATGAATGCAATGCAATGATTATGATATGATGACTTACCCATGCATAGTTGTTATGTCGACATAGACCTGCAGTTCTCGCTTTTTGAGAGGTAGCTAACCACTCAGGCATCTCCCGTCGTGGCCAGACGGAGACAGTGGAACGAGCTCCTCCACTACTAGGAGGGTATGAACACTAGTAGTCCTAGGCCTCTGTACACCTCGACGCTAAGAACACACAGCGGAGACCCTGCGTACTACTCGCATCATGCTGAGCCTTCAAGGACACAGAAGGGGACTTGGGTAGGTGAGCACCAAGAGTCCAACCCAATGGGTCTAGAGTCTAACTGCCGGATTCTGTCGGTGTCACGACTAGCAAGCCCGTAGACCCTCCACAAGTAATCCGCCAACCCAGATCATTACACCACCATGTGTAAACTATGCACATTCATGTAATTCCCACGCACACCCGTGCAATCAAGCACCCAGGGACTCACGGATGTAGCCTTCTTACCTTTCACATCATAACAGATCAACCGATCCTAATTAGCATCCAAGGCCCCCAACAACCGGGTCCTTAACATTTCACCACAAGATATAACCATATCTTATAACCCACACCAACCATCAATGCTACTCGGACCGAGTTGTCATGACTCTATACCGTAGCGTGTGTTTAACATGGAAATTACCTTACTAGATCATGTAGGACTACTTGTGCGTTTAACGTCACGTTTCCAAAATCCTGGTCCAGATGATCACCTTAACCTCTCTTTTCAACATAATAATTTATAGCGACACGCTTAATTATGGATTCGTTCTATAACCAAATCCACTGAAACTTCTACTATAAGTCATAATACATGTCGGAATCATTACCACCAAATTTCGACCTCATTGTATTATGCAATACGTATTTACGGTGCTCTACATTTATATGACCATTGTAAACAATGCTAAACACTTGGATCTCTCCCATAATCAATGTTATTTACCTTCACCATCAACAACACATACCCTTTTTACGATTCCACATATAACTTGCAATTAAAGGTTCATTTAAGGAGATGTCTCAACAGAAATAAATCTGAAATTATTATCACAGGTCCATACTAGCATGTACATGATTTATACAAAATTTCGGCCCAAGCGGCCTTCACATTCAGCATTTATATCTCCTTCAAATTTATCAAATGAAACGGCAATACCTTTAATACCACTTATCCAACCATCATGAAATTCAACAGGGATCTACATATTGTTGTCAGCAATAACTCCACCAATTTTCATGAGCATCCGGCCAATATTTTGAGAGAAATCAACAAAATACTGAGATCGAAAGTGTTATGACACAGTTCACTAAAACTGGGTTTCTGGGTGCTACAGTTGTCCAAAGATTATGATCCACCCAATTTTGGAAAGCTAACATCAAGGGATACAACATTCATATTGAGTCCTAAACCCAGATCCAAGTGGGTCTACCTAAAATCTGCTCTGAAGTCAACTGCAGCAATCTGGACAGCAAAACAACACGCACTTAACCCATTCCAACTTTCTGGACAGTCCACTCGACTGGACTCCTAGGAAGCTATAGGTCACTTCAGAAAGAATGTAACCTATCGTCGGAAAGCTCTTTCCGAGGGCTACAACTTCCATCATAAGCTCAGGGACCAGCTCCGAATGTATCAAGCCCAAACAGCGACTCGAACACAGCCGGTCTAGTTTGACAGATTTCTTTATAATATAATGGTAATCTTAATAAAACACATTACTTCCAACAGTTTTATAGAACTCTACAGTTCACCAAAAATTATGTGCAACCATTCATTAGAAAGGTGTTACCAAGGGCTACAATTTCCTAGTTGAGCCCAAAGCCTGGATCTAGCTGGGACATTCCTTAAAAGAGGCTTGAACTCAGCTGCAATATAAAAACTGCCCCAGTTTGGTCTGCATATAGCAAATCTGCACATGCCTTAAAGAAAACTCTTTAAGGCACTGTTCATCTCCTTCCTCCAGCCGAAATCTTATTTTCTACCACCCTTCATTCCTCGAATACTCCCTCGTGAGGCCGCCGATTTTCACGAAATCAACTCCTTTGACCTCGCATCGAAGAGAGGAGTTGATCGAAGGCATTTTCGCGGCGAATGACGCCCTAGAGCTAAAACCCTAGCGTTGCCTCTTCCTGCGGAACTCCATTAAACTCACCAAATCAGGCTCTTTTGAGCTCGATGTCTCTCCTAATATATCTTGAGATCTAGCACCAAGGGAGAGGGGTTGGAAGACACCTTATTTTCCATCCATGGTTCAAGCTCATCTTCATGGCAGCGGGGTGGTGGTCGGCCAAGCTCCAAATCCTTCTCCAAGCTTTCTCCTTCAAGAACCCTAAGTTAAAACCTTAAGGTGGGAGGAAGAAGATGAAGGGAAGAAGAAGGAGGAGAAGAAGAAGAAGATGAATGGGGTAATCTTGCTGTGGAAACAGCCACCGTGGAAATAGCCCTAAAACAACGATTCGGGAGTCGTGATTATTTTTCACGACTCCTGGATCGCGAATCTGTCGCGATTCCCGCAGCCTAGCGTGACGATCTGTGGGATTCCTCTCCGAGCGGTCCTTCCTCCTCGAATCACCTTCTAGTTCCTCTCATCGGCTCGTCCTCGTCGACGACAACCGCAGCTGCCCCTTCTTCCTCTCAGCGGCCTCGCCTCATCTTCCTACTCCCAGTTCTTCCCGCTAGCGGCCCTTCGTCGTCCTCATCAATTGTCGACGATAACATCTCAGCGGCCCCTCCTCCTCTTCCTCCTCCCAGTTCGTCTATGCGGCCGAAGAAGCTCCAAGGTTTGTCTTCCCCTTCCCAGTTCTTCCCAGCAGCCATTTTTGGTTATTATTTGTTTAGGGTTTATGGAAATGCTAGTTCTTATGGAAATGCTAGCTCAAGACCCACTACATGAACTCACTTAAATGATGTCTTTTTTCTATGTTATTCCTTTTTTGCTCAAGACCCACTATGTTATTCCTATTTTGCTACTTTGAAATTTGAAACTTCTATGTTATTTCTATGTTACATACTAAGAGTTCGAAATATTGATAATGATTATTGTTTCTAAGTGATTACTGTCTAATCTTTTATATTATTGAAGGTAAATATTATCTTGTGGATACTGGTTATCCACTAGAAAAAGGGCTTCTGAAACCTTTTCCGGAAACTAGATATCACTTGCCGAACTTCGCTCGGGGTAATCGGCCAATAGAAGGACGTAGAGAGATATTTAATAAAGCACACTCCTCGCTCCGTAGTGTGATCGAAAGGAGCTTTGGTGTATGGAAGAAGAAATGGGGCATACTAAGCAAAATGCCTCTGTTTGATTTTTCAAAGCAGTGTGTCGTTGTGGTCGCTACGATGGCCTACATAACTTCATTAGACGACATCCATCACGTTCTGACCCAGAGTTTGATGTATGTGATGGGAACGAAAGCTTTGTTCATGCAGAGGCGTACGAACTACGACCAAACAATCGTCCAAGAACAATTGATCCAAACCTGAATATTGCACCTAGTACATTTGAAGGAACGGGAGCTATAGAAATGTCGAACATCAGGGACTTCATAGCAGATCAACTGACGGAATATCACAGGTATGAAACATTAAGGGTTTTAATTTTGTAAACTATATTACCTATAAAATTATATAATTGATTAATTACATTATTATTTTACTATGCAGTTGAAGTTCGATGATCGAAAGCGTTGATGCATGTTCCAGGCGGATCACATTTACGAGTTTTGTCTTGGAAAAACCTATTAATTAGTGTGTTTTATTTTATGGTAGAATACCAATGTGTTTACTATTTATGTACACTAAGTTAATTTATTATAATTAATTGTTGTTTATCTCTAATATAAAAAAAATTTCAAAACGCACAGCTGTTTTGCCAAACAGCTTAACAGCTTCTCTGTTTGAAACAGCACTGCAACAGCTGTTCTTCCAAACAGATTCAGCCACCACTCTGCAGAACAGCTGATTATTCCACCACTGCTTCCCCCCACTGCTTCTCCAGTCGCTGCATCCGCGCCAAACAGAGCCTTAATGGCCAAACCCTTCTCCAAGAAATGCATTGAAACTCTAAGCTTGGTGTCAGCCTCCTATTGGACATCGATTCCACTGTTAGCCTAAAATATAAGCATTTAAGCTTTACTGGACGACGGCAGAAAAATTGCCCAGCAACACTTTCGTCGATCGCTACATCTTCGTCGAACGCTGTTCGGCGGCAAATTCGTCGAATGCTATAACTTCGTCGATCGCTACATCTTCGTCGAACGTTGTTCGGAGGTAACTTTGTCGAACGCTGTTCGGCGAATGCCAGATCGGGTCGTTCGACGAACGCAGCCTTCAGGCCGTTCATCGAACGCAGCCTTTAGGTCGTTCGTCGAACGCAGCCTTCAGGCCGTTCGTCACACGCAGCCTTCAGGCCGTTCGTCGAACGCAGCCTTCAGGCCGTTCGATGAACGCAGCCTTCAGGCCGTTCGATGAACGCTGTCTTCAGGCCGTTCGACGAACGCAACCTTCAGGCCGTTCGATGAACGCAGCCTTCAGGCCATTCGTCGAACACAGCCTTCAGGCCGTTCATCGAACGTAGCCTCCTAATTGAGGGCTACCTCCACTCTTGGAGATCAGGGCACAACCATGGCCTATTAGGATCTCTAGATCCCACCTGGTCCGAGCATATCTAAGTGACCCGTGTCACTCGAGGGGTCTAATTTGAACTGGGATGTTATAAATCCAATAAGCGAAGAAACAATTTCGTCCCCGAAATTTAAGTTGAGGTTATGGGGTTTAAGTTCAAATCACAAAAGTCATCTGTAGTACACTTTAAATCCCGCTCACCACTAGTGAGGGTCACAACTCGTTCACATCACCTTACTTCCAATTTCTCCCGTGTGTACTTATGTTATACTTCACGACACTTATAATCTAAATTATGCACAGAGAAATCTTAAGTGTCTCTCATCCCAATGCAAACACAAATATTGTGGTGATAAGACATAGTTGGGTTTATAGCCACGCCCACTCTACGGGCAGGTTGGAAACAACCGAAACCCATACTCCCTTGTTCCCTCACCTTAACAAACCAACTTCCATTGCACCTTTGATCTAAATCCCCTTAAGATCACTGACCCCGATACACATGAGGTTACCACTCGTGCCTCCGGATAAAATTTAGAATCCTCCTGCAAGGGAGTCATGTGCT
The DNA here is from genome assembly GCA_033032865.1 of Dactylorhiza incarnata. Taxonomy (NCBI): domain Eukaryota; kingdom Viridiplantae; phylum Streptophyta; class Magnoliopsida; order Asparagales; family Orchidaceae; genus Dactylorhiza; species Dactylorhiza incarnata. The sequence goes on along the minus strand of JAWHQI010000326.1, from coordinate 217,203 downwards.
TTAGATTTGCAAAAATAAATTGATTCTTCCAATCCCAGGCATCGTTATCCAAATAATGTGTAGCGCTTTCAACATCATCACTTCAGCGCATCCAAAATTATAGCATTAAATGAGGATGGCCTCGAAGTCAAACGGGGGATCAACCATAAAATTCACGATGTCATATCCTTGGGTCAAACCTCAAATACCCAAACAGTTATTGTACCCGCAAGATAGTCTCTCTTATGTATTAAAGGTGTAGAAGCAAGCCTTAACCTCATCTTCTAGTACCACCATCATTATACATATCATTATCAACCGATTCCATCAATGTCATCTCGTCCGAGGCAATCATTCATAAAACACACATCTTTTACGCTTTGCACGACATCCACTTGATATTAAGTTTCAACAACCGTTATGATCGCGTTATAATAATTCATGTGCAAGGGCATTCATGCAAAAGATACCAACCAAGCCCAATATCAAGTTATGGCAAGATAATTACAATGGTCAGACTTCATGGATGTTTCTCGCTTGACTTCAAATCCACATATTAGTCAAGTCCTGCACTCACCCCACCGCACTTGCCATGACATTATGCCCTTTCAATCCATCAACTACCAAAAATGATGCTACTACCTCAAGGGTTTAAGCTCAGAAAGCGTTTATGTTTCCAAAAGTTTCCAAATTCCGCACGTGATCATCCGATGATGCTTATCATTCGGTTCTGGTGATATTATGAATCCTTATTGTGGCTCAAAGTAAGGTGAATCCATGACTCCACACCTCGCATGGGTGATAATCGCATCATTCCCTTCTAATAACATATGACCTCGAGTCAAGAGTTACTTTTGTCTACTCCCGGTTCTACTTTGGTTTGCACCAGATTCAAAAATTGGCGCCGTTTTTATCCCGTGATTTAAATCATTTCATTTAAGGGCTCCTAAATCGTGAACATCGACCTTATCCAATGGTTGGGTTTCGATACAGAGCCTTTAGAGGACTGCCTTGTCGAGGCAACACAATTACACGTACACCTACCTGTACGTGTAGAGACATATTCATATCTTACTTAATAAGTAAATGCATTGTATACTCAATATTCAATTCATGTGTTCAATTCACGACGTGTTTCAACACCCTTGACGCTATCACCCATATTGAGAGGTTATCACGAATCTAAAAATCATCATTCACGTACTATTTAAATAAGCAGGATCTATGGGAAAATGAAGTTGGTACGTAAATAGACAAATAAACGAAGGGACAAACCCTCGTACGTTTTTGGACTAAATTTCTTCCACCGCCCATATCGTACATTCATCTCACGTATGGGCAAAAACCTTAGGGGCATATCTTCCTCGACTTAGAGTTCTTACCCTATAGATCCCCGTATCGACGCACTTATATATTAGTCGTGATGTAGAAATTCAAATTTTACGGCGACGACCAAGCTGCATCTCATTGTAATGAGAGCATGTACAAATAACATCCAATCACCCGATACATTTATACTTGTTTGAACTTAACATGAACCAAGGTGCAAGGCTCGGGATGATTTCCCTTCAACACGGGTTATGCAGACTACCAAAAGTAGGTCATACTTCACAATATGATAAACTAAATCAAATCCATTCCTAGCGCCCTACCATCCCTGCCAACGATCATCCATGGCATGCATGTTTATTTTATAAAAACTTTAAGGATTTTAGATCATCAATCAAGTCATATTAATCTTGTTGACTCCACCGCCTAACACTTATTAATTTCCCAATGTCAAGTAATTACAACACTAAGGGAACGTTCACCAAGAATTTCCAAACTCAGGTGTAGTTTATCATCATACCAGCAATGCATGCACAGAGGTTCATTAACTTCCAGGCTATAATGCTATTACAACATAGTTGCATATCCCCAAAGTGTAAATTTACTACTCTCCTCGTTACTTATCCACATAATCTTAGAACAATATAGAGAAAATTATCATCTTCAAAATGCTTTCCTCTCTTATTCCACTAATAAAATTCCTATCAAACCAAACATGGCCTTAGCAGTCTGCCTTGCTTAAGGTGAATTAACTCTTCAAGGGTCTCCACTTCCAATGTCAAGAATTACAATGATTTTAAATCCTCAAGGAACCCAAGACGGTACATAACTAGCCCAATAAACGAAGAGATAAGCCCCCGTATCTCTTCGACTGAGTTTCTTCTACCACCAATATAACACATTCATCCCAAAATGAGTCTTCTCTGGATCCGATTTTTTATCATATCTTATCCATATGAAACCTTCTACATAAATAGAAGTGAGAGGTATCCACATACAGTATAAAAGACATGCTTGGTGGTCTCTTACTAAGCTGATAATAGACTACAGGCACCAATCTCATTGAGATTGCCCTAATATTTTGGGTAGGGTGATAATATTACTCCATATCTGAGATAGAAATCTCAGGGTGTGAGTCTCTAGCATCTACACTCACGTTAAACTCTTCCCTTAGTCACTTGAGGTCACTTTTTGCTTGGCCACATCATCCCTGAGATCGGTATAAGGTTAGGGTATGTCACGACATTTCCTGCTAAGTCGACCAAAATGGTATCCTAGTTAGGTTGGCATCAATCCTATGCCAAACCAACTCTGACTGTTGGAATGGGAATACCAATTACTGCCTCAGAATGAGCCAGCATCTATACGTAAGGGTACGAGTTTGGCTTAGGTTGGCACTATCTATAGGAAAAAGTGGACATACTTAATGTGAATCACATATGGGCACACCACCGCTTCGGCTGCATCAGTTTGTCCTCAAAGTAATTTAGCTAGCAGGGGTGGCCTAGTGGTTTAATGGACATCTTTATCTCAGGATCGTTGCAAGCTGATACCATTTATAAGACCCCCCCCCCCCCCCCCCTCCTGGAACACAAGACATGGCCGAGGGGAGTCCTATGCCCAGGACAGATGCCTTGCGGAAGTGCCAGCACACGAGCTAGCCTCCCCCACAAGACGCCTATCCTGCCAGCCAAACTAACTGAACAGCGCCAACCCATCAATAATAGAACAATATAAGACATTTATTCACAAATAAGTAACAATGTCCAAACAGAACAAAAAGAAAGACAGGAAGCTACACAAGCTCCTATATAACATTAGAGTATAAACTTGCCCTAAGGCTACATTCTAACCACTCGCTCAAATCTGTCGCTGACGGTAGCCAAGGTATCGTAATCACTAGCACTGTCACCCTAGCCTAGTTGTCCTCCTGTGTAGTACGCTGCTGCTCCTAAAAGTAGTAGTGTAACAACCGTTAGTCATAAAGACTAAGTGGCTTCACATCCTCTCCCCCGGCGACTCCAAGGCACTTGGCGGAAGGGAATGAATAAAAGCTGCAATATAGTCAGTAGTAGCAAAAACAGGTGACAAGGATAGATGTAATTACAGCAGTGTATCAAATGTATAAGAAGTACATCTAACAGGTAATATGACAATGGCAGAGTATAAGTAAGTAGTGAAACCATAGAAGAAGTAAGCAGTTCGTATCGTACCTTAACTTATATGAATGCCCATACAAACTTGTAAGTTATGGTTTCCATGCTGGAACCCATCATATAAAAGAGCCGATACTAATTTATATGATGGACTCGATGCGGTGCAATGCTATGATTATGAATGATGAATGCAATGCAATGATTATGATATAATGACTCACCCATGCATAGTTGCTATGTCGACATAGACCTACAGTTCTCACTTTTTGAGAGGTAGCTAACCACTCAGGCATCTCCCATCGTGGCCAGACGGAGACAGTGGAACGAGCTCCTCCACTACTAGGAGGGTATGAACACTACCAGTCCTAGGCCTCTGTACGCCTCGATGGTAAGAACACACAGCGGAGACCCTGCGTACTGCTCGCATCATGCTGATCCTTCAAGGACATAGAAGGGGACTTGGGAAAGTGAGCACCAAGAGTCCAACCAAACCGGTCTAGAGTCTAACTGCCGGCTTCTGTCGATGTCACGACTAGCAAGCCCGTAGACCCGCCACAAGTAATCATCCAACCCGGATCATTACACCACCATATGTAAACAATGCACATTCATGTAATTCCCACGCACACCCGTGCAATCAAGCACCCAGGGACTCACGGATGGAGCCTTCTTACCTTTCACATCATAACAGATCAACTGATGCTAATTATCATCCAAGGCCCCCAACAACCGGGTCCTTAACATTTCACCACAAGATATAACCATATCTTATAACCCACACCAAACCATCAATGTTACTCGGACCGAGTTGTCATGACTCTATGCCGTAGCGTGTGTTTAACATGGAAATTACCTTACTAGATCATGTAGGACTACTTGTGCATTTAACATCACGTTTCCAAAATCCTGGTCCAGATGAGCACCTTAACCTCTCTTTTCAACATAATAATTTATAGCGACACGCTTAATTATGGATTCGTTCTAAAACCAAATCCACTAAAACTTCTACTATAAGTCATAATAAATGCCAGAATCATTACCACCAAATTTTGACCTCATTGTATTGTGCAATACGTATTTACGGTGCTCTACATTTATATGACCATTGTAAACAATGCTAAACACTTAGATCTCACCCATAATCAATGTTATTTACCTTCACCATCAACCACACATACCCTTTTTACGATTCCACATATAACTAGCAATTAAAGTGTTGAAACCAGCAACTGGTCTCTTGAGTTCGGACCCACTGGGGGTGTAGCCGATGATTATTTCTCCCTCACTAGACTCTCTTGACGGTGGATGCTGGAAACGGAATAGACCCAAGGCTGAAGCGAGGAGGTCCCGCCACACACCCGGAAGATCTTAGAGAGCTTCCCCTCCCAAACCAAAGCTCAACCGGGCACCTTGGAGGGCACTGGCTGCCAACCAAAACTAGCCTAGAGGAGAGGATGCTCTAAAATCGGGTCTCCTCCAAGGTGCCCTTAAGGGTCTATTTATAGTTTTTCTTAGGATGGTCTGCAAATAGCATGAATCCGCCTTTTAATTTTACTAAATGCACCCCAAATTGGTCTACGAATAGCCTAACTCCGCTGTTCTGAAGGGCTATATGCAGACCACAAGGGGTATTATGGTCATTTCCTCCTCACTGCCTTCTGGGCGAGTGGTCCGTGAGGGAACCACTCGCTGAGTTCCCGCCTGACTGGGCGAATGATCAAGCCTCTGAGCGAATGGTCCGTGGAGGCATCACTCGTCAGGCTCCCACTCGCCTGCAGCCTACCCCCACTAATCTGGGGATCCTTTTTCCTATCTTGGTACGGGCGAATGGTCTGGCTGACCCCTGCCCCATCAACTGACTCGAGGGACCCACTCGCCAAATACGGGTTGTACACAATCCCCGCTCTTTGCGAGTGGCTCGCCCACTCGGAAAGAACAGTCCAATCCCTTATTTGGTGAGTGCTTGTTGAGTGGGCCCCGCAAGATTCTGTGGGTCCCACCGTTATCCTATATATATATACATCCCGTGTCCGGTTTTCTCTGGACCACTTACCCATTTCGGCTCAGGATTTCTTCTCTCTCTTGACCTTTTGCCACTTCCAATGTCTTCTCATAAGCCTTCCGTGAAACCCCTTTCGCAAGAGATGATCGAGCGCCTGGCCGCGGCCCAGGTTGCAACCGCCCCGAAAACTGCCAGATTCGCTCCCTGGCTGACATCCAAGCGAGACCCAAGCGTCCCGTACGTCTCGCGGCGAGCCAAGACGATTCGGTTGAATCGTCAGAAAGGCGAGGCCGTGTCCGAATCTCCGGCGCGTACTCCTGTTGACCTCGGGACCCAGGTATGGGAATTCCTCCCACCTTACCTTTTGGTTCGGACCCTTACTCCAAAGTTGTTTTGACCACTCGCAGGGGACCTCGGTGCCAGAGGACGGCCACGCGGTCGTCTTGAATAGTGTCGCGGCGCCACCCCCCGAGTCTGAGGGACCTCCTCCAGATCTGGCCCTGGCTCCTCCCCCTCCTCCGGGCGAGACCGTACTTCAGTCCAGTAAGTTTTGGGAATCCTTCCGATTTACCTTTGAGACGGATTGTTTCTGACCTCAACTTTTTGCAGTCCTCAACCCAGACGTCTCGCTACGGGACACTATTCCTCCGCCTTCCCCAACCCAGCGGAACCTTTCTGTTACAGCGAATGAGCAGAGGGTCCACCCCGAGCGGGAGCCGGGTCAGCACCTTCGTGCTGAAGATAGCGCGAATCCTCCGGCGGATGATCAGGCTCCTCCTCCCCCGCCTTTCCGCCCCGGAAAAGGGAAGGTTTTTCCCCCCTCCGAAGTACACCCCCATACTTCTCGCCCCTCAGGCCACAGGATACCTGCCCCAGGTGAGGCCTCTATCTTGTCCTTGCCGCATTTGCTAACTTCATCGTATTGATCCTTTTATAATCTCGCAGGGTATCGGGAGGTCTCCCCCCCTGAGTCCTACTATGAGGGGGAAGACGGGGTGCTCTCGCCCCTTCCCTCCCCAGGTGATCTCGCCGACTTCTTGGGTGACTCATCTGACCACGTGACCCTGAAGGAGCGAATCACGGAGATCTTTGGGAAGCTTATATATCTTCAGCGAAATGCTGCCGGCCAGGTGGATGAGGAGAAGCTGGAGATCAAGCGCGAGCTGAAGGAACTCCGGAGGAACTACTCGCGGCTTCTCGCGACAGTGGAACGACTGGGGGGCGAAGGTGGGGAGCTGTCGCCTGAAAGGCACGCGGCGAGATCCCGGGACCAGCTCCAACTGGCTTCCCACGAGATCACCAACATGATGACATACTACCGTCAGCGAATGCCCCCAGAAGCAGGGTCGCGAAAGCGAGGTCGATGGGTTTGGGTGGAGTACTGACCCAGACGCCATAATCTCTTTCTTTTCCTACCCGCCTCGCCGCGAGTGTCGAACATTAATATTTGTCTGTAATAACTTTGTATATTATGATTCTGAGAATGCTCTATTTATCGCTATTTACTTTCCTCAGCCTGTCTGATTGTCACCGAATGATATGCTTTGCGAATGCTTATCTGACCATTTTTGCTTCTTTCATAACCTGCCTTGGTACTGCCGAATGATATGCTTTGCGAATGCTTACCTAACCCTTTTCGCAAAGCCGTTGAGCGAATAGTTATAGGTCACTCGCCATTAATGGGCGAGAGAGACTTGGACCGGGTTTCGAGGCGCCGGACTGCCGCAGATTGCTATCCGCACCCCCCGTTGCCTCGAAAGCCCAAACGCCGTTTAACGCCTCTATAAATAGGCCCTTCAACTACCGTAATAAATACATCACCATTCGCTCCCTCTCTTTCCTTGCTCCTAGCCTTCGCACCTCTCCCTTCTTTGCTGCTCCTTTCCTTTCCCTCATTCGCGAGATGGGTGCCGATGCCGAAGGAAGGGGCAAGTGTGCTAGCGCATTCGTCAGTCATGTGTTCGATTCCTGCGACCTTTCCGAAGAAGCCTACTTGACGGCGGTTGCTGACTACGTCCCCGGGGGGTTCGAGGGGCGAAAGCCCAGGCCTGAGGAGCGCCTGAACTCTATCTCGCCTTGTGCTCTCGCGATCCCGCTAGAGCACTTCGAGGTGGGCTTTCGCCTCCCCATCTGGCCGGAGTTGCGCCAGACTTTCAGGTACTATGGGGTCGTGCCCGCCCAGCTCAACCCCAACTCCATAGCCATGCTGGTCGGGTACGCGAGCTACTTGCGAGAAGAAGGGATCGAGTTCTCGCTGCCTGTCTTCCGCAAACTCTACACCTTCCGCTGCTCCGGCGGCATCTCCTTCTTCTCGGGTTTAAGCCCTCTCAAACACTACGGGCTCCCGAACAAGAACCACGAATGGGTTCGCCGCTTCATCTTCGTCAGCGGGAGCCTAGGTAACACCCTTCTCGCCCCGGTGCAGGAGGAGGAGTCGACCTTCCGCCCCCCGACCCTAGGGGGGCATGAGGCGAAACTCCATCAATACATTCTTCAGTACGGGATGGACCTCGTCTATCTCCGGCGAAACGTCAACACGCTCCCGTTCATTCCGCAGGGCGAGGGTAAGATTCCAAGACTTTTGAATTCATTTTGGTTGTGATTCTTACTCCATTCGCCTAAACCACTCGCAACATCACGTAGGTGTGCGTAATCTTCCCGTTCATCCGCCTCGCCCTCCTGGGTTTTGCCTACCTCTCGCGCAAGCCGCCGCGGATGCTTGCCGGGAGGAGCCTTCCTCCTCCAAGCCTAGTAGCCGGAAGCGAAAGTCGGCGAAGGCTTCTTCCCCTCCTCCCTCGAAGTCGCCCTGTCCTCCCGCGGCGAAGGGCAAGGGGGTTCTGGACGAATCCTCTGGGGCGGGTGCTCCACCCTCAACCCTGGGGGCCGACGCGCCTGGCGCGAATGCTCCTCCGGACAAATTGGCGCTGCCGCCACCTCCGTTGCCCCGGGACCATCGTAACTTTGCGAACGGCGAGAGGTACGTGGATCCTTCCGGGGCTCCTTTGCTGAAGTGGGACAGGAACGCGAACCGGGTTTCGCTATCCACTCTCCATCCCTCTTGGGTGGAGACCAACATTGCCAGCGGCGAGGCCTATGCCCTGGCGTATGCTCTTTATGGCCGGGAGGACGCCGAGGTCTTCGATTTGGAGAAGACTCAGGTTCTCGCCCACGAAGCCGCTCGGGCTATGCTGCGCGCTCTCGAGCTCTCGCATATGTCCTCTCGCCGAAGCCTTGAGGTCTCGCGGAACCTGGCCAAGGTCGAGGAGACCAGGGCTCTTCTGTCCTAGGAGGCGAGCGATCTTAGGGAAAAACTAAAGACCGCGGAAGCTCTTCTCGCCAGCCGCCCGGTTGTAGAGGTACATTTACTTTCACTCCCGTGAATGGTTATCACTAACCGTCCCATACTCCTCATCATGATAACTTTATTTTTTTCAGGATGCTACAAGTGCTGGGATGCTCCGCGCGCGGGTGGCCGACCTCGAGGAGAAAGTCCGTCTCGCCCAGGCCGAGACCCAGCTACTGCGAGAAGCTGGAATGACAACACTCGCCCCGGGTGATGGGGGGCACTTTTACCCCCATCACGAGCTGGAGCAACTGCTTCAGGAGAATGCGCAACGCGCCGTCAAGCATTCGTTGCAGGTGCTGCGGCGGGCTGGGTATTTGAAGCCGGAGGCCGAATGCCTCACCACTCGCCAAGTAGTCCCGGAGCTTTACATTCCGATTCCTTTCCCGGAGGACGACGGCGTCGCGCCGCGAGAAGACGCTCCCGACCAGGATGAGAGCGAAGATTCTTCGGAGGAGTCTGGTGACCCTTGAGGGGGGCCCTCTGTATTCCCCCCCCCCCCTTTTTTTTTCTGTTTTTACCTTTTCTTTTTTCTGATGTAACCATGAATTGGGCGAATGCCCCCAAAAGATATATCTATGGTTTACAATTTTTATGCTATCTCAATTTCTGCATAATCTCAATTTTTATGTTATCTCAAATTTGATTATCACTCGCTGTGACGTCTCGCTAGGCTTACCAGGACGTTAGGTCGTAGAGTAACCGCCCCGGCCACCCAGCGAGTGTTCGAAGATGACTTAGGTGTGTTGCCCCTCTTCGACTTCCCGCTACCCGAAACACTCGCGTACCCTCACCATTCGCTCGGACGGGGATTTCGCCCGGGCAGTCAGGAAGAGAGGTAGGATTATCATTCGCTTGGGTGGTCCCTGCGAATGCTCCTGGATCCACCTTAGAGAATTTGGATCCTGCTACCAAGTGGACCCTCCAACCTGCCAGCTGGATGAGAGCCCGGACAGCGGGTCTGCTCGGGGCCAACCTCTGGAACATAGAACCTGCCACCGAGTGAGCCTTCGGACCTGCCAGCTAGATGAGAGCCTGGACAGCGGGTCTGCTCGGGGCCAACCTCTGGAACATAGAACCTGCCACCGAGTGAGCCTTCGGACCTGCCAGCTAGATGAGAGCCTGGACAGCGGGTCTGCTCGGGGCCAACCTCTGGAACATAGAACCTGCCACCGAGTGAGCCTTCGGACCTGCCAGCTAGATGAGAGCCTGGACAGCGGGTCTGCTCGGGGCCAACCTCCGGAACATAGAACCTGCCACCGAGTGAGCCTTCGGACCTGCCAGCTAGATGAGAGCCTGGACAGCGGGTCTGCTCGGGGCCAACCTCCGGAACATAGAACCTGCCACCGAGTGAGCCTTCGGACCTGCCAGCTAGATGAGAGCCTGGACAGCGGGTCTGCTCGGGGCCAACCTCTGGAACATAGAACCTGCCACCGAGTGAGCCTTCGGACCTGCCAGCTAGACGAGAGCCTGGACAGCGTGTCTGCTCGGGGCCAACCTCTGGAACATAGAACCTGCCACCGAGTGAGCCTTCGGACCTGCCAGCTAGATGAGAGCCTGGACAGCGGGTCTGCTCGGGGCCAACCTCTGGAACATAGAACCTGCCACCGAGTGAGCCTTCGGACCTGCCAGCTAGATGAGAGCCTGGACAGCGGGTCTGCTCGGGGCCAACCTCTGGAACATAGAACCTGCCACCGAGTGAGCCTTCGGACCTGCCAGCTAGATGAGAGCCTGGACAGCGGGTCTGCTCGGGGCCAACCTCTGGAACATAGAACCTGCCACTGAGTGAGCCTTCGGACCTGCCAGCTAGATGAGAGCCTGGACAGCGGGTCTGCTCGGGGCCAACCTCTGGAACATAGAACCTGCCACCGAGTGAGCCTTCGGACCTGCCAGCTAGATGAGAGCCTGGACAGCGGGTCTGCTCGGGGCCAACCTCTGGAACATAGAACCTGCCACCGAGTGAGCCTTCGGACCTGCCAGCTAGACGAGAGCCTGGACAGCGGGTCTGCTCGGGGCCAACCTCTGGAACATAGAACCTGCCACCGAGTGAGCCTTCGGACCTGCCAGCTAGATGAGAGCCTGGACAGCGGGTCTGCTCGGGGCCAACCTCTGGAACATAGAACCTGCCACCGAGTGAGCCTTCGGACCTGCCAGCTAGATGAGAGCCTGGACAGCGGGTCTGCTCGGGGCCAACCTCTGGAACATAGAACCTGCCACCGAGTGAGCCTTCGGACCTGCCAGCTAGATGAGAGCCTGGACAGCGGGTCTGCTCGGGGCCAACCTCTGGAACATAGAACCTGCCACCGAGTGAGCCTTTGGACCTGCCAGCTAGATGAGAGCCTGGACAGCGGGTCTGCTCGGGGCCAACCTCTGGAACATCCAGGGTCTCTCCTGCGAGCTGTAGCATTATTTTCATACACATGGTTTAGACAAAATGCTTTCATTCAAAAAGAGTATCATTATTACATGGTACTAAGGATAAAAGTGTTTAAGGTCGTCGCCACTCCATGTGTGGCTGAGGGGTTGGCCCTCCACATTCTGAAGGCGATACCCCCCAGATTTCAGTGCTTCTTCCACAACATAGGGGCCTTCCCAGTTAGGATTAAGCTTTCCCACCACGGCGGACCTCCCGGCTGCGTCGACCTTCTTGAGTACCAGATCTCCCTTCTCGAACTGCTTGATCCTGACGTGTTTATCGAAATACTTGGCCATCCGCCGCTTGACCTCTTCTTGATGGATGGCTGCTCGGTCCCGGGCTTCTTCGATGAGGTCGAGGGAGAGCCGTAACTCTTCCTCGTTCTCGGCTCTCCAATCTTCCTCTCCCTTTGCGGCGACCTTTACCCGTGGTGTTGTAATCTCGAACTCTATGGGGATGACCGCCTCGCAGCCGTGAGAGAGCTTGAAAGGGGTCTCCCCCGTGGCGGTGTTGGGGGTGGTTCTTAAAGCCCATAGGACCGAGGGGAGCTGCTCCACCCAATTGCCTTTGAGATTTTCCACCTTTTTCTTGAGCAAGTTCACGATGACTTTGTTCGCTGCCTCTACCTGCCCGTTGCTCCTGGGATGGTGGACGGACGCAAACCTAAGGTCTATTCCCAGCTGGCCACAGAAGCTGATGAATTCCTCGCTTGCGAACTGTGGTCCATTATCCGTGACTATGGCCTGCGGAAGCCCATGTCGACAAATGATTTCCCCCCATACGAAGTTGCGGATTACCTGGGAGGTGACCTTAGCCAACGCCTTGACCTCCAGCCACTTTGTGAAGTAGTCGATCATGACTAGGAGAAACCTCCTCTGCCCGCTGGCCTGGGGGAAGGGTCCTACCAGATCCATTCCCCATATGGCGAATGGCCAGGGCGCCGTGATGCTCTTCAGCCTCTGAGCTGGCACGAGCTGAAGCGGGGCGAACATTTGACACTTCTGGCATCTCTTTGCAAAGGCTGCCGTGTCTTTGCTTAGGGTTGGCCAGAAGTACCCCTGCCTCACGACTCTTGCCTCCAACATCCTGCTCCCCGAGTGGCTGCCGCATTCGCCGGAGTGGACTTCCTCCAAGATCCTTGGGACCTCTTCCTCCGAGATGCATCGGGCCAGGAGGCCCGAGAGGGCCTTTCGATACAAGTCACCCTCATGGAGCACATAGTAGGCAGACTTATACCGGAAGCGCCTCTGGTCCGGAACTTCTTTTGGAAATTTTCCCGTTGCAAGGAAGGTGACGAAGGGATCCTTCCAGGAGGGCCGTTGTTCTACTTCCATGAGCTCTCCTTCTTCAATCGAAGGACGGAATAGGTCCGTCAGGGTTCCTCCGGCTCGAGGACCAGATTTTGCCAACCGATCTGCCGGAGTGCTCTCTTCTCGTGGGACATGCTGGATGGAGAAAGTTTTGAACATCCCCACGAGACATTTGACTTTTGCCAAATACTTCATGAGCACAGGCTCCCTTGTTTCGAACTCTCCCCTTATCTGAGAAGCTATTATCATGGAATCCGTGAGTACCTCCACGTCATGGACCCCGAGCTCCCGGGCCAACCGCAGGCCGGCGATCACAGCCTCATACTCCGCCTGGTTGTTGGTGATTGGGAAGTGTATCACTAGCGTCTGTTCTATCTTCACTCCGTGGGGACTCTCCAGCACCACCCCTCCTCCGAGAGAGTTCTTGCCCGAAGCCCCGTCCACCAGCAGCTTCCACGGGATGTGACGAGGGGCTCCGTCTTCTTTCATCTCGGCCACGAAATCTGTCATGAAATCAGCCACCACCTGCGCCTTCATAGCTAATCGAGGGACAAAGGTAATGTTGAATTCACTTAGCTCGATTGACCATTTTGCGAGTCTCCCTGAGTGCTCCACTCCTTCGAAGATCTGGCGGAGTGGATGGTCCGTCACTACTTGGATCGAATGGGCCTGGAAGTATGGCCTGAGCTTCCTGGCTGCGATGACCAAGGCAAAGGCCAACTTTTCTAAAATTGGGTACCTGAGCTCCGCTTCCCTCAGGACCCTGCTTACGTAGTAGACTGGTAGCTGCTTCTTTCCTTCCTCTCGAACCAGGACGGAGCTTACGGCCTCCGCCCCGACCCCGAGATATAAATGTAGGACCTCCCCTTCTTTGGGACTTTGCAGTAGCGGAGCCTTGGTGAGTTGGCTCTTCAAGGCCTGAAAGGCTTCCTCGCATTCTCTCGTCCATTCAAACTTCTGATTGCCTCTTAGCGCCTTAAAGAAGGGAGAGCATTTTTCCCCTGCCCGGGACAGAAACCTGTTCAGCCCGGCGAGTCTTCCGGTCAAGCGCTGAACCTCTTTGGCGCTCCGAGGCGACCCCAGCTCCATTATAGCCCTAACCTTGTCCGGGTTAGGTTCTACCCCCCAGGGGGTGAGAAGGTGCCCGAGGAACTTCCCTTTGCTGGCCCCGAACACACACTTCACGGGGTTCAGGCGCATCTTGTACTTGCGTAGGGTGGCGAAGGTCTCCTCGAGGTCCTGGATGTGGGAGCTCACGCACTTGCTTTTTATCATAAGGTCATCCACGTAGACCTCCAGGTTCCTTCCCCTTTGCTTTTTGAATACCCGATCCATCATCTTCTGGTAGGTTGCTCCTGCGTTTTTCAGCCCGAAGGGCATCATTTTATAGCAGTAGCATCCCTCCCTGGTGATGAACGAGACATCTTTGACGTCTGGTGGGTGCATTCTTATTTGGTGATAACCTGAAAAAGCATCCAAAAAACTCATCACAGAAAAACCGACGGCTGAGTCAACCAGCGCGTCGATCCGAGGCAAGGGATAACAATCCTTAGGACAGGCCTTATTTAACAATGAAAAGTCCACACACATACGCCAGCGGCCATCGGCCTTTTTTACCATTACGACGTTGGAGACCCAGCCTGGATACTGGATCTCCGTTACAAAACCTGCCTCGAGGAGTTTCGTCACCTCCTCGCGGATTGGTCCTTCGAGCTTGTCGGCTACAGCCCTTCTCTTCTGCCGGATGGGGCGGGCTTCTGGATCGAGGTTGAGACGATGGCAAGCCACGTCCGCCTCGATGCCCGGCATGTCCGCTGCGCTCCACGCGAAGATGTCCATGTTCTTTTGGATGCACTCCAGCATCCTTTTCTGGTCCTCCGGGCCGAGGCCCCCGCTGATCCGCACCTTCTCCACCCTTCCTGCCTGGGTGGTAACCTCCATCTCTATCACCTCTTCTGCCGGCTCGAGCCGGGCTGGCTCGTCCCACTGGCCCTTCGCTTCTCGCCCCTCCTCCCGGGCCTTTTCTCCTGCAGCTCCTTCCGCCTTCATCGGCTCGACCTCCTGCTCCTCGCGAGCGACCTCCAACACCTCAACCTCCTGCTCCTCACGAGCGACCTCCAACACCTCAACCTCCTGCTCCTCACGAGCGACCTCCAACACCTTCTCTCGGGCGTCGCCCTCTCCCCCTTCTTCTTCCTTCTCCTCTCCCTCTCCTGGCCCCTCCGGCCTCTCCATCTCTTCATCCATCTTTTCGGCATCCGCCATCCATGAGATGGTGTTGACGGCAGTTACGTAGCATTGCCTCGCCACCTTAGCATCTCCTCGGACGCGGATCTGGACTCCTCCACTATGAAGCTTTAGGCACTGATGGTACGATGAGGGCACGCACCGAAAGGCGCTGATGAGGGGTCTTCCAAAGATGGCGTTATAGCTGCTCGGAGCGTCCACGATGACGAACCGGCAGTTTCTCGGGACTCCTCCTAGCGTCACCTGGAGACCTACGCCTCCCTCGACCTCCTTCCTCTCTCCCGAGAAACCAAACAGTGGCCCGTCGGAGGCCTGCACCCTCTTCTTCTCTACCTCCATCGCGTCGAAAGCTTTTTTGAAGATCACATTCACCGAGCTCCCGTTGTCCACCAGGATCCGAGAGACCGTGAAGTTTTCTATTGCCGTCTGGATCACCAGGGCGTCGCAGAATGGGTCTTCGTAGTCTGGCATATCCTCTGAGGAGAAGGTGAGCTTCTCGGAGGGGGGTGGGGTCTGGGAAGTTGACGCGACGTCCCTTCGGAACATGGCCTGGAAGCTCCTCTTGCGAGAGGCCTCTATCCCAACCCCACCGTGAATCACCCCGATTCCCCCCCTGGTTCCTGTATCTGCCCTATCCTCACACCGGTCCTCTTCTGCCTCTGGGAGCACTTCCTCAATTCTGGCATGCGGCCGCCGTGGCCGTCCTCTTTCCCTCATTTCCAAGAACTCTGGGCAGGTGGCGATCGCGTGACCTTCTTCCTGGTGGAAGTCACAGTAAGGCAACGCCACCCTGTCCTCTCTTCCAGCTCTTCCTCTTCCTCCTCTTGCTCCTCTACCTCTTCTCCCTCGGCCTACCGCCATGGCTTGCTCCCTCGGGGGGTTAGGGGGTCTAGGACCCTGCCTCCATCCCTGATTCACTCCTCCTGCCTCCCTTCCTTGGTACCTTTCATCCTGACCTCGCGCTGGTCCTTCTTGGTTCCTCCAGCCCGACCTGTTGTTGGGTTCCTGGTTCCTCCAAACCCGAGGTGGTCTTTCGAACCCCTGGCCCCTGGGCTCCTCTCGCCTTCTTCCTTCTGGTTGCCTTGCCTCGGGCTCGCTCATCTTTGCCAACCTTTTATAGAATTCGGGGTTGGCCGCCTCCCCTTCGATCTCCTCCGCGGCCCTCTCCATCAACTCCTCGAAGGATACGGGAGGTCTTCTCTTCAGGTCCATCTTGAAGAACCCTTCTCGCAGCCCTACGATGAATGCCATCTGGAGGGCGAATCCCGGCACCTCCTGCACTAGGTGTATCTCCTCCTGGAACCTGTCCACGTACTTAGCCAGGGATTCTCCCTCCCTCTGCCGGATCTTGAAGAGAGCCTCCGCATCCTTCTTCCTCTTCTTTGATGTCGAGAAACGTAGTTGGAAGCTTCGGCGCAGATCATCGAACGCATAGATGGAACCTGTGGGAAGTTGATGGAACCAGTCCCTTGCTTTTTCCTTCAGGGTGGTTGCGAAGAGTCGGCATTGGAAAGAGTCTGACATGGGAAGGATTGAAGTCATGTCCTCGAACCACTGCAGGTGCACAACTGGGTCCTCCTTGCCGGTGTAGTAGGACATCTCCGGCCCACGAAACCCTTCTGGCACTGGGGCTGAGAGGATCATCTCGCAAAAGGGGCTCCCTTCCCCTGCTCGGCGAGTGGTCCTCTCGCGCGGGACCAACTCACACACCTCGGCACTCGCCGGACTGTTGAACAACTGCCGTCCGGGGAGGTCTCGCGCACTGCCTTCTGCTGGCACCTCCTTTCCCGGTCGCTGCCCCGGGGCGTTCTCGCCAATCTGCAAAGGCGGGACCACTGGAACCACCGGGGTCTCGCACTCGGTCCTTGACGCGAGAACCGTCTGCAGGACCTCTCGCTTAAACTTCTCAAACATCTCCAGCCACTCGCCCGCAGCGGGTGGCTGCGAGTGACCCGAGTCAGAACCATTTCCTCCATCTCCTGTCATCGAAACCAGCTTGGGATTTTCTTTCACCGGCTACGGTCCACGCTCACCGCACCAAAAATGTTGAAACCAGCAACTGGTCTCTTGAGTTCGGACCCACTGGGGGTGTAGCCGATGATTATTTCTCCCTCACTAGACTCTCTTGACGGTGGATGCTGGAAACGGAATAGACCCAAGGCTGAAGCGAGGAGGTCCCGCCACACACCCGGAAGATCTTAGAGAGCTTCCCCTCCCAAACCAAAGCTCAACCGGGCACCTTGGAGGGCACTGGCTGCCAACCAAAACTAGCCTAGAGGAGAGGATGCTCTAAAATCGGGTCTCCTCCAAGGTGCCCTTAAGGGTCTATTTATAGTTTTTCTTAGGCTGGTCTGCAAATAGCATGAATCCGCC
Organism: Dactylorhiza incarnata; assembly: GCA_033032865.1. NCBI lineage: Eukaryota > Viridiplantae > Streptophyta > Magnoliopsida > Asparagales > Orchidaceae > Dactylorhiza > Dactylorhiza incarnata. The sequence goes on along the minus strand of JAWHQI010000326.1, from coordinate 200,048 downwards.
TTTTAATTTTACTAAATGCACCCCAAATTGGTCTACGAATAGCCTAACTCCGCTGTTCTGAAGGGCTATATGCAGACCACAAGGGGTATTATGGTCATTTCCTCCTCACTGCCTTCTGGGCGAGTGGTCCGTGAGGGAACCACTCGCTGAGTTCCCGCCTGACTGGGCGAATGATCAAGCCTCTGAGCGAATGGTCCGTGGAGGCATCACTCGTCAGGCTCCCACTCGCCTGCAGCCTACCCCCACTAATCTGGGGATCCTTTTTCCTATCTTGGTACGGGCGAATGGTCTGGCTGACCCCTGCCCCATCAACTGACTCGAGGGACCCACTCGCGAAATACGGGTTGTACATAAAGGTTCATTTAAGGAGACGTCTCAACAAAAATAAATCTGAAATTATTATCACAGGTCCATACTAGCATGTACATGATTTATACAAAATTTCGGCCCAAGCGGCCTTCACATTTAGCATTTATATCTCCTTCAAATTTATCAAATGAAACGGCAATAACTTTAATACCACTTATCCAACCATCATGAAATTCAACAGGGATCTATATATTGTTGTCACCAATAACTCCACCAATTTTCATGAGCATCCGACCAATATTTTGAGAGAAATCCACAAAATACTGAGATCGAAAGTGTTATGACACAGTTCACTAAAACTGGGTTCTTGGGTGCTACATTTGTCCAAAAATTATGATCCACCCCATTTTGGAAAGCTAACATCAAGGGCTACAACATTCATGTTGAGTCCTAAACCCAGATCCAAGTGGGGCCTACCTAAAATGTACTCTGAAGTCAACTGCAGCAATCTGGACAGCAAAACAACACGCACTTAACCCATTCCAGCTTTTTGGACAGTCCACTCGACTGGACTCCTAGGAAGCTACATGTCACTTCAGAAAACACGTAACCTATCGTTGGAAAGCTCTTTCCGAGGGCTACAACTTCCATCATAATCTCAGGGACCAGCTTTGACTGTATCAAGCCCAAACAGCGACTCGAACACAGCTGGTCTAGTTTGACAGATTTCTTTATAATATAATGGTAATCTTAATACAACACATTACTTCCAATAGCTTTATTGAACTCTATAGTTCACCAAAAATTATGTGCAACCATTCATTAGAAAGGTGTTACCAAGGGCTACAACTTCCTAGTTGAGCACAAAGTCTGGATCTAGCTGGGACATACCTTAAAAGAGGCTTGAACTCAGCTGCAATATAAAAACTGCCCTAGTTTGGTCTGCATATAGCAAATCAGCACAGGCCTTAAAGAAAACTCTGTAAGGCACTGTTCATCTCCTTCCTCCAGCAGAAATCTTATTTTCTACCACCATTCGTTCCTCGAATACTCCCTCGTGAGGCCGCCGATTTTCACGAAATCAACTCCTTTGACCTCGCATCGAAGAGAGGAGTTGATCGAAGGCATTTTCGCGGCGAACGACGCCCTAGAGCAAAAACCCTAGCATTGCCTCTTCCTACGGAACTCCATTAAACTCACCAAATCAAGCTCTTTTGAGCTCGTTGTCTCTCCTAATATATCTAGAGATATAGCACCAAGGGAGAGGGGTCGGAAGTCACCTTATTTTCCAGCCATGGTTCAAGCTCATCTTCATGGCAGCGGGGTGGTGGTCGGCCAAGCTCCAAATCCTTCTCCAAGCTTGCTCCTTCAAGAACCCTAAGCTAAAACCTTAAGGTGGGAGGAAGAAGATGAAGGGAAGAAGAAGGAGGAGAAGAAGAAAATGATGAATGGGGTAATCTGACCAGCAGCTGATTTGCATTTATAAGTATTTAATGGCCAAACCCTTCTCCAAGAAATGCATTGAAACTCTAAGCTTGGTGTCAGCCTCCTATTGGACATCGATTCCACTGTTAGCCTAAAATATAAGCATTTAAGCTTTACTGGACGACGGCAGAAAAATTGCCCAGCAACACTTTCGTCGATCGCTACATCTTCGTCGAACGCCGTTCGGCGGCAACTTCATCGAACGCTACAACTTCGTCGATCGCTACATCTTCGTCGAACGCTGTTCGGCGGCAACTTCGTCGAACGATGTTCGGCGAATGCCAGATCGGGTCGTTCGACGAACGCAGCCTTCAGGACGTTCGTCGAACGCAGCCTTCAGGCCGTTCATCGAACGCAGCCTTCAGGCCGTTCGACGAACGCAGCATTCAGGCTATTCGATGAATGCAGCCTTTAGGCCGTTCGACGAACGCAGCCTTCAGGTCATTCGTCGAACGCAGCCTTCAGGCTGTTCGCCGAACGCAGCCTCCTAATTGAAGGCTACCTCCACTCTTGGAGATCAGGGCACAACCATGGCCTATTAGGATCTCCAGATCCCACCTGGTCCGAGCATATCTAAGTGACCCATGTCACTCAAGGGGTCTAGTTCGAACTAGGATGTTACAGTCGATCTCTGCAAGCATGAACTAGATTGGACATTAAATACAACTTGCACTTATCATTGAGCTGAGCACTTCTTCAAATCAGGAACACTGCTGGGCACTGTTCCCAACACAAATAACATCTTATTATAATCTTTCAACATGATATGCAAAATTCCATCTAATTAGTTCACCAAGAATCATATTTGTTTCCATTGAATTTTGAGAGTACAATCCCAATTAAACAAAGAGGCTTAAACCCGGGATTCAAAATTTGAGGTGATCATTTGTAGGGTTTAGTAAAGGTGTTTTATGGGAGTACGAGACATCATCATTGAGATCAGATGTGGTAAGAATATCTAAGTGTTAATATGAGTCATGAAATTTGTATGACTAGAGACTCAATTTAATAAATACGAGTACTTAAGGGCAATTTGAGAATATCTTCATATCTATGCCAAATTCGTTATCAACTTTTACCCTTATGGTCCACCACCGCTTTCGCTGTAGTGGTTCATCCCAAACCACGCTACAACGACTGGTGGAGCAAGAGGTATTTCTGTGATAACTATTGGTCAAAAATATCAGCTGCGCTATGATCCATTGTAAGCCCACCTTGGAATTAACGGTCCAACTGGGAGATCTTATCACACACCACAATCAATGCACGATGTTGAAGCATCTACAAAGGGTGAAGTCACATCCTTCTCCAACCCCTCGCCTTGAATAATCTGTTGTCACGCATCGATGGTGATGTTAAGCTAGTATCACTACACACTAACAGAGTAGGGAAGCAATTTTCTAATGGAAGTCATCATTAATGAGTGCACCTTATAGCAATTAGTGAAAGACATCATTTTATTAGCGGAAGACTAGTTATCACAGAAACCCAATACTCAAAACATGCATGAGTAGCATCAACCTCTTGATCTGATTAATGAAGCAAGTTATACCACCATTACTAAGCCCTAGTGAATCTTCCTCGAAGACCTCCTTTATCTTGATAAGCAATGGATTTATAGATCAGGAGGCTCCTTATTAGTTTTGAAAAAAAAAACTTTAGCCGCATGTCGACCCGGAGAGTAAGAAGAAGATAGGAAGAATAGCTCTACAATGACTCAAGGAATAAATAGGATAATCACTAAAACCTTAATAAGCTTTCTCGTGTCCTTCACCAATTTCTCCTAGTTAATACTAAAATTACCAGGGAGTAAGAAGGATCAAGGTTTACCTCCACTCTTCTTCCAAATCCTAGAATCCAAATCAAACATTAGTACACTCCCTATCCTTATTTATTTCTTCATTTAAGCAAAGAACACTTCTCCAAAATTATAGACAAGTAAGAATACCCCTATAAAAATTGAGACTGCAATCAACAAAAGTATGATCTGTGACAGCCAAGATCAACCAGAATGAAATCATAATCTTAAACAATTGCTTCCAATAAACGAATTGGTGGGGAAATAAAAAGTGCCAAAAAAAACCCACCTAAAATATTCTCTCAGCTAATTGGAAACCCAAGATTATATTGATCTCTTAATAAGTCAACCAGATACTTCATTCTCCAGAGAGTGAAGAACACAATATCCATGAATGTTTAGTTAAACATTTTTATCTACAACCAAACTTTAAAAACTCAACAGAGTTAAACAAAGAGGAATAAGAAGAGAAGGAGAAGGTGGTAGTAGGCAAGAACCATAGCACAAAAAGGCAGTTTCCCCCTCATTATATAATTCCAACCCGGATCCTCTCACCTTAGTGTCAATCCAGCTTTTTCCATTCCAATGTTGAATCCATACGTTCATCAACCTCAATTCCAAATAATAACCCATCAGGAAATTCAGAGAAACAGAGGGAGAGAGAGAAACAGAAAAAGAGAGTAGCGTTAATTTCAAATTAGAGGCTCAGATGACTTACAAAAGTAATGGAAGAAGAGGAGTAAGGCAAAGAGAAGAAACTTTCATCCTCCAACCTCCTCCCAATGATAATTCAATGAGTAGAGGAGGAATCCAAGATTCTTTCTTATGAAAACCCAAAGGTGGATTCATAAAATACAGAGTCAATAATATATGAAGTAGAGGGATGCAGCTATAGGACTCCTCCTAAAACCAACCGGAATCACTAGTTAGGAAAATAAATTGCCAAACCAAGGAAGGAAATGACAACCCCGCCAGTCCCTAAACAATTATGCTTTGTTAAAGAATGTAATGGGAAAAAAGAGAGAGAGTGAAAGAGAGAGAGAGAGTTCGCATTGCACCTTTACTAAGGTAGAAATGTCAAAACGATACTTCAAGATCTTCTTAGTTTTTAGCTTATGGTTTCTTGAAATCAATCAAAAGTCATCCCCAATGCATAGGAAGGACTAAATAGGGTATCAAAAAGAAACATAGCCAGCTTTTATCCTACATAATTTGATCCCAAACCATCCTCTACCAATATATGTTATATATATATATATATATATTGTTGGGTCCAACATTCCTTCACTTGACCCGTGGCACTTTGTTACTTCCTTAAGTGAAAAGTAGCACCATCTCCACAAGTCTGGGCTTTTAGAACAGTTGGGTATGTGTTATATCCTACAAGTAGTACCAGAGGATGTTACTAGGGGGTCGTTAATAAATCGTGAAATTGCTCTCTACCTATATGGGTCCGGCGGGTCAGGCGGATGCAGCCAAGTGGAAACCCTACCTCTGAGCCATGTGGTGCACCATCTCTGAGTCATGTGGGGCCCACATCTAAGCTGACAGGTCATGAAGGATGCTAGGGGATTGTTGGGTCCAGTGTTCCTTCACTTGACCCGTGGCGCTTTGCTACTTCCTTAAGAGAAAAAAGTAGCGCCCTTTCCACAAGTCTGGGCTTTTGGAACAGTTGGGTAAGCTCTAATCCTACATATATATATATATATATATATATATATATATATATATATATATATATATATATATATATATATCTTTAACCACTATATGCTAGAAGTTGCCTTTGGTGCAACATTGAAAAATGTCAAATATAACCTCATTCTTTTACTCCAATGACTTAAACATATATTATGAAAAAATGGAAATTCATAAAATATAATGGGTATTTGTGTAATTACACTATATCATTATAATATAAAAATGATGGAAATTCATAAAATTCAAAAGTTTTTAGTAGACCTCCTTCACCTACTATGGTTGGTTATCATTAGACCTCCTACACCTACTATGGTAGGTTATAATTAGACCTCCTAGACTACTTTAAAATGATTTTTTATTAAAATATAAATGTTTTTGAAAAAAAACAATTATAAAATATTAATTAAATTTTTGTACGGTCATTTTGAGTACTCATATGTATATCTTTCGCCCGCCAGCGTGAAGTCCACCGGGGGCGGGCGAAGCCCGCCGTCGCCGGGCGGGTATTGTCGTGCCTGGCAATAGGGGCATACCCCCGTGCCTATCACTCGTATATATATATACATATATATACATATATATACGTATATATATATATATGTGTGTATATATATATGTATATATATATATATATTTATATTCATCTTATTTGTGTATATGTAAGAGCCATCCTATTTTTATGGGAAGCAGAAGAATTGAGGAAGCGAGATGAGGAACTATGAAATGGCTCAGCTAAGAAGCGTACCTGAAATCTTACAAAATTCGAAGTTCAAAATCTTAACTCTCTTATGTCAACAATACATAGTTAAAGTTGCTTAAATTCCCAAACCAATAAAAACATGTGATTCATAGTAATCAGAGGGGGAGGATGAGGCTCATGCATATAGATAAAATACCTTGACTTATCATAATTTTGTCGTGAGAAATTATAATAAAATCCATTTTGTTTTCCATACCAAAATCATATCCATCATGTAATTCCCATAGCAAAATATTAATACAAAATCCAAACTGAAAATTAGAAATACCCAGAACTTAGATGAGCGATGTCTCAATTTCGACATGGATTCCAAGAGGAGGAGATTGTAAATTCGATATAATTTCATTTTATCCCAATAGCAATTTAATTTGGGCAAGTTTACTCATCATTAAATTACAAGGAGAATGATTGCATAAGTCCCATCATAATATGCCACACCAATTATTCTCATTGCATAATATGAGGAGAGAGATGGAGGGGAGTAAAAGAGAAGTTAGTGATGTTCTTACCTTCCTTATTGATGTTGCAACACACTACGATGTGACAGAGATTAAACAAGTTAATTTTAAATCACTTGGCTCCGCCATCTAACCATCCATCTGGAATATATAACAGATCCATGAATCAATTCAAATTAAAACCAACTTGACTACTACAATAAAGATGGAACCCACCTTTTGTTGAAGAAGCCATAAAACAATATTTATTATATCCTCTTCTTTCCCCTTTTTTTATATAAAGGGAGAATCTCCAAAACTTATGGCCTCCAGAAAATAATTTAAACAAGTTCTTATTATTATTATTAAATTATATGGGTCATGCTACAAAACTTCATGTGTTATCAGAATTTGTTCAAGACCCTCCAATGGTGATTTTAGTTTTGAAGAAATAGAAATGCAGTTATCAAGCGGTGAGCTCAAAATTCATCAGTGCCCCAAAATTCAGAGCATCATAAAAAAATGTAAGTGGTACAAGAGGAGTAGAGGTAGAGGAAAGATGATGAAGAAGAAGAGGACGGCGAGGAAGTAGGGAATAACTTGCCAATTCCCTTCTCCCATAGCAGAACATCATTATAAATAAAGAGCTAAGTTGGAAATTTCCCCCAAAATAGATAAGAAGATGAATTTTATGGCCCTATTTCGACAAAGCATTCACAAGAGGAGGAAAGGAGGAGGGGGAGATGGGGAGGGAGGACCTTTCCCAGAGGAAGAGGTGAAGCTCCTGCCCTGCTTCAAGAAGTAACTGATGGACCCTTTTTATAGCCATGAGAGACCACTCTGATGCTTCCAACAAGCTCAAGAGCTCGAAATATATGAGGTGTCGTGGCATGAGGGAGTTCAAAAAACCTCCGATGAGTTTCTCCCCCGCCACAGGTTTTCTGTCACCTGGTCCTCCTATTAAGGGTTTCTGCAGGTTTTGTTTCTCTCGCTGGTTTATATTTATATACGAGCAGGTCCGCACGGGCTTCGCTCATGCTCACTGATTCTTAGGGGGCTTCTCTTACATTCGAGCGGGCTGAGCCCGCATTCGAGCGGGCTAAGCCTGCATTCGAGTGGGTTGTGCCTACATATGACAGTACCCGGCTAGTGAAGACGGGCTTCGCCCGCAACATATGCATATGAGTACTCAAAATGACCGTAAAAAAATATACATCAATATTTTATAATTATTTTTTTCAAAAAAATTTATATTTTAACAAAAAATCATTTTAAAATAAGTCATTACATTTTGAAATTAGTTTTTGGAGGCCTAATGATAACCTATCATAGTAGGTCTAGGAGTCTACTAAAAAGCTTTTGGATTTTATGAATTTCCATCATTATTTTTATTATAGGGATATGATGTAATTACACAAATAATCATTATATTTAATGAATTTCCATTTTATAATAACTCTCAAAATAAGCGCGGGAAAAATGCGTGGAGGGTGTCGTTGTGTTCGTGTTAACCATAAGAAGCTAATGGAATCATCCAAAGTTGATTATGAATACTTTTACTTGTAATTACTTGCTCGAGTCAATATGTAGCTCAAAATAACTTATTTCGGTCAACTTTCTCAAATCTCATTGGATTTGGACAAAACGAATTTCATCATGCTCGTATTGATCATACGAGTCTGATGCAACTGATTAGGGTCAATTTATAGTTCATTTGATAATATTTATTTAATCGGAGACCCGAAGTTCAAATGTGACCTAAATGATCAATTTTCCTGATTTGTGTCAGAAGTGAGAGAAATGAAAAACATTGAGTTTGTATTGGTCATATGAGTTCAATGCAACAAACTGTAGTTGATTTGGAATTCGTTTGCTTAGAGAGTCACTATAAGGTCAACTTGTAGTTTAATTTTTCTTGATTTAGTCAATTTCACCATTATACATCGGAACGAGGCAAAATTTGTGTCATTGGGTTTGTATAGACTTTAGAAGTGCCCTGACACTGACTTTGATCAATTCCAAGTTGATTTATTCAAATGTCCCTAACAAGTCATCATAGTTCAAAATTTTGATTAATATAAGATGAAGGTCAGGTCACGATTAACTATGACCCCGACAAAACTCTCTGAGGTTCAATTGAACTAGTTAGGCCCCTTATTAAAGTTGGGATGTTACACAGGGTATCCAGGATCGACTTCCTGAACTCGTCGAAATTGCTTTCCTTGATGTACTCGCCAGAGGGGGCGATCTGCCTAGGTCGGCCCCTTGCCCTTTTTTCTTTCGGCCATGAGACTTACTCATAATTTTCCAAACAAGCTACGGTCCACGCTCACCGCACCAAAAATGTTGAACCCGTAAACCACGGTTCAAGAGTAGTTCAGACGGATGTAGCTTGCTTTTACTTCTCCTAAGTCAGAACACTAGCTTAGGCACTCAGATCAAAGAACCTCACTCACGAAAGTTGAAAACTAGAAATAGAACCGAGCTGCAGCGAAGAGGTCCCGCCACTAACCCGGACGATCAAAGAGAGCTTCCCCTCCCAAGTTAATGCTAAGCTGGGCACCCGAAAGTGCATTGGAGAGCATCAGACTATCGTCTTGGAAACCACGACAAACAGAGTGTTGGAGATCTCCCAACCAGAAACTGCCTAAGGAGAGAGAAGAACAAAAAGACTCATCCTCTCCAAAGGTGCCATTGGTGTTCTATTTATAGTTTTCTGAAAATAGTCTGCGGATAGCTAAATCTGCCTTTTGGTTTTACCAAGCACAACCCAAATTGGTCAGCCAACAGCAGAATCCCATTGTTTGGAATAGCTAATTGCAAGCTGAAATGGGATTTCCTAGAAAAAGGGGAACCCCTAGGGGTGAGTCCACGCCAATTGAGACGTGCTTGCTTGGGGTTGGCGAGCACCTGATGTGACTAGGTGCTCGCCGCTTGCACCGAACCGGGGACTGGCACTAGCTACTGATCTTGCACTCGCATATTTGGCTAGACGTATAGCCAATCTGCCAGAAGTCTAGTCAAATGGCGAGAGGCGAGTCAAGAGGATTTCAGTTGGACATTTAGTCAATAGGCTAGAGATCTAGTCGAATGGACAGAGGCGAGTCGACTCCCTTATTTGTTGTACATCTAGCCAATTGGCTATAGGTGACTCGACCCGCACGAACTTAACGCCTTGCGGTAACGATATTGCTGATGGTAGGCGTCTGACCACTTCTACCTACTGACCTTGTTGGGTCCACTCGGCAAACCCGGGTTTATACAAACTGGACTCCCCTCGACATCACTCTCTGGACATCTGATCCCTTTGACCTCCATGGATGTTGGTTTGGCTCCGCAACCATTCTTCCTGGCAACAAGCCCATCATACTCTAAACTGGCATCAATGAAGTGGGCCACAATATTCAAAACATTGCATTGCTGGAGAACAACTCGGACCCCTTCCTAATAGAGTGGGTGAAGCCTCCCTACAACCTAGTAATGATTGTTGCTGATGGATTCAATGCCACACAATTCAGAGACCCATCCACCTGCTGGCTAGGAAAAGATGGGCTATGGAGATCAATTGTGGGTGCCGAGGATTTTATGAAGAAGGCAAAGGCTTTACTTTATAAAATGGGGATTTCGTATGGTGGACAAGTGTTGAGAGGTCATTGTTCTTCACCAATTCCTCATCAATGATATAGTGCGTGGACTTTTTGTAACATCCCTAATCCTACTAGACCCCATGATAGTGTTATGGCATGATATATGGTGAGAATGGTGAGTTGAGGCAAGGAGGTGACTGTTGAAACCCGAATACCGGTTCAACTATGTTTGAGACTTGGGGAGTAGCTGATGAGTCCTAATTATATACACTTTTATGGACTCATCTGGGCCATTTATTTAGTCATTTCACCGCACTTTAGCCCTGTTATAGTTCATATTGATCAGTCTATGCTAGGTGCACTTCTAGGCCCATTCTGGTGTAATTTCATATCTATCTTTGTTATTAGTTTTCTTGCGATGATAAGTCCCACTTTCAGTGGCTAGACTGGTGTCGTACGCTGGAACAGGTGTCGTGCAGGTGTTTCCGGTACAATTCTGTACAGGAACACTGCGCTCGATCACCGGTTCTAGTGCGCACGACCGGTGGTCGTGCGCCACTGTTCGTGCGCACTTATCATCAATTTCATGAGTTCTGTTTCAACAAGTGCGCACGACCACCTACGATAGTGCGCACGACCACCGGTCGTGCGCCACTGGTCGTGCGAACATGTTATTTTATAATTTCTGTCTTTGCAGGCTCCGTCCAGGCAGAGCGCACGATCACAGGATTCTAGTGCGCACGACCACTGGTCGTGCGCCAATGACCGTGCGCACTGTTTAATTCCAGCGCCTATAAATTCCGCTGCTCGCGATTTAGGTCGGATCGCTCGCTGTTTTCCGCCATTTCTGCTCCAGTTTCGTCCGACTTTGCCCCTCCACCGCCGCCTACCATCTGGAGGTGCTCCGGGCTTGTTCTTCACGCCAATCTTGAGCCGGAGTTTCCTCTCGGCCTCCTCCTTCATCCAAGAGCTTCAAAGAGAGATCTAGCCGCCATCTCCATCGAGCAAGAGGAAGTTTGCAACCTCTACCGGATCGTGACACGAAGAAGACGGGTCCATTGGAGAGTCGTGACAGCTCTCTCTACCCCGAACGTAGTTGTGGACCGAGCTTGGACGCGGATTGACAACCCGGAGATTCCAACCGTGAATCTACAACGAGACTTCGAATTCGGTCGATTTCTTGCCTTATTCTTCTCGTATTGATATGTATATGTTTTAGATCTCATTATTCTGATGAAGTGGCACTTGAATTAGTTATATTTACATATATATTTCATGTCTATGTGATTGTGTAATTTATCTATTTGAGTTGCTTGAGGTGCGCCGCCGTCCATTTCCATTCCGTCGTCACGTTCGTGTGTCGCACTAGCAATTGCTAGTGGCGTGCTTGTCGAAGAGGTGCTTGCGACCCTCACTCCGCTAGCCTACTCGTCCATCTGCCTACCGAAGCGTGGCATCGCGGCCCGTATTCCATCCCGCCTAACGAAGCAGTGCGCTCAAGGCCTGCACAGTTCGATTCCGCTTGCCTACTCGTCCATCCGCCTTTTCGACGTAGCGCGCTCAAGGCCTGCCTAGTCTCCATCCCGCCAAGCGAAGCATTGCATAGCGGCATTGCATAGGAGTAGTTGATAGCTTTTATTTTATTTTCCAAAAGCCAACCCAACTCCCCCGCATTCCATCCTATCTAAGGACTTCAATCTCAAGTCCTTCCTCGAAACCTAACTCCACCTTACTGTGTTCCTCAAGAGACCGACACTCGGGGATTTTCCCCATTATTATTACTTGCGCGACCGGTGCACTTGCCGAATCATCGCATCAAGTTTTTGGCGCCGTTGTCGGGGAAAATAGCGAGCGATCCGACCTAAATCGCGAGCAGCGGAATTTATAGGCGCTGTAATTAAACAGTGTGCACGGTCATTGGCGCACGACCAGTGGTCGTGCGCACTAGAATCCTGTGATCGTGCGCTTTGCCTGGACGGAGCCTGCAAAGACAGAAATTATAAAATAACATGTTCGCACGACCAGTGGCGCACGACCGGTGGTCGTGCACACTATCGTAGGTGGTCGTGCGCACTGGTTGAAACAGAACTCATGAAATTGATGATAAGTGCGCACGAACAGTGGCGCACGACCACCAGTCGTGCGCACTAGAACCGGTGATCGTGCGCAGTGTTCCTGTACAGAATTGTACCGGAAACACATGCACGACACCTGTTCCAGCGTACGACACCAGTCTAGCCACTGAAAGTGGGACTTATCATCGCAAGAAAACTAATAACAAAGATAGATACGAAATTACACCAGAATGGGCCTAGAAGTGCACCTAGCATAGACTGATCAATATGAACTATAACAGGGCTAAAGTGCGGTGAAATGACTAAATAAATGGCCCAGATGAGTCCATAAAAGTGTATATAATCAGGACTCATCACACCCCCAGACTTAACTATTTGCGCGTCCCGAGCAAACAAATTCTAAGCGAACTAGGAAAGAACAGTAGATGGCTTAATGATTACACTACAGAGTACCATGCGAAGTCGCATACTCACGTGCATAAAGAAAATAGTAGAAAAGATTTCTGATTATAAAAACAGTTTATATATTTCTAAAAGAGTAAAAGCATATTACAACTACTCAAAATGGTGAACAACGGTGAATCATTCGGTCATGCATACGGAGAAAGTAAACTAAGCGCTGAGACGAGCATTGCTGAAGATCGGGATGCGGGAAAAACTCCACTGAAATCCATCAGTGTCGGTGACCATAAGCTTGCCCGGTCACATTCTCTCCACGGCACTGGTTTGACTCAAATGCGTGAATCAATAGGACTTTAGGTTTTAAGTGGGGCTTGGGTTTAGGTGAGGTATACAATGATAAAGACGATGGCTCAAGCACTAAACCCAAATGAGCTAATGCAGGAAACTATCCTCATTCACCACACAAACACGCGGGTACACAACACCCCCAGACTTGGACTTAACAGCATGGGTGCGTGCACCGCCTACTCCCAAACATAAATCTAAACATAGAGATTTTCAATTAAACACTCCTTCTCTTTCCTTTCTTTTTAACTTCTTTTCTTTTTCTCATTTTTTTTTTCTTTTCTTATCATTTTCAGCAAATAAACAAAAGGACACATCCACATCTTCACAAACATATTACCACATCAACAACCCAACTCATGAAAATAATAAACAACTAAAGCTCAGATTTGGGTGTGCGACTAGGATTGGCTTTTGAGCTTTGGTGAAATAAAAGTGGGGCTGAATCAAAGAACGGGTAGGCACAACTGGGCTAGCGAGGATATAGCGGTAGGGATAGGCACAAAGGCTCAACCGGGCCAAAATGATGGCCTATATCACATTCACGCAATTGACTAACCGTATACCCATGCTTCAAGAATCGCTTGGGGCAAGTTCTAGCCACCGATAAAGATTCTCCTTTCTCCCGACTCAAGCAATACGAATCTAGCGATCGTTTACACACATCCCTATGCTACCGTTTGATTCCACCGAATTCACCATTTGAGTAGAGTAAACAACATTTACACTAATAAGAAAAATATAAAACCATAAGTATAAAGAGAAGTCTACTCTACACAAATTTCTATGCAACCGAGCACCCAACTAGGAGCACTACTAGAGTCAACATTTTACTCTGCTATATAGTCCTAAGCCATCACCTAGACTTTCCCAAATAAGCAGAAGAATTAAATTCGCAACAGAGCAAGCAAACAGATGAGTACGCGCTCAAGTGGGTGATGTGGTGTGCAATGAAAATGAACAACAATATAAATGAAATCTTCTAGCATGCAGTGCAATAGTGCATGTGAGCGGGTAAACAAAACTACTCTCCCCCAGACTTAAACTAAACAATCCGCATAATATATGACATGAAAATCAGCAAAGGCTAGGGGAAGAGAGTACCCAATGCTCAGCAAGTGAGCATACCAGAAGATTGGCGTGTAAGCTAAAATGAGCTGCAGCATCCGCCATCCAGAAAAGATACCTGCAGGGGTCAGCTCCGCAGAAACAAAAGAAAATAGAAAACTGAAAAGAAATACTACTAACTAAACATGATTAGATGAAATAAAAAAAATGCAGAAAAGAAAGATAACTACTGGGGTTATTGTCCTCCCAGCACGACTTATTCAAACTTTAAGAGTTCTAGCTAATGGGCCTATGGAAGGAGAAGTGGACAGGTAACTGGCCTAATATCCGTGTCGGTTGCGGGTACCGATACGGTGATAGAACAGTCACCCCTCTACCTAAATATAGATAAAACCTGCCCAACACGGGTAGAGGGAAAAGAAAGTAAGAAGAGGAGGAGATATCCTCACTCAACTCACCAAACACATCCTTGCCTAGCAAGGTGTCGCCCACAGGGAGGTGGCAGGAGGAAAAGGCAACGAGTGGAGCTTCCTCTACGGAGGGGGGATCAACCTCCTCACATAAGAGGATGCTCTCATCATTGACTTGGGCAATATACACCAAATCCTCCGGGGGTACCTGTGAAGACTCAACCTGCACAGACTCAGATGAAGGAAGGGGATCAAGAAATAAAGAAGACGAAGAACATAAATAATAAAAAATCGGGGGAATGGTCCCGGTTTCACTCCCATCAGGTTGGGGAAGTAAAATAATGTTTGCATTGTTATCAATGCTACAAGATTCGGCGGGATCAATGGTGGCCAGGCTTGGGATTTGGACTTCCTCCACCGGTGCTGAGGAAAACTCCTCTTCACCTAGAAGGTTGTCCTCCTCCAAAGGAATAAGCATAACACTCAGGTCACCAGCCTCCTCTTGCGACACATCATCAACAATGTCGTCAGAGACGAGTGTAGTACGCACAACAGGGAGAGGAATAGTGCTCGGATAAAAGTCGAGCACTGATTCCTCACAAAGAATCGAATCCACTAGGGGTGGTGGATGCACATGGAGAATAGGCTCAGCAATGTCGGTGCATAGATCAGCCGCACATCCGGTGACTATGTCAATGCCATACCCTTCAAGATGTGAAGGTGGCAAGGACACAAAACCGGATGTTGAAGGTGTGCCGCCAGAGTTAGGATTCGGGACGATCCGGATATCCGGCTCGTCATCCTCATCCAATTGGCGACGAAAAGCAGCACAATCCTTCAGGGCGTGATCAGTGCTCCGACAAAACTGGCATTGCCTAGCGGGCTTCTTTGGCACAGCGGGTGCTGAAGCCGAAAAGAAGTAAGACGGTAAAGGCTCAGCAGAGTAGCCATAGGACTTACGCGCACCATATGAAGTACCAGACGAAGTTGGTGCTCCATATGCTGGGCTATAAGAATTATGCCTACTATTCTCCGTAAGGCATTCATCACTAGAGTGGGAGGTAGCTCCACACCAACGGCAACGGAAATTAAGATGTGCCCACATAGTGTGAAGATAAAACGATTCAAAATCAAAATGCTATTGTGCAAAATACTACACCTAACAATAATTACTAAAGCAACCTAATTAAAACAGGAAAAAGGAATAAAAAGAAATAAGACAAAGAAATGCAATTTACAAATGGAAAGGGCTTCTCTCTCAGGTTCTCCCTCTCCAGAAAACTCACACGACTGTGTTCCCCGGCAACGGCGCCAAAAACTTGATGCGATGATTTGGCAAGTGCACCGGTCGCGCAAGTAATAATAATGGGGAAAATCCCCGAGTGTCGGTCTCTTGAGGAACACAGTAAGGTGGAGTTAGGTTTCGATCTAAGGACTTCAATCTCAAGTCCTTCCTCGAAACCTAACTCCACCTTACTGTGTTCCTCAAGAGACCGACACTCGGGGATTTTCCCCATTATTATTACTTGCGCGACCGGTGCACTTGCCGAATCATCGCATCAGTAGCTTGAGTTACTTCTCTCTTTGTTAGATCCCTTGGTCCGAGTATTTTCGAGCTAGGAACTGGCCCTCTCTATTTAGTGGATGATTTCCTAAAAACAGACCCACAAGCTGCAGCGAGGAGGTCCCGCCACTAATCCAGAAATCTTGCTCGACTTCCCCTCCAAAAACCAGTGACTGAGCCTGCATCTCAGACAGCACTGAAGCGAGAGGAGAAAAGCTCTGGCTCTCTTAAGGGGGTGGATCTGTTCAGATCTGAGGAATAATGGGTCATATTTATAGGCAAATCCTTTTGCGGGCAAAATGGTCCTATCGGACTGTGGATAGCTCCCTCCACCTTAACCAGATTACTAAATGCAGACCTAAATGGCCCGCAAACAACTTCGCACGCATTCGCACAAATACTAACCACACCCCTCGCTGGTCTGCGGATAGCGAGGGGAGGGTTGATGCGTCGGGATTAACCTGAACTCGCCTCACCCTTCCTTGGGTGAGTATAGTCGAGGCGATTAGACTTGCCCTCTGCTTGTTGGGGGCAAGTTCACCTGATGTGATTTTACCTGAGGGGGGCTCGCTTAAGGGAGCGTCACACTCACCTTGCTCGATCTGGGCAAGAAGGTCTTTTACCATCAAGATAGCTTGTAGCGTCGAGATGAATTACACCCATAATCGTCGAGAACAGAAACCACATCGAGAAGAGAGACCACGTCGAGAAGAGAGACCACATTGAGAAGAGAGACCATGTAGAGAAGAGATACCACGTCGAGAAGAGAGACCACGTTGAGAAGAGAGACCATGTCAAGAATAGAGACCACGTCGAGATAGGTTGTAGGGTCTTACTCGCCTCGCATTCAGGCATCTTTTAGTCTGGGTTTACTCACTAAATACGGGTTATAAACAATCCCCACTCTTTGTGAGCTCACCAGAGGTCAAAAAGAAGAGTCCCAACCCTTATTCGGCGAGATTTGGCACTTGTCAGGTGTTCCTCTATAAATAGGAATGGGGGTGAGGTCGTTGAACACTCGTCTGAGAGATGGTTTCTGGAGGGCGCTCTACCGTGGTTGCCAACTAGGCACCCGTTGATGAGGAAGCTGCCGTTCTCGGCCTCAACGGTCAGTTCCTGCCCCATTCCCCCTAGAACTGCAAGAAATAAGAAACATAAAAGAAGGAGGGTCGATCCTCCCCCCCCCCCCCCTCGCGAGAGGCCTTCAAGAGACCCCAAGTCCACCGCAAGATGTGGTCGGCCCACCGCCTCGCCTATCCATGAAGAGACCAATGCTAATTTGCCTCTTCGCCAAGATGAGGGCAGGATCGAGATTATGACTGGAGGGTTCGGGGATGATGGACATCCCCCCGCTAACATGGTTGCTCCGCCACCCCCTCCTATTCGCCTTGTGGTTGTACCAGGTAAGAATATTATCTACTCGCCTACCTTAAATGAGTCATCCATAACTCCTTGCTTTCTGCAGCATCCTCTAGTCGTCCGCCGCCGCCTGAGCAACTTGTCGAGGCGCCGTCAAGGGGCCTAGCCATAGAATCTTCCTCGGTCCCAGGGAGAGTAGGCTCGACTTTGGACCTCCCTTCTCAGACATCTCAGCATTTATCTGGGGTTGGTCAAGGTGCTCACTCCACCTCTGGGGGAAAATCTTTGGCAATAGGTCCCATGCCTAGGTGGACAGGCACGGTTATCCATCTACGTTCCTCCACCGAAGGGATTCGGGTGGATCTGTCATGGATTCAGGATGACGGTCTCGCTCCTACAAGTACTCGCCTCGCTTGCCTCTTCGTCTTTCTAATTTTCTGCCAGTTTTCCTCATCGCTGAATTGCCTTCTTCCAGATAGCCACACGGTAACCTCTTCTGGTCACTCGCCATGCATTCATTCCCTTGAGGAATATTCTTGCGAATCTGCCCAACTTTGACGGGGGGTCGTGGTCTTGCCTCATCGCCGTCCTCTAGGCCTATGACTCTTTCTTGATGGTCGCGCCGCCCGTCGAGGTGAATGAGCGGTTGGTTGATCTCGAAGACTGCCTAGTGGAAGTGGAGGGTTTTCAACAACATTAGCAGGGCGAGGAAGGTCTCTACGCCCGGGTGACTGATCTGGAGATGAGGTTGTATGAGATGGAGGCTCACCAACAAGCTGAGGATGATCTCCACAAGTTCGTGCAGGTGATGGGCACTGTGGGTGAAGCAGGCCTCCCTATTAGAAGAGCATATCCGGCAAGGCGAGGACCACATCAGGCAGAGTGAGGAGATCCTGGAGAGGACTCGTGAAGACTTGCGAGCGGCTAGCGGCACCGCTTGGAGGGCTTGCCATCCTTACCACACGCGTCACCTAGGTCGCGGTCTGGTGCGCCGCGGCTAAGTCCCCTAGTCATTCTCGTCATCTATTATTTTGTTTTGTGTGAAGTATTATTGCACTCACAACCTTTTGAGCTTGTAATGTTAGAACTTTTTGTGCCTGATATATTTGTACTCGCTTCAAGAGAACTCGCATTAAAATCTTATAAAAATTTATTTGTTCCAATGTTCTTTCCTTTCGTTGATTGCTCCTCTTAACTGCCTCTGATCTTTAATTCTTACTCACGCATTGTCAAGGTCACTTTCGCGTACTCGCATCCCTGTCCAGTCTACTCGCGCGTGATAAGGTTTGGGAGTGGGGTCTATAAATAGGAGGCCTCCTGGAAGGGGTGTACTTTCACAACCCCTCGACCACTCTCCTCTTGAATCCTCCCCACAGCCCTTCCCACCCTCATAGCCAGTCATGGTGAAGGACCCCTCTGAGGATGGTCGCGCCTTCTGCATCTGTAACATCAATGCGCACAACTTCCCCAACTCCCAGACCATGGATAAGGAGGTGAGTGGCGCTGAGACTCGCTTCCTGACGCTCTGTTACACTGTGAGGCGGACAGACCCCGGTGAGTTTCTCTCTATGCTTTACAGTGAAGAGCTCAACTTCCCCCTGGCTCACTTACAGGTGGGGCTGAGGTTACCCCTATAGCCTGAGGTCCGTCAGGTCTTCTGTTACTTTGGGATGATCCCCGCGCAGGTAAACCTCAACGCGATTAGCGTCTTGGTCACCTACGCTGCTACCTGCACGGGATAAGATTAAATTCAACCTCCCCACCTTTCGCAAATTTATGACCCTGAAGGCGACCGGCGACGGCACCATGTTCTTCACCAGCATGTGCGTCAAGGTTGTCAAGATGCTCAATAAGGTCCACCATTAGACTGATAATTTTGTCCGGGTGCGAGGCGACTTCAGAAACATTCCCTTCGCTCCCCTCTAGAAGACGGAAGTGGAGTGCAGGCCGCCTCGCCTGAAGGGGGATGTGCTAGAGCTCTAACAATACCTGGAGGAGAAGGTCATGTAAGTCTTCTACCTGCGGCGAGGCGTGGACCAACTCATGTTCGAGGCCCCGGGGGCAGGTAAGTCCCAGATAGTACTCGCCCAGGTCCTTGCTTTTATATGCCTGCTATAGCGGAACCTAACCGTTCTTTTGCCTTTTATACTTTTCTTGTAGGCGAGCGCACTATCCCTACATGCCCCCCTTGTGAGGCCTCGCGATTGTACCCAGGGGAACCCACTGATGGGTTAAATTTTAGATTTTTGCAAAAGCCTTTCTGGGTGAGAATTGAATTCGACGGGCATTTTCGAGGGGTCTCGCGAGTACTCCTACTTCGAGAAACTAACCATTATCTTATCAAAATATAGAAGTAATAGTCTTTTCTTCTTTCGAAATATTGACGATTACGCCCCGGCGACGGCGCCGAAAGCTTTGTGTTTATAAGAAAGGAGAAGAGTTTTTGTAGAGCTTTTGTATGATTTATCCAAATTAATCTTTCGATAAAGGCAAGTATACCTTATCGCGTATAGTATAGGATATTTTTAGAAAATATCAAGGTTGTATTTAGACTCGGGTCTATCGAGTACTTCTACTTCGAGAAAATTGACTATTGTTCTATCAGAGAAATGTGAATTAAAACTAACTAAATCTGAAATAAAAGCTTTAAAAATAAAGACGAGCAAACGAAACTTAAAATGAAAGCAAGAAAGGAAATTACAGAAAAAAATTGCATAATTAAAAGACAGAAATGCAATCTCTACCCAAATAGGTAGAGGGGAAATAAAAGTGTGAGCGAGTTCTATCCAAACGAATAGACATGAAATAAATGCATGAGCGAGTTCTACCCAAATGGATAGACGGGAAATAAATGCATTACAATAAATTAAAACTAAACTATTCAAGAAAATTGCATAACTTTTAAAAATGAAACTAAAACTAAAACAAGAAAATCAAATTGCATGAAATTGAAATCTAAGCTAGAAATGAAAATCAACGAGAATGGAAATCATTTTGAAATGAAAATAAACGTAAACATAATATTCGACTCCGATCTATACCGTGTCAAGGAAGAAAAGAACAAAAATTACGAAGACGAATAAATTCGAATCAAAGCAAACAACCAATATTACGGCAATAAATAAACTTAGATAAAGAAAGGAAAATTGTAGGAATTGAAATTGCTAAAATTGAAGCTACGCTGGGAATTAAAATTGTATGACAGAAAGGAAATTGCAGAATTGAAACTACGCTACGAAATTGAAATTATAGATTGAAAATGCACGAAATAAAAACTAAACTTATTTATTGCCATAATAAAGGAGTTACAAGAAATAAAATTACATTTAAGCTAAGAAATAAAATTACAAAATATTTAAAAAGAAAATACAAAAAAAAGGAAAATACAAAAAGTGGAGAAATATTGTGGAAGATCACCCAAAAAAGGGCAATCCAAGATGAGGAATTGATGAGGGGGGCGGACTCTATTTATAGGAAAAATTTGGAATTACACGCCCTTGGTCACGACCGTAACCGGGGGCGTGGCCAGGGGTGTGTTGAAGATGCCAGAACAACTAGCCTTCTGGGTGGTTCTGGAGGCTTTGACCATTTAGGTGTCCGAACATGCCCAAGACCTGGGGCGTGACTTGGGGTGTGTTGGAGAAGCTAGGTCAGCTGGCCTTCTACAAGTTCGGGTGGACACGGGCTACATGGCCTCGGCCACGGGCGTGACCGAGGGTGTGACTTTGGATCCGTCGAGATGATCGGATTGAAGGCACGACATGTCGTCTTGACCAGGAGTACACGGGCATGACCAAGTACATGACCTCGGTCACGGGCATGATCGAGGGCGTGACATGACAATTCGTCGAGAATCTTCACTGAAAGTGGCTGAGAGCTGGAAATTGGTACTTGAGTTGACACGCCCTTGGTCACGGGCATGACAGAGGGCGTGACCTAACAAAAAAATAGAAAAATTAGAACAATTAAGTTAGAGATGAAAATAAATAAAAATAAGTAATTTATTCATTAATTTACATATAAAATTCACAATTTGAAATAAAACTATACAATAACTATATAGAAACTACGTATAAATTACTGTTCATCAAATACCCTCATACTTAAGTTTTTGCTATTCTAGAGCAAAAGTAAGAGAGATACTTATAAGACACTAATAAAATTTCTAAGTTACTAAAATTCTATTTAAAAGGAGCGAAAAAGTTTTAGCCGACAAGACTTCTTTGATTAACTAGATAGCGAAAAAAAAGTTTGCAAATATTAGCACCATGATTAGAGTAGAATTATAAAAACTTTAACTTTAAAAGAAATTTGTAAAATTGAATAAAACCTATTAATTATGCTTTCTCAAAAAATTTTAATTTACATCTAGTTTCAATTTTATTGGCCGGTAGGGAAACTTGGTAAGAGAATAGATTTTTGATTATGGGTGATGAATTTTATCCTCTCACCCCACTCAAATTTTTTATTTGAATATGCTTAGGGAATGAAATCTTATTCCCATAATAAATTTTTCAATCTTCAAAAAAAAGACCAAAATGTATATGTTTAGGGAATGAAAAATTTATTCTCACGTTGTATAATCTTTTAATATAATTGGGTGCCTATATTTACGGAATGAAATCTTATTCCCATTGACATAAGATCTTTTGAAATAAAAATATCAAGTAAATGAGACAAGGGTAAGTAAGAAATTTCTAGAGTTTATAAATTAAGAAAGTTCTGAGATAAAATTTTAGTAGATTAGAATATTCCTACAGTTTCACAAGTTTGAAGTAAAAATAATTGAAATCTAAGCATGGTTTGCCAATATAATACAAAATGAAGCTATTTAGGGTAAATTAGAAGTAGTGCTAAAAATATTGTTCTCTAATTAATTTAAAATCATAACGTGTTCTTTACAACTAAAATTCCAAAATTTTAAATCTACAAACTATGATAAAAATAAAAGTTTTAGCAAATCAAAAATAATGAAAATGCTTATAAATAAACTCAACCTAGCTTTGAAAATAACAAAAAGCTAAGTAGGGGTTTTACTCTATTTTTTGATTTTTTGCTAAGTTTTTTTCATCATTTTTTTGGATTTTGATTTTGTTATAAATATAGACATTAATACTTACCAAAAGAGAGAAAAGAAGAAAAGAAGGAGAAAGAGAAAAAAGGAAGAACGAAGAAAGCAAAAAATGCAAATATGATTTTTTTTTGTATTTCTAAGTTTTTTTTCAAAAAGATTCATCATTTTCTTTGAAATTTGCCAAATATTAATACTTAATAAAAAGAAAAAGAAAAGAAACTTAAGATAAAATGAAAATACAAAAGGAAACAAAGAGAAGAAATATATATATATATATATATATAAGTTTTTTGGGAATTTTTGGAATATTATATTTTTGTAAATTTTGTTATAAATATAGACATTAATACTTAACAAAAAGAAGAAAAGAAGAAAAGAAGAAGAAAGCAAAAAATACAAATATGATTTTTTGGGGGTTTTCTAAGTTTTTTTTCATCAAAAAAATTTTCATCATTTTTGAAACTTGCCAAATATTAATACTTAATGAAAAAGAAACTTAAGATAAAAAAAATACAAAAGGAAATAAAGAAATAAAGAAAAGAAAAAATACATATATAAGTTTGTTGGTTTTATTCTAAGTAAATTTTTTTCATCATGTTTTTTAAATATATAAATGAGCCGGAGAAAAATTACAAAAGAGTAGAAAAACACCCCCATACTTAAAAGTCAGCATTGTCCCCAATGTTGAAATTAAGTATGAGGAACAAAAATATATATACAAAAGCATGAAAAAGAGGAAAAAATAAAAGACAAAAAAGAAAATAGTAGGGGAAAGGGCTTGTCCCTGATTTGGAGACGGGGGCCACAGGAATACCTGCAAAACACATTTAAACATAATAATAAAATAATTATAACTTTAAAACATTTAAAAAAAGTAACAATTTTTTTGTTCGATATTTTTAAATTTAATGAAAGTATATAAAACATAAATTTTATATACATAATAAAGTTATACAAAAATAACTAAAAGAAATCAAAACAAAGAAAAATATTTTTGGTCATTTTATAAGTTTTATTTTTTTTTCTTTTTTTTTCTTTTAACTCAAAAGTTACAAAACATAATTTCGAAATACAAAAAACTATACAAGAAAACAAAGTAAAACAAAAGAAAGAGATGTTTTTTTTTCATTTTAATGTTTTATAGTTTTTTTATTTTGTTTTCTTAATGGAAATAAACAAAACCTAAATCTATTTACGTAGAAAACTTTAAAAAAAAGGTAAAGGGAAAATAGGTAAACCACATATACAAAACAAAATAAACATATACAAAACAAAATTAGAAAAACAAAAGAAAAGAACGAAAATCTATTTTTGGCATTTTTATAAGTTTTATATTTTTATTGTTTTTTTAACTTAGTAAAAGATATAACAAACTCTATTTATATATACAAAAATTACACAAAATAAAACAAAATAAGTAAAATAAAACAAAAGAAAGAAAGACACATTTTTTGTGTGGCCTTTTTAAAGTTTTTCTTTTTTTGTGATTTTTTTGGATTTCTTAAAGCTTATGAAAATAAGGAATGAAATATTTTTAATGATTTTGAGGTTTTTTATTTTTGTTTGGTTTTTAAAGGAAAAGAAAAATATAAGGATAAAAGCAATAGTGTTTTCTCTTTTCAAAATATCAACAAAAATCTCCGACAATGGTGCCAAAAACTTGATGGGTTAAATTTTAGATTTTTGCAAAAGCCTTTTCGGGTGAGAATAGAATTCGGCGGGCATTTTCAATTCTATCAAAAGTTAGAAGTAATAGTCTTTTTTTCTTTTGAAATATCGACAATTACGCCCCGACGACGGCACCGAAAACTTTTTGTTTGTAAAAAAAGGGGAAGAGTTTTTGTAGAGCTTTTGTATGATTTATCCAAACTAATCTTTCGATAAAGGCAAGTATATCTTATAGCGTATAGTATAGGATATTTTTAGAAAATATCAAGGTCGTATTTAGACTCAGGTCTGTCGAGTACTTCTACTTCGAGAAAATGGACTATTGTTCTTTCAGAGAAACGTGAATTAAGACTAACTAAAACTGAAATAAAAGCTTTAAAAATAAAGCTGAGAAAATGAAACTTAAAATGAAAGCAAGAAAGGAAATTACAGAAAATGAAATTGCATAATTAAAAGACAGAAGTGAAATCTCTACCCAAATAGGTAGAGGGGAAATAAATGTGCGAGCGGGTTCTATCCAAATGGATAGACGAGAAATAAATGTGTGAGCGAATTCTACTCAAACGGATAGATGGGAAATAAATGTGTTGCAATAAATTAAAACTAAACTATTCAAGAAAATTGTATAAGCTATTAACAATGAAACTAAAACTAAAACAAGAAAATGAAATTGCATGAAATTGAAATCTAAGTTAGAAATGAAAATCAACGAGAACGGAAATCATTTTGAAACAAAAATAAATGAAAACGTAATATTCGGCTCCGATCTATACCGTGTCAAGTAAGAAAAGAACGAAAATTATAAAGACAAATAAATTCGAATCAAAAGGAAATATCAATATTACGGTAATAAATAAACTTAGCTAAAGAAAGTAAAAATGCAGGTGTACAACCCACTGTTAGCCAAGGGGATGAAAAGGGGAAATCGGTTGTAGGTGGGTTAAAGGGTACTCGCCGACTCGCGGCGAGCATCCAGCCAAGGCGAAGCTAGCCAAATCAGAAACCGATCTCGCAGATGGCGCATGGCGAGGCGAGACAACCTAGCATCGCTCTGGGGTGCATCTAGCCAAAGTGAGTCAAGTGAGGTTTTGCAGTACCAGTCTGGCGAGGAGAGTGCAGGGTTGCCTCCACTCGTAATAGGAGATCTCGTGAGCCCAGCTCACAAGGAGACTAGTTAGTGATGTCTTTATGGGCCACTCACCTAGTAGGGGTTTGCAGGTGAATTTACCCTAATACCCTTGGTAGGCTGCCAATAGCTCTCCAGAACAGCGGAGTTTGGCAGTTAGTAGACCAATGTGGGTGCGTATAGCAAAACCAAAAGGCGGAATTGTGTTATTAGCGGACCAGTCTAGAAAAGCTATAAATGGACCTTGAAGGGCACCTTAGGAGGGCATTCGAGATCTTTTTCTTCTACTTAGGATGCCTTTGGTTAGCTCCTTCAGCTTTCCAAGGTGCCCGACTTCAATTTTTGGCTTGGGTGGGGAAGGGCTCTATAGATCTTCTGGGTGTGTGGTGGGACCTCCACTATGTAGCCAAGGGTCGGCTCTTTAGCTCTAAGTCTTCGGTCAGGTTCCTCTATGGGATCAGTAAGTACTAGCTGCCCCTTTCAGGGGTACGAACTCCTCATTGGGCCGATTCTGGATTCCAACAGCAGGAATTGAAATTTCGAAAATTGAAGCTACGCTAGGAATTAAAATTGCATAACATAAAGGAAAATGCAGAATTGAAACTACGCTGCGAAATTGAAATTCCAGAATTGAAAAAAGCACAAAATAAAGACTAAACTTATTTATTGCCATAATAAAAGAATTACAAGAAATAAAATTACATTTAAGCTAAGAAATAAAATTACAAAACATTTAAAAAGAAAATGCAAAAAAATTACAAAAAGTGGAGAAATATTGTGGAAGATCACCCAAAAAAGGGCAATCCAAGTGGAGGATTTGATGAGGGGATCGGGCTCTATTTATAGGAAAAATTTGGAATTACACGCTCTCGGTCACGGCCGTGACCGGGGGTGTGTTGAAGAAGCGAGGACAGTTAGCCTTCTGGGTGGTTCTGGAAGCTTTGACCGCTGAGGTAGCCGAACACGCCTGTGACCTGGGGCGTGACTAGGGTTGTGTTGGAGAAGCCAAGTTAGCTGGCCTTCTAGAATTAAGGCTGAACATGGGCTACACGGCCTTGGTCACGGGCGTGACCGAGGGCGTGACCTTGGATCCGTCGAGACGATCGGCTTGAAGGCGCGGCATGTCATCTTGACCAGGAGTACACAGGCGTGACCAAGTACAGGGCCTCAGTCACGGGCGTGACTGAGGGCGTGACTTGACAATTTGTCGAGATTCTTCACCGAAAGTGGCTGAGAGCTAGAAATTGGTACTTAAGTTGACACGCCCATGGTCACGGGCGTGGCCGAGGGCATGACTTAACAAAAAAACATAAAAATAGGAAAAATTAGAAAAATTAAGTTAGAGATGAAAATAAATAAAAAATAAGCAATTTATTCATTATTTTACATATAAAATTCACATTTTCAAATAAAACTATACAAAAATTATATAGAAAATGCGTATAAATTACTATTCATCACCCACCCTCGAAGACGTTCTCGTTGGGAGAGTGATCCCAGTCGACATCAGGACACCTCCTGTCGTTGACAAGGGCAAAGTTCTGATTGACCATGGTGTCGCCTAGTCCAGCAGGCCAAAGCAGAAGAAACGAAGGGTGGGGAGCGCTCCTCACTGCCTAGAGAGTCTGAAAGTGCACAGTGTGACCTATGAGTATTCTCTAAAGGGGGTTGAATAGAGTTTTAAATCTTTTACACTAAATATACACACACAATAAAAACTTCTAATAACTATGCAATCAGAAAACCAGTACAGAATTAATTAAACACAGAATATAGAAATATTAAAAGCCAGAGATCGCCAAAGTGAATTGTCACTTTTATTCTTGAAAGATATTCAAAGCCAGAGATCGCAAAAGTGATAAGCGGCATCGTGAAGATAAATTAAAGTCAGAGACCGCCAGGCATAAGCAATCTCGTTCATCCTCCGCGACCTCATGATCTCATTCTTGTTTGACCAAAATTATTATCTACTTTCATATCAACCGGTCTGGAAAAATAAAGATCGTGGATTCAACTTATTTATCTTATAAGTATGGAAGATCGTTGGTTGTCATAAAAAGTTATTTTCCAAATATCCAAGGGATGGCCTGAAGAATTAAAAATTGTGGACTATCCACTATGAAAGGGCTGTATTTTTCCAAGGAGCGGTCTCAACCGTGATAATCATATCTTATGTTTTTGCTCAAAGTTATTAAGAAATAATATCTACAAATTAGGATTATCTTGACAAGATCTTAAAGATCGTAGACCGCAAATAAAATAAGCGGTCTCGTATAGGTATGTTATAGCCAGAGACCGCCAGTATTAACAGATCTTGCATATCTTTGGCTCTCAGGATTCCATTCTTGCTTAATTAAAACTGATATCACCTCCCGATAATGCGATCTGAGAAGTATGAGGTCGCCCTCATGGAATCACTCAATATGAAATGTATAAGGTAATTACCCCGAGCTAGGTAACGTCTAGGGCATTGAGATCGATTTCCAGTTCTGTCATTATAACAAGATCGTGAACAGTATAATCGACATTTAAAAGAAAATTACAAGAAAAATATTCATTCTCAGAGGAGACAAAGGTATATCAAATTTCTATTTCTTCTATTTCACTGTTCTTTACATCAGATCGTGCGATCACAAAATCTACAGAATGCAAGAAGTAAAAAATTACAGCTAGGTTTACTTGCTTCTTGATCTTTTGGGAGACCGCTCATTAGCTGAAGAGGAGACGATCTCATCAGAAGATTCTTCCGAATTTCCAGCAGGAACATTAGATCCCGAGCTTGAGTCCGCAGCAGAGCTCGCGTCATTGCCAACAACATACTTGCTCCTGCTCGCTTCATCGGCATTCCCTTCAATATCAACATCTTCTTCCTCTTCTTCTCCCTCAGTGGCAGCCTCACCAGTCCTGATTGACTGTCCGTCTATTACTCTCGCAGCGTCAAGGAAAAGATCGACAAATTTGATATCTTTAAAATCTTCAGTAAGACTATCGCGGTCTTGAAGTTCTAAGATCACCTGCTCTGTGGTCTCTTTTATATGTTGCATTAGAGCATTCTGAAATTTAGGATTGTCTGGATCATACGCTGCTTCTTTTGATTGCTGCAAAAGAAAATTATTAGATCGTGCGGTCACATAAAAGAAGCTAAAATACCTCAAGTAAAAGTTCTTACTTTTCGCTCCTCATGTAGGATCTCGATCTCTTTCAGGACTCTTCGTAGGGACCGCCCTATGTGGTGATTTAAGACTGTGCCCCTAGCGGTTGTTTGAGCGCAGGCGTCAAGGAGCATCTTGGTCTCAAAGTTATATGCTTCTTCAAGATTTTTCTTTCCATATAATGTCGAGGTGACTGCAAAGGCATGATGAGATAATTTTCCGCTCCAAAGAGGGAGATTGGTGGACACCTTCACGGCTTTCCCTTTGGCACCCCATCTGAGAAGGGGTTTTCCCTTGATAACCTTTTGTTTCTTCATGAAACCATCCATAGAAAACTGATCGATGGCAGTCTCAGATATATTACTGACCCCAGCGGTCTCGCGCTCTTCTTCCCTTCTCTTTCTTCTTTCCCTCTGAGTGAGCACCTCTTCATCTGGTGCCACCGGTTCGGTTGTAGGGATCGCAAAGGTCGCTAAATAAGGAAAGTTAGAAAATCAAGAAGTTATAAAAAGGACACATGAGACCGCAGGGAAAGTACTCACTTTCTTCCGGAGGAATCTCAGCGATCTCAGGACAGATCGCCAGATAATGGAGGAGGTCCAATCTCTTGCCCGCTAGAAAGGCCATAATGTTCAGCTCCTCTCTTGAGATCGTCTTATTTTTTCCTAAAGACGCCTTCTGCTCTCGGAGATGGTCGGTTGCTGATGAGTAGTAAAATATATGTATTTTTACTATAGTTATTAGTATAGTTTTAATTAATATTGTGAATTTTCTATGTAAATTAATAAATAAATTGCTTCTTTTCATTATTTCCTTACTAACTTAGTTTTATTTTTGTTTTTGTAGATTTTGGCATTTTTTGCCAAGTCACGCCCCTGAGTCACGCCCGTGACCCAAGGGCGTGTAATTTTAAAAATGCCAATCTCTCCGCGTTCGAAGAAAATCGAGCTGCGTTCGACGAACGCTCTCTGCCCTGCGTTCGACGAAAGTCGAGCTGCGTTCGACGAACGCTCTCTGCCCTGTGTTCGATGAAAGTCAAGCTGCGTTCGACGAACGCTCTCTGCCCTGCGATCGACGAAATCAAGCTGCGTTCGACGAAAGTGTCTCAGCGTTCGACGAACTGTCTCAGCGTTCAACGAAATCAAGCTGCGTTCGAGGAACGGCTCTTGGCGTTCGACAAACTCTCTCCGTCTCAGCGTTCGACGAACGGTGCTCTGCGTTCGATGAACTATCCGCGTCCAACGTTCGCCAAATGGTGCTCTGCGTTCGACGAACTCTCTCCGCCCAGGCGTTCGAAGAATCCAGCGCACACGCCAGCCATCACGCCCCAATTAAAGCAGATATTTGACGGCTAAACCTTCCAGAAGACGGCGGATGCAACCCCTAAAGCACGCGCAAATTTCACGCCCTAAGTCACGGCCGTGACACACAAGACACGCCCGTGACCTAGGGTGTGTAAAAATAAAATTTTTCCAGAGGGCTCAGCTGAAGTAAATTTCATCCAAATTTTGAGTGTTTGTAATGTTTTTCTGAGTTCTTTTGAGTGGATGTGAGTTTTTCTTTATGCAATTAAGTTTATGTTCGTTTGTAATTTTCGCCTTTTAGAAATAAAATGTTGTTTTCTCATTTGGATCATCTTCCTTTTTATTTATGTTAGTGTGTGTGTGTGTATGAGAATTGTTTTATTGCTTTCACAACTTAGTTTATTGCTTTCATAATTTAGGTTTATTGCTTTCATAAAAATAGTTTATCGCTTTCTTTAACGTTTTATTTATCGCTTTCGTTTAAATGCTTTCTTTCGATTCAGTCTTTTTATTACAAGTAGAGTGCGTGAGTTTATGAGATAGTGTTTTCCTTTTTTGTAACTTAGCTTTATTTCAGTCCTTATATAACTTTTTATACCACCCCCATCTTGAATAAGAGGCTATTTTCCTTTAGCACTTGTTTAAGTCGGTTGGGACAGATATTATTTCTGTACTTTTATATGTCTTTTATTTCTATACCACCCCCATCTTGAATAAGAGGCTAATTTTCTTTAGCGCTTATTTAAGACGGTTGGGACGGATACTATTACTGCTTTTATATAAGTCTTTTTATTTCTCTTTTTATTCGCTTATATCTGCTTAAATAATTAAACATGTATTTTCCAACTATTAATGTCGTCTCCATTCCGATGAGTGGCTAATTTCCTTTAGCGCACGATGTCGAAGAGCATTGGGACACAGAAATAGTTTTTCAAAAAATAAAACATCTCTTTCTAAAATAATTAACGAGCTTAAGGTTTACCCGAGAATAACGTTGAGTGGAGCCACATAATCGATGTGTGGTTTTCATTTCCGTCTCCGTACACTAGTTAGCCGAGAGGCTCGTGCGTACGGACTGATCGCTCACGGGTAAAGAGAAGTGCGCTCTACCCTCGAGAGAGGATGAGGTAAGTCTCTCGAATTGGAAGTAAAAACCCAATAGCGGGGTTCACAACATAAAGCGAGTATTAAGGAGATTCGATGGTCAAAAATTCATAATCTCAGGTGGGCGTACCCTCGAGAGAGGAGCGTTCATAATTATGGAACCTCCACGGCCAAGCTATTTTAATGTTTTGAAAAGTAATCACTTTTACTTCTAAAAAAGACTATTTTCATCTCAAGGTAATTCGACATCGGACGTTATTATTATCATCGTGTAGAACTCTAGTTATACGCTTATTATCGTTCGTTTTTCAAAACCCACACTAAAAACTTATTCCGATGAAATAATTATTCGTTCCTCAAAGTAGCATAATCAACACGATCCGCGGAAATATACGACCTCGATATTTTCTAAAACAATATATCCTGTATTACTCACGATAAGGTATACTTGCCTTTATTATATGATTAATTTGGGAAAAAAATTAAATAAAAGCTTTTCAAACCAATTTAGTGCAAAACCCTCCTTTGCTATTTTAAAAATCAATTGAATTCGGCATTGTGGTCAAGGTGTAAACGTCAATACTTCGAAAGCAGAAAAAGACTGCTACTTCTATCCTTCGATAGGATAACGGTTAATTTCTCAAAGTATGAGTACTTGCGAAACTCTTTGAAAACACCCGCCTAATTCTAATCTCGTCATATAAAGGTTGCGCAAACCAAATTAAAAAGAAACAATCTAAATCAAATCATCAGTTGCTGGGACCGCCGAGGTCTCCTTCAAAAATAAGGAACCTCTCCGTCCAAAAAGGAACCTTATTTGGAAGATTCAAAATCTTTACTCCTTCACATGAAAAATAAATTAACCCCTTGAACTCTTCTTTCTTTGGACCTTCTTTCAGTACTTTTGCAGTGAAGGTCGCGCGGAAGAGTGCCATTATAAATTTAATTCTTTCCGATCTCAGGTAATTGATGAAGACATTGATGAGACCAATTGAGTTTGTAGGCAGCTGCGCGAGCACAAACCCATAATACTCCATCACCTCGAGAATCTTCCAAGGAAGAGGAAGTTTCAGCCCATGATCAAAGTGATCAATGGGAATGACAAATTTGTTCTCCTCTCCAAAATTTAATCCTTCACCCTCTTTTGGCGGTCTCACCACGATCTGGTTTTGGATCATGTGTTTAGCTAGAAAGGAGAGGTATTCATCCTTGGAAAGATGGTTGGGTTTATGAACAGCCTCCAAGAATACTTTAGCAGAGGAAGATCGCGCGGACACCATAACTGAAGTTCGCTGAGATCAGTGCTTAGGGCGCATTCGAGAATTATGAAATGAAAATTCAAAGGCCAGTTATTTATAGGAATCCAAGGATATTTTTGTAAGGACGACTTTTTCTGAGATCGCCCAACAAATTTGCTCAGACTGGTGGCACACCTGTATAAGATTAGAAATATCGTTATATTTTCGGTCGCATTAAAGAGAGACCGCAAAATCCCAGAGCATGACGTGTGAATTAAAGGAAAACAAGCAGCACGCGATAATAAGAAATCGACATCATGACATCACAGAGATTGCATAAATAAAAATTATTATCACCACATATATTACAACACATTTAAATTGTTCAGGTTTTCGAGAGTTCAAGACCGCATGAAGAAATAATATATATCCTATTCGGACGCTTTCTCCCTACAAAAGCAGCAATGTCCTGCACCTCATTCATGACGGTCAGAACAGATGTCGGGTTATGATTAGCAGACATCGCAGCTCGATGAATTTTTGACATCTCTCTGTCCACTTGCTCCATAGGTAAGACCATGATTTCTGAAGCCGGTCTCTCCTCTGCTTGATCGCCAGAAGTCCCCGGCCTCATTGTCATTTTGCAGGGCCACCCCTCAGGATGGCAACCTCAGCAGACAGAGCTGTGGCTTTTCCCTTGTACTACTCAGCATCCTTCTCAGCTTTCCAAAGCACCCAAATGAGCTCGGCATTCTTCTGTTCGCACTCCTCGTGGACTTGTTTCTCATTAGCTCACAACCTTTCTTCAAAGTCGGTGATCTGAACCCAAAGTTGATCGTCTCGAGCGTGGAGTTGATCATTTTGCGATCGCTCCCAAATTAGCCTGGAATGGACATCCTCAAACATTGGCTTGAGGATGTCAGTGAGCTGAGGTGGAACCACCATATCTTATGGAAGAAGCTCTCCTTCCTCTGGAACCTCCGCGACCTCATCACCTGCGATCAGAAAAGTTCAATAGTTAGCTCAACTACAAACAGTTCAAAAATGGAAGTTTTCGCATAAAAGAGAATACTTGGAAAGAAATCAAGACCGCAGTCATGTAAGGTACTTTCGATATCTTTTATGATCATGGGCTCTGCGGTCAGCAAAAGGCGGTCCGATCCCCTTAGGCACTCAAGATTCATTCTTTCCAGTTCTCTCTTTTGTGATTTATCTCCTTCTTTTCTCCTCCTTTTCAGCTCTGCGTTGCTAACAAGAATGCCATATGTTTCAATGATGATGATCTCATGCCTTTTCTCTGGAGATCTAGGTCATACAGCAGGCAGGGGAAGGAATTCAAATGATTTTACAACATTCGTTATCTTACCAGTCTGCAAGGCAGAGACCGCCGATGCGCGATCTGCCACCGCTTGGTTTTTTTTGTCAGCTTGAGCAGCAGAGGGGTTCGCCAGACAGCCAGAAAGTGTTGCTTTCTCCTTTTCAATCTGATGAGCTCTCTCCTCATCAGAAGCCTTTTTCTTTTTTTTATGCAGCGAGCAGAGCGGCCTTATTCTCCTCTTCTTTCTTCTCTGCAGCGAGCAGAGCGCCCTTCTTCTCCTCTTCTTTCTTCTTCTCTGCAGCGAGCAGAGCACCCTTCTTCTCCTCTTCATTCTTCTTCTCTGTAGCGAGCAGAGCAACCTTCTTCTCCTCTTCTTTCTTCTTCTCTGCAGCGAGCAGAGTGACCTTCTTCTCCTCTTCTTTCTTCTTCTCTGTAGCGAGCAGAACGGCCTTCTTCTACTCTTCTTTTTTCTTCTATGAGGTGAGCAGAGCACCTCTCTTCTCTTCCTTCTTTTTCTCGGTAGCTCGTGCCTCTCTCTCATTCTTTTCCCTCTCTTCCTTCTCGGCTTCCGCCTTTAATCTAGCCGCCTCTACAGCGGTCTCCTTCTCCCTTTCTGTGATCTCCTTTTCTGTGGCAGCCTCCTAGAGACATTCAAATTCAAAAGGGTCCAGCACCTGCAAGATCGAACAAGAGTGGTCATTAGAAGAATCTTCAACAAGATAAGCAATCAAATCGGAGTCCGCTTCTCTTGAAGAAGCTGAGATCGCAGAAGGGAAATGGAGACCAACCCCACTACTAGTCTTCTTAGGAGCATCCTCAGGATGTTTAAGACCGCTGCTCTCAGAAAGAGTGATCGCCTCTAGAGCGATCACATCTTTACTTTCTTCATTTATCTTTTTCTTGGCAGTTTAGTAGAAGAACTTGAGTTCTTTCTCTTTTTTGTCTTCGCATCATCTTCAGAATCAGCGATCTTGTGCTTAATTTTCTCAATCTTAATCTTCTTCTCACGCATGCCAGCCAGAATAGCTTCGGTTGAAGAGGTTTCACCAAATGGGATAGCGGTATGATTAAGGACCTCAATGATTGTCTGGCAATCAAAAGAAATAGATAGATCAGGAAAGTTCAGCGCGGGAGGACCCGAAGAACTACTCGACAAATCAACAATGGTAGAGACCGGCAAAACTGTGCTCTCCGGCAAGTCAGGTTGTTTCTTTGGGGAAGATCGAGCAGTCTCCTTCGATGTGCCCGCATTAGCCAGAGCCTGAGGAGCCTTATCCATTTTCTTTTGGCTGACGATTTCCTTTTTCTTTGGGGAAGCCGATCCTGGCTATCGCTTACTCAATCGAGATAGCACAGAAACCATTGTGAAGATCGTTTTTTGTATGATTTCAGGTGATTACTTGAGGGTCAAGCTCGCTGCTCCTTTCAGAAGGTTATGAATTCTGAAGCTCTGAAGCCATATTTATAGAGCCCAACGCATTAATGGTGGTCGCGGTCTCTGATGGCGCAAATCTCACACACTGCTATAGGCGGTAGCTCGACTGCGACACGAAACGGCAGTGTACCGATCGTTCAAGTAATATAAAACGAGGAGAAATCCCCGAGTATCGAATCTCAAAGGAACACAGTAAGGTGGAGTTCATTATCGAGGAAGGACTTGAGATTGAAGTCCTTTCGAGCGGATGGATTGCGGAAACGGGGGTTTTGGATTGTGGAAAATAAAGAGAAAATGCTATGACTACTCCTATGCAATGCCGCTATGCAATGCTTCGCTTGGCGGGATGGAGACTAGGCAGGCCTTGAGCGCGCTGCGTCGCAAGGGCGGATGGACGAGTAGGCAAGCAGAATCAAACTATGCAGGCCTTGAGCGTGCTGCTTCGTAGGGCGAGTGGATTACACGGGCCATTATGCCACGCTTCGCTAGGCGGATGGACGAGTAGGCAAACGGAGTGAGGGTCGTAAGCACCTCTTCGATAAGCACGCCACTAGCAATTGCTAGTGCGGCGACGAACGTGACGGCGGGATGGAGGATGGAATGGGGTGCACCTCAAGCAACTCAAACAACAAACATTTCACATAGACATGAAATATATAGAAATACAGACTAGTTTTAAGTGCAACTTCATCTTAATACATAGATCTAACTACATACACATCAATAAGAGAAGAATAAGGCAAGAAATCGACCGAATCCGAAGTCTCATTGTAGATTCACGGTTGGAATCACTGGGTTGTCAATCCGCGTCCAAGCTCGGTCTGAAACTACGTCCGGGGTAGAGAGAGCTGTCACTACTCTCCAATGAGCCCGTCTTCTTCGTGTCACGATCCGGTAGAGGTTGCAAACTTCCTCTTGCTTGACGGCGATGGCGGCTAAACCTTCCTTGAAGCTCTTGGATAAATGAGGAGGCCGAGAGGAAGCTCCGACTCAAGAATGGCGTGAAGAACAAGCCCGGAGCACCTCCCGATGGTGGGCGGCGATGGAGGGGCAAAATCTGGCGGAATGGAGCAGGAAACGGCGGACTCGGGCGGAAGAAAATCGGAGGATCGCGACCTAAATCGCGAGCAGGACAATTTATAGGCGCTGGAATAAACAGCGCGCACGGTCATTGGTGCACGACTAGTGGTCGTGCGCACTAGCATCCTGTGATCGTGCGCCTGTCAGGACGGAGCCTGCAAGGCAAGAAAATTATAAAATACAATGTTCGCACGACCAGTGGCGCACGACCAGTGGTCGTGCGTGCTATCGTAAGTGGTCATGCGATAAGGAAGACAGAACTCAGTTTTCAGGGGTTAAGTGCACACGATCAGTGGCGCACGACCAGTGGTCGTGCGCAATAGAACCAGTGATCGTGCGCAGTGTTCCTGTACAGAATTTTACCGGGAACACCTGCACGACTCCTGTTCCAGCATACAACACCAATCTAGCCACTGAAGGTGGCACTTAACAATGCATGAAAACTAATAGCTAAGATAAACAAGAAATAACACCAAAACGGGCCTAGAAGTGCACATAGCATGGAATAACAAATATGAGCTAAAATAGGGCTAAAGTGCAGTGCATAGACTAGAAAATCGGCCCAGATGAGTCCATATATGTGTATATAATTGGGACTCATCAGTCTCAGTGGTCAAAGAGAACATTTTCGATGTTCTAGGGCAACTTGGAAATGTGCGGGGATTACGTTTGCCCGGAAATCTGCGACCTCTCTTCTCCAGACAGGAAAGACCCTTCCAGCGGTCTCAGTTTTGCGAGACCACCTAGTGTTGGATCTTGTGTCGCCCTTAGAGGGGGGTGAAAAAGGGCCTTCTTAAATTATGATTTTTTACTTAAGAATTTTTAAAACAAATTTTTCTTTTCTAAAAAAATCACTTATTAAATTTTTCAAACCAATGTAATTTTTAAATTAGTTCAAACACAAATTTCTAAGTTAAAGATTAAGCAACCAAATTTGCAATTAAAGAAAAGTCATAATTTTTTAATCATGAAATTCACATATAATAAAAATGATCTTAACAATGCTTAAGATCAAGCACAAATATGATAATAAACTTTTAACAATTTGAGTTTACCAATCCTTCTCCCAAGGATCGGAAGGCTATCACTTGTCTCTCCCTAGACCAAGCCCAAGCCTATCCTCTAGATCTTCCCAAGATCTATACGTAGCACACAAGTCCACGATTTCCTACCAAGCCATGCAAGGACTTGGATGCTCCGCACAAGGAAGTGATTTTCCCCTAAGCCACGCAAGGACTTAGATGTTACGCACAAGGAGACGATTTCCCTACCAATACAAAGTGAAATGTATATAAATGAAAATACAAAATGAAATGAAGTACTCCCTAGAAATTCAGATCTCTGAAAGGAAGGTTGAAGCCTCGAGATGATCGTTGATGTAGAAGCGCATCCAATGTCGTCTTCAATTTCAAACCTTCTAAGCACAAATGGGAGTTGATGAGGTTCTGGAGCTCTCTGGTTCGTATGCACTCAGGAAAGGACTTTGAATTTTCAAAAGCTTGGAATGCACGAACAAAATGAACTAGTTTATAGTTTTCACTGTCGCCTGGGCGACATCGCTGTCGGAATCACGACAGCGCCAAACTACCGCTCGTCGTGCTATCGTGCGGGCTATTGCTGTAACTTCTGTCCTGTCGTCTGGGCGACATCGCTGTCGGAATTCCGACAGCGGAAAATACTACTCGTCATGCTGTCGTGCGGGATGCTGCTGTAACTTATGTCCTGTCGCCTGAACGACAGTAGATGTCAGAAAATTCTGACATCAAAATTCTCCATACAGTTAAATTGAGCTCCAATCAGAATTGTGAACATCTCATACCTGTTACCTGCACACCATCAATAAAAATAGAATCAAATACAAACGGGATTTTGTTATTATCAAACCGGAAGAGTGCGAAACGCATGCACCAACAATCTCCCCCTTTTGATAATATCAAATCCGTATAAAAAGAAATCATGTCTATTTAGGTTGTTTTTAACATATGGTGTGTGCACAAAAATAACATGATATATTCCTCTTAAATGTAAGCTCCCCCTAGATGAATGCTCCCCCTAAATGAATGCTCCTCCTAAATGTTATAGTAAATTGAAATGATGTAATGTTTAGGTGGAAGATTTAGGTGGAATTGTTCTTATTATTCTTTGATTTCTTGAATATACTTATAATTCTCCCCCTTTTGGTATTAGAAAAGGTTAATTTGAAATGAATAAGTAGTTCTTAAGGGAAGAGATAGGATGTAGAAAATAAGAGTAGGCAGAAGTACTTGTGTTGAAAATGATTGAAAGTCTTGAAATAATAATAATATGTCATAGTATTGAATAAACTCATGAAGAGATGGTATAGCCATATGAAGTAGTAGAATAAAAAAAATAACTTAAACATGATTAATGTCATTTTAAAGTATCATAAAAAGACACAATTGTGTATAGAAATTTGGAATCTTTTCGGTCCAATTCTCATGAGATGAAGGTTTATATAACATAATGATGTGTACAAGTGTTGCTTTGATCGAACATATGAAATTATTTAATTTACATGATCATTGGAATAAAAAACATAATATAAGCATATAAAAACAACTTTGACCTTGAAGATATAGCACAATAAGAATAGAATACCATTTTTTCTTTTGCACAAGACACTTTACAATTCTTTCCAAGGTGCTCAACCTCACAATGCTTATTAAGACTTATCAGGAGGGTAAGTAGTGCTTGGTGGAGTATTCTTGTCCTCAATTTAAACTTTTTGTTGATCACATATTTTGTGATATCTTAACTTTGTAGTTTGTATAGATATTTATATATAGTTTTATTTTTAATTGACCAAGGATCTCTGAATTCACTTGAATCGCAAAAGATGGTGTATATTTGGTTGTGCTAACAAATCAAGCTTGAAAGTAGTATTTATGAAATGCTATTGTATTATGTTAAAGCAAACATGATTCATGTATATATTAAATAGAATGACATATGTATGGATCAAAAGAAGTGAACGTGATAGCTCATTATTATATATAAACAATTTCTCATACTTAGAGGCATGTGAAAACAATTTCCAATAGTCTAAACCACTTAGCAGGAGTGTCAATACTATGATAGAGTGGAAATGAAATCATATAATCATGTAAATAGCCATTTTTTTAAAAAATAAAATAAAAAGCACATGGTTTGGCATCAATTCATGAGTTGTGGCATTAATAATGACATATAACTAGTGTAGAGTATCAGAGAGACCAAAATTGAAGATAAATCAAAATTTTGGAGCTGTCGGAATTTTTCGACACTCACTGTTGCCTGGGCGACAGTGAACTTACCCAGATTTCATTTTCTGTTTACTGAACTTAATCTTATGTTTATTTCTACTGTTTTTCTGGAACAATTTGTATGAATTATTAATGATGTGAGAATTTTTGTTAAGTCATTCAAATTCTATGTTTTGATTTAAAATGATGTTTTTCCATTGTTCTTTATCTTATTAAACTTGATTTGTCACATTGTATATGCTTAGTTTGAAATATCTAGGATTCCTAATTCAAGCCTTAGCATTGAAAATCGGGAATCCGGTAATGGTTTTGTGAATATATCGGCTAGTTGATTATCCGTTCCTATGAAGGAAATTTTAATCTGATTATTTTTAATGTGGTCTCTTATAAAATGATGCCTAACGTCAATATGTTTAGACCTAGAGTGATGAACCAGGTTATAAGTTAAATCAATTGCACTTTTGTTATCGCACCATAGCTCTATAGTTTGTTGTTTAATGTTAAAGTCTTCTAAAGTTTGTTTCATCTAAAGAGCTTGTGCACAACAACTACCAAGTGCGATGTATTCGGCCTCGGTGGTTGAGAGGGCAACAGAATTCTGTTTCCTACTCGACCATGAAATGAGTGAAGGGCCTAAAAGTGACAAGTGCCACTAGTGCTTTTTCTATCTAGTGAACAACCGGCATAATCAGAATCAGAATAGCCAAAAATAGTAAAATCATCGCA
The DNA here is from genome assembly GCA_033032865.1 of Dactylorhiza incarnata. NCBI lineage: Eukaryota > Viridiplantae > Streptophyta > Magnoliopsida > Asparagales > Orchidaceae > Dactylorhiza > Dactylorhiza incarnata. The sequence continues at coordinate 160,260 of JAWHQI010000326.1, read as the reverse complement.
ATGAGGATACCACAAACCAAGTTTAGATGTGCCAATTAAATATCTAAAAATTCTTTTTACCGCTTTTAAATGTGATTCTTTGGGATCGGCTTGAAATCTAGCACATAAACAAACTCAAAACATAATATCTGGTCTGGAAGCGGTTAAGTATAAAAGTGAACCTATCATGCCTCTATATAAAGTTTGATCTATGGATATTCCACTTTCATCTTTTCCTAATTTTAAAGAGACACTCATAGGAGTACTAGCTTGTTTAATATTTTCAAATCCAAATCTTTTCAAACATCATGTATATATTTTGATTGGTTTATAAAAATTCAATCATGTTTTTGAATAATTTGAAATCCTAAGAAATATTTTAGTTCTCCTACCATGCTCATCTCAAATTCACTTTCCATCATTTTAACAAAATAATTACATAACTCTTCATTAGTGGCTCCAAAAATAATATCATCAACATAAATTTGTAAAACAATTAAATCATCATCAACTTGCTTAATAAAGAGTGTACAATCAACACCACCCATTTTAAAACCATTTTGTAATAAATATAAGGTCAATCTATCATATCATGCTCGTGGTGCTTGTTTTAAACCATACAAAGCTTTTAGTAATCTATACACGCGATTAGGAAATTTTTCATTTATAAATCCTGGGGGTTGTTCAACATAAACTTCTTCTTTAATCAACCCGTTTAAAAATGCAGTTTTAATATCCATTTGCAACAATTTCAATCTTTTATGACTAGCAAATGCAACAAAAATTCTAACTGCTTCCAATTGTGCTACGGGTGCAAATGTTTCATCAAAATCTACTCCTTCAAATTGATTATATCCTTTCGCTACAAGCCTAGCTTTGTTTCTAGTGACCCTAGAGTAACTATCTAATTTATTTTTGAAAACCCATTTGACTCCTACCATTGGATGATCACTAGGTCTATCAACAAGAGTCCAAACTTTATTTCTTTCAAATTGGTTAAGTTCTTCATTCATAGCTAAAAACCAAGATTCATCATTTAAAGCAGTTGTAACATATTTTGGTTCTATATTAGAGACAAAACATAAATTTGAAAAACTTTTATGTAAACTAGAACGTGTACGTACCCCACTTGATGGTTCTCCAATAACAAATTCTTGTGGATGATCTTTTGAGAACCTTAGCTCGGTTGGAGGTACATATCCTTGTTCTTCTTCTTCTTCACCTTCTTTTTTGTCTTCTTTCTCTACTTTTTCTTCATCATCATCATCATTTTTCGTCAGATTTTGTTCCACATTTTCTTCATTTTTCTCACTGCAACTTTAGTATTTTCTTCACAAGAAATGTTTTCATCAAATTTTACATGAATAGTTTCTTCAACCACTTTAGTACGTTTATTATAAACTCTATAGGCCTTGCTAGTTGAAGAATAACCAATGAAAATTCCTTCATCACATTTTTCATCAAATTTACCTAAGTTATCTTTTGTATTCAAAATAAAGCATTTACAACCAAAAACTTTAAAGTAAGATACATTTGGTTTTCTTTGAAAATAAATTTCATAAGGAGTTAATTATAATGTAGGACGAATCATGACACGATTAATAATATAGCATACAGTACTAACCGCTTCGGCCCAAAAATATTTTGGCAATTTAAATTCATAAAGCATAGTACGTCCTAATTCTTGAAGTGTTCAATTTTTCCTCTCCACTACACCATTTTGCTGTGGTGTGCGAGGAGCGGAAAATTTGTGTTTTATCCCAAATTCATTACAATATGAAATAAAATTTTCATTATCAAACTCTCCTCCATGATCTGATCTAATGCATTTTACTTTTAAATCAAGTTCATTTTGAATACGTGAAATCAGTTTTACAAATTCATCAAAAGCATCATATTTTGAATTTAAAAACGATGTCCAATAAAATCTAGAATAATCATCAATAATAACAAACGTATATTTTCTACCTCCTAGACTTTGTGTAGTAATTGGACCAAACAAATCCATATGTAATAATTGTAAAGGTCTAGTAGTAGAAATAACATTTTTGCTTTTAAAAGATGATTTTGTAAACTTTCCTTTTTGGCATGGTGAACATAATGAAGAAAGCTTTCCATTAAAATTTGGTAAACCTTTTATTATTTTATTTTTAGAAAGCTTTACTATTCGTTTAGCACTAGAATGTCCTAGTCTCCTATGCAATAATTCAAGTTTATCATTCTTTGAAATAAAACATTTATGTGTAGAATGAGATAAATCATGAAAAGTTATTGTATAGACATTGTTTATTCTTGGTGCAGTAAGTACAATTTCATTTGTTTTGGAATCAATAATTTTGCAAAGGTTTGAGCTAGAGTCAAATAAAACATTTAGATTTTTATCACATAGTTGACTAATAGAGATTAGATTATGTTTCAAACCTTTAACATATAAAACATTTGAAATTTTAAACTCTTCGTTACCTACTACTCCAATGCCTTTGACTTTACCCTTGCCATTATCTCCAAATGTCACTGTTCCACCTTTCTTTATCTCCAGTTAAGGAACTTTGATTTATCGCCCGTCATGTGTTTTGAACATCCAGAGTCCAAATACCACATGTCTTCCTTGTTCCTAGCCTTCACGGACATCTAAAAAGATGATGAGAGTAAAGATATGGTTACCCAAGTGGTCCCTCCCATGGTATAGGTGGAAGCCTTAGGTACCCAGATTTGTTTAACATTAACTTTTCCTTTCTTCCAGCATGAGTCCGAGATGTGACCAAATCGATGACATTTGGCACATGCAATGAATAGTGAGGAACCATTCTTTAATGGTTTCTCTGGACTCTTGCTGGAGGAAACATCTTTATGTGTGGACTTAGAAAAATTTTATTTTGAAAAAGAGGTTTTCTGAACCTGGAGCTGTCGCTGGTTCCGACATCAGCTGTCGGAAATTTCCGACAGCTTCCAGAGCTTCCAGAAACGTATCCTAGTCCAAATTTTGCTGACCCATGGCATTGGTTGCCTAAAATCATATCCAGAGATTTTTTTCCAACACCAAATTTTCCAATTGCCATGTTCAATTCATTTACTTTGGACTTTAAAATTGAATTTTCTTTTACTATCATGCCACATCGATTTGCAAACTTTTTCTTGTAATTCTCTAATTGAGAATGAGAAGTTTTGACAACCTTTTCTAAGTCCTTTTTCTCTTTTAGAAGTTGATCAATTTTTTGATCAAACTTAGAAATAGTGTTTTCAAGTTCTTTTATCCTTGTCAAAGAGTGATCACACTCTTGACAAATTACCTTCTCCTTCCCAATAGATTTCAACTCATTTGATAACTTTTTATTTACTTTCAAAAGATCTTTATTTTCACATTTTAAAAAAATTGATTTCCTTTAGGCTTTTATCCAAAAATTTGCAAGTTTTCATAAATTCAGAATATAAATCATCATAAGATGGAGGAGTTACCTCAGTGTCGCTTTGGACACTGCTATCGTCGTCAGATGATGCATTTTCTTTCCCCATCAAGCATACATTTGCTTCTTCTTTATCTTCATCGCTTGCTTCACTTGAGCCTTCAGAAGTTGTGTCATCCCAAGTCTCCTCCTTCAAAACCTTCTTTTTGAACTTCTTATCATGCCTCTTCTCTTTCTGCTCTCTCAGATATTTTGGGCACTTGCTTCTTATATGTCTAATCTTTTTGCAATGATAGCATTCCGGTAGCGGACGTTCTTCTTCATCATCCATTTTTCCTTTGCCTTTGTTGTAGGAAAAATCCTTCTTTTTGAAAAATTTTCTAAATGAGTTTTTCCTCTCAGGATTTCTCATAAACCTCTTAAAGTTCCTCACAAACAGTCCTTCTTCATCTTCCTCACTTTCTTCAGTCTCACTTTCTATTTCCTTTTTAGATTTCAATGCCAAGCTCTTCTTTTTGGGCTCCAAATTGTACTCTTGGCTTTGAATCTTCAACTCCACTTCATGGGTTTTTAGATTCCCAATGAGGCTCTCCAATTGTAAGGTCTTAAGATCATGTGACTCAGAAATTGCAGTCACTTTAGGATTGAACTTCGGGGGAAGTGATCTTAAGATTTTCCTTACTAAATCTCCATTGGAGAAAACCTTACCCAGCACCTTTGAATCGTTCACGATTTTATTGAATCGTGTGTACATTGTATCAATTTCTTCATCCACCTCCATTTTGAATCTTTCGAACTCTGACTCCAGTTGAAATAGCTTTGAATCCTTTACCTGCGAAGTACCTTCATGAGTAATTTCTAAAAGGTTCCAAATTTCAAATGCAGTATCACAAGCACAAACTCTATTAAATTCAGTGCGATCTAGTGCGCAAAATAAAGCATTCATGGCTTTTGCATTGTTCTTACATTTTAATTTATCATTGTCATCCCACTTGTCTTTGGATTTGTCCATAGTTACATTTCCTACAACAATTGTTGGTGAAGTATAACTCGTTTCGACCATATTCCAAACTTCCATATCGAGAGCTATTAGAAAACACCGCATTCAGGTTTTCCAATAGTTATAGTCTGTGCCCGTAAAAAGTGGTGGCCTACTAATTCCTTGCCCCTCAACGAACGCGTGATCGTTGTGTGCCATTACTCCCGGTGGTAAAACCGTTTTGGAGTAACCTCGCTCTGATACCACGTGTTGGATCTTGTGGCGCCCTTAGAGGGAGGGTGAATAAGGGCCTTTTTAAATTATGATTTTTTACTTAAGAATTTTTAAAACAAATTTTGCTTTTCTAATAAAATCACTTATAAAAATTTTCAAACCAATGTAATTTTTAAATTTGTTCAAACACAAATTTCTAAGTTAAAGATTAAGCAACCAAATTTGCAATTAAAGAAAAGTCATAATTTGTTAATCATGAAATTCACATATAATAAAAATGATCTTAACAATGCTTAAGATCAAGGCACAAATATGATAATAAACTTTTAACAATTTGAGTTTACCAATCCTTCTCCCAAGGAACGAAAGGCTATCAATTGTCTCTCCCTAGACCAAGCACAAGCATATCCTCTAGATATTCCCAAGATCTAGACGTAGCACACAAGGCCACAATTTCCTACCAAGCCACGCAAGGACTTGGACGCTCCGCACAAGGAAGTGATTTTCCCCTAAGCCACGCAAGGACTTAGACGTCACGCACAAGGAGACGATTTCCCTACCAATACAAAGTGAAATGTATATAAATGAAAATACAAAATGAAATGAAGTACTCCCTAGAAATTCAGATCTCTGGAAGGAAGGTTGAAGCCTCGAGATGATCGTTGATGTAGAAGCGCGCCCGATCTCATCTTCAATTTCATACCTTCTAAGCACAAATGGGAGTTGATGAGGTTCTGGAGCTCTCTGGTTCGTATACACTCGGGAAAGGACTTAGAATTTTCAAAGCTTGGAATGCACGAACAAAACAAACTAATTTATAGTTTTCACTATCGCCTGGGCAACATCACTGTCGGAATCACGACAGCGCCAAACTACCGCGCGTCGTGTTGTCCTGCGGGCTGTTGCTGTAACTTCTGTACTGTCGCCTGGGCGACATCGCTGTCGGAATTCTGACAGTGCCAAATACTGCTCGTCGTGCTGTCATGCGGGATGCTGCTGTAACTTCTGTCCTGCCGCCTGGGCGACAGTAGATGTCAGAAAATTCTGACATCAAAATTCTCCATACAGTTAAATTGAGCTCCAATCAGAATTGTGAACATCTCATACATGTTACCTGCACACCATCAATAAAAATAGAATCAAATACAAATGGGATTTTGTTATTATCAAACCGGAAGAGTGCGAAACGCATGCTCCAACACCTAGATCGCCTGCTCTCCCTCTGGTGTTTTCTCCAAGGCACGAGCAATCAAGCCCCCTCCAGACCGCGCGGTCTGGTCCTTTTTTCCTTTTTTTTATTAGCACCCCCTTTCCTCTGCATCGGTTCTCCTGTACCCCGGGCAGCCCGTAATTTTTGGATCTGCCTGTTTGGGCACCCTCCGCATCTATAAATAGAGGGGTAGGGGTACCTGAAAAGGGACTTTTGCTACAAGCCTCTGGCTTACAACCTGTGTAAGCGGTCTCGAATCCTGTCGCTTTTCTACCTCTCACCCTGGCCTGTTTTAGACCCCCCGTCCCCCTCTGTAATCCTTTTTTGAGATCAATCAAATAAGTTTTCCCTCAGAGATCTCTTCTCTGGCATTCTCCATCCTAAGTAACCTGTACTCCACAGTCCCTTTCCTCTTTTTCTAATGTGAGTCTTGTAGGTACATTTTTTTTACCAACACTGGTTAATAAATCTATTTCTAAAAATGATGCGGATGTCCGCAATTTGCAAGGGTCTTTTCGGAATTTGGAGAATCAAGTGGGGCAACTCTTAAAAACTATCACCGATCAGCCTAAAAGAACACCGCCGACAACTTCAAATGTCTTAGCGGTGACCTTTACGGGTAATTCAAACATCAATCTTGGAGAGGAGATTTTACTTACCACACCATCTCTTCCTCTTTAGGAATTTCAACCATGTCTTCCTTATCCCGCTCATTTAATCGAGCAGACTAATAATATCAATTCTAATTTTAATATTCCATGCACTATAGGTACTAATCATTTTCCAAATGCTTTCATCGATCTTGGTGCTAGCGTTAATATTATTCCTTATAGCTTAGCCCAGAAATTAAATTAGGAGAACCTACCCCCACCGACATCAAATTACAATTAGCTGATTGCTCCATAAAGACACCTTTGGGGGTAATTCAGGATGTGTCAGTTGAGGTTGGCAAGTCTACTTTACCGGTAGACTTCATTATCCTTGTTATGGAAGAAGACGACGGGATCCCTCTTATCCTTGGTCATCCCTTCTTGGCCACTATGCGAGCAATATTTGATGTTGGTGAAGGAACCCTTCTCCTCCGTATGGGGTATGAGAATATTATAATTCAAGCAGCCAATTCACCCAACTTACATTTCTCAAAGCCTTTATCATCAATTGATGATAAATTTAGAATAAGGTAATCTGGCACGCCACCTTGGTCGAGCTCAACGACCGTAATCAAAGCGCTCTTGGGAGGCAACCTATGTTTTATTTTTATAAAATAGAGAAAATTACTAAAAAAGATTTTATATAAATATTTTTGTTTATGTTTTTCTTTTAAAATTTAAAACAAAAAACATATAAAAATGTAGAAAAAAAAAAGACAAGCAAGCAAAGAAAAAAAAGAAATAATTATGTTTCTACTTTTATTATTGTTATTCTTTTTTTTTACTAAAGGTTTTGCAGGTTTTGAGGAAATTTGCGAGAAAATGGTCACTCGCACGTATGCATGAAACTCCGCTCTCCAAGTCGGTATTTTAAGTTTTTATTTTTAATGTCTTGTTTTTATTTTTGTTTATGTTTTGTTTTATAATATATATATATATATATAACAACAAAACAACAACAACAAAATTTGAAATTTTTTGTGTTACACAACCTAGGTCACGGCTGTGACCTAGGCGTGACACACCTCGACTATTTTTCCCTGTCGCACTGTATCCGAGCGTTAGCACCATTCCATATTTCATGAAAGTCACGAGCGTGACATTCACGGATCATCAAATTCTCCTGATACAGTGCCCAGGTTTCATTTTGGGCTGTCACGCCCGTGACACTTTGAAGTCACGACTGTGACTTATGGCGTTGTCGTTTCTCCCCATGAAAACCCAGCCAAAACTGCTTTTGACCATCACGCCCGTGACAGTCAAAGTCACGCCCAAGGTCACGGATGTGACCCTGGGTCATGACTTCTTGGGAATAGCTTTTTGACTAAAAATGCCTTGGATTCTCTGGCCGATTTGACCATTCACGTTACATGCCCTCGATCACGGGCATGATCGAGGGCGTGACTTGCCAAATTCTAAGAATTTGACCGGTATTCCCTAGGAATCCTCCCCCACGCTAGATTTCATGTGTCACCCATTACACGCCCTCGGTCGCGGGCGTGACCGAGGGCGTGACACTTGAAATTTTCCCTATTTAAACACCACCTCCCCCTCTCTTTTCTCCACACCTTCTACTAGTCTTCTCCCTTCTTTTCTCTCTTCTATTAGCCGACTTCTTCATTCCTTCCATCCTAATGGCCCCCCATCACAACCACATCATTGGCGAGTCCTCTTCCGCACTCCCCGATGAGTCCCTCACTATGGACTCCATGATCCACTTTTCTTCTGCCACTCCCCAAGAATGGAGTGACTGCCTCCATGTGAAGGAATTTGGAGTTTATCGAGTCAACGACTGGAGCATCCTCACCACCTTCGGGCAAGCCGGTGTGGTGCGGAATTTTCTTACTACTCTGGGATGGGCCTCCTTGCTCTACATTTCGGATCCCGCATATTTCGAGCTCGCGATTTAGTTTTTCTCCTCTTTCAATTTTTGTTAGGTCGGGGCTGACAATGTCATAGAATTTTGGATGGGCGGACTTTCGCAAAGCCTTTCTTTGCGTCTGTTCAATATTATTATGGGCTTCTATGATGAGGCCTTCACTCTTACGGAGGCCTACACCACTCTCTCTCTCTTGATTTCCCCACGGTTACAACCTCCAAATATTTTGGGCAGAAATCAGTGATGACCCAAACCCGTATTCGCCAAAAAAGTCCAAGGGAAGCCATCTCATCACCCCTGCTCTATGTTATCTCCACTACCTCCTCACTTTCACACTCTCCACTCGCGGCGATTTCCATGGAGTGGTGACCCACATGGACCTACTATAATTATATAGTTTGTATGAATGGATCCCACTCAATCTGGTTTCGGTGCTTGTGTTATTTTTTAGGCATCAGGCCAAAAATAGGAGGCTTAGTGCGCTATATGGTGGCCCTATGTTACATTTCTCGCAAAGTGTATGGGGATTTGGTATGCTCTTCCTTTCACGTCCGTAGTCCAAATGCTCGTGCCCATCACTTTCTAAGACCTTCGGGCCCTTGAATTTATGCGTCGGCGCGGACAATAGTTAGAGGCGGTGCCCGCCAAGGTTGGTGGCGACCACATCAACATTAATCTCGAAGCAGATTCTGAAGGCGCTCCTCCTGCTCTGCAGTTTGCTCCACAGCAGCAACAACATTATTTTCCTTCAGCACCCATTTCATCTCCATATTTCGATTAGCAATTTGGGTGTCTCCACACTCGTCTAGATCAGATTTAGGCCGAGCAGTTGTCCATGCATGGTCACTTCGACACTCATTTTGCTACCCTCGAGCAGCACCATACTTCCTCTATGGAGCATCTGCAGCGGGAATTTGCTGATCTGCGTGCTTACTATCAGCCGGAGGACGATGACAATGATGCTTAGAGTATTTATTTTTGGTCGCTTGTATCTTTCTTTTCTGTTTAAGTATCTTTTGTATTCTCTTTCATTAATGCAAAAATAAATAAATAAATGTTTTGCTTTCTTATTATGTTTTCTTCAGGTTGGCTCGGTGATGATTTGTTCTTCATAAGGGAAGCTTTCTCTCATTTACTCGCACTTTTATTTTGTTATACAACATTGGGGACAATGTTTATTTTAAGTATTGGGGTGTCTTCCCTTATTTTTGCAAATCAATCACAAGTTAATCAAAAATATCAAAAAAAATTTAAAAACATGTTTTTCTTTTCAATTTTTCATTATCTAATTTATACTTCACAAATGACAAAATACAAAAAAAATAGAAAATTAGAAAACCAAATTTCTTGCAAAAGGGCCGTGTTGGGCTTTCATCCCACAAAAGTGCCTAGTACCTTGAGATCCCTTCATTGGGTATTCCTTGGGAAGTCCAAGAACTAAAAAAAATTATTTCTGTTTTGTTTTTTTTTTTCAAATTAATATTGAAAATAATAAAAAAATGAAAAAAAAACCTATGAAAAAAACTTATGAAAATGTTTTTATAAATCTCGTAATATTAGATTCCTCCTTACTTTCTTATTTGAGTTTCACCAATTTTAATTATGAGCTTTTATTTATATGATTTTTTTAAAAAAAACTTTTTTATGTGTTTTCTATTTTATATGTCTCTTCATAATTTGTTAGATTTAATTTTTAGATAAATTTGAATAATGAATTTTTCTTCATTTTAGTTTGTTTAGAATACTTCTTAGTTTAACTTTCTCTCCTTAAAATATCATAAATTAATTTTGTAGCAATTGTGCTAAAGATCTTTAGATTTTACTTATATTAACTTTAACTCATAGATTCTTAAGATTTCTTAATTTATTTTCTATGCTCTCGAAATATTTATCTTGAATAAATTTTATAGCCTTTAAACCCTATCCCATACTTGACTTTTACTTACCCTTTTGATTGGCAATAAAAAAATATAAAAGATCATATGTCATGGAATGAGAGAATAAAATTCATCATTCCTAAACATATGCTCCCAAATTTGTAAAAGATTATATGTCATGGATCTGAGAGGAGAAAATTCATCACTCCTAAACATATATATTTGGGATATAAAAAAAGAGTATTCAAAAAAGATGGAAATGAGACGATAAAATTCATCATTTCTCAATTAAAAAAATCTCTTATATGCCAATTTTTACCCATATTTAGCCAATATCATTTCATATTCAAGATATTTATGAGAGAGCTTAGTTAATATTTTGGGTTTTCTACAAATTTTCGAATGATATTAAAAGTTTATATAATTCTGATCTTAGATTATTTTGCTTAATTTAATACAATTGTATTTATGAAAATTTAATTAGAGAATTTTTTAAACTAATTTTAATTCTACGCATATCAACTTATGCATCATGACTTAGTTCTTATGAATCTAAATTTTATTTCAAAACTTATTTTGTATGAGTCATGTATAATTTTAAATGCATAATTAGGAGCAATTTTGTTTTTCTTGAAATATCACGTAAATTTTTTTCATACTTATGAATTGGTTTTGCTCTGGAATAGCAAAAGCTTAAGTATGGGGGTATTTGATAATACATTATTTATAGTTATTTTTATATAATATTTTAGTAATATTTAGTTTATTTTTATTTAGTTTTAGTTTTAATTTATGACTAATTTACTTTTTTTGTATTTTCAGGTAATTTGAGGCTGCTAATGGCAATTTCAAGCCCACAGTCGTGTTCAGGAGAAATTTTGAAATAAATCTTCAAAAATCCCAAGTAGACGCCCTAGGTCACGAGTGTGGCCTAAGACATGACCAGTGTCACGACCATGTCCCGCCTTCAGCTCCCGCAAGACCATTGACACGTTGGATTAAAATTGCACGCCCCTAGTCACAGGCGTAACAGGGGCGTGACATTCAGGTCACGGGCGTGACTCGCCGGTAAGCCTTCAATGACCACAGTTTCCAGATCCCGTCATTTCCAGCGTACACGCCCTCGGTCATGGGCATGATCGAGGTCGTTACCCTTCCCGCAACTATCAGATTAATTCATGATAGCGTCGTTTCCCGCCGTTTTCAGACTCGGTCAAGACACGCCCTAGGTCACGGGCGTGACTTAGGCCGTGACCTGGCATGCTATTGATTTTTTGCGGTTTCTCTCCTCCAACATTCCCGGTCTTTCAAAGTCGCAGTTATGCACCTTACACGCCCTTGGTCACGGGCGTGACCAAGGGCGTAACTCCTCAAATTTCACCTATAAAAGGCAGCAATCTCCAGAATATCAGCAGTTCAATTTTGGAGTTTATTTTCAGCTTTAGTTTACTGTTTTGATGTTCTAGCTAGTTTATTTACAAGTTGTAAGTTTTCTATTATTGCAATTTCAATTCAAGTTTTGTAGCTTATTTTATCATGTCTTCTTCATCTTATACTTCTATTCTTAATATTATGATGAGTAGATAGATTTCCCTTAGCACTTGGTCATGATGAACTTTGGAATGAAATAAAATATGTTTTGAAATTTTCTAATTTGCAAGCTCTCTTTTTGATTATCTTCGATTTATCTTTGAATTATCTCGTTTTTTATTTCATATTTTTGGTATATGATTTTCAATCTAAGATTTGTATTCTAGTTGATCGAAAGATCCGTGCGTACGAGTAGAGCACTCAAAGATAAAAGGAGTTGCATGCACTCCTCGAGAGAGGATGGCATAAATCTTCTGGATTGGATTCAAATCCAATAGTGAGATTCACCGCTTTAAGCAAGCTTAGGGGTTTCGACTGGCCGAGGGGTCTTAATCGATCAACCTAAGGTTAGTTGGTAGTATTCCTCAAGAGAGGTGCTATCATGTTTTGGGAACCTCCACGGTCGAAGTTATTTCAATAAGAGTTTGCAATTTTATCTTTAGCAAAATTCTATTTTATTCCAAAGGGATTCTAGATCAAGTGCTAATCTTTTAATCATCATTATTCTTCGTAGTTGAATTTCTCCTAATCATTTTTCAAAACAAACCCAACTTTTTTGATTGATAAAATAATAGCTCTTCTTTGTGAGTAAAAGTACTCAACAAGCCCGAAAATAATACGACACTTTATTTTCTAAATCCTATACTATAAAACGATAGGTATACTTGCCTTATCTGATTATATGTGGATAATATCATAATTTTACGCAACATGATTTTAGCCATCAAGACCATATCTTTGAACCATTGCAGGTGTTGGATGTGGTAATCTTTTCTAGAGTAGTAGTTCATTGCGGGTTCTGTGATACCTTTGGGAATGGGAGCAGTCAGCACCAACTCACAGAAGGGATCGCTCTTTGTCACGAACTCTCCCATAGATAGCGAGTTCCACTGGCCGGTTCCCGGCTCGCTATGTTCAGCCATGGGATCGACATATGAGATTTTCTACTTATGCTACAGTCAACACTCATCGCACAAAAAATGTTGAAACCCGGATACCGGTTCAACTATTTTCGAGACTTATGGAGTAGCTTAAGTTACTTCTCTCTTTGATAGATCCCTTGGTCTGAGTATTTTCCAGCTAGGAACTGGCCCTCTCTATTTAGTGGATGATTGCCTAAAAACAGACCCACAGGCTGCAGCGAGGAGGTCCCGCCACTAACCCAGAAATCTTGCTTGACTTCCCCTCCAAAAACCAGTGACAAAGCATGCGTCTCAGACAGCACTGAAGCGAGAGGAGAAACTTTCTGGCTCTCTTAAGGGGGTGGATCCGTGCTTATCTGAGGAATAATTGGTCATACTTATAGGCAAATCCTTCTTAGGGAAAAATGGTCCTATCGGCCTGCGGATAGCTCCCTCCGCCTTAACCAGATTACTAAATGTCATGTGAACAGCTTCGCGTGCATTTGCACAAATACTAATTGCACCCCCACTAGTCTGCGAATAGTGGGGGGAGGGTTGATGAATCGGGGTTAACTCGAACTCGCCTCGCCCTTCCTTGGGCGAGTACAACCGAGGCGACTAAACTCGCCCCCTGCTTGTCGGGGGCGAGTTCACCTGAGGCGAGTTCGCCTGAGGTGGGTTCACTTAAGGGAGTGTCACACTCGCCTCGCCCACTCTGGGCGTGAAGGGCTTTTACCATCGAGATAGGCTATAATGTCGAGACAAATTACACTTGTAATCGTCGAGAAGAGAGACCACGGTGAGAAGAGAGACCACGTCGAGAAGAGAGTCCAATCGAGAAGGGGCCATAGGGTCTTACTTGCCTCGCCTTCAGGCATTTTTTATTCCAGGCTTACTCGTTGAATTGGTTGTACAGTGACCTTAGAACTCAATGAGTTCGGGTGAACTCACATAGGGTCCACTATGGTATACAAGTAAACTTAGGTCAAAACATCCCAAATTGAACTCACAAGTGTAAATTGACCCCAATAATATGCCCCTAACCCTAAAATAGACTCAATTGACCAAAAGCCCCATCAATTGGTCAACCAAATAGGCCAAATTGACCAAAGTCAAACTTAGGTCAACAAAGCCCTATTCAATATAATTAGGCTCAATTGAACTTCAATACCTCAAATGGACCTCACATATGTAATCCTAATCACTAATATACATCATTGGGTCAATAATCACTAATTAGTTCCACCCAATTTCAAGGAATTGACCAAAGTCAACTCTTACTCAACATAGCCCAAATCAACACAATCAAGTTTCAATTGGCCTTCAATTGGTCAAATTGATCTCACTCCTAACCTTGTAACCCCATTAGGTACCCAATGGACCCAAAATCCCCAAAAGCCCCATCAATTGGTCAACCAATTTATCCAATTTGACCAAAGTCAAACTTATGCCAATTTGGGTCAAATTCACACCATATGGGTCAATTAGCCCAATTGGGGCCCCACCATGGCCCAACGAGCATTTAGTAATGTCATGGGACTCATTACCTTCAAGTGGGTCCATACCACTCATCAATTTGACCAAGTCAACCACAAAGTCAACCATGGTCAACATTAGGCCCAAAGAGGAGAAATGAGAGCCCAAGCCAATTCCAGTGGGCTAAGGCCCTCAATATCAGCCCACTCAGCAGCCCGCAACCCTGATTACTTTCCATACCCTCTGATTTCAGAAAATAAGGGGCATGCAAGGGCAAAATTGGACTTTTCCCCAATATTTAATAAGGCCAAATGAGGGATTCATGGATTGAGTGTCAATTGGAACTCAATTCATCTCCTAAGGGCTGCACCTCAACTCCCCATGGAGTTTCCTATAGAATGCCAACCACCCCCATGTCATGTGGCAAGGAATTTCAGGGGAAAAAGCCTTGGCTGAAACCCCCATTCATTGCACTTCCTTAAAACCTCCACCATCCTCCAAATTGAACCTTCCATTATCTTCAGAAGGTGAAAAGCAGTAGAAATCGAGCTTGAGATTGATTATTTTGGTGGAGAATTGGGAGATAGGGCAAGCTCTCTAGAGAGGAGAAAATTCATGGCCAACCGCCGCCAAGCCCCATTAACGGTGTGTTTCTCCTCTCCTACCTTTGGGCTAGTATCATAGATCTTTAGGTGATGAGAATCGAGCATCAATTGAGGTTTTGATTTCAAAAATCCATGGCCGAAATGGAGAATGAGCCATTGATGAGTAGTATTTATGTGTATTTTAATTATAGTATTTAGGTTAGTTTTAATATAATTTTGTAAATATTATTTATATTTTAGTTTAAAATCACTTCTTTTATAATTTCTGTTCTAAATGTAGCTTTACTTTTATTTTTGCAGAATTTTGGGAAAAATTAGAGAAAATCACAAGTCACGCCCTCAGTCACGCCCGTGACCAAGGGCGTGTGACCTAAAGATCTGCGTTCGGCGAAATTGGAGCTGAGGTCGATGAACGCGCTCTGCCCC
Organism: Dactylorhiza incarnata; assembly: GCA_033032865.1. NCBI lineage: Eukaryota > Viridiplantae > Streptophyta > Magnoliopsida > Asparagales > Orchidaceae > Dactylorhiza > Dactylorhiza incarnata. The sequence goes on along the minus strand of JAWHQI010000326.1, from coordinate 145,049 downwards.
TGAGTTCGATAAAGCCTGAGCTGAGTTCGACGAACGCGCTCTGCCCCTGAGTTCGACGAACGCTCTCTGCCGCTGAGTTCGACGAACTCTCTCTGCCGCTGAGTTCGACGAACGCTCCCTGCCGCGCCGAATTCAAGCCCACGTTGCATTAATTGAAGCCGCCCAGGTACACGCCCGTGACCCGAAATGTCACGCCCGTGACTTTCCATCTTGATCCCTGCACGCCGCCGAGCCGCAAGCCAGCCCATGCTGCATTTAATGAATCCGTCCAAAGTCACGCCCGTGACCCAAGTTACACGGGCGTGTAATGTCCGAATGTCTCCCGCCATCACGCAAAGTCCACGCCACTGTCGGATCTGATGTCAGTAATGTTTACACGCCCTATGTCACGGGCGTGTAACTTGAAAATTTTTGCTATAAATTCAGAGGCTCTCCTTGAGTCCAGGGTTCAGAATTTTGGAGATGGGGAGGTGCTGTTAGAGCTGTTAGTGAGTTTTTCATGTTCATGTTCATGTTTTTCCTTAAGCTTTCATGTTCTCTTTTTCATGTAATGTACTAGTTTTTATTTTGTTCATGCACTAGTTAATTAAAGCGTGTAACCTTAATTTCCTAGCTTTGTAATCTCTTTTTAAGCTTGTAATATTTTTAGTTTTCAATAAAATTAAGTTTCTCTCTTTCATGTTCTCTTTCTCCTTAGTAATTTCTTTTTCATGCAATGTTAATGTTACTTTCCTTTCATGCAATGTTTAATCTTTTCATTTTGCTTGCAATTTGTCTTTTTTTTAGTTAAGTAAAACAACCCTCAAAAATCGTTCGATAAGATAATGGTGATTTTCCTCGAAGTAGAAGTAATCAACGTGCCTCGTGGAATATGACCTTGGTATTTCTAAATATCCTATACTATAGACGATAAGGTACACTTGCCTTAATCGGATATAGTTTTGGAGAAAATCTTCAAACCTTCGCTTAATTTCAAAACAAGAAATTTCTATATCAAGTTTTTGGCGCCGTTGCCGGGGACTTTGCGTAGATATTTTGAAAAGAGGATAGCTATTAATTTTATCATGCTTCTTTTTATTTTATTTTGCTTTTTCTAAATTTCAAAAAGAAAACAAAATTTTAGTTTTTCCTTTTCTTTTCTTTTCTTTCTAGTGTATGACCTGAGGTAGCGCTTCAAATATTCCTTTTTATCCAGAGATCGAGCGAACCCTTTTTAGGTGCCGCCGTTCTCGTGATAAGGATAATCAATTAGAATTCGAATAGTCGATCGGGGACACTAACACAGCGAATATGGATCCTGATCTTAATCCTCCTATTCCTACGCGCCAAATCCTAATGAGGCCGCACAACGGACCATGTCCTATTATGCGCGGCCGAATTTGGAAGGCACACAATCGAGTATTGTTCGCCCCACGGTGGCGAACAATAATTTTGAGATCAAGTCCAGCATCATAAAAATGGTGCAATAATCGGTGACCTTCGATGGTCAACCGGACGAAGATCCAAATTCGCATATTTCTTACTTTCTTGAAATTTGCAATACTTTTAAAATCAATGGCGTCACCGATGATGTCATTCGATTGCGTCTTTTTCCTTTTTCTTTGCGATCTAAGACCAAGCAGTGGCTGGGCTCCCTACCTAGAGGATCCATCACTACATGGGCCGAAATGGCGGAAAAATTTCTAAATAAATATTTCCCGCCTTCAAAGACCGCTAAATTGCGCACGGATATTGCGTCGTTCATGCAAATCGACTCGGAGACTCTATGACACATGGGAGTGCTTCAAGGAGCTTTTGCGTCGATGCCCTCACCACGCACTTGCCACTTGGAAACAAGTGCAAATATTTTATAATGGCTTAAATCTCCAAATGAGGCAAATGATTGATGTGGCCGCCGGGGGGACCTTAAATAACAAAACCCCGGACGCCGCTCAAGAGCTTTTCGAAGAGATGGCCACGAATGCGTACCAATGGAACATGCCCCGAGCGCGGCCTAATAAGCCAGCCGGAATTTTTGAAATAGACGCAAACACAAATTTGGATTTACAAGTTGAGCGCTTAACAAAGCAAGTGGCAGAGATGTCTGCTTCCTCCGCCACTCCTCCTTGGGCTAATAACGTTTTAATTGAAGAACAGGTCGACTACATGGGAAATCCGCCTCGGCCTTCCTATAACCCGAACTCTGCTCCGTATAACAACACATACAATGCGAGTTATAGGAATCATCCAAATTTCTCGTGGAGCAACCAAGGAAATGCTCAGCATCCTATGAATCTAAATCAACCCCCCCCCCAATCAACTTCTTAACTTAACTGCGCCTCTGAATTTGATTTCTCAAAATTTTAATCCTCCTGATTTTCCACCGCAACAGCACAAGCCCTCTTCGCCTGAAGAGGTCTTTGCAAAATATGTTGCTACAAATGAATCGAACATCTGGAACCTCACCGGGAGGATAAAAAATACCGGGGAATATAGAGCAAAATCCAAAGGAGAGCGCGCATGCGATTACACTCCAAAGCGGGAAGGAGGTGGTTTCAAAAAAGGACGAACCCAAGGTAACTTCCTCTCCTCCTCCTCCTCCTCCTCCTACTCTTAATTTATCTTCGAATTTGCCCGCTACGTTAGCTCCGCGCACTTCTACTTCTAATATTCCGTATCCATCAAAGTTTAAAAACGAGTGCGCAAAAAAAATTTATAAAAAGTTTTTAGACATTTTAAAGCAAATTCATATTAATGTACCATTCTACGAGGTTATCTCTCAAATGCCTAAATATGTGAAATATCTTAAGGAGTTGCTCTCCAATAAGAAAAGATTAGAAGATATTTGCATATTTCTTTAAACGCAGAATGCTCCGCGGTTGTACTCAACAAATTGCCTCAAAAAGCAAATGACCCGGGACGGTTTTCCATCCCGTGTTTATTTGGCAATTCGTTAGTAAAACACGCCTTAGTGGATCTTGGAGCAAGCATCAATCTCATGCCATTTTCATTATTCAAAAAGCTAGGTTTAGGAAATCCTAGCCCCACTCGAATGAGTATTCAATTAGCAAATCGTTCTTTAAAATATCCTGTAGGAATAGTGGAGGACGTGCTCGTCAAGGTTGACAAATTCATCTTCCCGGTGGATTTTGTCATTCTTGACATCGAAGAGGATGCCGAAGTACCCCTCATACTCAGTCGCCCCTTCCTTGCCACATCCCATGCTATTATAGACGTAAGTAACGGAAAGCTCCTCCTACGGGCTGGAGACGATGAAGTTACTTTAGGCATAAATTCCTCGATGCAGAATACATTAGAAAATGATGATTCGTGTTTTTACCTGGAAGAGTGTTGTGAGTTCGATTCATCCCCCGAGTTAGTCTCATCGGCAAGTAGTGATTCCGAGCTCGTCGAGCTCTTTTATCTTGAAGAAGAAGTCTCTCACCCCACACCACCCGAACCATTACTTCTAGAAAAATTAAAAATTAAAACTTCTTATGAAGATCCACCCGTATTAGAGTTAAAACAACTCCCCCCTCACCTCCAATATTTATTTTTAGAAAAAGAGTCTAAGCTACCCGTCATCGTTTCATCTGATCTTAGCAACTCGGAAATTCCTGAGTTGTCTATAGTCTTAAGAAAGCACCGCCACGCAATTGCGTGGCAAATATCGGATATTATGGGTATAAACCCTTCCTTCTGCACTCATAAAATCTTTCTCGAAGATAATTCCCGCAACTCAGTCCAGCCTCAACGACGACTAAACCCGAACATGAAATAAGTCGTTAAGGACGAAGTTATTAAACTTTTAGACGCGAGAATCATCTACCCAATATCGGATAGTACTTGGGTTAGCCCAGTACAAGTCGTACCAAAGAAAGGTGGTGACACGGTAGTTGCGAATGAAAATAATGAATTAATATAAACCTGTACTATTACGGGTTGGCTGATGTGCATCGATTATCGAAAACTAAATGATGCCACCCGTAAGGATCACTTTCTGCTACCCTTTATCGATCAAAATTTAGAGCGCCTTTCAGGTCACTCCTACTACTGTTTTCTCGATGGTTTGTCGGGATATTTCCAAATCCCGATTTCGCCCGACGACCAAGAGAAAACAACTTTCACTTGTCCCTTTGGCACCTTCACCTATCGAAGGATGCCATTAGGTCTTTGTAACGCGCCAGCTACATTCCAAAGGTGTATGCTGGCAATATTTGACGAGTTAGTAGAGGAGGTGATGGAAGTGTTTATGGACGACTTCTCCGTGTTCGAAAACTCATTTAAAAATTGTTTAAAAAATCTCGAGCGCGTGCTGCAGCGATGTGAGGAAACAAATTTAGCGCTTAATTGGGAGAAATGCCATTTTATTGTCAAAGAAGGATTAGTCCTTGGCCATAAAATTTCGGGCAAGGGGATCGAGGTCGATAGGGCCAACATCGAAGTAATTGAAAAGCTCCCCTCTCCAACAAATGTAAAAGCTGTTAGAAGTTTCCTAGGCCACGCGGGGTTTTATCGGCGCTTTATACAATTTTTTTCTAAAATCACAAAGTCGTTAACCCATCTTCTCGAAAAGAGTCCTCCTTTATTTTTAACAATGAAGGTCATTTGGCTTTTAAACTTATCAAAGAGAAACTTATAAACTCCCCGATTCTAGTCGCGCCAGATTGGTCGCTCCCTTTTGAAATCATGTGCGACACGAGTGATATTGCAGTTGGTGTCATTTTAGGCCAACGGGTGAGTAAGTATTTCCACCCGATTTATTATGCGAGCAAAACACTCATGTCGGCACAAGCAAACTACACCACTACCGAGAAGGAACTTCTAGCAATTGTTTTCTCTTTTGATAAGTTTAGGTCATATATCACTCTCTCAAAAGTTATCATCTTCACAGATCACTCCGCTCTTAGATTTCTTTTAAGTAAATCGGACGCCAAGCCTCCTATTTTGCGATGGATCCTCCTATTGCAGGAGTTTGATTTAGAGATCCGGGACAAAAGGGGAGCAGAAAACTTTGCGGTCGGTCATCTTTCTCGATTAGAAAATCCTGCCTCGGAAGAATTAATAGAGGCCGACATTAATGATAAATTTCCGGAAGAGCGCCTCCTCGCTCTTGAAAATATAAATTCTTCATCAACCCCCTGGTTTGCGCATTTGGCTAACTATTTAGTTGCCCAGGTCCTGCCAAAAGAATTCTCGAGTCAGCAGAAGAAGAAATTCTTTTCTGATTTAAAGAATTATTTTTGGGAGGACCCCTTTGTTGGATCTTACGGCGCCCTTAGAGGGGGGTAAATAAGGGAATAAAAAATCTTTTTATAATTGTATGGAAATTACTTAATTGTTTTATAATATGAGAAAGGCAAAATAACAATTTAGCTAATTTGTGAGAATATCATAATTTTCATCTTTAGAAATAAGTACTAAATTGTTTTATGATTAAGAGATTGAAATAAACAATTTAGTTAAAGTAATTTGAATTGAAAAACTTTGTAACCAATATATTAAAGATAACGCCAAAGGAGAGAAATCAAGTAAACACAAATAAAGACATGATTGTATTTATATAAAAGAGGTGTTTACAAAATTTGATTTCAATATCGCTAGAAATCGGAGGCGTACAAAAGTAAATTTCTTTTCCTTTTCTATACCGACTTGTATCCCCAGAAACCGGTTGGCTTTAGCCTATCCTTCCCCGGATAAGGCCTCAAGCCTCTCTAGCCATTCCTTCCCCGGATATGGCCTCGAGCCCCCCTAGATCTAATCCCTAGAACTAGTCGCCAACACAAGGCGAATTTCCCCCTAAGTCCTACCCAGACCTAGTCGCCAACACAAGGCGAATTCTCTAAACGGTTACAAAAGTATGGAATGGAAATAATGAAAAACAATAATAAAACTCCCTATATGAGATCTCTGGAGTTGAGGATGAAGGATCGTTGTAGTATAAGCGAGGTTGAAGCGATCGTCCTTCGGATGTAGCGTGACGTAGTCCTCCTCCAGAATTCTCCTTAAGCTTTTTGTGGGAGATCAATCTTCGGCAGCATAACAGCACTGGAGTTGTGGCACAACCAACCTCTCTGGAATCTCTAACCAAAACGAGAGAGAGCCCACCATTTTATAGAACTTTGAGCTAGCGCCTGCGGTAGTGGCTAGCACCGGCGGTAGCGTTCGTGTGGAGCGGTTGCGCAACCGTCGGCGGCATGGCGCTGTGCACGAACTGGAGATAGCGCCTGGCGGTAGCGATGGCGCTGGCAGTAGTGGGAGATAGCGCTAGTGGTAGCGGTAGCGGTTGCGAAATCATCACTGTGCACGAACTCGAGATAGCGCCTGGCGGTATCGATAACGCTGGCGGTAGCAGGAGATAGCGCTGGCGGTAGCAGTAGCGCTGGCGGTAGCGCTGCTCCTTTCAAAAGTTTGTTCCAAGCTGCTTTCTACCTGTGGAGTATTGCACTTATAGTTCCTGCACAATATAAACACACTACAAGCAATATCAAATACAATATGGGATTTGTTATTCTCAAACAAAGGGATGTGACACACATGTCCAACAATCTCCCCCTTTTGATAATAACAAATCCACTTAGCAAGAAATCAGCAATAGTGTTTATAGTATATGATAAGCAAGATGATAATGCAACTATAGTAAATGATATGCATGAAAATGTGCATACTCCCCCTATCTTAATGCTCCCCCTACATAAATGCAATTTATGTTTTACTCCCCCTAGACGATAGTTTACATGAAATATTTTTCCCTTAGTATTCTATATTTCTTCTATATAGATTTCTTCAATTAATCTCCCCCTTTTGGTATTATCAAAAGAAGGTGGGGTGAGGGTAGTAAGGAGGCATTAAAATATCATGATCGAGCTTTTCAAAATATAAATAAAGATAAAGAGTTTAAGCATAGCATATATAAGAGATTTCAAATATAAAGATAAGAGTTGTAAGCAAGCGGAAGATTATAAGAAACATCTTTTTGTAAGCATGAAAAGCTAAAGTAGAAATATGAGTTTTAGTTCAAAAATTGAAAGATGTTTTAACCTTTTAGAAATCTCAAAGTTTTTCATAAAGATACCAAGCATGAAATGATCATATCAAAGAGAACTACAATGTTATTTAATTGTGAATTCAAGAAATACCAAAACATTGTAGAGATCATGCTAGGTTTATCTAGTGCATTTTTATATAAAGAGTAGTATAAATAAAGCATTAGAATCCAATACTCATGAGAAGAAGTGTTATGAAAGATAATGATGTGCACATAAGTGTATTTTGGGCAATGTTAACAATTGATTTAAATCATCAAAATACAAGACATATGTAAAGTAAAGTGCACAATAAAACACAAGTAAATTACTTTCACACACTTTTAATGCACATAGTTTTTAACAAAGTGGTGTAATAACCAAGGTTTGCATAAGTAACTTTACTATTCTTTCCAAGGTGCTCAACCTCACAATGCTTATGAAGACTTATCAGGAGGTTCAAGTAGTGCTTGGTGGAGTTATATTTGTCTACATATATAATTTTTGTTCACATTTGTGAAACAACATTCTCCGAATACACTTGTTTTGCAAACCAAAAATTTTAACTTAACCACTTTTCTAAATGTCATAAGTGCAATTCAAATGTAGTGTAGGCAATAAACTTATGTAAGTTTTAATTCATTGTACAAATACAATACACAAGCAAGCATTTTTAGATTTAGACACACATGTTGATTACCAAAATAAGTGAGTGAAATATATCATTATCAATCATAAAACATTTACTCATACTTAGAGGCATGCCAAGCTTGTATCTACACATTTTTCAATACAATTGATGCACTTTAAATAGATATATCAAAGCATGATAAGCAAAACAATGTTCGTAGTAATTTGAAGAAATAAGGTTTAACATTGGAAATAATTCTAAATAATAGAATTCATACATGCTTGATATTGACAATAAAGATCATACAGCTTTTTTTTTGTTTTATCATTTTTTTGTAAATCAAATAAAAACAGAAAAATCACAAAAAAAAATTTGTAGTTTTGAATTTTGAATTTTTGTAGTAGATTTTTCATAATATGAAGAAAAACATATTTTTGTATATTTTTAATTTTGAACTTTTGTAGTTGATTTTTCATAATATGATTAAAACACAAATAACAAAAAATATTTTTGTATTTTTGAATTTTGATCTTTTGTAGTTGATTTTTCATAATATGAATAAAACAAAAATAGTGAATGTCTGAAATACAAAAACAAAGTAGTACATATAGACTAAAATATTTTTGGTGATTTTTAGAAATTTTGAAAAACAGAAAATTCCAACACCCACGCTAGCGCCGGCGCTAGCGCTAGCGCTGGAAATAGTACACGATTTTTCAAGAATTTCACATTTTTGATTTTTGATATTGGTTAAGTGTCCTTAGAGTAGTTCCATGCTGTAATTTCAGAATTTTTGGAGATCTCTAGGTGGATCAAATTTGCATGAAACTTTAGCTTTTTCAAATTCATGCGTTTTATAAAAACATTTAAGCTCAAAAAGATAGATTATGCAAACACAAGAGGACATTTTTTTAATTAAACAACCCAAAATATGCATGATTAAAGTGATAAGTAAATAAAATGATCATGCAAAGAGTAATATAAGTATGTCCTAAGATTAAAGACTACCCTGACTAAATGTCTACACCCTAGCCCCGTACTAAGTGACGGATGGGCATGAGGAACTGCACACTTGCCGTAGGTTGGGGTGTTAGTCCCATATGCACACACTAGAGAACACTCAACCTATCACTCTTTCCCCCCAGTGCCTCGCAAGGCCCCACTGGAACCCTCCCCGATTAAGGACAAGACATGACTTAGAGGTTAGGTCTCTAATGCATACAACCCTATGTCCCCGCTATTGTGAGATGTGATGTCAAAGGTGAATAATCTTTGGACAACCTAAGCTTTTAAACTATGGGTTGATTTATAAACTATGGGTTTTGTTTAATGTGATGAGTTATAAAGCCACATAGTTTTCTACTTTTATGAGATGACGATATGAGATTACTAGCACAATTACTAATATTCAATACGTGACAATGCTAGTATGATGAGTTTTGGGTTTCATGTCATGTCATAAGATTAATATTAATATTGCATGTATTCTAAAATAGAATTTTAAGATATAGATCTAGAATGGAGTGATGATTTAGTTTGATTTATACTTTCATTACAAAGTTGATTCTAGAGTCTACAAATATGAAAGATACATGCAATCACTAGCAAAGCAAATCAATACATCAAATAATGTAAAGAAAACATTGTTCATAATTTTTATCACAAGATTCATAATTCCTATTATCGATTTGAGATAAGTCTTGATAGAACATGAATTATGATTTATGATTAAGGAGAATTTTTGCATAGAATATATGTTAGATCATCATGATGTATGAGAATTCTAATCCTTCTAGACTTATGATATAGTGATTTTCTTTTGAAAGAACATGATTGATTTGTAAGTCTAGAAAAATGATGATCATCCAATCATATAAAAGACAAAGATCACATATAGAATGTTTTGAAATTTATAATAAAATTTGCATTCAATAATTGAATCTATTGATCTTTGGTTTTGCATGACAATATATGATTTATGATATAATATTCATATATATATTCTAATGATTAATCCATAAACTATGTGTTTGTTGGAATTTTAGTATTCTATATAATTTCAAATCACATAGTTATCATCAAATTTAAATAACATTGTAAGTGTTATACCTAGCATATAAATTTAAGCACAAATTAAGAAGTGATGCTAGAATGATACGTTTGAATGCAATGTTATTACATAGAATTAATGGAGATAATGTTGCATGTAATATGAGAAGTTTACAAATTAATTTTCTTTAGACCTATAATGAAATGATTAAACTTTTGATTTGATCTTAATGATATAAGATGATTCTAAGCTCTAAATTACATGCAAACAATAGTGACACACATCACACATAATATCTAAATTAATATATGAAACAATTATACATAGGATATCATGTGATGAAAAATCCATAAACACAGAAATTTCCAAATCAAGCGAACTAAGATAGCTTTTAAAACAGAGTTGAAATTGGGCAAGTTGACAGCACTAAAAGAACTCAAATGAGCAAGCCTAGTTTTCTGTTGGATGGAGATTTTTGTGCTCTTTCCAAAAATATATTAAACGCGAAAATCAGGCGAGCGAATCAAAAGATATGGATGTTTGAAGTTTTGATCGTAAACTCGCATTTTTGAAAGATTAAACATGCGTTTAGATGAATTTTTCTTTTCAATTTTCCTAGATAATGTTCTTCATTATAAGAGCTATCATATGCAGCAAATAACATAGAAAATAATCAAACTGTTGCGCATTTTAATTTTTAGCTTAAGCCCTTTAATAAACCATTTAAATCCAATTTTTAAAATAGTTTCAATAGTCTTGATAATAATTTCAAAATTCAATTTCTAATGATAATTCAAGACAATTAAGGGTAAAGGATCTAAAAGGATAAAGAACAATCAAAGATGAGAGATAGATCACTTTGAGAAAAATATATGACTTAATTTTCAATTTTAATTCAAATTTGATTTGATAAACATTAGGCTTAATATATGAAAATCATATTTCATGATATATAAAGTGATCATAGCATGTTTGTTTAAAAAAATATAAAATAAACAAAAGAAAAGAGACAATAAGCATATCATGAAGTAGAGTAGTGATATTTCATTTTTATTTGATTCTACTTCATGCAAATGAATAGATATTAATTAATAAGGGATTTAGGTATCCAAAGGGGACCAAGTGGGATGGTTCCTTTGGGTACCCAAATACATCGTGTAGGCTTTTGGAGAGATAGTGATGAATGGGCCTTTACCAGTGGAGTTAGTGTTTCGTTTTTAATTTGGGGCCTCCATTCATACTTTGGTTGTTTTTCTTTTAAATTCATGTTATGATTATGTGACATCTTTTTGGAATGATAGTTGTTTGAAAAATAATTCATTTGGGATTTATGTTTATTCAAATTATTTTTCAAAATAGATTGATGTTGATAATCATAATGAATTTCATTATATGGATTCTTTGAAATTTTATAAGAGTGATTGTCTTTCATTAGAAGTGATTGTTGAAAGAGTGGGTTACAATATATTTTAAAAGATTAATTATAATTTTGATGATTTCCATTTCCACTCTTTCTTATAGACATACTCTTAGGATAATATTTTGAATTTTGATTTTCATGAAAAGGAGTTTTTAAATATGAGTCAGGATTGAAAATATATTGAGACCTATAATAGTGACTCTTAAGAATTTTATGAGGATCATAATTCTTTTTGAAACCAAACTCCTTTTGATTTAATGTGTGAAAATGGTCCTTTTTAGAAATGATTTTGTAAGTTAATTTATCCTTGTTATTCAAAATCTTATGATGAAATTCATTACATGAACTTTGAAATTTTTCAACAAAAGATTTTAATTGTATTAACTTACAAGTTAAAACATCATTTTCAACTAACAATTTTTCATTATGCCTTTTAGAAATTAAGAGCCCTTTTTCAATTTCCTTGAATTTTTCTTTTAATAAATTGCAATTAAGACAAGGAATAGGAATTTTAACTAAAGAGCGTGAAAGAGAATTTATCACATCAATATTTGTTTCTACTTTATTGTTTGCTTTTAAAGATTTATTTTCTAAACGTAATTTGGAATTAGCAATTTTTAACTTTAAAATTTTACGTTTAGCAATTTTAAGCATACGAGAAGTAGAAATAGAATTTGTTACAAAAAGAGAAGATTTAGATTTTCTTACCTTGCTATAGTTTCTGTCTTCTCTTTTGCTTGATGTGTTGCCAACAAATGAGTCCAACATTGTGACGTTATATTTTTCTTCCTCCAAGCATGAGTCCTCATCGTTTTCTTCTCTTGGATCCATAAGGAATTCCTCGTCGATTTCACTCTTAGATTTATCATCCTCCAAGAGTGAGTCCTTGTCGATTTCTTCTCTTGGATCCATAAGGAATACCTCTTGTTCATCATCTGTAGAAGGAAGATTATAAGTATTATCAAGAAATTTCCAAACTTCATAAGCAGTAGGAAGTGTATAAATAAGTTTGAAAATATTTTGATCTAATGCACAATATAGACTATTCATAGATTTGGCATTTAAAAACATTTCATTTTTATTTAAAATACTTGGGGGCATTTTAATTGTAATATTCCATACTTCCATATCCAAAGACTTAAGAAATTTTTCCATAAGAAATTTCCACCCATTATAATTTTTGCATTCAAATAGAGGTGGTGCTAAAGATTTTTCATTTATAAGAAAATTTCCCCTACTAGTAGAAGCGAGATCATGAGACGCCATTATTCCTGGTTTTTAAACCGTTTGGAATAACCTGCGTTCTGATACCACTTGTTGGATCTTACGGCGCCCTTAGAGGGGGGTGAATAAGGGAATAAAAAATCTTTTTATAATTGAATGGAAATTACTAAATTGTTTTATAATATGAGAAAGGCAAACTAACAATTTAGCTAATTTGTGAGAATATCATAATTTTCATCTTTAGAAATAAGTTCTAAATTGTTTTATGATTAAGAGATTGAAATAAACAATTTAGTTAAAGTAATTTGAATTGAAAATTTTTGTAACCAATATATTAAAGATAACGCCAAAGGAGAGAAATCAAGTAAACACAAATAAAGACATGATTGTATTTATATAAAAAAGGTGTTTACAAAATTTGATTTCAATATTGCTAGAAATCGGAGGCGTACAAAAGTAAATTTCTTTTCCTTTTCTATACCGACTTGTATCCCCACAAACCGGTTGGTTTTAGCCTATCCTTCCACAGATAAGGCCTCAAGCCTCTCTAGCCAATCTTTCCCCGGATATGGCCTCGAGCCCCCCCAGATCTAATCCCTAGAACTAGTCGCCAACACAAGGCGAATTTCCCCCTAAGTCCTACCCAGACCTAGTCGCCAATACAAGGCGAATTCTCTAAACGGTTACAAAATATGGAATGGAAATAATGAAAAACAATAATAAAACTCCCTATATGAGATCTCTGGAGTTGAGGATGAAGGATCGATGTAGTATAAGCGAGGTTGAAGCGATCGTCCTTTGGATGTAGCGTGACGTAGTCCTCCTCCAGAATTCTCCTTAAGCTTTTTGTGGGAGATCAATCTTCGGCAGCATAACAGCACTGGAGTTGTGGCACAAGCAACCTCTCTAGAATCTCTAACCAAAACGAGAGAGAGCCCACCATTTTATAGAACTTGGAGCTAGCGCCTGCGGTAGTCGCTAGCGCCGGCGGTAACATTCGTGTGGAGCTGTTGCGCAACCGTCGGTGGCATGGCGTTGTGCACGAACTGGAGATAACGCCTGGCGGTAGCGATAGCGCTGGCGGTAGCGGGAGATAGCACGGGAGGTAGCGGGAGATAGCGCTGGCGGTAGCGGTAGCGGTTGCGAAACCGTCGCTGTGCACGAACTCGAGATAGCGCCTGGCGGTATAGACAACGCTGGCGGTAGCAGGAGATAGTGCTGGCAGTAGCAGTAGCGCTGGCGGTAGCGCTGCTCCTTTCAAAAGTTTGTTCCAAGCTGCTTTCTACCTGTGGAGTATTGCACATATAGTTCCTGCACAATATAAACACACTACAAGCAATATCAAATACAATATGGGATTTGTTATTCTCAAACAAAGGGATGTGACACACATGTCCAACACCCTTTTTATTTCGTGTTTGCGCAGACCAGGTGGTGAGAAGATGCGTCTCAAGTGAGGAAGGCCTTAAAATTTTACGTCATTGTCACGAGGGACCAACCGGTGGTCATTATCAAGCAAACTGAACCGCGAGGAAGGTGCTAGAGGCGGGCTTTTATTGGCCCATGCTCTTCAAAGATGCTCACACCCTTGTGAGTACTTGCGACAGCTGCCAGCGGTCGGGGAACATCTCCCGCCGGGATGAGATGCCCCAAAATATTTTCTTAGAATGTGGAATTTTTTATCTATGGGGTATTGATTTTGTTGGTCCTCTCCCTCCCTCTTATTCAAATAAATATATTCTCGTTGCGGTCGACTACGTGTCGAGTTGGGCGGAAGCGCAAGCTATAGTGAGTGATCGGGGCACCCATTTTTGCAATAGTCAATTTACAAAAATCTTAGCAAAATATGGTGTCACGCATAAATTATCCACTGCATATCACCCACAAACGAGCGGACAAGTCGAAGTTGTTAATCGAGAATTAAAGCGGATTTTAGAAAAAATGGTTTCTATTAATCAGAAGGATTGGGCAATAAAGCTCAATAATGCGCTATGGGCCTATCGAACGGCGTACAAAACCGCTATCGGTTGTAGACCGTATCGAATGGTTTATGGCAAGGATTGTCACCCTCCGGTCGAACTAGAACACCGCACATTTTGGGCGCTTAAATTTTTAAATCTCGATTCCACTTTAGCGGGCGATCAAAGAAAATTTCAAATGAATGAATTAGATGAATGGCGATCGAATGCGTATGCGAGCAATAAATTATATAAGGAGCGAACAAAGTTTTATCACGATAAACACATAAAATTTCCGAAAACTTTTTCGCCGGGCGACCTCGTCCTCCTTTATAATTCTCGCCTTCGCCTTTTTCTGGGAAAACTAAAATCCCGATGGACCGGACCCTTTATTGTTAAAGAGGTTTGGTCCTATGGGACAATCCTAATTTCCCACCGAGAAAAAGGTACCTTCAAAGAAAATGGGCAATGCCTTAAGTTATATCTTCCGGGAGAGCTAGCTAACGAGAAGAGTGAATCATTATCTTTTCATCCTATAATATGATCGGCAAGTGGGTCAAGCTACGCGACCTTAAACAAAGTGCTTTTGGGAGGCACCCCAAAGTTATCCTTTTTATTGTTTTTCTTTTCTTTTTTAACATGTTTTGTAGGTAACCGACGCTTCCCCCGCATCTTCATAACCAGGGAAGCCCTCTTAACCTCTCCTTCATTTCTATTATTATTTTTGTTTTGTCTTGCACTTTTTTTTCTTTTCTTTTACTTCATACATAGTTTTAAACATTGGGTACAATGTTTAACTTTAAGTATGGGGGTGTAAATAGTTCTTTGTAAATAGTTGTTCAATTAGAAAATTTTCAAAAAAAAATATTTTCTTAGGTTTTCTTCTATTTTAGCACTTGTAAAATCCAAAAACTCAAAAAAATTTGAGAAAATCGAAAAATTTAAATCTTGGAAAGGGACGTTTGGGACCTCACCCCATCTCACCTCCTAGTACCGTGAGAACCCTTCACGGGGTATACCTCGGGAAGTCCAAGAATTAACAAAAAAAATAGTATATGTTTTTATTGTTTATTTCTTATCAAAAATTCAAAAAAAAAGATACAAAAAAAGATAATATCAAAATTCAAAAATATGAAAAACTTAAAATACAAAAAATATAAAAAACTTATACCTCTCCTATTTGTTGTTTTTGTGAGTTCTTAGAAATCTAGTTGAGGATGTTTATAAGCATGTTTAGTTTTTTAATTAGCTAAAATTTTGCTTATCATAGTTTGTTAATTTTAAATTTGAGGTAATTTTGTTTTAAGAATCATCTTATAATTTTAACTTGATTAGAGAATTTTTTTAGCATGACTTCTCTTTTATTTATAAATGGCTTCATTTTGTAGTGAATTTGCTAAACCTCTTTAGATTTCAATTATATTTTCTTCTAACTTTTTAGATCTTAGAAAATTTAATTTTACTAGAATTTGCTCTCAATATAATTTAAAGCTAGCTAGATTTAATTTCCTTCCCTACCCCCTTTGTTGGCATAAAAAAATGAAGTTTAAAAGATCATATGTCATGGGAATAAGAGGATAAAATTCATTATTCCCTAAACATATGCACCCAAAATCATTTAAAAGATTATATGGAATGGAGTAAGAGGATAAAATTCATTACTCCTAAACATATACATTTTGGGTTTTTATTAGAAGAGAAAAAAAAAGAGAAAAAAATATTCATGATGAGGATAAACTCCATTACCTCCATTCAAAAAATTCTCTTCTTTTGCCAAATTTTATGAAATCCCCCTTAGCTTGTATCATTGTTCTAGATTTAGTTTAAGATTATGGAGAGAGCAATATTTAGTAAGTTACTTTTCCTTAAGTTCCTTTTAAGATAGAGTTCTTATAATTTTAATTTAATCTCGTTTTATAATTTCTATAATATTGTTAAACCAATTAATTTTCTTGAGAAGTCCTTGCCTAAACATTTTCACCTCTTTTCAAATCATCATCATAATTTAGGACTTAACTCCTCCTTGAATTTACTCTTAACTTATCTTTTGGTTTAAATGAAATTTTAGTTTAAAATTAAAAAATTTAAGAATGTCTTATAAATTAGGTCTCACACTTTTGCTCTAGAATAGCAAAACCTCAAGTATAGGGGTATTTGATGAGTAGTATTTATGTGTATTTTAATTATAGTATTTAGGTTAGTTTTAATATAATTTTGTAAATATTATTTATATTTTAGTTTAAAATCACTTCTTTTATAATTTCTGTTCTAAATGTAGCTTTACTTTTATTTTTGCAGAATTTTGGGAAAAATTAGATAAAATCACAAGTCACGCCCTCAGTCATGCCCGTGACCAAGGGCGTGTGACCTAAAGATCTGCGTTCAGCGAAATTGGAGCTGAGGTCGACAAACGCGCTCTACCCCTAAGTTCGACGAAGCCTGAGCTAAGTTCGACGAACGCGCTCTGCCTCTGAGTTCGACAAACGCTCTCTTCCACTGAGTTTGACGAATGCTCTCTGCCGCTGAGTTCGACAAACACTCCCTGCCACGCCGAATTAAAGCCCATGCTGTATTAATTGAAGCTGCCCAGGTACACGCCCGTGACCCAAAATGTCACGCCTGTGACTTTTCCGCGTGATCCCTGCACGCCGCCGAGCTGCAAGCCAACCCATGCTGCATTTAATGAAGCCATCCAAAGTCACGCCCGTGACCCAAGTTACATGGGCGTGTAATGTCTGAATGTCTCCCGCCATCACGCAAAGTCCACGCCACTGTCGGATCCAATGTCAGAAATGTTTACACGCCCTAGGTCACGCTCGTGACCAAGGGCGTGTAACTTGAAAATTTTTGCTATAAATTCAGAGGCTCTCCTTGAGTCCAGGGTTCAGAATTTTGGAGATGGGGAGGTGCTGTTAGAGCTGTTAGTGAGTTTTTCATGTTCATGTTCATGTTTTTCCTTAAGCTTTCATGTTCTCTTTTTCATGTAATGCTAGTTTTTATTTCTTTCATGCACTAGTTAATTAAAGCTTGTAACCTTAATTTCCTAACTTTGTAATCTGTTTTTAAGCTTGTAATAGTTTTGGGTTTTCAATAAAATTAAGTTTGCTCTCTTTCATGTTCTCTTTCTCCTTAGTAATTTCTTTTTCATGCAATGTTAATTTTCCTTTCCTTTCATGCAATGTTTAATCTTTTCATTTAGCTTGTAATTTGTCTTTTTTTTAGTTAAGTAAAACAACCCTAAAAAATTGTTCGATAAGATAATGGTGATTTTCCTTGAAGTAGAAGTAATCAACGTGCCCCGTAGAATACGTCCTTGGTATTTCTAAATATCCTATACTATAGACGATAAGGTACACTTGCCTTAATCGGATATAGTTTTGGAGAAAATCTTCAAACCATCGCTTAATTTCAAAACAAGAAATTTCTATATCAGCCATGTTTAAAAACTAGGATTTCGGCCACCATTCATTTTAAAAATGACTCCCACCTCTTCCTCTACTCAAGAGCAAGCTAATGCCCTTGATTTCATGTAAAATGATGGTCCCAAGAGGGATAAATCAAAGTTTGAAGTTCTATACATCTTACTCATTGGCTAGAGGAAGAATACAACTAGTTTTCATCGGATCTACTTTCAGATTCGTGCAGAATCAGTTATAGGCAGGTCAAATGATAATATATCATATCTTATAATTTATCATATTGTATACAGCCAGTTAAAGCTCATTTTGAAGGTTCTTGGAGGTTGTTTTAGGAGAAGGTGATAGAGACAAACATTGTATCCCTTGAGGTCTACTTTTGATAGGATTTTAAATCACTAGCTTTGGTGAACTACAGCTCCCTGTAGGTCCATTTTTCTGAGATGTGTCCTTATGGAAGGACAGTCATTAAAATGTTAATATCTTTCACATGGATTTTTGCATGCACCTAAGATTTTGGCCATACTATTGTATACCTTATACAAACCCCTGTCCAAAAATTAGAAGTTTTGGATAACTTGTTTCTATAGTTTTGTGAAAATGTGATTTTCTATATTTTTGAAATATATATGGCTGTATCAACTTAAAATGACCCAAATCATGGGTGGCATGTTAATTAGGTCATATATAGTCACTGGTAAAAATTTGAGATCATTTGGGCCTCTGCATGTTGGTGCATTCTGCATACATGTGAATGTAGTGTATGGAAATTTGGGGTGCATATAGCACTATAATGTGTTTCTGAATTCATGTGGTTAAATCAACTCAAAATAACCCAAATTTTGGGCACAAGCTTAATTTGGTTATGCTTATTTTCTGACAAAAATTTAAGGTCATTTGGACCTCTACATGTTGGTGTGTTCCACATGCATGTGAACATATGGTGTATGTGACTTGGTGTGCACTTAGCCAATTTTGGTATTTTGTGAATTCACCACAAATGGCATGATGCATGGCAATAATATTTTGGCCATGCACCCATTACGATGAAAGGAGTCATCCATAGAAAAATTAGGATTTTTGGAGTCAAAAATCCTAGGTATTTACTTAATTATAATTATGTCACATAAGTGTATTAATGAAATTAAGATAACCGAATGACTTAGGAAAAATCCAATCTTTTGTCACATTGTGAATTATGTTATATTACATCTATGGAAATTTTAGTATGATTTTTGGAAGTCATTTACCTAGGGAATTATCAAGAATTTATTTTGTCACACCTTTATATTATTGAAAGTTTTGTGGTCAATATTACTTGGAAAATTCTGAAATTATGGTTAGGCTATTTCTAGGACACTATCAACCAATGGTAATTTTCTCAGAATTTTTTAATTATTTATTTTAGTACTTGTTGTGCAATGTGACAAATTGACATCAACATTTAAGTATGGAAATTATGGTCATAATTATTATGGGAAATTATGAAACTCTGTCAAACATCATATTTTATCAATATGTACCTCTGCTAATTTATTTGGAACATCTGTTCATCTCGAAGTAGTACTTCATGTGTAAAGTGACACTTTGGAATTCATATTTAATTGTGGAAATTATGGACCTAATATTTATGAAACATCATAAAATTCTATAAGACAAAATATTTCATCAATATGTACCTCTTGAAATTAATTTGGAGCATTTGATCATATAGAACTAGTACTTCATATGTAAAATGGCATGTGTCACATATTTGGAGAATTTTTAATTATGGCCAATTTAATAGAAAAGTTGTGAATTTCTGGTCATTCTTTATTTGTGTCATGATAGTCCTCTGGTATTAATTTTAGATCATTTGGCCAAGGAATGGTGATATTTACATCCTTTAGAACATAACTAGTTCATTTTATGTATTGGTTTGCAATTAGCAAAATATTGATGTAATGAACAAACCATCAAGAACACCTAGGAATTGAATGAAATTTGGAACATGTCTATAGGGCATCATTTATATCATCCCATAAAGTTGTAGATTTTTTGGAGAACTTTTGTCCTATAGTTTGAACATTAATATAAAATCATATCGCATATCGAATAAGTGAAATATTTGGGGCTTTTCTATCTTAGAAAATCATCATAGTGATTTGTGGTATTAATATGATCATTGTGCACCTCTAGAATAAATCTTGGTGCACATAGATGAACATGTTAAGGGTTTGCACCTTGCACTGAATATTGGAGGTTAAGGGCCTGCATCGTTCAAGAGAACATTTGCTTAAATGGTAGATCTTGGAAGGGATTATAGGAGTTAAACCTATCTGATTTAATGTCAATTGGAGTGTCATGGACTTATGGTTGAATCCTTAGGGTAAGTCACCAAGTGGTGCCAAGTGTGAGTGTACAAGGACACTAAGGGGAGTTGTTAGTGTTGGAGTCCGACAATTGAATGTCACTCCCCTATAAGTATCATAAGCCATCATAGGATAGTCACATAGTAACAATTAGAGTGGTATTAGCAATGGGTAGCCACCAATAAAAGTAAATATCCTGAGAAAGAAAGGTTTGGGATGTCACCCTAGCATACCTTCTAGTACCAATGTGAGCCCTTCACTGGGTTGACATCGGGAAATCCAGGATTCACCTTAAACCGTTACGATCAACTAAACATAGACAAGAGTAGTTTGAGTAGGAAAACTTGATAAAGGTAAACCTCATCCTAAATATGGGGCAGAAAAAACATTGCTTGTGCATAAATAGTGGAGGGTATTCGATACTGGTCTAGTCATCACATCGATGGAAGTACGTTGACTCTAGCATGGTGTGGTGGTTTAGAGGGCCAGTAGATTTTTTGACTGTGGTCTGGAGGACAATTCTTAATAACCCACACCCGAACATAAAATACTGGTGGGTTTGCTAGCAAGAGTATGCGAGAGCTCATGGAAGTGCACCTAGGACATGTACAACGGCATATGTAAGGTCTAGTCCTGGTAGTGTGTATACCTACCTACCTAGGAGTGGAGTGCCTAATCTACTGTTTTCGTAGCCACGATGGAAGTACCTGAGAGACTTGCTACCTCCAAAAAGTGGGAACAAAAGGTCTATATGCGCAGAGTCATGTGGGTGAGTTGCACCGTATGAACATATCATAACATATCATAATATACATACATCTTATTAGCATACGCACTTGCAGATCCTTATCATATAAATTAGTATGGGCTCTTTTATATGATAAGTTACTATTCCGAAAACCTTAACTTATAAGTTTGTATGGACATTCATATAAGTTAAGGTACTCTTTGTGATGATAGTATAGTAGTTTACCTATTTTCTTTACTTGTTCCGCGCTTATTTATTTACTGCTTTACTTACCGTTTCTTTACCGATGTACTTTCTTCTCACTACTTATATATATTACTAGCTTAGAATGTACGTGTTTTACTTTATACACATGTTAGCTTAGCTCCATGTCACCTATTTTTGCTTTACCCCTTATTGTCCTCCACTTCATCCTCCCACACGGTACCTAGGAGTCATGGGGGAGGTGAGGACAAAATGGCTTAGTCTTTTTGACTAATGGTCTGATGTGGCTTTAACACTAGGAGATCGATGTGCTAGAGCAGTAGTACGACCAGCAGGACATGATGGTAGGACCTGAGGAGCAGTTTTTGTGCATTACTACTACACGGCATCAGGTTATTGAGAGATATTGTTTAGCTTCCGCATAGTTTATATAGAGAGTGTGTCATTCTATTTTCATTTGCATTTGTACCGGTCATAAGTCGTTGCACACTTTTTCATACTCATTGTGGACTTTTTATTTTCATATATATATATATATGTGTGTGTGTGTGTGTGTGTGTGTGTGTGTGTGTGTGTGTGTGTGTGTGTGTGTGTGTGTGTGTGTGTGTGTGTGTGTGTGTGTGTGTGTGTGTGTGTGTGTGTGTGTGTGTGTGTGTGTGTGTGTGTGTGTGTGTGTGTGTGTGTGTGTGTGTGTGTGTGTGTGTGTGTGTGTGTGTGTGTGTGTGTGTGTGTGTGTGTGTGTGTGTGTGTGTGTGTGTGTGTGTGTGTGTGTGTGTGTGTCTGTGTCTGTGTCTGTGTGTCTGTGTCTGTGTCTGTGTGTCTGTGTGTCTGTGTGTCTGTGTGTCTGTGTGTGTCTGTGTGTGTCTGTGTGTGTCTGTGTGTGTCTGTGTGTGTCTGTGTGTGTCTGTGTGTGTCTGTGTGTGTGTCTGTGTCTGTGTGTCTGTGTGTCTGTGTGTCTGTGTGTCTGTGTATGTGTGTGTCTGTGTGTGTCTGTGTGTGTCTGTGTGTATGTGTGTGTCTGTGTGTGTGTCTGTGTGTGTATGTGTGTGTCTGTGTGTGTCTGTGTGTGTGTGTGTCTGTGTGTCTGTGTCTGTGTGTCTGTGTCTGTGTGTGTGTATGTGTGTGTGTGTGTGTGTCTGTGTGTGTGTGATGTTATCACGGACAACTTTGTGTTACTTCTTTTCTTATTTATTGGCATGTGATAAGATAGTACTAGCCAATAGGATCGACGTCGAGCGCTGGAGACTTACCCGTGAGTTGGTGTCACCGTAAGGCAGTGGTTTTGGGCATAAGATTCGGGAACTCTCTTGTAAGGAGGAGAGAGATCTTACACTTTTTCCCAGTGTCAGTGAAGGGGATGAGAGGATTGGGAAGCACCAGCACTGATTCAGAGGAGGCAAAGTATGTGTTGAAGATGGGTATTTTTGACAGCATGCGTGATTACTACTTGATTGGAAGTACATGGAGGAGTTGGATGAGTTCATCCCTGAGAATGTTGTCGAAGATGATCATCGGTTATGGGCGAAATACAACTATAGGAGCTTCTATGCTTCTAAGATGTTCTTTGATGCCTAGAACAAGAGGAGGATCTTATGGGCATGGTACAATGAGTATGATACTGTCTCAGATGACATTGTGAAAGGATGGGCTGGATTACAGGAGATGACTACTTTCACCAAACACTTTTGCTTTTAATGATCGTTGCTACAACCCCATGTTCTGCTTGCTATGTTTTTTGTTTCAGACTGTTCCAAGGACAATTTGGCTTGATGATAATGGAAAGCAATTGGTGCAGTGGCCAGTTATTGAATTGGAGTCCTTGAGGTTGAAGAAAGTGGAACTGAAACATATAGAACTTAATGAGGGTGGTGTCATGGAGATCAAAGGATTCAAAGCCTCACAGGTTAGAATACTAATTGTTGAATAATTTAGTATATGTTCATGCGTGTCGAGACCGACTCGATAGTGACCCATGGATTTCGTGTCTACCTAGGGCAATGCTCTACGTTGGAGGTACTATATATACATATTCCAAACTTGATAGGTCATATGTAGAATACTTTGAGCGGAGCATCCCTTACATTCTCTAAGTAGTTGCGCTTAGGTTTTTCCGCTCCCGCTCCCATTGCGCTCGCAATTTCCACAGTGATCGTCGCTCTCGTCGCTGCATGATCAAGGAAGGGAGAACTTTGATTTGCCATTCTTGGACGTTCTCGCCACCGATCAAAAGGGAGAAGGAGATTTTCTGTCTTTGTTCTCGTCGACAAGTCTTGTGTCCACTAAAGTTTCTCATCGACAAGTAATAGTGTCGACCGGTCTTCTCGTCGACAGGGATTGTGTTGACTATTCTTCCCGTTGACAGGGTTTTTTGTCGAACGGTCTTCTCGACGACAAATCTTTTGTTGACTGGTCTTCTCGTCGACAAACCTTCGTGTCGACTGGAGGTTCTCGTTCACAGACTTTCTCAAGTTTTTTGACTTTTGTTCTCGTCGATAAGCTGCAGTTCTCATCGACAGTGGCAGGTATCTCGCCGATATTGATCAGTCTTCTCATCGACATAGGCAGAGCTTCTCGTCTGCATTGGTAGAGCTTCTCATCAACATTGGCAGAGTCTTCCATCTACATTTTTGGTAGTCGGATTCCTTTGTGTTGTTCTCATCCAATTGGAGGAGTAGACTTATCTCTGGATTAGGTCTAAACTGGATTGACTCATTTCTATTCAGATCAGGTGGCATTTTTCTAGTTTTTTCTGTTTAAGTTCAACATGTCAAAGCCAAGCGCATACGACATTGTTAAGTTACAATCTTTTGACGTCGCTAACTTTCACTGTTGGAAACTGCATGTCCAATGGGGATGAAAGAAAGTGAGATCTTCTACACCATTCTTAGTTATTTCACCATGATTCGTGAAGACGTGGATGAATGTCAGTGGAGCAAAGATGAGGATTTCTACATGGACTATCTACTAAACTACATGAATCCTCGACTTGTAATAACCTACAGTGGATTCAAGATCACGAAAGAGATATGGGACCGCTTAAATGCACACTTCCAGAAGGAAGAGGGATTGTCAAAAACTTTCCTCGGGGAGAAGTTTTTCAACTTTAAGTTCAATATGAACTCGTCAGTCACCTCTTAGCTCATAGTGTAAGACCCCTTTTTTGCATTTGTTTTCCGTGTCTTACGTCCAGAACCGCCGCCTTGCTGTGACACCAACACACGAGCTGGTCGGCACTAAAAGACGTCGATCCTGCCGATAATTTTAACATACAGGTCAACCATGAATCACAGAGTAATAAATAGTAAATAAAGACTAAGTCTACAAATCACATCACAGATATATATAATCACTAGAAGAGTCAACAGACGAGATAAAAGAGTACGGATAAATAAATGGGCTTAAGCCCAGGAAATCATATCTTCACTACAAACGCTCGCGGAAGAGAAACTAAAATTATTACACACTCACGATGGTTGTAGCTGTTGTAGGTGTTAGCCGGGGTGGATCACCTCGTCATGCTCGTCACTCCTGATTTGTTGGTTCGGCTGCTCCTGGTGCTCCTATTTATTATGCCACATCTGGCCGTTAGTCAAAAAGACTAAGCGATTTCCCCACGCCCTCCCCCGGTGACTCCTAGGAACTTGGCAGGAGGATGGATAAAGGAAGGACATCAAATGGAAAGTAGTCAAACGGGTGACGATGGCCCAAGCTAGTAGGTAATGTATACTAGTATGCAAATAAAAGTATTGGAGCCTACATTAATAGTTCTACTATAGTCTACAAGTAAGAAAATGAAGCATTGATGAGTAATAAAATATCCGAACGAAATCATCAAGCAGCAGTAAGTAAAAAGAGAAAACATAAACTACCAGCATGGAAATAACTTAACTTATATAAATGCACATACAAATATATAAGTTAAGGATCGTTTTAACATAATAAACCCATCGTATAAAAGAACTCTTACTACTTTATACGATGAGGGTCTTGTTGTATGAAATTATGCCTATGTTATGTGGTGCAATGATTATGTTATGATTTCACACATATGCAACTCACACACATGACTTTGTGTGTACGGACCTTTCAGTTCCCACTTTTTGGAGGTAGCTAACCTATCCCCCCCCCCCCCCCCCCACACACCCCCCCCCCCCCCCCCACACCCCACACCCCACACCCCTCCCCCTCCCCCCCACCCTCCGCCCCCACCCACCCTCGTCATGGTCAAACGGTGGCAAAGGAGCGGGCGTCTCCTTACCTAGGTGGGTATAACACACTACTAGACCTAGGACCTAACATACGCTATGGCACCTGTCCTCATTACTCATGAGCTCATGTGTACTCTTGATGGATCCATCGGAACCAGACCCTTTTATAGGCTAAGTGTAGAGTTATTTAGGGAATGTGACCTTTTGGTCGCGCAGTAAAACAACTTGTCCCTCTAAACACCTACCACTTGCCGAGTCATCGTACTTCCGTCGTTGTATCGACTGGGTTAGTACTGAAGACCCACCACACTCTATGCACATGCATTTATGTATCATCTCTATCTCCTGAGCCTCCATCTCATCGAGCTAACCAAACTAATTATCTCATAACCTCTGAGCTTATAGCTCGCAGGACCAACCCATCCTTTATCTCCATAAAGTAACAAACACTAGAGATGTATGTGTATGGACATAGGCTTACCAACTTCCTTATTTAGTACAATCTTTTCTAAGGTTTAGTTGAGCTTAGAGATTTAGGGTGAATCTTGAATTTCTCGAGGACTACCCTGTGAAGGGCTTGCAACGGTATTAGAAGGTATGATGGGATGACATTCCAAACCACTCTTTCTCAAGATATTTACTTTTATTAATGGCTACTCATTTATTCAATCTCACACTCTCTAATCACTACAGAATCCTAACGTGGATTATAATTTATAGGAAGGGAAGTGTTGACTTTCAATTGAACTTCAACACTGCCCGCCTTGGGGACTAAGTACCAACTCACTCATTCTTAACCTTGCCCTAAGGTTCCAATTACAGAAGTTTGACATACTTTTGTCATCTCCTTGACTCATCATAATGTCTTCTACATGACTTTAGCCTTACCAAGTTTTTTACTAAACGCATCCCAATCTTATACTCAAGTATTGACACCCAAGGAAAATGTCATACAATTAACTCAATATTTTCAGTATTGATCCCCATATACATGGTGTCTATGAGATGATCAGTTGGAGTCCAAATTCTTTAGATTTATGTCAATCAATAAGTACTTAGACCTTTCTCGAGTCCAAATGACCTAAAGTTAAATCCAGAGGTTTTTTATGACATGTGACATGCTTCCAATTAGATTTATCCATTTTATTATTATTGGGCCTAATTATTTATACTTACATAAATATTAACTTACTTCTAAATTACATAAGAGGCATAGTAAGATGATGTCTAATTGATCCATAAAATTTTCCAGAGGTTCTCTAAGGTATAAAATGTTCCCTAACCGAAGATGGGATTTTTCCTATAATATTTAACCATCATAAATAAATTTATAACAAATGGGACCATTTCAAGCTTTACAAAGGATCTATACAAAAACTTCATCCAAACTTGCTTACAAAATTACCATAAGTTCTATATGATCAAAAAGGTGTTCTAACAGAATTTCATAATTTTCCAGAACCATTTAACCACATAAATGTAATTTACTAAAAATGGTACTATTCCATAGTTACACAGAAATTCATTAGTATCATCACCCAAAAATTTCTAATAAAATCTCCAAGGGTTCATTGTGGTCTAATTCACATGTTGACAGAGATTTGTATTTTCCTAACATTAATCACCTGCCTTATTGAATAATTCATCAAGACAATAAAATTTTAACATAATGAAGGAACTACTGAATATCAATAACCAAAAATTATGATAAAATTCCCAGAGGTTCATATTGGTTTAAAATGACCCTTAGTAGAGATTTGTATTTTCCTAACATTAATCACCACCAATAATAAATAATTAACCAAGATGATAAAATTCAACATTGTGAAGGAACTACAAAGATCATTAACCACAAATTATGGTAAAATTTTTAGAGGTTCATAATGTTCTAATAAGAATCTAGCCAGGGATTTAGAATTTTCTAATTAATATAGACCACAAATATTCCAATAATACAAAAGTGTGACAAGTGGAATTTTTTATATTTTTCAAAGTAAATGACTCCCAAAAATTATAATAAAATTTCCAAAGATGTAAATTCATCATGTGACAGAAAATTATAATTTTCCTAAGTCATTTTGTCTCTTTCATTTCATTAATTTTATTGTGTGACATAATCATAATTAATTAAATACCTAGGATTTGTAACTCCAAAAATCCTAATTTTTCTGAGGATGATCCCTTTCATCATATTACTTGCATGCCCCAAATTTAATAGACATACACCAAGGGAATATTGAGGAATTAATAAAAGCAGGAAATTATGATATATGCACCTCATTCCCTAACAATTACCAAACTTGCATGTGAAATACCTCAGCATGCACAAGTTCAAATGGTCCAAAACTTTGTCCAGGGACTTTTCTTGACCTAATATACCATCCACAAAACATTTGTATTGTTGAAACCGATTTCTCGGCCTCTGTAGAGTTCGGGGCCCTCAGCAAGCTGAGGGGCGACCAACCCTTACTCCCTCCCAAGGGAGAGCTCTAGGTTGAAGGTTGAGGAACTATGGATTGGACCAAGGGCTTAGTGGGGAGGTCCCGCCACATACCCGGAAGCCCCTTAGAAACTTCCCCTCCCAAGCCACTACTAAGTTTGGGCACCAGTGGAGGCTCTTCTCACCCCCTAGAGAGACTTGGGGAGGGAGAGAGAGAGGGAGAGAGCTAGCCTAGAACAAGCCTGCCTCCAAATGGTGCCCCCTTGGTCCTATTTATAGAATTTTGGATTTGGGCTGCGAATAACAAAAAACTGCCTGCAAAGTTACCAAAATGCCCCCGGATTTGGCATGCGAATATCCAAATCCCGTTGTTTCGTGGTGCTAAATGCAGACCGGAATACCCTCCCGGTGTTGGAGCATGCATTTCGCACTCCTCCGGTTTGATAATAACAAAGTCCCATTTGTATTTGATTCTATTTTCATTAATGGTGTGCAGATAACAGGTATGAGATGTTCACATTGCTGCTGGAGCTAAAATTGAATATGGGAAAATTTCAGTCGGAAAATTCCGACAGCCACTGTCGCCCAGGCGACAGCAGAGAAGTTACAACTACTTCCCTCCACGGCAGATCGACGAAAGGCAGTTTTGCGCTGTCGGAAATCCGACAGCGATGTCGCCCAGGCGACAGCTCGGCGGTTACAACAACTGCCCACGACTCCACCCACGACCGGCAGTTTTGCGCTGTCGGAAATCCGACATCGATGTCGCCCAGGCGATAGCTCGGCCGTTACAACAACTGCCCACGACTCCACCCACGATGGCACTCCAGCGGCAGTTTAGCGCTGTCGGAAAATTCCGACAGTCACTGTCGCCCAGGCGACAGTGAATTTCTATAAATTGGTTCCTTTGGTTCGTGCATTCCAAGCTTTTGAGAATTCTAGTCCCTTCCTGAGTGCATACGAACCAGAGAGCTCCAGAACCTCCTCAACTCCCATTTGTGCAAAGAAGGATTGAAGATTGAAGACGAGATCGGGCGCTCTTCTACATCATCAATCATCTCGAGGCTTCAACAATCCGTTCAGAGATCTGATTTTCTATGGAGTTGTTCTTTTCATATTGTATTTTCATTCACATACTTTTCATTTTGTATTGGTAGAGAAATCGTCGTCTTGTGTGCGGCGTCTAAGTCCTTGCGCGGCTTAGGGGAAAATCGCTTCCTCGTGCGGAGCGTCCAAGTCCTTGCGTGGCTTGGTGGGAAATCGTGGCCTTGTGTGCTACGTCTAGATCTTGGGAAGATCTAGAGGATAGGCTTGGGCTTGGTCTTGGGAGAGATAAGCGATAGCCTTCCGATCCTTGGGAGAAGGATTGGTAAACCAAAATTGTAGAATTTTTAATTAATATAATTGTGCCTTGATCTTAAGCATTGTTAAGATCATTTTTATTGTACTCAAATTTCATGATTAATATAATTATTTCTTTTTCTTTAATTACATATTTGATGGCATAATCTTTATCTTAGAAATTTGTGTTTTGGTTTAATACTAAAATTGCATTGGTTTGAAAGTATTTAGAAGTAATTTTTTAGTAAAGTAAAATCTCTTTAAAAAATTACTAAGTAAAAATTTAATTTTTAAACACACCCTTATTCACCCCCCCCCCCCCCCCCCCTCTAAGGGCGTTATACGATCCAACAAGTGGTATCAGAGCTAGGTTACTCCAAAACAGTTTTACCACCGGGAGTAATGGCGCACAACGATCACGCGTTCGTTGAGGGGCAAGGAATTAGTAGGCCACCACTTTTTACGGGCACAGACTACAATTATTGGAAAACACGTATGCGTTGTTTTCTAATTGCGCTAGATATAGAAGTCTGGAATATGGTAGAATCTAGTTACACTTCTCCAACATTTGTTGTAGGA
The DNA here is from genome assembly GCA_033032865.1 of Dactylorhiza incarnata. Taxonomy (NCBI): domain Eukaryota; kingdom Viridiplantae; phylum Streptophyta; class Magnoliopsida; order Asparagales; family Orchidaceae; genus Dactylorhiza; species Dactylorhiza incarnata. The sequence goes on along the minus strand of JAWHQI010000326.1, from coordinate 115,475 downwards.
GATGTAACCATGGATAAGCCCAAAGACAAGTGGGATGACAACGATAAATTAAAATGTAAGAACAATGCAAAAGCCATGAATGCTTTGTTTTGCGCACTAGATCGCACTGAATTTAATAGAGTTTGTGCTTGTAATACTGCATTTAAAATTTGGAATTTATTAGAAATCACTCATGAAGGTACTTCGCAGGTAAAGGATTCAAAGCTATTTCAACTAGAATCTGAATTTGAAAGGTTCAAAATGGAGGTAGATGAAGAGATTGATACGATGTACACACAATTTACAAAAATCGTGAACGACTCAAAGGTGCTAGGAAAGGTGTTCTCAAATGGAGATTTGGTAAGGAAAATCTTAAGATCACTTCCCCCGAAGTTCAATCCTAAAGTGACTGCAATTTCCGAGTCACATGATCTTAAGACCTTACAATTGGAGAGCCTCATTGGGAACTTGAAAACTCATGAAGTTGAATTGAAATTTCAACAACAAGAGTATATGGAGCCAAGGAAGAAGGGATTGGCTCTAAGATCAAAGAAGGAAGAAACTAGTGATTCTGAGGAGGATGAAGAAGATGAGGAAAGTTTATTTGTTAAAAAATTTAGAAAATTTATGAAAAATCCGGAGAAAAGGAATTCGTTTAAGAAGTATTTTAAGAAGGAAACCTTTAGGAAGAAAAAAGGAAAGGAAGGCGATGAGGAGGAAGAGAGACCGCCACCGGAGTGCTATCACTGCAAGAAGTTAGGACACATTCGAAGCAAGTGTCCAAAGTACTTGAAAGAACTTAAAGAAAAGAAGCACAAAGGGTCGAAGAAGGTGTTGAAGGCGGAAACCTGGGATGATACTACGTCTGAGGATGCAAGCAGTTCCGACTCAAGTAAAGAAGAGGAGGCCAACATATGCTTAATAGGAAAGAGCGTCATATCTGATGACGAATGCAGTGTCCAAAGCGACGCTGAGGTAACTCCTCCAACCTATGATGAATTATTTTCTGAATTTTTAAAGACTTGCAAATTTTTTGAAAAAAGTTTAAAAGATAATGATCTTCTAAAATCTGAAAATCGAATTTTACTTAAAGAAAACAAAAAATTGTTAAATGAAATTAAGACTATTGGAAAAAGAGATATTTCTTGCCAAGAGTGTGATCACTTTTTGGGAAGAATTAATGAACTTGAAGAATCTCTTTCCAAATCGCATTCTACAATAAAAGTACTTACTAAAAAAATGAGATTTTAGAGAGAGATCTGAAATCTTCAATTTCCAAAGTCCATGAGGGAAAGAAATCTTTTGAACGTAAATGTGTAAATCTAGTATCCGAGAATACAAAAATGAGAAACCAGATTCATGACTTAATACTAGCCATGAAAAATTTTGGAATGGGCCGAAGATCACTGGATATGATCTTAGGATACCAACGCCATGGATCTGGAAGGTATGGACTCGGATACACGTCTGGAAGCTGTCGCTCAGCGACAACCACTGTCGCCAGCGACAGTGAAAAGTCCAGAAAATTTGTTTTAAAAAATTCTAAAATTAATGAATCATCAAATACTGCATCCCCATCCAGTAAAAGTCCAGAAAAGTTATACTCTTCTAAATACATTACTTGTGCCAAATGCAATCGATTTGGTCACACTACGGACTCTTGCTGGAAGGAAGGAAAAAGCAAAATTAAACAAATCTGGGTGCCTAAGGCTTCTACCTATACTATGGGTGGAACCACTTGGGTAACCAAATCTTTACTCACCTCTTCTTTCTAGGTGTGTTGGCAGGCTAAGGACAAAGAAGACGTGTGGTACTTGGACTCGGGTTGTTCAAAGCACATGACGGGCAATAAAGAGAAGTTCCTTAGCCTGGAGATGAAGAAAGGAGGAGTTGTTACATTCGGTGACAATGGAAAAGGAAAAATCATCGGCATCGGTGTTGTGGGTAACGAAAATTTTTCAATTTCAAATGTTTTATTTGTAGAAGGATTAAAGCATAATTTGATTTCTATTAGTCAATTATGTGATAAGGGTTTAAATGTTTTATTTGAATCTTCTACAAATTTGTGCAAAATTATTAATTCCAAAACAAATGAAATTGTTTTTACCTCACCTAGATGTCATAATGTATATATGATTAAATTTCTTGATTTTTCAAATTCTACTTTGAAATGTTTTCTATCAAAAAATGATGAATTAGATTTATGGCATTGGCGACTTGGACATGCTAGTGCCAAGTTAATTTCAAAACTTTCAAAAGATAAATTAATTAAAGGTTTACCTTTGCTAAATGGAAATTTATCTTCTTCACTATGTGTGCCTTGCCAAAAAGGAAAATTTTCAAAATCATCTTTCAAAAGTAAAAACATTATTTCTACCACTAGGCCACTTCAATTAATACATATGGACTTATTTGGGCCAATTGGAATTTCTAGCTTAGGAGGTAGAAAATACACATTTGTTTTGATTGATGATTATTCTCGTTTTTGTTGGACTTTATTTCTAACCTCCAAATCCGAAGCATTTTCAGAATTTTCAAAATTATGTTTGCGTATTCAAAATGAATTGGAGTTAAAAATTAAACGCATACGATCGGATCATGGAGGAGAATTTGAAAATGAACAAGTTTATTTCTTTTTGTACGGTGTTAGGAATTAAACATGAATTTTCCGCTCCACGCACACCACAGCAAAATGGTGTAGTGGAAAGGAAAAATAGAACTCTTCAAGAGTTAGCCCGTACAATGTTATCTGAATTTAAATTACCAAAATCTTTTTGGGCTGAAGCGGTTAGCACGGCATGTTATGTAATTAATAGAGTAATGCTTCGCCCTATTTTAAAATTAACTCCTTATGAATTAATATTTAGTAAACAACCAAATGTTTCTTATTTCAAAGTTTTTGGTTGTAAATGTTTTATTTTGAATTCTAAAGATTCCTTAGGAAAATTTGATGAAAAATGTGATGAAGGTATTTTTATTGGCTATTCTTCAACTAGTAAAGCTTATAGAATTTTTAATAAAAGAACAAAAATAGTTGAAGAATCTATTCATGTTAGGTTTGATGAGTTTGCTTCATGTGTAGAAAGGAAAATTACAGGAAAAGAAGATGAACTCCTTCCCACGGTGGAGAATGATGAAGAAGAACTTGGAGAAAATGAAGAAGAAAAAGAAGAAGAAAGAGAAGAAGAAAGAGGAGAAGAAGATAGAGAAGTAGAAGAAAGAGAAGGATATGTGCCTCCAAGTGATTTGAAATTCTCAAAGGATCATCCAAAGGAGCTTATCATTGGAGATCCACAAAAAGGGGTTAGTACTCGTTCATCGCTACATGTTTTATTTCCAAACCTTTATTTTGTTTCTGAAATAGAACCAAAAGATGTTTCCACCGCTTTAAATGATGAATTTTGGTTTTTAGCTATGAATGAAGAACTTAATCAATTTGAACGTAATAAGGTTTGGAATCTTGTAGAACGACCCAAAAATCGTCCTGTAGTTGGTGTTAAGTGGATTTTTAAAAATAAAATGGATAATGAATCTAGAATTGTTAGAAATAAAGCCAGATTAGTTGCAAAAGGTTATGCACAAATTGAAGGGGTAGATTTTGATGAAACTTTTGCACCCGTAGCAAGATTAGAAGCGGTTAGAATATTTCTTGCATTTGCTTGTTTTAAAGGATTTAAATTATATCAAATGGATGTCAAAACCGCATTTTTAAACGGGTATATAAAAGAAGAGGTTTATGTAGAACAACCCCCTGGCTTTATAAATGAGAAATATCCAAATTATGTTTATAAATTAGATAAAGCGCTTTATGGATTAAAACAAGCGCCTCGTGCTTGGTATGATCGATTAACTCAATATTTGTTAAAGCACGATTATAAAATAGGAAGTGCTGATTCTACTCTCTTCATTAAGCAAATTGATCAGGATTTAGTTATTTTATAAATTTATGTTGATGATATTATTTTTGGAGCCACTAATGAAGAGTTGTGTAATGAAGTAGTTCAAATTATGAAAAATGAATTTGAAATGAGCATGGTTGGAGAACTTTCATATTTTCTAGGTTTTCAAATTACACAAAAACATGATGGTATTTTTATATGTCAAACCAAATATATTCATGATATGTTAAAAAGATTTGGATTTGAAAATCTTAAGCATGCAAACACTCCTATGAGTACTTCACTAAAATTAGGAAAAGATGAAAGTGGTGTTTCAATTGAACAAACCCTTTATAGAAGTATGATAGGGTCTTTATTGTATTTAACCGCATCTAGACCTGATATTATGTTTGTCGTTTGTTTATGTGCTAGATTTTAAGCTAATCCTAAAGAGTCACATTTAAAAGCGGTGAAACGTATCTTTAGATATCTCATAGGCACATCAAAATTAGGTTTATGGTATCCTCATAATGATTCTTTTATTTTACATGGTTTTTCGGATTCGGATTATGCGGGATGTTCCTTAGATAGGAAAAGCACTAGTGGCACTTGTCACTTTATCGGCCCTTCACTTATTTCATGGTCGAGTAGGAAACAGAATTATGTTGCCCTCTCTACTACCGAGGCCGAATATATTGCACTAGGTAGTTGTTGTGCCCAAGCTCTTTGGATGTCACAAACATTAGACGATTTTGGCATGCAACAAAGTAGTGTAGAATTGAAGTGTGACAATAAAAGTGCTATAGACTTAACTAACAATCCCGTATTACATTCTAGATCTAAGCATATAGATGTCCGACATCATTTTATAAGGGATCATATTAAGAAGGGTAATATAAAAATCAACTTTATAGGCACGGAAAATCAAATAGCGGATATATTCACTAAGCCGTTACCGGATTCCCGTTTTTTTATGCTTAGGCTAGAATTGGGAATTCTAGACATTTCACAATGAATATATCACTATTTAAAGCCTATAAAATTAAAAAAAATCACAAAACCTAAACAATTTAAAAAGCAAAAGCCTAAATTTTAAAAATCAAAAAATAGAAATTCAAAAGAGTTAACAAAATTCAAACATCATTAATATTACATCAATATTGTTCAAATTAAAACAGTATAGAACAACATAAGGATCAAATTCATAGAAATCTGCAGAAGTTCACTGTCGCCCAGGCGACAGTGGATGTCGGAAATTTCCGACATCTCCCAGCAGCAGCAACCTGAAGAAACTACTCTGAATCTTCATAACCAGCCCCGCTGCTCTCTGGACAATCTTCTGGAGGTCCTCGTCTCACGGCTTTACCACGGCGAGTCCGCCTCACCGATTCGCGTGGCGGTTCTTCGTCCGGAACTTGCCATTCGGCCTCTTCCTCCGAAGTTGGCTTTAACTTCAGACCTTTGACGAGAAACTTCATAAATTTTTGCATTCGACTACGGTCCTTCTTCACTTCCCTCTTGTGATCCTCTAGTGAATCACGTAAATCATCAATGGACTCTCATAGTGATCCTACCCTAGGCAATGGCAGCTCTCTAATCTCAATCCCCGGATGGGCTTTTCTCTGCGGCTTCTTCACTTTCATTGAACCCGTATAATATATCTCTGGATAACAATCATCCAAATAAGAACCTTGCACTATCCATCCATACTTCTTATAGAGTACACGCTGAATTACTGCCCCCATTGGCAGCGTATGAACCTTCACCCATCTTGGATGCTTTAATCTATACGCATACCTAATCTGGGAGAGTATGAAGTCCGCCACATCAAAAAGCTCATCCTCCATAATGTAGTATGTAAAGAGGGTCAACTGAGCCGTAATACTTCTTGTATCTCCACTCTTCAACATCACTGAATTCCTTAATATATCTTGAACTAAGAAAGCATCCGGAGTGAGTGATGTAACTTTAGTGGTAAGAGTCTTCTTTTGATTCCCATGTAAACTCATGTTTACAAGGGTCCAATCTCTATCCTTTCGATAATTCTCCACTATATCAGGCATATTTTCACACATCACTAGTCTGAATTCCTCTCTAAGATCAACATGTGTTATTTCCACATGTTGACCTTGGATCCTTGATCTCACTCCTCCATCCAATTCAGTGAAATTTGGGTCTTCCAAATGGTTATAAAATTCACGAATGAAAAAGGAAGAAAACCCCTCTGGTGAGATTATTGAGAGAATACCTGCATTCGCAAGCCGATCATAGATATGATCATGCTTTGGTGAATCAAATTCAATATATTTCGCAATTCCAACAATAGCTTTCTCCACCCCAGGAAAAACTTGATATGAACTATTTGCATCTTCCGAAGTACTCCTTCGAGCTTTGGAACTGGAAGCCATTCTGCAAATAACAAAAAAATTTAGATTACACATGTGTTATGCACTGGAACACTGTCGCCCAGGCGACAGTGACTGTCGGAAATTTCTGACAGCTCTCCAAGTGAACTTCTCTCGAAAATTTTTACATACACTTCCAGATCTACTCAAAATCAATATTATTTCAACATCAAGTTTACAAAAAAATATATATGTTTTTCAAATCAAAATATTCTCCAAATCCTTTACTATTCATCATCTTCAACCTTCTTCACTAAACTAGATCTACAAAAATCCTTTAGAGAATGAACAAATGGAAACCTTCAACCACAAGAATCAAACAATCATAACATTTTTTAACAAAGATCCAACAAGATCCACTTGTTTTAAACTAGATCAAAAAAAAATTTTAAAAAAAACCTACACCATTCATCAAAAATCAAAATGAAAACTACATTTTCTTTCTTCTGTACAACCAAAATCCCAAATCCCTAAAACATTTTGAGTTAAAAACACCAAAATCAAAAATCCATACCTTAGATCTAGGGATGTCGCCGACTTTCGACAGCCTTCCTCTCGTTTTTAACTCCAGGAAATGATGCACAATAGGGTTTGACTCGGTCCCCAGCCCTATTTATATTTTTTGGCTGTCGCCCAGGCGACAGTGACTGTCGGAAATTTCCGACAGCTCCAATTTTGACAAAACTTCAATTTTGGTCCCCTTGATGATTTACAATAGTTATATGTCATTATTAATGCTTCACCTCATGACTTGATGACAAACCATGTGCTATTTATTTAAAAAAAATGACTTACATGTTTATATGATTTCATTTCCAAGCTATCATCGTATTGACAATTCTACTTAGTTGTTTAGACCATTGGAAATTGTTTTCGCATGCCTCTAAGTATGAGAAATTGTTTATCTATCATAATGAACTATCACGTTCACTTCTTTTGATCAATACATATGTCTACTTCTTTAATATATACATGGATCATATTTGCTTTAACATAATAAAATAGCACTTCTTAAATACAACTTTCACCCTTGATTTGTTAGCACAACAAAATTACACCATCTTTTGCGATTCAAGTGAATTCGGAGATCCTTGGTCAATTACAAAAAAAAATATCAATATATCAAAATTAAGATATCACATCTGTGATCAAAAAATTTAAAATAAAGACAAGGATACTCCACCAAGCACTACTTACCCTCCTGATAAGTCTTAATGAGCATTGTGAGGTTAAGCACCTTGGACAGAATTGTAAAGTGTCTTGTGCAAAAGAAAAATGGTTTTCTAATCATCTTGTGCTATATCTTCAAAGTCAAAGTTGACTTTATATGCTTTTATTATGTTCTACATTTCAATGATCATGTAAATTAAATAACTTCATATGTTTGATCTAAGTATCACATGTACACATCATTATGTTATATAAATATTCATCTCATGAGAATTGGACCGAAAATATTCCATAATTCTATACACTATTGTGTCTTTCTATGATACTTTCAAATGATCTTCCTCATGTTTACGTTATTTTGTTTCATTACTTCATATGGATATACCGTCACTTCATGAGTTTATTCATACTATGGCATATTCCTATTATTTCATGGAATTCATTCCTATTATTCCACAAAAAAGTGCTTCCTCTTACTCTTTCTTTCTATATCCTATATCCATTCCCTTAAGAACTACTCTTTTCTCTAATATTAACTTTTGCTAATATCAAAAGGGGGAGAATTAAAAGTATAAAAAGACCAATCACAAATCTATTACACCTAAATATTCCACATACACAATACATCATATATTTAGGGGGAGCATATATTTAGGGGGAGCATATATTTAGGGGGAGCATTCATTTAGGGGGAGCTTTCATCTAGAGGTAGATTATTTATTTTTAAGAAAAATATATCATGTTATTGTTTTGTGCACACACCAAAGGTTAAAATCAAATCTAAATAGACATGATTTCTTTTTATACGAATTTGTTATTATCAAAAGGGGGACATTGTTGGAGCATGCGTTTCGCACTCCTCCGGTTTGATAATAACAAAGTCCCATTTGTATTTGATTCTATTTTCATTAATGGTGTGCAGATAACAGGTATGAGATGTTCACATTGCTGCTGGAGCTAAAATTGAATGTGGGAAAATTTCACTGTCGGAAAATTCCGACAGCCACTGTCGCCCAGGCGACAGCAGAGAAGTTACAACTACTTCCCTCCATGGCAGATCGACGAAAGGCAGTTTTGCGCTGTCGGAAATCCGACAGCGATGTCGCCCAGGCGACAGCTCGGCGGTTACAACAACTGCCCACGACTCCACCCACGACCGGCAGTTTTGCGCTGTCGGAAATCCGACATCGATGTCGCCCAGGCGACAGCTCGGCCGTTACAACAACTGCCCACGACTCCACCCACGACGGCACTCCAGCGGCAGTTTAGCGCTGTCGGAAAATTCCGACAGTCACTGTCGCCCAGGCGACAGTGAATTTCTATAAATTGGTTCCTTTGGTTCGTGCATTCCAAGCTTTTGAGAATTCCAGTCCCTTCCTGAGTGCATACGAACCAGAGAGCTCCAGAACCTCCTCAACTCCCATTTGTGCAAAGAAGGATTGAAGATTGAAGACGAGATCGGGCGCTCTTCTACATCATCAATCATCTCGAGGCTTCAACAATCCGTTCAGAGATCTGATTTTCTAGGGAGTTGTCTTTTCATATTGTATTTTCATTCACATACTTTTCATTTTGTATTGGTAGAAAAATCGTCGTCTTGCGTGCGGCGTCTAAGTCCTTGCGCGGCTTAGGGGAAAATCGCTTCCTTGTGCGGAGCGTCCAAGTCCTTGCGTGGCTTGGTGGGAAATCGTGGCCTTGTGTGCTACGTCTAGATCTTGGGAAGATCTAGAGGATAGGCTTGGGCTTGGTCTTGGGAGAGACAAGCGATAGCCTTCCGATCCTTGGGAGAAGGATTGGTAAACCAAAATTGTAGAATTTTTAATTAATATAATTGTGCCTTGATCTTAAGCATTGTTAAGATCATTTTTATTGTACTCAAATTTCATGATTAATATAATTATGTCTTTTTCTTTAATTACATATTTGATGGCATAATCTTTATCTTAGAAATTTATGTTTTGGTTTAATACTAAAATTGCATTGGTTTGAAAGTATTTAGAAGTGATTTTTTAGTAAAGTAAAATCTCTTTAAAATTTTACTAAGTAAAAATTTAATTTTTAAACACACCCTTATTCACCCACCCTCTAAGGGCGTTATACGATCCAACACACGGGACAGGGCGAGAGGGGGGCGAGCCGCCCCTCCCCTCTCCGCCTTCTGCTGGGCGAGAGGGGGGGCGAGCCGCCCCTCCCCTCTCCGCCTTCTGCTGGGCGAGAGGGGGGGCGAGACGCCCCTCCCCTCACCGCCTTCCGCTGGGCGAGAGGGGGGGCGAGCCGCCCCTCCCCTCTCCGCCTTCTGCTGGGCGAGAGGGGGGGCGAGCCGCCCCTCCCCTCTCCGCCTTCCGCTGGGCGAGAGGGGGGGCGAGCCGCCCCTCCCCTCTTCGCCTTCCGCTGGGCGAGAGGGGGGGCGAGCCGCCCCTCCCCTCTCCGCCTTCTGCTGGGCGAGAGGGGGGGCGAGCCGCCCCTCCCCTCTCCGCTTTCTGCTAGGCAATCGGAGGGGCGAGCCGCCCCTCCCCTCTCCGCCTTCCGCTGGGCGAGAGGGGGGCGAGCCGCCCCTCCCCTCTCCGCCTTCCACTGGGCGAGAGGGGGGGCGAGCCGCCCCTCCCCTCTCCGCCTTCTGCTGGGTGAGAGGGGGCGAGCCACCCCTCCCCTCTCCGCCTTCCGCTGGGCGAGAGCGGGGCGAGCCGCCCCTCCCCTCTTCGCCTTCCGCTGGGCGAGAGGTGGGCGAGCTGCCCCTCCCCTCTCTGCCCTCTCTGCTGGGCGAGAGGGGGGGCGGGCCGCCCCTCCCAACTCCGCCTTCTGCTGGGCGAGAGGGGGGCGAGCCGCCCCTCCCCTCTCGGCCTTTCGCTGGGCGAGAGGGGGGCGAGCCTCCCCTCCCCTCTCCTCCCTCTCCGGGATCATGCCGAGAAATGGTGTTCTGAAATACTTATCTCGAGAACCTACTCGGAGAATACAGGGTTGTACACAATCCCTGCTCTTTTCGAGCGAGGTACACGCTCGGAAAGAAACGTCCAACCCTGCATATTCGACGAGTGTCACTGGGAATCTGGCTAACGGTGCTATCTCAGAAAAAACATATAGCCTCTCCGAGAGTTCCTCCAGCCCTGCCGGCTAGCGAGAGTCCAGCTAGCGATACCACGTTGGGAAAAAACATACAGCTACCCTGAGTGGTCTTCCAACCCTGCCGGCTAGCGAGAGCCCGGCTAGCGAGACCACCTCGGGAGAAAAACATACAGCCACCCAAGTGGTCTTCCAACCCCGCCGGCTAGCGAGAGCCCGGCTAGCGAGACCATCCGAGAGGAAAAGAACATAGCCTCCCTGGGAGGTCAACCTGCACCTGACGGCTAGTGAGAGCCCGGTCAGCGGAACCATCCGAGGGGAAAGAACATAGCCTCCCTGGGAGGTCAACCTACACCTGCCGGCTAGTGAGAGCCCGGTCAGCGGAACCATCCGAGGGGAAAAGAACATAGCCTCCCTGGGAGGTCAACCTGCACCTGCCGGCTAGTGAGAGCCCGGTCAGCGGAACCATCCGAGGGGTGAAGAACATAGCCTCCCTGGGAGGTCAACCTGCATCTGCCGGCTAGTGAGAGCCCGGTCAGCGGAACCATCCGAGGGGTGAAGAACATAGCCTCCCTGAGAGGTCAACCTGCACCTGCTGGCTAGTGAGAGCCCGGTCAGCGGTATCTGCTCGGGGCAATAACCAACATGAATCACCTGCCTCACCGAGTGAGTCTCCTGCCCTGCCGGCATCAACAAGCCCGGTCAGCAATATCTGCTCGGGGCCTTAACCAACATGAGTCACCTGCCTCACCGAGTGAGTGCCCTGCAGGCATCAACAAGCCCGGTCAGCGGTATTTGCTCAGGGCCTTAACCAACATGAGTCACCTGCCTCACCAAGTGAGTCTCCTGCCCTGCCGGCATCAACAAGCCCGGTCAGCGATATGTGCTCGGGGCCTTAACCAACATGAATCACCTGCCTCACCGAGTGAGTCTCCTGCCCTACCGGCATCAACAAGCCCGGTCAGCGGTATCTGCTCGGGTCCTTAACCAACATGAGTCACTTGCCTCACCGAGTGAGTCTCCTGCCCTGCCGGCATCAACAAGCCCTATCAGCGGTATCTGCTCGGGGCCTTAACCAACATGAGTCACCTGCCTCACCGAGTGAGTCTCCTACCCTACCGGCATCAACAAGCCCGGTCAGCGGTATCTGCTCAGGGCCTTAACCAACATGAATCACCTTCCTCGCCGAGTGAGTCTCCTGCCCTGCCAGCATCAACAAGCCCGGTCAGCAGTATCTGCTCGGGGCCTTAACCAACATGAGTCATCTACCTCACCGAGTGAGTCTCCTGCCCTGCCAGCATCAACAAGCCCGGTCAGCGGTATCTGCTCGGAGCCTTAACCAACATGAGTCACCTGCCTCACTAAGTGAGTCTCCTGCCCTGCCTGCATCAACAAGCCCGGTCAGCGTGTTGGGTTTTCTATATCCCTTCATAAGGGATGACATATCAAATATGCGCAACAGAAATAATCAAGAACAACCCAAAAAGAGATCAACGGATCTTGCGGTTTTCATGATTCAAGAGAATAAGAAAGCAAATACAATATACCTTCGCGGGATTGAGTCAATACTCAATCAAGGTGCTCCAAAGAGAAATCCGAAATCTGCCTTTGATTTCTTCAAGGATCGAAATAGATCGATCCCTCTACAGAAGTCCACACAAGCGATGAAGAACCCTAGCTTCTTATCGTACAAGAACTAGGTCGGAGAAGGAAGCTCTCAACGTCCCCACGGACTGCTAGATCCGATCCAGGGGAGGCGGCGACCACGACGGCGGTGACTAGCGGCAGCGGAACACGATCGGAGGATGGGAAGAACGTGCCCTCGCGCGGAATAGTTCCGGTCGGCAGTTCTTCTAAATCGCGAAAAGATTAAGTCTAAAAACCGTCTCCCTCGAAGACCTAATCGCATGCCTTTATATACGCAAGGTATAGGAAAGGCTATCCACAGACCAAAAGAAAATCCGTCCAGATTTACATTCGCCGAATTCGACTAATCACATTAACCGAATTCGACTAATCACTATAACCGAATTCGGCGAAACCATTTTGACGAATTCGACTATATATAAATTCGGCTATTCACTATAACCGAATTCGGCGAAACCATTTCGACGAATTCGACTATATATAAATTCGGCTATATAAATTCGGCGAAACCCTTTAGCCAAATTTGCCATTAGTCGAATTTGCCATTAGCCGAATTATCTAGTGTAAATATGTTCGTTTAAACACTTTAAACGATTTCCCTTTTGAGGCATTCTCAACTTGATTCCAAGCAATCACAGGATTGGTCCTTCACTCATATCCAATATGAGTAAGACCAACACAATCATTTCTCCAAACGCTTTTATGTGCGACCCTATAGGCTCATACTGCGTTGGCAGCAAGACTAACTATTGATTGCTTTGAGATCACCTCAGAAACTCCAACACAGCGGTATCTGCTCGGGGCCTTAACCAACATGAGTCACCTGCCTCACCGAGTGAGTCTCCTGCCCTGCCGACATCAACAAGCCCGGTCAGCGGTATCTGCTCGGGGCCTTAACCAACATGAGTCACCTGCCTCACCGAGTGAGTCTCCTGCCCTGCCGGCATCAACAAGCCCAGTCAGCAGTATTTGCTCTGGGCCTAAGTCGACACCTTCTAAAAGCCAAGCTCAACTAGGGGTGGATATAAGGTCGACACACTCTAGGAGCCAGGCTCAACTAGAGGTGGATACAAGGTCGACATACTCTAGGAGCCAGGCTCAACTAGAGGTGGATACAAGGTCGAGACACTCTAGGAGCCGGGCTCAACTAGAGGTGGAGTATTTTTCCTTCCTGCCCCGAGCGGTTCCCTGCCCTGCCAGCTAGGTGGGAGCCTGGTCAGCGGGCCAGCATCGGGGGAAAAAACTTACCCTCCCTGGGAGATCAACCTGCCCTGCCATCTAGAGAGAGCCCGGTCAGCGGAACCATCCGAGGGGAAAAATACTTTAAAAAAACTTTCATTATATTAATCATTATAGTACATGTGAGAAAACTAGGCATGGAAACAAAACATCGCATTACATGAACTTTGGGAATGAAAAGAAAACTAAGCGTGGAAACTGAACTGAGTCTCCCACTCCCAGGCCCGGTCTTCCTTGACTTCTCCTGGTAGCTGTTGTTGCTGCTTTGGACCCCTCGCATCCTTCATTATAAGAACTCAGGGTAGGCGGAGGTCGCGTGCCCCTCCTCATCGTGGAGGTCACAGCCAGGTAACTCAAACATATCCTTTTTTCGTCCTCTTCTTTCAGCTTTTCTGCCTCCTCTCCTTCTACCTCCGCCCACCTCCATGGCTTGTTGAGGTGGTGGAGAGGGTGTGTTCGATCCATGCCTCCACCTTGATCGATTGGCTCTATTCCTTTGAAAAACCCTTTCTTCCATGCTCTCGCGGAGTCGAACTGCCGGTCTCCGCGCTTGCCGGGCTATTGGGTAACCGCCACCCGGGGTGGCCTCGCCCACCATCATTCATCCGACTCCTTTTGGGGTGGGGTGAGTGGGGGACGAATGCCTCCCCGCTCGCCTCCCTTTGGGGCTGAGCTAGAAGGGGCGGGGCGAGCTGGGAGGGCGCCTCCCTCCTGAGCTCGCCCCCTTGAAGGGGCGGGGCGAGCTGGGAGGGCGCCTCCCTCCTGAGCTCGCCCCCTTGAAGGGGCGGGGCGAGCTGGGAGGGTGCCTCCCTCCTGAGCTCGCCCCCTTAAAGGGGCGGGGCGAGCTGGGAGGGAGCCTCCCTCCTGAGCTCGCCCCCTTGAAGGGGCGGGGCAAGCTGGGAGGGCGCCTCCCTCCTGAGCTCGCCCCCTTGAAGGGGCGGGGCGAGCTGGGAGGGCGCCTCCCTCCTGAGCTCGCCCCCTTGAAGGGGCGGGGCGAGCTGGGAGGGCGCCTCCCTCCTGAGATCGCTCCCTTGAAGGTGGGCGAGTGGGGGTATGGCACCTCCCCACTTCCCCGCCACCGGTGCCTCTTTCCTGGACTGTTGGCTGAGAGTTCCCTCGTCCACCTGCTGGGACGGGACCTCCGGACCATCTCCTCTTCTACCTCTGACCATCATGGCGAAAGCAACCTGGAAGGTCTGTGAGACCTCTTACTTGAAATTTTCGAACATCTCCAACGTCACCTCAGCCATCGGGGGCTGCGAGCGACCTGGGTCGGATCTTCCTCCACCTCCGTCCCTGGAACTCATCTTGAGAGTTTCTTGAATCGGTCACACTCCACGCTCACCGCACCATAATGTTGAAACCGATTTCTCAACCTCTGTGGAGTTCGGGGCCCTCAGCAAGCTGAGGGGCGACCAACCCTTACTCCCCCAAGGGAGAGCTCTAGGTTGAAGGTTGAGGAACAATGGACTGGACCAAGGGATTAGTGGGGAGGTCCCGCCACATACCCGGAAGCCCCTTAGGAACTTCCCCTCCCAAGCCACTACTAAGCTTGGGCACCAGTGGAGGCTCTCCACACCCCCTAGAGAGACTTGGGGAGGAAGAGAGAGAGATGGAGAGAGCTAGCCTAGAACAAGCCTGCCTCCAAATGGTGCCCCCTTGGTGCTATTTATAGAATTCTGGATTTGGGCTGCGAATAACCAAAAACTGCCTGCGAAGTTACCAAAATGCCCCCGAATTTGTCCTGCGAATATCCAAATCCCGCTGTTCTGAGGCGCTAAATGCAGACCGGAATACCCTCCCGGGACTGGGCGAGAGGGGGCCGACCCCCTCCCCTCTCCGCCTTCCGCTGGGCGAGAGGGGGGCGAGCCGCCCCTCCCCTCTCCGCCTTCCGCTGGGCGAGAGGGGGGATGAGTCGCCCCTCCCCTCTCCTCCTTCTGCTGGGCGAGAGGGGGGCGAGCCGCCCCTCCCCTCTCCGCCTTCCGCTGGGTGAGAGGGGGGGCGAGCCGCCCCTCCCCTCTCCGCCTTCTGCTGGGCGAGAGGGGGGCGAGCCGCCCCTCCCCTCTCCGCCTTCCGCTGGGCGAGAGGGGGGCGAGCCGCCCCTCCCCTCTCCTCCTTCCGCTAGGTGAGAGGGGGGGCGATCCGCCCCTCCCGTCTCCGCCTTCTGTTGGGCGAGAGGGGGGCAAGCTGCCCCTCCCCTCTCCGCCTTCTACTGGGCGAGAGGGGGCGCGAGCCGCCCCTCCCCTCTCCGCCTTCCGCTGGGCGAGAGGGGGGCGAGCCGCCCCTCCCCTCTCCGCCTTCCGCTGGGCGAGAGGGGGGCGAGCCTCCCCTCCCCTCTCTGCCTTTTGCTCGGCGAGAGGGGGCCAAGCTACCCCTCCCCTCTCTACCTTCCGCTGGGCGAGAGGGGGGCGAGCCGCCCCTCCCCTCTACTCCTTCTGCTGGGCGAGAGGGGGGCGAGCCGCCCCTCCCCTCTCTGCCTTCTGCTGGGCGAGAGGGGAGGAGAGCCGCCCCTCCCCTCTCCGCCTTTCGCTGGGCGAGAGGGGGGCGAGTCGCGCCTCCCCTCTCCGCCTTCTGCTGGGCGAGAGGTGGGGCGAGCCGGCCCTCCCCTCTCCGCCTTCTACTCGGCGAGAGGGGGGGCGAGCCGCCCCTCCCCTCTCCGCCTTCCACTGGGCGAGAGGGGGGGCGAGCCGCCCCTTCCCTCTCCGCCTTCAGCTGGGCGAGAGGGGGGCGAGCCTCCCCTCCCCTCTCCGCCTTCTGCTAGGCGAGAGGGGGGGCGAGCCGCCCCTCCCCTCTCCGCCTTCCGCTGGGCGAGAAGGGGGCGAGCCGCCACTCCCCTCTCCGCCTTCCACTGGGCGAGAGGGGGGGCAAGTTGCCCCTCCCCTCTCCGCCCTCTCTGCTGGGCGAGAGGGGCGCGAGCCTCCCCTCCCCTCTCCGCCTTCTGCTGGGCGAGAGGGGGGGGCGAGCCGCCCCTCCCCTCTCCGTCTTCTGCTGGGCGAGAGGGGGGGCGAGCCGCCCCTCCCCTCTCCGCCCTCTCCGAGATCATGCCGAGAAATGGTTTTCCGAAATACTTATCTCTAGAACCTACTCGGCGAATACAGGGTTGTACATGTATGGATTTGACTTCATTAAACCTTAGATCCACCACATGCATGGATATTTAGATTACTTCAAAAACTATATAAACTATGTCTCCAAAAACTCTGATTTTCGGGCAGCATGTGAATCCCACAATATTACAAGCATGGTAAAATTTACAGCTCATTTGGTTGAGTCAAAGGTGGGGGGCTCGCAGATTTGTGTCTAGAGTTCACTTTATACACCATGCACCAAAATAGGTGCTCAGGGAGTTGCGGTGCACCAAATCACATGAAACAAATTCCTATGTGTAGTTAAGACATAGATCTACATTTTTTATGTTGAAGACTTTCCATAGTTTAGGATCTACGGTACGAAAATAATTCCTTGAATTTATTGCATGAAGTGTGACAATTATACACCAATTTGCTAAATGCACACCAAACCCTCATACATCATCATCACATGCATGTGGAATATACTAACATGCAGAGGTCTAAATGACCTCATATTTTTTCCAGTGACTGAACATGTCCTAATAAATATACCACCCTAGATTTGGGCCAATTTGCTATATTCTAGCCACATTAATTTCAAAAATATAAAAAATCATATTTCTTACAAAACTATAGAAAATTAATGCCCACAAATTCTGATTTTTGGGCAAGGGGTGTGGCTAGGGTATATAATTGCATGGCCAAAATAGTAGGCCCTTGCAATCCTGCATGTAAAGTATATTCACATTCTAATGATTGTCCCTCCCTTAGGACACAGCTCCATAAAATGCCTTTTCTGGGGGCTATAGGGATCCAAATGAAGTGATATAAATTCCTATGAAAAATATACATCAAGGGCTATAATGTTTGTCTCTGACAAGTTTTCCTAAATTAGCATCTAGGTGGCCTAATTATTGAGTTCAGTTCACTATAAAATGTGTGACAGAAAAGGGTAATAAGCATTCATTAAATTAAACCTGGCCTGCATATAGCCATCAGCCCAAATCCGACGGCCAATATTTCATATTCCACCTCTAATCAAGGAACAGGATTATCACATCATGGGCCAACTTCAAAGGCAATTTCCTATCCACCTGAGCATTTCCCCGGCCGGCGGCCACCACCACCAACTATGCCGATGTGGTGTCTATTGTTGGGTGGTGGTTTGTCTATCGGTGGTGGCCGTAACAGTCAGTTGGTGAGGGGATAATTGGCTCAAAATCGAGCTAATTTCTTCCTTGATTCATGCTCAATTGAGCTTGAATCAAGCCTAGGTGGATCTAGATCTAGCACAGAGGGAGGAGGATAGGAAGCCTGCCTGGATTGGTGCTGCATTCCTAGGATTCCAGCAAGTTGTCATTACCATGCGTGGAGCTTTTGGTGTTGTTGGGAAAACACTCTTGTGATTTATCTAACAAATTATCTTAAAGTGATTTCATCATCTAGGATGTATCACCCATATTGTATAGAGAGGATAATCTGGTCATTATATATCCTAGGATATCACACTCACTTAGAGTGTCAAGACCAGGTCTAAGATAAGCACAAATTCAGTTGAGTTAAAACTTGCGTTGAATAGAAGTCGACACAACTTCGAGTAAAAGTCGACACAACTCTGATTGAAAGTCGAAGTAACTCGGACTGCTTCTCGAAGTATTAAGTGAAGTCTACGCAACGTCAAAATAAACTCGACGCGGAAAAGAAGAGCCTGTCGAAGCCATCTTAGAAGTCAGCGTAACTTCGACTTCAAATCGACGCAGAAGATGAAGTTCAAGTCCAAGTCTTCAACTCGACGGATACGTCGATAAGTACTCGATGCAATGTCGACATATGAGTTCAGTCAGAGCAAAGAAGGAATTTGAAGTTGCTTCTATAAGAACTCAGAGGTGCGTCGATTTGAAGAATAATGAATTCGACGCAGCATCGAATACAATAAAAATAGTATGTTTTCTGCTGTCCTTTTTTATCCTTCTCCAAATTCTTTCAAAGATGAAATTTGAATTACAATGACTCGTTTATTACCAAGAATGGAATTAAGTATTTCAGAGGAACAGCAAAGACATTCTTGGAAGTTATTCAAATCAGATGGAGGGGTCGGGAAACATAAATAGAAGAAAATTCTCAATGTACAATGGATCTTCCTTCTAAAGATAGAACAGAAGAGGAGAGAAATTGAACCACTATTCGACAAAGAATAAGTATTCAGGAGAAGGAAGAGAAAGATAACTAATTGATTATTCTGTCTTCTTCTTCTTCCTGAAGTTCTCTCAGACAGATATATAAGACTGGTGCTTCTTCTTCTTCTTCACATCTAACATTAGCAAGAAAACAATAGTACAGAGATCACAAGGATCAAAATCTCATAACCCTTGCATACTTCTTTACCATAAGAAATGGTTCATCTTATACAAATCCTGAAGAATATCAAATGCTCACAGTTGATGAAGGATTCATACAGCAGAATCATATTCTTCTTCTTCTTTCCCTCTGTTCTTATTTTGTAACTAAGAATGAGTCCTAATAATCTTACTCCAAAGGATTCACTTGGTTCTAAGAGTATCCTTATCAAAAGACTCAGTGGTTCTAAGAGTTTCCTTTTCAAAAGACTCAGTGGTTCTAAGAGTCTCCTTATCAAAAGACTCAGTGATTCTAAGAGTCTCCTTGTCAAAAGACTCAGTGCTGGTTCTGAGAGTCTCCTTATCAAAAGACTCAGGCATATATATTGCAATCCTACTAAGGTGGTAGAAGAGTGGACTACCCACATTTTGGGAAACAACTATAAAAATTATGTGTCTTTTTTGTTTGCTTTTCTGTGTTGTCCCTTTACTCCTTACTGTTTTATGTTTTCAGTGAATATATTATTTTGTATTATTATTGTTGACTGCATAGTTGTTATAGTAGTTTTATTGTGTGTGCAGATTTAGGGTAAAAGTTTTAAAACTCTATTCACCCCCCCCCCCTCCCCTCTAGAGAATACTTAGAGACACATTGTGCAGTTTCAATTGGTATGAGAGGTAGGTTGATCATAAATAGGCTAACACCTTGATCAAAAGATCTCCTCACATATTTCTATATTTAATAACTATTTCAAAAAAAATGAGTTCTAAGGACTATTTATCAACATGACCACCAGTGTGTAACCTAAATAAGTTTACACTCTGGAAGGCCAGAATAAAATTATATATGAACTCCATTAATAGAGAAATTTTTAAAGTTATTATTTCAGGTCCCCTGACTCCAATAAGACAAGATGTCAGTTGATCTGTGACACAGCAAGCTGTGCCTAGAGCTGAATGGCCTGAAGCTGAAAAGAAGCATAAGGTATGTGATGCCAAGGCAATGAACATCTTGGCATACACCATGTCAGATGATATCTTCCAAAAAGTAGCTGACTATAACTCAGCAAAAGAGATCTGGGAATCTCTGTCCAGACTGGTAGAAGGCAGCTCTGATGAAAGAAAGGACAAGAAGTCCCTTCTCATATCCCAGTATGAGAACTTTCAAAAGAAAGCTGAGGAAAGTATTACTGAAATGCAGGACAGATTCAGCACTATAATAAATGAACTGAAAGGTCTGGATAAGGAGATCTCTCTGACTAAAATAAATGAAAAGCTTATCATGTGCTTCCCTAACTCATGGGACTCAAGGATCTGTGCCATTAGAGAATCTAGATGCCATAGAGAGATCTCTACTAATGCTTTGCTAGGAAAGCTCAAATCTTATGAGTTGCTACTAAAGAGAAGAGCTGAGACAGAGACTAAGAGATAGTCTCAACTCCTATCCAAAGGATCTTGGGTTAAAGGTTGATGAAGGGGAGCCTTCCAATCCTAAAGATGAGATATTCAGTCGGTTAGCAAGAAGATTCAGAAACTGGGTCAAGACAGAAGACTCAAGAAGAAAAGAGTGGAGCTCAAAACCCAGATTTGATAAGACTCCAAAGCAGGAAGTAATATGTTTTTCCTGCAGTAAACTAGGACATATAGCTCTTGAGTGTCCTAAAGAGCAACATGATAGGATAAGTAGTAGAAAGGAGCACAAGAAGAAGTCCTTCAAGAGAAGGGGCAAGAAGAAGGGAAAGGGTTTCATTGATGAAACCTAGAGTGAAACAGAATCTGATTCAAGCTCATCTTCATCAAAGAGTGATGAAGAAACTGCTGCTGAAGCTGCATACCTGATGGCATTAGATGTTTTCTCAGATGATGAAGGAGATCAGGTAAGTCTCTTTGATAGCTTTGAATATAATTCAGAAGAATTTAAAATTTTCTTTAAAGAATTCTATAATGACTATCTTAAAATTCAAAAAGAAATAAAGACAGTTAGGGAAGAGTTAGAAGATTTTAAGAAAGATAATTTATATTCAGTAAACTATGATTTGAGAAATCAAATTTACAAAAAGGAAAAAAGAAGTAATTGAATTAACTTATGAAAATACAACCCTAAAAGAAGAGCTTACAAAGGCAAAAGCCTTTGAAGACTCACTCAATGGGAGGAGTCAAAAGCTCAAAGATATTACACAAAATCTCTCTATGAGATTTAAGCACCTAGGTCTAGGAGAAGACACATGCACTAGCACAGAAGTCCCTAGTAGACCTGCCTGGAAAAATCCAGTTAGATTTTTAGACCTAGTGACTATCAAATAAGTGAGAGGAGTATAGTAGTTGAGGATCAAGACAATAATAATCCTGATAAAATCACCATATTTAATAAAGCAAATTCTAATAGTGAGAAAAGACCTCTAGGGAAAATCAATCCAAACAAACCTATAAATCTAAATAAAAAAGGTAAAATCAAAAGTAGAATAATTAGACATTCTGCAGATCTATTATATGTAGATTCATTCTATGCACATTTTCAGTACCAAGATAATAAGCCTAGGTTTGGTACACCAATCTTCTGCCATCCAAAAGGATACCATGAAAGATCATTCTATTCTTTCATATCTTCTTCTAATATTTGAGTTACTTGTGCATGATGATGTAGGGTTCTTCCCCTCAGAGAGAATGAAGGGAAAAGAAAGAACTAAATAATCAATAATGAACTACATATATTCAAAGGGAGTGATCTCTATTCTAAAATCCTTTGTTGACTTTATAGTTCACAAAAATAATATTATAAATACTATTTTTAATAAAAAAACCATTACTGGGAAAAATAGCAAGAATTTTCTAAGAAAATAGAACTGTATATTCAGAGTTGCGTCGAATAAAATTTGATGTACCATCTAGTTCTACTCGATACTAGCTTCGAAAGCCATCTGAATCAGATAATTCGAATAGCATTCGATGCAGCGTCGATTTCATATCAACGCATATGTCGATTTAATAGTTGCTCTACAAATTTGAAGGTATGTCGAGTTCTAATCGACGCAACGTCGACATGACAAGCGCGCACAATTTCACTTCTAGAAGCTGCTTCGACGCATTTTGGCGCACTGAATATTAATCTTTGTCGACGGTGCTTCGAATGCAACCCTACATTGCGATGAATCGTCTTCTTTTAAGCAACATAGGCGTCGAATTTATTATGCTTTCGAATACTCTCCTTATTGCACTCTTGCTCTCTTTCTCTCCATCTTTCTTGTGTTCTTCTCCCTCTTTCTCTCTTTCTCTTGTGTTTGCAGGTATTACAGATCAGATGGCTCCACCTAAGGTGAATTCTAGTTTATATGTGGATGTAGAACCATTCAATGCAGCATCTGATAACTTCAAAGCCATTCTCGGCTTATTTTGTTCTACTGGATTGACAAAACTGATCTCATCAAGCTGCAAGATCTTTGATATTGAGTTGACAGAGCTGAAGGACAACATCCACATAGAAGATGATGGCTCCATCAATGGAAGAATATCTGCAAATGATATAAACATTATTGAGGAGATGTTGACTCAAACTTATGATCTACCAGCTGGTAGTGATTCTGATGAACTAATAGGGGAAGAGACAAGCAAGGCATTACAGATAATGCAGTTCAAAAAGGAGAAGGCCATCAACCTAAAAAAGAATGATGTATCTGAAGAATATAGGTTCTTGGCAGATATAGTGGGAAAGGTGCTACTATGCAAGATATCAGCACATGATGCCATCCCCAAGCAGCAGCTGCAAATCATGGGTGCCCTAGTTCTTAACAAGAAAATAAATTAGGGAAGATGTCTTCTAAAGTTAATTGGCCATTAGTACTCTCATAAGGAGAATGCCTATATGAGAATCATGAGCCAGGTACTGTTCCACCATTATCCAATTGTGTGCAAGTCAAAAGGAGTGCTTATTCCTCCTGGAAAGAGAATGAATATTGGAATCTTCTCCAAGTGGACCAGGAAGATTCTAAAGGCTAGTCAAGCACCTCCCTCTCCTCCTCTATCCCCACCTCCAGCACCAACTTCTCAAGATCTTGGTAATTACATACCTGAGAGCACACATAATGCTCCAGCTCAAGATCTCCATTCAAGTCCACCTAATACAACAACAGAACCTACACCACAAATTTCTCTCCAACCACAACAACAACAACCATCCATCTCTGTTGACAACCTTCCAGACATCCATTCTCAACCACAATCTCTCATAACACCAGAAGACAATCAACCACTATCCCCTATCCACCAAAATTTTCCAGACTTCAATGAGGATTCCACAGCAATTCCTCCAGTTATCCTATACACACCTCTTCTTAACACACCTCTTACTTCTACCACACATTCTACTCCTTCTTTTGATGTTGAGCAAATAATTTCCAAAGCAGTAGGACTGGATACTGGTACATTTACTGATCTATTGCTGACTCAAGCCAGAAACTTCAACAGGAAATACTCAAAGATAGAGAATGAATTGCAAGAATCAAAAGAGTCTCTCCTTTCACTCAAAACATTTGTGTCCTCCTCCATGGTGACTAAATAATTCTTAACCTCCCTGGTCAGTAAAGTTCAGAAGGGGGATAATTTCCATAAGGAGGAAATGCTTGGTAAAGAAAAAGAGGGTGGACAGGAGAAGGACAAGATTGCTGAAGTTTCTGATCCTAATAATCCTAATAAGCTTACTGTATTTCAAACAGCAATTCCAGATGTTCCAGATGCACATATCCAGGGGATCCTCTTATAAGCCCTCGGGAAATCTTGCATTAAATCAGGGGGAGACTGTTACAATAGCTCAGGAAGCAGTCCTCTTAGAGGATGAGCCTTTGGCAGAAATCCTTGTAGTAATTTAGAGGGAGCTCCCTACATAAACTCAGGGGGATGCTTGCATCAACCCAGGGGAGCTCCTAGAAGATGATCAGCTCCTGAATGAAGTTTCACAGATTGCAAAGGAGGCTGCCCAGTTAGCTGAAAAGGATGCACAAACACAAGGGGAGCCTCTCAATGAAGATGACACTCATCAAGAAGCCAATAGGACTGATGCAGAGGAGAATGAACTCCTGGTATTTGCTTCAAGAAAGGTGATACCAATGGTTTTCTCTAGGAAGAGAAAAGCCCCTCCATAAGAATAGAATCAATACAGGTAATTTGCATATGAACAATCTCTATTATATCATCTCAGTAAAAAATACTTGAAGATATAGTTATGAAAGACAATCTTATCAATTGCAAATTTGTCATGTTGATCTATACATTTGTGCAATGATGTCATTTTATGTCAATTGTATATTTGTTTGTATTATGCTTTTATGCAAATGCATGTTTGAAATCACTTACATTATGTGTAAAATTTGTTAAGATAAATAGGGGAAGATTATTGGGAAAAACACCCTTTTCATTTATCTAACAATTTATCTTAAAGTGATTTCATCATCTAAGATGTATTGCCCATATTGTATAGAGAGGGTAATCTGGTCATTAGCTATCCTAGGATATCCCACTCACTTAGAGTGTCAAGACCAGATCTAAGATAGCACAAATTCAGTTGAGTTCAAACTTGCGTCGAATAAAAGTCGACGCAACTCTGACTGAAAGTCGAAGAAACTCAGACTGCTTGTCGAAGTATCAAGCGAAATCGATGCAACGTCGAAATGAACTCAACGCAGAAAAGAAGAGTCTGTCGAAGCCATCTTAGAAGTCGAAGTAACTTCGACTTCAAATCGATGCAGAAGATGAAGTTTAAGTCCAAGTATTCAACTCGACGGATACGTCGATAAGTACTCGACGCAACGTCGACATATGAGTTCAGTCAGAGCAAAGAAGGAATTCGAAGCTGCTTCTATAAGAACTCAGAGGTGCGTCAATATGAAGAATAATGATTCGATGCAATGTCGAATACAGTCAGAAATAGTATGTTTTTGTTGTCCTTTCTGATCCTTCTCCAAAGTCTTTGAAAGATGAAATTTGAATTACAACAGCTCGTTTATTGCCAAGAATGGAATTCAGAGGAACAACAAAGACATTCTTGGAAGTTATTCAAATTAGATGGATGGGTCAGGAAACATAAATAGATGAAAATTCTCAATGTCCAATGAATATTTCTTCTAAGGACGGAACAGAAGAGGAAAGAAATTGAATCACTATTCGACAAAGAATAAGTATTCAGAAGAAGGAAAAGAAAGATAACTAATTGATTATTCTGTCTTCTTCTTCTTCCTGAAGTTCTCTCAGACAGATATACAAGAACATCTTTGTACAGATATACAAGGCTGCTACTTCTTCTTCTTCTTCACATCTTACAGCAGCAAGCAAACAATAGTACAGAGATCATATGGATCAAAAGCTCATAACCCTTACATCCTTCTCTACCATAAGCAAGAGTTCATCTTATACAGATCCTGAAAAATATCAAAAGCTCGCAGCTGGTGAAGGATTCATACAGCAGAATCATATTCATCTTCTTCTTCTTTCCCTCTGTACTTATTTTGTAACTAAGAAAGAGTCCTAAGAATCCCTCTCCAAAGGATTCAGTTTGTTCTAAGAGTCTCCTTATCAAAAGACTCAGTGGTTCTAAGAGTCTCCTTATCAAAAGACTATGTGGTTCTAAGTGTCTCATTATCAAAAGACTCAGTGGTTCTAAGAGTCTCCTTGTCAAAAGACTCAGTGTTGGTTCTAAGAGTCTCCTTATCAAAAGACTCGGGCACATATAGTGCAATCCTACCAAGGTGGTAGAAGAGTGGACAACGCACATTTTGGGGAACCACTATAAAAATTGTGTGTCTTCTGTGTTTGCTTTTATGTGTTGTCCCTTTACTCCTTACTATTTTTCTATTTTCAGTGATTATGTTATCCTGTGTTGGTATTGCTGACTGCATAGTTGTTCGAGTAGTTTTATAATGTATGCATATTTAGGGTAAAAGTTTTACAACTTTATTCACCCCCCCCCCCCCCTCTAGAGAATACTCAGAGGCACACTTTACACTTTAAGGTGCCATGGAGATCCTTGCTTCCTCTGCTTGATTCTCTTCAAAAGGATGGGGCTTCTCTTCCTCTCGGCTCACTAAAAATGGTGGAGTGCTCAATTGGGGTTGAGGAGGGCTATATTTCATAATGCCATTAAGCCACCTCTCAGCCATCCAATGAAAGGCTTTTTCTCCCACCAGTTGTCATCCTTTCCATGCCATTTCGGCTGGAATCTACTGTAGTAGCTGACAGAAGCCATGGAGAAGAGGAATTGGAGGACATATGGAAGCTATTCCACAAATCATGGGTTGTCCTCATGTGAAATTTGGGGATTTCCTAAATTTCCCCCGTGCATGGCATCTTCTCCTGATTTTTGAGAACATGAATTGTAAATAGGCTATGGGCTGCAGGTTGGGTCATCAAATGAGGCCTTAGCCCATTTGAAACCTTGTTTGGGTTCACTTAACCAATAGGGGTCAAATTGGGTTGACCCTAGGTCAAATTGAATAATTTGGTTGACCCATATTGATGTTCTTCGGTCTATTGACACCACTCAAGGTGAATTGTGGCTTGGTGTGGCCAATTTAGGGTCATTTGACCTTATTAGGTCAAATTGGGCAAAGTGGGCCCAATGGTGATTTTGGCCTAATCCATGAACTTGATTTAACCCAATGAGTTATTAGTGACCCATTGACCTCCCTTAGGGGTTAGGAAGGATTGGGTGAGGTCATATTGGCCATTTGAAGGCTAATTGGCCCCTAAAATGATGGTTTGACCTATTTAGGGTTAGAATTGACTTTAGTCAACTTAACCATTTTGGTTGAACTCAATGGGTTTATATGGGTCCATTGACCTCCCTTAAGGGTTAGGAGAGTTTTGGTGAGGCCAATTTGGTCATATAAGTGCTTATTGACCCTAATTAGAGAGGTTTGGCCCATTTAGGGTTAGGGTTAACTTTGGTAAATTTGACCAATTTGGTTTGCTCCAATGGGTCCATAGTGACCTATTGGTCTCCTTGAAGGGTTATGAGAGTCATGGTGAGGTTATATTGACATATTGCAGCTCATTTGGTCAATCCTAGGCTAGGTGACCTAAAATTGTAAATGCGGGCCAAGGTGTTTTCACTTGGTCACTTGGACTTCTAAGGCCATTTGGGTAAACCTAGCCTTATGTCATGACAAAATTCTCTTGGGGGCCTAGTTGTTCTAGAGATGTTACACATAGAACTAGAGAATATATGTCTCAAGCTAGAAGATGATCCGTCTGAAATGTCCGATAATCTTTTTGTGAGTCTGATTCTGAGTAAACTGCCTCCTGAGTGGATTACCTTCAAGACTGAAATGCACAGACTGAAGGATTGGATCGCACTGAATGAACTCAACAGTTTCATCCATATTGAGGATCAAAACATTGCTGGTAAAAGCTTGGAGCAACTTGGTCAATCCACAAAGGATGCCAACTTTGTTTCTTTATCCGGCAAGCCTTATCAGAATCCATATACACCTAAAGGTGAAGCCTCTGCATAGTTACCAGCCAGCAAGACTTCTTTCAAAACGAAGAAGGGCAAGTGTCATAACTATGGCAAGTGGGCTCACTGGGCCGCAAAGTGTAATGCTTCGAAGACGAAGAAGAAGACGAAGGAAGCCCTCATTATGCAGTTAACATGCTGGTAGATAACTTTGATCCCAAGTCCTTTGTGGTTATGATTGAAAGTACTCATTGCAGTGTATCTTTTGATTGGTGGCTGAACAACGGTGTTACTTTTCATGTGATGAATGATAAAGATCTTCTAACTTAGGTCACTGAACTCAATGATAAAGTGGAGAACTATAATGGAGGAGAGACCGAGGTGACTTATGCTGGGACAGTAAAGCCAATCTTCTCTTCAGGTAAATGTTTAACTCTGAATCATGTTAGAGTAGTTCCTAGTTTAACTAAGAATTTAATTTCAATGAGTTTGATAGATAGGGCTGGAATGACTTTCACAACCTTCAACGGTAGAATAACATTAACTGTTAATTTTCACTACTTTGGTTGTGCAACCTTGATCAATGGAATGTATAGACTTAGCCTAAATAATGATATCATTAACCAAGTGAGCAACTCTACTTGATCCAAAATTGTTACACAACAGACTTGGACATGTGAACTACAGGAAAATGTAAGATTTATCTAAGATTCATAACATCCCTTTAGATCTATCTATTCGATTTGAGAAGTGAGGTGTGTGCACAAACTAAGATCACTAGAAAACCTTTCAAATCAGTTTCGAGAAGCACGCAACTTTTTTAATTGATACATTCCGACCTCTATGATTTCAGGAATCATGTCACTAGATGGGGAAGGAAGTATCTTCTTACATTCATAGATGATTATTCCAGATATTATCATGTATATCTACTGAAATCGAAAGATGAAGCGTTGAAACATTTAAGATCTTCAAATCTCGTGTCGAAAAATAGTTAAATTTAAAAATAAGAGATTTAGAAGTGATCGAGGAGGAGAATACACTACAACTGTGTTCTCAGAATTTTGTGTCTCTAAGGGTATAATCCTTGAGACCACAGCTCCTTATTCACCCTCAGTCTAATGGTGTTGATGAGCGGAAGAATAAAACTTTAACAAAAATATTGAATTTGATGTTGCTCACAGCTGGCATGCCTAATTCTTTTGGGGGAGAAGCAGTGTTAACTGCAAATCACATTCTAAATAGATTGCCTCATTCTAAGCTCACTTCTACTCCTTATGAGTTTTGGTATAGTCATCCTTGAAGATTTGATACTCTAAAGACTTGAAGTTGTATTGCTTATGTTAGAATACAAGACCTTAAGAGGCCTAAGGTAGGACCTAGAACAATAACCTATGTTTATCTAGGTAGTGCAGAAGATAGTGCAACTGATGGGTTTTTAGATATGCCCACTAATTCAGTGATAGAGTCTAGAGATGTCATATTCTTTGAAAATAAGTTTGTCAATGATCAACTCTTATCCATATCTGGGTCAACTGATATGATTTCTGAATGTATTGTAGAACCCAACGTTGCCCCTCTGGCACTGCTCCCTAACCTTTAGAGGTTGAACTAATTCTAGTTAGAGCATCTACAAGAGATGGAATCCCTAAGAACTTGGTGAAAATTTTGTCACTTATCACTTAGAGGTTGATCCATTTTCCTACCAGGAAGCAATGAGATCTAGAGATTCATTGATGTGGGCAGAAGCTATTAATATTGAGATAGACTCACTACTACAAAACAACACTTGACATCTAGTTTACCTACCAAAAGGAGTTAATGTCATAGGATGCAAGTGGGTGTTGAAGAAGAAATTATATAGTGATGGGTCTACAGCTAGATACAAAGCACGCTTAGTAGCTAAATGTTATAAACAACATGCGGAATAGACTATTTTGATGTTTATTCACTGGTGTGTCACCTATCGACTATAAGAATTCTTCTCTCTCTAGCATCTATCGAGAACTTTATAGTTCATCAGATGGATGTAAAGACAGTC
Organism: Dactylorhiza incarnata; assembly: GCA_033032865.1. Taxonomy (NCBI): domain Eukaryota; kingdom Viridiplantae; phylum Streptophyta; class Magnoliopsida; order Asparagales; family Orchidaceae; genus Dactylorhiza; species Dactylorhiza incarnata. The sequence continues at coordinate 86,209 of JAWHQI010000326.1, read as the reverse complement.
ATGTTAAATGGAGAGCTTGATGAAGAGATCTACATGGCACAACCTGAAGGTTATGTACATGAGGATCTAAAAGGAAAGTATGCAAATTAGACAAATCAATCTATAGGCTTAAATAAGCACATAATATGTGGCATATAAAATTTGATCAAGTGGTAAAGAGCTTTGGATTTCAGTCCAGTCTCTCTAATAAATGCATTTATCATCGCTCAATGTTAAATAAAATAGTCATCATATGTCTATATGTGGATGATATGTTAATTCTAGGGTCGGATCTTGTTGCAGTGAGGGATATTAAATTCACTCTCGCAAAAGAATTTGACATGAAGGACCTTGGTCCTGTTGATACCCTGTTAGGTATGAAAGTCAGAATGGACAAGGGTCGAGTTACTCTTAGTCAAGCTCATTATATAAAGCAACTTCTTTCTACCTGGGGATACAAAGATTGTAGGCCAGTGAAGACACCTTTTAATCACAATATCAAGTTGAGTCCTAATGTAGGAGCCATCATTGATCAAGTGAAATACTCAAGGATAATCAGTAGTCTCATGTATGCCACAAGTTATATAAGACCAAACATTGCATTTTTTTGTTAACATGCTGAGCCGCTTTACTAGTAGTCCAGGAAAAGAGCATTGGGATGCCCTAAATAGGCTAATAAAATACCTGAGAGGTAATAAAGATCATGCTCTGTGAAACACTGGTCACCCTCCTACTATGGATGGATAATCTGATGCCTTAGGGTATTCATATGTTAGTAATAGTGAGTCTACCAGTGGATAATATTCATTATGGGTGGAGTTGATATTACTTGGAAATCCAAAACACAGACTTGTATAGCTTTGTCATCTATGAAAGCAGAATTATTTGTCTTAGCTTCGGTTGATGAAGAGGCAGACTGGATCAGGAATTTGATTATAGATATTCCCTTGTCTAGGTTACAACTTAATTCTTTGAGCTTGTATTATGATAATCAAGCAGCAGTTCAAGTTGTTAAGAATGCTCTCTATAATACTAAGAGGAGACATGTACGACTGAGACATATTTTGTTGAATTATCTGGAAGAATAAGGAATTATCATTTTGATCGATGTACGGTCGAAGGATAACCTAGTTGATCCATTGACAAAAGGAATGCTCAAAGATCGACTAATCAAAATAGTGAGGGAAATAGGACTAAAGATGATTTAGATCAGTCTAGTCGAAGTCAATGTTTAGAGTTTTTTAATTTCCTTTGTCATATCAAGTGTGTTGTACTCTGTTGATGCTCTTGGTTGTTGAGCACGAATTTGGTAAATTGTTTCATTCCAAATCTAATGTTAATAACTTCACCGAAATTCGTCTTTCTTACCTTGGAAGTGTGTGTTATTCCAAATTTAATAACACAATCTGACTCAGTTTGACTCTTCTTCTATTTATTGGTTTCATTTCAAACTTGATGATTAACATTTAACTTTAGAAGAACAGTAACCATGACATTCCATAGTAGAACACAGATATAGATGTGGTGTCAATAAGTCCATAAAATCATTCCATTGGATACATATAATGGATTTTGAGGTAGAAATTATAATACTCTGAGTAGGTGTCCTCCTAGCTAATTATAAAGTACTATGTTCTTACAGTAGAACTAGATATATGGAAATTTTCAAAGGTTTTAATTCATTTTCTAAAATGAAATTCTCTGTTGAAAATTACAGGAAATGCTAGAGATGGAGGAGCATTTGTTGAGTCGGATCCTAACCAGGACAACCTGTTGTACATCTGAGGATGATGATGACACCTTGAGTATTATTTGTTTATTCTTTTTATCTCTAATTAGAGCATTGTTTAGCTCTTGCTACACTTGTTGATTGGACTGTTATGTCTTTTGTTGATCATTAGCCACTAGGTGTGATGAACATGTGTTATGATCGTACTTGAGATTGTTGTGATGCTGCTGAGATTTAAGTTTTCTTATGCTTGCATACTTTTTTTCCTTAAGTCTAATTTGTTTAACAGGTATGAGACACGGTTGTGAATGATTCATGTTTGGTCGAACATTGCACAAACCACCCATTCCGACGTCGGGTTTGCGGCGAACATAGGAGAAGATTATTGAATAATTTAGTATATGTCTGCGCATGTCGAGATCGACTCGGTGGTGACCCATGGGTTTTGTGTTTACCTAGGGCAAGGATCTACGTTGGAGGTACTATATATACATATTCCAAACTTGATAGATCATATGTATAATACTTTGAGTGAAGCATCCCTTACACTACTAAGGAGTCCTAATATTTGATATCTGAATAATTATGGTTGAAACAGATTGATCACTCTGTGATCAAGAGCTTTGGCGGCGGGGGAAGAACCTGCATCACTGTCAGGGTATATTCAAAGTTGTTGCTTACTGGAGGCATTCATATGTAAGTATTCAATAATGGGTCCGAGATAGTGAAAATAAGAAAGCTCTAGGCATGGGAAATGGCCAAAGCTCGTATTAACTAAGTTTTGGAGGGCATTGAAATCGCTTCTCTTTTGATGGTTGTGTGCTCGAATTTATGATCTTAGAGTATGGAGATTGGATGGTGATGATATCTATGAACACCAAAGTTTACGCATCCACGTTCACTTAAAAAGTGATTGTGACATCAAAATGAGATACTATGAGTAAACGAATGTGAATGTGAAACATGGAGTACAATAAAAGAAATCAGGCTAAGTTCTCTAATGTCTAGAAGGTTATAAAAACAGACTAATGCCTAAATAATGAGGAACTAATACATACCTTGCGAAATAAATTGAAATGATAACAAAAGAATCCATGAAGCGATCATCGGAGTATTGTAAAATGCACATTAGAGTATCCTCAAGCGATCATGTGATTATAAAGCTTTTTAGCTCAATCTAGGAGGATATCATTTGTAGATCATTTTGTACAAGAACTTAGAAATTCCTTCCTTTCAATTCTGATCGTGGGAACGTACTTTTTATGGTAACCAATCGCATACATACTTTTTATGGTGAACACTCACGTACATACTTGTTATGGTAAGCACTCTCGTGCATACTTTTTATGGTAGGATCATAACGGCACACTAACAAAATACGGACAAGTAAAAAAAAATTGCTTCACGAGGCAGCACCAAACTGCTCCTTGCAATAGTTATATTTGCTTGACAAGTAGAATCTTTGATAAAACAGGAACGAGAAGCTTGTTTTAGCCGGTAGGAGATGAATCGGGTATTCCCAAAAACTCATTTAACTGGAAGGGAAAAAACAATATATATAGTACAAGGAGAGATAAAAAGTGCAAAGACTAAAATGCCCATAAATTAGCAATCCCCCTCAAGTTGGTGCAAATGGATTGTAGATGCCCAACTTATTAGCCAGAAACTTGAATTGAGATGCTCCAAGCGCTTTGGAAAAGATATCTGTCGGTTGGAGTTTAGAACATAGATATATAGTAGTGATTTTTCTGGCTTGAACTTGCTCACGAATGTAGTGGCAATCAATTTATATGTGCTTCGTCCTCCCGTGAAATACTGGATTGGCCGCAATGTGAATAGTGGATTAACCATCGCAAAATAACTCCATGGGCATATCATGGGTCACTTGAAGATCAAACAGTGGGATTTTAGCCAAATAAGTTCACTGCAAGTGAACGCCATAGCACGATATTCAGCTTCAGCAAACGAGCGTGATACGGTATTTTGTTTCTTTGTTTTCCAAGAGATGCATTCAACAGAGTATGGATCCCATTTATCTCCATTATATTCCTCTTCAGGCAAACTTCAAACTTCATCGTTTCTTCTGGGCTTTCGGAAATAATAATCTTGTAATACAGCATAGTTAAATTTTAATATAATTCTTTTCTAAAACTAAATATAGACTATACTATTAATTACTTAAACCTCTCATAGGAGATTGCAAAATTACTGGTTGCACCCCTCTATCTTTTAAAACTACAAAAACCTTCCCTACATGCATGCACAAAATCACCACTAGCACTTTCCTCTAGGGGGGTATTTTTGTGCATGCATGTTATGAAATGTACTTAATTGAAGATTTTTGAAATTTCGAAAGATAATGAGGTGCAACTATAATTTTGCAATCTTAGAGAAGATATCCCGATATATGATCTATTATATGAAAAAATCCCTTCATGCCTATTTCATTCTTTGAGTTCATCAAATAGAAATAGACTCAAGAAAGAAACAAAAACAGAGCTGCAATTTATAATTAAAAATCCACTAAACAAAAGGCTGAGACATAGAAAATCTCCCACTAAATGGAAATTCCATAAAATGCAAGATATAACAATTAATCCATTGAAGTATTATATGAATGATAAAACAAATACATGCAAAAATTAAAAAAATTTAGGCAATTCTAAGACTCTAAACAGAACAATCTCCATGCTCCAGATTGCTGGGGACGAGGTCTCCTCCGCCAATTCCCATCTTTTGACTTCACCGAGCAAACTCCTTTTCATGTTATGTCCTCTCAATGTTGAGCTCCACGACTCGGATCGCCTTCACAAAAGCATTGTAACCGGCAGGCTTCAAAGTTATTAGCAGTTGCTTCAAGTTATCTCTCAGCCCTTTATATTGAACTGATGGGTCTTTTCTGTCAACCACATTATTTCCAACATTACAACTCAATCTCATAAACTCCTAAACATTGGCATCTAGTCATACCCCTTCGAAGATATCTTAAGAATTGTCCCTGAATGTTCGGTGGCATAGAATTAGAGAGATAATGTTTCAACATAGCAAGATATTTCCCCCATAGAAATTTGAGGTATCAAGTGTAACGGCCCGGATACCGCCACAGTATATCAATATTCATTTAAAAGCAATGTTTTGAACTTCACTTTTTGGCGCAGTATAATAGCATGCATCACATTGAGTACCAAATTTATACATCATCACATAACTTGTCTTTGCATTAAAAGTAATACACATTTAAAATTCCACTATGAATAAAATATACATACCTAATAGTCACGTGTAGCCAAGCTTCAAAATTTTCTTTTAGTCTGTCATTTTTTTTCCTAAAAAAGTATACAACTAAAGGATTAGACTTTAATAAAAACTAAGTGAGAATTTACCTTTTTAACCACTTGTATATGCAAACAAAGTGAATCTGTAACAATTTACATACATAGTTCATTATGTCAGTTGGATTAAACAATAATAGTATAATTAAATAGACAAAATTTACATAACAAGGATTAGTGTAAAGATAAGACATTTATCAATTACTTTGTTTATGTCATATTTCATTCACATATGCTTCATACGTGGTAGTTAATTTCATATTTATATAGATCATCATATTCATTTTATGTGTTCATTCGTATACTATAAAGCTCATTGTTCCTTTCATCTCATTCGTTCTTTCTTTCTCAATTCTGATTATGTATCTAGTAAACAACATATTCGTAGGTAAATAGTGTATAGTAAACAATTGTACAGTAAGTGGTATGTCATCATAATCAATATGTCCTCAGTATAGTAAGCAATATGAAATCGGTTCATATCCAGCTTAACTAAGTTAGTACTTCATTGTTATTTAACTCTTTTAAGTATTAAGAATTATTACACATTTTCATATAATATATGTGTCATATTTTAGGTAATGTTAAGGGTATTTGTATCTATATCAATATCAGTCATCAGTATTTCAGTATTCCGTCTTTGGGCCCAACCCCTCAGGGTCATCAACTACCAAATCAGTTCGTTCATCAAGCATCGATGTCTTTCAACCAATTGATTTGCCCATCGTTGTAACTTTTCTAATGCGGTCATCTTGCATTCTTACCCTCAACATTACCAATGCATCGATGCATTTCATATTCATTTCATTTGTGTCTTTATAATCTTTTATATAAATATATATGAGAATAGTTCTCTTCATTCAATTGTGTCAATAATATCTATCAGTGATAAAGAATTGTGAACTTATATAATTTCATAAATAATTCAGTTGACATGCAGGAAATAAGTTCGCTATGAATTTTTAATAGTTGTGTATATAATGAAAATACTTAAAAATAAAACATAAATTAAAAAAAGTAATCCTCAACGTGAGTTTCTCTTTTGCGTTCACTTCATGAACTCGTGGTTCACCATTGCATCAATCTTTCGATGTCATCCTCTATAGTAACCTATATTAATATTAGTTTAATCATCTTTTTTATTTATTTATGGCATCACTCTTTTATTTCCAATTATCCAAACCTCCTACAAAAATCTCCAATCATCCATATTCACATATATTGACAACCCTCATTCATATACCCAATTGAAGCCCATTACCATCATATTATGCATAAATCTCAATTTCATACAACTTCCATCTTGCCAAATATACACACTCAAGTAAATCATTGTGATAGAAAAATTATGAACTAGATGGGTTGTATGATTCCATAAACTTATAAAAATCCAACAAAAGCTCTATTATAACAGCCAACCATTACTAATATTACCCAAACTTCCAAAATCAGAAACCCTGGCTTGCTTAAGAATGAAATTCAACTTCCAACAAGAGAAAAGAAGGGGAAAAAGAGGAAGAAAGAAGGCTTACAGTCAAAAGAAGCAGTTAGGGAACAAATCGAAAACACGAAATCGGTGTTACTATAACCCCTCGACACAGGTTTGATCTTTACCATCATCGGCACAGAGAATCGAGAGAGAAAACAATATCTCCTTATTCAAATCATGATATATACTCATAATTGATAAGAAGAGAAGTTAAGAGCTTACAATGGGGAAGAAGAAAGTTGCGCAATCGGGCTTTGCCGAGCTACACAGAGAAACTATCGAGCCTTTCCGAGAACTCCTGTGTCGAAATCGAAGAAGGATGAGAAGAGAAAAGTCATTCCCATCACTCGACAGAAAGTTTCACCGAGAACCCTAGCGGGAAACATCGGGAGTAATTATATGTTGAACTGGATTCGAAATGAGGATGTTAAACGACTACTCGATGTATGTTGACTTGTAAAGTCAACTTACGTTGACTTAGTGTGCGTTTAACATCACTACAATATTTCTAGATACTATTCAACATACGTTGACTTGTGAAATCAACATATGTCGAGTTGTGAGTAACTAGATAGTACTCAGCGCATAACAACTTATGAAGTCGACATACATCGAGTTGGTGTGCCGATAATCATTTTCTATACTATGAGATAGTAGTCGATGCACATCAACTTTGTGAAGTATACGTAAGTTAACTAGTGATTTATAACTCGTCGCATAATTTTATCCCTCTTGGCGCACAAATAGGCAGTTTGTGAGACTGCTATAAATAGCATCTTTTAGGGGTTTTCAATTACTTTCTTTTAAAGTGTGACTCTTACGACAACTGAAGCACCTGCAGCTGCAGTCTCTGTAGAAAATGAAACTAGAATTTTGCGGAGAAGAAGGAGGAGGACCATCTTCCAACTCAAGTTCGTTGGATGAATAGTGAAGTGTTTTCGGCGTTTGTATGGACACTCATAGAGACGTAGATCTCTTTCTACATTGTGGTTCTCCCATGACTGTTATCCTTCTCGAAATATTGATTTTGATGCAATTATGAACTCAATTCTTGATATATTGGTTTTTTGCATGGTCAAATAAAATGAGTTTCTTGCAAATATTCCATTGTGCATATGATACCTATGAAACCCAATAGTGGTATCAGAGCTAGGTTGCAATTACCAATCTTTCAGAATGATTGTATATGAGTTTTTGGAAGTGTTTAAGAACTCATTGTGCTACCCTAGTATGCCTATAAATAGGGGCCCCATATCACACTTTGAAGGCATGTTGACTCATGTTTCTCAAAAACATCTTTGAGCCTCTCTTATGCCGAGCTAAGCTCTGGCTTAGGAGGGGAAGTTCTTACATACGTTCAGGCACGAGGCAGGACATCCTCGTTGCAGCTCATGAGATCCAATTTACAGGCAATCGAGAAAATGTTCTTACATTCGTGACCCGGCCGCTAGACAAGTAACTTTTGATCACAAACAGTCCAAATTTTTCTAAACCAGGATTTCCCTGGTTCCAACAATGATATTGGATGTTCGAACCAAATATGTATCAAGTCCACACTTGCTCAAGCTGAAGGATAATGAGGGGGTAACTTTTGAGTAGCTGGTTACTTTGAGTCACGAATGAAGGAGTGAAAGAGGGGGAGAAGAGATGGTCGTGAGCAAGCGGCGAGACTAGATCTACCCGGCACAGCAAATTCCTCTCTTGCGGCGGGAAATGCTATTGATATTAAACCTGTGTTACAGCTGATGTTACATTCAGATACATGAAATTAATATAATACAAAGCTTGAAGAAAAGAGATGGTGATTTGCAAGGAGGTCGTTGGGATCGACAGGAGCTGAAGGAGACCACCTAGTAGAGGCGAGACTGCCTAGCAGGGCGAGACCGCCTGATAGAGGCGAGACCTCCTGGTAGAGGTGAGACCGCCTGGCAGAGGCGAGACCGCCTGTCATAGGCGAGACCGTCTGGCAAAGACGAGACCGTCTGGCAAAGGCGAGACTGTATGGCAGAGGAGAGGTCGCCTGGCAGAGGCGAGGTCGCCTGGCAGAGGCGAGGTTGCCTGGCAGAGGCGAGATCGAGATTGCCGTGGTCTGAAAACTTGAGATCACTCAAGTCACAAGTTAGGGGCTGGAATCCTCTGAAGTCCATTTTCTGGTACCCTTACCCCTTTATTAATAGACGCGGGGGCCTGCCCAAACGGGCAGGTCCAAGAATAATGCGCTGCCCGGGGTACATGCAACCGTGCGGTCATGCGGTATTACTGGCCTCTGACCGCATGTGCCTTGGAGGTTTTGCTGAAGATGAGATAGACGGTATGGGCGGTCTCCAAAAATAGTGACCGCCGGGGCCGTTGATCCTAATCGATGAGCTAAGGTCGCGGAACTCCGAGCAAACATGAGACCGTTAGGCATACTGAGATTGTTGGGCACACTAGGATCGTCCAGGACCACTGAGACCGCCCGGGACACTGAGACCGCCTAGGCTGCTGAGACTGCCCGGGCTGCTCAGACCGTCCAAGCTACTGAGAAGAGATTAAGACGACCACTTGAAAAGTGGGTTTATTGCCAGAGAAGTTACATATAATTTTCATTTATGCAAACAATTGAAGGCACGAGCTAATACAAGTATATTTACAAGAAATTTAGGAAGATAAATCTAACCACCGAAAAGATCTCGGGAACAGCTCTACCTTTGAATGAACACTTGGGATTGTTAGAGAACACATACAGCTAAGCTTTTAAGCAATGTATTCTCACAGTTTTCCCTTTATTAGAAATTTCTCCACAAGCTTACGAAGAGCTCGACAACCTTCTGTATCATGACCAACACTCATGTGGTATTGACAGAATAAGTCCTTACGATAGCTCCTATGATCAGGTCGTAGAATGGAAGGTCTCATAAAACCTGGCTCCTGGTGGATTATGTGAAGAACTTCTTCCATAGAGAACTAAATTTGTATACTCTTTTTGAGATCCACTTTGCATATATGTGCGAGGAAGAGCATATGACTCTGGCTATTTTGATTGCTGAAGATTTTGAGGTTTAGATGAATGTCCATGACCATAATATATTTTATGTTGAGATACCAGGAGGTTGGATTCTTTATTGTATTCTAATAAACGGTTACCATAACCAATAGGAGGGCATATATGAAGAGACTTTTCTTTCTGTTGATGTGCCATTTGAGAAAGAGAGGAGATGAAATATGAGTTTGTATTCTCACCTTCGATGAAGTGATGAGTCCCAATTATATACACATTTTTGGACTCATCTGGGCTGATTTTCTAGTCTTTGCACTTCACTTTAGACATGTTTTCATTCCTATTTAATACTCCATGCTAAGTGCACTTCTAGGCCCGTTTTGATGTTATTTCTTGTTCATCTTCGTTACTAGTTTTCATGCAGAGTTAAGTGCCACCTTCAGTGGCTAGACTAGTGTTGTATGCTGGAACAGGAGTCGTGCAAGTGTTCCCGGTACAATTTTGTACAGGAACACTGCGCACGAACACTGGCTCTTTGGCGCACGACCACTGATCGTGCGCACCGAACGCCCATTTTATGAGTTCTGTCTGGCTTATCGCACGACCATTTACGATAGTGCGCACGACCACTAGTCGTGCGTCACTGGTCGTGCGAACATGTATTTTATAAATTTCTTTCATTTCAGGCTCCCTCCAGGCAGCGCGCACGATCGCAGAACTCCAGTGCGCACGACCACTGGTCGTGCGCCAATGACCGTGCGCAGCTTTCGTTTCAGCGCCTATAAATATCCTGTTCGCAAATTAGGGCGGGATCACGATCGGGAACTCCGTTCAGTCCGCCGTTTTCGCCCTTTCCACGGGTTTTCCACCCCCCTAGGCCTCCTCCATCATCCTTGAGCTCCAAGGAGAGGTTTCTAGCCCAAAGATCGCCAACATCGAGCAAGGAGATCGTGTATCGGAGGAGATTGGATCATGACACGAAGAAGACGAGCCATTGGGAGGAAGTGACAGCCCTCCTCTACCTCGGACGCAGTTGAAGACCGAGCGTGGACGCGGATTGACAACCCAGCGATTCCAACCGTGAATCTTCGGCAAGGCTTCGGATGTGGTCGACTCCTTTACTCTCTTTTTCCTCCCTTATGTTGTTGACTGTATAAACTAGTTCCCTCTATATTTTGATGATGTGTGCTATGAACAATATTGCTTAATGTTTATTTAATTTATTTGGAATCATTTAGTTCATATGTGCTTATTGAGGTGCGCCCCCATCTAATTTCCATTCCACCATCATGTTCGGTGCCGCCCTAGCAATTGCTAGTGGCGTGCTTGTTGAAGAGGTGCCGGCGACCCTCATTCTGTTAGCCTACTCGCCCATCCGCCTAGCGAAGCGTGGCATAGCGGCCCGTGTATTCCACTCGCCCTTCGAAGCAGCGCGCTCAAGGCCTGCATAGTTCGATTCCGTCTGCCTACTCATCCATCCGCCCTTGCGACGCAGCGCGCTCAAGGCCTGCCTAGTCTCCATTCCGCCAAGCGAAGCATTGCATAGCGGCATTGCATAGGAGTAGTCATAGCATTTTCTCTTTATTTTCCACAATCCAAAATCCCCGTTTCCGCATCCATCCGCTCAAAAGGACTTCAATCTCAAGTCCTTCCTCGATAATAAACTCCACCTTACTGTGTTCCTTTGAGATTCGATACTCGGGGATTACTCCTCGTTTTATATTACTTGAACGATCGGTACACTGCCGTTTCGTGTCGCAGTCAAGCTACCGCCTATAGCGGTGTGTGAGATTCGCGCCATCAAGTTTTTGGCACCGTTGCCCGGGAACACAGTCGTGTGAGATTTCTGGAGAGGGAGAACCTGAGAGAGAAGCCCTTCCATTTGTAAATTGCATTTCTTTGTTTTATTTCTTTTTATTCCATTTTCCTATTTTAATTAGGTTGCTTTAGTAATTTTTGTTAGGTGTAGTATTTTGCACAATATCATTTTTATTTTGAATCGTATTATCTTCACACTATGTGGGCACATCCGTTGTCGTTGGTGTGGAGCTACCTCCCGCTCTAGTGATGAATGCCCTACGGAGAATAGTAGGCATAATTCTTATAGCCCAGCATATGGAGCACCGATTTTGTCTGATACTCCATATGGTGCGCGTAAGTCTTATGGCTACTCTGCTGAGCCTTTACCGTCGTACTTCTTTTCGGCTTCAGCCCCCGCTGTGCCAAAGAAGCCCGCAAGGCAGTGCCAGTTTTGTCGGAGCACTGATCATGTCTTGAAGGACTGTTGATGGCGCTAATCTCACACACCGCTATAGGCGGTAGCTCGACTGCGACACGAAATGGCAGTGTACCGATCGTTCAAGTAATAAAGTTTGGGAATAGGATCCCCGAGTGTCGGTCTCTTGAGGAATGCAGGTTGGGTAAACGAATCGTGTTGTGTGACTATTGTTACACAAGCGTAAACAGACACACAAAAAGGGGGGTTTTGGTTGGGTTTTCCTACACTTAACAACAATGAAGGAAATGTGGGTCGAAAGCACCGCTTCGCAAGGCGAGATGGATGCAACGGCCGCGATGCCATGCTTCATGAGGCGGATGGAGCGTGCTCTAGTGCGGGAAGGTGAGGGTCGCAAACACCTCTTCACAAACGCCGTTAGCTCTTGCGAACGCGTATCGAACACCTAGAGTGCGTGAGTGAGTGAGTGGATGAGTGGAGGCGAAGCGATTCACAAGCAAGTAATGATGAGAAGAGGAGAAACATTCATTTCATTTAAACCAAATATCATGAGATTCAAGTTTAAAAGATTCAAATATTACAACGAAGGAGAGAGGAAAGAGATAACCAATGGATGAAGACTAGCGGCCGTTCACGGCCGGAATGGTAGTTTGTCAAGCTACCTCCGGACGCGGGCGGACTGTGCTTCCGGTGTAGAGAAACTGTCACGATCTCTCTACGTGGTTCCGTCGTCTTCTACCTCAGTATTCCTCTTCTTCTCACCGGACTGGAGTGGAAAACAGCTGCTTGAGGGCTTGCGGATGGTGGAGAATGCTCCCGGACAATGGAGAAATGCTTGGAATGGTTGGAGAGGACTTCCCCTTGCGTAGGAGATGAAGTGGGGGCGTCGAGGGATGGAAATCGCCCGAGTACGGACAGCAAATCGTGCTCCCGGCGGCTTGATCCCGCCCTAAAATCGGAACAGGCAATATATAGGCGCTGGACCGAATACTGCGCACGGTCATTGGCGCACGACCAGTGGTCGTGCGCACTGGAATTCTGCGATCGTGCGCCCTGCCTGGAGGGAGCCTGAAATGAAAGAAATTTATAAAATACATGTTCGCACGACCAGTGGCGCACGACCGGTGGTCGTGCGCACTATCGTCAATGGTCGTGCGATAAGCCAAACAGAACTCATAAAACAGGCGTTAAGTGCACACGATTAACGGCTCACGACCAGTGGTCGTGCGCGATAGAGCCAGTGATCGTGCGCAGTGTTCCTGTACAGAATTGTACCGGGAACACCTGCACGACTCCTGTTCCAGCATACAACACCAGTCTAGCCACTGAAGGTGGCACTTAACACTGCATGAAGACTAGTAACGAAGATGAACAAGAAATAACATCAAAACGGGCCTAGAAGTGCACTTAGCATGGAGTATTAAATAGGAATGAAAACATGTCTAAAGTGAAGTGCAAAGACTAGAAAATCGGCCCAGATGAGTCCAAAAATGTGTATATAATTGGGACTCATCAACTGTGCCGAGTATCTTCGCCAATTGGACGAGGATGACGAGCCGGATATCCGGATCGTCCCAACTCCTAACTCTGGCGGCACACCTTCAACATCCGGCTATGTATCTTTGTCACCTTCACATCTTGAAGGGAATGGCATGGACACGGTCACCGGATGTGCGGTTGATCTATGCACCGACATTGCTGAGCCTATTCTCCATGTGCATCCACCACCCCTAGTGGATTCGATTCTTTGTGAGGAATCGGTGCTCAACTTTTATCAGAGCACTACCCCTCTCACTATTGTGCACACTACTTTCGTCTCTGACGACATTGTTGAGGAGGTGTCGCGGGATGAGGCTAGCGATTTATGTGTTATGCCTGCTCCTATGGAGGAGGACAACCTTCTAGGTGAAGAGGAGCTTTCCTCAACACCGGTGGAGGAAGTCCAAATCTTGGGCATGGCCACTGTCGATCCCGCTGAACCTTGCGGCATTGATGACAATGCCAACATTATTTTACTTCCCCAACCTGATGGGAGTGAGACCGGGATCACGCCCCCAATTGATGTTTATTTATGTTTTTCGTCCTCTTTATTTCTTGATCCCCTTCCTTCATCTGAGTCTATGCAGGTTGAATCTTCGCAGGTACTTCAGGAGGACTTGGAGCTTTTTGCTCAAGTCAATGATGAGAGCATCCTTTCATGTGAGGAGGATTATTCCTCCTCCATTGAGGAAGCCCCACTCATTGCCTTCGCCTCCTGCTGTCCCCCTGTTGACGACACCTTGCTAGGCAAGGATGTGTTTGGTGAGTTGAGTGAGGATACCCCCCTCTCTTCTTATCTTCTATTTCCTCTACCTGTGTTAAATAGATATTATCATTTGTGTAGAGGAGTAACTATTCTGTCGCCGTATCGGTACCCACTACCGACACGCGTATTAGAACAGTTACCTGTTCATTTTCACTATCATACGCCTATCAGTTAATATACATCTAAAACTCTTAAATAAATCCCGTTGGGGACATGTAGCCCAACAGTTATCTAGGATTAATCTTTTTCTTCGTATTTGCATTGTTCTCCTTTCTACCCTATTTTCTTACTGTAAATTAGTTTTTATTACGGCTGTGTTTGGCCCCTCATGCGCGGTGGACCCTGGAACGCTCATGGGGCGCGGTGGATTCAGTTTTCATGAAAAAGCTGGATGCCAGAAAATTTCCTTCGCGCACGATCGATGGTCGTGCGCAGTTTTTATCGCGCACGATCATTGATCGTGCGATCGGCCCAGTTTCTTTATAAAAATCGGTTCGCCCGAGCCCTGTGTACGCATCCTAGGTCTTCGCTTCCGTCGTCCTCTCTCTACTGTTCGTGCGCTGTTTCTGCTGGGTGCTCGTCGATCGTGCGTCCTCCCTCCCTCCGGTGAGCCCATTTCGGTTCTTCCTCCTTCCCTTGCCCGAATCCCACCATGAGTTCCAGTGCTCGCCATTTCACCAAGTCCTACCACCGCTCTGGCCGTCCCTCTGCCTCTCCAGCTTAGATCCTTGCTCGAATGGCCACGTTTTCCAAGGATTCGCACACTCGGTGATACAACTCACTGAAGGAGAAGCCATTTCTGTCCCAACGTTTAGTCAATTGGAACGAGCTTAATTCTATTGGCGACAATGGCGAGTTGGGGGAGGCCGTCTGCCTTCGTTATTCATTTGATCACTAGAGCAGGGTGTTTGAGTGTGATGACCTCGGCTACCGGGAGCTCACATTGGAGTTTCTCGCAACATTCGAGTGGGAGTTGCTGTCCTGCGGCCTACGTCCAGGAAAATGTTCTTTCCGAATAATGGGGAGAGTCTTCACTCTTTCTCTTGCAGAGTTGGCGGTGAGCGCAGGTTTTTACACTAAGGAGGAGGCTGCGGCGATTGATTTTTCGAGTACGAGTATCTCCTTCCCTGACGACGTCACCCCGCGTGCTGCGTGGTGTGCCCTCACAGGTCGTGACGAAGAGTATGTTGCCAGGAAGAGCAAATCCACCTGGATTGTCGCGCCTGCTCTCCGATACCTGCAGCACGTTCTTAGTCATTCTCTTGTCGCCCGAGCTCTCAGTCAGAATGCCGTAGGGTGGCAAGATTTGACCTGCTTATATAGTATGGAATTCCGACTGCCCTTGCATATGGGCTACTTGCTCGCTCTCTTCCTCCATCACGAGGCCACCTACGGTCTCACTGGTGCCATTGGTGGTGCATATTATATCACTCGCATTGCTAAGGGATTGGGGGTTTGGAGTCAGCTGCCTCCGATGGTGCAGGTAACTGCGCCTTCCTTCATCACCAGGGCCACCATGGTGAGCTTTCATTTACTGCGGGTTGTGGGGAAGAAGAGTAGCAGGCGTTTTGTGGTCGTGATGCCAGGTGATGCGCCTAGGGAGAGGCAAGTTGATGAGGAGCACGGAGAGCTGGCTGAGCCGCCGACCACTCACCGAGAGAGCCCTCCCGCAGCCGCGGCGTCAGTCATCCATGCCGGAGCGGAAACACAAGGAGGAGGGTAGTTCTTCACGAGCACCGGAGGTCCCAAGCTTCAACCGGCGCCTTTCCGACTTGGAAGCGAACCAGTATTGGCTGACGGACTTTGTGTATCAGCAAGCCTTGCGGGGAGGACTGAATATTCCCCCACCTCCTGGCCGTGCCGCATCTTCATCCGGACCTCCGCCGTCCGTCGTTGTTTTAGATAGTGACAGCGACGACGAGTGATTTGTCCACCCCGTGTGCAGGCCAATCTCAGTCTTATCTTGTTCTTGCTGTTGTTTTTGTTTATGTCTCTTCGAGTCGTATGAGCTTACTTTATTTTGTTGTAATAATAACACTTTGATTCTGGATGCTCATCTGGGCATCGTTTTGTGAATTTTGTTTTCATGTTTTGTCCCTTCTGTTATGTGCGCATTTGCTTAATCTTATTCGCAGGAACTCGCTCACCTCCATGGGAGACAACCCAGATTTCCTGATTTTATTTTTATCTAACATGTTTAGTTCAGCTTTTATATTTGTTTTTGCTATTTTTAGTTTTGTGCTTGCAGGTGTGTTGTGTTCTTTGGTGTGGATGCTGCGGACTGCTCTTTATCTTAATCGCCAATCGTCTGGTATGCTCAATTCTGAGCATTGGGTAACACTTCTTCCCCCCTTAGCTTCCAATTTCTGTGATGTAATGTTTAGACTAAGTCTGGGGGAGAATATGTTGTCATCCACTGTGCACGAGTTGCACTGCATACTAGAAGTTTGTTTATTATTTATCTTTATCATCATCATTGTTTTCATGCTTCTTGCACCACTTCACCCACATGAGTGCGTGCTTACCTATTTGTTTTGTTTCCGAATGAACTGTTTTGGTTGGAATATGAAATAGGACGTTAGCTTAGGAATTACTATTTGGAGTGCGATGTTGACTCGAGCAGTGTTCTAGTCGCACCCGCATGCTGCAGTAGAATTTGAGTAGAACTAGATTGTCTCTATGCATCTAATTTATGTTTAGTATTTTTGCATAAATTTAGATTTGTTATACTCAAATGGTGAATGTGAACGAAATTGACGATAACCCGGTGTTGTGTGTGTACGAGCACTAGTCGTGTGTTGCTCGAGTCGGGAGGAAGGTTTACCTTTCTCGTGGGCTAAGAACTTGCCCCAAGCTACTCTCGAAGCATGGGCGAGAGCGCCTCTTTGAGTTAAATATGATATAGGCCACCTTTTGGCTAGTTTGAGCCTTAGCTTCCCGTGTCCTATTCGCTCACCTTTGCAAACCAAAATTGTGCCTACCACTCTTTTGTTCAGCTCCTCTTCATCCACCAAATCCCGAAGCTTATCCTACACCCGCAACCAAATTGCTGTTTAACTGCGCTCATAATTCTCAATTTGTTGTGATGTTTGGAACTTGTGCGTTGTGAAGAAAAACATGTTTTATTTTGCTGAATTTGAACCAACTGGAGGATAAGTAAAAGAAGAAAAGTATGTTGTAAAAAGAAAAAAAAATCTGAAAAAGAAATATGTCGTAAAGAAATCCTTCCGAGCTAAATAGAAAATCTGTTGGTAATTGTGAAGTAGGCCGTGTGCACACCTAGTTTTCATAATAAGTCTGGGGGTGTGTCACACGAGCATTGTTTTTGGTTTTGTGCGGTGCAGCGTTCCGTTAGCTCACTTGGGTTGGGTAGCCATCGTGTTTAAATTTGAATATCATACCGCAACCTAAGCCCCAATATAATCCTAAAAGCCCTATTGATTTGACTTGTGAGTTGCTAACGCCGTGGAGAGAGTGTGACCGGGCGAGCGTATGGTTCACGACGTTGATGGATTTCAGCGGAGTTATTCCTAAACCCTGACCTTGTGCAACACCCGCCTTAGTGTCTTGTTACTTTCACACCGGGCATAATCGTTCGAATTCTTCATAATTCACCAACTGAGTATAACTAAATCTCTACCTACGCTCTAATACTTTCGTAAATTAGTTAGCATAATTCGAATCTCTTTTTACTAAATTTCTATTTGCATGCTTTTGTTACTTCGCATTATACTCCTTTGTGTAATTTTCTTTGTTAACTACCATTTTCACACTCCGCCGAATTCGTTTGCTCGGGACGCGCAAACAGGTAAGTCTGGGGGTGTGATGAGTCCCAATTATATACACATTTTTGGACTCATCTGGGCCGATTTTCTAGTCTTTGTACTTCACTTTAGACATGTTTTCATTCCTATTTAATACTCCATGCTAAGTGCACTTCTAGGCCCGTTTTGATGTTATTTCTTGTTCATCTTCGTTACTTGTTTTCATGCAGTGTTAAGTGCCACCTTCGGTGGCTAGACTGGTGTTGTATGCTGGAACAGGAGTCGTGCAGGTGTTCCTGGTACAATTCTGTACAGGAACACTGCGCACGATCACTGGCTCTTTGGCGCACGACCATTGGTCATGCGCCACTGATCGTGCGCACCGAACGCCCATTTTATGAGTTCTGTCTGGCTTATCGCACGACCATTTACGATAGTGCGCACGACCACTAGTCGTGTGTCACTGGTCGTGCGAACATGTATTTTATAAATTTCTTTCATTTCAGGCTCCCTCCAGGCAGCGCGCACGATCGCAGAACTCCAGTGCGCACGACCACTGGTCGTGCGCCAATGACCGTGCGCAGTATTCGTTTCAGCGCCTATAAATATCCTGTTCACGAATTAGGGCGGGATCATGATCGGGAACTCCATTCAGTCCGCCGTTTTCGCCCTTTCCACAGGTTTTCCACCCCCCCCCCCCCCCCCCCCCAGGCCTCCTCCATCATCCTTGAGCTCCAAGGAGAGGTTTCTAGCCCAAAGATCGCCAACATCGAGCAAGGAGATCGTGTATCGGAGGAGATTGGATCGTGACACGAAGAAGACGAGCCATTGGGAGGAAGTGACAGCCCTCCTCTACCTCGGACGCAGTTGAAGACCGAGCGTGGACGCGGATTGACAAACCAGCGATTCCAACCGTGAATCTTCGGCAAGGCTTCGGATGTGGTCGACTCCTTTACTCTCTTTTTCCTCCCTTATGTTGTTGACTGTATAAACTAGTTCCCTCTATATTTTGATGATGTGTGCTATGAACAATATTGCTTAATGTTTATTTCATTTATTTGGAATCATTTAGTTCATATGTGCTTATTGAGGTGCGCCCCCATCTAATTTCCATTCCACCATCGTGTTCGGTGCCGCCCTAGAAATTGCTAGTGGCGTGCTTGTTGAAGAGGTGTCGGCGACCCTCATTCCGTTAGCCTACTCGCCCATCCGCCTACCGAAGCGTGGCATAGCGGCCCGTGTATTCCACTCGCCCTTCGAAGCAGCGCGCTCAAGGCCTGCATAGTTCGATTCCGTCTGCCTACTCATCCATCCGCCCTTGCGACGCAGCGCGCTCAAGGCCTGCCTAGTCTCCATTCCGCCAAGCGAAGCATTGCATAGCGGCATTGCATAGGAGTAGTCATAGCATTTTCTCTTTATTTTCCACAATCCAAAATCCCCGTTTCCGCATCCATCCGCTCAAAAGGACTTCAATCTCAAGTCCTTCCTCGATAATAAACTCCACCTTACTGTGTTCCTTTGAGATTCGATACTCGGGGATTACTCCTCATTTTATATTACTTGAACGATCGGTACACTTCCGTTTCGTGTCGCAGTCAAGCTACCGCCTATAGTGATGTGTGAGATTCGCGCCATCATGAAGCCGTTAGCTCTACCAATAAAATCTTCATAAGACTTAGGTGGATCACATTTTACTTCAAAGCTAAACAACCCTTGTTGGAGGTCGCATATTAAGGTCGCTTGATACATGTCCTGATTAACATCAACGATATCCAGAACTTCTTTTCGGAATCGGTCAACAAAATGAGCAAGAGTCTCATTATCTCCTTGTTTGATCTGAAAGAGAGTTGTTGGACCTCTCTTCTGCTTCCTTGAGGTAGCAAACCTCAAGAGTATTTCTCTTCAAAGATCAGCGAAGCAAGTAACTGATTGAGGTGGCAGGTTGAAAAACCATTCTCTAGCTTGACCGTTGAATGATGTAACTAATAATTTGCACTTGATCCCATCTGAAATAGTATTTAATGAGATAGCAGATTCGAAAGCTTGAAGATGGCCGATGGGATCTTCTTCTCTAGAGAAGACAGGAAGACGGGGCTCTCTAAACCCATTATGAATATGCTCCAAACGAACTTGATCAGTGAAGGGAGATGGCTCTTCCTCCTCAACTAGAATGTGAGGAGTTGAGAAATGAGTAGCAGGAAGAGGAGCTTGTTGGACATGTGTGTCACATCCCATTGTTTGAGAATAACAAATCCCAAATTGTATTTGATCTTGCTTGTTGTGTATTTAGAGTGTGCAGGAACTATAGGTGGAATACTCCACAGGTAGAAAACAGATTGGAGATGACTCTCTAGAAAGTGTGTTAACGCTCGCGTTAGTTGTTAACGCCCAGCGTTAACAACCACTGAGAAGGAAACCGCTGAGATGGCGTTCGATGAAATTTGAAGGAAACTGCGTTCGACGAAATCAGAAGGAAACTGCATTCGACGAATGGAAACTGCATTCGGCGAAATCTGAAGGCGCTCGACGAAACCTGAAGGAAACTGCGTTTGACGAATTAAAGTTAAATGCGCTCGACTTATTGCGTTCGACGAACTGAACTACGCTCGACGAATTGGAGCATTCGACGAACTGAACTACGCTCGACAAATTGAAGTTAACTGCGCTCGACTTACGGCGTTCGACAAACTGAACTGCGCTCGACGAATTGGAGCGTTTGACGAACTGAACTGCGCTCGACGAATTGAAGTTAACTGCGCTCGATGATAGCGCGTTCGACGAAACAAGTTTCGTTCGACGAAACAAGTTTCGTTCGACGAAACAAGTTTCGTTCGACGAAATTGGTTTCTGCCACGATCCTGACGGTTGCGACGAAATGGGATTCCGTTCGACGAAGGCACGTTCGTAAAAATTAGGTTCGTTTGATGAAATTTGGTTCTGCCACGATCCTGATGCTATGCACGATCTCAGCAACTGCCGTACATATTCACTAACGTCGGCGTTAACTCCTAACGCCACGCGTTAGCTCCCATGGTTATTTAAAGACCTAATTTCATTTTGCTCGGGGGGATTATTGAAGCCTTTATTCCAGAAATCTCAGAGAGCTTCCAGAAAGAATACCTGTGCCAAAACTCCATTGTTGTTATGCTGCCGAAGATGGATCTCCCACAAAAAGCTTAAGGAGAATTCTGGAGGAGGATTACGTCACGCTACATCTGAAGGATGATCGCTTCGACCTCACTCATATTACAGCGATCCTTCATCTCCAACTTCAGAAGATCTCATAGGGAGTTTTTATTATCTTTACTTTCATTCCATATTTTTTTTGTAACCGTTTAGAGAATTCGCCTTGTGTTGGCGACTAGGTCTGGGTAGGACTTAGGGAGGAATTCACCTTGTGTTGGCGACTAGGTCTAGGTGATTAGATCTAGGGGGTGCTCGAGGCCATATCCGGGGAAGGATTGGCTAGAGCGGCTTGAGGCCATATCCGGGGAAGGATAGGCTAAAGCCAACCGGTTTGTGGGGATATAAGTCGGTATAGAAAAGGAAAAATTATTTTACTTTGTACGCCTCCGATTTTTAGCGATATTGAAATCAAATTTATGTAAACACCTTTTTTATATAATATAATCATGTCTCTTTTTGTGCAAATTACAATTGTTTCTTCCTTTAAGTTAAGGAAATGACGGCGACGACACCAGTGTTCTTAGCGACACTGAGGTAACTCCTCCCACTTATGATGAACTCTTTAATGAATTCCTTGAAACTTGCAAAGCTTTTGATAAAAATATGAAAGATAGTATTTTATTGAATCGTTAAAATGAATCTCTTATTAAAGAAAATCAAAAGCTTTCCAAAAAATTAATTGTTTTAGAAAAGAGAAAGGTTTCTTGCCAAGAGTGTGATTAATCCACTAAATTGGCAAAAGATATTGAAGAGTCACTTTCTAAAGCCCTCTCTCATGCCAAAACTCTTACAAAAGAGAAGGGGGAATTAGAAAGAAAATTAGAAGCCTCTCTTTTTCAAAAATAATAAAAAAGGTTTTGAAAATAGTTGTGTCATGCTTATGAAAGAAAATTCTTCACTTAAAGCACAAGTTCATGATCTCACCATGGCCATTAAAAATTTTGGAATAGGCCAAAAATCACTAGAAATGATTTTAGGGAACCAGTGCCATGGTTCTGGAAAATTTGGGCTTGGATATCGAGGAGAGGGCTACCGCCCAGCGCTAGCCACTAACGTCGGCGTTAGCACCTCATACAAGAAGCCTGAATTTTCTTTTTCAAAATATTTTTTTTCTGTAAATCCAATTTCTTCCCGCAAGAAAATATTACAAAAAAAGGTCTCAACCCCCTTTATTTCGTGTGCAAACTATTATAGGTTAGGTCACACATCTAGTTCTTGCAGGAAAATAAAACAAAATACTTTAAAACAAATCTGGCTACCTAAGGCTTCCACTTATTCTATGGGTGGTTCTACTTGGGTATCCGTATCTTTACTCTCATCTTCTTTCTAGATGTGCAGGCAGACTAAGGACAATGAAGACGTGTGGTACTTGGATTCAGGATGCTCCAAGCACATGACGGGCAAAAAAGCAAAGTTCCTTAGCCTAGAAAAGAAGAAGGGAGAGATCGTGATGTTTGGTGATAACGGAAAGGAAGGATCATGGGAATTGGTACAGTTGGTAACAAATCCTTTACTATATCCCGTCATGAACAAAAAACCCGATCGGGTCGGCCCGGACCGGGCCCGATCGGGCTTTTTCCTACATCGGGTCGGGCCGGCCCGGTCCTCCCCTAGAATCGGGCCGGTCCGGGCCGGGCAGGCAGCACTTATGTGCTGCCTGCTCCGGCACTTCAGGCCGGGCCGGGCAGGACCAGGCCGGTCTCGGGCCCGATCCGTGCCGGCCCAGTTTTTTATTTTTTAATTTATAATTTTTATTTTTTAATTTTTATTTTTATAAATAATTAAATATTGAAAATTTGAACAAACAATTTAAAAAAATTTAAAAAATTTAAGGTAGAATTATATTATATTACGAATTAGATCCGGGTCGTTGGCTGCTCTCATGGCAGCATGGCTGCCACGTGGCAGCCATGCTGCCATGAGCCTAATGGCTCTTAATAAAAAGAGCCGTTAGGCTCAATCGGGCCTTGCCCGAGACCGGATCGGGCTATGGCCGGCCCGGTCTCGGGCTAGCCCGATATTACCTAAGTCCTTTTGGGCTGAAGCCGTAAATACATCATGTTATGTTATGAATAGAATCATGCTTCGCCCATCTCTTAATCTCACACCATATGAACTCTATTTTCAAAAGAAGTCTAATGTATCTTATTTCAAAGTTTTTGGTTGTAAATGTTTTATTGAATACAAAAGATAGCTTGGGAAAGTTTGATGAAAATGTGATGAAGGAACTTTTCTTGGGTACTCTTCAACTAGTAAAGCTTATAGAATTTTTAATAAAAGAACTAGTAGAGTTGAAGAGTCAATAAATGTAAAATTTGATGAGTTTGTTCCTTGTGTAGAAAAACTTTCTGTAGGCAACGAGGATGATATCTTATAACCTTTGGAGCATAGTGATGAGGAATCTTCCAAAGAAGAAAAAGAGGAGGCCAAGGAAGATGAATATGTACCTCCAAGTGCCTTGAAATTCACAAAGGATCATCCACGGGAATTAATAATTGGTGAACCATCCATCGGGGTAAGAACTCGCTCTTCTCTTCATGAATCATATTCAAATATCTGTTTTGTTTCCGAAATTGAACCAAAAACCGTTTCTACCGCTTTAAATGATGAATTTTGGTTTTTGGCTATGAATGAAGAGTTAGAACAATTTGAGCGACATAATGTTTGGAAATTAGTAGAAAGACCATCTAATCACCCGGTTGTAGGTGTAATATGGATTTTTAAAAATAAATTAGATGGTGAGTCTAGAATCACTAGAAATAAGGCACGCTTAGTAGCACAAGGATATTCACAAATCGAGGGGATAGATTTTGATGAAACTTTTGCACCCGTTGCTAGGTTGGAATCCATTAGAATTTTTCTAGCATTTGCAAGCTTTAAAAGAATAAAACTATTTCAAATGGATGTAAAAAGGGCTTTTCTCAACGGGTTTGTAAAAGAAGAAGTTTATGTTGAACACCCCCCCCCCCCCATTTTATTAATGAAAATTTCCCAATCATGTTTATAAACTAGAAAAAATGCTTTTTATGGTTTAAAACAAGTGCCACGTGCATGGTATGAAAGACTTACATTATTTTTATTAAAGCACAGTTATATTATGGGAAGTGCCGATAATACTCTCTTCATTAAACGTAATAATGATGATTTAATTATTTTGCAAATATATGTTGATGATATAATATTTGGATCTACTAATGAAGAGTTGTGTAATGAAGTTATTAAAGTGATGAAAAATGAATTTGAAATGAGTTTAGTAGGAGAACTTTCTTATATTCTTGGTTTTCAAATATCAAAAAGAAATGATGGTATTTTTATATGTCAAACCAAATATGTCTATGATATGCTTAAGCATTTTGGTTTTGAAAACCTTAAACATGCTTCTACACCAATGAGTGCATGCATCACTTAAATTAGGAAAAGATGAATCGGGAATTTCAATTGATCAAACCTTATATAGAGGTATGATCGGATCCCTACTTTATCTTAGTGCAACTAGACCCGATATTATGTTTGTCGTATGCTTATGTGATCGATTTCAAGCCAATCCAAAAGAATCTCATTTAAAAGCGGTAAAACGAATTTTTAGATATCTTATTGGGTCATCTAGATTAGGATTATGGTACCTGCACAATAATTCATTTACACTTCACGGCTACTCCGATTCGGACTACGCTAGTTGTTCACTTGATAGAAAAAGCACTAGTGGTACTTGTCATTTTCTAGGACCTTCATTAGTTGCATGGTCTAGTAGGAAACAAAATTCGGTTGCACTCTCCACCACGGAGGCCGAATACATTGCATTAGGGAGTTGTTGTGCACAAGCACTATGGATGAGCCAAACTTTAGAGGACTTTGGTTTTCATCTAAAACTTATAGAATTAAAATGTGACAACAAAAGTGCCATTGATCTCACAAATAATCTGGTACACCACTCTAGATCCAAACATATAGATGTGCGTCATCATTTCATAAGGGATCACATTGAAAAGGAAAATGTTAGGATAAGTTTCATTGGCACGGACTCTCAACTTGCTGATATATTTACTAAACCTCTTCCCGATGCAAGGTTTCAAATGTTAAGGTTGGAATTAGGAGTCTTAGACATCTTAGGATGAATAACATGTAAAATGCTAATGTTTTATGCAATTTGAGCAATCAAGACATCTCCAAAAATTACAAAATTTCTGCATAAGACTACTCTAAGGACACTTAATAAATATCAAAAATCAGATTTTTTTTTCAAATTCTCAAAAAATCGTGTACTGTTTCCAGTGTTAGCCCTAACGCCAGCGTTAGCGTTGGTGTTGGAGTTTTCTGATTTTTAAATTTCTAAAAAACCTTAAAAATATGTTAGTTTATATTTACTAATTTGTTTTTGAATTTCTGATATTTATTATCTTTGTTTTAATTTATATTTAAGAAAATCAACTACAAAAATTCAAAATTCAAAAATACAAAAATATACATTTGTGATTTTTCTATTTTTATTTCATTAAAAATTTTCAAAACAACAAAAAAAATTTGTATGATCTTTATTGCTAATATCAAGCATGAATGAATTCTATTAGTTAGAATTATTTACAATGTTAACATTTATTCCTTCAAATTACTATGAACATTGTTTTGTTTATCATGCTTTGATATATCTAGTTAAAGTGCATCAATTATATTGAAAAATATGTGTAGATCCAAGCTTAGCATGCCTCTAAGTATGAGTAAATGTATTATGATTGATAATGATACCTTTCACTCACTTATTTTGGTAATCAACATGTGTGTTTAAATCTAAAATGCTTGTTTGTGTATTGTATTTGTACAATAAATTAAAACTTGCATAAGTTTATTACCTACACTACATTTGAATTGCACTTATGAAATTTTGAAAAGTGGTTAAGTTTCAAAATTGTGGGTTTGCAAAACAAGTGTATTCGGATAATGTTGTCGCACAAATATGAACAAAAAAATTATATATGTAGACAACTATAACTCCACCAAGCACTACTTGAATCTCCTGATAAGTCTTCATAAGCATTGTGAGGTTGAGCACCTTGGAAAGAATAGTAAAGTGTCTTGTGCAACCCTTGATTAATACACCACTTTTTTATAAAATAGTGTGCATTAAAGTGTGTGAAAGTTAATTTACTTATGTTTTATTGTGCACTTTACTTTACATATGTCTTGTATTTTGTGATTTAAATCAATTGTTAGCATTGCCCAAAATATACTTAAGTGCACATCATTATCTTTCATAACACTTCTTCTCATGAGTATTGGATTCTAATGCTTTATCTATACTACTCTTTATATAACAAATGCACTAGATAACCTAGCATGATCTCTATAATGTTTTGGTATCTCTTGAACTTAAAATTAAGTAACATTGTAGTATTTTCCTTTTTGATATTTTCATTTTCATGCTTGGTATCTTTATGTAAAACTATGAGATTTCAAAAAGGTTAAAACATCTTTACATTTTGAACTTAAAACTCATATTTTTACATATGTTTTTCATGCTTACAGAAAGATGTTTCTTATAATCTTTCGCTTGCTTACAACTCTTATCTTTTTATTTGAAATCTCTTATATATATACTATGCTTTAAATCTCTATCATTATCTATATTATAAAAGCTCGATCATGCTTTATCATTTATAAGAAATGGCTCCTTACTGCCCTCACCCTACCTTCTTTTGATAATACCAAAAGGGGGAGATTAATTGAAGAAATCTATATAGGTGAAATATAGAAGAATACGGGGAGACTAATTCATGTAATCAATCATTTAGGGGGAGTAAAACATAAATTGCATTTATGTAGGGGGGCATTAAGATAGGGGGAGTATGCACATTATCATGCATATCAAATACTATAGTTGCACTATTATCTCACTTATCATATTTTATAATCACCTTTAATGATTTCTTGCTAAGAGGATTTATTATTATCAAAAGGGGGAGATTGTTGGACATGTGTGTCACATCCCTTTGTTTGAGAATAACAAATCCCAAACTGTATTTGATCTTGCTTATCGTGTATTTAGAGTGTGCAGGAACTATAGGTGCAATACTCCACATGTAGGAAACAGATTGGAGATGACTCTCTAGAAAGTGTGTTAATGCTCGCGTTAGTTGTTAACGCCCAGCGTTAACAACCGCTGAGAAGGAAACCGCTGAGATGGCGTTCGATGAAATCTGAAGGAAACTGTGTTCGACGAAATCAGAAGGAAACTG
Source organism: Dactylorhiza incarnata (assembly GCA_033032865.1). Taxonomy (NCBI): domain Eukaryota; kingdom Viridiplantae; phylum Streptophyta; class Magnoliopsida; order Asparagales; family Orchidaceae; genus Dactylorhiza; species Dactylorhiza incarnata. The sequence continues at coordinate 58,979 of JAWHQI010000326.1, read as the reverse complement.
CATTCTACAAATAGAAACTGCATTCGATGAAATCTGAAGGCGCTCGACGAAACCTGAAGGAAATTGCGTTCGACGAATTGAAGTTAACTGCGCTTGACTTATTGTGCTCGACGAACTGAACTGCGCTCGACAAATTAGAGCGTTTGAAGAACTGAACTGCGCTCGACGAATTGAAGTTAACTGCGCTCGACGAACTGAACTGCGCTCGACGAATTGGAGCGTTCGACGAACTAAACTGCACTCAACAAATTGAAGTGAACTGCGCTCGATGATAGCGTGTTCGACGAAACAAGTTTCGTTCGACGAAATTGGTTTCTGCCACGATCCTGACGGTTGTGGTTGATGAAATGGGATTCCATTCGACGAGGGCGCATTCGACGAAATTAGTTTCGTTCGACGAAATTTGGTTCTGCCACGATCCCGACGCTATGCACGATCTTAGCAACTATCGTACACGTTCACTAATGTCGGCGATAACTCCTAACGCCATGCGTTAGCTCCCGTGGTTATTTAAAGACCTGATTTAATTTTGCTCGGGGGGATTATTGAAGCCTTTATTCCAGAAATCTGAGAGAGCTTCCAGAAAGAATACTTGTGCCAAAACTCCATTATTGTTATGCTGCCGAAGATGGATCTCCCACAAAAAGCATAAGGAGAATTCTGGAGGAGGACTACGTCATGCTACATCCGAAGGATGATCGCTTCGACCTCGCTCATATTACAGCGATCCTTCATCTCCAACTTCAGAAGATCTCATAGGGAGTTTTTATTATTATCTTTACTTTCATTCCATTTTTTTTGTAACCATTTAGAGAATTCGCCTTGTGTTGGGGACTAGGTCTGGGTAGGACTTAGGGAGGAATTTGCCTTGTGTTGGCGACTAGGTCTAGGTGATTAGATCTAGGGGTGCTCGAGGCCATATCCGGGAAGGATTGGCTAGAGCGGCTTGAGGACATATCCGGGGAAGGATAGGCTAAAGCCAACCGATTTGTGGGGATACAAGTCGGTATAGAAAAGGAAAAATTGTTTTACTTTGTACGCCTCCGATTTCTAGCGATATTGAAATCAAATTTATGTAAACACCTTTTTTATATAATATAATCATGTCTCTTTTTGTGCTTACTTGATTTCGATCATTTGGCGTAAGTTATAAAATTGCAAATTACAATTGTTTCTTCCTTTAAGTTAACTTGTTATTTCATTCTAATTTACTATAAACAATTTAGTAAATCGTCTAAAAATTTATAAAGAATTTTATTCCCTTATTCACCCTCCCCCCCCCCCCTCTAAGGGCGCCAATCGATCCAACAGAGTTGTAGTTACTTCTTCTTGAGCCTCTGGCATCTCCATTGTGACTGCTTGTTCGTTGACTACTCAAGATCAGAAGGTCCTGTGTTGTTCGAAAAAAAATGTACCAAGTCCGCACTTGCTGAGATCGCCCAGGCTCCTGAGACCGCCCAAGCTGCTGAGACCACCCGGGATGCTGAGATCGCCTGGGACGCAGAGACCGCCAGGCTGTAGAGACTGCCTAGGCTCCTGAGACAGCCCGGGACGCTGAGACCGACCGGGATGTTGAGATCGCCCGGGGCCTGAAACAGTCAGCTCAGAGGGGATCGCCAATTTTTGGGTAAACATTGGATATCAAGTCATCATACAGGTACTTGTTAGAGAACAATTTGTACTCGATAGACCCACCATGAGATTACTTTGTGGATTGTTATATGAACATGTCCAAGTAGTTCTCATAGTGACAATAGTATGTGTGGTTCTTTGACCTAAAGTCACTACAATCATTATGTGAGAAGGAGCATACTTTGATGCCATCTAAAATATTCCTTGAGAAAGGTTGATGATAAGGGTGGTTATTGGGTACGTTAAGAATCATGTAGGTGATTGCCAGTTGGAGTAGATGGGATTTGTACTCCTATATGATAGGAGTTGCATCCATAGTCCCCTTGATGGAGTGAGACTATGAAATGCATAGACATGTTAAGTCAAGTCAATATATGATATTGAGCTCACTTATTTCAGATAATCTACTCCAAATCAAGAAGCATGGATTGAATTATTAAGAGGGTGACACGCTCCATGCCTCGAATTCAGTGTGGTTGTAAAGGACAAAGGGACTTAACTACACTGGTGCATTGGTCACTGACAGGTTTCATTGATTTGCCAAGTCTTATATTACTTGGGTAGCAATGATGCAAGACTAGATGCGGCTCATTGTTTGCGAGACTATGGTTGATACATTCTAGATCAAGTGGGAAATTGTTAAATTCTTCTGTGATCTAGAGGTAATCAAGGATTTAGTATTAATGCCAATGTAATATGAGCATATGGGGTTGCACATAAGAACGAATGAAAAAAGGATAAATGATCGTATTGGTTTTTACTTATATTGGACATAAGTGAAGAACCAAGCCTAAAATAATGTTTAATTAATTATGAATTAATTAAATAATGATTGAGAGTAACTTCATGTTGAATTGGAGTCTAAATGAGGATGTTAAATGACTACTCTATGTATGTTGACTTGTGAAGTTGACTTACGTCGACATGGTGTGTGTTTAACATCAATACAAACATTTTTGGAAACTATTTGACATACGTAGACTTATGAAGTCGATGTATGTCGAGTTGTGAGTAACCAGATAGTACTCGACGTATAATGACTTATGAAGTCGACATACGTCGAGTTGGTGTGTGGATAACTATTTTCTATACAAAGAGATAGTAGTCGACGCGCGTCAACTTTGTGAAGTCAACGTACGTAGACTAGTGAATTATAACTCGATGCGCAAATTTCTCCCTCTCTACGCACAAATAAATAGTTTGTGAAACTACTATAAATAGTGTATTAGGGTTTTTCAGTTACTTCTCTTTAGAGTGCGACTCTTACAACAACTGAAGCACCTGCAGTTGCATCCTCTATAAAAAATGAAACTAGTATTACGTGTAGATGAAAGAGGACGGTCATCTTCCAACTCAAATTTGTTGGATGAACAATGAAGTGTTTCCGGCATTTGTGTGGACCTTTACAGATATGTATATCTCGTTCTACATTATGGTTCTCCCACGACAGTTATCTTTCTCGAAATATTGATTTCGACACAGGTATGATCTCGATTCTTGATATATTGGTTTTTACATGGTCCAATAAAATGAGTTTCTTACAAATATTCTGATGCGCATGTGATGCCTAAGAAACCCAACACTTATGTCATGTGATGTCTATTTTGAGCCGACTTAGGTTTCATCCTATTAAGTTTAGAGATATCAAGAGGTTTGGTATAGCCTTACCCAATCAGCCATATTCAATTAACCAGCTTATGATTATCCAAAATGAATTATCTTATGCAACACATCACTCATTTCATTAATTTGAGCCAATAAATCAAACCGACCAAGGCTGTCGTAAGTAAATCGCCTCAAAAATATTGCACAAATCCGAAAACGACCAAAAAATACCTATCACAAAACATTTGTTAGAAACAAAAAAATTTAAATAACATTAATGTATCGGGTGTTAAATTAGGCGCCTAGCAAAATGCCCCTCATGCTTCATTGCCACACACTTAGTGTATTGTAAGTGATGAGAGTCACCTTCTGATGTTCTCAAGTCTCAATCGCGTCCAACAATTACTTGATTAGGGCTAACCGGTCATCATTAGTAGGAAGCACATGGGTGTTATTCAGGGAATTCATCATTAGCAGGAAGCATGCGGGTGTTATTTAGGGTTACAGGAGCGGTGTTAGCAACCAATCAGGCTAGATGCGCAACCTGAGTTGCAACTATAGAGCCTGTGATCATCTGAAAGAGCTCAACCAGTGATATGTTCGAGAATTCTTGTGTGGTATTACTACCACACATGATATCCACATGAGGTCACGACTACTCTATGTCACCTCAAGCAACCTAAATCAAATGAGAGATCTGACGCCAACACGCTAATGTCAATCAATCATCACAAGTAAGAGAACATTCAAAATTCCAAACATATAATCCTACACGGACATCTCCTAACGGTATAGAATATCTATATTATATTTGATACCAAATTGTAACACCTCGCATTTATCACATTGCAGTGTTATAGATATTGGATGGCACTCAATTGAAATAAAGATTTTATGGAAAAAATAACATGTTTCTGGTATATTTTACAAAATATGTTTTTGAAATATATTGGTATATCAGCTGTCGGTCGATATGTTGGTCGATATATCCTAGTAATATATCAGCTCATTTCATTTTTTTGAGATGCTTTGTGAATGGTATGGTCGGATGCTAAGAATTACTCTAGACGGGGTAAATATAGTATTTAAAGTTTCTTTTCAGATTTTAATCATTCACAACACATCACAGATTATTTTAATTGTTATTTATTATGCAGCAGAAAAATAATTAAGATAAACAAACAAAACAACAAAAAGCAGAAAGTTGGAGTTAAAAGAGAATAGAAGCAGGAGATATGTCTTCCACTATTGTTATCCTCTCATCAATCTCTGAAGACTTGGTTCTTTTCAGCACTGTGTGAATAGAGAGAAGTGGTTGTAAATTTTTCTTGATAGATCAGATTCAATATGCAGAAGGTTGAATATGTTGTGAGACTATTTCTTTTTGATAAGAAGTCTATTAATCGATAGAAGATGATCCTTGGTGACTGTTGTTCATTTTCTTGAGACTTACAGGAAGGGAAGAAGAAAGAATTAGATCTGAAAGGAGAGAACAAGAGAGAGATCTCATATTTTCTTTTTGCACAATCACTTTGCTATATTCTGTCGCAATCATCTTAGAATTGGAATGTCCATATATAGATATAGATTGTCGACGATTATCCCTTGCCAAATTTGTTTCAAAGAGAGTAATAACCTTCCATAGTCAAATATCAGCGGCTATAATCAGACCTGATTTGTTGCCTTAATTTTCTTGTGCTCAATTTGAATTTTCTCTACATGGATGTCGACTCAAGAAATCTTGAACTCTGACTTGTAAGCAGAAGTATATAGAGATGGAGTAGACAAGAGGATATCTTAATATATTATTGTGCTCTGACTTCCATAAAACTTGAGCTATGAATATTAGTATCATAGTCAATATATAATTTTGAACTTCTCAACGTACGTTGATTTCTGTTTTTATTACTTGTAGACATACGTCAACTTCTTTTCGAATTAAACTTCTTTAGTGAGCCATACTCTGAGATCTCCCAAAGCTTTTAATTCACTATCTTTCTATTCTGAATGACTCTGAATTCTAGGTTATATACAATATGACATTTATACAAAGAGGTGTCTTTTTATATCACTTTGATAATCTGATATATCAAATTATGAAGGGATTTTCCCATCAATCCCCCCTTATTTGATATATCTGATTTTACAGATTTAAGTAATTTTGAACAAGAAAGAAATCATCGCAAACTTCTAGATGAATGCAGAAATAAAAATATAGAGAATAGATAAACATGAGAATCTATACTCCCCCATTTTCATTCCTTAAGATTTTCTCATCACAAAGCTTTTACATGTGAATCAGAAGAAGAAGTAAGTACATTAAGATAAAGATAACTTTGTTTGGACTTTAAGAATGCAATGAAGGATGAGATAAGTGCCTTTAGTTTTTTGTCAATATATTCATGGTGCATATACCTAGCCTTGTTTGTATGTTCTTGAATCTTTTTGCAATACATAATATAATTTGTCCAGGTCCTTTTCAGCATTCCAATGCACATTACTAACTGTATACCCTATTTTAATCATCATTTCCACTAATCTGTCAAGATATTCAATTTCTTTACCATGTGTGACTGGTCTCAACAATTCTGGCTCAGAATTAGCTAGTATTTCAGATATTTTGTCCTTAATAAGAGGATCAGAAGCATGTACAAATTTAATAGGTGGAGGAGGCAGAGGTTGTCCATCTGGCCCTTTCTATCTCTGTACATTAGAGATATATATATATTTAAATCAGCACCCAGACCCAAATTCTTATCTCTTTGAGTAGCAATTACACTAACTACACAGGGATTCTTTAACATGTAAGCTTCAAGATTAAGTACTTTACTTGGAATCTGAATTGTTAACTCCCTTGGATTGTCTTCCTAAAGCTGTGAGATCAATTCTGCCTTTTTGTTTAGAATGTCTTATTCGTAAACCTCAGCTTCAGCATGCCTGTCTTCCCCAATTTTTGTTAGAGCTTCCGCCAGGGTTATATCATCATGAGATATATATGAGAGAACATCTAGATCCATATTAATATGTGCATAGGGATTAAGAGCATTATAAGACTTCTCCTTTTTATATTCTAACCTTTGTGTTTTGAAAATTTCTGTCATTTAGTATTCCTTCCTCTTCCTCACCTTCCACCTCTTCCTCTAACAAGTACATTTCTAGATGCTGGAGAATAAGTAGAAGAAAACCTTATTTCTGAAGTGGTTGTATTAATAGGAGAAACAACTGTATAGGTATCTGGTGGTGTCACCATATCATCTACTCTTTGGAAGATGATAATCTTGTTTTCAACAGAAATAGTTTCACTCATATGATGATCTATTTTGGAATCATCATGCATGTTGTCTTCAGGAGTATGTGTAAGAGGAGAGTCATGCTGCATCTTAGGAGACTCCCCGTGAAATTGAGGATCCCCTGAGACAGTGTCTCTAGTCCTGAATATCTTCCCTAGTTTTTCTGCTTTCTTAAGACCAAGATTCTCATGACATGTAGTTGTACCCTGGGAATGGCATCACGTGCTGACACTTTGCACAACAAAACCTTACCGCAAATAGCAACGAGAATTAAAATTCTTCTAAGACTTCCTTCTTTTTCATATTTGGGGGTTCATTCCTTTAAAACCCATCGTGTGCAGAACAACACCAATTTCCTCATTCGTGAGAACTGTTTCATCATAACCATCTGGTAGATTAAAAGTTTCTGATAATTCAACATATGTGATCTGAATGGTAACTCCATGGATTGACCTTGAGATAACACGATCCTCTGACAGATTAATGGATGCATATAACCCCTTGAGTTCATCATGTTGTAGCCGAGAGTGGCTAGAGAGCAGCGACTTCAAGCCTTGAGAGATAAACATATTTAGAATCTCAAGAAACTTCTTATATGTGCTTGCGAAGGAATCAAATCAAGATTGAATCCTTTATTCTGTTATATGCTGCATAGGCTAAATACATCCTCTGGCTATATGAGCAAAGGTCTGATCATAATCAATTCCTTCTTCTTATCCATAGCCTTGAGCAACTAGTCTGGTCTTGTTTCTAACAATAGTTCCTTCAGTATATAGCTTATTTCTATATACCCATTTAGTTCCAATGACTAGGTAATTCCTTGTACTTTCAACTAGTGATCATGCTTTACTCCTTTCAAATTGACTAAGTTGTTCTTGCATGGCTATAATCCAGTGTGGATCATTGTTTGCTTTCTAAAACTTTTTGAGCTCAACTTGTGAGAAAAAGCATTGGAGCACCATTTTATTGGTAAATTTACTCATAGTTTGAACGCCAGCTAAGATATCCCAAATTATTTGTCATGAGGGGTGATCTCTCAGAGTACCAAGCTCTAGTTGAGTAACTTCTGCTTCAGCTTATTGAGGATTAAGAACAACTACATGAACATCTTCAATAGCTTCAATATGTCTTTCATCATTTTGAGCAGTAACCTAACTGGCTTCTTCAGATAAATCATCCGTCTCATCATTTAATTCTTCCCGGTTGAGCTCAATAGTCTTTTGAAGTAATTTAGATTGCATAGGAGAATTTGATGAACTTTGAAAAGTTTGTTGCACAACCAAATCTTCCATCTGACTTATTAATTCTCTTATCTGTAAGTCAGTTTATGGAGGTATTCATTCCTTCATCCAACATGTTAGTCTCATCAAATACTACATGCATTATTTCTTCAATTTTAAAGGTTCTTTTATTATAACATTTATAAGCCTTACTGGATGTGAAATAGCCAATGAAGATTTGAACATCTATTTTCTTATCAAATTTGGCAAGATGGCTTTTTCCATTGTTATGTATATAGCAAGTGCACTCAAATATCTTAAAGTATGATATATTTTGAGTATTGTCTTTCAACAGCTCATAAGGGGTCTTACGCTCAGTTTCATGAATTAGTCTTCTGTTGAGAACATAGTTGATTGTGTTCACTGCCTCTGTCCAGAAGGACATAGACAAGTTAGCATCAACTAATAATGTTCTTCCTGATTCAATCAGGGTTCTATTCTTTCTCTCAGCAATCCCATTTTATTATGGAGTTCTATGAGCAGAGAATCTATGCATGATCCCTTCATTCTCACAGAATTCAAACATTCTATGAGACTCAAACTCAGTGTCATGATCATTTATGATCATTACAACTGAAGTATTCAGTTCATTTTGAATTTTTTTGATGAAGCATGAGAGAATCCTGAAGTTGTCAGATTTAGGTCTCATAAAGAACTCAGGTTTAGGTCTCTACAAAAATTATCAACAATGACCAATGAGTATGACTTTCCTCCTAAGCTATGGACAGCAATGGGTCCAAATAGATCCATATGTAAAGATACAGGATTCTTGAGGAGTCATTCTTATTTGCACTTTTAAATGAATCCCTAGTTTGCTTACCCAATTGGCAGGCTCTACAAGGCTTTTTATTTACATATCTATCTTCTGTTAAACCTCTAACAATATTATCCTTATAGATTTTGGAAGTTATTTTTAGATTTAAGTGGCATAATCTTGCTCTCCAGCTTGTGGTTGATGAAATTATAAGACATTGAGTGTGATTGAATACAACCTTGTATTCCTTGTCACACAAATAGGTTATGTTGATTAGGTTGTGCTTCAATCCTTCAACATGAGCAACCTTGTCAAATGTAGTTGACCTAACTCTGATCATTCCATACCCTTGGGTTTGACCACAGCTGGAGTCACCAAACATTACCTTTGGTCATTGCTTAACCCTATAGTTTTCCAGTAATTGTTGCCTCCAGTCGTATGTTTAGAGCAACCACTGTCCAAGTACCACGGTTGGTTTGTGACTAGACAGTTCCTTTCCTGCAAAAGAATTAATAGTTAGGTAGAACTCAAGTTACCTTGAGTCCAATTCTTCCATTATATGGGGTAACAAAGGAGTAAGAGGGTTTATCCTTGTACCCCTTAGGATGGGAGATTGTTGGTTGATTATATCATCAATCTTTCATATAATGTCATATTTTATTATAGCAAAAATATTTATATTTATTATACATATTTCCATTAATGGCATGATTAGAATAGAGAGGAGGTTTGATAGATAATTTCTCCATTCTATGATTTTGCATTGAATCATTCATACGTCGAGTACTAGTTGATGCAAAAAATGTATATCTCGGTGTACTTCAAGATGAATTAGACTTATATTGTTTTTATTAAAACCGATATACTAACTTTTGTTTTTATTTGAGGGAGTCTTTCTCATGACTCCTCTTTGTTTTAGAGGAACTAAATTTATCTTCTCCTGATTCATTTGTTCATCGTTTTCTTTATAAGATACTTTCCTTCTATCATCTTTTGAAGTAGAAGGAATGTCAATCGATGAGTCTGCTGGTTCTTTTCCTTTAGCACTGATAAATTTCATTGGATTTTTCCAGGCTTATATGCTAGGAGAATCAGCCTTTTGTGGAGAGTTGGCACCTAGTTCTAAGTTTTTGAACCTAATTGGGAGGTTTTTAAATATTGCCTTCAGCTGTTGGCTCCTCCCATTCAAGTCGTCCTCAAAGAGCTTTACTTTATTGAGTTCAGGTTTTAAATTTTCATTCTCTGATTTCATTGAATCAACTTCTTCTTTCAACTTAAAATTCTCCACTTGTAATTCGCAGTTTATTACAACCGAATGTTTTTCTTCTAATTTTTTAGTGAGATGAGCTATTTCTACTTTTAAAGCTTTTATTTGAGTTTATGCAGCCAATTGGTCTTGACAGAGGCCTTTAAATGTTGTTTTAAATTCTTCATAAGAGAAATCAAAATTTTCAAAATAAGTTGCTTCATCATTTTCTTCTGTAAGATCACCTTCCTTTTAGTGACTTCTAGAGGCATCATGCAGACTTCTTCTACTTTACTTTCATCTTCATTAGAGGTTGAAGAACTATCTTCAGTATCACTCCAAGTCTCTGCAATGAATCATTTGCCTTTCTTTTTGTTCATTTTCTTAGGATCATAATTCTTCTTATGATCATTATCCTTCTTCTAGATTTTTTCTTTGATTTCATCAGGACACTGGTGCAATATGTCCAGTTTTTTGCATGAGAAACATATTATTTCCTTAGAAGGATTTTTATCATACCTTGGCTTGGAATTACTTCTTTCCTTCCTTGTAAAGTCTTCAGTTATTATCCATTTCTTGAATCTCGTGGCTAGAAGACTCATCAGTTCACCATCCATAGACTGGCTTTCTTCATCAACAGCCTTGAGTGCTATGGATTTTTCTTTGGAGGTTGAGGAGGTGTTCTTCTTTGCTTCTCCTACTGCTCTTGTTTTGAGGAGAAGTTCATAAGATTTTATTTTGCCAAGGAGAGCATATGTCGTGATCTCATTTTGATTTTGCCTCTCTTATGGCTCAGATCCTTGCATCTCATGAGTTTGGGAAGCACATTAGGAGCTTATCATTTATATATATCACAGAGATGTCTTTTTCAAGTCCCTTCAGTTCATTGACTATGAGACTGAATCTGGAATACATATCTGTCGTAGATTCTTCAGAACTTTTCTTGAAGTTCTCATATTGTGAGATCAATGAGGACTTCTTGTCCTTCCTCTAATCTAAACTTCCTTCAACTAGATTTGTTAGTGAATCCCAAATCTCTTTTGCTGACTAACACTCAACAACTTTTTGGATATGTCATCTGCATTGTTTACACCAGAATATTCATGGTTTTGGCATCACATGCACTAGCCTTCTTTTGATCTTCTGTCAATTCACCCATTGTTACTTACACAAGTTTTCCATCTACATCAGTCTTGGTAAGACTTACTAGACCTGCAATGATTGATTCACAGATATCTTCATCAATCGAATTCATATATAACTTTATTCTAGATTTCCATAGAGTAGATTTTTCTAGATTACAGACTGAAGGTCTGGTGGATGCATAGTCTCTATTTTGTGTAGAGCTCGTGATTAAAATAAAAAAATTACACTAGTAATTCTTAATACCCTTGGATCTTGATCAAGGTGTTAGCCTTTTTATGATCAACCTCCATATGATACCAATTGAAAGGTAGGGTGGGATGCTAAGAATTACTCTAAAGAGGGATTAATAGAGTATTTAAATTTTCTTTTTGGATTTTAATCATTCAGAGCACATCACGGATTATTTTGTTTATTATTTATTATGTAGCGGAAAAGTAATTAAGATAAACAAACAAAACAACAAAGAGTTGTGCAATCCAGATGACACAAAGTTTTTATAGAGGTTCCCTCAATTTGGGTATGTCCCCTCTTCTACCCCTGGTAGGCTATCCACTATAGACAGTGCTGAGTCTTTTGAAAAGGAGACTCCTAGAACCGATTATAATTGAATCTTTTGATAAGGAAATTCAAAGAACCACGGAAGATTTTGATAAGGTCTCTCAAACTAATAGCATGTTGATAAGGTGGTTGAACCAAACAAGAATTCTTTTGATAAGGTGGATAAAACCAAAAATAAAGCCTTTTGATAAGATCGAATCAAAACCACCCTTAGATCTTTTTGATAAGTTGGATCAAAAACCACAAAATGTATTGAAGAATGATTATTATAACTCTGTCAGAAAGTTGGAGTTGAACGACAATAGATGTAGGAAATTTGTCTTCCACTATTATTGTCCACTCAGCAATCTCGGACTTGGTTTTATTCAGCACTTTTTGAATAGAGAGAAGTTGATTTAGACTTTTCTTGTTAGATCAGATTCAATAAGTAGAAGGTTGAATCTATTGTGAGACTATATTCAATGAATCCTCGTGTGATTCTTCTTGATGAGTAATCTATTGATCGAGAGAAGATGATCTTTGATGATTGCTGTTCATTTTCTTGAGACTTACAGGAAGAAGGGAAGAAGAAATAATTAGATCAGAAAGGAGAGAATGAGAGAGAGATCGTATTTTCTTTTTGCACAATCACTTTGTCATAGTATGTCTCAATTATCTTAGAATAGGAATGTACGTATATAGATACAGATTGTCAACGATTATCCCTTTGCCAGATTTGTTTCAAAGAGAGTTGCCTTCCATGCTCAAATATCAACGGCAATAATCAGACCTGATTTGTTGCATTGATCTGCTTGTCTCAATTTGAATTTGCTCTGCATGGATGTCGACTCAAGAAATCTTGAACTCTAACTTGGAAGTATAAGTATATGGAGATGGAGTAGACAAGATGATATCTCAATATATACTTGTGCTCTAAGTATTAGTATCATAGTCAAGATATGATTTTGAACTTATCAACGTACGTTGACTTTTGTTTTTATTACTTATAGACGTACGTCGACATCTTCTCAAACTAAACTTCTTTAGTTAGCCATACTCTGAGATCTCCCAAAGCTTTTAATTCACTTCATTGTTATTCTAAATGACTCTGTATTTCAGGTTATATACAAATGTCATTTATACAAAGATGTGCCTTCTTATATCACTTTGTTAATCTAATATATCAAGGGATTTTTCCCAACACTTTGTCATAACTATCGACTCTCTAACTGATTTCTCTGGCTTTCTTTCTTGCACCCATTAGTCGTCGACGATTCTGCCTGGCCTTCAGATTTTGGATTGAGGGTTCCTTATCGTCCTTTATTGTCGACAACTTCTTGGCTTGTTGCTTCCTCAGACTTTCTTCCCAACATTATACTGTTACTACTTGTGTAACATAAAATGTTTATATTAATTTGATAGATTTAGAAGTTAAATAAATGTTAAATTATTAAAATATCAATATATATAACTAAAAAATGATTATATATATAATAATTATGCATATACATAATTAAATATTAAAACTTAATATGAAGTATTCCTGATATATCTCTCAACATTAAAAAAACTCAAACCAACGTGTTCCCGACATCTGCAACCTTGATCCAATCACCCACACCAAAGGAGTAAGCTAAGCTGAAACAATACTATAAAAGAATGTTCACCACTAAAATTATTACAATTTACATAACTTAATTGTATCAAGGCCTTATGGATAGTTCAAAGCATCCAAGCAAATAATAAATACATAGTCTTGGTCACTCGACCTGACACATCAAAGAAAACAAAACTATTCAAAGATAAGATGAACTCTTCCTGAGGCTAAATCCATGATTTATTTTCTTTTGGTGCCTACACTTATGCTTGCCTATTATAGGGAAATGAGGGTCAATTTCAAGTTGGCCAACGACGGTGTAATGACTCCCTTAATCTCGGGCCACCTAGTAGACCCCAAGGAACTACCTTACCCTGCAAGCACTTCATGAAATAATAAAATAAAGGCATGCAATAGCAAAACAACGATGTTAGGCTTGTGGGTCTTTTCGAAACAAAAGTGGAAAACTTAACTCGTAGAGAGGTGGACAGAGTTGCTGGTCGGCGTTGGGATTTTTACCACTTCCCGGTTGTTGGGACGTCAGGGGGCATTGCGGTTCTGTGGCGTGCAGAGCTCTATACGGTTGATATTCTCTAGGCTTCTAGTCAATGTGTGTTATGTCGGGTTGTTACACCAGATCACCACACTTGGACAATGGCATTCATATGCGCTAACAAAGATTATTATCTGCGGTGAAGGGTGTGGGAGCTCCTCTCCCCAAGGCTGGAGATGGCGGGTCCTCTTCTTGTGGGGGCGATTTTAACTGTTTGCTGTGGGCGGAGGAAAGAATGAACTTGTGGCCGTTTGTTTATTCGTCGGGCTCAAGGGAAATGGATGAATGGGTGATAGCTTCGGAGCTCCAAGAACTGAAGTTTGTGGGTCTGCAATTCACATGGTATAATAATCAATTGGGAGCTTCTCGTGTGTTGAGACGGCTGGATAGATTCTTCCTCAATGCGGCTGGGTTGGGGGTGCTGCCAAATGCTACAGTCCGGCACTTGTCGTGGGTTGGGTCAGATCACTGCCCAGTTCTCCTCCAGCTCGCAGCAAATCTGGTGTTGCATACCCCCGAATGATTCATTTCGAAGACGTATGGTTGTTGTACCCAATGGCATCACGCATTGTCTCAAAGTGTTGGGCTCGGCCAGACTTCAGGGATGGGGATGTTGTCCTAGATCGGAAATGCCGGCACACCCTCCGTGTGCTTTTTTTTGGAGTAAAAACAAGCTGCGGGAGTTGGGCCTGACTAAAGAGCGGCTTGATAGTCGGGTGGCGGAGCTCCAGGCCATTGAAGGGTCAGGCTCTGCGCTGAGTGAGGTTCAAACGTTGTCCCTTATCGGAAAAGTGAAGGATTACAATAGTACGTTGGCCTAAATTGCGACGTGGTGGAGATATAGGGCAAAGGACTGCTGGCTCAAGGAGGGGGATGCGAACTCGGCGTTCTTCCATGTTGTTGCTTCTGGCAGGAGAAGAGGCAACAGGATTGTGCAAGTTGAGATTGCAGATGGAGAGTCCTCTGATGATCCTGCGATAACTGAGCATGCTTTCTTGGAGTTTTTTGATCAAAAATGGTGTGGGTGACGTCGGATCTGGCAGGATGGCTGGCATTCTCCGCGTCTGATCTCATTTCTAGTGAGGAAGCGTTGGCGATCTCTCAGGTGGTCACGGAGAAGGAAATCTGGGCGGCAATCCATTCTCTACCACCTAACCGTGCGCCGGGGATGACGGTATCACGGCCTCATTTTTTCAAAATTATTGGGAAATTATTAAGTTGGATGTTTGCAGGGCCTTGCTTGAGTTCTTCCAATTGGAGTCTATGTCGGCATCATAGAAAGAGACCTTGGTGGTGCTTATTCCCAAGGTTCCGAATGCTACAACGCTGGAGAAATACCGGCCCATTAGTTTATGCACCACGATCTACAAGATTGCCGCAAAAATTATTGTGGGTCGTTTAAAAGGGCTGCTACCCCGGTTGATCTCGGATGAACAGGGCGCATTTATCTTCGGGCGTTCGATCTCTCACCACGGTCTAATAGCTCAGGAAGCAGTTAACTTGCTCAAACTATCTACTTCAAAAAAAGGCTATAGGGCACTATAAGTGGGTATGAAATAGGCGTACGATCGGATGTATTGGGACTCCCTCTCACAGGTTCTCGATTTACTTGGATTTCCCACTATTTTCTCCTCTTGGATTATGCAATGTGTGCTCGCCCTCATTTCTCCTTGCTTCTCAATGGACAGGGAACTCAGTGGATTAATGCTAACTGGGGTTTCAGACAAGGTTGGCCCCTCTCGCCGTATCTATTCATTTTATGTTCTGAGCTGCTATCTCGGGCTTTTCACCGGAAGCATGGTACTCTCGGAATCTCCCTTTCGCGTGGGGGTCCTCGGATCTCGCACCTACTCTATGCGGATGATATTCTTATTTTCTCAGAGGCGACAGCAACGGCGGCCTCGGCGTGCCTCACGGTCTTGCTGGACTATTGTGCGTGGACGGGGCAATGCATCAATACTGCGAAGTCGGTCGATATGTTTAGCAAAGCTTTGTCGCAGTGGATAGGCAACTGTATTGCTCGGGGCCTAGGTTTTCGATGTGTGAATGAGATGACTTATTTGGGGGTTAAGCTTGCACTGTGAAAGCTTAGGAAGAGAGACTTTACGAACCTTATCCATTCAGCGACTTCTAAGATTAAAACTTGGGGTAGCCGCCAACCTCTCGCTGGCCGACTGGGCAACTTTGATTAGCTCAGCTCTGTTGTCTATGCCGATTTTCCAAGAAACTCACTCAGAGATATCGCGCGGCACCTTGGATCTTCTGTATAAACTCGCCCGAACGTTTCTATGGCAAGCAAATGCGCCTCACCACTCCATGCACTACCTGTCGTGGGACAATATTTTCTACCCAGCTGCTTTGGGGGGGCTCGGATTCCACTCTACCGCCCGGTGGCAAGGGCCATTGCGGTTTAAGTTCGCCTGGGCTTTGATGACTCCAGCTAGATCCCTATTCCAGCAACTTTTTCAACACAAATATGCGGGGCGTATGGCGAGTACGGAGCTGTGCCATGGTGACTCGTCGGCATGGTGCATTATCAAAGATGGCAGACGAAGTCTAAATAGTATCATTCTATGGCGTATTGGGGATGGTACTTCAGTTAACGTGTTCTCCCACCGATGGATTTTGGACCACCTATTATCTGAATTGCCCTCTCTTACTAACAGTAGCTCTCCGGACTCCTTGTTGGTTGCGGTGTTGATTGGGATGGATCGGCGATGGCACGTTCCGATGTTGTGTCTACACTTTGGCGACCCGCTAGTTGATCTCATCTTGCAAACTCCCATTGATCATAGCTTGGACCATGATGTTCCTGAACTTAAGTTTAAATTCAGCGGCCAATCCATTTCGGCAATGGCGTATGGGGCGCGATTCCCGAATGCTGGGAGGGAATTCAAGTGGCTCGACTGGTTAAAACTCTAGCCTCGGGAGAAGATTTTTTTGGTGGCGGTTTGCTTGGGACGCTCTCCCCACTCATCAATGGTTATCTCGTCGTGGCCTCACGGATTTATTGACTGCCCTTTGGGATGTCCGAATGCGGAAGGACACAGCCATTTACTTTGGGAATGCGTGCAGATTTGGGTTGTACAGGCTGTCCTATGTCGTTGGGGGTCCGGTTCTCAACGTTTGCATCTTGGGAAGATTTCGTTGCGGCGGCTAGCACAGGCCATGCTAAGTCCCTTCCCTCTATCCGCGTTCTTTGCTACGTGATTTATCAAAATTGGTGGGGCCGCAATGCCAAGACGCATGTCCAAGAGGTGCCTCCACCCCTGGTTCGTGCTCTTTCAGTTATGGAGGTGCTTCCGGTCACCCACACTTATCCCTCGCACGGGCACTGGGACACCAATCGGTCCTTGCGACTGTCCTCCCCATTTATTTGGTGTGCCCCCCCTGTAACATCCCCCAAACAACTAGACCCTTAGAGTGGTTTTTTCATGACTAGGTCATGACAAAACCCTAGGAAGCTTGAAGAGACCACTTGGCCAAGTTGATCAAAGTCAACCCTAACCTTAAATTCGTCAAAGTATCCTAATTAGGGTCAATTGGCCTCCACCATGCCAAATTAACCTTTCCCCTACTCTTAAAAGGATATTAGGAACCAATGGACTAAAAAAAACCCCATCATGGGGCCACCAATTTGGCCAATTTGACCTAAGTCAACTCTAGCCTTATTTTGGTCAAATTGCCCTATTGTGGGTCAATTGGCCTCCACCTTGCCAAATTAACCCTACCTAGACCTTCCTAACCCTTAAGAGAGACCAATGGGTCACTACCCACCCATTGGGGCCAACCCAAATGGTCTAATTGACCAAAGTCAACTCCACCCTAAATTAGGTCAAAATGACCTATTTGACCTAATCAAGCCCAATCCACTTGGGCTAGGCCTAATTGGAGTAGTCCATTAGCTTAGGAGGATGATAATTACTAGGAGTTGCCACTCAATTTCTGTAAATGATGGCTAGGAGAGAGAAATCCCATTTTCCCCAATAATGGTGGAGAGTGAAAGAAAGGAGTAATGGCATTCATGGCCAAGGGAGGCCAATTGATCTCCCAATTGATGGGGATTCATCTCATCTGGCTGTTACAAGAATTTTAGGGGGTTTTCCAGCCCACATGGGGGCTGAATTGGGAGGTTTCCACCATGGCCGAAAATGGTCATTAATGGCCTTCATGGCAATTGATGTCATGACCCTCCCTCTCCCCAAATTGGCTAATTAAAAACCTTCAGAGGACTGAGAGGATTGTGTTCCCCCATTCACTTGAAGGAATCGATCTTGTTGGTGTGGAGGATGCAATGGCTCCAAGAGCTTCAAGGTCGGCCATGGCCAACAGGAGATCGGCAAGGAATCACCCCTCCACACAGGTCTGGTTCTTCTCCTCTCTCTCTGTGGTGAGATCTTTCATCGTCGGGGGCTTGATTCAGGGCCAATTGGTTGTGGATCGGGCTCACCGAAAGCTCCATAAAATGAGCTTTTGATCCCGCTCAAAAGCCCCATTCCAGCCACCTCCGGCCGGCCAACCACCGCTAATCGCCGGCCACCACCTCAACGAAGGTGGTGGTGGCATTGGTCGGCCGGGGCGGCGCTCAGGTGGTCGAGAAATTGGGGATGAAGGATCTCCAGGCGCGGCTAATCCTGGCCGTCGGCCAGAGGAAGAAGACAAACGGATGTCGTCCGTTCTGCTTCAAGATCTGTGCAAGATCTTCATTTTAAATGTTATGATATATATATTTCTGTCACATATTTGTTGTACCTAGATTTAATTACTAAAAATACTTAGGCCCCTCTACAGAAAACGTAGTCAACATAAAAGTTGTAGCCCTTGGTGTGTACTATAATTTAAAATTTATTTCAGGCCAAAAGGAGCACAGTAGCTCCCTGTAGGGCCATTTTAGTGGGATTGATCCCTAGAGTAGGACAGCCACTATTTCTTGAATAACTTTTGATTGAGAAATGATATTGACTTGAAACTTGAAAATTAGGCTATTTTTACCTACACCCTTAACATATCCAAAGATGGGAATTTTTGGAGAATATTTTTCTAAGGTTTTTGTAAAAATTTAACCTCAAATCCCCTCCAAATTTTGGTGGGTGCTTTTTAGGGTTATTACATGACCCTGGTAAAAATTTCATCCCAATTGGGACTGATTTGGTTGGATAATTGGTTAACCTAAGTTTGGTCAAACTAGGTCAAACTAGGTCAAAAGTGCACATAATGGAATTAGGTGGTCAAATCTCATCAAAGTGGTGTGAAACTTTGGCCCCTTGTTTAGGATCACATAAGACACCCCCATGAGTAATTTGGGGTGATGTGAGGTGGATATGACCTAGGACCCTAGTTTTAACCTTAGGGTTGCACTTTAAGCCTTGTGAAGGACATAGGAGCATATGTGTAAGATCTCTTTTCTCAAAACCCGTTCGGGTACATGAAAAACTCAAACCTCTCCCGCATCGTACGGTTGAGGTGGATCTTCGCCCAGAATCGCTGCCTTGCGGTGTCACCAACACTCGGGTTGGCTAACACCGCTCAGCACCGACTCTGACGGCTATATGATCATAAGTAAATATATGCCAAAAGTAGGTACAGAGGTAAAGGCATGTCCACATCTCACAACATCATATAGATATATAATGAAAACAGAAATGTCCAAAAAGAGACAGTACAAGCAAAAAGGGCTTAAGCCTGATAAATATCCAAAATGAGTACTCTTTCTCTACAACATGCGGAAACTACAAACTCTCAAAGCTGAAATCTAACTATCTAGTCATCAACCTGTGGCATCATGGTAGTGCGCTGCATCCGCTGCTCAGGTCCTGCCATCTCGTCCAGCTGCGCGCGGGACAACTCCGTCTCCTCGAATTCCTGTTACGGCCACATCCGACCGTTAGTCATAAAGACTAAGTCGTTTTTCCTCGCCTCCCTCCACGACTCCTAGGTACCGAGCGGGAGGAAGAAGCGGAGGACAACAAGGGGTAAACATGGAAAGAGGTGACATGGCACTATTCTAGCAAGTAAAGGTAAAGCGGTAAAACTAGCTAGCAGTATAGTGCAAATAAATGACAGTAAAGTAGAGCATAAAGTAAACAGTAATATAAAAAATGCGGTGCAGTAAGTAAAACTAATCTACCATCACAGATTCGTACCTTAACTTATATGAACGCCCATACGACATATAAGTTAAGATGTCCAGGTAACCCATCATATAAAAGAGCCCATACTAATTTATATGATAGGGGTATGCTAATGTGTATGTTATGCTATGATATGCTTATGATGATTTAATGTGTTTATGCAAAGTGACTCACCCACACGACTCCATGCGCACAGACCTTTATAGTTCCCACTTTGTTAGAAAGGAAGCCAACCTTTCGGGTACCGACCGTCGTGGCTCACGGTGGCAGTGGATCGGGCACTCCACATCCTAGGCGGGTATGCTCACTACCAAGCCTAGACCTCACGTACGCCTCAACGCTAAGAACACAACAGCGGAGCCCCTGCGTACTCTTGCTGGAATCCACCAGACTTTAAGGTCGGGGTGGGTTATTAGGGATTGTCCTCCAGACCGCGGTACTCAATCTTACCGGCCCTCTAAACCTCACCCTCACCTGATTCAACGTACTATCGTTGGTGACACGACTAGCCTAGTACCGAAGACTCGCCACTAATTGCATAAGTAACAGAAGTCATCAAGTCCACTCGAGCCTCCGGCTCAGGGACTAACACACAAGTTTCTCCAACCCATCTCCTTTCCGAAGGAAATCCATACTAGTTCGTTTTCCAAATTAGGCTACTCTTGCCTACAATTAAGTTAGTATTATATTTCAGGTGAATCTTGGACTTCCCGCGGTATACCCCGTAAATGGGCCCCCAACGGTACTAAGGATTTAATGGGCTCAATCCCACCATCCACTTTCTCAAGACAATTACTTTAGTTGGTGATTAACATTTAGTTCACCCCTCATTATTTCATATAATTAAAGTGACTTAGCTCAACACCCGTCCCACCCAATTGGGTTGGACGTACCTCCACACCTCACACACCAACCCTAGCACAATCTCAATGTTAATCCTAGGTTTGACCCTCCTTGAATCATTGTGAACTATAACTCAAATACTGAATGGTCATAACTTCTAAACACTACTTATGGGTCTGAATTGTATTAAAATCGAAATTCTGGTTTTTACTAAATGCAGACCACTAAGTTGAACTAACCTCAAACCCCATAAGGGGATCCTTCTAAAAACTCATCACCATGGTATGGTATAATTATACTAGACTCCCACTGACCTTAATAAGGTGTGTTCTAATTTCCATAGTTTTCCATATTAATTTGGTATTTATTATTAATTAAAGTAGATAAGGCCTTAGGCCAAATTACACAAGATCTATCCTCAAAATGCTTCTACAAGCTACCTGAAAATTATCAGTAAGGTAATATTCCATAACAAGGTGTTTCACTGAGTTTCATGACCCTAGGATGTCATGTGGCCTACTATATCATCATAGTTGTATAATTACCAAAATGCCACTATAATTAGGAAAAATAATATTTCACATCTGAAAATTCTATAAAAAATTACCATGAGTTCAAAGGGGGGTCTAGAGTCCTCTGCCAAATATTTATATCATTACCATATGTTTTACTAATTAAAATGATTTAACATCCAAGTGTAGTAAAAACCAATTTTTACATGATGTACAGGAAATACAAATCCACAGGCTTCCAAATATTTATTATGGGCATATATCAACATAAAATGACAGATAACCAAATTTCATAATTTTGCTCAGTGATTTGACATTTTTCATAATTAAATTCCTCTAAGCTAGTAAGCACTTAAAAATTCCTCCACAAAGAATAACACTTCAACAAATCATAATAAAATTACCATAGCCTATATTCATCACAATTCAGCCACAGTTAAAATCTCAGAACCAGACAAGGTCATCTGACCATGCATTTCATTTATTTAAGGAAATAGTGTCAATTTCATTTAATAAGAGAAAAATACATAAATGACTCTAAATATTCTCATTAAATTATCTAAGCCATTTCTTGCTCCTAAAAATATGTCTACCAAGTTCTGAGCCAAGGCAAGGACATTTGGTCCTATGTCCTTCACAAACCCTAAATTACAACCCCTAAGGGTTTACCCTTAGTGTTTTAGGACACACTACCCTAATGGTTCCAAATGCTCCATTAGGGGGTGTCACATGTATCTATATATCATTACCTATAAAGTCATCATGATTGGAGGAGGCCAACTCACTCAACTCCTCAAAGTAGCATAAACCCTAATTTGACCCTTAAGGACCCTCATTAGTGTTTCCCATTTTCCATACCAAATCAACTCCAAATGAAGTGAAAATTTAGACAGGCACTACTCATGAAATAAAGAGCATGCCACCAAAATTTGGTGTCATTTGGACTTCTTATGCTCCAAAAATCAACAATATTTAATTATATTAATTACCACAAAAACTATAGGCAAAAGTGCCCATCAAATACTGATCTTTGGGCAGGGGGTATCCCTAGGGTATACCTAACCATGGTTAAAATCTCATCTTTAAAGCTTGAGAGATCTAGGCGAAAAAAAAGTTTTAGTGGGCTGCCCTAGTGTAGGACCAGTCCTAGAAAAACAGCCCCCCCCCCAGGGAGCTGTGGGTCACCAAATGACCTGAACTCAAGCCCAAATGAAAGCTAAGTTCAAGGCCTACAAATTTCATGTTGGGCACTTTTTCTAATTCAGTCATTAAGTGCCTCTAATTAATATTAGAAGGAGGCTGCACACTAGAGGGAAATGAATCCAAAACATTAAGTTAATTTAAATAAATAAGGCACGCACGAATCTTGACGCAGATCTCGCGGCCAGGGAGTTATCTTCCTCCTCCAGCCAATGGCTGAGATCGAGCCGTGCTGGGCGATGTTGCGACCGAGATTGCCAGCGATCCAGCCACCACCACCGCCGGCCAACACCACTGACACCTTCGTGGTGGTCGGGGCTACCATTTATCGGCGACTGGCGGCCGGAGGCGGCGGTTCCCGGCGATCCCAGGCTTCTCGTTTCGAGCGGAAAAGCTCGATTTTAAGGAATGGATTCGGGCTCAATTGAGCCCGATCCTTCTTCGTTTTGTTATAGAAAGCTAGCGTGGGGGAGAGGAGGAGAAACGAACTGTGATTGGGGCGTGGCGGCGGCTCCGGCGGAGGTTCACCATGGTTTAGCTTTGCTCCGGCAAGCCTTCTCCCGACTTCGATTCTACGGCTATGGCCTTGCTCCAGGTGTCGTTCTTGACTGCTCTCTCCCTTCTAAAGCTGATGGTGTGGCTGGAATGAGGTGGGGAGGCTTCTATTGCTGGTTTTGAATCCAAGCCTTCTCGGATTGCTCCTTGCTGCCACCCTCCTGCACCCCTGTCCTTGCTGGGCCTTCTGGTCTCCTCCTGAGGCTTAGTAATCAAGGGTGGAGTGCCCAACACTGATTGGGGATGGAGTGTTAGAGGGGGATTGCTTTTTACCTTTATCTTTTGCTTTTTAATTACTTTTGGTCCCCCCTCTCATTGGTTAATCAAACCCATGGTTTGGGCTCAGTCCAAGGCTGATAAGGGCATGTCCTAAGTCCATAAATAATTGATTAATTGATGGGTGTTGGGTTCCATTCAGATTAGGCTTAGAATTCCCCTTAATGAGCTATGTTGACCATGGTTGACTTTGGTCAACAAGGTGAGTGGGTTGACCCCACTTGGGGGGTCATGGGTCCCTTAACATCACCCAACATTGGTTGGTCCATGGTGGGGCCCTAATTGGTTCAATTTAATCAAAGGGTGTAGATTTGACCAAAATTAGGTAAAGTTTGACTTTGGTCAATTTCATGCAATTGGGTCCCACCCAAGTGCAATTTCCATCCTATTGGTCTCCCTTAGTTGTTAGGGGCAACATATGTGAGGTCAATTTGGACAATTGAGGGTCAATTGACCTAGTTGAGGGGCTTAGGGCTAGGTTGGTTTTTGAGCTTTGGTGTGCACTTAGCCATTTCTACCCTTGCCTAAGGCCCTTGTGGCCACTCATCTCACCACTATGCCCTAACATTTCCAATGGGTCTAGCAGGATTGGGGATGTTACAAATCCTAATAAACAAAAAAATACTTCGTCCCCGAAATTTAAGATTGGGTCTACGGGTTCTACGCCATATAAGGTAAAAGAAATTTGCAAGGAGGTTTAGGTTGTACCTGAAGTGAAGAGTTCCGGGTAGCGTTGTTGCATGAGGTCCATGGGCTCCCATGTGTGCTCCTCTCGTCCGTGGTTGGACCACAACACCTTCACCAATGGTACACTCTTCCGTCGCAGGACTCGGACCTCCGTATCATCGATCCGAATGGGCTCTAGTAGGACTGACCGATCGGGCGCCACCGGGCCTGATGTAGATGTAACATGCTGCTCAGGACGAAGCAGGGCTCTCCGAAGCGAAGAGACGTGGAAGACGTCATGCAGTTTCTCCAACTCTGGCGGTAGCTCTAGCATGTACGCCAAAGGACCGATCCACTCCAGGATCAAATAAGGCCCCACGTACCGAGGACTGAGCTTCCTGTGCCCCCGCACTCGAGAAACCCCGTGCATAGGCCGAATCTTCAAGAACACTCGCTCTCCCACCTGGAACTCCACCATACGATGCCTCGCATCATAGTACTTCGCATGTCTGCTCCTGGGCCTCCAGCATCCGCTCCCTGATCAGCCTCACTTGCGCATCCGTCTCCTCAATATAATCTGAACCTAACGACCTCGGGTCCTCGTTCTGGATCCAGGAAAGTGGTGTGCGGCACTTCCTCCCATACAATGCGGCATAAGGTGCCATCCCAATGCTAGCCTGGTGACTGTTGTTATAGGAAAACTCTATCAAGGGCAACAGTCTCTCCCAGGGCTTGTCGGTGTCTAAAATGCACAAACGCAGTAGGTCCTCCATAGTCCGGTTGGTGCACTCAGTCTGACCGTCAGTCTGTGAATGAAATGTCGTGCTGAATGTCAACCGGGATCCCAAGTAAGCCTGAACCGCCTTCCACTCCCTCGAAGTGAAGCGTCCGTCTCTATCTGAAACTATCGTCTTGGGCACCCCGTGATATCTGACCACCTGCTCCACAAACACCCTTACAAGGTCACCGACCGGCCCCTCCTTTCGTACCGGAATAAACCGAGCTACCTTCGTCAGCCTATCCACTATCACCCATATCGAGTCATTCCCAGAGCGGGAGCAAGGTAGACCATGCACGAAGTCCATCGATATGTCCTCAAACTTCCACTCAGGTACTGGTAATGGCTGTAACATTCCTCCCGGCTCCTGCACTCCGCCTTCACGCGCTGGCAGCCCTCGCAGTGCGTCACATACTGGATAATATCCCTCTTCATCCCCAGCCAAAACACAACCTTCCGAAGGTCTGCTGCCATCTTCGTGATCCCTGGATGCACTGAATATTGGGAGCAATGAGCCTCCCTAAGCACCTCCTCTCTAATACCTCCTCCAGCTGGGATGTAGACTCGGTCTCAATGGTGAATAAGATCCTCCCTCAATGAATAGTCCCCTGCCACACCGTCCACCAACGATCTGAATACTGGCTCCAAGGCAGGGTCCTGCAACTGTGCCTCCTGAATGCGGTCCCGAATATCGCAGACAATATTCAAGGATGATAGATACTCCATATACGTATCGGGGTCGGCCCTGGATACAACTGTAATGTGCATGTCCTCCAATGCCTGAGTCAGCTCCATATCCATCACATGGCTCTCTGCTCCTGGTGTACCTCCTCTCCTGCTCAAAGCATCCGCTACGGTGTTGGCCTTGCCTGGATGGTAATACAATGTGTAACTGTAGTCGCACAAGAACTCTAACCACCTCCGCTGACGTAGGTTCAAGTCCTTCTGTGCATCAATATACTTGAGGTTCTTGTGGTCTGAGAAGATCTCACAATGAACCCCATATAGGTGGTGCCTCCATGTCTTCAAGGAGAAGATGACCGCTCCGAGCTCGAGGTCATGCACTGGGTAGTTCCTCTCATGTACCTTCAACTGACGGGAAGCGTACGCGACCACGTGACCATGCTGCATCAACACTGCTCCCAACCCCTGAAATGATGCGTCTGTGTAAACCTGAAGTCCTTCCTTCCCAGATGGAAGGGCAAGGATGGGGGAAGAGGTGAGTCGGCCCTTCAGCTCCAAGTAGGCCGCCTCACACTGCGGAGACCAGACAAATGGGGCGTCCTTCTTGGTCAAAGAAGTGAGCGGAAGGGCAATCTTGGAGAACCCTTCCACAAACTTCCGGTAATAGCCCGCCAATCCTAGAAAGCTCCGCACGTTTGAAGCTGACTGCAGGCGAGGCCACTCCTGAATGGCCCGCACCTTGGCCGGATCCACTGCCAGTCCTTCTCCACTGATGATGTGTCCCAGAAAATCCACCTCCCGTAGCCAAAACTGACACTTGGAGAACTTCGCATACATCTGGTGTTCTCTCAGCTTCCTCAATACTAGTGCTAGATGCCCAGCATGCTCCTCCTCCGTCCTGGAATATACTAGGATGTCATCGATGAACACGATAACGAAGATGTCGAGAAAGGCCTCGAACACAATGTTCATCATGCTCATGAATGCTGAGGGGGCATTAGTGAGCCCGAAGGGCATCACTGTGAACTCATGCAATCCATACATGGAACTGAAAGCTGTCTTCGGTATGTCCTCCTCTCGAATCCGTAGCTGATAGTATCATGATCTCAAGTTAAGCTTGGAGAACCAGTGAGCTCCCTGCAACTGATCGAAGAGCTCGTCAATCCTCGGTAACGGATAGGTGTTCCGTACCGTCAACCTATTGAGCTCCCGGTAATCTATACATAATCTGAGCATTCCATCCTTCTCTTCACAAATAATACCGGCGCTCCCCAAGGTGAAGAGCTCGGCCTGATGAAACCCGCATCTACCAGCTCCTTCAACTGCACCCTAAACTCTGCCAGTTCCTTGGGTGCCATGCGGTACGGTGCCTGAGACAAGGGCCTCGCTCCTGGCACCAGCTGAATATGAAAATCTACCTCTCGATGCGAGTGGCAGGTCCGGGCAACTTCTCCGGGAATACGTCGGAGAAGTCCCGTACTATGGGAATGTCTGATAAGGAGACCTCCACCTCCGCCATCTCGAAGCATACAAGATATACCTCGTCGCCCCTGCTCGTGGGCCTTGACTACTTGAACAGATGATAAAGAAGAGTGGGAGATCGGTCCAATACCTTCGAACGTCGTGAAGGTGGTATCATACCGCAACACCACTCTCTTTGCTTGGCAGTCTATCTGGGCGTGGTTCCAAGCGAGCCACGTCATGCCCAAGATAAGGTCGAAGTCGGTGAGCTTCAGCACCGAAGCTGGAGCATCGAGCGTTAGGCCGTCGATGGTCACCTTCAAGGTGCACTTGGCCGTCGCCTCGATCTCTGATCCATTTGGGAGGCGCACCCTCCTGGTGGGTCCCGTGTAATAATGGATTTGGTCCAAGCCCTTAACAAAGTCTTCGGAAACAAAGTTATGTGAGGCACCAGTATCGAATAGGGTGTGGGAATGCTGCCACACACCACTATAATGCCTGGGGAAGGTGGATTGTTTGTTCAATTTCTAATCTAGAAGGTTGAAAATGCAGGTAAATTTAAGCAGTATTAAATTAAAGTACTGAAAGCATTAAATTACCTGCTATAACCTCCTCCGGGTTCCTCGGCTGTGCAAGATCCAAGGCGGTAAAACCTGCTCCTGCTGCCTACCTCTGTCGTGATTCCCCCTGCCTCTACCCCATCCTCGGCATCGGCCCCGCTGTGCTGGAGGGGCTGCCGGAGGGGCTGCTGGTGGTCGAGGAGGAGGTGGAGGGAATCGTCGAGGGCAATGGGCCCTGATGTGACATGGCTGGTTGCACTCAAAGAACACCGCTGGAGTGCGTCCCCGGTCATCAAATCTCTGGGGCCCCCAGGTACGTAGGGGTTGTGGGGCTAGTAAGGGTTGGGGCTGCTGTACTGGTGCAGTCTGAGGACGAGGACGTCCCCCCACCCCTCTGGTGCCTCATAAGTTTGCCCCGCTGTTAGCCTCTGCTGCTCTCCCCCTGGTACATGGCCTCAGCTAGCCTCTTCCCTCTACCCTGCACTCCGATCTGATCTGCCTCCAGCTTCTTCGCCGTCTCGATAATCTGAGTTAGGCTGCCCTCAAAAACAAACAAGAGTGCCTGCCTCAACGGGTCTCGAAGCGCCTTGTAGAATCTCTTCGCAAGAGCGCGATCATCTGGGGCATGAGACCTCGCAAATCTGGCTAAATGGGAGAACTCCCTCTGGTACTCAATCACTAAGCGTGTCCATGAGTGAGGCGTAGAAACCTCTCTTCCAAACTCATCTCTGTCCGTGTTGGATATGAAGTGCTCCAGGAAAGTGGCACTAAACTCGTCCCAAGAAATATCTGAGTACTCCCTATCTATGTAAGTGGTATCCAGCAGCGACTTCCACCACCTCTTGGCATGTACCTCAAGAGCTGATACTTGCCAAAAATACTGCCTTGCCGACCGGGCAACCGATGTCGGCCAGCATCTCCTGAATGGTGTCCAACCACTCCTCAGTCTTCACTGCATCCTTTGTCCCTCGGTAGGTCGGTGGGAAAGACCTCTAAAGGTGCTCAACCAGTTCGCTCCCGGGTTTGGCAGTGGTGTCGGGATGGTCTGGGCCCTGAAGGTCTCCTAAAATGGCTCCTAACGTCTGTCCCAACTCCGACTGCTGAAAAGTAGTGGTAGTCGGAGGGGGAGGGATGCTGACCTGAGGCTCCCTGCTCACTGGGGCCTACAAAAGATAGGGATTTAGTGAAAATTTTTGGCCTTACTTATTGATTATTGGACTGTTTTTATGTGATTCCATACATGGGCACACCATAGCTTCCGCTGCCTAGTTTGTCCGCAAAACTAAGCTCGAGCGGGGTGACCCAGTATGTTATGGACTGTTCTCTTATGATCGCTCGTTCAGTGATACCATTTGTAAGATCTCTTTTCTCAAAACCCATTCGGGTACATGAAAAACTCAAACCTCTCCCGCATCGTACGGTTGGAGATGGATCTTTGCCAGAATCGCTGCCTTGCGGTGTCACCAACACTCGGGTTGGCTAACACCGCTCAGCACCGACTCTGCCGGCTATACGATCATAAGTAAATATATGCCAAAAGTAGGTACAGAGGTAAAAGCATGTCCACATCTCACAACATCATATAAATATATAATGAAAACAGAAATGTCCAAAAAGAGACAGTACAAGCAAAAAGGGCTTAAGCCTGATACATATCCAAAATGAGTACTCTCTCTCTCTCTACAACATGCGGAAACTACAAACTCTCAAAGCTGAAATCTATCTATCTAGTCATCAACCTGTGGCGTCGTGGTAGTGCGCTGCATCCGCTGCTCAGGTCCTGCCATCTCGTCCAGCTGCGCGCGGGACAACTTTGTCTCCTCGGACTCCTATTACGGCACATCCCGACCGTTAGTCATAAAGACTAAGTCGTTTGTCCTCGCCTCCCTCCACAACTCCTAGGTACCGAGCGGGAGGAAGAAGCGGAGGACAACAAGGGGTAAACAAGGAAAGAGGTGACATGGCCACTTATTCTAGCAAGTAAAGGTAAAGCGGTAAAACTAGCTAGCAGTATAGTGCAAATAAAGTGACAGTAAAGTAGAGCATGAAGTAAACAGTAATATAAAAATGCGGTGCAGTAAGTAAACTAATCTACCATCACAGATTCGTACCTTAACTTATATAAACGCTCATACGACATATAAGTTAAGATGTGCAGGTAACCCATCATATAAAAGAGCCCATACTAATTTATATGATGGGGGTATGCTAATGTGTATGTTATGTTATGCTATGCTTATGATGATTAATGTGTTTATGCAAAGTGACTCACCCACACGACTTCCTGCGCACAGACCTTTATAGTTCCCACTTTGTTAGAAAGGAAGTCAACCTTTCGGGTACCGACCGTCGTGGCTCACGGGTGGCAGTGGATCGGGCACTCCACATCCTAGGCGGGTATGCTCACTACTAAGCCTAGACCTCACGTACGCCTCAACGCTAAGAACACAACAGCGGAGCTCCTGCGTACTCTTGCTGGAATCCACCAGACTTTAAGGTCGGGTGGTTATTAGGGATTGTCCTCCAGACTGTGGTACTCAATCTTACCGGCCCTCTAAACCTCACCCTCACCTGAGTCAACGTACTATCGTCGGTGACACGACTAGCCTAGTACCAAAGACTCGCCAGTAATTGCATAAGTAACAGAAGTCATCAAGTCCACCCGAGCCTCCGGCTCAGGGACTAACACACAAGTTGCTCCAACCCATCTCCTTTCCGAAGGAGATCCAAACTAGTTGGCTATCCTAATTAGGCTACTCTTGCCTACAATTAAGTTAGTATTATATTTAAGGTGAATCTTGGACTTCCCGCGGTATACCCCGTAAAGGGGCCCCCAACAGGTACTAAGGATTCAATGGGCTCAACCCCACCATCCACTTTCTCAAGACAATTACTTTAGTTGGTGATTAACATTTAGTTCACCCCTCATTATTTCATATATTAAAGTGACTTAGCTCAACATCCGTCCCACCCAATTGGGTTGGACGTACCTCCACACCTCATACACCAACCCTAGCACAATCTCAATGTTAATCCTAGGTTTGACTCTCCTTGAATCATTGTGAACTATAACTCAAATACTGAATGGTCATAACTTCTAAACACTACTTATGGGTCTGAATTGTCTTAAAATCAAAATTTTGGTTTTTACTAAACGCAGACCACTAAGTTGAACTAACCTCAAACCCCATAAGGGGATCCTTCTAAAAACTCATCACCAGGGTATGGTATAATTATAATAGACTCTCACTGACCTTAATAAGGTGTGTTCTAATTTCCATAGTTTTCCATTATTAATTTGGTATTTATTATTAATTAAAGTAGCTAAGGCCTTAGGCCAAATTACACAAGATCTATCCTCAAAATGCTTCTACAAGCTACCTGAAAATTATCAGTAAGGTAATATCCATAACATTTCACTGAGTTTTATGACCCTAGGATGTCATGTGGCCTACTATATCATCATAGATGTATAATTACCAAAATGCCACTATAATTAGGAAAAATAATATTTCACATCTGAAAATTCTATAAAAAAATTACCATGAGTTCAAAGGGGGGTCTAGAGTCCTCTACCAAATATTTATATCATTACCATATGATTTGACTAATTAAAATGATTTAACATCCAAGTGTAGTAAATACCAATTTCTACATGATGTATAGGAAATACAAATCCACAGGCTTCCAAATATTTATCATGGGCATATATCAACATAAAATGACAGATAACCAAGTTTCATAATTTTGCCCAGTGATTGGACATTTTCATAATTAAATTCCTCTAAGCTAGTAAGCATTTAAAATTCCTCCACAAAGAATAACACTTCAACAAATCATAATAAAATTACCATAGCCTATATTCATCCCAATTCAGCCACAGTTAAAATCCTCAGAACCAGACAAGGTCATCTGACCATGCATTTCATTTATTTAAGGAAATAGTGGCAATTTCATTTAATAAGAGAAAAATACATAAATGACTCTAAATATTCCCATTAAATTATCTAAGCCATTTCTTGCTCCTAAAAACATGTCTACCAAGTTCTGAGCCAAGGCAAGGACATTTGGTCTTATGTCCTTCACAAACCCTAAATTGCAACCCTAAGGGTTTACCCTTAGTGTTTTAGGACACACTACCCTAATGGTTCCAAATGCTCCATTAGAGGGTGTCATATGTATCTATATATCATTACCTACAAAGTCATCATAATTGGAGGAGGCCAACTCACTCAACTCCTCAAAGTAGCCTAAACCCTAATTTGACCCTTAAGGGCCCTCATTAGTGTTTCCCATTTTCCATATCAAATCAACTCCAAATGGAGTGAAAATTTAGGCAGGCACTACCCATGCACTAAAGAGCATGCCACCAAATTTGGTGTCATTTGGACTTTTTATGCTCCAAAAATCAACAATATTTAATTATCTTAATTACCACAAAAACTATAGGCAAAAGTGCCCATCAAATACTGATCTTTGGGCAGAGGGTACCCCTAGGGTATACCTAACCATGGTTAAAATCTCAGCTTCAAAGCTTGAGAGATCTAGTCTTAAAAAAGGTTTTAGTGGGCTGCCCTAGTGTAGGACCAGTCCTAGAAAAATAGCCCCCCGGGGAGCTGTGGGTCACCAAATGACCTGAACTCAAGTCCAAATGAAATCTAAGGTCAAGGCCTACAAATTTCATGTTGGGCACTTTTTCTAATTCAGTCATTAAGTACCTCTAATTAATATTAGAAGGAGGCTGCACACTAGAGGGGAACTGAATCCAAAACATTAAGTTAATTTAAGTAAATAAGGCGCGCCCAAACATGGACGCAGATCCCGCGGCCAGGGAGTCATCTTCCTCCTCCATCCAACGGCTGAGATCGAGCCGTGCTGGGCGATGTTGCGACCGAGATTGCCGGCGATCCAGCCACCACCACCGCCGGCCAACACCACTGACACCTTCGTGGTGGTCGGGGCTACCATTTACCGGCGACTAGCGGTCGGAGGCGGCGGTTCCCGGCGATCCCAGGCTTCCCGTTTCAAGCGAAAAAGCTTGATTTTAAGGAATGGATTCGGGCTCAATTGAGCCCGATCCTTCTTCGTTTTGTTATAGAAAGCTAGCGTGGGGGAGAGGAGGAGAAACGAACTGTAATTGGGGCGTGGCGGCGGCTCCGGCGGCGGTTCACCATGGTTTAGCTTTGCTCCGGCAAGCCTGCTCCCGACTTCAATTCTACGGCTATGGCCTTGCTGCAGGTGTCGTTCCCGACTGCTCTCTCCCTTCTGAAGTTGATTGTGTGGCTGGAATGAGGTGGGGACGCTTCTATTGCTAGTTTTGAATCCAAGCCTTCTCGGATTGCTCCTTGCTGCCACCCTCCTGCACCCTGTCCTTGCTGGGCCTTCTGGTCTCCTCCTGAGGCTTAGTAATCAAGGGTGGAGTGCTTAACACTGATTGGGGATGGAGTGTTAGAGGGGGATTGCTTTTTACCTTTATCTTTTGCTTTTTAATTACTTTTGGTCCCCCTCTCATTTGGTTAATCAAACCCATGGTTTGGGCTCAGTCCAAGGCTGATAAGGGCATGTCCTAAGTCCATAAATAATTGATTAATTGATGGGTGTTGGGTTCCATTCAGATTAGGCTTAGAATTCCCCTTAATGGGCTATGTTGACCATGGTTGACTTTGGTCAACAAGGTGAGTGGGTTGACCCCACTTGGGGTTCATGGGTCCCTTAACATCACCCAACATTGATTGGTCCATGGTGGGGCCCCAATTGGTTCAATTTAATCAAAGGGTGTAGATTTGACCAAAATTAGGTAAAGTTTGACTTTGGTCAATTTCATGCAATTGGGTCCCACCCAAGTGCAATTTCCATCCTATTGGTATCCCTTAGTGGTTAGGGCAACATATGTGAGGTCAATTTGGACAATTGAGGGTCAATTGACCTAGTTGAGGGACTTAGGGCTAGGTTGGTTTTTGAGCTTTGGTGTGCACTTAGCCATTTTTACCCTAGCCTAAGGCCCTTGTGGCCACTCATCTCACCACTATGCCCTAACATTTCCAATGGGTCTAGCAGGATTGGGGATGTTACAATATGTCCTTGTATGATCATGAAACTTGGTAGATAAGTACATGAGTGTAAATATTCCCTAGGAAATTTTATGAGAATTTTAGGAACACTTATTCCCTCTGATTTAGGTTAAAACCATTTTTGGAACCTACTTATAAGAGAAATTTACATGCTTAAATTGTCTTGGATGTTGGTTAAAGTTTAGTAGTACCCTCATAATCATGATATCGACCTCTGGTATTTTTTGTGTAATTATTGAATTAATTTAATTAGCACTTCATTCACAAGTCATCTATTTGGTCTTAGGAATATATTTAATAAATGAGGGCCAAATATCCTCTGGAAAATTATGAAACTTGGTGAAATGACATTTTAGGGCATTAGGAAGCTCTGTGAATTTCTGTATAATTTTTGGAATTATTTATCAGTAGATTGCTTCACAATGTTCCCTAGTTTGGATTTACTTGAAATATTTATTTATGAGACTTGATGGTTTTTATAAATTATGAAACTCTGTCAATAAACTTTTCTGATCAATATAAAGGTCTGGTAATTTTGTCAGAATTTTTGGACAAGTATTTTTGGTGGTTTCTTCTTTAATTTCGAATTTGGGATAATTATTCAATATTATAATTAGAGGCCAAACTCTTATTAAAAAATTTTGATATTATGTATTTACTGTTATTTTGACATCATAGATTTTCCATAATTTTATGGGGGTCATATCATAAGAAGATATTACACTTCATGTGCAATTTCATGCTTGACCAATGTTGGAGAAATTATAATAATGCCAAATAAATGAGGAAAAATATGATCCTCTGGATTTAGTCTTAGAATATCATGATGGACTCCCAGTAATAATCTTGAGTCATTTGGATGAATATTTGTGGTACCTCCCTTTATGCAACTCATATAACTCATTTGGTCTGCGTATAGTAAAATTGTAACACTTGAGTAATTTGAAGACCATTAGGTGAGAATGGAAGGTAGTTGGTGTACCCAGCCTAGTTGAAGAGATTGAAGGCCACCAAAAAGGAGTTTAGGTGATGAGAGTGTGCTTGGTGTGTTAAGGGTAAAGTTGTGCTCGGGTTTGACGAAAGATTGCCTTTCCCCTGGAGAGTCATAAAATACTTAGGGTTAATCCAAGTGTGATGATAAGAGGGGTGTTCTTATGGGTAGTTACCAATAACATTAAGTGCCTTGGAAAGGAAGCTTTGGGTGTCATCCCATCATAACTCCTAGTACCGTTGCGAGCCCCTCACAGGGTAGTCCTCGGGAAGCTCATGGCTAACCCTAAATTGTAGGCACAAACTGTTATGAAAGATTGTCTTAATAATCTACACACCCACACCCCGTGGTTACGGGAGGTTAGTTTGTTGGGTCTTACGAGCGGTAGGCTCGGTGGTTGTAGCAGCAGACTAATTAGTCTGGTGAGCTTATGACTCAGTAATGTTTGTTGGTGCGGACGGGTTGGTCCGGCGAGCCGGTGGCTCGGAAGGTTATGGTGACGGGCGGGTTAGCCCGGGGAGCTTATGGCTCGGAGATAGATGGTAAACATGGTTGCATGTGCATAAAGGTGGTAGGTTTTCGGTATTGGATGATCGTTCACACCGACGTCAATATGTTGACTCGGCAAGTGTAGAATTTGCACTTAGCCATAAAAGTCTGGTGGTCCAGCCAGTAAGAGTACGCAGATGCTCCGCGGTTTTTGCGTTGAGGCGTACGATAGGTCTAGGCTAGGCAGTGTGAATACCAACCTAGAGGTGGGCGAGGCCCAACCCACCGCTTCCGTTTGCCACTACGGGAGTATCCTGGGAGTCTTGCTAGCTCCAAAAAGGGGGGACCTAAAGGTCTGTGCGCATAGAGTCGAAGTGTGTGAGTTGCACTTGTATGAACATATCGTTAAACTGCATAACTCTGCATGTCATGGCATAAGCATTGCATTTCAACCCCTACCTCTATCGTATAAATTGGTTATGGGACTTTTTATACGATAGGCCCTGCTAAACGACCCCTTGGTCTATAGGTTTGTATGGGCATTCCTATAAATCAATGGTTACATTTTTATTATGTACTTATCTTCTTACTGTTCTTTACTTGCTCTTTACCATGATCTATTACTTCTTCAATTATTTATATACACGTGTGTAGTTGTAGACATTTCCTGTAGACAGATCCGGTGTCATCTGCTTTGTTTTATACCCCTTGCTGTCCTCCGCTTCATCCTCCCGCACGGTGCCTAGGAGCCATTGGGGGAGGGGTGGGGAACATAAGGCTTAGTTTTTTTTTGACTAACGGTCGGTGGACCATATCATTTTAGGGGATCGAAGAGCACAGCAGCACTAGAGGCCAATGCAGATGAAGGCGGGTCGGTCTAGTACAGGAGCACCAGTGTCAGGATCAGTGAGTGATTAGCAATTTGCTTCCGCGAGTGACCTTGTAGTGAGGATATGATGTACAGGGCATGAGCCCTTTATTATTGTAACCTTCGTTATTTCAGTTATATCATGTGGACATTTATATATATAGCATGTGATTTGTAGACTTGAACTTTTATTTGTTCGTTTATTCTTTTCTTCTTCTGTGATCGATATGGCCGGCAGGATCGGCGCTTTGTAGTGACGACTTTTCCGTGTGTTGGTGTCACCGCAAAGCGGCGGTTCTGGGCATAAGACCCGATTTTGTAGCAAAAAAATGGGGTCTTACACCCTCTGGGTGGATCAAGATCAACGTTGACGGCGCTCATGACTGTAACTCTGCATCGGGCGTGGGCATGGTGGTTCAGGATGAGCATGGCGCCATGGTTTTGTCTTCTGGTGCCTCCTTCTTTCACTAGGACCCGGGACAGGTCGAATTGGAGGCCATCCTCGCAATTAGAAAGGTGGTGCGGCCCTCCTTGGTTCCTGGTCGGGGTGTTATCATTGAGAGCGACTATCGCAGTGTGGTGGAGTTCTGTGCACGCTGTCTTCGGAGAGAGGTGTGGAACGATGGTCGTATCGCTGACGTGGACCTCTCTTTCATGGGAGAATTCAGCAAGGTGGTTTTCAACCTTGTCCCTCGTGACGCCAATCGGGTCGCTGACTTTTGTGCTAAACATGCCAAATCTTGTATTGATTTTCTTTGAGAGACTTCTGAGTTGGTTGATTCAGATCTTCATGACATCTTAAATGAAGATCTGAATGGTTGTATCCTAATTTAGGTGGGGCCTTTGGTATTTTTCTTTTCGTAATGCTATTGCAGTTTTTCAAAAAAAAAGTGTCAAAAGCATAATCATTTTCACTACTATGCAACATGAATGTTATTTGAGTAACTCTAGTAGGATCGTCACGACTCCAACCATATCATTACATGAATATATAATCATATGAACGCAAACGTGAGGCATCTGAGGTGTCCATTGCACATAATCATGAATTTTGAGGCCTACATTGTTAAAGGTGCACCTCAAGCACAAGGCGCCACGCCTCTGCTAGGCATAGACGGGTGAGGTGGCCAAGGAGCGTGCCTCACCCGAAGCATAAGGCGTGTCATGCAGGCATCACTAACTCAATAGTTTAAATAGAAAATTAAGTTTTTGTTCCATTATTTTTATTTTATACCTTGCTAAATTTTGATCGATTTTCATAAATTACTACACGGGGCTAAAAACTCCTGAAATTACATTCGGAAAACTGTTTTAGCCTCCAAAATTGCTATCGGGAAGTAATTACAACAGTGTTGTACATCTGGGCACCAATCTTATGCTTTGGGCAGCTGTTTTTAACCCCAAAATTGTTGTCGAGTAATGTAAAAATTATGCCTAATGGTTCGAGGACTTTCGGACAACAATTATATTGTGAAAAATTGTTGTCCGGGACATTTTATTCTTCTTTTGTATCACATTATTTATTGTTAGCATTAATGATTGTGTGTTGCTATGGTGGTAGTCTTATAGTATGTGTTTTTTTGCATTTAGTAAGCTAGATATTATTATTTTTAAAATTTTGCGTCTCACATTAGGCAAGCGTGCGTCTGTGTCATGCACTTTTGGTGTAGATTTCAGGACCCATTTGTGCCTATGTGCGCTTTGCGCCTTTAATAACATAGCATATGGCTAGTCTGTTACTATACAAAAAACGATGGGGCCTTCTATCAAACTTCTGCAACAATGGTGGTCAATGATATGGTAACCAACGTGTCCTACCAACCTTCATCTTTGAAGTCTCATCATTAAAATTGATCCATAAAAATTGCACTTTAATAAATCAAGAACTGTAGCTCTACAACACATTATAGGTCATCATAACAAGAGACTTTTCTCTGTTAGTCCTAAATCTTCCTACAAGGAAAAAAACTACGAAATCATAAAAATATTCTCAAACCTCGAAGAAAAAATTACAACCGAACAGATTAATTTCTGCATTCCCAAAATTAGGACAATATATAAAATGAGTGTCAAACAAACACCATTAATCTGTCCCAACCAACCTACCTGAGTTCATCACATAATGCATAAGCTTGGATTTGTATCATCGAGGACATGCAACAACAATAATGACAAGATAACATGCCCATGGCTCCTACGAGTCGTGGATTCCAAAGATTAAACTAATTAATTGGGGTTAAGATCACCATATGAAAGATTTAGTATAAAAACAAAGAAATGTATCCTAATCTGGGAGATGGGTTGTTACCTTCTTCAATCTAAGAACAATGAATCTTGTTCACAAAAGGGCTCTCTACAATTGGAAGGGAAAACTTCATGTTTCTACCGAGCTTGGATCTCCAAGATCGGCTCCAATGACACTAACCTCTCCTCCAAGTATGTATCTAGGGTTTTAGTTTTTGGATCCATCAAACATGGACTACATTATATATCTATTATATTTAAACTTAAGGGAATACTAGAAAAAATCAATCATAAAAGAAAAAGAAAACCATCAATCAATAACATTTCATAAAAGAAAATTTTGGAAATTGAAATATGAATCAATTACAGATGAACACTTCCTGAAAAATATATTTACATATGATAGTTACAAGTGTTCCATTCTAAATAGACCAATAACATGATGCAAACAAAAAGAGTACAAATAGCTCAATCATTACAAACTTAAAATAAACTCAAAAGAGAAATTCAAACTTAAATATATTCAAAATAAAAGTGTCATTGACAGCTACAAAGAAGACCAAATAAACATAAATGGATAGTCTCGTGTAACACCTCTTTTGCAACAACTATATAGTATCGATCCAGATGGGACCCCACAGTATAGAGTCACCACCGATTCAATATTATAAAGTGATATACGGAGCAACCCAAGCAAAATATCAAATAAACACTGTGGAAACACTACGTCAAACAACCAGAGGTTGTCCACATCTAATGAGGAAAAAATTTGACCTTATGGCCTTACAAAACAAGAGTCCAAATCAACATAAAACATATCAAAATAAATGTAGCAAAACTCCTAAGCTACCTCGGCATGCAAGCCGGAACGATGTTTAAAGCAATAAAGATGGAGGGGAAAACACTTCATGAGGCTTAGCCTTTTTGGCCAGTGAGCTAGCTCCAGCTTGTGATCCTTGCCCTGAAACCAACACAAAAGAAGCGGTACACGAGGGTGAACCAAAACTGACCACAACTACATAACATCACCACTCCTCCCGGCCTCCCTAGCGAACTCCGGGAAACTACATCACCCTGCAAGTCAATACTTCATATGCAATAGTTTATATGGCATAAGCATCAATCATGTTCTCTATGTTGAGCAAGAAGTAAAAGGAAACTAACAATGCTACATGTATGCAACATTGGTTTCACCCAAAGCTCCCTATCGCGTGTACAAGGCTAGCACATCACACAACCATATCACAACATCACCAGGGTACTCACACCCCTAAAGGCACACCAACCGATTCTAGAAACCCTAGATGAGACTCCACCCGCACATATCCATACTCACACCATCGGGCTTGTCCATCAGCATAGCCATTCTTGTCAGTTTCACCAATTCCAAACAACCGATAATAAGAACCCTAGCTAAGGCTCCACCTGCACATGGATACACACATCATCGGGCTTGTCCATCAACATAGCGTCATCCTTTTAAAGAAAGTATGATTCAGAGAATTTTTAGAATTAATATTCAATCCCGACTAGATATTTTCACCAAAGTTTTATCCCTTACATGTGAATTTAGCTCTAATACCACTTGAGACACATGGTTATAGAGATGAATATTTTTGAGTGAAGAGGATAATAGTCTTCATAAATCACACTTTATAAATTTTAGTAAAAGAGAAATTTCATCACAAAAAATGAGTAAAGTAAAATCAGAACACAATCTAAGCTATAGAAAAGAAAAATAAGAAAGAGCGCATGCAACACAAACAGCCGAAAACATGTTCGAATAGTACTCTCTTTCAGAGATGTGGAAACAATTCCTATCCAGGTTGTAGAGCACTTTCCATCTAGAGGCTCAAAAACCTTTAAGAATCCTTTATATTGGGGTACATCACTAATCATTTGAAGAGAAATTCATTAATCCTT
This sequence comes from Dactylorhiza incarnata, assembly GCA_033032865.1. Classification (NCBI taxonomy): domain Eukaryota; kingdom Viridiplantae; phylum Streptophyta; class Magnoliopsida; order Asparagales; family Orchidaceae; genus Dactylorhiza; species Dactylorhiza incarnata. Next base: position 19,087 of record JAWHQI010000326.1, on the reverse strand, counting down.
ACCTTTTTTTTGCAAGCTTGACCTTCACTGATTTTTAAGGAAATCTGGTAACCTTTACAAAGGGTGAAAGTGAAGAGGTTGAGAGAGAGGATATCAAAAGAGGATGTGAGAAATAGTCGTGTATCAAAAAATGAGATCACAGTTTAGATGACAGGAGAAGTAGATTTGATATGTACTCAGCACAGATCTTCTAGTTTTCTTTCTTCTCTTATCTTCAACTACCACACTTATAGTTGCTCGAGGATTGAAGAGGGTTCAAGGAAGACTCCCATTATCTTCTTGTGGTCTATCCACAAGTCCTAATAAGATAGGAGTGGCAGGATGCAGCTTTACGGCTCTATTTTGCGTCCAGACAGGAACGTCGATCCGATCAACTTCAATCGACGAAAGTCAAGCCTTCGTCAACGAACGACACGTAGTGTCTTCCTTAGTAGAGCACTGAAAAGCTAGGCTAGGTTGGCGAACTGCGATCTTTGATGGATCGTTGAATTCTGCAGTGGAGTGTTGTTGTCGACATTTGCTTCCCAATAGGTGATCGGGTGTACTTGATCATTGAACAAGTCCTTAATTGGCTAATGCTCGGTCGGCGCACAGAAGCCTTCCTTCTGAGAAGCATCTTCTATTGTGTATAAGTGGTATTAATCACCAATCATTTTGTACTATGAAATCTGGAAGGGAATTTCCAACAGAATGGAATCACCATCAATTTTAGCATTCTTGGAATTTAATAAAAAAAAAGTTGAGCAACACACTATGAATGCCACTAATAAATTGAAAACCACTTGCTTACACAGACTTTCCATGTGATTTCCATTCGCCGTTGAGCAATTGTGTGCCTCAAAAGTTAAATTCATATGACAAATTGCCTTGCACATCTAACCAATTCATCATAACAAACAAGATTGCAAATCAAAAGCATGCAGCAAATAAGTAAATAGCAAAGAGAACACAATTTCCACAAAACAAATCCTGTCAAAAAAATTGAGATAACTGAAACAAGAAGTATTTCCCTTAATGTCTTCCACTTCATTGCACCAAGAATTTTAATGTGACTTGCAGCATGAAACATTAATAGGTAACAGAAGAAATGATGAGTAAATCATCATACTGAAGTTCCTATTTTTAGATAAATCAAATGCTAGACAGTAAAACTTGGTGACATGGAAATGGATAAGGACCAAAGAAGAACGCTTTGGAGCCTATAAAAAATACTATTGAGTGGCAATGACTCAAAAACGCTTCCACTTCGAATAAGGAAGGCGATCTTAAGGGCCACACTTGACACCTTACCATATAAATGTGCAGATGTCATATTCTAACAAAAAATATAGAAACTTCATTAGAAAAACATAAGCATGCTAGAAGAAAAAAACAGTGAGTTTAACACAATCGAACACATGATGTATACCATTCTCCCGGAGTATAAAAGTCAATTTCAAAACATTTTAAGAGTAATAGCAATTATCTATAATATTCATATTTTGTAGGTCTTTAAAGTTAACAGTTGGGCAGGTCAGACATGATATATGCCTCAAAGTTATGTTCATAGAAGAACTTCCCTCACACATCTAATTGATTCATCATTCCTGCAATACCAACTTCATCAATTCTAGACACTAATAAAATTAAATGGAAACTTTATAGTAAATCAAAACAAATAATAAAATTGATCAAATAAAACAATAGAAATTCTTAAGCAATTCCATAGTTTAGAAAGCATTGCCGCTCGGATGTGTGCATTTCACCACCCCTTAAACAGGGATCTTTATGCACTATACACAGAAGAAACAAGGATCTTTTATGCAGCTTTCAGCAAGAAACACTATACACAGATGAAAGATAACTAATTGATGTCCTCTTAAGGATCTTCAGCTGACAAATTGCAAGATATAGCAATAAAATCATTGAGGTATTATGCAAATGATAAAATTAATACAAACAAAAAATTATGAATTTTGAGACAATTCCAAAAACAAAAACATAACAATCTATGTCGCTCCTTTAAAAAATTATAACCAATAAATTGAAAACCACTTTCTTGCACTGAGACTTTCCATGTGATTTTCATCCACAGTTGATCAAGTGTGCGTCTCAAAAGTTAAATTCATATGAAATATTGCCTTGCACATCTAACCAATTCATCATAACAAACAAAGATTGCAAATCATAAGTATGCAGAAAATAAGCAAATAGAACACAATTTCCACAAAAACAAATCCTGTCAAAAAAATAGAACTGAGAAAAGAAGTATTTCCCTTAAATGTCTTCCACTTTCTTGCACCAAGAATTTTAATGTGACTTTCAGCATGAAACACTCATAGGTAACAGAAGAAATGATGAGAAAATCATCATACTGAAGATCTAATTTTAGATAAATCAAATGCTAGAAAGCAAAACTTGGTGACATGAAAATGGAAAAGGACGCAAAGAAGAACGCTTTGGAGCCTATAAAAATACTATTGCGTGGCAATGACTCAAAACGCTTCCACTTCGAATAAGGAAGGCGATCTTAAGGGCCACGCTTGACACCTTACCATATAAATGTGCAGATGTCATTCTAACAAAAAATATCGCAACCTCACATAAAATAAAACATAAGCAGGAAGAAAAAAAACAGGAGTATATGTCAATTTCAAAACATTTTAAGAGTAATAGCAATTATCTATAATCTTAATATTTTGTAGGTCTTTATCAACAAATTAATATGCTATGGTCAAATTAAAACTTCCTCAGTCCAATCAAAACAATATAGAACCCCATCGCATGTGCCCCTCCCACTATTAATGGACTACATAATTGCAAAGAATGTAAATCGAGAACCATGCCTCAAACAGTTCAGGAAAAAAGTTACATCGAGAACCATGCCTCAAAGCATAAATCAAGAAACATTGAAATTGAAAATTTGAAGTCCATTCAATAATGACAGCCAGCTCAAGAATGGAATATTATGCATAGTTAACAGTTGGGCAGGTCAGATATGTTATATGCCTCGAAAGTTATGTTCATAGAAGAACTTCCCTCACACATCTAATTGATTCATCATTCCTGCCAAACTGAACACAGAAGAAAGATAACTAATTGAAGTCCTCTTAAGGATCTTCAGCTGAGATAAGATCAAATTCCTCATAAGAAACACAAACCATGAAGACTGGTGAAAATTTTATTGCCCAGTACAGAATAGGAAAATTAATCTGTTAGAATAGGAAATTAATCTGTTAGAATAGGAAAATCCAATCAAAATCTAAGTAAATCATATATCATGTAAGAAATAATAAAGAAAAAAATTACATGTTTCAATGAAAGAAACTACATGCTAGATATTTTAAGACATGCAGAAATAAGAAAGTAACAAGGAAAATATTAGAAAATTTAATATGTGCAAGGACACAATGATTTCTTCATATGAACCTGCAGTTAAAAATATGTTAAGCAATATAATAAAGAAAGCATTATTGCCCATGAGCATCTTCCATGTGCCCAGATTTTTGAGGCAGACTTTCATTCAAGTTCTAGAATGGGCGACGTTCTATCATCATTCACCTCACCTAGGATCAACGAGCCCAACAGCTAGCCTGCTCTCCCCTCCTTTAACCTAGCACTGCATTTGGTCGGAGAGGAGTTTCTATACACTCATGGGTGTGAGGTGGGACCTCCAAGTTGTCACTAATCACCTTCTCACTCGATCCGTGGCTTCTACTTCTACGGGCCAGTAACTGTTGCCCATACCAATGTCCGAACTGAGGCCGGCTTCCTAGCTTCAACATCTTGGTGCAGTGAGCATGGACTTTGGGCAGAGGAAGGAAAACCGCAAAAGTAGTCGACTAGTCGTTCATGATGCCGAGAAACTCGTTGAAGAAGGGTGTCGCTATGCTCTATGACGAATGGGGGCTCAAACCACAACACCTTGCAGACAATTCCCGGCCTCATCGCCTTAAGGGACCAGAAGACGCGCACTTCGAAAATAGCGAACACCGACGAAGATTCTCAGAAGATCAGCATTTGGTGTACGATACTATATTGACGTAGCGAGTGCTTCTTAGAGAGCAGCATTCCGCGCACAATATTACGCCATCGGGCCAGGCTGAGGCTAGGTTACCACATCGGGCCAACGCAAACTCGCATGGATTCCTTTCAAGGTCTGGTTTCGGAATACGTGGGGAAAACAAGAACTCGAGCTCGGAAAGCTCCCCTCAAGTAGGCGACCTCAACTACACCGCATTGATGAACAAATAGATCCGCGACCTCGAGTCAGGCACCTCTCCATCGATGTTTTTTCACACGCAAATTCGCCACGCCGGTGCGACCCATTTGCATTCATAAACAGAAGGCACGTCCACAAAGATAAGCGTCTAATGTACCATGTTTGTATTTTCACATATAGTAAAACTTTTTATGTTCTTTATGGCAAGTATGTTATCCTACGAACGACAATCCCGATCACGAGTGAGGCGACCACCGGCTTCTCGGGCGACATGTCTCTAAATCCAAGTATTTGCATTGTCGGTCGAGATCGGCTCCCAATGCACGTTGGTTGCATATCCCCGGCTGGTACTGAGTCTCTTCCCGTGTCGGGATAAACACATCGTGGGAGCAACCCTAAGTGAGCTCGACCCCGCTCCTCCTGAAGAGCGTTAATCACGAGAGCCAGCGACGCCCCAAACTGCATGTCTCTAAATCCAAGCATCTGCATTGTTGACCAAGATCAACTCCACCTTGCACGTTGATTACCTACCTCTCGGGTGCTCATTGCGTTCCGTCGGTTAGCAGCATGCCAGAAGTCGGGGAAAAGGCCCCTAGGTGGCGTAGACCATGGAATAAACTGAATTCACCTCCTCCAATTTAGCTCGTTGATCACGCCAATGGCCTGGGAGTGTGTGGACCCCATGTATCCAAAAGAACTCCTGCGATGAACTCGCACGTCTACCTCCTTCAGTTGAGCTGGCGGATTGCGTGAATGGCCTGGGTGCATGTCAACCGGTTACCGCGCGAATTAATCCTTCGCGCACGACCACTGGTCGTGCGCCCTATTTATCGGAGCACGACCACTGGTCGTGCGCGGGCCCAGTTTCTTTTAAAACCTTTCGGCCGGGCTCCTGTGCGTGCGTCTAGGGTTCTCGTTTTTTGGTCGCTGAGCGTGCGCCATCTGGGAGCTCTTCTCCTCCTCACTCCATCTTCTCCGGTAAGCTTCCCTCTCCTCCTCTCCTCCTTCAAGCTTGCATGTCCATGGAGCCATCCGGGAGTCGCCGCGTTGCCAAGGTTTTTCAAAGATCTCGCTCCTCCTCTGCCGCTCCCACTCAAATCCTGGGGAGAATGGCCAAGTTCTCAAAGGCAGTGCACACGCGCCGCTTCACCGCGCTTAGGGGCATGCCCTTCCTCTCGCAGCGTCTTGTTGACTGGGAGGAACTCCGGTCGATTGGAGATGGAGGCGCTCTGATGGAAGCAGTTCTTCTCCTCTACTCCTTCGACAACTGGAGGAACGTCTTCGAATTGTGCCGAGCTAGGATTCAAGGAGCTGACGTTGGAGTTCCTCTCCACATTTGAGTAGGAGGTCAGTCCGGCGGGATTCTGGCCTCTTGTTTGTTCTTTCCGGATGATGGGGCATGTAATTACCCTGACACTTCCCGAGCTTGCCACCCACGCTGGATTTTACACAGAAGGCGAGGCCGCAAGGTTGGATTTCCAGAACTTGGCGACGATGTTGCCGGATGATGCCTCCTCGCAAAGCGTCTGGCGGTCGTTCATCGGCACTGATGAGGAGTATGTGGCTCGCCGGGCCAAATCAACAAGGATCATATCTCCCGCCTTGCGGTACCTGCAGCACCTGATCAGTCATTCTATCGCCGCACGTGGCTTAAGCCAGAATGTGGTAGGTTGGCATGATCTTTTGTACCTTTACAGCATGCAGCAGCGGTATCCCCTTCATCTAGGGTTCATGCTGGCCTACTTCTTCCACCATGAGGCCACATATGGCCTCGCTGGAGCGATTGGGGGTGCGTATTATGTCACCCAAATTGCGAAAGGGTTGGGAGTGTGGGACCGGATACCCCCGATGGAGAAGGTTACCTCTCCTTCCATGATCACGCGGGCAACAATGGTGAGATTCCACCTGCTCTGAGTGGTGGGGCGAAAGGGCAACCGATCCTATGTGGTGACTGGTCTGAGTGATGGTGGTGTTGGTAGCCATGAGGAGGAGGATAGGGACGAGCAGCCAGAGTCTTCGGCAAGGGGAGGACGCAGGGCGGCGGAGCCTCCACAGCAGTCACAGGGGTCGCGGCAACCTGAGCAGCAACCTGAGCAGCAACCTCAGCAGCCATCAGGGCAGCACTTCAGCAATTATGCGATGCAGGGTGTCCCGTACTTAAGTGAGCGTCTCTCCGATCTGGAGGCGTCGCAGTTTTTGGATGCAGGACCTCATCTATCAGCAAGCTGTTCGGGGCGGGCTGGATGTGCCTCAGCCTTCTGCTCGTGTTGCACCCACTGCGCCCCGTCCCGCGTCCCGTCCCGCGTCCCCAATCCTAATTTATGCCAGCAGGAGCGCCATCGGTAGCGACAAAGAGGATGAGTGGCCTCCCGCGTCGTAGTTTGTTTTATCTATTTTCTGCTTCAGCTTTTCATGTTTAGTTTGTGAAACATATTTGTGTGTGACACTCATCTGGGTGTCTTTCTTTTTTTATTCAGTAGTTAAGACTTTTGCTATCAAACAATAATACAGGTATTTGGTCCACCTTCAAGGACGTTAAACAAAGGGCTCATGGGAGACAACCCATTTGGGATCATTTGGTTCCGTTCTTTTTTGTTATTTTCTTTGCTATATTTTTGTTGTGCTGGGATCCTTTTAATCGCAGGTCCGCATCTATTGGAGCACGGCGGGATCACCGCCTTCTGAACAAAACGCCATATCTTCTGGTATGCTCATTTCTGAGCATGGGGTAATCTCTCCTCCTAGCCTTCTTAAGCTTATGCCGCTATCGAACATGTTTTTTTGCTTAGTATAAGTCTGGGGGAGTGAGAGTTATCGTTACCTCGTGCACAAGCACAGTGCACAGCATACTAGGATTTACACTGTGTTATATTGTAGCATTGTTCATCTCATGGCACACCACGACACCCACGTGAGCGCACTTAACTGTAGGCGCGCGACGAGTCTAACTAGTCTCGGTTGTGTGAATGGGAAATCATGGTGATGGTTAGGATTGCGAGACGAAAGTACTTTGTTGACTCCTGTAGTGCTCCTAGTCGAGTGCTCATGTCTCGTAGGAACCCGTGTAGATTCAATTTCTTTTTATGCTTTTAGTTTACATTTTTCTACTAGCGTAAATTTTGTTTACTTTACTCAATTGGTGAATCCGGTGTGAATCAAACGATAGCATAGGAATGTGTGTAGACGTTCATTAGTCCTCGTGTTGCCCGAGTTGGGAGGAAGGATTATCTTTTTTTGGTGGCTAGAACTCACCCCAAGCGATTCTTGAAGCATGGGTACACGGTTGGTCAACTGCGTGAATGTGATATAGGCCCTCATTTTGGCCCGGTTGAGCCTTTGCACCCTTTCCTATCGATATATCCTCGTTAGCCCAGTTGTGCCTACCCGTTCTTTGATTCAGCCCCACTTGTATCGCACCAAAGCCCAAATGCCAATCCTAGTCACACACCCAAATCTGAGCTTTAGCTGTTTATTATTTTTGTGAGTTGGGTTGTTGATGTGGTGACATGTTTGTGAAGTTGTGGATATGTTTTATTGTTTATCGCTGAAAATGATAAGAAAAGAAAAGAAAAAAAATGAAAAAGAGAAAAAGATATGAGTTTGAATGAAAAATTCATTTGTAGAAGTATAAGTGGGAGTAGGCGGTGCACGCACCCATGTTGTTAATTCCAAGTCTGGGGTGTAGTGTACCCGCATGTTTGTGTGGTGATGAGGATAGTTTTCGGTGCTAGCTCATTTGGGTTTAGTGTCTGAGCCGTCGCTTTTATCTTTGTTTACCTCACCTAAACCCAAGCCTCATCTCAAACCTAAAGTCCTATTGATTCACGCATTTGAGTCATACCAGTGTCGTGGAGAGAGTGCGAACGGGCAAGCCTATGGCCACCGACATTGATGGATTTCAATGGAGTTGTCCCGAGTCCCGATCTTTGGCAACACTCGCCTCAGCGTTTCAGTTTACTTTCTTCCTATGTACGACCTTATGATTCACCATGATTCACTTGTTGAGTAAACGTAATATATAAATACGCTCTTAGAAAATTATAAACTAATATGTATAATTAGAAATTTTGTCTACTAGATTTCTATGCACATGCGTATGAGACTTCGCATATTACTCCGCCCTTGCAATTTCTAACCCAACTATGTCTTTTCTCGCTCCGCCGGATTTGTTTGCTCGGGACGCGCAAACAGGTAAGTCTGGGGGTGTGATGAGTCTAGTTTATACAGTGATTTCTGGCCTCATTTGGGTTTATTTTAGTGTCATTACACTTCATTTGCTGTTCATATATGCTTATAGTGATAGCATGGCATTTCTGCGCCTTTTGTGCAATCCTTTCCCCTTTGTGGCATATTTTTCCTATAATATTACTGTATGCCTGTGTTATGGATCCGGTGATGTGCACGGATCAGGGTTTATTTGTACTTTTCCTGCAGGTCCTGGGGTCGTGTGCACGTTCGGGATGGTGCGGGGTGATTTTTGGCCTAAAAAGCCTCTGATCGTGCGCATTCCTTCGCGCACGATCAGGCGCACGATCATTGATCGTGTGTTAATTCCCAGCCCATATCGAGTTCGGACCAAAGATATGCGCACGATCACAGGCCTTTCTTCGCACACGACCACTGGTCGTGCGCCCCTGACCGTGCGATGTTTTCTATTTTTCCTTTGCTACAGGTTGACTGCGCACGATCACAGTCATTCCTTCGCGCACGACCATTGGTCGTGCGCCACTGACCGTGCGCAGTACATATTCTGCTCCCTATTGAAGGCGCTGTTCCGCGATTTTAGGTATTCCAGCGGGTTTTTGGCGCGATTTCTGAGCGCGACTCTGCGTTCCACCTCTCCAAGGTCCCTCCTTCCATTCCTCCCCTTGGGAAAGCTTCATCCATTGATCCTAAGGTCATTCTAGGGTTCCGGAAGCATTCTCCGCCATCTACGGCGAGCATTCCAAAAGGAAGACATCTCCATTGGGTGAAGGAGAAGTGAACCCAGCTCTGAGAAGAAGACGGGCAGCGGTTAGAGGTAGTGACAGCCTCTGCATCCCGGAAGCAACCAAGGACTGAGCTCGGAGGAGGCGTGACGACCCCCCATTCCGACCACGATCCGCGGCGAGGCTTCTCATCTCGTGGTTACTTCTACCCCTTCTCTTTTTGTGATTTGTACTCTTAATGGTTGTAATGAACTGAATGAACATCTATTTGTCTATGAATGGAAGTTTATTTAGAACTTGTATTTACGTTATGCTGTGTTGTGATGCGCTCCGCCCCGCTCCACTTACACCCACACGTTCCAGCACCCGCTCTAGCAAAAGCTGGAAGCGATAGCGAAGAGGTGCCTTCGACCCTCAACCCTCACATCTGCACTCACGTCATCCATATGCTCACTGGCCATCCGCTCTAAGCGAAGCACGGCATCGCGGCCTGCACTAAACCCATCCACCAAGCGACGCGGTGATTGCGACCCGCATAGTGTTTAGTTTTCTCATTTCCCGCTCTATAAATTAACCAAATCCCCTTCTTGTTTTGTTAAACTTAGAACCACCATAATTAGTTTCCTAACGAGCAAATCGTATTCCCTAACTTGCGGTCCTTTGAGAACGATATTCGGGGAGCTACTCCCTACTTTTATTACTTGACAACCGACCGGTGCACTGCTGTCGTACCGCATTTCGTGCCCGCTAATTAGCGGTGTGGAAATAGCGTGTCAAAGACTGAAGAAGGTCATTTGAAGACAAGCAGTTGTTGATGTATAGTCTGTCGACATGATATCAGTTATGTCGTCGACATGATAAGGTGATCTCGGCGATATCGTGCAGACAAGGAGTTCTTACCGATATCAGTTTGATGACTTCTAGTCGTCTTATGCTCGAATGGAGAAGTGATGTCCAGTATCGTCGAGATATCATTATCTGATGAAGAATTGAAGAAAAGACCAGTTTAAGGCATCGACAAGGCCCTGTCGTCGATATATTATCCATGTCGTCGTAACAATGGAAATTTTCATCGAGACAGATTCAACAGTAGTCAGACGCACTGTCAGTATTTATTGTCGCCGCCTGATTGTCCAATCAGCGCATGCTCTTGAGGGATTGGCGTCTGTCAGTAAAGGACAGCATATGTGACCAATATGCAGCACATCCGTCCTATAAAAGGGAATAGTCATGCCCTAGAAAAAGTGAGAAAGGAATGAAAAAGAATCTCGCCTTGCAATAAAAAGTACAAGCGGTGGTGAAGAAGAAGGAAGAAAGAATGAAACGATCATTCTCTGTTCTTCAAGTTGTAGTCAAGCCACATCGACTGATATGTTTCTATCAAGAAAGGTAGCCAGTCAACATCCGGCAAAGCTAGAAAGCTTGAAGAAGATTTGCACCATTCAGATTGAAAATCAGAAGCATCTTCTTCAAGTCAAAAAGCCAATCTCCATCAGGGAGAAGAACCATTTTCTTTAGTGAAATTCTTGTAAGCCTTGCGGGCCTAGAACTTGTAAGATCTGTTTTCAGATCTGAGTGTCAAGCTTGAGGGCTTGAGATCTGCGAGGCTTGAGGGCTAGGGCAGAGGACTTGTGGGTCCAAACGTGTCGAGCTTGAGGGCTCGGGTGCAGTGAAGGGGCTTGCGGGCCTAGGCTGCAGGCAAGACTTGTATGTCTGTGCTGTGTAGGGTTGAGGGCCTGAGTGTCGAGCTTGCGGGTTCGGGTGCAGTGAAGGGGCTTGCGGGCTTAGGCTGCAGGAAAGACTTGCGGGTCTGTGCTATATAGGGCTTGAAGGCCTGAGTGTCGAGCTTGCGGGCTCGGGTGCAGTGAAGGGGCTTGCGGGCCTAGGCTACAGGGACTTGCGGGACTTAGTTGTATGGCTTGCGGGCTGAAGACATTGGCAGAGTTTGTCGAGCCTAGCACACTGCTAGGTAGGCGCAAAGGGAAAGAGGACTACTCAAGACACCCTGTCTTGAGGAACCTCTATAAGTCTTTGTGTGTTTTCTATGTTGTGCTTTTTAAATCTATTAACCAGAAAACAAGAACACCATAAGGGGAATAAAACAATTTGAAAGACCTATTCACCCCCTCCCCCTCTAGGTGATAAGTCGACACCCAATAACTAACAGGATCATTATAAGTATCTGCATATTTCCTTATAAATTTCGGATGACTAATTTTGGTACTTCTTTCAATAACTAGAATATTCAAGTTTTAAGAATTTATTTAATTCTGGAGTAAATGCTGGCTAGAAAATTAAGATACTCTAGAAAAATATTTAGTCGGTGAATTTATATGTGTGGAAATTTTTGAGGAATTATTGTTAAGGATTTAGATTTATTTCGAGTATATTGTACTTTATGCCAATTTTTGAGAAAATAAATTGCAAGGGTTTTATGGTCTGGAAGAATGTGAAATTTAGTTTATGGCTATTTTTGGTTAATCTTAGGCCCGAGTAGTTTTCCTGAAACAATTGGATCAATATAGCTTAGGGTTCCTTTGTAAATGCCCACTAGGCCCTATATTTCTCATAAATAATTTTTGGCAGGAAATTAGTGAGGAAAATTACCAAACACTATATTTATCCTTAATTAAGCATTATTGACCCCTGGTAGAAAATTTAGCCCACTTGGTTATCAGAAAACAATACTTCATGTACAAAATGGGAAAACCACTAAGTTAATATGCAAGGTTATATAAGTAGGCCCCCATTAATGGAATGTGATTCATCACAAGTATTTGACATCTTAGGACATGTGGAACTTCAGGAAAGCATCTTAGGTCAGTTGAATATGAAGATCATATATGTGTCTCATGTGGGCCTTAAGGTCATACTTAGGTTGGATAGTGGTTTGCGGATATCCACAATGTGAAAAAAAAGAGATTAGACCTCATTAGGGGTCCCATGTAAGAACCCATTTTTTTCGCTACAAAATCTGGTCTTATGTCTAGAACCGCCACTTTGCGGTGACACCAACACTCGGGAAGTTCGCCACTACAAAATGCCTATCACAGAGAATAAAAGAAACAATTGAACCAAAAATGAGTTCAAGTCCACCTCACATAATATAGAAATATATAAATATATATATATCATAATGATTAATGTCCACAGATAATAATCTGAATAAAAGGATACAATAAAAGGGGTCATGCCCAGTACATCATGTCCTCACTACAAGGTCACTCACGGAAGCAAATCTACTAACAAACACTCACAAATCTTGAAACTGGTGCTCCTGTGCTAGACTGACCCGCCTCTATCTGCACTGGCCTCTGGTGGTGCTGCGTTCTCTCTCGGTCCCCTAAAATGATATGGTCCACTGACCGTTAGTTAAAAAGACTAAGCCTCATTTCCCCCATCTATCCCCTAGTGGCTCCTAGGCACCGTGCGGCGGGGGGGGGGGGGGGGGGGGGGGGGGGGGGAGGGATGAAACGGAGGCAAGGGGTATAAAACAAAGAAGATGACATGCCATAGCTACAAGAGTATCTACCACTACACAGGTGTCTATATGTATATAGAAAATAGTAAGTAAAGTAGGGTAAATGATAAGTAAAGTAAGTAAAGACAAGTATAGAATAGAAAAGTAACCATTAATTTATAGGAATGCCCATACAAACATATAGAACAAGGGGTCGTTTAGCAAGGCCTGTCGTATAAAAAGTCCCATAACCAATTTATACAATAGGGCTAGGGGTTGAATGCAATGTTTATGCTATGACATGCAGAGTTATGCTGATTAATGTTATGATCACACAAGTGTAACTCATGCACCCGACTCTATGCATACACAGCTTTAGTTCCCCCTTTTTGGAGCTAGCAAAACTCCCAGGATAACCCCGTAGTGGCAAACGAAAGCGGTGGGTTGGGCCTCACCCACCTCTAGGTTTGGTATTCACACTACCTAACCTAGACCAATCGTACACCTCAACACGAAGAACCCACCGCGGAGCGCCTACGTACTCTTACTGGCTGGTCCACCAAACTTTTCTTCGCTAAGTGATAACCACACTTGTCGATTCAAAGTATCAACATCGGTGCGAATGACCATCCAATACTATACCCCACCACCTTTATGTACATGCAATATGATTACTTTATATCTCCGAGCCACAGGCTCCCCGGGCTAACCTGCCTGTCGCAATAACCTTCCGAGCCACCTGCTCGCCGGACCAACCTGTCCGTAACTACAACCACCGAGCCAACTTCTCGTATGACCAAACAAAGTAACACCGGCAGTAAACGGGATGTGATTGAGTGTATTATTAAGTTAATCTTTGCGTAACAACTTATTCCAACAACTTGGGTTAACCATGGACTTCCCTATGCCTACCCTATGAGGGGCTCGCAGCTGGTACTAGGAGCTATGATGGGCTGAACCCCAAAGCTCCCTTTAAAAGGAACTTATTCTTATTGGTGTCTACCCTTGACCCAACAATTATTTAGGTTACACTTAATAACGCTAAGTTGTGTTTTACTTCACTCCAAGGGAATGTCGATCTTTTGTCGATCCCAAGCACACTCTTGTCTTCTAGCCAACCAGACATCTTACTACTACTTTCCTTTGGTGAACCCCTTCCAAAACCAATCAGTCTGGGTACACTAACTTCTTTAACTCCCCATATAAGACTTACATGGTTATCTTAATTCAGTATTTTCACTATACACAAACCATTTGAACTACATAAGGTGCATGAAAGAGGTACTCCAAATAATCATCCAATGACCCAAAATTTTTATTGGGGTGTGTTATGACATTTTAAGACTATATCAAGAAATTCATAATTTTCCTAATCTATTGGCATTTATTATAATTTCTTCAAAAATCAAGAAACCTATGACTTTGAACACCAAGTATGGTTTTCTAATAAGCTATGACCTTACAAAAATTTGTACAACTAAATATCCTCAAAATAACAGCCATATATGAAGTTCATAAATTTCCAGAAAGGTTTTGACCTCCAAATAAAATATTGACTAATTTATCAAAATCAAGGGTTAACAAAGAAAGTACCAAAAATACTCATCCAAAATTACTAAGAACATTAACAGATATTCAAGGTGATCGGAAAAGCTCACTGCTTGAGTTTCATAATTTTCTAGATTCATTTGACCATATGAATCATTTATTTAAATAAACAAATCATAGGGCACTTTGTAAAGAGAACCATATAAGAACTCCTCCAAAAATTATACTAAAATTTACAGATAATATTCTTGCCCAAAAAAGTCCTCTGACCAAGTTTCATGATTTTCCAGTGAGTATTAAATCCATAATTAATTTTCTTACAACTAGGGAAACTATTGGGGTTATGAATGAAGTACTATATATATCAATCAAAAATTCATAACAAAATTATCAGGGATTAATATAACTAGTACAAGCTTTTGCCAAAATTTCATGAGCATCCAAGGTTATATAAACATGTAAATTCTTTATATAAGGAACCACCCTAATTGATTCTTAATTAATTCAGCGGGGGTAAATGCTCCTACAAATTCTGGATAAATTATCTAGGGCATAAAACCACCTTATGAACCTCTCTACAAGTTTCAAGTTAATCCAATGATATATGACCATATGTCCTTCAATAGGTTCAATATACAACCCTATGGTTTGAATCAGAGTTCTTGGGCACATCCACCCCAAACCACCCAAAAACCACTTGTGGGGGTATTTTAAGTGACATCAAGTCAGTGTTCAAAGTTCACAATATTTTGATGAGGGTTGATCTCCCAAATCCATCAAGTGCACTTTTGATCTAATATACCATAGTTTGACCAGATTTGGGTTACTTAATTACCCTACCAATTCAATCCCAAATGGGGTGAAATTTTTACCAGAGTCATGTCATGACTCTAAGGACCACCCACCAAAATTTGGTAGGGTTTGGAGGTTTTAGACCCTAAAATTAATTCATAAATGAATTATTAAATGTTTGCAAAAACTATAGGAATAAGATCCTCCAAAAATTCATATTTTGGATATGTTGAGGGTAAGGGTAAATCAAGCTTATGCTCCAAATTTCAAAGCATTTGGATGCCTGCATTAGTGGGGGTACTCAAATCAATCTTTGGTTAACCCTATGTATAGGTTGCACCATTATTGAGTGTTGTGGTCAAACCATCGGACCAAATCGGCTCAAATAAATTTTAAAATCTCTGACCATTTTTCCTAAAATGGCTTCTAAGGGGTTCAAATTGTAGTTTCAAAAACGTGCATTTCTAGGGGAAAAAATGAGGTTAATTAATCATAAAATTAATAATCTGTCTAAATGGAGGGCATCGGTTCATCTTCTCCAATCATCCAACGACCACAATTGGCCCGTCTAGTACCAACTTGAAGTTGATTTTTTGGCCACCTAAAACCTCTCCCGGTTGACCAATGCCACAACCACCTCCGTTGAGGTGGCGGCCGACGATAGACGGTGGTTGGCCGGCCGTAGGTGGCCGGAATCGGGGATTAAGGCAAGAAAATTAATGCTTGAACCCAAGCTTTCGTCCATGCCAATCCAACGCCAGTTGGCCTCAAACCTTGCGGACAACAAGATAAGATCTATCCATTAAGAGAGAGGAGGAGGGGAGGACCTGAGTGGTGGCTTGTAGTCGTGCCGATCTCCGGTCCACCATGGTTGGTCGTGAGCTCTTGGGTGTCATGCTGATATGTGCTAAGATGATCCATTTCTTCTGGAAAGTGGGAAAAACTCCTTCCCTTCACCCCTTGAGGCCTTTTAAAGAGCCAATCAGTGAGGGGAAGAGGCAAGACTTGGGATTCCCCCTTTAAAACCATTCATGGTGAGAATTACGGCCATCCCCAAAAGCCATCAAAACAGCCCCCATAAGAGTTGGAAAACCCCTTGAACTTCTCCTAATTGATAGGAGGAATTAAACCCCATCAATTGGGAGGACTTTTGGCCTCCCTTGGCCATGAATTTCACCACTAAAACCGATTTCGTCTGCATCCAGTCGGTTGAGCTAGCGCTAGCGTCTTAATGGTGTACAGTTCATTTCAGCAGTTTTGAGTTCATCCCAATAGTCTGGCTAAACCACCACTACAGCCTGCGCTAGCCGCTTGCGTCGGGGCTAGCGTAGCATTCAATATACCCCTTCTTTCTATGATTGGGTGATTGGGGTGTTACGAGGGGACCCCTTAATGGGTTAGGTATGTTATGGTGGGGTCTTGGGTCATGATTGTAACATCCCCGAAATAACTAGACCCCTAGGTTGGTTTTGTCATGACTAGGTCATGACAAAACCCTAGGATGCACAAAGAGGTCATAAGACCTTAGGCAAAAAGATGAATACCACATTGGTCTAAAAATAGTGCATTCCAATTATCCAATCTAGGGTTGGCTTTAGGGCATCTTCATGACCCATGACCCCACCATAACATACCTAACCCATTAAGGGGGTCCGTTCATAACACTCCAATTACCCAATCGTAGACAGAAAGGTGTTTGAATTATGAGCTAGCGCCAGTGCTATGGGCTAGCGCTGGAGGTTGTGGTGGTGTAGACGAACCGCTGAGAAGAGCTGGTGGTTTAGACGAACTGCTGAGAAGAGCTGGAGGTTTAGACGAACCGCTGGCGCTTGCGTTGGCGGTAGGGGCCGAACCGAGAAGCCTCATAACGTCGGGAGGGTAACGTTGGCTCTAGCACTAGCGCCGATGGTAGCTCAATCGATAGGAGACGGACGTGATCATTTTGGTGGCCAAATTCATGGCCAAGGGAGGCCAAAAGTCCTCCCAATTGATGGGGATTCATTTCCCCTATCAATTGGGAGAAGATTAGGAGGTTTTTAAACTCTTAAGGAGGGTGAATTTGATGACTTTTGGGGATGGACGAAATTTTCACTATGATTGGTGTTAATGGAGGAATCCCAAGTCTTGCCTCTTCCACTCCCTGAATTGGCTCTTTAAAAGGCCTCAAGGGGTGAAGTGAAGAAGTTTCACCCACTTTCTAGAAGAAATCCACATTCTAGGCGCATATCGTCATGACACCCAAGGGCTCACGACCAGTACCATGGTGGACCGGCGATCGGCACGGCTACAAGCCACCACTCAGGTGCTTCCCTCCTCCTCTCTCTTAGTGGTTAGATCTTATCATGATGGCCATAACGTTTGAAGCCAATTGGCCTTGGATCGGCATGGCAGAAAGCTTGGGTTCAAGCTTTTTTCTTCTTGCTTTAAAACCCGATTCCGACCACCTCCGGCCAACCAACCACCGTACATCGCCGGCCACCACTTCAGGAGCGTGTGTTGCGGAGGAAGACGATCCCGATGGTTATGGTTCTTTGGATGAATCAGGGTGTCGAAAGCGCAACATGGGAGATGGAGTTTGCCATGAGAGAGACTCATCCTAGTCTCTTCTCTTAAATTTCGAGTAAAGCTCCTATCAGGTAACCTTTGGATTTGATTCTGTATCTTTCTTGATCTTTGGATTTCAAGTTTCGGGGCGAAACATCTTTTTAGGGGGAGTGACTGTAACGCCCCTGATTTTCGTTAATTATTTCCTTGGCTGCTATGACGTAATTTTGGCGTAAGGGCATTACGTCAGCTCGTCAGGTTAGTGTTGGGCCTTAGCTTAGTTAAAGTATGTAATTTAGATCGAGCGTGTGAGATTTCATGTCGTTTCGAGCTATAAAGAAGATTTTGTGTAGTTATTAAGATCTTAGCTTCGGGAGGCTTTATCCCGAGTTTGGCTCGCCAGAATTGAATTCTAACTTCGCCGTTGGATTTGTAGCGCCGATTTTTAGTTTAGGTGCGATTTTCATGAAAATCTGAGGTGTTTTGGTCGCCCTCGCAGTTTAAGAAAAAGGGAGAATTATTTAATTAATTAAATATTAAATTAGGGTTTATTATAAAACCTAAAATTCTCTCCCTATCCTTCTTCTTCCTTCGTCGATCCAAACCAGCCGCCGACGCGAGAGGCGAGAGCGAAGTGTCATGGAGCTTCCGTCTGCTATTAGAAGGTTGTGGTAGTCGGAATCGTGTTTGGAGAGTTGATTCGGAAAGCTCTCGGCGAGATCATCGTTCTAGTGGTAAGCTTTTCCCGTTTCGTGGAATTTTTGGAGTTAAGGTAGTGACCTAACTCCTTCTTTTTGATCTGAAAAGTTTTAGGTCGTTGTGCTTGAGTGAGTTCTTGCCGATCCATAGCTTTTGGAGCGGAGGTCTTCTAGTTTAGCACGGTTTAAGGCAAGTGGCTATTTTCCTCCTCCCTTCTTGTTTGTTGAAGCACTCTTCTTTTCCTTGAGTTATGTCTTTTTTTAGCTCATACCTTGAGCGCTTGTACGGATGCCCTGGTTTCTTTTAATACAGCCTTGGTTTCTTTTTGCCTGCAACCTTCAATTCTCGAGAAATCAATCGATCCCTGACGTTCGTCGAACGACCTGACGGTCGTCGAATGGCGTGTTCAACGAACGGCCTGACGTTCATTCAACTCTTCTTTTCCTGACGTTCATCGAATGGCCCGACGTTCGTCGAAATCTTCTTTTCCTGATGTTCGTCGAACTCTTCTTTTCCTGACGTTCGTCGAACTCTTCCTTTCCTGATGTTCGCCGAACTCCTCTTTCCTGATGTTCATCGAGCTCTTTTTACTTCTTGAAGTTCATCGAATGGCATTGCGTTCGACGAACGGCCTTGTGCTCGACGAACGGCCTTGCGTTCGTCGAACGACGCGTTCGACGAACGGCCTGGCATTTGATTCCTGCCCTTTCTTTTTTTCAAGAAAGCTGATCCCGACCCTTCTTTTTCGAGAAACTTGATCTCTGCCCTTGATTTCTCGAGAACAGCTTTACCCCTGCCATTAATTTCTTGAGAAGCAGCTTGATCCTGCATCTAAGTTCTCGAGAAATCATAGTTCCTGTTTGGGATTTCTCGAGTAGTGTTTGTCCTTGCCCTTGGTTCCCTAGAACTTTATGA